>OZ010742.1:55441349-56801183 GCA_963932245.1 Tachinus rufipes | reverse complement strand
TAACAACTATTCTAAATTTTCCTGTTGTAGTTACAATGCCGACAATTGGTAAAAAGGCATCAAGTTTCCAAAAAAATATCTATTTAAATTAAGTATCAGAATGATATCATTCATAAATAAAATTACACTTTTTATTCTTAAAACATTTGCAAATAAATGCTTCCATTTTGGCTAAAATATTTGCATTATCATACAAAAAAATTCCCAAATTGTTAAAAAATTGTTAATGTTTACCGTATACCAAAAAAAAGCTGTCCTATATGTCCTATATAAATTTTTAAAACAAAATATATTATTTTTTACATTGTCAAGTTCTTGAAAAAAAAACTTGACTTTAGATTCTTAATATGGATTTCAATCAAAACAACAAATCTTCAGACATATATTAGTCACAAATGAAACTATACTTCAAGCAACTGTATAATTGCATAGTTTTTAATTACAAATCTGCAAATCTAAGATTTTTTGCAACAAAAAAGTTTTAGTTAGAATGACTGGTTTAAACAATTTTTTTTAATTTCAAATTGTGATTAAAAATTTTTTTTAATTCGTTACAACATTAAAATACTTTAGAGTTTCACTTGCTGAATCTACCACATTGTAATGTTGGTAGTACATTTAAGCAAATCTTTTTTAAAAGTTTTGGTCCTACATCTCTAAACAATTTTGGATCGGCAATAATCCAAATAACTCGTTTTAAAAAAAAATTAGATGAGATAGTATTGTTTCCATACTTTATTACTTATGTTCAAAGCTATGTTAACAACATGGTCGTTTCAGAGAAGATCATGTGAGATTGTAACCGCTAGAAGACAAAGTAAAGAAAATTTAGATATGGATCTGTTGTAATTCAATATTTGGTACTGATAATACCTCGGATATTAATTTTAAAATTGTTAAAACTGACCAAGTTAAGTGTACCTTATTTAGATATTGTTTTAAGTTTTCTGTTTATATCATCTGTAAAACTATATCAAAACTTTTAAAACAGAAACAAAAATGGTAAAAGAACATACCTTAAAAAACACCAACGTTTATAACTTTAAGGTCAAAATTTAACGATTAATTCTAACTATAATTTCTCTATTGTCAAAAATAAAGACCTATACAATATAGAGCTTATTGATAAGATTAAGATTCCATACCTCATTAATGGCTTTAAAAATGTCTAAAGCTACTGCAAGATTTTCTCCATGTTTTTCTAAAGTCAAATTCCATTTGTGACTAACATAAGATCTGTTGTCGAACGTTTCTATATTAAGTATCTGATACAAAGTTATTTTATTCTAAGAACATTGTAGACATTGACAGGCTGGACAATAATGCAATTGGTCTATAGTTTAAAAATTAGACTTGTTTCACTTTTTATGTATAGGTTAAACAATTGTAATCTTCCAACAATTTGGAAATGTTTCTTTCTTATATGATAAAGCAAATTTTTAGTCAGAATAAGAGCTAAATAATTTGCAAATGTATTAAAAATAATAGTTAGAATTTTATACACATCTGATGCCTTTCTGGTATTTAATTTGAGAAGATATTTTTTAACAATCCGTTGCCTAAAATTAATTTGACCTATCATTTTACCACTAGCCGGCATTGTTAGTACAACAGTAGAAAGATTTGGTTAAATGTAGGATTAGATGCAAATTGGTTTGCAATAACATCTGCTTTTTTAAATTAGTAACTAGATTGTTTTGATCATTTAAAAAAAAAAGTATGAAAACTACCTTGCAAAGAATTAATTGTTTTAATAACATTTTTGTAGTTAGTAAAAAGCTAAAAAAAATGTTTTGTTTTTGACAATTTTATTTTCAAATTGTATTAGATTGTTACAATTTTTTTAATAATTTTGATAAGTCTAATCAAATCAATTACTGGTATCTTTGTTAAAAGCTTTTTGCTGCTTATTTGCTCACTGGGTTGTATAAATTAAATACAAATACTTTTGTAACAGAGAATGTAACAAAGTTTTTGATGACATTTTAAATAGATTTTTTGCTGCAATATGTAGATTCTCAGAACATAAGTAATGAGTATTGAAATCAATATTATTAATGTTGCAATAAATACTTTTTTCATTTTTACTATGTTTATCTTAAAATAATGATAGATAAGAAAAATGTTTTTAACAACAAAAGTAATAAGTAAATGATCAGATTTTTTTATACAGCCTCAAGAGTAATCTCTCAAATTGTTAAAAGATAAAAATCTAATAATCTTAAATTACCAAAAAAAATAAGTGACTCAATCATTCAGTATTATGTACATTTACCTTAATAAAGTTTGTAAATACTTTCAGAAAGGATAAAAAAAGTTTGAATTTGTGCTATTTAAAGAACGGTATATGATCGGAAAGATTAAGTTAAGAAATTTTAAATTATCACCAATGCCCAAAGTTTTGTACCTGGTCAGTCTAGAATATGCTTGTCAACAAATAAATGTTCAAGTTAATAATTGAAATATACTAGATTAACGCAATCTGAGTCTTTATCATTTACTTTACTGTTAATCAAAAAAAGGATATGTTAAAGATTCTGATAAACAGAATTTAAATTCTTTTTTAGGCTACAAATTAATTTTTAAGCCACAAACTAAGTCGGTGTTTTGTTGTTTAAATTGGTTAGTAAAGATGGCCTGACCTGGTTTTGCCAATTTAATTGTCTCATAAGCCATGTTAGACTTAAAAAAAAAACATTTGTTGCAATCTAGTTGCATCCAACTTATTTATCAAAAATCTACCTACTAATCTACTTACAATAATAGTTAGTAGTAAAATAATAGGTCTAATTGATTTATACAACAGGTTTATAAAAAATTATTTTTTTTAAATTAAATACTAGAAGAAGAATAATTGAAATTCTACCCATCATTCATGAAACATTTTTCAAATAATTTGGCTTTTATTTTGACCAAAACAGTTGTCCTAAAAAAACCTTTTTTTAATTTGTTGAAAAATTACAGATGTTCAACCAGTAACTTCTTCAATTTTCTATGAACCAATTGCATTACTGTTAAATTTATTCAAAATTTATTAAAAATATATTATTAGCAACACATAGTTAAATTCTTAGAACAAAATAATTTTATCTCAGATAACCAATATGGATTTTAATATAAACGTTCAACAAGTCTTTTAAAATATGTTATTCAGAATTTTACTTAGGCATACACAGAAAAATCCTACAGTAGTTTTTAATTTTTTGAACTTATGTGATGGGGCGGATGGTACGGCATTTTAATCATATTAACAAAAATTTTTGTATTGGTTTTGAGCACATATATGTAAGTTATGCAAATAACTGTTTTGAAAACAGGAAAAATATAGTTAAATTTTTAGACTTTGCTTTAATAAACTTCTTCAAATAAACAGAATTTTTATTTAAAGTTTCGCAGATGACAGTACCTTCAATAATCTATACTTTCTAAAGACCACATCAACAAGTATATAAATAAAGATCTTGAAACAATATTTAATTGGAGTATACATAATCAATTTTAATTTTAAAGCATAAATATTATTTTTAAATGCTTTGAAATTAAAGTTATTAGCCGTATCAAACATCATACTATACAACATATTAATATCTAAATTAAAATTTGCATAATTTTCTTTGTATCAAGTATGTTGTTGATATAGCTATCTAGCAAACTAAGATTTCTCAACATGTTCAAATATTTTGTTTTTTCCGTGCAACTATATACGCTCTTGTATTAAGTATTGTTTTAATTATAGAAAGGAGCATCTGAAACACAATATCTTTACTAAAATTTATTTAAAATTTGAATCATTGCTAATCTAAAATTAACCAACGAATTGAATTGTAGCAGTTATTGACAGACTGTTTAGAAATAAGACCAATACCGGACTATCGACATATGAAATAATTTTCCAAATTAATTATTTTCTGAGCATTATAATTTGCAACTATTTAAAGTGAATTGCTACAAACTGTTTAAATCTTGTCTTCAGAGTGTTGTTTATTTAAAGATATTTATTATGTTGTTATGATTAGAATGCGGAAAAAAGGATTTTTTTTTAATAAATAAAAAAAAACATTCGAAATGTTAAAAAAATATGCAAAAACACCAACAAAAAATAGAAAAAAAAATGTTGTTTTATAAATTATATTATAAATTAAACAACATTGCAAGCTTTAATAACTTTGCAAAAAAGTATTATTAAGATAATATTAAGTTGTATAAATATTAAATATTACAAATTATAAGGTAAAAAAACTAAACATTATATTATATACACAACATATTAATATTTTATTTTAATCCTGAAGCAATTGACAATAATTTTTTTTTTCAAATTTGTAATTATAAAACTTTTTGAACTGACAAAATATTTTTACAAATAAATTATACGCTTCTCAAGACATTTACTGATGTTAGATGTGCAAATTTAAAAATATTTATTGGCAACTTAGACTCTACTAGATCTTCAATAAAAACTCCAAGCTTTTGAAGACTACATCGAGTTAAATCGATGTTTTGAAAGTTACTGAATGAGCGTATTAAGCATTTAAAGCACCTATGTTAAAATAAAGCAAAAAATAATATAAAAGTAGTGTCTGTTTCATTTTTTATGAAACATATATCCAAAATGATTTTGTTCTGCAGTTAATATTAACAAATAAGCAAATTCATAAATCCGCTCTCTAGTTATGATACATTAAGTAACTACTAAATATTTCTTTATACAATAAAAAAATAAAATGCGTTCGTGCAGAGCACAAACTTCTAAAGCGATAATAAATCAGACTCTCAACTTAACCCCTTCTACTAATATTATTTTATTTAGAATATAATTCCAATTTGAGACCTTAAAATGAATTGTATTATAATTTAACATCAATAAATATGCTAAGAACAACACATTTAAAGCACACATTAGTTAATATTGTTTTGGCATGTTATTTAGTTATAATGTATACTGTAATAAATTCCACACATCCATAATGATATGATCCACTGCAATAAATATTAAAACACCAACACCATATGGGTCGTAAGGAATGCATTTAATTATACAAAAGAAACCGTCAACACCCGGGAAAAAATAAACTGCGTGTAGTAAACACAAATTTAATTATACACATCGCATGAAATAAAAGAAGGAAAAAAACAAACAAAACAAAGCGCTGACGCGCGTGCATAATACTTTATTATCCTCGAGGAGTTTGCAAGTTTCTGTCAGATAGTGAGAATCATCAATCTCCATAAGATTAATGTATAAACTTAAGCAGCAAGTAGATCGCGCATCTGACAATGTTTCATCAACATCGAGAGAGCGTGTCAGATGTTTCTGCGAACACAGCGCGGCAGTGCGGCAGGTCCGCCAAGTAGGTAAAAATTCCCCCACCAACAAGCGACGGTAAAACCGTGACGATTGCCCGGTGCTGCCATCAGGGGAACGACAATTCAAGCGGAGATCGTTTGAACTTTTATTTATTGTAGTCACTTTGTAGTGGCTAAGTGAACAATTATAAATACAGCCGATTCGGTTGTTAAGAGGCGTATTGATTTTTTTTTTCTTGTCTTGAAATACCTACATCCGACAGACCCGCATGCATTTGCTATTAATAATTATCATTTATTAATTTTTATTGATCAATTGATTATTACATATTAACAATGTTTATATTTATGTGTACCTACTAATAGGGGCGCGATTATTATTTATTGTTAATTGATCTGACAAATGAATGGTAATGATGTTGATTAATTATTGTTTTAAATATTTAAAAAAATGTGTTATTAAAAATATTTTTATAATTATTTTAACAAATATGTAGGATAGGGGTTGATGTGTGATTTTTTGTGGTGGTTGTGCGGAATAAGTCGGAAAGGGAATTGGCGGTGTGTGACTTTGTTACGTCTAGATTGAGTACATGGTATTTAGTGGGTTCACACAACGGTAGCCGATCCATGTCTGTAGAGGTGCGAACATAGAACAGGGGTTAGACACGGGGATGATTGCACGAGGTCGATCCATCACGGACCCGCGATTGGGCGATACGAGGAGGCGGGGCAAGGCGTTAACCGACGGCGCGCTCTTCAATCCGCCGCCGGCTCGTCCTGCAGAGGGGAAAAATGCGCTGCAGGAGGGGGCCAGAAAAAGAAGTAGGGCGCAATTTTTAGTGGTGGTGGATCAATCGGTCCGCCGAGGGGAGGCCACAAAAATGTATCTCAGAAAGAGCAGCACCGTCCCCGGAGAAAAGCTGCCCCGCCACTCGCGACGATTTTTTACTGATCGCCTCGACTACTGCGCTTGTGTTGTGTGATCGCGACAATTTGTCGCCGTTAAAAGAATTCCGTGACATCAGTAGTCGCGTTCTGTCGGTGGCAAAAACAGGACTCGTTGGAGACGCTCTGACCGCAAAGAAGACAAACCCCCTCCCACCACCCCACTCCGCTCCACCCACTGGGCAGACCTCGCAAAAATCAGACCGCCAGAAAGAAGCATTCGTCCGACCGCAATTATCACCTGGTGCGCTGTTACAGATTATTATAACGCTACTGTATTTTTACCGACAGTCGCGCGGGTCACGTGGCGAAGACATGCGGCTAGTGTAGTGCAGTGCGTGTGCAGGAAGCCATGCTTCCTTTGGCGACGACTCAGTGAGTGCAACAGCGACTGGGCACACCATGTCCCAGTTTGGCTTCCGAGCATCGCCGAATACTCAGGTACTAACCATGTTACTCAGCCCTGCGCGGCATGCTCCATCCAACTATCTGATACATACTCACCCCTGTTTCTGTCCCTATCCCATGTTCAAATTGCCCGCCTTGAGACTGTGCGCTAATTACTAACTCGCTATATCATCCCCATGTGCAAATTACCTACAGCACAAATTGCATCACTTACTTTCAAACATATTTTCATCACCACAACTAAATTAAATTATCTTATAAAAAATAAACAAAGTTACAATTTCAACCCATTTTACATAAATTACCATCAGTCAAATATTCCACTTCCAGCAGCAACCTTGATAGATATAAACAAACCGCCATCACACCTACTTGAAAAAAAAAACAATACTTAATCACACATTGTAATATTTAATACACGTCAATTTTTATTTGATCAATTTTCAATGGTTACATTTAATTTCTAAAAATATGTTTTGTCAGGCTTCTAATAAATATAATCGCGCAGAAATATATATCCTGCGGGCGACTAAAATTATTGTTTACAAGTGCATTCGCAACAGCTTAGAAAATATTTAGTGGACTGGTAGCTGTAGAAAGTATTACATCATGTCATAGCAAATTATAGTTATTTATTTTAGCATAAAATATGGCCTAAAGTGTAGATTTATGATATAACAGTTTCTTCTCTATTTAAAATTATTTATTTAATTAATTGTTTTTTATATTAAGTTATTCTAGTTGGTAACAAATTACAAAACAAATATTTCAAATTATATTTTTTTCATTCATCATTAGTAGTTTTATACCATATTTACACTTTCATAATCATTACTATACAACAAAAAGTTTGTCTGTAATTGAAAAAGGTGCAATTATCGTAAAGTGTTATTGTCAGTTTTGCCTTTTGTGATAGATTAGAGACAAATCTGGTTTGCAACTAGAACTGTGTTTTTTTGTGCTAGCCTTATTTAAACAGAAATAATCTAATTGGACAAGCCGCTTCTTCTAATACTAAAACTGTTTATACTTAACTTTTAAGATTTAAATTTTTTCAAAGAATTTTTCCTAAAATGGTTGTTGCAAGTAATAACAATATAAATTAATTGACAGTTAAAATATTTCTTTTTGGATTATTTTCGTCTTAAATAATAATTATAACATATTTTATTTAGTTCGTTAATTTAATAAGAAAGAGAATCAGTCAGTTTGAATTAATTTATAGACTATAATTATTTTACATAAATTTATATATTTATTCACCTAAACAAACTGATAAATTCGCACCAAAGTTGAGTAAAAAAATACATTATAAATTTTCCCGTCGCACAATTTTTTTTTCAGTTTTTTTAAATTAAATTTTTTTTTTTAAATATGTTTAATGTGAATCACAGTTAGGTTTTAGACAAAAAAAATTTTTCAATTCTAAAGATATACAAATAAAAAACAAACACAAATTTAATGTAAGATTTATACCTTTGAAATTATTTGGCAAACAAATCTCAAATCATTAATTACTAATTTTAGAATTTTTTTTTTTTTTTTTTAAACTACTTAATCTAATGATATGAATTTAGTCAAAACTTATAAATCTAGTTTAATACAAACATTCCAAAAAGGTAGAATATTATGTTGCTAAAGATTCCACTTGATTAAATTGTCAAATAAATTTTCATATATTAATCAATGATTTCCTATATAACTTCCATTATTTTTGATTTGATTATGTATAAGTGTATAGTTTATTTCAGCCTTGATTTAATTGTACAAATTACAAAAAATGTCAATTTAAATTGTTCAAAACCATTTATATCACCTGCCTATAACTATCCACTTTTCTCCCTATTAAATAAAACAACTTCCTGTGATCAGCTCAACAGATAACTTAATTCGAACTTATTATCCAGTCACATTATTTTATTATTAAGTAATCATAAATAAAACATGGGGCCTCCCTTGTTGAAAAGCAATCCCGATAACCAAACTAGTTAGAGCTTACGTTATTTTGAACACTATGAATATTCATTGAAAATATAAATAGCTACGAATATAATAGCCTGTTTTAAACATAATCTTTTATTACCTTCCACATATATCATATATTTTGTAAACGTAACGAAATTTGAATAACATAAATAATTATGTGTTGTATAACAAAAAGGGTTCCTTATTGTATGCTAAGTATATTATTTATTTTTTATTGAATTAAAATTGTTGCATTCTAATTGTTTTGATGAACAATACTATTGACGTCAGCATTTATTATTTTGATTAGAAACTTTGGATCTAAGGAATCAGTAAGAAAATATATTTATTATGTAAAATTTTATAAATAAATATATATAAATATAAAAATAATTAGATCAAATTAAATTACTAATTTTAATGATGTTATTGTAAATGTTATAGGTTTTGTCAATAGATGGCGATAAATGTAATCGTTCCGCTATATATACAATGATAATAAGAATTGATATGTATAATATACCATTCTAATATGAATAGTATATATTGATAAAATATTGGGTCAATATCAAACAGTAAATCTATATTTGAATTATATGCAAATTTCAAAAATTATTGAATATAAGTGTTTTTTGCTACAATCTAGCAACTTATGCATTTTTTCTATTGGAATATTTTTGCAATGTAGGTATGCCGTTTTAATCACAACATTCATAACTTTATTACTCAATATTTGCGAATGATTATTTATAGTATTTTTAGTTTGATTGGTTTATCATAGGTAATATTATTGCAGTCGAAAATTAAGTTTCTACTTTTTAAGAGATTGACATCATTTTTTGTTGGAGGGTGCATATATTTATATAATCAAGACGTGATAAAGTTAGCCCTCTAGTTGACAATTCAATGAGCAATGGAAAAAGTGCATTATCTAAGTTTTATCTGGAATTATATTGTTGGTAATAGATGGCGCTTTCTTGTAGGAGTGGTAGTAAATACATATACATTGTAGTTGTATGATTTTGTGTGATACTTGTTCGCTATTAAGACAACTCATGTTTTTATATTTTATTACGAAATACAAGAATATTCTCAAGTTTTTTATATATTTCAAATTAGAAAGGAAAAAAATGTTGCTGGTTTCTGGAATAATTGTATATTTGCAACTTTTAACTTCTCATTATTATTATTATTATTATTATTATTATTATTATTATTGTTATTATTATTATATGTGAAGTATGAGTACTAGATTTTAAACACCAACCTCACTACTATATTACATTAATTTACTTTTATGTTAATACTTTAATGAAAATGTCTGTGGTTTGTTGTTAAGAGCATCCTGACCGTTACTTTAATTTCCAGTAATCTAACGAAAACAGCAACTTTGGTGTTATTCCTATTTCTTATTTTTACATAGAATTTGATAATCAATTATTTTTTTACCAGTACATTTAGAAAGGATTAAACTATATTTTGTCAGCGTATTATAGTCAAATTGTAGTTGAAAATGCCGAAGAATAAATCCAAATATAGAAATAAATGCAATTTTAGGTACTTTTGAATGCTGTTTGCAAATACAATCTGACTAAAATACTCTGACAAACCATAGTTTGGTTTTTTCTAAATAAACTAGTAAATATATAAATTGATTATCAAATTATATGTAGAAATAGGAATGACGCCAAAGTTGCTGTTGTTGTTATAATACTACAAATCAAGGTACTGGTCGAAATGGTCTTTAGAATTTGAGTTTGATAGCCCATTCAAGCAAACATTGTATGTGGATTTGTTCACCGCAATAATGATCAATATTTGGAAATGCAGCAAGTAGTAGTATTGCATATTCTTTTTTTTTCCTATTAGTGAAAACAGCATTTTTTACTGTTGTATTAGCATTTGGGAATAGGCGATTGCTATCCATCTATTTTGAAGCTAACTTGTATCTTTGACTAACTTTTTCTAACTTAGATTCAGAAGTTGACTAGTGTAGTATCATCCGTCTATTGATAACTTTTTCAGTATTTATACAATGCGGAAAATAATTAATAAATATTTGAAAAAAGTGGCCTTAGAACTGAACCTTGTGGTACACAAAATTCTATTATACGCATACAGTTTGTTTAATAGTAAATTATGTGATATACAATCAATTGCCTTAGTTAGATTAAGAAAAGTGACACAGAAGTATTTTTCTCTTCAAAACTACTAAATATGTTTTCAACAAATGCCATAATTGCAATAGGAGTACATTTTTTTTAACTCAAACAGATTCTCTGAGAATACAGAATATTTTTTAAAGTGATCACTTACCCGAATAGAAAGAATATGTAATAAAGATCTGCCCTGTTCTGTCTTTCCAAATTTGAGTGCTTTGGGAAATGATTGACTTTTAATTAAGCCGTTTGTTAAGTTTTTAAAAAAGGTATTATTAGTACATCTTTCATAGATTTGATTAGATATACATTGATGTCATACATAAATTAAATAATAAATTTTGTCAATAATTCAAATTAACTGAGATGGATTTTGGTATTTTTCAAAATAGTACTTTGTAATAACAGATTGCAAAACGACACTATATAGTGGCTTTATACATCAATCTACACAATATCTTTTGCAAAACACGACAGTGATGTTTTGTTATCAAATAATAATAATAAATTAAAACCATATTAGAAATTTGATTAATAATAGTTTATTATAATTGTAATTGTAATCATATTTTTTTGATGCACATACATACTATTAAAATAAACGAAATTAATTCAACATGAATAAAAACAATACACGTGTCCAATTCTTCCTGTATATACACAATGGAGCATACAACTTTGTTCCAAAATAATAAACACCTTGACTTATTTGGCCAGAAAATCTACATTATTCAATAATAAACATATGTATACAGATACAAAATAAAAGCAAGTCGATTTCTATTGTATAATACTATATAAATATTAATTATTACAGTTAATAGCGTGCGATATATTTGTTTATTACCCTCAATCAAATGTAAACCATAAAAATGCATGTAGTAATATAGGTAAATAGGATTATGTTTGAGTTACTATTGTTTTAATGGCGGTATAAAAAACTATATATAGTTACATAAGGTTGAGTTTAAATAGATTGTAAAATCATGTTAGAAAAATGTAAAATTATAATTATTTTAAATGTTAATTGTTGACTTTGCAGTTAATAAGATGTGACCTTAGTTGCCACATAATAATGTTAGTTGTTAATATAAATAGTATAGAGGATATATACACTAAAACCGGATTATGTGGCAATTTTTTACTTACATTTGACCGTATTATCAAAACTACAACCGTGCAGATTGATATATGTTAACTACTTTTTACAAGAAATATTTATTAATTTTATGCTTTCCGATTCAGATCAGTCAGTTATTTAAAAATCGTACGCTTGCTTCACAATATGTTCAAATAATGCTTAATTAGTTTTTGTAGAAATAATAGTAAATAATTGAAATTTACATATAAAATTGATATGATAAAATAAAGGGTTTCTTGTTTATAACATTTTAAATAAGCTGGTACATTTTGCTAAATCTGCAGCATGTACAGTGGTCAAATATAGTATCTCTTTTATGCGCGAAGAGCTTCTAATAAGGTACCACTTTAGTAAGTAAAAACTCTATATGAAAAGGTTTGATATCATTTACAGAAGATATAGATAATAATATATGAAACTATTAACTACGGGGTGTTCTACTTGATGTACAATTCTTCCCTAGCAGGCACGGTACTTACACATCTTTTTAGTCATAAATCTATTTATACATTCAGTTTTAATATTTATTCTATTAAATTCAGTATCAAATGTTAATAAAAAGAGAATATTGCAAGCATATTATGCCCAATAGTATAAATTATCAACACTATAATATGAATATTATGTTACATTATCAATCAAATTATTTGCAGTTGTAGTATTAGACCGCAAAATAATATAACCACACTTTATATTAAAATAAGCTGGCATTAGTTGGACTGGACTACCAAACTTGAGGCTTGAATTTCTTTGGTTTAAATGTTCTTAAGTCTTGGATATTCAAGGTTTTAAGGTTTAACATGTACGTTTTTCTAGCAATTTAAAAAAAGGTTTTGATCAGGAGCTTATCTTTTTAATATTTTGAAAAAAAAAAAAACATTTGTATCAATGTTATTATTGCATTCTTTATAGTTTGCCTAAATAGTTGCTAGTACGTTTTCTAATATGTTGTTCAAAGTATATTTTTCTACTAGATCATAACAAACAGGTCCAACATTATGTTGCTTAGCAAAATTGTGTGTTAATTCAGATGCATAATTAAAATATTGCAGTTAATCTGTATTTTTGTTTACGTACGTACGTAAATATTTGATGTGTTTGTCCTTTGTAAGATTGGTTTTGCACTTATTTTTATATGGAGGAGGCCTTTACCAATTGGGTTTCTAAAACAACGATGGTATACACCAATTGCTTGATAAAGTAATGTTTGTTATATCTTATCTTATCTTATCTGATACGAAGTAGAGGTACACCTACATCTACACTTGCCATGATTTCTAATTTTAGAATAGTTACAATAACTATAATGCTATAGCAGCATATTCCAACTTATAAATAGCAACAAGTTCAACTTTAATTACATTTAATATAATAGTGTGACTAAACCAAATACAAGGTATTGTTAGTATTTACAGTACCTTCTCTATTCTTTCCTCATGCGGGTTTGATAGTTTTAATATTTAGGCCACATAGTGAGAGTTAAGGTCTCATACAAAATTCTTCAACTGATATTAGAAGGGAAGTTTAGAGGAAAAAGAAATATTGGTAAACGTCGGGTATAGTGACTCAAAAATTTAAGCAGCTGGTTTGGTTGTAGCAAAACTTAACTATTCTGAGCTGCAGTTAATATGAGAATAGCTATAATGATAGCAAACCTCCGATAGGAGACGCACTTAAAGAAGAAGATTGTGTAATTATTTTATATCATCATATTCAAAGGTCTTTAAAACCAAAAATAATCAAAATCTCTTATAAATTTTTTACTCTAAATTTTATTTCTCTTCATAGAAGGCTCAAGCTAAACACTTCTGTAAATTTGGTATTGTGATCAACCACAAGAAATATAATTTAATATCAATCAACACTTTAACAGTTGCATAAGTCCATCTTTCAGATTTACTACAAATTGTTTTTAACAGGCTTTTAAGGTTTATTTCAAATCTAAACTGAGGTCAACATTTTTAAGTTAAGTTAGATTATTTGTCACAGTGCTGTCAATTAGCTAGTCATGTTGAATAGACGTGCTCTGTAATAGATTTAATTCAAATCGTTTTGTTCAAATTGTTCTGTAAAAAATGCAATCAAAACACATTCTAGGTTTAAAACTTGATACTTGTGGAACCCCCGAAATAGCATTTAATAGCTTCTAATAGAAATTACCAATTTTAACACAATGTGTTCTTCCTCTAAGATTAGAAAGTTAACATAGAGGTCAATATTAATTGACTATATCATGCTTTAAATTTTCAGTCTACTTAATCAGCTTACAAAAACAGTAAAATAACATTTTTGGTTTTATTCACTCTAATCTAAATCTAAAAGATTTTTTGGTAATAAGATTTTTTTATGTTATGGTTTTTACACGACACTTAGTCATAAATAACATGATGATTCTAACCAGTTTTTGGAGTAAATACATATAACAACATCTATCTAATAGATCAAATATATCAGATAAATAAATGCGCCTATCTAACTTTTTAATTATAGGTATGAAATTTTAATATTTTGAATAGTTAGTGAAGATTATGTAATTACATTTAAAAAGTACGTTAAAGTTTCTTAATCTTCTTTACAATAGTATGATTAGTAAGATATGTACACATACAGGTTTCTCTCACAAATGATGACTTAGCTAGTAAAAACCAAAATGCGTTTGGCAAACGATTATATATTTATAGTCATGGTACATACTCATAGTATTAAGGTATTGCCTTATTGAGATTCTGTATGATTAGTTTAAAATGTAGGAATTTTAGTTTTTGTCTACTGCTGGACATAGGTTTCTCTCATATTATTCCAGACGTCTCTGTTTTTTACCGTTTTATACCATTTTTGCTCAGTTATGATCTTTTTTACGCAACCATCGCTTTTATGGTTTTCCCACGCTGCGTTTAGTTTTTGGTAGCCGGTGAAAGATTTTGTTTGTCCATGTTGTGGGATCTTGTGAGGCAGAGCACGTTCCGTTAGGGTTGTTGTTTCTAGCCCATATGTGATTATTTGCAGGATACATGTATTGTACACTTTTGCTTGTATTGATTGAGGAATTTCTGGATTGTTTTAGTAGGTATTCTAGGTTCTCGAACGCGGTTTGTTCATCCTAGTCTAATTTTTCTGGATATTTTAGTTGTTTAGTTGGCTTTAAGATGTTTATCGCAAGGGTGAATAACTTTGGTGATATTCTGTCTGTTGTTGTTTTTGTTTGGTGTAGTATCTTCATCTATTTATATTTGAAGTGTAGTAAGTTTTAAATTATGCTTACATAACCATAAAACATATTATAGGTAAATGAAATGAATTGTCATAATGCTCAGATATTGTTGTAGAATATCTAAAGAAAGTAGCATTGAGGACTAAAATATTCATATTATATAGATAGAAGAGAAAGCTAGCTAGCTATTATTTTGTAAATTTTGTTTAAAAAAAAGTATACGAACTAATGAGATTTTAGTATACTGAAATACAATCTTATGTACTTTTAAGCCATATATATTTATATCAATAATAAGTTTTGGAAAAAATTGTTTTACTATTCTTCAAAACCTTAAGTTTCATTATTTAATTAGAAAAACTGAAACTATGTAATTTACTCACGGAATTATACTATCTATTATTGTCCACATTCAAATAAAACGTTAGTCATTGTTAGCACACAGAAAACATAATAAGGGAATAACAAATTTGAATTGTATTCAAACACATTTTATAGCTACCATTATATAATTATTGTTTTACCTACTAATAATCTTTTGTTTGTTAAAATATATTTTAGATTAAAAACAGAAACATAGATAAATAACCAAAAATTGATAAACATTTGAATTATTTATTTATTGTAAAAATTTGCATACCATATTTAACAAATGATATAATATATCTTCAAGGACATTTAATACTGTAGTAATAATAAACATTTTTTCGGCCTATTTAATTTTTTTTTTCAATTATTTTATTTGACCAATAATAATTTTGTTATACGATAACTGACAACACAATTTGTTAAGAAAATTATTTTACTTTATTACTGTGAATGAAGTGGCAATTTCAAACATTTAATTAATTGTAACAAGTTAAAATACAATAACTTACGTGTAAAGAATTGCTATTATCACCTTTAAATTACACCGTGTATTTAAGTAAATTCAAAATATTTTTGCATTTCTAATACGATTTTTGCATTGCAATTAGGTTAATTACAAAAGCTTTTTAACATATCACTTAAGTATGCATACTTATCATGCAAACTTTGAAAACTAATAATAATGAGAAATTTAGTTTAACAAATAATTACATCGTCGACATGTTTATTAATAATAGAAAATAATTACACGATACGCATTGTTCATGTTGGCAATGATGATAAAAGTCCTATCGTTAATTTTAAACCTGGCAACCGCACGTAGAAAATATCAAAGCTAATTTTAGTTCGTTCAATAAAATGATAATTTTATGCATGTTTTGATCTCTTTTTTTCTTCACAAACTAATATACATGTTAACAAATTATAAACTACAAAAATATGCAAATGTCACAGAACACATTGGTTGTATTTTGTACAAAAAACAACATTGCTATAAATATTTTAAATGTGTTGAAATGATGTACAAGTCGTGTTAAATTGCAATAATTTATTTATAAATTCAATTGCAATAACAGTTTTGAAAAAGTAATTAATGTTGTTATTGATTAAATTGGCAATATATATTTTGTCGCGATTGGATATTTCGTAATACTCGTGAGAAATAATAAAAATTTGAATATTTTTGATTACCTTGAAACGAACACATTTTTTAATAATTAGTTGAAAGCTGTCAATCAAATTGGTTATTTAACATTAATACAAAAGATAATTAAAAAATAATGTTTAACTTAATAAATCATTTAGTATAAAACTGATCTATTTAATGTAAACATTTAATCTTTTTAATTCGACAAAGCTTTAAATCTGTATTCAAAGCAAATCTCTCCTAAACATTAAAGCATGATATTAATAGATTTACCTATATATGAAGTAAAGCTTGAAAGTATAATATATACTTTACTGCCATATAGAAAAGCAGTAAAAACCCCATCCGAATGACAAAGCCAACCTTTGCCACTATCAAAATAGAATCGTGCGCATGCAATTCTGATCCTTTTCACGTTTTGACAGAGGCACTTCATGCTATTCCTTTTTATTTGGTATTAAATATAATTCAGCAGCTGGCTGCACCCCTCCATATATATATACTGTATGTTAGTAACGCCAAATTTCACCCATCAAAATAAATATTAAATCGTTATAAATCACAAGGGCACACACAGGGAGGAAGAACGTTTCACTTCGGCTACTTTTTTATTAGAGGGGAAGCTCACAATTTCGTTAAGTGATTGATTGTTTGAAAATAAGGCTTTTATTTTTATGTGGTCTACTCACAACATCCAATTATGGCTTTTAACCACGTTATGAGATTTTTATTTGGTATTTAAAGCCTTATTTGGATTTTAATTGCGTAAACGCGGAGCGACATACAAAACCTCATTAACATCTGAAATTGTTAGAAAATAACGCAGCATAAATGTAAATTAGCGATAAATCCAAAGTGCAAATAGTATGTTATTACATGTCATTCCATCAATGTTATTAGTTGTTCATTTACTATATAAGTTGAAATGTCGAAAAAATTGCAATACTTATGCCATGTTATTTATCTGTCAATTAATTTTAACAACACGACCATTTCTGTCACATGATATTTTCAAAATGGCACATTAAGTATTTTTTATCAATCATGTACGCATAAATTTTTAATTTCCGTTTGTATTCTAACCTAATACATAATTAATTAGTGTTATGTATCATTCGTATACACATTAATGCGTGTTTATGCTACTATACAAGTATGCAAAATAATAAAAGTATGTACTCTATGTATGGCAATGCAACAATAATAAAATAAAGTGTTTAAAATTAGAATAAATATACATTGAGTAACCATTAAAATATTTTCACTGTAAGTAATATTAGATTTAAATACACGTATTTAAGCCAAGATAAATAGCATAAAGAAAATATTTTTGCAATCATAATAAAATATTAATATAAGGTTGCTGAAAGGCCATGATCAGAAGATTTCAAAATCTATTTTTTTTTTGTTTTGAGTTTCATCTATTAATATTATATTTATTGCTAATCGACTACTATAATTTGATGAAAATATTCAATTACTTACCAAAATCAAAATATATGTAATTTGGTATGTAGCAGGTCATGTTTAATCAATCATTAAGTGGTGTCTAATTTTGTCTTAGATAGGTTTTCTATTGTTATTTAAAACTTGTTGGGGTTGGTCTGGAAACCCTATTAGTGTATAATATAATTTACAAATTGGTAGTGGTAAATTGTTTTGTTAAGTTAAGTTTCTTAAAAAAACTACTCATTAATTTAAAATAATGTTGTAGAAAATATTAGAATTTGTATATTCAAATATACATATTAATATTTTGCATTAATGACAGGGTTCAGTCTTAAGATAAAAGAATATGATTTAATGAACAAATTATAATGAATAATTCAAACTTATTTCAAACACAAGAATACTTTTATAAATAAAAACTATATTGTTAACCTAAAACTATTTTCTTAATTAATAACATGATTTTATAACATGTTTCTTCTTATTTATAATATTATAATTTATGAAATAATAACACAATTTATATATTTTAAGTAATAAGTTAACTCTAACTACAACTGTAGAAGGTTCTAGTAGAGCCGAAAGTAGTAATGTATTCGGAAGAATAAACAAAAATTGGATAACATAAAACAAAAAAGCTTACTCCGAAGAAGGAAGAAATGTTATCTTCCGAAACGTTCTCTTAACTTTTTTGATTTTTTTGAAATTTATGAAGAATTAAATAAAGAAATTAGTTGTAGCTGTTTTTATGTACTCAAATAAAAAAAAATCGTATTTAATTAAATAAAGATGAGGGCGTTAGATGGCGTTTGGCAGGCAAAAAATATTGACGAGTTACAGTCAAAAATGCTTTAGCTTTGCTAATTTTTGTTGCTAAAAGCGGCGGGCTGCTAAAGCCTATTTTTGGCTCTTGATAGAATTGGTACAAAACCCAAACTATCTAGACTTGTTAGTTAACTTTTACATATTTTATATATAACAATATCTTGTCTTAGATTTGTGGTTAGTTACACAACTCCTTGAACATTAAATTGAAATAAAAACTTTGAAATGTTATTTTTTTCTTAATGGATTGCCACGATATTGATTTAAAATTAATTGAAATTGTGGTTTCTTATTCCAACTATTTTAAGTGGCCTAAAGGCGGGTCTTGTGGTGAAACTCACGACGCGCATGTTTAAGTTTCGGGTTTAACTAGTATTAAGTTTATGTATTGATTGCATAAGAATGCTAATTTATAGACTTCTAGAGCTGACATGAGCGTTCAAACAAAGTGGGCGTCAGTAGTGATCTTCGAGGGATACCGTGTTGTGTAAAATCATTTTTGGCATTAATTTAAAATTTACACTGATATGTTTCCACGGTTATTCTTATTTCCTGTTTTCATTATATTTTAAATTACATCTGCAGATATTCAATAAATCGAAGAAAAAACCAGAATGGGCTGTTGGAAGAATACTATGCAAATATTATTATATCTTTCACATTTTAAGTATACTTGACTTACATTATGAAGATATGTGGTCCTTTTTGATCTATTTAACAATTTGGATATACATTGTTTGCAGCGTTTACTAGATAATATTATTTATGAAGATATTTTGGAAATAAATTGGTGATCCTCCTGGATCTATTCAACAATTTGGATAATTACCATTTGTTCACCATTTTTCTTGCAGTTTCAAAACTATGCCGTTTTGGACATTTAAATGAACTTTATTGACGGTATTTTGTTAAAGAATCAGAGGCTTCATTTATACTTATGCTTTGTTTTGCGATTTGAGTAAGGCTTTCGATTGCGTATCACATCATATTTTAATTAACAAACTAAAACATAACAACTTTAGTAAATCTAGTATTGATCTTATGTCATCATATTTGAGTGACCGTTTGCAGTATGTAACAGTGAACTCTATAAATTCACAAACGCAAAATGTGAGCATGGGTGTTCCACAAGGTTCTGTTTCTGTATTATAGACTTACTTGGATAGCTCATACCACCTATGTAAGCTATAAAATGTGTAAGTATATTTATCTATTGAGAAAATTAAAAAGTATTACTTTACAAAAATTATTGCATACAATTTATTATGCCAATGTTTATTCAGTCGTAAAATACAGTATACTAAACAAATGTATTTAAGATACAAAGAAGAGCAATCAGAATTATAAATGGTCTTGGGTATAGAGATGATTGTAAGCTCAGTTTTATTGCGTTGGGTATTTTAACGGTACCTTGTGTTTACATTTACGAGTGTCTTCTTTATATTAAGAACAATATTAACCAATATACCACACAGAGTTCTTTGCATGATTATGCCACAAGGCAAAACAATCATATAAGGTTTGACTTTAAACGTATGCTTAAAAGTAGAGATGGATTCAATTACTATGCAATCAAATTTTACAACAAAATACTTCCACATACCAAAATTCTAGAGTTTAATAAGTTTAAAATATCTATCAAAAATATGCTGATAAGTAATGCCTTCTATACATTTGCAGATTTTTTTCAGCATAATTTTGAAATAGTTGAATAATTTATGTATTTATATATTTTTTGTCGTGTGTAAATACTTTGTATATAGAACAATAATAAATATTATTATTATTATTATTGCTAGACTTATCTGAACATTTGGAGTAGGTTGATTCCTACAATGATAGTCGTGGATCTAATACTCACTTTTTAGTTGGTTTCTGCTATAAACAATTTCACATAATATTAAAAAAAAAAATGTAATATCTATATTTCAAATGATCTTATACCAGCTTAAGATTAGGTTAAATGAAGTTTTTGTTTTTTATGTATACAGTTTTTGGATTTCTGGAACACATGATTTACTATCTTTTGACAATTGAAACTTTTACATGCAACACAATTGCTCTTTTAATTTCTTCTGGTGGTAAAGTTATTATCATACTTTATACCATTCCGATTTAAATTTGACGCAAAATAATGCTCCTAAAAATTCAACTCATCAAATGGAATAAATAGTAGTAAGTTGTGGAAAAATAAATTAGAGAATTTGTTACATGGTTTGACACGTGTATTGTACTAGGCCAAGACAGTTTACTAACATAATAAATTTTATTTATGGATTTTGCGACGGCAATATTGAAGCTTCTGTGCGTAAGTATGAATGGCGTTTTCCAAATAGGAATCTCCAAACACAGACGTTTTTTGTGAATTATGTTTGAATTAGAACACTGATTCCAATCCAATTCAAAGGAAAAATAATAATCGCATTCTACTTTTATTTAATTTAAATCTTGGGCTTAGCTCTTGAAGGGCTGCTGAACAACTCCAAGTATCAAAATTTTTGGTCTTACATACATCACATAAAGAAGAAGAAAAGCTTATCATTTGCATCTTAGAAATCCTGAAAAAAAGAATAGTGTTTTGTGAATGGTTTTTGAAGATATTTTGCATAAATTTCTGTGGACAAACGAAGCTGCATTCACGAGAGCTGGAGTTGTTAATTACCAACCTTCTTGTTTGGTAACATGAAAATCATCTCAAAACACGACCACGTTCTTTTCAAAATGAATTTAGTGTTAATGTTTGCATTGGTATAAAACATATTATTTTGTGAGTTTTTTAAATAATTTGGAAATCTTACTAGTGGACGTGCTTCTTATAGAAACTGGTTTCAGCTTGATGGTGTTCTGGCACATTTTGGACTAATAGTTTGATTTAATGGTTAATTACAAATTCATCTTAAACTATTGGGTTTTTATATTTGGGGAACTCAAAAGTTAAAGTATATGAGACGCCAGTTAATATACTCAATTTTAAAGATTTGAAAATAAATGCTAAACTAGTTTTTTTTATTTAATTGATAATTAATTTGCTAACTCTAGTGGTGCTAATATAATAATACTACAAATTTGGTTAGTTGGACTTTCAGTATTAAAACTTTACTATGCGACATCTCCGTTAAGAAGCATGTACAGATACATGTTTATAGGAACTTTTTTGTTCTATTTGATTAATTGAATACTTTGTTTAAGTTTACCAAAAACAATCTGAACTTTGTATAGTTATGCTTCAACAATAACTTGCAGTATACAAGTATGCAAGTCATCACAAGATATCGGTACTACTGTACAGGGTGTCCCAGAATAGTTGTTCTATGTTTTTTTTTCTCGAAAAGCAAAATGAAAATACGAAGTCAAGTTTTCAGATGGTTTTAATACTGTTTTCTGAAAACCTTGCGATAAGGCGCTATAGTGCCATCGACGTATTTTTTTTTAGAAGGATGCGTGATATCATTATGTAAAACGTACATAAATAATAAAATTATATTAATTTAATTTGATTTAATAAATTGTAAACAAAACAGAATGCACGTTTCAATTATTTTATTAGATCACATTTGATTCTAAATTATGAACATAATTTTATTATTTATGTAGAATAGAATAGATTCTGTTTAAACAAATTACAAACAAATATATCACATATTTTTAATTAGAATTATCTTTCAAATAGTATTAAAATAGAAGTAATTTCTGGAAAAAATATATAGATTAAAGACATGCAATCTAAACCGTTGGCTCTGTATCTTCAAAACGATGTTTTTACTTTTTTGTTTTAAAAAAATAAAATTTTAGGTAAATATTTTAAGACGGTATTTTTGGCTTATAACTTTTAAACTATAATTAATACATAGATGCTTTTAGAAAAACGGCATTAGTTTCATCTGAAAGCTTGGCTTCCTATCTACAAAGCGCTTTTTACTGTTTTGTAATACAACTTTTGGTTTTCGAAAAAGATGTATAGAGCAAAGTACTGCTTTATAAACATATCATTGCCAAAGACCGTATATTAATACATTTGTTTAACATCAATAGATACAATTAAACCAACAATAGATTATTTTGCAGATTGCATGTAAAGGTATAATATATATCGCAATTTAAATTATAAGTTTATTTAATAAAATATTTCATGTCTTAAATTCTAGCATGTAACAGAAGATTCAAAAATTGGAACAAACCATTAATTATAAATTTCACAGTTAATGAATTATTTACCTAACACGAAACCATTAATTATCGTGTGTGTTTTAATAAAATTGGCCTATTTCACTATTAAAACTTATAACATTAACTCTCCCCACTTGATAATATTATAAAACTATATTAAATTAAGGTAACGTGTTGTTTATTAATTTAATTTATAACTTCCTTTCGTTAAGAAGGCATGCATAATGATCTGATAATGAATTATTCAAATGTATATAAAGGAAAGCGGTTTTTTTTGTGTTGTATTCTGTTTTATTTCCTTGCCTTATACAATGTTCTTAAAAACAGAAGTTTATTGTTTGCAGTCTTGTAATCTATTAATGCGAAATGTGAAGATTTGCAAAACACTTAAGTATATAATAATGTTATCTTTCTTTTATTTAATTTCCGGCGATAATAGGCCGGATTATTGTTGATACAGGAAATTTAGCATTAATATGCAACATAACTTTTTGTCAGCATAATATTATATTCGCATTCATAAGATGCGTGAATGTTTTTATCTGGTGTATTTAAGTGTATTAATGTATCAGTTTATATTATGCTGATTTAAGATAGCATACATTGTTTCATTTTTCTTCACATAAGATTATAATTTGTTGCGTTATATTTTAATTAGTCAATAAAATACTAAAGATCGTGCTCAAAGCAATTAAATGTATCGCGTTGTGTTATAAATGTGGTGATATTAGTATTAATTCGTGTGCGATATAAACTGTTTATTTTGTTTAAACTGCGTGGATATTAGTGATTAATTGTTGGAATATATTGTGTGACGAGGCGGGTTTAGTAAACCTTCGTTTCGTGACAATGCTCCCCTATTTCTGCTTTTCACCTATAGTTATCTCCCCTAAAGCGTCTTAACCAACAGGATGAGAGTAGTCGTAAAATTATCTCAAATTACATTAACAACAAGTTTCCTTTAAAGTAAAGGGCAATAAGGACGAATTTTGTTTCTATGTATACACCCCGTATTGTGAGTAGCGAACTGTAATAACCGCATTATTTATTTACCCTCGAGTATATTCACTCATGCTATCGTGCATTCGTTCGCCATTATTAAAAATAAATCTGCCTTTTTTCAGTTCACACTTCCCCTAACTGGGTAACTATTTAATGTGTTTTTGTAGATTACTACTTGGGGATGCGAGCAATCTATCAATTGTGCTCAGGTATAAATGATGCTGATTACTTTTTTTGTTTGTTTGTAGAGCGCAGTATCATCGGGACCTAGTCAATCACCTCCAGCTCCCCCTACTAGTATGGCAGTTACATCATCAGCACCTACACCAGGAAGCCCTCCAGCTACCCAGAGGTGTTGTGATACTGGACGTCCGTTATTTACAGACCCCATCACCGGCCAAAGTGTTTGTTCTTGTCAATACGAACTCCTTGGATATCAAAGACTTGCAGGAGGAGTACCTGGAATACCTGCATTATCTATGTATAGCGCCCCATACCCCGAAGGCATGGCTGCCTATTTCCCAGCTCTAGGAGCCGATCAAGCCCCTTTCTACACGTCAACGGTAAGTTTAACAAATTTTATACCACATGCAACCATATATATTTTAAACAATTTACGATCACTTTTCGTGTCAATAGTCGAGTTTAAATGGATCTGCTGTATACATAAACATGCGCGTGTTGTGACATTTGACATAACGGAAATCCGTGGACAATTATTTGAACGTGACTTACGAAATTACATATTCATGATATATCGAAATGATATATCTATTGCCGTGTTCCAAATCAATAAACGTATACAAACCGTTTAAAATCGAACCATTAGCAGCCGATAACAATAAATGTGTTAAATAATGAAGCGCATGCAAAGTGAATGTCATTAATAATGCCGCATTTATTAATAAATACAAATTATTTTCTATTTATGTAACACACATTTGTACTTAATGTAACGGAAACTTATTCTCATTTTCAATGCAACGGGAACGACACAGGAAATACTACGTTTCCAAACTTGATTGATTTCAAAACCTATTATCATCAATTTAGATTTTACCAATCATTTTCAAGGTGCTTACATTATTTTTTTAGAAAATTAAAATAAATTTTTGAGTAGATATACAATTACCAATAAACATTCTAGTAGATTTGTTTATTTCTTTAGAGAATTTTCTTATTAATTTTTATTGATTCAATTGCCCTATACCTGAATTTGACGCAGGACCTTCAGAATGTTACTTCATTACCAAATAGTTGGTAGTCATTGCCGTGTTATTCACAAATTATTCATTTGGTAAATATATATTTTGTTATTTTGTAAATCAAATCATACTTTAATGTTCTTGTGTTTTCAATACTGTATGATGACGTTTATTATGTCAATTTATTATTGTAGTATTGAGTAAATTAAATCAAAATTAGCAATTCGTTACATAAATGAACAATAAAATGAATTTAAGTTATAATGACACTGAATAATGGTTTTGTATTATTATATTATAAACAATATTAGCATAAGGAAGAATATATGCAATAGTAATCTTCATTTAATTTAACATACATATAAGAAATATTAAAGTAGCATTAGAGAAAATTAAAGTTGCATGATTTAAAAATCATTGGTAGTTAACCTGAAGCCATATAAATTTTTAACTGCACGGTCTTCATTGAAAATAATGTTAAAATCCGAGTATTCGTTGGGAGTAAAGCAACACATCATAAGACCTGTCATGGTATTGTTATAACCACAAGCATCTTGTGATTAATATAATAATCCGTAATGAAGTTATATAGACACGTCCCAATCCTGATTTATGACAAAACACATTTCATTCTATGTACACATAATCTTCAGTGTGTTTATATACAAGGACTCTACTCTCGTGGTTAATCCCCCGAGCCAAGATTCACAATGACCACATTCATATTCATAAAGCACACCGGACACATAATTAAATTTTAACTGTCATGTTAACTAAATTATTCCGTTTAGCTTGGCTCACACACGCTGTCTTAAACAAACCAAGTTTAATTATTTTCAACTTTTTAAATATTTTTCATACTTTTTTGTTTGCAGATTATAAAAAAATATATCACCTTGACATGTTTGTGTCAAGGTGTATGAATTATTTTTGCAACTATTTCTATATAATTTATTAGAAATCATTAGTTTATTAAAATATATGTTAAAAATATTATACGTAATCAGTGTAATGATAACAAGGCGTAATTGCAGTGACATGTTATAATTGCTGTTTTTTTTCGTGCTACACTCAAGTAATTTTCTTTTATTATTTATAACTTGTTAACTCGACTAATGCTAATGTAACTAATTAATCATAGTAATTATGTGCTATAAACTTGGCTACTGAATATTCTTTACATCAGACTGGGCATTTAATAATTGCATAAAATTATACACGTTGTATATCGATCAAAATTACCTTTTTCATTGCATAATTATTATGTTGGCAATGAGTTGTTTAATATCAAGACAAGTTTATGATATTTGTTGTTTAGCCCGGGCATGTCCCTTGGCAGTTATACACTAATCTATTGTCGCTTCCAACTTGTATAATACACAGATTAATTAGCAGAACAGCTATTACTAAATGCAATTCTTCACATTGCCACAACAATGTTACACAACAAATTTGATCACGAACGTAATTAGAAATCTTGAGCAAAGATTAAATGTTTTAATATTTTTAGCAAACATGGGAAAGAATTTTAATCTATTTTACTTAATTAATAATAATTAATTGCGTTAAAAACATTGTTTTAATAATTTTGTAATGATAAATGTTGCGCAAATAAATAACATACTATAATTAGTTTATTTCAATTAGCAATAAGCAAATTATCAGAACTACGTATGTGTTAATCAATTAATAATTTCAGTGCCAAGTAATATGTTTTTCAATAAGATAACTAAATTAATAGGCAGGGGTCAGAAGTCAATGTTTAAAATTAGTTAAAGTGATAAATACATTTTGTGTATTTTTAAATAAAACGCGCGAATTAATGTACAGTTATTAATGAATAAAGCAACTGGAGAGTGAATATGGTTATGTGCTCTTTTTTAATAAATGTGTTTTATAAATGTACAATTTTTCATTTCTTTTGCAGGCTGCGGGCTTAGAACTGAAAGAAAATTTGGCAGCAGGAGCCGCATCCTGGCCGTACCCCTCCGTTTATCACCCCTACGATGCGGCGTTTGCAGGATATCCATTTAATGGGTAAGTTTTAATTATTGCATTATTTATTACGAATTCAATTGAAACGTAGAAAAGTTTCCTGTGTACATGGGGCGTTAGTGTCATGTGGAAAACCCAAGGGATCTTCGGTTGAAGTAGTATCAAATGACTGGGGTGTTTCTGCTAGTTATCGGTGTAAATAATAAATGACACTGCGAGAGTAGTTCAACCGCTAGCGACGGTTTCGTGGCCAACCAAAGCATCATCACATCACCCAACAACATATTTATTTTAAATATAAAAAATATTATCTATTTTTTTTTAATATATAAATCATTTCTATTAAATATGTTTGTCGCTTTGAAAATAAAAACGATTTATCTTATTTCGTTTCAACTTTAACGTATGTATATTCGAAAACATATCTGGTTAAATTAACCACCTCTGGATGTGTTCCAAACACGTAGGAAATGTGATGATTGATGATATAATTCCACTCGGTTTGAATAAAATTGAAATGACTCTATTAGAATTTATAACGCGCGCCCAATCTCAAAGGCCAGCGATAATTGAATTTAATTATACATAATTATGTCAAATGTGATAAGATAATTTATTTGTAGGCCTGAATTTCTAAGAATGTAAGCATTAGTTTTGTTACATTGTTTTACATATGTGGATTGTAATTGAAATTCATTGCGATGTTTCGGAAGTAGTGTATAGGTTGTTTCCTGATAATAAAAAGTCATTGATCATATTATTAATCGAATGTGGTGACGTGATAAGACATTGGCCTCTTGGTCAGCACGTGGACGGAAGACCCACACCAATTACAACTTATTGTCACCGCTACAAGACATAGCTTCTCCTTACATGCTCATTGCAGCCGCATGTAGAATGTCTATTAACAGTGACTCATGTGCCACGACCGGCATGCAGATTTAGTGTTATAGCATACGTGATTGATTATAGTTAGACGTTGGGCAACTTGGATTTACCACTAACCGTAAATTAAAGATAAACGAAAATGTTTTTACATCTTCAATACACGAATTGTATCATTAAAACTGAACATAAAATTGTTAATTGTTTCCACAATTCTTTCTCAATAATTGTATTAATTTGATTAGAATTTTAAAATTATAATATTGAATTGTTTAATGTCCGGCACGATAAAAACATTGTAGTATTATTTACTGTCAAAAAATCGTGACTTTTCAAATCGTTAGGAGTAAGTTTTAAAATGATGTGAAATCTAAAAGTAACATATAAATTGATGGTTTCCAAATGATTTCTTTGAATGCCGCCAATCATCGGAGACACTTTAAGTATAAGGTATTACATTAAGAAGTTACTGATGAGCCCGATAAAGCGAGATCCGCGCATTGATAAGACAGTTCACTGTTAACGAGAGCCATGCATTGCCGCCAGGTGCAATCCGAATCGAGCATTTCTACACGAATACACATCATTCCATCTGCTGCCTGCCTTCTTATTTACATATACTACCTACTTTAGTCTATAACGGATTAACTAATGTTTGTAAAAAATAGTGAAACGAGTCGGGATAAGCCGTAATTAAATATCGATACGTCATATCTTATTCAAACGAGATACGTTACGTCATAGTCAATGCACAGGGGGTTACAGCGTGGCATTTCCAGGTCTGTCACTGTGTGACGAAAGTCCCTAATGACTGCTGGGTCCCGGCCGGCTATTGAATCTTTCATCACAAAAGGTGTCAAAGGCAGGAGTCAACATGCGCTGTTAATATGAGACTGGTGGTATGAATAAAGCGGCAATATCACCGCGACATCCGCGGGGATCTAGAGACAGGTAATCGATGCGTTGTTGTCCGACATGAATATCCCATTTACCATGAACTGGCTGCAGAAATGAATGTCTTACAGTATGAACGTGTTTATAGTTGAATTGTCAAATCGTGGAGGAGTCGCGCAAGTAATGCGTTGGCTGCTGGATGGCGGCACTTGAAATAGTAGCGCCGATATCGAGTGACATTTATAAAGCGTATCTGCATAATGGACGAGACATGTGATGAATAAAAGTGCAGCTAGTGATCCATTGTTAATTCAGTGGCTGAAGAAGCTGCCTGATGATGGCCGCTGTCCGCGCGCATCCTCCTCGTCAACGCGTTTATTGGCACTCTCTGGAGCGGAAGCGATCTGCATGGATCTGCATGGCGCGCTCCGATTAGCAATTGCTATGGAAACAAGCTGATAATGCGATCAGTTAGCAGGGGCGAGTGAAGGTAGCGTGGCATTAGTACGTACCCTGCATGATTTTTAAATTGTACCCAGCTCGAGCCTCACTACGCCGTGAATTTTAAATGAACGCCATTTGCGTCTGCAAACATCACTCGCTCATCAGATTGAAATGTTCCACGTGGATGCCTAAATCCGTTTCACGCAACTGACAGCTTTATTAATTTCCATCTATACAATCCCCTTTATATATATTTTTTCCCAACACGTCTTCTCCTTGTTTCATAAAAATAATCAAATACATCTTGTCGAGAATTGAAATGCTATGACAGGTTGTTTCAATATAATATAAAAAAAAAAAACGTTCCCAGAGGTGTGTCATGCGAAATGTAAGACAGCTTCCAGCACATCTGCTTCCGATTTAGATATCTGATTTTATCAACCCTTATACTACCCTAATCGATTGAAGAAGAATCAAATGAGAGGACGGAAATTTAATTTCAATCCCGTCAATTCAGCAGTTCAAATACATACGAAGTTTAATCTTTGATAAAGGTTAAGCTCCGTAATGGCGATCGCCTCGGAAATAGAATTCCTCCTATCTGAATAAAAACACTAGCAGAGTGAAAAGCTCCGCTCCCGTTACCCCTCTTAAGATTACAAGTCGTAACGTTGCGATGCCCTTTTTTACAACATAGTGTATCTTTGTTACAGATACGGCATGGATCTCAATGGTGCAAGGAGAAAAAATGCCACTAGAGAAACGACGAGCACTCTTAAGGCATGGCTCAACGAGCACAAGAAAAACCCGTACCCAACCAAAGGCGAGAAAATTATGTTGGCTATCATCACAAAGATGACCTTAACCCAAGTTTCTACGTGGTTTGCCAATGCTAGAAGGCGATTAAAGAAGGAAAATAAAATGACTTGGGAACCAAGAAATAGAGTGGAAGACGAAGATAACAACAACGATGATGACGATCATAAAAGCACCGATGGAAAAGATCTCATTGGTAAGCATAAATTGCAATTTAACAAATGTAATTTATTAATAGCTCATAAATTAATTTATATTTTATTCATTTCAGATTCGAAAGATTCCGGAACCGGTTCTAGTGAGGATGGAGATAGGCCGTCGCATCCCAGGTTAGCGCCCGACACCGGTAGCGAATGGAGCGAATCGAGACCTGATAGCGGCCCAGATAGTCCCGAATGTTTATATGATAGATCTCACCCAGCGTTTTTACCACCTAGATCGTCTGGATCTCCACCACAATTATCTGGTTCCGTAGTATCAAAACCTCGAATATGGTCATTAGCAGATATGGCAAGTAAAGAAAGTGATGGGCCGCCGTCATCATCATCATCCTCATTTTATTCAACCGCGGCGGGTAGACTAGTGCCTCCCTTAGGTGGTAGATTACCTCCACCGGGGATTCATTCATCCCCCTATGCTCGAACCCATGAATTTTACCGTAGTTTGTATGGACCAGCAGCAGCGCAGCATCTGGCTGCGGGAGCGAGCGGAGGTGCTCCAGATGTGTCTTTACTCGAATCGTACTCTAGAACTTTGGGGTCTAGTTTGATTGGTACTAGCAGTGCATCGACGGCATCAATTATATCCAAAGCAACACTTGCAGCCACATCTTCCTCAAGTATTGGTGGTTTACCACTGGGCCTTACAACGAGCTCATCAAGAATGTCGCCTTCTTCAACGTCTTCAATATCTTCCGGTTCCGAAACACCTCTAAAACCAATAGCATTGAATAAGGCCTGACTGCCGGTATCATTATGGCCCTGATCTACCTCCGGAAGTGTACATATGAGAGTGGACAATAAGAGACTTAGCGGTCGCCCTTTTTAGTGTGCTCTGTACAGTCAATGTGATATACCTTTTGGTTCCTTAAGTTTAATGATTGCGCCTGGACGCTGAACTAGTTTATTTGTAAATAATACCCCGACTGCGCTCGCTCGCAGCAGTATAAAATCTTGTATCTATGTATGTAATTAGAGTAGAACAGTAAGTAAATATTTGTTATTAAAATATTATTATGTACTAATAAGAATAATATGCATACAAAGTATAAGTTACATAAAATTATAGAAGGCATTGTATATTAAAGAAAATTCATATACACACGGCTATATTATTTGTTTTATATTAACATATCATCAGCAGGATTATATTAAAATAATGTATTTATATTTAAAATTACCAAATTTTACCAATACTTCGTGTGTTTAAGCTGCAATAAAGTGAATCGTTCATTATTTATAAAATTGTTTTGTTTTATTACAATTCTCCTCAAAAATCGTATATAGATTTTTTCATCCATTGTCGAGTTCATGATTCCTGCACATTCGGTGCGGTCTGACCATCAGCTTTAGAATGCGCTGACAATAGACATGTCCGTGGAGCTAATATCAGTCGGACCACCAGCGGCGGTCGCCGATTTAGAATCCACCATCTATATATCAATTGTGAAGGTATGTTATGTGGCAAAAATATTTCAAGAAACAATTTACCATATAAAAAGGCATGTAGATAATTGATGTTTATGTTGAAAGGTAAGTTTTAGAGCTATCTGTGTTTAAATATTTAGTTTGTAAATATGTGTTGGGTATGTGTTTATTGGGCTATATTAAGCAGTGGTAAAGTGTTTATAGGCTTAAAGTTACAGCAGTAGATGCAGCCTTGGTAGACTCAATTAGCGGCAAGCGGGGGCGCCTTTAGACTACCCATGGTAAAAACTGACTCCATAAATCGCGGCATATAGATAAATATAAGAAGTTGGTATCTTCATTATAGCGGTGGGTCGTGTCCTTATAGGGCTAAATTGGTCTGTGTTGACAACCGATGACAACATCATCTGTGGACTCCCTGTTCGAGACATTGTTTTTCACCGCATGAAACATTCATCGGTCGCATTATTAATCGCCAGTAATAAATGCAGTTAGCTGGAACATGTGCAGACAACCTGGGGGCGGATGACTCGCTGCATTCCTTCGAAAGCGCCTCATAGCACATATCTCACCCGGCTAATTAGTGGCCGTTTTCACCGGTGACATATATGTCAAACAACGACTATACTACACCTATTTTAGTTCTTCCTTAAAAAAACTATCACTCGTTACAACGATTTTCTCGCCGTCACATGCGATTGTGAATTATTTTAAGTGGCCTGTCCAAAAATAAAACGCCGAAGCACAACACATGTTTCCACCACTTCCTTACAAAACATATGAAAACAATTACACGCATTTTTAAAGACAAATTATGCCAATAATTTCAAATTAAAAAAATAAGATTAATGACTAAGAAAGCTTCCGTAACTAAAGGGAAAGTGTAAAAATATATATTATTACTAAAAAATGCCTCTATGGATTACTGTATTATAAGAACGTTTTCATTGTCTTATATATAGCTTTAAAAGTTCTGATTTACCGTAGCAGACTAAGAGCAAATGTAGTCCCATACATCAACATCCAGAGACACTAACTCGTGTTTTTGTTCCTATATTATGAGTCTTCTTATGGCTACAATATACAAGAAGAAATCAAACAATTAAGTTTGATTTGTTTGCGAACGGTTTGGTTAGTTTGACGTTTCAATCAAACGTATCCGACGCTTACATGAATACATGATCAACAAGAATGATATGCGAATGTATAAAAATGCGCACAGACAATTGATATAAATATACCCACAATATTTTCCTGTGAGAATTGCAATAGATTGCGTATAAATTAATGATATGCTAAGTACATGAGCATGTTTCTTCAAGTAACGGCAGCAGTTATTATTCATTTAACGCGATGGTAATCTGAATTAATTCACTATAATAGCAACACGTACTTTTTTGTGATCTTTTTCTTTATAATAATTGTTTGTCAAAAGGCTCGCACATAAATCCGATTTAATGTGGTTTTAAGAGGAGTATTTTGTATTATGTTTAAAATCGGCGATCTCACTAAGAGTAACTTGTATATAAGGTATAGCTTACAAACAATAGCGGCGTACTTCACCTTAATTAGAGCGCTCTCATATGGTAATAGCTGATGAAAGTTTAATTTCGCGTCGCTTGCGGCCCCGTAATTAGAACTCGCAAACACCAGGATTCAATAGCGGGAGCCGAGCTCTTTGTGCAAAGATCTGCGTCGCTGCTAATTATCCCGCGTGAGTGTTGAACATAAACGACAAGATTAAGTCTATTAGGCGTCCTAACTCGCACAATTTGCATGCGCTCTACCAAACTATGAACGAGAATCTCACGTGGAGCTTACTGGATACATGTCATGCGACCTATTGGGATTTCGGAAATCTTACAACATCTTTGCTTCCTGGTAAAGGATGAGCAATTATATGTTATGTAACGGCATATGTGGGAAGTAGTTGGTACTATTGATTTTACTGAGTTTAAAATATGTTGTCTGCTCGGGGGTTTCTCCGCTTCTGCTGTTATTGTCACAATGAACAATTCGTAAACCGCTATTAATTTTTTTCAACAGAAAGGGGACGAGAGTAACGAGTTCGCGTCTGTCGACTGATGCCGTTGCTTTTGCGAAGTAATTAAAACTCATTCCGTCAATTCTCTTTTGATTAATTGTGAACACAAGCGGCTTCGAGGGGTCCGGTGTCTATCTCCAAGCCCACTGTGCACTGTTTATCTCCACGGACCAGCCGAGGTAATTTCCATCTCAATCGTCACTTTTAATGGCGCGCTGAATTGTTTCCTTGATTGCAGTGACACGTTCAATCACTTTTCATTTAGTAAGATGACTCGTTAATTGAGTTTTAGGAATATCCGAGCGGCTTGTTGTTTGTCGGAAAATGTGGGATTTGAAAATCTGCTCGTACCAACCACAGCTACCCGTACTCGACAGTCACTTAAACAATAGATATTTATAGATATGAGTGGGTTTGGTGAATTAACGGGGCAATTGGACTAATATCGATCAACTCACGTCTTGCTGATGATCTCGTGTTGGACGGCCCTTATGGAAGAGTTAATAAATTGTACTCTGCTACCATTACAGGTACCGTGCCCAGGTAATTGCGTTTTATGTCAGTAATAAATAACTGTTCTTTGACACATCTATGCGCCATTAAGAATCACCTTACTTCGACAGCTCACTCCATTCATTAATTACCTAGCGCGTAGCGTATTGTAAAACTCGCAACATCAATATGTCTGCGTGGAAAATAATTAAGCAAGTATTTGTCAAGCGTTTCCTGCGCATCATTTCTCTCGATAACATTTTTAGGACAAGATGAAGCGTCGTCCCCTTTGATGCCACTTTACGATGATAAACGACGGTGCGTTTGTCAGTGCTTTGCGACATCCGGCCTGCCAACGCGGCTGCGTATAAAGGCTGTATCTAATAAGGGCACAGGTACTTCTCCACAATCTAAATATTCCTTGTGATGAGTCTAAATATTTTGTTGCACTTGAGTGTATTTTTATTAGGCGCAAAGAGTTTGTTTAAAGAACCGTATCAAAGGATCCGCCCTCATACATCGCTCAACTCATGCTGCAAATTTAGCGCGACGCCACTAAACCACGTCGTTACTCAGTGGCGTCGCAACCACATTATTTGTATCATCTACAATATATTTTTTATTTACTACATCAAACGTATTAAGAAAATATTTTTATTAAATCAATCGCATCTTTACACAGAATAAAAAGAATGTTTTAAAATAGATCAATGCAAAATGTTGATTTCATCATTACACACATATATTTTTGTATAAAATTATGAGACAACAAAGAATATTGATTTAGTTTATTTTGTATCATCAACAATTTAGGAAATTGAGTTAATTTTATTTTATAAACTCCATAGCTGAAAATATGTTGATTTACTTAAATAATACCGAGTCAGTGCACCCCTTCTATGGTGCTCCCGGCGGATCTCTTAGCAATCCATATTAAAAGTTACAGGACTAATTATATGATAAATTAATGCTTATAAAAAAAAATGGTTTTAATATAATTAATAATAAATTAGTCACTAGTTAAAAGGCAAAGTTTCTTATTCAAATTTGTATCCTTCTTAAGAGGTTTGTAACTAGATAAATAAAAATGCACTATTTAAGGAATTTGCTGAATATGTTTTATGCTATTTTGACCAAACATACAATGCACAACAACTTTAAAGGTTTTGTAAAATATAGTGTACGCGTACTGTCTAATAAATAAATTTCAAGTAAATAGTAGTAGCTTGTTCTATTGCATTTTGTTTTTTTTTTTCACATATTGTTACCCCTTACATGGTCAGTTGTTGTTTTACAATCAAAAGTTTCAGACGTGTTTATTGTAAGTTAGTTTCTTGAATATACAAGCGTGTGCAAGTGAAATGGCTACTAGAAGAAACTGTTTGAATTCGCCAGATACATTTTGCTATATATGTGGAAGCTTTACTGCGGTTTTGTATAACAGGTGTACTTTGCATACTTTAAAGTGCAACTTGCAGACCAAGACAAATGTTGGGCTCCACATGATTGTTATTTCTGTTTAACAAAAACTAGTGGCGACAACAAAAAAAACTCGACAAAAAATCACATACCCAAACCTAGAATCAACAATGCGCTCAATACTCCAATCTAAAGAAGTACCTGTGCTAGTGTTCAAGGAATCTCCATTACTTGAGGACGTAGGAGGTTTTGCGGATAAAACTTATGCTGATATGGATTTTGAATGCGGTTCTTCTCCTCATAGATTTAACCAGGCCGAATTAAATAATTTAGTAAAAGATTTAAATCTTTCAAAGAAACATCAGAATTGCTAACTTCTAAGCTTAATAAAAAGAAATTGCTTGAATTAGGTACTTAAGTTACAATCTATCTTACTAAAGAAACAAATTTTTTACAATATTTTAATAAAAACAGTGATTTAGTTTATTGCCATGATGTGCTAGGCTTATTAAATTTTATGGATGTAACACTATATGATCCAAGTGAGCAGCGATTGTTTTTGGACAGTTCGAATAGAAGCTTGAAGTGCGTTTTGCTCCATGATATAATTAAATACGATTCAATTTTAAATGAGCATTCAGTACTCAGAAAAAACTACGATACAATTAAAAGGTAATGGAGCCAATTAAGTATATAAATCATAAGTAGATTTTAAAATGGTTAACTACTTACTTGGTCAACAAGGGGAGTTTACAAAGTATCCATGTTTCTTGTGTTTATGGGACAGCAAAGCCAGAGACAAGCATTGGATTCAGAACGATTGGCCGGCAAAAAGTGTTATAAATGTTGGGGACCCAAATGTAACCAATCTTTAGTAGAGCGTTCAAAGATCATATTTCCTCTTCTTTACATAAAACTGAGTATAATAAAGCAGTTTGTTGGTGCTTTAAAATTAGATGGTCAATGTTTTAAATACATATGCGATGAATTTCCCAAACTAAGCTTTAAAAAATAAGAAAATTAGTCAACAATTAAAATTTTTAAAGTTCCATAAATGCGTTAGAAAAAAAATGCTTGAAATTTTTTTGTAGTACAAAACTTTCATAGAAAATTAAAAAGGAAACAATTATGTTGAATTTGTTCAAAGATTTATAAAGAATTTTTATCGTCTGGGTTGCAACATGAGCATTAAAGTTTTTTTTTTATACAGTTATCTTGACAAATTTCCCAAAAACCTAGGAGATGTATGTGATGAGCAGGGTAAACGTTTCCACCAAAATTTAAAAAATATGAAAAGGCAATACTAAAGAAGGTGGAATACTCACATGATGGCTGACTAGTCGGCTCCCGTCTTAAATGTTGATGATGTATTGCATGAAATACATGAAATGAAGTTACGCGAACAAAATATTATTTTTTTCAATATTGAAGATAATGAAACATTTGATCATGAAAAAAAGTTAAATGTATGATTAGTGCAATAGATAAGACGGTTAATGTAAATAATTTAAAAATGTTTAAACTTGGGAAAAATAAAGTCCCAAATAAAAACAGACCTGTAAAAGTTATATTAAATTCGGTGGATGATTTAAATAAAATAATGAAGAAAACATATTTATTGAAAAATCAACCAGATCACAAAGGCGTCTATATTAATTACGATCTTACCGCCCGTCAAATAGATCAAAAGAAAAGAGTCCGTAAAGATTATGAAGAAAGAAAAGCCAAAAATGATAATGTGTTCCTGAAATATACTGCAGGTGCCCCAAAAATAGTGGAGAAAAAAAACATATAAATATCCAACAGTTTGAAAGTGAAACAACTTATTTTTACTACCAAAATGTAAATGGACTTAATACTAAAACAATACATTTCTACAATAACATGTTAAATAGTGAATCGGATGTTGTGTTACTGATTGAAACTGGGGCTAATGAATGTTTATTAAACTCAGAATTATTCCCTTCAAATTTTATTGTCTTTCGTTCTGATCGGCGTGCTGGTAAAGGTGGAGGTGTGTTAGTAGCGGTAAATAATAGAATATCATCGGAATTAATAAAATTAAATTGGAACAGTCAGTATAATATTGATATTTTGTGTTTAAAAATTAAGTTACACTCAATAGATTTGATAGTATTTTTACTATATATACCTCCTTCAAATCCACTTGCTGCATATGAATTTGTTTTAGATAATATAGAACAATCTGTTAATGATAAACCTTTTCTTATTGTGGGTGATTTCAACTTGACACATTTTAATAACTGTAATATAAATGACTCAGGCTCTAACTTAGTAAACAATTTTATCAAATTTAATTTATCAAATCAAATCAATAATATCACAAATGCGAATGGACGTTTGCTTGATCTTATTATTTTATCCGATATTTTTAAATATAATGTTGAACGTAGTGATAACATACTTGTTAATGAAGATTCACATCACCCATCCATTAATTTTAACATAAATCAAATTAAAACAGTTAAATCATTTAACATAAAAAATAGCTTTGATTTCAATTTTAAAAAAGCAGACTTTTTTAGATTGTATCAGTTGTTGGATGCGACAGATTGGGATTTTTTATGCAATATTAATGAAGTCAATGATGCTTGCGAGGCATTTTATAAAGAATTGCTAAATGTTATTACCGACACTGTTCCCAGATTCAATAAAATTCACAGAAATCACAAAATGCCATTTTGGTTTTCTTCTGAGACAAGATCAAATATGCGTATAAAAGCACACTATTTAAAACTTTATAGAAAATCACATCTTCAGTTCCATAAAAGTAAACTAAATCACTATAGAAACGCTGTAAAAAGAAATATTGAGATTGACTACGCAGTCTATATTAATACTACTGAAAGCAATATAAAAAATGATCCAAAATATTTTGGACTTACATTAATGAAAAGAAAAAATGCACACGCATTCCTGGAATTATGCATAAAAATGGAATAATGTTTGATTCTCCTAATGATATTGTTAATGAGTTTGCCAAACATTTTTATTCAGTATATATTGATCACAATGTAAGGTGCAAAGATTATGCCAAACAAAAATACCATATCAATTTATCAATAAACTGTTTTTCTGAAGATGAGATAAAATATGCTATAAATAAATTAAAGAGTGGAAACACTAAAGGTCCAGATTTGATACCAGCCTTTCTAGTAAAAGATTGTTCTACAACGTTTGTCAAACCATTGCTTCACTTATTCAATTTAATTTTAAAAACTAATACTATCCCTGATAAATGGAAAATTTCTAAGATTTGCTCTGTTTTAAAAAAGGAGAAATTAACAACATTCAAAACTATAGACCAATTTCAATAATTTCTAACTTTGCTAAAGTCTTTGAAATATTGTTATCTAATATTATATTTAATCACATAAAAAATGAAATATCTGTTAAACAACATGGTTTTTTTAAAGGTAGATCTACAGCTACTAATCTTGTATGCTTTACTCAATATGTATCTGATGCTCTAGATGAACGTTTGCAAGTGGATACAATATACACTGACTTTGAAAAAGCATTTGATCATGTTTCCCATGACTTAATCTTAAAAAGGTTAGATTCTTTTGGCTTTAGTTACAAATTATTGAAATTATTTGAATCATTTTTGAGGAGTAGAATAAATTACGTGGAGTATGGTGGCATTAAATCGGATCTATATGTGGCAAAAAGTGGTGTACCACAAGGGTCTAATCTTGGTCCCTTATTGTTTCTAATATTTTGTAATGATGTTTTAGAAGTTCTTAACTCTAACACTTTAATGTATGCAGATGACCTAAAAATTTTTAAAATAATTAGATCTGAAGAGGATGCAATATCTCTACAACAAGATTTGTATTCCCTACATACATGGAGTCAAAATAACCATCTTAATCTTAATGTTAAAAAATGCTTTTGTCTTACATTTTCTAGAAAACGTTCTGAATTTATATACAATTACAATATTAATAACTATGCAATTGAAAGGGTGAGTGATATTAAAGATTTGGGCATAAAATTTGACAAAAAACTTACTTTCAATTCTCATATACAATCAATCATTAGTCAAGCTAATAAAATGTCTGGGTTTATTATAAGAAACTGCAAACAATTTAAATCTAATGATGCATTAAAAAGTGCATATTTTTCTTTTGTAAGAAGTAAAATTGAATATTGCTCAATTATTTGGAATCCATTTCAGAAAAAGTTTAGTTATGAGCTAGAACGAGTTCAAAGAAAAATTTTAAAATATTTTTATTTAAAGTCTCATAAAACATATCCAATTCAAAATTATTCATATGAAGTATTATTAAATGAGTTCGATTTTCAATCGCTTTCTACTAGAAGAATAATATCGGAAATAACATTTATTTATAAAATTCTGCACAACATTATAGACTGTTCGTCAATCCTTAACAAATTAAATTTTAATGTTCCTAGATTAAATAGTCGCTCTGATCATATGTTTTACAATCAATTTTCTTGCACTTGCCATCATATGAATTCGCCATTTCAATCAATGTGTTATCATTTTGATAAGTATGTAACTACTGATCCATTTAATATGTCATTAAAAGAATTTTTAAAATACTTGCATGATTTGAATATCAATGCATAGTAAAAAATCATTGTTGTTCTATGTTTTAGTTTTAGTTTTATTTTTATATGTATTTGTATTTAGTTATTTAATTATATAATATAATCCTGTTATTAGTATATTTTTGTACTGTTGGATTAATAAACTTTATTATTATTATTATTATTATTATAGTGACTACTGTTGAAACAATAAAAGAGATTGTTTGGAAATGACGCACTCCAGAAAATCCTACAAACAAATTTTTTCTTTAAAAAACATAAAAATTGTAACCAAAACTTGATAAGCAAAAACTGTTATTATTTTTGAAATACCTAAAATTACTTAAAAACAAATCAAATCTAAACCAACAAAAATTTTGTTTCCCAGTTAATACGTCATGTCATAAATTTGCGACCATATCTCCAATAAATCACAATTTACGTAAACCAATATTATTATTGATGTTGTATTGTTTCCACGTGTAAAAGCATCTAAACTCTATTAAGTAAACTGATCAAGTAGGTTTAAGCTGTTAGTGCAATTTTGTCAATAAATGAGATTATCAAAAACTTTAATTGCTCATTATAAGTTTTCACTCTTATGTAGTCTAAATATTAAATTTTAAAACTAGTTTTTATGTCAAACTTTTCATGCCTAAGTCACAATAAAAAATAATGCAAAAAATAGCATCAGAGAATTAACTTCCAGAAATGTTGTTTTTAATGTCATTTGCAGCTTTCTTGGAAATGTTTGTACAATTTTCTAAAGCTCCATTTTACATTTAAAGCAAAATCTAATGCAAATTCTTTGTTTTGTTTTTCAACAAGCAAAAAACCGCAAAGCACAAATAATCAAAAGATTAGACAACAATAAAAATCACCAATATGTTTGTACAAATAACCATCTGATTTTATTTTTGGTTAATCTTTAAAATCTTACAAATACGTACTGGTCATAAACTGTTACATCTATCAATAATATTCTCATAGTTATTATTCTTCTTTTATATAGAAACAGAATTTGGTTACTGCTGTGTAGCTTTTTGTAATGTGAGGTTTGCAAATTTATCTATTGTTTTGGTGTTTTTTCAGTTAGTTTTGTTTTGCCCACTTTGTAATCTTCTCCCATGCGGTGTACATAATTTTGCCACTCTTTTTTTCTTTGTCTTGTCTAGCAGACAACGCCATTAATTTTTTTTGTATTGTAGTGTTTTTATCTTATCCTTAATGGCTTGTAGTGTTCGGATTGCAGGTGTTCTGACAAGTTGTTTAGTCCGGGTTGTCTCAGCAGTAGATTTTTATGTAAAATTGTCTTTTAAACACATTTTATTTAAAGAAAAAATATAGTTTATTTGAAGAAATTTTGAGAAAATTTGATATAAATAAAGTCTGATTTTTTGCTAGTAAGTGGGTAAGCACTCCAGTTTAAACTACTTGATGATAATCATAAATTAGAGTGCTTCACTTAACTATCCAGAAGTTGTTTATCAAAGGTTAGTATCACCACTTCCTCTTTGAATATAAAGACTTGCAAAAAGTTGAAACTTGCAAAAAGTTGAAACTTTCAATCCGTTAATAAAAAATACTTGAACGGATGAAGGAAGACTTTAAACATATCGATGGTAATCATGAATTAGATTGTCCTTAGTAATTTGGAAATTAATATTATCATTGCCTCTTCTCATATATAGACTTTTAACACTTGCAAATATGAGTAACTAAAAACCCCAGTTTAAACTACTTGTCCTTAATCATGCTCTGAAGTAACCCATCCACCCAACAAATGCCCGTCATGAAGAGATTAAATTTTATTATCAATCTTTTGAAATAAAGATTTTTAACGCTTGTAAAAAAAAACAATTTCAAACTCTCTAGTTCAAACTATCCGACCGTACTAATGTTCTTTAGTAACTCACCCACATTTTTTTCTTTATAAGATTTGAAGTTTGTCTTCTTTTTGATCTCTTATCATAGTGATTAAAAAACATTGCAAAAATAATATTTAGCCCAAATTGTTTGTATAATGCATGCTAAACAGCTAACTGCGCGAAGTCACTGCTAATAAAATGTATGTAAGTTTTCCGACGTTAATTCAATTCAATTAATATGCGATCGGCATGACAAATTTAGATGAGGTTAGAAATTAAATAAAGAAACAAGTAAACTGTACTTATTAAAAATCATTAAATAAAACACATTTGGCGTACGTAGTAAGACAAGCTCACTACACTTTTTTTAAATATTTAATAATCTGAAATTAAGAATAACAACTCTGTGACCATATATTTGCTTAGGTTAGATGTTTTATTATAAAGCCATTACATGTTGTAGTATTAAGTTTATTAAATTAGAAATTACAATTACATTAGTTTTAATATAATTTTGCTTTAATCCAAAGATGTATGCGCAACTTTTTATACATCTATATATAATATAATGATGTTAAACTCTTTATAAAGTAAATGTTAAGTAAACATGCGCCAAAAATTCAAAGGTTTTTTCCTTGACTTTTTCTAAAAATATTTTGTTCTGTGATGATTTCTGAAAAACCTCATTGTTTCAAAAATACAGAGTGAACAAAATTTGCGACAGTTATTATCAAAAAGTACATGTAAAGTTGCTGAGTCTACAATAAATGTTCGAAATAACTTCCTCCAGCCTGGACACAAGCATTCACTTTTTTTGTCATTGAGTGCCAAACTCTTGCAAACACACTAGGGTTGTTTCTAATTGAGTTACAACCAGCAATTTTTTGATTTTGCAAGTTTCTAAATTCTCCACTGGAGTAGCGTAAGCTAATGACTTTATGCGTGTGGCCCACCTTAACCAATCCAGCAATCTCCGTATGTTGCTGTTAAATAATTACGAGCAACCAAACTAAAAGGAGAATTAATGTTGAAAACAATCTTCACACACCTGATGCGGATTTTTATCTGCTTACACATGGTTGTTATGAACATTCTTTATTGCATTTCTTGAGAAACTAGCTTCATTGGTGAAGAGAATATGTGTCAGGAATTGAGGGATTAGAACTAATGTTTGCAAAAGCCATCGACTAACGCAATAGGTAAAGAAAAACCAGCAATTAGTAGTGCCTGAACACGTTGAATGTGGTATGGACACAACAAATTGCCCTTAAGAATTTTCCAAACTATCCAATTACTTACATTCAAAGTATTGGCAATTTTTTTTTTTGGTCAGGGATACTACGGCCAGCAAACCGTTCAATGTACAATCGCATAGCTTGTAATAAAATAGGCCATCATAAATTGCATGTCAGTCATCTCGGCGCTTGTATAGTGATTCATTGTAGAAGAATTCACTAATTCTTAAAAACACGTCAAACAGCCAAACGTCACTCAAACTAAACAAATGCAACTAAACATGTGATGGTCAATGAAGAGACGTATTTAAATAAAATCCACTTGTACAGTAGTAGATAAAACAGCCATTCTTGTTATCGTTAACATTTTTTTGTACCTGATAAACTCAATAATTTTTTGTACTCAATATACTCATTGGCGTACGCCATACTTTTATTTACATTAATGATTTCAACAAATATTGAATATGATTGTCGCAAATTTTGTTCACCATGTATCTTCAAAACAAAAGGGTTTTGCAGAAATCATTATAGAACAAACTATTCTTAGAATAGGTCAAGAAATAACCTTTTGAGTTTTTGCCGCATGTTTACCGAACACCCTGTATAATGTATATAATTTTGTACTACATCTTATGTTACAAAAAACAGTTTTTACAAAAAACTTTACTGTGTTTTTTGCAAATATTTGTTTGTTTTGCATTTTTTGCTAATTCCAAAATGCATTGTTTTTTTTGATATTTTACTCAGGTACATGATACTGTTTTTGTTTAATAAAAAGTTCAATAATTTTTCTAATTGTTTGGTTTAGTCTGGGATTATTTGGCTTTTTAATAAATGTCATCACAAATAAAAAGAAGTCGCTTATCTGAGTATTCTCTTGTGTAAAGTATAAACCTTTTGAAAAGCAAATATATTAAGTAAATTACAAAATACTGCAAATAGCCACCGACGAGTCTGACGTTTGCACGTGTAGTTTGATATTATCTGATACATCTGATCAACACTTCCTTTTGTGATGTTGTAAAGCTTTATTATGTGTGGTTTTTTCTTTAAACTTTTTTTATTAATTGCTGCGCAGTGATGCATTGAATTTAACAATATCACAAACATTTTTGGAACATAATTAACTATGGTTATATTATGTTTGAATCCAAAAACTGAAGAGTTTACTTTTCTAGTTTTATAACTTACATTTAAACGGAATTTTTCATTTATTTTTTCGTAATGTTTCAATTATAATTAAACCAACTAACAGTAGATTTTCAACAAGAGGAATGCTTGTAACAAAATATCTATTGTCAGATTTCTTGATAAATTTTTCATCGGTAAAATTAAATGTATTCACATGCAGCGCTAATTCTGTTTGAAATTTATCTTTTGGTTGTTTGTCTGTTTTCATTCAAGCTTTTCTGGTTGTTTTATAATCAAATCTTAAAAACCGCCTTACATTTTCTGTGGCATAACATTCAGCTAAAAGTAGCAAAACAAAAAATGCATTTATTTTACAACTTTACTCCATGTATTTTCATTTTTAGCAAATTTTCTATTGGCGTTATCATGTGTGCACATAAAAACTTTATTAGCATTTGCTTAGTAAAGAAAAGTAACATAGAAATTTTTTTATATAAAAAAAAAATTGATTATTTTTGGCCAAGCCAGGTATAAAACTTACATTATTAAGGCATCTAGTTTTTAACTTCAAAGGCATTCTTGTTCCATCCGTATTCATTTGCTTCATTGAATGTATTTTCTGCTGCATTTTTTTCAGTATTTACTTCTTCTTCGGACAAGGACTTTCCACCACACCGTTCAAATACGGTATCATTATTAAATTTTTCAATGTTATCATCTGAATCAGAACTAGATTGATTAGGGCTTCATCCTCATTATACCAATGTTAAATAGTAGCTTAAAGTCTGGATTGCTGTGTGTTTTCTACTAGTGGAAGCCTTAATTCTAAAATTTATATGCATTTTAATTTATGTAATAGTAAATATAAATATAAAAACGCTTACCAATATTTCCTTCCAATTCAAAAAGTACTAGAGTATAAATCGTAATAAATATGCTTAGCGCAATGATGAAATATAGGTTAAAAACACTTGGATCTGTAAATGCGAAAAATATAAAAACGACAAATATACTATAGCATCGCACGCACGAAGCCCCCTGCCGGACGCATCACTCGTCCCGCTGGATGCATAGTGTTTATTATGTACGCAAAATTTGGTCATTGTAACTCCATTTATTAAGAAATAACAAATAAATTATATGAGGTTTTTGCAGGCCCGACGTATATATAAATATGATAGGTGTCTAAAATTGCTTTTATTTATCATAATCAATTTTTGTTTTATTTAATTTGACAATAAATTTCTTGAATTTTTTTTTATATTAAAACCCTATTGATAATGTTATAACCTACCCATGCATCCTCAGTAAAGTAAAGTTACCGTATATCTTACTATAATACGAGTAACATTATTTTTGCTTCTATAAACTCTACTTTATTTACAAATTTGTATTTTATTTTAAGAAACACATTTATAATTAATTAATGTTGACTAAACATTACTAACAAAACTAAATTCGATATCAGGTGCTAGTAACATATAAAACGTTCCATTTAATTTAAATATACAATATTGATTTATGAAATAGATACTTTTTATCACCTGTAATTTGCATAATAAAATTCCCATTTAACATATGTTTACGGTATATTATATACTACAACAGCGGTTTAATTTTATTATACTATTACAGATGTCTTTTAAAATAAATAAATAATTTATAAAATTGGCTGACACAACAAAAACATATAGGTAATCACGAATGCAATATCAAGCGAAATACTTCGTGTATGATAACTAAGCTTTGTAAGAATTCAAATTATATAAATTCTTTTCGAGCGTTCTATTATCAAGAAAAATGCACCAATGGCCGTTTTTAAATGTCTTGAAAAGAAATATTGGACATGTGTTATCACACACGTATAAATATTATTTGAAAAATATTATGTGGACTGCAAAACATTACACGTTTGCATTGGAATATTTACATATTCACCACGCCACTGGCCGTATTATTTCTGATGAAGTCAGGAAGACGTTTTAACTGAGCACGTGTTGTGAAGTTTAAATATGTTTTTATTGCTGAAATGTTTTATACTATTTTTAAACAAAATGATTTTCTGTAATGTGTATTATATTAATGGTATTATTAGATCTATATACGAAATCTTTAATTTGCAATCGATTTAGCTATATGTTAATATTAAATATTTAATTTTCATTATAACTTTTTATCTATTTTTGTATTTGATTATATTTCAATTACATTATTAAATTATTATTTAGGTAAATATTCTATTAATTAAATTATCATGATATTATTACCGTAGCAATTTAATTAATTTTTTAATATCGGCGAACGTTTTATGACTGCATGAATAATTAAAGTACTTCTTTTAAAATGATTTATGGAATGTATATATTTTTATTGCAATCATTAGCATAAAAAATGTATGTGTATATGTTTACGTTTTCGTGCAAAACCTTTCATATTTCGAATGTCTGTCTGAATATACATATGTGTTGTAATGTATAATTAAAATTGATAATTTCTATTAAACATGTTTACAATAATGATAACATAAATGTTGTGTTACAGCAAAAAATTCTATATTTGCAAAACATTAAATTTAGTAATCAAACAATCCAATGCATTTTCACTTGTAATTGAGTGAAATTCTCACTCTCATCACCATCAATACTTCATAAATAGGATGAACAAGCACATAAAAAAATAATGTATTGTTAAATTACAGTTTTTTGGTTTTTACTTATATTACAATATACAATAACTATGTAGGTCATATTTGTTGGAAGTGGCAAAAATTATTAGAAACTACTAACTTGACAGTTTCCTAAACAAAACAATACCTATTTTTATATAGTAAAATGCAATTGAAAAATATCAAGAAACTATTTTCAAACGTGCCGAACTGAACTACAACCAGCAGACTGCAGAATTTTTATTTAAATTATATTTTGAAAATTATTTACTAATGTGAAGACACTAACAAACCCCACCAACAAAACTAATGCATTTGCTCGGTTATTAATGATCAAAAAAATAAAATAATTACGCTATTCGATAGCTTTTGAAATTTCTGATCCGGTGATATATAACAAGTATAGTTAAAAAAAAATGTAATAGATGGCTTAATTAGACTTAATTAGCAAACCGTCACTTCAAGATTGTTAATTTTTTGTAAAAATATACCTTATAATAAATAAAAACAATCTACAAAAAAAAAATTGTCTGATCACCGATTGTGTACGTACTACTAATTGAAAATTGATTAAAAAAAATAATCCAAAATTAACTACTCAATAACCGTGCGTCGGAAAAAACTGAAAAATGCACCAAAGACAGCAAATTAATTAATTAAAATGCTTTTAGTCAACTTTCCATCATCAAAAAGTCGCACAAAATGTTGGTAAGTCATAACTTGTTTAAAATCGGTGATCAAAAGCATTTTTTTTATTGGAAGTTGTTCTATGTATCAGTATCCTACTTTGGTGTATTTATCAGTTTTCTCCGACGCACGGTTATCCAGTAATTAATTTTTTATTAATGTTTTTAATCAATTTTCAATCGGTGGTCAGACAATTATTTTTTCGTATACGTTTTTATTTGTTATAAGCTACATTTTTACAAAAAAATTAGCAAACTTGTAGTGACAATTTGCTAATTAGGTCTAATTAAATTTGTTAATATATAATATATATCACCGGATTAAAAAATTTTAGAGCTATCAAATGGTGTATTTATTTTATTTTTTTGATCATTAATAACCGAGCAAATGAATTTTTAGTCAACTTAGTTTTGTTGGTGGGATTTGTTGGTGTCTTCACCTCGGTAAATTATTTTAGGTTAAGTTAAAGCTCATGTTTATATTGCCATTGCCATTTTTCTTAATGTATAAAATAAAAGTTTAGTCATTTTTACATACGTTTTTTTTTAATGATTTTCTGAATTGTTTTTGTAAGATTTTCTGCTGCAATATGTAGATATTATAGATTTTTGGAATATAAGCAATGAGTATCAAAATTACCGTTATTAAAAAAATATTTTATTTTTACTATGTTTATTTTAGAATAATGATTGATGCCGACAGGAGCGGCGCTACTACTGCAAATATGTTGCCCGTACCTTTTAAAGTTTTAAATAAACTACATTATTACAATACTAAAAAAAAGTTTCTATTAAAATTGTAAATGCACTCAGTGCGTGCTTCAGCAAATAAAACGGAACAAAATTCTATGCGATAGTGTCGCCCGTTATGCACGTATGCGTTATCACAGGTTAAACATCAGAATTAGCCAATCAACAAGATAGAAGCTTATTCTGGCTGCTATAAAAAAACTATTTTTAGCAGTTGGTGCAGTCATTTGTTGATAACCTTAAATTCAAATGCTTGACTGCGAGCACTGATCTAAAGCACATAAAAAAAATCCACCAAAAAGTTATACGGGACACTGACAATGACATAATTAAAGATCAAAGGAAATCTAGTAGTAATCTTTTCCTTGCCCAACAACATGAGTTTTGACTGGATTACTCTGTAGTTTACAAAATAATCCAATTGATCAATTTGTCAAAAATTTCAAACAAAGAAAAAACTTTAAGGTCTGACACAAAGATGTTTTTTTCAAACAAACTAAAATTTTCTCTGCGTTTTATAAAACTGTTATATCTAAACCGCATATCTAAACTGCAGAATTTTTAACAGTTCAACTTTTAAACGACGTTCTTATTTTGTGGTCCGATGCTGTAAAGTATCTAAACGTCACTTTTGATAAAGAACTTCTATTCTAGAAAAAACCAGATTGACAATAAAGTTGCTAGTTCCAATTTTTTGGCTGAACAGAGGCATGTTGCTTTGGAACAAAATCCCGATGTACACCACCTTTATCAGACCGCAAATAATTTAAACGTCTTCAATCTAGGAGACGACTGTAAACACAGACTGTAATTTAAAGATTTTAGTTTATGTTAAGTTTGAAAAAAGAATTGTAATAATTTCGGTATTTTTCCGCTGCGCAAATACATCAAAACTTTAGCCAAAATGTACTTTTAAAGAGATAAAATACAATTTTTAAACAAAAGATATTGCATCTTACGGTCTCGAAGAACTTCCAGGTATGATCCAAAAGGAGTTTAATCTGTAAACACTTAGAGGGTGACAGACAGACAATGTTCTTTTAAACCACAAAAAAGTTGATACAGTTGAGGCAGACCACCAGCCAAAGTAATAACCAAACCACAGTAAACACCAGCTAATATCCGGGTCCAGGAAAGTTTATTACTAACAAACATATTGGTTGCACCGACAGGCAAACTCCACGGTAGCTTTTTTACCTGCGTACCAACAAGACTAAGCATTGTTTGCTCTACAGCCCAGTGAAGATGTGCCTAATATCATACAAAAACGCCGGAACTATCCTCTAGAGCACACAGATGGATCCAGGAGCATGGCCTAGTGCAGATAGTAAAAACGGAACGACAGACAGATTACTATTCAATCACAACTACGGAAGAAATTCTGCAAAAGAAATTATAAGCAAATTGAAGATCAATACTAAATTGTGAAACAACAGACTAGAACAGAATTACAAAAACAACTTTTGCAACAAACTGGCTAATAAAAATAATGGAAACTACATGCCGACCAACAAACGCCTTACTCTCACGCCAAGGAATTAGTTTACCACCATCACGTGGACTACACGCGCTTTTAAATAGTAATTTTTTGTTTTATTCTTCTTCTTCTTAGGGTTTCTATACGTTTTGGATGTTGGCATCCATGTTTGTTATTATCACTTTGTTGACTGCAGCTTTGAATAATTGTGTGGTGGTCATTAAGAACCATGTTCTTAAGTTTTTGAGCCAGGATATTTGTCGTCTTCCTATGCTTCTTTTTTCTAGCACTTTTTCTTGTATATTTAGAAGTAGTTGGTATCTGTTTTTGTTCCTCATAGTATGTCCAAGGTATTTGAGTTTGCGTGTTTTGATAGTGATTAAAACTTCCTTTTCTTTGTTCAGTCTTTGTAAGATATTTTCATTTGTTACGTGCTCTATTCACGATACCCTCAATATTGTACGAAACAACCATATCCCAAAGGCTTCTAACTTTTTGCTTGTTGTTTCGGTAAGTGTCCATAACTCTACGCCATATAACAGGACTGGGAATATATTGCAGCGCAGAAGTTTTTGTGTCTAATGACCCACAACCCGCCAATCAAATTAGATCTGCCGCCTAGCTAATGGTGAGGGTTTAAAAACCGTTATAGTTAAAAAAAAAATAGGACTTTTATGGTTTCTTTAACATTTATGTTTCCGTTTTTATTCAGCTCCTTCACTAATGTTTCCCTGAAACAGTTCCATCTTAATCTTCCATCTGTTTTTCAGTTTAGCTTTAATTTTAATGTATGTTTGTTTTAGCTCGAAATAGATGTTTTTATGCAGACTAAGGTTTGTTTAATCGCTGATACTCCAGTAAAACATGTCCTGCTGCTTGTTTTGTGAATATTTTTTTAGTCATTGTAACTTTATGGTTTTTTATATTTTCAAAAGTAAATTACACTTTTTTTTAACTCAACATTAAAAAATTGAAAATCATTGATTTTTAAATCACGGCGTCTCAAAGGCGCGTTTATCTTGTTTACCGCTTACCGCCATTCTTGGGTAGATGAAACGCGGTTTAGTTTTAGGACAAGATGTTTTAACAAAGAAAATAATAATGATAGAAGTTTTTTAAAACAGTCTTAACAAAAAATTTATTTTTTGTAATAGTTAAATGATACAGATTTAATCTTGGTTCACCAAGAAGTCCATCAAGAAGAAAATAAAAAAGTTACTGAATAAGTTGACTAAGATTATGAGAAGCTGCAAAAATCATAGTTTGTTTGCCAGATAATGTTAAAAAAAAATGAGTGATTTAACCATTCAGTATTATATACATTAAAATTTTCTAACAAACTAATTTTAGCTTTTCTATAGTTACCTTGAAGAATCTTCTCAAAACAGGCAAAAAGGTTATTAAAAATTTTTGAACCAATGCCCTGAATTTTGTAAGTTGCGATGTCAGTCTAAAATATGCTTGTTTTTTGTAATATATGTAGGCACAAATACTCTATTTAGTCAGCAAATATATGTTCGAGATGATGACCAAAATCTACCAGATTAAAACAAACTGGATTTTTATTGTATACCTTGATTTTAATCAAAATGAAGATACTGTTTTCTATGTTTGAGATGCTGATTCAAATTCTTTGTTAGACAACAAATACAGATTAGAGAAATAAACTTTTAATCTATAAACTAATTTAATGTTTGGTTGGTTAAATTGGTTTGTAGAACAAACTAGGCCTTGTTCCACCCATTTATTTGTATAAACTATGTTTATCCTTGTGAGTGGTTTGACTTGTGAGTTAGTGTAAATAGAATAAGTTTTTAATATATTGCAATAATCAGATATTTGTATTATGTTTTATTAGTAATTTTACGTAGAAGTATTTTAAGTTTCTTAGGTAGTGGGATAACGTTTGTTTTTTCATAAAAAACGTTTGTTAGAAAGATTGTGGAAAAGTTTATAAAATCTTGTTAATGGTTTGGAAGGATGCTTTTTTAGCTATAAATAAAGGATTGAGAGTAGGATTAAAATTTATTAATATTATGGAAACAAATTTAAAGATTTAGCAACATACAGTTTTGTACATGTACGTAGCACATTTAATATTATTATAAAAAAAAAGTATTGCAATAGTATGATGTAACTGCACTTTGACGTTGCTAATAAGCTAATTTTTTTTCTAACATAGTCGGAACTGTGTTTCAAAGAATCGGGCAAGTGTTTAAAACTTTAAAATCGGTGAGATGGCTCAGTTATAGAGCGTAAGCGTAGCACGCTAATAGTTCGGGGTTTGATCCTCGAATATGACTAAAATAATAACTTGCTCTTTATCCACCGGGGTAATTTGGAAGTCACCTAATAAGCCGTTGGTCTCATCTACCTCCTTCAAACAAGTCGTAAGACTTCTGAGGCGATGTAAAATTTGGATTTTCTGACAAAAAACTTTGAATCAAGCATATCTTGTTGCAATTTTATTTCTGTTAATAAATAGAAAACTATCTAAAAACACAAATGTGAATTAAATTAAGAAAATCAAAACTATATTATCAATATCTTAAGTAAGTAAGTAAGTTTTTGTTATTTTATGTAAACTTTAAAAAAGTAAATTTAAATAAAATGGCAAATTACATACACGTATCAGAAAATACACAAATAATATATTTAGTTATATTAAAGTTTAGATTAATAGTTTGCAGTTTTGTAGATTATAACCTTGTATATGATTAAGAAAAAATATTATTTATGTTTAGTTTATTGGCACGAGCTTATTTGCGTACTAACGATTAAACCGAACATTTAATCAATAGTAAAAAAAAAAAATGTACCTACGGATTTACGGTTTGGCGGGCAACCTGCCGGGGTCTGTGGCTTGCAACAAAAGCAATCGCATACTTTTCCGTCTGCTAAAAGTAGGTTTGTTTCTCAGTTTTTTTTTTTTTAAATATTCCGAAAAAATCGCTTCAAATTAGAAAGTGAAATGTTGAGAATATTAAAACAACAATTCCGGAATCGTAATCAGAGGTTTGAATTACCGCAGGAACCAAAAAAATTACAAACTATGGTTTACATTTTCAAATTTTAGTCTGTCGGTTATGTACGTATCTGCGATAAAACCAATTTTTTTGTCAACTGTCAAAGGAAAACATTTTGAACTAGAGACGGTCTGTTGGCTAGCGTCATAAACAATTGCGTCCTTCGTCTTGCCGCAGAAGCATTCGTGTTCCTCTCCGCTGGCTAGAAGTATGTTTCTTTTACATTTTAGGTTATGAAAATACGCCGATTCTGGAATTGTAATCAGGAGACCAAATTACCCAAAACCAAAAAAATAACAACTTTTATCCGTATTTGCAAATTTTAGTTGTCGGCAAGAGCTTGTGTGCATACTAGCAATTAAACCAAACATTCAATCAATTGCCGAAGGAAAATCCTCCGGGACTTACGGTTTGGCGGGCAACCTGTATGTTTGTTTCTAACTTTTTTGTAAAAAAAATATACCGAAAAAACTGCTTTGAATTAGAAGGTAAAATTTTCCAAATTACTTCAGAAACCAGAAAATGTCATTCATTATAAGTTGATTGAACTACAATAAATTAAGAATATAATAACCCAAACTAAAAACAGTTTTCTTATACATTTCTAAGTCTGCCTTTGCACAAAACATTACATTAAACAGCAACAACGCAAAAATTTTGTGTCTAGAATCTAATAAATAATTTTGTTTTGTGTAGGTTTTCTAGACAATTTTGTTAACCGTCTACAAGAATGCTTCAACAAAATTGAACACAACCTAACTGTATTATAAACTATATATATTTTTTTGCAGTTAATCATAAAAACAATCAGCGACGGTTGTTATTTAAATTATAGTAAACAACTACGATATTAAAAATAAGGCACTACTGAACGCATTTTAAAATTTGGTTGTAACAGTTGAAATTTTACCATGTGTAATTTGTTTTACTGCCGTTTAATTTACTTTTTTATGTTTGGTATCTCCATGAAAAGTAAAAAAAAAGAAATTTCTTTATTATTCACGTACCGAAATAAACAAAACTTTTTTTTTTTAAATTGAAAACATTTTTTTTATTTCTAAAAATTTGCATTTATTGTTTTTTAACTTGAAATTAAAATGTGTATTCTCATTTTTTAATATAGATTAGTGTTTAAAACAGTTTGGGTTGCTTAATTAATTAGTTAATTATTTTGTGGTGTTAAAACAATTTGTCGTTTCTTAAATTTTGCTGCAGTTTGCCATATTATGCCGGAAAGATAAATCCAACTCTATTTTAAATTATTTTCATTGATCAAAAGTTTGTTCACACATATACATACATGTCAGGTTTCCAAAATTCAATAATTGAACGTTGAATCAATTTATGTTTTAAATCTGCTTGAACTTTAAATCAATAATTTCCATCTGTTCAATTGCATTTATATCTTAAATATTCTTTTTAGATAAAAAATAGATTAACAAAAAATGTATTTTTTTTTTCATTTGTCTAAAGAACAGTTTTAATAAACAGTAAAACTCAGCGAAATTTAGAGAGATACTACTGGTTGCTGAATAATACTAAACTATTTATATATTAAATGAATTAAGTATTTAAATGGTTGCCACGCTACTGAAATCGTATTATTTTTGATGAAGTCAGAAAGTCGATTTAAGCGAGCACGTGTTGCAAGTTTAAATATGTCTTTATTACTGACATGTTTGATATTTCTTCTACACTTTTCACAGCATCAAATGATCTTTTTTGTTTGTACAGTAGAATTTATACGTGTTTACGCTGAGTTATAATCAAAATGTTTGTACAGAAGTGACACATTTATAATTGTTTAATAATTTAAAAGTAAATACAAGCGGTGTAAATTAATAAAATATATTGAGGATGCGAGCCGCATGGATTTTTTTTTGCTGATTTCATACGTCACGAAGATGTGGGTAGAGCAGAAAACATGACAAAAATTTAATCTCGCATTGCGAGAATAAAATAAATTCCGTGACAAAAAGGAAAACTAAATTGAAAGCAATCCGCAAATTATTTTAGGAGTGGGCATACGGAAAGATCGCCCGGAGAATACAAAGCAGGTAGAAGAGGAGATATACGAATCTAATTTATATCACCTCCACGGTTCGCTGCAGAACAAAGATACTATTTTGTCTCATTAGGTTTATTATTGTAGCTAACATTTCGACTTGTTCATTTTCACTTTACCGTTCAAAATTTATTAATTACTCATATTGTTACGTGCTGGGCATATTTCATCCTTGCATTGTATGTATACTAACTTCTCTTAGGTAATTAAAATCATTATAACCGCAAGCAAATATAATTTAGTTCATTAGATTTGTGTGTGCTATCGCATGCAAGTAATGCTGGGTATGTGCTGTTCACATAAAAATAATCTTGTAGGTAATCATCAAACGAGTTCATTACATTTATCACGGCAAATCATCATTTCACATAAATATATTTTTAATTAGACAATTGTTCAAAAAATAATATTTACTATGTATTATTCATATACAGAAATATAATTTGTGTGTACCGGAATATACAAAGAATGTCTGTAGGACCGCATTATGTATTTCATTCGCATATTTCTATTTCCTTGTATATAGGCATACCATTCAAGCTATACGTTCTGATAACACGACAAAGCACTACATCATATTGAAGATGATAGTATGAAATATATTTTCCAGGTTTGTATTATATATTTCCATATTGTAGAACATAAATATATAAATATACGCAGGTACATTTGTGAACTGAGAACTTTATGGGCCCGAGGCAGCATTAAATTGTCTCCAAACTGCGGGGGCTCGCGTTCTTTTAAATCTCGCCTTTATTTTAACGGAAAATACGATCAACACAATCCTCTACTGCAAACGTTAATATCTGCACGTGTAAACAAGACTTTATATCTGTATAGTACGCGGTGGTGTACATACGTACATGCTCTTTATCTTGAATTATCCTCCAGGTTTCTTCTAGGAGAGATAATGTAAATATACGATATACAGGTGCGACGTATTTCACCTGCATATAACTAAAGTGTATATGCTCGGCAAATTTTATAAATCGCCTGAATTGTCACATTTATTATATAAAAACAACTTTATTAGTGGATATACAATTGAAATTAACTGCTTACTTTATTTTCATGCTGTTATTACATCTCCACCTGAAACAAAAAACAACATAATTAATATTAGTCACATGGAATATAAATTGCAAACGTATCAGCACAGATAAATATTAAAAAAAGCTTTTCAAGGATAAACATTATTTTTATGTTAGTTGTCAAATATAATAGTTATATTATAAATACTAGTCTAGTAGTAGGTAATTATAGTATTTATGTGTGTTCCGCAAAACACGATTGAATACTTATCAATAGTTTTCTAGCACAAAAATGTACAAATTGAATGAAAACAAGTAAAATATAAAAACATGTTGCAATAGTCTATTCAATTTCAAGATAGAGTGTTGACAGAAAAACGCACGTGATTTTTACATAACTAGCAACAATAAACAAAGTTGCCGTTTGCATGCGTGTATTGTACGGTTAGCAATCAGTACCGTTTAATGTTGGATGTACACATATTAGCCCCCAAAAATTAAAAAAACACCCAAAAACTGTAGCTTCATTTTTATAATAAAATAGGATAATACTTAAATTATTAACATTAAAAAATAATTAAAATTTTATCAAAAAATCATAAGTTTTTGTTTCTATTTCAATAATGAGTTGCCCTTTTACAATTTTTGGAGCAATCAACGTGCTTGAAATCAAATTGTCAATCTCAGCTTAAATACGCATTTCAATATCAGGTAAACGTGGAGTTGCTAAAGATGGTTAAGTCTTCTACCGATTGAACCCCACACGTGTTCATTAAATCAACATTCTCTAGTTTCAGGAATTTCATAGTAACCCTAACTATACAGTTAGGCTTAGTATTATCTTGGATTAGAATATGTGACAATTTGCGTTTAATGTTTCTGAAATGAACACTAGAGGAGACTTACTTTCATAATCAATTGCTCTATATACTGTCACTTTGCGTGTAAAAGCTGTATGTTGTTTCACAGCAAACTGTAAATTTTTTTGTTCTAACTATCTTACGACTATCGTGGACATACAAATAAAATTTTGATTTGTCACTAAAGATTACTTGCTTTCATTGATCAACCTATTGTATTTTCTCGTTGCATCATTATTTCAGACGGCATCTCTTATGGTGAGGATTTAAGGTAAAACAAAAGAAAAAACGGTAGGACTTGAGCCTAAATAATTAATTTTTTTGTAAATTGATCAAACAAAAATTTCTTAGTTTGAAAAACCTCTCCAGACATCTTTAATTCTAATCTTTACGTTCTGTAGTGCTTCTAGGGCGTTCATGTCTCCACTATTGTTCCTGTTTCTTGATCTATTTCTATTGAGCTATTGTACTGACACTTCTGTCAACTTGTTGGACAATAACATGAATTAACAAACTTTTTTCTGTGAGCTCACTTACTCTACCGCGTTGTATAAAACTTTAATCTGTTGATTAGCGCTTGTTTAAAATTATTATCCGATTATACTCAAGTGTTGTATAAACTCTAATTACGAGTTTTTTTTTTATTTGCTTCTTTGCACCGTTTCTATATATGGTAGGCTGCAGAGTTTTGTACTTGGGGCACCATTTTTATTTTCACTTTCCATTTATCTTATTTTATGTGTATTACCATGTTTTTTTTATTTATTTGTTTGTTTTGGGCTTGTTATTATATAGTGTTTTTTTAAAAATATTTTCATGTAATAAAGTGATAAAGATTTAATTAATTGGTACAAATTGTATTGCATTCCATAAAAGTTTAAATTTTTTGTGCCAGACATGACCACTGTACAAATTGAAGTGATAAAAAATATAGAAATTGATTTTGCCTATCTAAAGATATTGTATCATTTTTGGATGAAAAAATATTGGTTTTAATGTTTTTAAAACCAAATAGGTAGAATTCATTAATTATTACAACTAATTTTAAATTAAGAATCAACCTCAGTTATGCAATAGTTTTACATGTTGGCCCAATTTTCAAAATGCATAGGTGCGGTTGATTGTACGCACGCAAACATTTAAATTCAACGTTGGCAAAGCAAATCTCACAACAAAAAGTATTGTTTGTTGGTCAAGATCAACCCGCAATGCAAACATTTTTACAAACAATATTTGCTACAAATTTGAAGATAAGGTTTTGAATACAATGTTATTATTAGAGATAGTGGATATAAAATTAAAAAATTATTTAATTTTGCCTCTAAAAAATCTACAACTTATGCAGAACAGATTTTCAATGAATCCCAAATAAGAACTTGCAATCAAATAAAAAGATTATTTTGAATTTGAAAAAGACGGTTTTTATTTTAGTTTTGGGATGCAGATTAAACATACAAAAAGTAGAAGCTATATCAGTAGCAAGAACAGTACTTCAGGTATAAAAGATAGGAGATTGTTAAGTACTTATTTAATAAACTGCCAAGGAGACTACTAATGATAAGTCAAAGTAATAAAGCCAATATATCGTTGGGTACACTATAACATCTATTAAGCTTTTTCACAAGAAATATTTTTTCAAGTTTTATTATAAAAAGTGTCTGATTAAGTAACTACTGAATAAATGTGTTGTTTTTTTTTGTGCATAAAAATATTTTATTAAAACAGCCAAAAAAATAATAACCAATAGAATGTTAAAGGTAAAAAACATGGTTTTGCAAAGTAACGGTTTTGGAGATAAAAAGTCTATTCTTTTTTTATTAGCAAAAAGTTACATAAGATATTAGTCTAAAAGATATTTAAATTTTTTTAAAAATGTCTTTATAGACTTGGATTTGTTGGCATTTTGTATTAATTTGTAGCTGCAGCTTCTCAAGGCTATTTACAGGAGTTCCACAAACCATTATTTTCAAATATTTCTATAAAAAGAAATTTAGAGAATTTAAATCAGGCAATTTTGCATGCCATGAAACAAGTCCGCCCATTCCTACTCATCTACGAGAAAAAGTTTAATGTAAATGCTCTCTAAGGGCAATCAATCAAAATGAGCTGGAGCAGCATCATGCTAGAACTACATTTGTAGTCAATAAGTTTAAGTAAGCAGTGCCTGTAAAGTGGTTTGGTATAACAAAGTGTCAAAAACAATACCAGCTTAATGATTAAGTGGGTTCAAGGCCTCGTAGTATATAGTACGGATAAAGCAGTTGCTTGTAAAGGATTTTTCAAACAAAAAAAGCACCAACTCCTACCGTTTAATACTTTCCGCACACAGGTTCCGTCAGATTATGTTCTATACATGCTAGAGTTTCTTTTTGTGCTATAAAAGTAGTTGTAAAATACCAACCTTAGCTTTCCGGATAAATGGCATTGTTTGCTAAATTGCTAAATGAACTAGTATCTCGCAATGTTTGGTAAATTTTTTCAAACATACAATGTAAAGAAATCTGAAAATTTAGATAAGCATCAACATAAAAACGTCAAGCTTTGGTTGCAATCCTATGAGCACAACCATAAAAAAATAAAAATGCATGTCGGCTTATTCTGCGCTAGTCAAATACTTAATGAGTATTTTAAAAATCATCAGCTAAGTATGATAAAAACTGCTAGTAAAAAAAATAAAAGTAATAAATAAATAACATTTCATATCTCTAACACCGTTTTTTGCAAACCAATGTTTATTAATAATAATTACAGAAATTAAAGAACACAAAACTAACATCCTCAGAAGCAATTCTTAAAAGTTACTTATTGTCATATATTTAAAAAGTTAGAAACTAAGATTAAAATACGTTTTAAAATTTGTAGTAAAATATGGACTTTTTTGGCATGTTATTTATGATTTAACGGCTTTATGATATGAACGTAACTTATATCTTGCAACAACTATTTATATTTATGCTAAATCTATGCCAATAACCAATTTAATAATAAAAGTTAAATAAAGCCACAGGTATACAAACAAAAATTATCAATCAAAACTTATAACAATAACATTAATTTTATTTATTTTATTTCAACTTTGTTGTTAAAAACCTTTAAAAATCTTTTCTTAAATTTATTTCTCACTTCTAGCTTATGTTGGTGAGTTATAGTGTAGGCGACAAATGATAAAATGTATGTATGTAATCATTGTTTCATTGACATTCTTATTACTCACACGCATAATTTTTGCTGTAAATAACTGAATTGGTATCTCGTTCTCGTATTCTGTACCTAAAGACTACTCCAATTGCAAATATTATCTTGGTTCCTGATGGTGTGGTTGTAATTGATATAAGAAGAATTTAGATAAACATGATACAGTTTCATTCATGTGATAAAAGAGGTCAAAAACATGCGTTATTAGATTAATAGTTCTTTTAATACCACAGAAACAAGTTTAATAATTTAATTAAAAAAAACACTTTTTATTAATACTATTACAGAGCACGTGCCATAATAATATTACTACTAATAATAAATTTCTATATAACTACATTGTGTACATATACCTTGAACTATAGATTGAAGAATAAATTAAACAATATATTTTTTTACATAGTTGAATAAATAGAAAAATTAAAATATAATAAGTACTAATATACATATTATGTGTATTATATCTTACATTAACACATTGGCTAAAAATTAATTAAAAAAAGTGAAAAGAAGTATCAGAACTATTCTCAATTATATCATGTTTTGATTGTATTGTAAACATCTGACATTTTTTAAGCAAAAAAAAACAATAAACATTTTAAAAATTGTATTAGGCAAAAACACTAATATATTTTTTAACATATTTAACTAATTAGGTACATAGCAACAAACTAGAATAGTGTGTTTATTAAACAGGGTGTCTCATTACTCGAGGTCCATAGCTTACAGACAAATAATAAACAGGTATTTAAAACTACATCTGTTTCTTATTTTTCTAATCAAGTCGCCAATCCTTTTAATTTTGTTATATTCCTCAGGGCTTTAAATGTCATGCTATAGTTGTTGTTAGTTGTTAGTTAGTTAAACACTTTAAAATCACACTCACAATGACTACACATAAAAATTTCATTAATCTCTGTAGTTTTGATAGGAAATATTTTTGTACATATGATGGGCCACAAGTTATGGAACATTTTGTATGTTAGAATTATAAAAGTATATTAAACGAAATGCTTTGTTAAAAAAAAATTGATATTTTTGTTTTAAAAAAATACAGATTAAACATGAACATGATTTTTGGCAAATGTTCACTTTTATTTTATCGATCGTCTTTTTATTTAATTTTGCTTTTAAGTTTTTTTAGAATTGCAGCTTGATAATGCAAATACAAGGAAAGTATTTTATGTTGTCTACCTATCTTCCTGCAGTTGTTGTGCAGATCCAAACTTTTCTGAGCACAATTAAAAACTTAAATGTCACATAATATTTAAGTTGTGCCAACTTTGCTCATTCCCAAATTTTTATGTAAACCATTTGTTTCTAATATTCTTAATTTTCTAGCAATAACTGAAACTTTTACTATACTCATGTTGGCTGGGTTAAAAAACAAACACAAAATAAAACGTACTAGCTATTCTTGGCTACCTTTTTTAATTTTTTATTATATTTTCCACTCTTAATCTAAGTAAAACGCATCTTTTTTTATGATAGAAAATAATTTGTAAATTGCACAACTGATCAAATTGTGCCAATGGATATGATTAGTATGATTACCCTGTCACCGTCCGATGACATTTAAAAATCTCAACTTTTCATTGGCAAAAGAAAAGTGATGAGAAAGCAAAAGTTGTTGTGTGGTTTATTCTGGTTACCAAAAAAGAAGCAACTTTGATAACGTTAGTCTTTTTCTATTAAGTAAGTGGACTAATTAGTGATGGCTTTCTTTTAGAAACAGTTTTAAGCGCTAAGTCTAAAAACTTTTTAAGTTGTGGAAAATATGATTGATCATGGGATAAAGAAAGTGCGCAGCATCTCTAGCATGCAAAACAGAAAAACGCAAAGAAACCCTTAAACATATACTGATATTTAACCGTCCACAACTTTCTACTACACAAAACTAACTTAACTTACCTTAACTAACAGAAAGATGTCAAACAGTCTAACACTTTTAAACCAAATAACTTTTCTTTCAGCAACAACGACGACAGATCCAAGTTGGCGTCAGAACTATCTGTTGTCGACAGTGGCAGCCACAGAGGCAGACAAAGATGGTAAACTAACTGCAAAAAAGTCACGTTTTCAGCTATAAGCTTTTTATTTATTAAGTGTTGTTTGTGTCATTTTTATACTTGTATTATACATTTTATTTTAAGGTTTTGGATCAAAGAGATTTAAATTTGGAAGTTATCTGTGATAATAATTCTAAGTTTTATTTGGTTTATTTATTTTATGGTTTTGCTACCAAAGCTTTTTACAACTTTTTGCCATCTGAAATAATAGTTTTAAATTTGACTTCTTTTATGATTCTGGCATCGGAATATTTTACAACTCTAATGTTATCTGTGATATTAGTTTTTAGTTTTATTAATTTTATGGGTTTGGCATCAGAGTTTTTTACAACTCAAATGTCATCTGTAATATTAGTTTTAAGTTTTTATTTAATTTATTTTAAAGTACTACAGTTACAATTTTGATGTTATTTGTGATATTAGTTTTTAGTTCAATTTATTTTATAATCTATTATCGTATTTTATAACTCTGATGTTGTCTAAAAGTTTATCATCTTGCTGCTGCTTAAACCGGACAAATATCCAAACAACGTCAACAGCTACAGATCAATCTGGATCACTTGCTACTTCTAAAATTTTTAGAAAAAATGATTAATAAATCGGGCTTTAAACACAACAAAAATTCTATTGTAGGCGCCTCAGGGAGTTGACAAGAAAACACCTCGTGGCAGTGTTATTTGACTTAAAAAGCGTAGATTGTTGAAGAGGTTTACGCATGAAGGTTTAGAAGCCGTATGCTCCTTTTTGAGTTGTTCATGCAAGATTACAAGTTTAAAACAAGAGTAAGAATTTTTAATTTAAAGACATTATCTCTAGAAAACAGTGTTTTTAAAAGTCCACAATTAACGTCATGTCTTTTGCAATTGCGGTTAATGATATTGCGGCTTTGGCAGTTAGGTTATACATAAATGCTTGTACGTCGACAATTTAGTAATCTACATGGCTATACGGCTATACCTGCTATAATACGTCAATCAACTCTAGGTCACCATAAATGAAGTGAACAGGGAAGCAAGAGGTTTTCACTGGCACTCCGCATTTGTTTTGCGAGGTTTCAAAATTGTTGAATTTGTACATGTTTCTTGGAGATTTCATCAATTAGGGGTTGCAGCAAATGACTTAGGCCTACCGTTGGTAGGCCGGTGTGCGTCCTAACGCAAGAGAGCTTAAATGTTAAATATTTGATAATATTTAAATTTAGCTCTAGCAATAAAAGTTTGTCTTGATTTGATTTTTCAGGGTAAACAAAAAACTTGTTTTGACATCTAAAAAGCAGGTTTTATAAAATTGTTGACCAATACCCAGACATTTTTTGGTTATATATAGACGGTTTGAAAAGGGAATAGAAAATGTTTTTGTCTCAGGGGTACGAGATATTTATAGCCTCTTCTTAAAGAGGTTTTTGTATACACCGCATTACATAAATAAAGTTTTGCTAAACGGTGAGACGTCATCAAATTTTTAAAAGACGCAGGACTTTTCAAACAGGTGTCACTAAGTTTTTGTGTTGACTTTTAATAAGGTGTTATGTCATTTATTTATTTGTTTTTATCAATCAGTTCGTGATGTTGATCTGTGATAGTAGGTTAGTTAGTTTTTAAGATTTGGAATTGAAGCGTTTTACAGTTTCGGTGTCATTTGTGATATTAAGTTAGCTTTATGTTTAGGTACAGGCATTAAAGTCATGTACAACTGTGTTAGTAAGTTAGGTTTAGTAAGTAAGATCTGTAATATTAGTTGTAAATTTAGTTTTTTTTTAATATTTATTTTTTTAAACATATTAATGTGTTGTATTGTTTCTTCAGGTCTGTAACTTGAAATTACATTATTTTATATAAAGCTAATAACCTTATTAGTAAACAAAAAAAACAAAAATATTGTAAACTAGTTTTGAATTCAGATCTTTTATTGCAATTTTCTTAGAATTAATTTAGTATACCAATAGAAAAAAAAAATAAATTTTGAAAATTATTTAAATTTAAATTTGACATGTCTATCTAAATTTCAATAAAATATTAACATTTATTTTTGAAATGAAAAATTACATAAACTTGAACATTTTTGTGGTATCTTATTGTTTATGAAAAGGTAGGTAAGTAACTTTTTTGTAGCCGCTTTGGTATTGGCTTGAATTGTTTTTGTACTAAGCATTGTACTAAAACCAGAAAATATTATCACTTGCATACGTCATAGTCTATGGTTTGCCAGATCTAATTTTAAAAAATCATAAAAAGATTTTTAATTTTATATAAAATGTAGACTGGTTTAAAATATTTGAACACAATATTTACACTTATTTGCGTTAATTTATAGTTTTAATTAAAATTTGTTGTCCAATCAGCTTTGTTTATATACATTCTAAAAAAGATAATTTGTTAAACTTTTTTTTTAGAAATGTTACGTTCTATGATTAGATTTAAGTTTCAATTAAATATTTTATTAGTTATCAATTGTTTTTAACAAACTTTTGGTTGGATCTTCAAACGTTAACAAATCTATAAGTTTAATAAACTTTATTTTTTGATCTCTCTATCTGCTATAAATTTACTACTGAAAAGCTACACTACAAACTTGGAAATTCTATGTCAGTTTTGTACCAAAACTTTATAAAAAAATGATTGGTTTACTTTCTGTTTTTTTTTTCAGAAACTGAAGTTCCGTATTACAGAGTGGTATTATCTTATTATACATTTAATTATAGTGGATTAAACTGAAATATTATAACAACAGTGCAGTCCAGCGCAATTGTAGCTTAGTGTTAGGATGCAATTTAAAGTAACACAATAATTATTCATTTGATTAAAATAAATTTGCAGAAAAAGTTGTATATGTCCAGTTAATTCTTCTTAAATGGAGCACCAAAAATTAGTAGTAGCGGTTAAGAAAAGAGCTTTGATTCTATAGGTCCTAGGTTTAAATCCCGGGTAAGGTATAATACATATATACTGCAGAAGAAGCAAATTTTGATTTCAGATATATAAAATAGTTTATATGTTAACTATCTGCTCTTGCAAAAAAAAAAAATTATATCAAAATTATCAACAAAGTTGAAGGCTTGGTTGTGATTGACCGCCAAGTAAAAGTTTCAGTTATTGCTAGTGATATATTAGAAATAAGTGTATTTAAAATTGTATAATAAAATTTATAAAAATTTAAAAGTGAGCAAAGTGTTGGTACGATAAACTCTTAATGTACAGATATAAAAGACTACAAGTATGCTTCGAAAACTATATTTTTTCACGACAACTGGGTGCTTAAAGCATAAATTGTTCAAATAGTAGACAATAAATGCGGCTTTAAGGAATTACATTATCTACTTTACACACCCAATCTTGCCTATTGTGATTGTTATTTGTTTCAAAATTCAAAAAACACTTAAACACTTTTTTATCGAACGGCGACTTGAAAAACTAAAGAATTTTTTTCCTTAAGCATAGCGTTACTAGAAAAACGATAAAATAAGTATGTAAAGGTTAATAGTTCTCACGTTAAAAAATAAAATTTTGTTAGTCTTGTAACTCCATTTTTTTCATAGCTAGATAGATAATAATATAAAAAGCTCTTCTTGTACGTATAGGTATCATTTTAAAAAGTTTTGTGACTGTTGTACCAAATCAAACAAAAATTAGATTATTATAAAATATAACATTATTTTGTGTGTATGCATCACGTATATTTCGACCACCCATAGCTGGTTTTGGTACACTATGTCAATCAAAATGTATAATAACTTACCAATAATAATGTAATGTAATTTCGTATTATGATTTTTATAATTTTTAAGTTTTAAATTAAAATGTGCATGTTAAAATGTTTTTTTTTTTAATATTAACTTACAAATTGTAATTGGCATTTTTGTACAACGTTATATTATTACTCTGTTTATGCAAATAAAGTTTGATATCCATCTTTTTAATACCTAGATTAGTAATAATGTTATTAATATCGCAGTTAGGTATTGTTTTTGTTAACCTTTGACCCTTAGAGCAATTTTTAAATGATTAATAAATTATTACATCAAAATATATTAAAATAGTCTAATGTAATACAATTAACTGACTTGACTGTACGCAAAAAGCGTGTAATACTGAGGATTATATTATTAGATTATTTATAAATATATATAATAAATTATATTATGTTATTTTATATATCCTTGTAGTTATGTAAATAAAACATGTATCTCGAGTTCAATGAATATAGTGTTAAAGTTACTTATAATAAATATATATTATTTTCTGTTTTTAACCAGGTGAAATATAGAGAATGTTTACATTAATATTCAATGCGTCGCATCAAATTATAAGTGTGTAGGATGAAAAGGTGGTCAATGTTCATTCAAAAAAAGTGAGTTGCAGTAGAATATTTTAACAATTTCCTGTTGTCTCGAATGGCCTATCTTTTACAAAATCAAACTTTTAGAATGAGTGGAGGTATTCTCAGAATTATTGACGCTTTTACCCGAAAAAATACCTGCAAGTTGATTCATTAAAAAAACTGGTCTTTAGCAATACTACCCGGCGCAGTTATCACAAAAACCTAACGACCAATAAACTAACGATGTCTTAACGGCAGTCTAGATAAGTTAAAAGTGATGTACCAAGATTCCGCTACTGTCTACTAAAATACCAGAAATGATCGGACCCGTGTGAGATGCAAAAAACGAACAAATCCGAGATAGAGCGTGAGAATCGAAACGGCGCTACCTCTAGCGGCAATTATAAATAGCTACTTAAAATTCCCAAATAACCGACTCCGATAAAGTTCTATATAATGTTAGAACAACTCACCAGACCATAAATAAGATAAACGTTGAATTTGAGTGAGTGGCGAGATTCGGTTGATTAGGAACACCGACCTATCCGCGGCCCTTTTGACCGCCGACACTGACAACACCCTAAGATATTTGATTTCCAGATATCAACAGCTTATTAATTTATTATAAACTCGTTCTTTCAATTTATACACACAGACAACATTATAAAACTAGCCAAATGGAATGCATTAAAAACACATATTTTTATAGATATATATTTAAATTCCAATAGGTGTTTTTATTTATTGAAACATATTTAACAAACAATTTTTATCATTTGCACTTTACTAGTAAATATATTACAAAGCATTATACACAAGGACAGAATAGTAAAAAACTATATAAATATAAACTCTAAGTTTAACCATGTATTTCAAACTTAAAAAAGTTTTTAACAATGTCCTTTTTGTTATATTATATATAAATAGCACACTATTTTTTCAATTTTACAATTCAACTATGTTTTCTCCTCATAACATCATACGCAATATTTTATTCTTTATAATCTTCTAAAATCTAACATTCAAATATTTAATTTATAATTAAACAACATAAAGTTAAAAATTATTAATGCAATACTATTTTTTAAATATCCCACAGCTTTAGAATCGATACGTGTATAAAATTATAATGAGGAATCAGAGCGGCAAAAACTGTATTTAAATTGTAAATGGGATAAAATCACAATGGGATGTCACATGGGTTGTCAATTACAAGTCCGGCAGGTGGTTTGTTAAGTTTTTTTGTAAGCAGTCGGTGTCGCAATGATGACAGTATCTCTGCGGCAATCAGCCTGGCGCCCCACCCGTCTCCGTGATCAACTTCCACCCCAACAACCCCACCTGATATGGATACCTGGTTGACATCATTAAGTCGCTTGAATTAGATAAGAAATGTTAAGGAACAAGCATCGTCTTTAAGTGTTACCTGGTTTAGTTTCTGGTTATATTGGTATTGTCGTGATAAAAGTAAAGGTCTAATTTACATTTTGTTTCAATGGGAAAAAACGATTTATTTTTACTAATGAATGAATACACGGTAGTAATGATTATATAAAAAAATAACATTTGTTATCAGCAATAAATATCAACAAACAATGTTTGAGTAAAAATTTTAAATTAATTTAATAACTTTTGTATTTATTGTTTTGTTAATTATAAAAAAAAAAATATATATTTTTGTGTAATTAGTACAAAAATATTGTTATGCAAATTTAACCTATTTTGGTTTGTATATATGCACAGATGCTATACTCTTCAACTAATACTGAAAAACTGAATATTATATTAAAATTATTACATAGGCAAAACAATCTTTATAAATATATATAACTCATTAATGGATGTAAAAATATAAAAATTTAAACAGTTTCTGCAGATACAACATTTTAACACAAAAGTTGGTTTGATAATACAAAAGTTTTTAAGATTAGAAATGCCTAGTCAGGTCTAAATAACATAAGGCGTAAAACTAACAATGGTTTATTAGTTTCAAAATTTGAGTAATTTTATTGGTGGTTACATCCGTTACGTTTTATAGATATAGGTCATCTAAAGTGCCACTATTAAGTAAGATTTTAATATAAAAGTATGTCCCAATTTTGGTTTATTTCAAATTATTGATAGCATATTTAAAATAAAATAACATTGTCTAAACGGTAACTCAGATGATGATACCTTGTCAGAATTAATTATAACGTATACCTGGATCAACTTTACAGTAAAATAACTTGTTTCCTTTTTAGTTTTAGAGAAAACATTAATGTTGTAATGTTGCTATAGTACACAGGGTAAAAAAATAAACTAAAAATATGACCATCAATAAAATTACAAAAAAATGTTATGACTTTTCCATAATCTTTGCAAGCTATAAAGGTAAGATACAAAAATAACAAATTTATAAAAAAAAATGACTTTAAAAGATCTTACAACTTTAAGATAATCTAAGACAGTATAGGTTAAACTTTAATTAAGAATAGCTAGAAAAACATGTAGTGCTAAAGATAAAAAGTTACTTATAAAACTAGTAAATTGTTAGTCTACAAGAATCTAAATTAACCTGCACAATAAATCTTAGAATTACTAAAAGTCTCAAGTTTTTTATATAAAAAACTTATATATTTTTTTAAACAATACTAGAGTTAAGGAAGATTATAAAATTATTAATATAGTTTTTAAAATTTGAATGAATAGACTAAAAAACTGATTTCAAAAAAAGAAAGACTTTGTAGACTTTCAGAAATACATTGGAGGTTTTAAAGACAATTTGCAATATTAAAAAAAAAACTATTTCAGTTTGTATATTTGTGAAACATAAAAAGTTTTTAAAATTTCTATATTTTTCACTATAAAGCTGTTCATCTGTTTTATGGTGTTATATTTTTTAATTTATTGTATAAAACAACTAAAACTCTTCTTTCGATATTATCTTTTATCAAATTTAATAACTATTTTCTACAAATTAATTTTAAGTTAAATAAATTAATTCTTATCTACATTTTATTAATTAACATAACGTTCAAACCTTTTGTACTTGCAATTAAAACAGCCAGTTTAGGTTTTAAGGTTGCACCTAGCATTACAGCTTTATGAGACATTAAGCAAATTTGACTATTTTCTTATGGCACTAAATTTTTATTGTAGCTTTATCAAATGATTTTTTATTTTTAAACTTAAATTTTGTTGACTTGAACCAACTGTTCATATTAACCGTTTATACCGACAGTCTATACTATTTAAATTTGGAAAAAACACAACTGGCTAACCGGAGGTTGTCCGACTTCAAAAACCATATGGGCGTGTAGAGTTTAAATAGTTGCATTTTTGGTTTTACAGTTGCATCTTTACATCTATTATTTAAAAAGTTTATCAACTCCAAAGAGTAGACTAAAAAACAAATCAACTTAGTTTTTGTTGACTTAACCTAACAAAAATGTTCACCAACACGTCTATACCAACTGTTTATATTGACCGTTTATACCGACTGTTCTATACTATTTAAATTTGGAAAAAACACAACTGGCTAACCGGAGGTTGTTTGACTTCAAAAACTATATGGGCGTGTAGAGTTTAAATAGTTGCATTTTTGGTTTCACAGTTGCATCTTTACATGTGTTATTTAAGAAGTTCATTAACTTCAAAATGAAGACTAAAAAACAAATTATCTCAAAACTAACACAATAGATTTTTGTGACATTATTGTTGGAGATGCAGAAATTAATTTCAAAATTTATAGTAGTTGAATACTTTAGATTGTTAAGTTTGTTTCGGAGATATAACAATCTTCTAAAAATAAGATTTTAGCTATGACATGCACCATTTGCAACGGATACACCAGTGCAAAATCACGACCAGTAGAGTAAGAACAATTATAAATTTAATTTATTTTTTATTTGTGACGGCCAGTTTTACAATTTTATATTTTTATATAACTGACGCAATGCCCGCTAAACTTCCCAACTACTACGCCGTGTTTTAACGTTGCATATTAATTAACTTAACCCTATATTATCAAACAATTAAATAACGGCCATTGCAGTCAAATCATTTGACTGCATTACTTTACTGATAAGTTACTAATATTTCTTTTTTATCTTGTGTTTGCCTCACTACGCTGCATTCTAGTTAATCTAGCCTAAATTGTTCTCTTGTATGATCGCTAAGACTTGCTATCGTTTTGCTCATAAATTACCAATACATTGTGCAATCAGAAAACCTCAACTGCCAGTTCACAAAACTTACTTTTAGCTGTTACGTATCAGGCTTTACTGCTAGATACAGTGTTACACAACCATGCATGCTACATCTATCAGTACCTCAATGACCTTAGTACTAATGTACTTTGTATTACACACTGTTAAGACTGGTCTTACGTGTACTTAATCTCTGATAGCTGAATTACGCTTCTAAGAGCACTCTGTATAATTAAATGTCTTTCTTTTGGAACTTGTAAGATAAAGATTCATCAACACATCTTATCAAGAAACATAACAATCTATAACTAATCCACGCAAATAAATGTTAATGGTAGATTAATTTATTATGATGTGTAATTCAAAAAATGCTTTAAAAATAAATAAATAAAAAAAACAGTTAGTTTTAATGCATCATACCGGTTTTTACCATTCTCTTAAGAATTGTTACCCTTAGCTTATTAAATTATTTAAAAACTACTTACTTTCTTTACTACCACAAGTACAAGTATTTGTTTTTTGATAATTGTATGTTGAATTTTGTCATTTGTGCTAACCTTATACTCTTACCGGGCAAAAGTTTTTTTTGGGATATTTTTTAACAATTTTGATATTTTTGACGAAAGAAAATTGCGCAATAAACCAAATTCTTTAGAATTCAACAAAACATTTTTTTTTCAAGAGTATTAAAATATTTCAGTAGCGTCACCAAAAGTTTTTTCTTTAAAAAAAATGTGTTTTTCAGTTTTCTTTTTAACTAAAAATTAAATACCAATTAAAAGTGTTAAATTATTTACATTCTATAGGCTAAACACATTTTTAAGTTAGGTATTTGATTTGAGCAGTGGCGTCTTAAAAACAGCTTTAAAATGCACTTTTTAAAAGTACGCCACTGGTTAACAGTGACTGATTGTCAAATTTTAAAAGAACGTAATTTTTGGCTAAAAGTTGCTTCACGCAAATGAATAGAACTGTTTAGAAATTTAGCTTTGGCAATTGTACAGTATGTGTCACACAGAAGCCCGAGCAACATAAGCTTGTTTAATGGGTAGTAGGTTTGTGGTTTATTCCCCGTAACATATAAGATCATTCTTACATATTAGTTATTGTCGACTATTTCCGCAAGTTTGTGTTTTTATTCCACTCTGAGCAGCTACAAATGCTAGCGTCTGCAACCTGTTAAAAAACAGGTGCTTTTTTTTTGTTTTGGATGTCTTTATCACTGATAATGGAGTTTAGTATAAGACTAAGTAGTTTGCTAAACTCAACAAAAGTTGTGCAGTACAAAAAACACATCCAATTTTTTGTAAATTCTGGTCTTACTTACGTTGATCGTCCCCAACGTATGACTAGACGGTTTAGTTAACTTTTATAATAATTTTAAGATTTTTTGCATTAATAAAATTAAAACTTAAAAACGGTTGGTAGTAGAGACACCGGACAAACTTCATTATCATCAGAAAGATGGAATCTATCTAATTAAGTAAAACAATTAACGTTTATTTTTAAGATAAAAACTAAAATTAACATCATTGGTTACCATTTTATAAAATGTTTAAATTTTTCAGTTTTTTTTTTGTTTTGGATAAAGTTTATCAAAAGCTTTTAATTTTCTTAAATTTGTTAAAAATGAACACAAATGATGTCCGGAATTACAATAATGTGTAGATTTTTTTTATAGTTTAAGTTATGCGACTTAAAATCTAAAACTCTGCAACGACAATACACTATCCAATTCATGTGTTTGATGTGTCTGGCGGAGGCTTCTTGTGTGCTAAGCAGAGCTCCGCAAGATCTTTTATCGGATGCATTACAAACTTACCCCGTAGGTACAAACAAAATACACTATCTATATAAATCATTCCCAACATTCCAGCTCCGCAGAGACACTCAAAAAACACTATCCATAGGCCACTAAAACTAAAAATCGTTTTTTTTGACAAACTTTTAAGTACTGTAAAAATATTTAAAATCATTTTTAGATAAAAAAGGATAGGGAAAAGTGACGCGTTTAGCAAAAAAGAAGGTAGGTATTTTAGTTTGTTTCTTTTTACCTCAAACAAACTAGCCCTGCAAAGACATACAAACAACTCATATGCAACTCAAAGTTTGAAAACACTTGACATAAAACAAAAATACAGTCTCAACTGTTGATGGAATTTGTGTTTTGTCTCAATTAGCAATGATGGAACTGGAAAACAGTTGGTTTTAGCAAGACGGAGCCACAACCTACACAACAAGGGGTTGCATAAACTTTTTGCAACAAAAAAATTCCCGGCGCCTCATCTTCCTAAAAGGCGATTGGAAGTGGCCGGCACGGTTTTCTAATTTGATCTCTTTTAATTTTTTTTTGTAGAAATACTTTATATTGTCCTAAAACCCCGAAAACTCTTAAAAACAACATTTGACCTAAATCAACAAAATTCCTGCAGCAATGCTTTAAACAATGCAAGAAAACTTCGGAAATAAACGTACGCAGTGTTTTAAGTGTGAGCGCCACCTTGTATATTTTACTAGACACAACTTTTAGTACTTATCACCCTTAATTCAATCTTTGTTCTCAATCCAACTATTTGAATCTAACTTTTAACTTTCAACAAACTTTTATTTATTTGATACCGTATTAGAGAACACTTGACAGAAAACACCAAAAATGTTTCATTTATTGCACATCAAATAAAGCAAGGCTTTACTTGTTTCAATATTAATTTATATATCAGTTAACAGTACGGATACCAACCTCTATATTTTTTGGTTTTGATAAGTTTTACAAAGCAATTTCTTCTTTCAAGCGCAAACAACCACAAACATCTTTTTTTACAAAATACACACAAAAAAAACTGTAAACAATAAACTTGACTAAGAGATGCTCTAAAATTTAAAATTGACTATTTTATGTTTTTGGATATCAAACCGGCAATAAAATTTGCAAAAAACGTTAAACAATTTTAACGTTAGGAACTAAAGGAACAGAATACCTGCAAACACACAAAATGATACTTAAGTATAAAGACTTTAAGATGCAACAAAACCAGTTGATATAAGATAATAAGATTAATTAGTTTGTTTTGCAAAACACAGTAGTTAACTACAAAACTGATCAAATAGAAGCTTTTTACTAAGTGCATTTTGACCAGTATTAATAACTGCAGATTGGAAACGTTACCGCTTGTCAAATCTACTAACAAAATTACAAATACAAACTTAAAAATAATTATTCTTAACATTTTTTGTGTAACGGCAAATCAGTTAAATATGGAATTAATTAACTCTGATAGACATTATTAATTAACTTGAAACTGGAAACAAAAAAAAAGATTTGGTTTAATAATTCAAAATTAGAAATAGTAACAGAAAATTTATTCATTAAATTGAAACTTAATAAAATAAATTTAAAAAAATTAGCAATAAAAATGTCATGCATATTTGAGAATCTAAAACATTATTTAATGTTATACAGTGTTGTAAAAAAATAACCATAAGCAAAAGTATAAAATTCTTTTAGTTAAAATTTTATTTTTAAAAGTTCAGCTTTGTTTGAATAGAAACTAATGTATGTCATAATTTTAGTTTTTACTATTAATTAGGTATGCCTAGTAAATTTACAGAAAAAGAGTTATTTTTTCTACTACTTGTATTTTGACACTTGTCAAATATAGTGTTTTAGTGCTATTTAATTAATATCAAACTTAAAAAATACAGTTATAGTTACTCTGCTAAAACTGATCTACCTAATTAAGTATTATGGTGTTGTAGTTTTTAAACTAAAAAAAATTTTACTACCAAAAGTTTACATACTATATCAAAAATTATTTTTTAATAAAATAATGTAATTACTGTGCTAAGAAAGGTTTCAGTACGCAAACAGCTAACTAAAAAACCGGTATAAGCAAATTCTTATTAGTAATTGCATTTGCAACTCGTTTAACTTTACACTGTAAAGATAGACAAGCAGTTTAAAATGTAGTTTAAACTTAATTTTTATAAAGTTAAAATACTAATGACAGCAATTTTTTATTGTTTTAAAAGAATTAATATTTTATGTGTTTTTTCGTGTTTTTTTCAGCAACAAAAAAAATTACTGCTAATAGTATTAAATTTTATTAAAACCATGTATAATGTAAATCTAGAGATTTGTAGCAGCAACTTTTTGTAAACCTTTTATAGTCTAGACCGTTTTTCCGATTTTCGCAAAAATCAAGTTTCTAGACCGTTATATATCTCCTCTCCAAGATTGCCCGGGATTGTTGGGATGCTTAAAAACATAATTTTAGTTGACACAAAAAAATGCACTTAAAATTTTTACTTTAAGTCAAACGTTCTCCTGACCGCAGAGCACAACACGCTATGACTCTTTTTTGTAATATCTATAACTTGTTCACAACCTACAACGTTGTTTCTAGTTTTAAAATTTGTTTTATTAAAGCTAAAAAATTAAATTTATAAGGAATCTAATTTTAACTAAAGGCACCTTTAAAACGGCACTATAATTAAAAATCAATTAATATTTTTATAACTTACCACAATTTTACAGCTTTGCTTTTTGGGGCGCAATTTAAATATTGGCACAAGCTAAATTTGATCTATTGCTTAATCAGCAAACAAAACAAAAAAAAACAAAAATTTGTTAAACCAGCTTTAATTTTAAACCGTTCTGTTATTACACCGTTTGCCTAAATTGGTAAATTGACCAACAGTGTGACAGTTATATAATCTACTTGGCCCAAATTACGCCTGATTATTTAAGAGTAAAAGAAGTTTGTAAAAAGCATTTTTTAATTAAATTTAATTTTTTTGAATTTATATTTGATATTATTACTACATGTTTAGAAAAATAAATTCTGTTTTGAGAAATAAAAACACTTTTAAATTAATGCAATAATTAAATTGCACAGAGAAGATAGTTGTCAGAAGTAGATAAATAAAAATCACAAAAGTAACCAAATAATAAAAAGTATCAAAAGAAACTGGCCATATTACTGAGCAATATTGTCGTATCTGTGGAAGTTGATACATATATCTAAAACGTAAGACAGTGGTGCTATTGTACCGTATTTTTTTTTTAAAGAATGCTGGAATAGCTTCTAATCAGTAGAGTATAAACAAATTAACCAATTTTTTTGTAGTCTAATGTTGCAAGTTATTATTTTAGTCACATTTTGAGATCAAACCCAGGACTATTAGCGTGCTACGCTAATGTTCTATAAGTGAGCTATCTTACCTAAATGTTTGATTGATACTCTTTGTCATTTTAATTAAAAAATTAATTGTTAACTTCTTGATGAAACACCTTTTATTATGTTGGACAACACGTGAGCGCTAACACAACGCGCAAGAGATTTATACTGATTACACTGGGCTTATGCATTATGTTAAAAATAGCAACAGTTTTTTGAGCGGTTATTAAAAAGCATTATTATATATTAACAATTATTATGTCATTGATGCATTACGGTTTTATGAGAGCAGCATCCGTTGCCTAGTAAACACATAAAAAACTTACAATAAATCTGCTGCTTTGTACCTATACAAGAGGCAAATTTAATATTTAATATATCACTAATTTGATATTTAATTTAATTTTAAATAGCAAGTTTATTACAGCAAATTGATGAATTATTTTTGTTATTAAGAAAATAAAATATAATAGTTAGTTTAACTGCGTTACAATCTAATCCATGTTTTCTAAATTAATACAGTAACTAAAAATAAGCTAGTATAGTAAATTATAATAATCAACTAATAATTTGATAGTATATTTTATGTAATTAATTTGTAGGTACATATTCAAAGACAGTTGTGAGTCAGTAACACGAGCGTAAATTCTAAAATATTGGCCCTTATTTGATTTCAGTAAATAATAATTATCTATTCTAATGTAAATGTAGTAACTTAATTGCATTGTAGATTATTATAAAATACATAATACTAATCTATAATGCACACAAATCATATGTATTTTCTACTAACGTGCTAAATTAACTTCATGTCATATCTCTTAACTTTCTAAAGCTTTTATATAGAAATTTTCTAATTGAATTATAATATCTCCTGTTATTTATTGGACATGTCAACATTGTCAACAACGTACTTAATACTTCCGACAGTCCAGTAACACTTAATCATGAAATAATTAAATTATTTATTCAAACTTAATAATCGATTGTTTGAAATAGTAACAAAGTTTATATATATTTAAAAAAAAAAATATTTTTGATTGATTTGTATTGAAATGTATTATGATATATAATATACTAATTATGTAAATGAATATAAATGTGACGCAAGTAATCGGCCGTCACCGAATAAGATGATGAACCTATCAAACCTCTTCAATCAAGTCGTAAGACTTATGAAGCACTGTATAATACACAATAAAAAATAATAACTGCAAATATGCATACATTCGTATATTTTATTAAAAAAAAGTTCAATATTATAGTAACACACTACTATTATAGAATACAAAAATACTTTAAAAAAAATTATATCTAACACTTAATATATAATATAATATAAAAAAATGCAGATTTTAAAGAAAATTTTGAACAACATTGTAAATATGCGTTAAAAACATTTTTTTGTTTGGGTTTTATGTAAGCGTACTCTTGTATTCAAGCTATATTTGTTCTAATTGTGATTTTTCTGTACAGATGACTATGCTTTTTTTCTTTTTTTCCTTGCATCTAGCTACGTTTTCAGTATTTAGTTTTTTTTACAACTATGCTTTTAATTTTATTACGTAGTTATTGCTTTTATTATTTTAAAAGTTTTAATTTTTGTGTTTTTTATTAATCCTTTTGTTTTAAATATAATAAATTTTACTTTGCTCTGTGTGGACATATATTTGTTTGCAATAATGTTTCATTAACTTTAGTATAAGTTTTGCTGTTTCTGTTTAAGTTTTAGATAATTCTGATATATTTGTTCTTAATTGCATAATAACACATAATAGCTATAATGTCTGTCAGCAGTATTTGGTCAATTGCTTGTGTTAAGTCTACAATGCATAATATAAATTTGCGCAAAACTATTTTTTTTCATAATTCTTGTTGTTCTTTGCATATTCCTATGTTGAGGTCTATTATTAGGCTAATATGCTAATGAGTGTTTTTGAGATGGTATTTATCAGTGATATTCTACATTAATTTTTTTATTGCACTTTTTTTAAATACCGGATTATTATCTTGGTTCTTCAATTTTTTTTTATAGACTATTTTTGAAAATAGTTTGGTTTTAATTTTTGTAACAACAGTTGTGCTACCGTATTTAGTCAATTTATTGCTGATAACAGCAACACCTGGCGTTTTTCTATTTTTTGTTATCTTACTGTTGATTGCACGTCTTCTTTATGATTGACTTCATCTACTTTTTGATTTTTGAACATTTGAAATGTGTAACGCACTTTTCAAAGTTAATAGTCGTCATTTGTACTTTTTTGCTTGTTAGTTTTTTTTAATGTCTGCATTCTTCAGATATTTTTACAGATCTTGTTGCACTTTTATTGAAAAATTCTAACGGATAATTTTGGACTTGTTCTAAGTAAAAACTTTGTTTTTTGTTGACTAACTTCTTTTGTACACTAAGGTTTATTGTTATTTTTACCATTGATTTTAGATTTTTTATTGCTTTTTTGGCACTTGATAGTATGTTACCAATTCAACAATAGTGTTGTTTTTATTTTGTTTTTAAGTTGTTTTTGGTGTAGTGTTTTAAAGCTTTTGTTGCTGAAAGATTTGAATATGTATAATGTGCTTCTTATTATAAAAATTAATGTTTTGACGATAATTGCATAATGATAGACAGTGTTGTGTTGTTACATTTGCAGAGTTCAGTAGCCTTACATTAAATAATTTTCTTAAGTAAGTAATTATGAAGTTTATAGAGTTTTGCATTTTTTGTTTTTGAAAGCATATTTAAATTGCGCTTTGAGGCCAAAGTATGTGTTGTTGATTTGAAGTTTATTTTGTGTGCAGCTTGTTAGTAACATTTTTTTATTTGTGTTTAAAGTGTTTATATTAAATTGCTTTATTATTTCTAGAACTGCTGTATGTGATTTTTTAAGTTGACTTCTTTTATCAAGAATGTTTGTTTGTTTTTGGGTGTTTTGTTTAATGTGTCTTTTAACTAAAAAAAAAAAGTTTATTTTTATACTCTTATTCATATTGGGTGTTTATACGCTTACAATGTTATAAGTAACTTTTCTTAGTCTAAGAGTGATTTGCATAATGTTTTTGTTAATGTATTTTACATTGTTGATTAGTTTTTTAAACCTTTAATTAAATAGTCTTCTTACTCTAGAGTGTGCTTGTTTATTTTTATTTTTACTGCAATAGAAAAATATGTAGTTGTTAAATTTTTCTTGTTTTTTTTTAGTCTCTGATTGGGAACAACACAGTCGATTTAGTACCTCTATGCACATTTTTTTGTCATTATTAAAAGCCCTCTATACCCCCGGTCGGTATAGGCAATTACATGTATACGGGCGCCAAGATAACTAAAGCATCGGTTAACATAATTACAATCTGAGACCGGATTTAGAAAACTTAAACATTTATTCCCGATTGGACGGAAGGGATTTAAGAATAATGTTGTTATTTAAAATTGTTACGGAAAAATATTAAATTCTATCACATCTACGAGAATATTGGTGAACTTTGTTCTCAAGAAAAATATTGACACGTACAACGCCGTTTTTAAATTAAAATTGGTACTTGTAGAACAAAACGCCAACCAACTCAATATTCAAACGATAAGATTTTAGTCATCATTCTTTTTATATGTTTAACTACATACAATATTCTATGTCTTCATGTTTTTGGTTAAAGACTTGAAGTTATATTTAACGAGTAAAAAATTAATTAAAAACTAATTAAAAACGTCACTTTTTAAAAATTAATTGCAAAGAAACGACTTATTGCATCAAATTTCTACAAATTGAAGACACAGATTGGACTTTCTTCTACAATGTGTGAAAATTTTATTAAATTATTTTCAGGCGTTTTTTTGCTCCTCCTTTAAAGTTTAATTTATTAAATGATGACTTCTTTGTTTTTTTTTTTGTGATTTATACAAATTTATTTGGGTTTTGATTCTATTTTTAAATATATTTGTGATATAGTAGGTACATAATAAATGTGTTTTATTTATTTACTAAAATAGATCTTGAAGATTTCTAGTTTCAACAGGTCGTCGTAACCTGCCACACATCAAACAAACAATGGAATTGTTGCAGACAAAATTTAAAGGAGAGTTATCTTGTTCTGCGGCAATGTGAATTGGCCACCAAGAACATGCAATTTGACGCCGTTTGGTTTTTTTCTTAAGGTTTTTTGAGTTTTACTAAGCACTGGGTGTCCAAACTTATTTTAATTTTAAGTGTTCTTAGGTTTTGATAGACACTGAGCAATAGAATTAGGTACAATCTGCATTTTAAATGTTTTAAATTGCAAATTGTTAGACACTCTATTCATCTTATTTGCGTATATATTTTTTTGAAAAACAATAGTACATAGAAAATAGATAGATAAGGAAATTTAAGATTTAATTTTTGTTGCAGTTACTGAAGACAAAAATCTGTTGTTAATATATTGTTTGCCACAACTAGTTTTATCAAACTAACATGTCTTACAAAGTGATCATAATACTTGTCTGTTTTAAAGATATTACCAAATTTCTATTTGTGTGAAGCTTTATATGAGCGTTTTTGTGTCTACTAAAAACAAGTTTTTATTGTGTTTTCTTTGGCATACGCGCTATTTTAAGCTATTCTAGTAGTATCTAAATTGTGTTTAATAACTGTAGAAACCCTTATAGCAAAACATAGAACTTATAAAAACTAATTTTTTTAAACCTCTAATAATCTTTTGTAACTTACTAAGTTTGATAGTTTTCTTAGATTCTAAACTAACCCTTAGACAATTATTCAATGTTTTAAAAGCCATTCAAAATAACCCTAGGCATTTCATTGTTTTCTTAGTTTAATAAACTCTATTAGGTTAAACTGTTTTTAAAAACTGTGTTTTTATACAGCAAAGATATTTAACAATAACAATTTGCTAATTAAAATAGTTAAAATTGTTGCATGCAAAGCAATGTAACAAAATATAAGCCAAGCACAACAAACAATGACAAACGTAAAAAAATAAAAATTGCATTCTAAAAATCTTGGGTATAATTGGTGATTATAGTACAAATTTATAACAAAAACTTACAACAAAAATGAGTTTATAAAATATTAGTATGAAACGTTATATATTAATGCTCCACTGTCAATAAAGTTTATAAAATATTTAACATTTTCCATTTTCAAAAATGCGTTAACTTATTAATGACCCAACTTTTATTGCACAAACATTACTATACACGCAGCAGCACAAGAATTTCTTATAAATCAATAATATATATTGCTTTCCTTCCTAGAGCAACACATTCTTGCGGTTTGACGCACTGAATCGTTCTAAACTGTTCTGAAAAGAACACTATTTAACAGTATTCTTATATTTTAACTTTTAAGGTTAAATTTATTGCCGACGACAACAATATCAAAAAGTCTTAGTAACTTTGTTATTTATTATATGTAATATACATTTTGCTTTTTAGTGTTTACATTTGAAAAAAAGTTTGATATACTGTCATCAAAAGTGGTGCATGAGAAAAGAGAAGTAGAAAACTTAGAACAGACTTTATGCTCTCTATGAAAGGTACATGAGGCATCTAGCACAAAGTTGCTTGGAACTCTCCAGAACAATGAAAGAAAAGTATCTATAGTAAAAAAAAATGTTAAAAAAAATATTTTTTTTAAGGTTTTTAATATTTTTTATAATATTTACATGTTATTTACATGTTAATAACATTTATTTACATGTTAATAACATTTTAGCTAATAGTTATTTTGTTACTAACATGTTAATGTTATGTCCGGTGTAACGACACAATTAAAATATTCATAACATGACACTTTTTTGAAAAACATATTATATTTTAAATATTTTTCTAGAGCGACAGTTTTGTTTTGTAAGATATAATTTTGCAGTTTTAATCCTTTTTTTATTTTTTTATTTTGATTTACAAATATCCTGTATGTGGAAAGTTTTTATATATTTGAAAAAATTGTTTTGCAATACCGAATAATAATGAAAACGATTTTTTTGTCTTAGAAATGAATAATTGAAGAAATTACAATTTCTAATTGTAGTGGAGTAAAGTATCTATTATAATTTTTATTGTAATTATTTCCCATTGTTCACAAAATATATTTATTATCTTTAAAATAATTATAATTGTAGGTTACTCTTAGTTTATTTAATACACTTCTCATTAAACAGTTCCGTCATTGTTTCCCAGTTGTAAGCATTCATGCTGTTCTAGGATTTCCATTATGCACTAGAAAATGTGTATGCGTTACAAAATCTGCGAAAAGCATATTGTATTTCACATAAGATATCCATCCCATTCATAATAGATTAGCTCAATTACTGCACTATTATAGAATAATTCATATTCAAGGTAATAGGTTTATTGCAAAACACATTTGTATTATTGGATGTATTCAATTAATATTGTTAATTGTTAATTTTAACACCATCAGTTCGAAAATTATATACACAAACAATTAAGTGGGCATGACTGTGGGTAATAACAAAGTTAATAAACTATAGTAATAAATACATGAGTGAACGAGTTAATTGGACACGTTGAATTGCAAATTAGTGAATATATAAAATATAGCTTTTTTATTTCTTTTTTAACACTCGAGACATCGTTGATCATTGGAGCGATTCTTGTGAAATGTTAAATGCTTTTTATGATAATCATCTTATGAAAACAAAACCTGTAACACGCATTAGTATAGATTATGAGTTGTTGTGGAATCACATGCTCTACTTTTTATTGTTAAGATCGGATAGAAATATACAATTTAATATCATTCAATGCTAATAAGCGATCCTCCAAGTTACATCATGCCGTATTTTGATACATATACACACAAACAATTATACACAATATGTATAATTAGTGCGTCATGCATCGGGGAGACATGATACATATCTTAATAGATATTATGTACATGTGTAGCTGGAGAACAAGAACTAGTATGAGATTAAAGTATTATTGAAACTGGGTTCTAATTGAATATAAATAACTATCGTATGTAAATATTTGTTATTTTATATGGCTGTTAACTAACTACTGTAGGTACTAGATATGCATAACATTGGTATTCTATTACTGTTTTATGTTCTCCTCTGCGCTATCAGCTTTAGTTTATATGCTAATTACATTATAATATACATATAAATAATAGGTTTGTTAAATTATTCTATCCTTACTTTACATTAAATTTTATGTAGGCTATTCAAATAAACGTAACCATTTTATAGCTATTTGATTTTGATCTTCAAAATCTTATAACATTTATAGTTTCCAATTTCAATTAGCTTGGAGGGTTTGTTTTTATACATATTTTTTGGAAAGTTTAAACTTCTTTGTTTCTGCGTGACATGTGTATCTTGGACTTGTTTGAAACGCCCGCACGGTCTTTGTTGTAAATACTTTTATTGACAAACAATTAATTTCGTTATCAAATTAGCGGAAAGCATCAGTCGTTTATTTTACTCTGCGACACCAGCGAGTGGTTGTAATATATGGATTGTGAACTGGTGAGCGGCTGCAGAAAAAAACCATCTTCACCTGCAAGGTTCAGACTGTCACAGGATATGTTCTATAAATAAGCTTGCTAATATGTGCTTTTTTAATGGCATTTCTATGTAGAATTTTAATTATTTATTGAAAAATTAATTAATTATTAATACAATTGTAATGATTATTAAATATAAATGAAAAATTTATTTTGTGTTTAATTAGCATAATTTTATTCATTTTTGTGAAAACAGATTTATTTTATTAACCACGTACTTGTAATGTTAATAATAATAATAATAATAATGTTATTTATTTCTAAAATACAAAAAGCATAAAGAAAGTCAAAGGTTACAATAAAAAATACAATATAAAAATTAATACATAATAAATAAAATGTTGAACTAATTACACAAAATCACTACACCAAATTAAACTTACATACAAATTACATTATATGTCCAAATAAAACGGTAGTAGAAAACACAACAATATAAAGAATTTTTTTAATTTGCCCAAGACAATTTGCTTAAATTTTATTTTTTGGTGTTTACGTTTATTTGTCAAATTTGTACAAATTTGTGTACTAGTACAGTTAATATTGTCATTGTGTGAGCAAAATTCAACAATGATCTACAAAGACAAGTTATTAGCAGTATTTGTTTCTGATTTTCCAAAAACATAAGATTTATAGACTTTAATAAACTTCGTCATATTTGTTTTCTTTTGTTGACGTTATTACAAACATACAAAACACACAAATTAATTATGGGTAATTCTATTACTTTTCGACTAATTTGAAAAAGTTGATCTCTTTGATTTTGTTCAAATTTTAAGGGATCAAAATATGGATGAAAAAATGAGATTCCCAAAATTTTGGACCTTAGAATATTGCCTGTTCAAAATGACACACATTTGAAGGTCAGAAATTTCACAATAAAACGTCTTTTTTAGCTTATTTTTTTCTCATTTTTTGGGCTTCTGGAAAAAGATAAAAAAGTCCACAATGGCTCAATTTATTCCTTCTTACATGTACTTTAAAACTCATATTTTTATGTTTAATACCGTGGCAGTCATTTTGATATATTAAGTTTCAAACATTATTAAAAAAAAAACCGTAAATTTAGCAGAATCGCAAAACTTTGCTTTCTTTAAACCGTTCTAACTTTGTCAAATCTTAACAAAATTTGATCTACAAGGTCTAGATTTCTTTGTGTTTAATCTGTTTTTAAAGTGATCGCACAAGACTTATAGAATCAATACGTATACACCACTATTTTGATGCAACTTCCTGCATATTTTTGCAATTTTCAAAACTTGTAATTTTCAGGTCCCAAAAAAGCGCTGTCACCTTATGTCGATTTTAGTCAAAATTTTAGTAAATACTCTTTAGAGCACAAGAAAAAAAGTTATCTATATGAGAAATGGTATATCGGGCATTATCAAGTATTTTTTGTTGTGAAATTTTTGACTTTTAAATGTGAGCCATTTTAAACAGGCAATATTCTAAGGTCCAAAATTTTGGGAATCTCATTTTTTTCATCCATATTTTGATCCCTGAAAATTTGAGCAAAATCAAAGAGGTCTACTTTTTCAAATTAGTCAAAAAGTAATGGAATTACCCTTATATATATACCAGGTTTTGGCACAAATTATAACAGTTTATTTCATTTGTCGATAGTACGGTTAAAGAAATTTTTCTTAAAAGTTTTGGTTCTACATCTCTGAGCTTCCAGTAAGTATTTATTAAAATTTCTAACAAGTCTTGTACTACAAGTAAATATTTGTTTAGATGGCAATGTGTCTTGTATTTTGTTTGAACAATGTTCGTTAAAATATCTGTTAAAATGCACATATCTGCAACATTATGCCTGTGTGGTAAAGTATCTAAGTCATTAGTCAATTTTAGATCGGCACTGATCTGAATAGTTTGTTTCTGAATAGAGTTTAGATAGTGTAGTTCCCATTCTGGGAAACAATATTCAATACAAAAACAAATATAAGTTTTATATATATGCAAAAGTTGAACAAAAGTAAAAAGCTTTTTACATCTATTAAGAAATTTAAGTTTTCTAGATACTTTTGAAGCTACATTAAGAACATAGTCGTTCTAAAGATGATTATTTAAAATTGTAAGACAATTTAAAGAAGATTTAAATATAAATTTAATAAATTTAAATTTTTTACTGATGATACCTCGGATTTGGATTTTGAAACAGTAAAAAGTTGAGTTTTTTTACAGTTAAATCAATTTTAACTCTTCTGATATTGTTTTGAAGTCTTTGTTTATAGATGTTACAGATTTTAACCTAGAAATTTTAAGACGCTCTACCATTTTTGTTGACATGGTCTTTGGAAAATATGAAGTATGAAAGGTCATCATCTCTAAAACTACAAATAGAACTTTTAGTTATTTGAAAGAAGTCATTACTGTTAATCAAAATTAAAGTTAGAAAAAGATCAGAATCTTGAGGAACACCAGCATTTATGATTTTGGAGTCAGAGTTATAACAATTAATTCTAACTATAAATATTTTATTGTCAAGAAAAAAATTACAAGTTTATGATCAAAACCTGTACAATAAAATTTGTTGATAAAATTAGAATGCTATACCCTATCAAAAGCTTTAAAAATGTCTAAAGCTACTGCAAATAAATTTTATGTTTATCTAAAGTAGAATTCTATTTGTGACTGAATAATGCAGTTAGTCTATAATTTCAAGAACAACTTGTCTCTCTTGTTAGGTATAAGTTTTGTAATTCTTCAATCTTTTTTGTATGACAAAGCAAATACTTTTGTCAAAATAAGTATGAGCTAATTTATTTGCAAATATTATAAGAATAATAAGTAAAACTTTGTCTATCTTAATTTTTTGACAACCCGTTCTTTAAAGTTAGTTTAAATTTTTAGCATATCAGCCTAAGAAAATTATTAGTACGTTTCTTAAAGTAGATTAAACTTATTATTTTACTACTAACCGTCATTGTAGGTACAGCATTAGGAGAATTTGGAACAGTAGAGTTGGATTTAAATTAATTTGTAATAATATTTGTTTTTTTTTTTTGATTAGTAACTAAATTGTTTTAACCTTTTCAAATAAGAGATTTAGTTTTTGTGTATATAGACAATGTAAGTAATAAAACCAAAATAACTAAAAAAGTGTTTCAGTTATGTTCTTATCTTCAAATAATGTTAGAAAAGGCGTGGATTAGGTTTAATAGTCATAAAGAGATGTTTTAACAGCAGTACGTTTAAGTAAGTTATTGAATGTTTCTTCTATTGTTCACCTTGGTTTTAGTCAAAAACAGTATATAGAGTTTTCTATCTTTAATATGTTGAACAGAATTTGCATTTTTTAGGTCACAAATATTAAAGAAATTAACTTTTGAGCCATAAAATACCAATATTAATAGACACTTTAACAAAATATATTTTTATATATTTTATCTAGAGAATTATCGGATTAGAGACGTTTTCTGATGTAATATCCGTTTATATTGTTAACAAACAAGATTTGTTAAATTGACAGTTTATATTGTTAACAAACAATATGTATCTTGCTTACTTCTAGCAATGTTCATAGAGAATAAACCCGATTGTATTATGATCACAGAGCAAGAAGTTTGAGTACGTGAAGTTACCTAATTTTGTTGATGTAAGTGGTAAATATTACTGCTTCTAGTAAGTTACTTTAAGGAATACCAAAATGCAGTAAGCAATCCAATGTTTTGTCCAGATTTCAGATGTTCTATAAGGTATAAGTTAGGTGTTTTTGATAACCAAAGCAAACATATAATGTTGTTTATTGTAAGAAGTTAGCAGTAAGTCGCGCATTATCTTAATAGAAGATTTTACTTAGATGGTCTCCGATGAATAGAAGTAGAAAGAATTGTATGAAAATTAGTTAAAATAAGAAAATTATATAAGCATATATGAGCATATTTGCGTATGAATAATGCGTGTAGAAACTATATAACCAAATTGCTTATTTTTAGTTGATTTTGACTTGTTTTGAGAGTTGATCTTTATGTTCTTGTGTTACTTTGGGACTTTCACAGCTTCTACATAAGTTTTTAGGCTCTTTTTTATTTTATACTATCTTTATGCATGTCAATAATTTGTCTATTTTTAAATAGTGTATTTTAACTTTTGCTTCAAAATTTGTTGGTTTTTTATTATTAGTTCTAATTAAATTTGCATATGTGTATTATCTTTTTTCTTTTGTATTTTTTATTTGTTTTACTAAATATATTAAGTCTTGTAGACTTTTTTTCTAACGCTTTATTGACTATCTTCTATTCTTCATCTATTTTATCTCGTATTTTTTTCAATATTTTTGCAATATTTTTTTCTGGTACACTTGTTAGGGTTATCCTTTTATAGTTATTGCTCATTTTCTTATATGTATGTAGAATAATTCCTGTATTCTTCTCTAACAGTATTTGTTTGTTATTTTATTTAACAGTTTTGTTAGTTGTTGTAATGCATACTCACTTATGTTTTTTTTTCATTTTAGGAGTAATGTTATCTATTCCCAGAAATTTTTCAATTTTTAATTTTTGATTAACTTCTTATACTTCTTCTTCATGTATTTCTTTTATTTCTTGTTTATTTATTTGATCTTCTTGTACTTCTAGTGTCTTTTTTCTATTTTTGTTAGTTTAGTAAGCTCTTTAAAATGTTGTCTCCATCTTTGCATTTTTTCCTTCTTGAGTTTTTATATTTTTTTAAACTTTTATTTTGCTTTTATCGGTTGTTGGTTCATTCCAAGGTTCATACATTTTCTTTAGTAGTAGTAGTAGTAGTAAGTTAATAAGTGCAGTGATGCAGTTTGCATAGTTTGCTATATAGAAGTTTGTGTGTTGAAGTGCAATCAGTTAGAGCTAAGATATTTTATAGTTGGTATTTTACTTTAATTGAATAATAATGGTAAGCAAACAAACATAACTTATTTCATTGTTTATATTATAACTTATTTGTGTTTTCAATTTAAAATTTATTTATAATTTTATTGTTAAATTGTATGCCTAGTGAAATATATACGTTCGTAGCTCAGTGCTTAAGGTTACTTGTCTTTGGAATAGGAATTGCAAATTTGATTCCTCCACTAAAAGGCATTTTCATACTTTTGTATTTTAAAAATTATTTAGCAAATACTACTTTACTAACTGTCCTTTCCGTGCTTTTGTCTCGTTTAGTCAACGAGCCGATTGGCTAAACTAATATATAATATGCGTGCTTCATCCGATTACTTCTTCTCGACTAGCGTCCCTGTGTAGGTGTTTTTTATAACCTCAAATATTAGGAATTAATCAAGGTAAGTTAGTAACTGTAAAACTGCTTTTATTTTGTTTGTTTTTGTAAAGAAAAGCGTTGTTTTATTTTAATTTAGTTGACATTAATAGTAAAAGAATATATGTATATATAAAAATTATAACAGTTGATCTTAGACCATATACACTATTAGTTTGGTGGATAATTAAACGGAATATAATTGCAGCAACTTTAAAACATCACTCAAATGTGACTTTAATATCAAATAAATGATAGACGCTTTTAAAATTAAATAATCAACATACAAAAAAGTATATTACGACTCTGGTACTGGTCTAGCAACGTAAGCACTATTACATTAACAACAAAAATTAAATAGTAAGTAAAAAATTATCGTGCAAAGATAAAGATAGAAATATAAATAGTTAAAAGTTATCGTTCTAAAAACTTTTTGTTGTTGTTATGTTCTATTTAACCGTTTATATGTTGTCTAAAGAATCCAAAATTTAGAATGCTTTTCTGATACTTATCTAGTTTTACGTAAAGATTAAAACTTTCTAGAAACACATTTAACACGAGGCGGCAGAGCGTTGTTGGCTATAAAACATAAACATTTTTAATTTCAATTAACTTAGCTAAATTTAATATTGATATTGCGCCACATATCAATTTGTTAGGCTGTAAATGTACATTTTATTCTTTTGTTTTTTACGTATTAGTTATATATTTGCTACTAAATATTACTGACATTCAAATGCAGCATATACTGAGTAACCTAGAACAAATAATCTATAATAACAATAAAAATCATTGTTCTTAGCGACTGTAACATTCTTTTGTTTAATGATCCAAACAATACTGATTTAAAGTGGCAAGAAATGTATAACTTTTTAAAACTCACTAACCTAGAACAAGCTAACACAGTTTTGAATCACCAAGGTCGTATGTTAGATCTAACTTTGACTAATTTAACTACAGGATGATTTCTCCTTGATTAAAGTTGATTTATATTATCCCGTTTTTGCAATAAATATATCATTGCAATCTAGGCATTTGCCAAAATTTTCAATAGATGTTAAAAATATTATGCTTAATTTAAAAAAAATTTCAGAATTATATCAATCATTATGTGACTGCTCTTTCTTAGAAGAGTATACTGACGTGAACCTAGTATGTACTGCATTTTACAGTAAACTTAACACGGTTTTACATGCGCATGTTTTATATAGTAAAAGCTACAAATATCTTCACAAGTATACAAAAGATATTATCAGTTATAAAGCGCTAAAAAACCATTGTAAAAAATATAAAACTCTTAATGATGATTTCAACTTGCAACATTTTCGTAGGATTAAATCATTGTTAAAACCAAAAATTTAAGAAGCATATAAAAAATATTTAAAAAAAGTTGAATTTATTTTTCCTAATCAATTTTGAACGCATATTAACTCTAAAAAAGCACATCTGTGACAATCCACAATCAATAGTTGACAAATTTAATTTGCGGAATACTTTGGCTCTGTTTGCTTACCACATTTGCAGCAATCTGATTCTAATTACAATTTTCCGTGCATCCATATTAATGTAATAGATGAATCAATTATTGTAAATTTTATTTGTAAACACAAACTAAAACTAACAGCAGATCTAAATTCCAAGTTTTTTTGTAAAAGATTATTGTGTTGTATTTTCTAAACCACTACATATAATTTTTAATTTGTCATTAAATTTATCTACATTTTCTGATATGTAGAAATTATGCCGCGTGAGTCCTGTGTTGAAAAATGAGGATCCATCCAACTTCAAAAATTACCAACCAATTGCTATACTCTATAATTTAGCAAAGTTTTTTGAAATATCTATTGATAGTACTATATACCCGCAAGTTAAAAGCTACATTACACCACATCAACATGGATTTATGGCAAAAAAGTTGACCGTTACCAACTTAGCCTGCTTCACACAATATCTTTCTAGTGCTTTAAAGAATCAGGGACAAGTAGATGTAGTCTACACCAATTTTTCTAAGGCATTTGATTGTATTGACCATTTAATTTAGTTACATAAGCTTAAGATATTTAGGTTTAGTACTACATTAATTGATTTCATTGCATCTTATTTGGTTAACAAATTACAATGAATTGTCTTTAATGGTTTAAAATTAGACGCAATTACACCATGCTCAGAAGTTTAACAAAAGTTTAATTTGACCCTTCTTATGTTTACATTATTTGTTAATGACATTGCAACAATTATTAGTTGTAAAATGCTTCTGTATGCTGATGATTTAAAGATATACACCGTTGTCTGCAATTAACAAAACTGCACATTTTTTTGATATCAACTAAATAACATTTCTAATTAGTGTCAAATAAATTTGTTACAATTAAATACTTCAAAGTTGTAACTTTAATAATTGAAATATTTAATAAATAATATTACATTAGCGAAGTGCAATCGAACAAAAGATTTAAGAGTAATATTTAATAGAAAATTATTGTTTCTTAAACATATAAATGCTATTACATTATATTCCAGAAAAATGTTGGGGTTTGTGATTAAAAACTGTAATCCCACATAAAATTACTAGAGAATGTACAAAGAAAGTTTTTAAAACATCATTTATTCAGAATAGATGGTATCTATCCTAACAGAGGTATTAACCATTCTGAAATATTGTTCAGATATCAAATCGATTTTCTTCAACATCGTAGTATTACAAACAGTGTTGCATCTTTACATAAAATGTTTCACAATAAGATTGATTGGCAAATTTTTAGGACTAAGTTGTTTTTAAGTTCCACAGTATTTTAGCAGAAACTTAGCAACTTTTTATTGCAAGAATGTTTGCACTAATGTTAAGTCTAAATTGCCAATTAATATTATGTGTAACAAGTTAGCTCCTTTAATTAATATAATAAGCTGTAACTTAAACCAAGTATTAGCTTTAATTTCAAACTAAGTTTAATTATGTAACTTTTAAACTTTCTAAAATAGTAGTTGCAGTTTACATATGTATATTTATTTTCTACATATTAAACACTTATTTTTTTTGTCTTAATTTTTTTTTAATTTTCAAATATTAAATGTTGTATTTTTGTATTATTGTGTTTTTATATTTTTGTGTTTTTGTAATTTTATTTTATTATTATATTTATATTTTTATTATTATTATAGATATTTTTATTTAATTTGTTCTATTATTGGAGTTTTATTCTGTTGGACAATAAAGTATTATTACTATTATTATTATTATTTATGTCCGATTTTAGCAGGTAGTGGTCACTTCCTACTTCAGCCTTTCTCGTTACTTAAAGGTTTTTTACAATTTATTGGAAATCATCTATTATTATTATTTTGTTTCTGCTTAGTTGCATTTTTATATTTATATATGTTTTTGTGCTTAAATTTTGTATTTGCAATTATTTAAGTTATTTTTCATGCTTAGTTTGATTATTCTGTCCTCATTGTTATTTTGACATCTTTTTCTTTTCCCATATATTTCCCAACTTCTAGATCTTTGTTCCCAACTATGGTGTAATACCTCAATGATAGAGATCTTGCATATCATGCAAACAGTCTGGAGTTTGATCTCTAAAATATGACTGAAATAACATTTTGCTCTTTATTCATCAGGGTAATTTAGAAGTCACCTAATAAGCTAAATAATAATTACTTTAAAAACGCTAGTCAACATTTTCAAAAATATCATCAAACAAGTTTGAAGTTAAGTGGTTTTTGTTTGTGGTTGTAGGAACAAACACCTTGTTGATCAGAAAATGATTGTTTGAGATGATAATTAGAATGTACTAGATTAAAACCATCTGAATCTTTATTGTTTATCTTGATTTTATTTAAAAAGAACATATAGGTTTTTATATATAAGATGCTGATGAAAAAAATTTGAATTCTTTTCTAGACTTCAAGTATTAAAGAACATAAAAGCCAAAAACTTTTCAAAATGCCAAACAAACTAAAATCATAAAATAAATACTTACAAAAGTAAAAGACCCAATAATTTTGTAAAATAAATATTAGAGATAAATACTAAACGAGCAAGAGAAAAAATGCTATTATATTATAACACGCAAAATAAGTTCAGTGAATAACTACATTATAAGACCTTGGAGATATTGCTATATCAAAGTATTGTCATGGCGGTCTTGCAAATACATATTTACTTATTTTTGAAAAACCAAAATAAAAAATCTTATTTTATATTCATTAGATATCATATTTATTTACAAATTTTTATGTCTTATTATTTGTATTTTTGATTCACGTAGCCAAAATAAATACGGCTTTAATAAATCACCCAATTCATTCTATTTTCTTTCATGGTATAGTTTAGATATACTATAATCCATTACGTCAAACTTATTAAATTAAACTACATTAGTTAATTAATCAATTATATGGAAGATATATATTCATTATATTTATTTTATTAGTAATAACAGACTTTTAATCACAGCTTACATTAGGCCCATATATCATCATGACCTAGAAAAGTTTGTTAAAATTTTCCATGTCACTGCTATTCCCAGACAGAACTATCACCCACCTGGGAACTTTTACATGTAGTTTTCGACGATTTGTCAGTGCTTTCACGTACAAATACCTTTCTGTTTTTAAGTAATATAAATCAAATATTATTTTATTTATAACCCCTTATGCGTGATTGATACATTTACACGCATATTGAGCCGACGAATAAAATATATTGTTAGACGAAAAAGCATATTTAATGTGAAAATTATAATAAAACAAACATAAATATGATTATACATGCACATAAATGCCACCTTATATGGACATAAATTTGCTGAGTGTTATCTCGATTAAAAACGCTGCATTTTGAACTTATTCAAATAATAAATGCAAACAATAAAATTATAATGTAACCATGTCCCCTTTACTTAATGCTATTCTTGTGTTCTCAATACATTTAAATACAATAACTTTTTTATATTTATGTTTAATACACTATATCCGGTATAATTGTTTTAATATAATCTTACTTGTTGTTTTTAAAATTAGAATAATTAATCGTTCCAACAGTTAATTATAATAATAATATATTCAAAAAATAGCGGCAAAGAAATTTTTTTTTTATAAAGTAGCTGGTTGATAAATTTATTTAAATAACTGCATTCGATCAATTATATGTTATGATTCTTAGAGGTTAATTCTTGGGTAATGAGTAAAAATGTTGCAACTTGAACTAATTAAATCTATATAATTGATATGCTTTTTATGTTATGTTATTTTAAGCTACCGTCTTAACTGTTTGTTAATAGAAACGATTAGAACTAATCTATAATGTCATATTGCTAATGGAAACAAGGTATTAACAAAAATTTTCACATACGCACACACCGTTACCTAATCAGCATACCTTTCCGAGAACATTAAAATCATTAAACAAAATCCCGATAAAGTGAGTGCATCTACACTTACATTAGCTCAGCGATTAAAAGTTGTAGTGTAATTATTGATATAGCTTTGTGTTATTATACTTGTCGGACCACTGTTTGAATTTATTTGAACCTTTAATCACCGACGCGATACATAAAAGTTGTTTAGCAAATGTTTTAAATGCAATAAAAATGCAAGTTTCAAACCAAAGCAGTCTGATTGCTATCTATTTTGCCTCACACGAAGGACTCGTTAAAAGATTCTTTGCCTTTTATTGTTATTAAATTGTCTCATGGGTCTTTCGTGAAATATAGGTTTACATAACAATGGTAAATTAAAATATCAATAATTTATAATTAATTAATTAAAAACTTCACACGGTAATATCATTAAGAAGCATTATGTAAACATAACTTTTATATTGTTGTAATATACATTAACATGTGTAATATTTAAGATGTTTCGCCATTCAAAATACTCAATTTAATTACGTTGATTGTTTGTTGTTTGTTTCTTTTCACATAAATGCACTTATTACTTGTATTATTAAACTGCCATGCACACAAGGAACATGTTATATTCATGTTTTTAATATAATTATTTGTAAATTTTAATAAACTGATTTAACCAATTTTTTAAACATTCAATGACTTCTCAGCACATGTTTAATTTTCTTCCTTTATTAGAATTTTACTTACTGGCGCTCTTTCATTCCTATATTTTTTTATGAATAAGCACATAGTATTAATTGTTTTTTTTCAATTGTCTTATCTGTATGTTTCATATCCGTATAGATGCGCACTTCTAACAATTCATTATGCATTTGTTTTTTAGTTTTATTTCTAAAACACGCTACTCTAAAAAAATCTTTTACCGATACTATTATTTCAGTAACTTCTTATATTATTTATCTATTATTCTGCCATTTTTAAGTTATATTTAATTATATGTAAAACAAGGCAATGGTGGCTAATAACGTTTAATTGACAACTAAACTTAGTGTTGTTCTAAAATCAGTCACCAGTGGTAAAATTGTTAGTGAAAAAGTATTATACGTTAATAATACGTTTATTTTGTTCCTTTTAGACTTAAAAGTTACATAACATTTACAAACATATCTACAAGTATAAATCCCCAAAATAATAAATTATAATTTTTACAAATTAACACAATTAAAATTGTTTGTTTTTTTGTTTGTCTACTACTTTTCTTTGTTTTTGAACTTCTTTCATCCTTTTTAATCTTTTTTCGTCTTTTTTCGTCTTCTTTCAACATTTTCTGCTATCTGCTCTTTTCTCATCTCGTAACACTTTTTTAACATATGTTTCTTTAGTCTTTTTGCACATTCTGCACACTTTTAAATAATCTTCTACCCAATCCACATCAAAATTTTGCAATTATCTTTTTATCATTTTTATTATATTTAGCTCTTTAGGTATATTGGCTGTTCACTTTTTATAATATGTTTATATATTTTTTAACCGTAAACTTTTTCTTTTTTATTTTTGTTTCTTGTTTTTGTATATCTCTATTTTTTTACATTATTTTGTGCTAAGTCTTTCTCTCAGTTTTTTTCTATTCAATTTCTTGGATAGCATAACTATTTCTATTTTATTATTTTGTCTTAATTTTTCCTAGTTTTTCCTTTCTTGCTCTCATTTTTTATGCATTTTTGTAAGATTTTACATTTGTGTCTCTGTTTCATTGATTTTCTGTAACGCATTGCTCTTCTTTTTGCTATTACTTTTAACTTACTTTTTTTGACTTTTTTTAGCACATATATTGTGCTGAAAAAAATTGGTGTTTTTTTATTTGAACGCAGCACCCATCTCTAAATATTTTGCACGTATTGCTTTTAATTTTTCTTGTTGTTTCTATTACCATATTTTGGACTTACAATATTATAGTTTTAACTAAACTATCAAACATAACCCTGTTTATTTTCTTACAATCAAATTTTTCATTACTTATTCTGCATACTTGTCCTTTTACTTTTGTTGTCTTTGAACTTTTTCTTTAATATGTTTGCCTTTGCTGTTGTTTCTACAAATTACATATCCTAAACGTTATTACATTGCTCATTCTATTTCCAGTCCTTTGCATTTTGTTTTTTTAACCTATTTGAACAGTATCGTTTTTAATTTTTTTACATTAGCTTTTACACTTTTTTTTTAAATATTTTTTTTAACTTATCATCATTTCTTTTATTTTCTTTGTTTTTTTGCAACTATTACATTGTTGTCGGCATACGCTAGCAACTACACTTTTTTATTACCTACTACTATCTCTCTTGTTTAAGCCAACCTTAGTTTCTTTTTTACATTTGATAAGTAAGTTGCAAACAAAGTAAGACTTAATAAACAGCCCTGTCTTACTCTTTTTGATAAGTTAGAATTTTTTTACTTATTTTTCTATTAACCCACTACTTTCTGTCTTCTCATACACTTCTTTTATTCTTTTTACCAGATGCTTGCTAATTCCTTTTTTACAACAAAAAAAAAAAAACACAAAAGATATTTTTAATATGACAGAATTAATTGTTGTAGAATCCATCTTCAGTGAGAGAAATTACATTAATTAAAGTTTTGATAATAAAATAACATTTAAATTTTTTTTTATCTATTTTTCTAATTCTAACTTGCAAATTATGCAAAAATTTTTTTTTTATTTTTTCTTATTTATTCTTCTTTATTGCGCTTTTTACAGGTATTTTACATAGTCCCAGAAATCTTAGAACTTCTTTGGGGGAGTTGATGGGACCCACGGTTTTTTAGGTGATTTCCGAATTACCCCGGTTGATAAAGAGCAAGTTATTATTTTAGTCATATTCGGTGATCAAACCACGGACTGTTAGCGTGCTAAATTCTATATTCTATCATTTCAATAGTTTTATTCATAATTGCTTTGACTTCTTTTAATACGTTTATTTCTTGCCTTTCGGCCTTAAAAATTACATTTACAAACATATTTATAACCCAAAATAAAAAACTACAATCCTTATAAAATTAACCACAACTAAAATTTTTTGTCTACTTCTTTTTTTCGTTTTTTAACTACTCTCATTCATTCTATCCCTCGTCCGTTTCCTTTTAATACCTTATTTTTTTTTTTTCATCTGCTTATCTCTAATTTTGTTACATTCTTTTAACCTGTGTTTCATAGTTTCCTTAATCTCTTGGCACATTTTGAACATTTTTAAATCTTCTTCTATTCAAAATCTTGTCACTTTCTCTTCATTACCACATCTGAATTTTGCAATCATCTTTACTTAATCTATCACTCTCTATGTACATTGGTATTTTACTTTCTATAATATGTTTATAACTTGCGTTGTACCAAGACTCATTCACTCGTATTCACCTTTTTCACTTTTGTATATCTCTATCTCTTTCCATAATTTCGTACCATGCCTCTCTTTCAGATTTTCTCATTCTTTCAATTTCTTGACTAGCATACTCATTTCTATTATAATAATTTTCCTTGATCTTCCTTAGCTTTCCATTTTTTGCTTTCATTTTTTTGCAATCTTGTAAGATTTTACATTTGTGTTTTTGTCTTATTCTTTTTTCATACTTCATTGCTCATTTTTCTGCTTCTACTCTTAACTTATCTTTTTTGACTTCCGCCAGCTTAATATATGCTGGAATTTCTTTGTTTTAACCTAGAACACATCTCCAATATTTTACTTGTATTGCTTCTAATTTTTTTTGTTCTTTCTATCCCCATATTTCTGATCCATACAATATCATACTTTTAATTAAAATATCAAATATTAAACCTTTTAATTTCTTTCACTTATTGCCCAAACTTGTCTCACTACTTTATTTGCTTTTTGAGCCATCTCTTTAATGTTGCTTTATTTGTGCAAAAAACATATCCCAAATTTTTAAAAGATTTTACTTCCGTAATACCTTGCCCATTCCATTTCCAGTCCTCCGCTTTTTTTTTCTACCCCCCTATCTGAACATCATAATTTTTGTTTTTTCTACATTAACTTCTAAATGGTTTTTTCTAAAATATTTTTCTAAACTTTTCATTTATTCTTTTATTTCTTTAGCTTCTTTTGCCAGTTTTAATATGTCGTCGGCATATGCTAGCAACCACACTTTTTCTCTACCAATTACTACCTCTCCTGCTTAAGCCAACCTCAGTTTTTCTTTTACATCAGATATGTAAGTTGCAAACAAAGTTAAACTCAGTGGTCAACCCTATCTTACTGCTTTTGTTGTTCAAAATCTTTTACTCATTTTTCCATTAACCCTTACCCCTGCTTGCTATTTCCTTATACACTTTTTCTGTTTGTCTTACCAAGTGCTTGCTAATTTCTTTCTCTCTTATATACTTCCACAGTTTCTTTCTATCCACCGCCTTTAGGCCCAAGAATAACAAGTATATTTTTCTTCTTTTTTTGCTATTTGTTTTTCAACAATATGGTGCAAAATATATACTTTATCCATGATACTTCTTCCTTTCTTAAACCCGTTTGCCCGTCATACCCAGTTCTTTATTCAGTTTTTCCTCCAATATTATGGCGTAAATCTTGTATGCCGTACCCAGTAGTGTAATTTCTCTGTAGTTATTTACTAGATTTTTTTGTTCTACTCTTGTGTATCGGACATACAAGACTTTATCTCCGTTGACTCGGAAACCCTTCTCCCTTCCATACTCTATTTATTTACTCCGTACCATACAACCACTCTTCATTGGGTATCCAATCTATATCTGGCGTTTCCTTTTTCTTTAATTTTTTTTTATCTTCTCCCATATTGCTTCTTTTAAAAAAATTTCCATTTGCTAGATTGCTTTTGTCTGTCCGGTTTTTCTTCGTAATTCTTTTCTCCTCCAAACAAACTCGAAAAATGTTCTGTTTACTCCATTATTGGTATTGCCTTAATATCTTCCTCATTTATTCTTATTTCTTTATTTATGTATTTCCATGCTTCTGCTTCTGTTTTTATTTTTTCAATTATTATTTTTTTTTTTTTTAATTTTTTTTTTGGTTTTATTACACTGATTCTTGTATGCCTTCTGTTTTTTTAGATATTTTTTTTGTGCTTTTGTTTTTTCTCCAGTGCCTTAACATCTTTCTGGCTTCTATTTTTTTCTTAGCACTTTCACTGTTCCACCATTTGCGTTTTTTTACTTTTTCTCTATTTTTTATGTCTTTTTTACTACAACTTCCTTAATTGTTTCTTCTAATTCCCTCGTTATCTCTTCTACATTTCTTCCATTTTCTCTAATTCTTTTTAAATTTTGTTTATACGTTAGCACACTTTTTTCTGTCTAAACTATCTTTTCCTCATATTTTTTTTAATTTTCCTGTCTTCTTACATTTTCCTCAATTAAGCTCAGTTCTAGTAGCTAGTGGTCTAACTCTTCTTTTATTCCTATTTTGAATTTGTCTACCTTTTCCCACGCTGCCTCATTCACAACTATATTGTCTAATACTGATTGCCTATTTGTCGCTATATAAGTAAATTCTCTCTTTTCATCTCTTGTGCAGTTTCTATTTAAAACATTTTAACCCCTTTTCTTTATCATTTCTATCAGTTCCTTTCCTTTTTTATTTTCTGTAGTGTTTTTTGATTTTCTGTTTCTTGTGTAGTCATTTTGTTTAATTTTTTTTCATATTTTTCTAATTCTTGCATTAAAATCCCCCTTTATAATCAGTTATTTCTCTTTTGTTTCTTCTATAAGATTTACTATTTTTACTTTTGTCTAGTTTTTTTCATACTTCTGCTGCTTTGACTTCTATTATTGTGATTTTTTCTTTTAGTTTTTTTCTTTTTTTTGTGGAAAAGTTTTTGTTTAGTTAAAACAATAAACAGTCCCAAAAAAAATATCGGGACACCTAGACCAGAAAGTTAAAACCGGGACAAATCCTCTTAAGTGGCGCAGTGACTATCCCTAGATACGCCAGCACAGTTGATAGCAGAGCAAACTTTCAGTTTCAAAATAGTAAATACAATAATAATAAATAATAAATAATAAAAAATAAAAAAAATTATATGCGGCCTGCGGAGTGATGCATTTCTAAAGTAGATCATTTAGGTTGGCTACCTCTAGTGTAGAATATACACGTTACCTATAGTACCTTTTTGTAAATGGCGTAAATCTTGTATGCCGTACACAGTAGTGTTATTTTTCTGTAGTTATTCACTTGACTTTTGCTTCCACTCTTATGTATTGGGCATACAAGATATTTTCTTCATTGATTTAAAAACTTTTTTCTTTTGTATACTCTATTTTTTAACTTATTCCATCTTTTAATCAACTCGTACGTATTATACAACAACGTTGTAATTTGCATCCCATTTATACGTGGCACATTTTTTTAATTTTCAATTTTTTTTTATATTGTTTCTTATAAAATTTCTTTTGCTTGCTGAATTGGCTTTTGTCTGTCTGTTTTTTTCTTCTTTAAACAAACACAAAACGTATTTTTCCATACCTCTATGGGTATTGTCTTAATATCTTACTGTTTTTTTTGTTTATGTATTTCCATGCATTTGCTACTGATGTTTTTTTTAATTTCTGTCTTTTTTTTGGTTTAATACATTTAATTTTAGTCTTTTTACACTGCTTTTTATATGCTTTTTGTTGTTTTAGATAGTTTTATGTCTTAGTTGTTTCTCTAGCGTCTTAACATCTTTTGGGCTTCTAGCTTTTTTTGAGTAAAATTTGTTGTTACACGTTTATATTTTTTTCTATTCATTTTTTATAGTTTTATATTTTTATTTTATCACAAAAAGTTTTTTTTAGGTATTCCCTTATTTTCAATAACACCATCTTCTTCTTGACTTATTTTTTTATACTGGTAATTTAATCTTCTTTTGCTCTTCTTCTTCTTTTCTTTTTTGTAGTGGGTTTAAACGTATTTTGCCGGCATAATGAACTTCAACTTTTTTCAACTCTTGTCATTTATCTATTTTTTAAACTATATCAAAAGTTTTTATACACTTTCAGAACACTTAATCTTTGTTGTCGATCCTAGGCACAATCTAAAACAAAATTCTGCTTGTTTGTTTTTTTTTGCTGTTTTAATATACTATTTGTTTTAATTAAAAATAGTTAGTGGAGATATCATAAGAAATTAATATTAAAAAACTATTATAAGAAAATGAAGAAGAAAAAAATAAACAAAACTTTGTCTACAATTTGGTTGGTTTAAACATAAAAGAATAAGACATCTGGAACTATATATAGACAATTGAAATGGTTGAAACATAGGTAGATAAAAAAAATTTTTTTTTGAAATTTTTAATATTTTTTACTTTTTTAATTCAAAATAATTAAAAAAAACGCTCTTTTTTTGTTTGATCGTAATCTTATATAATTTAAAATCTAACAAAAAAACGTTTTATATGAATTGAATATGAAGAAATCAAGTTTTGATTTGAAAAAAAAAGTGAAAATTTTATTTAAAACGTCTATACTAAGTAATTTAGTTAAATAAAAAAAAATAACATTTTGATGGTTACATTAACTATTAAACTAATAAATAGAATTATATGGACAATTATACTCTGAAAATATTTTCTAGGAAGAATAAAATTAGATTATTAAAATTAAAAAAACTGAGATAACTAGATTTGAAACAGCTTTAGTCTAAATTTTAGTTAAATCAAAAAAATGAGCAATTACTAGACAATACCAATAAGTATATTTATATACAATATTGTATTTTAAAGAAATTTTTATAAAAAATTAAATTAGTATACATTTTTTGACAACATTGATTTGAAACAACATTACTTTGTACTATTATTAAATACAAAAAAATAATATATTGGAAGTTAAATTGATTATTTAGACAATACCAATTAGTGGTTTCATTTGTAAAATTATTTTTTGAATACATTATATTTAAAGAAACAAATAGTTTATTTAAAGACATTTAAAAAAATGTTGATATATAGTTTGAATTGTTGTTAATCTCAAAAATTGACATTTTAGAAAATAATTACATTTGTTTTGTTTAAAAAAAAATTATATAAGAAGACACTTGGTTTAATAAAAAAAAAATTCTTTAAAACAACATTATTCCAGTTTAAATTACCCATTTGAATATAGAGATTTTTAACGCTAGCATAGAGGAAAAACATTTTAATTTGTTGATAACAAACACTTGGACATTACAATTTAAACAGTGTCCCACATACTCACCCAAATATTGGTCATTAGAAAACTAGACGTTGTTATCAACTCTATTGACAGATTGACTTTTAGCGCTTAAAGAAAAGAGTAACTTTAAAGTTATCTGTCCGTACACTAGACAAAAAATAGACTTCTAAACAACAATACAACAAAAACCTTTTATACTTTTTTTTTACTTATAATAATCTGGCCACTCTGATGGTTTTAGTTTGTGTAAAATTTTTACAACAATTTGAATAAAAGTGGCGGAGATATTGACGTTTTTATTATTAATTACTATAAATTGTGTAAGTATTTTTTTTTACAATTTTTGTTTGTCAAATTGTTTAAAAAAAATTTTACATTAATTTCTAAACTATTTGTTTTGGCAGATTTTTTAAAATGTTTTGAACAATTGTCAGTTATTTTTTAACCGTCAAAAAAACTTTTAAACTATTTAAAATTATCTTTAAACAAACTGTCATCTATTAACTTAATAATATTTAATCTGCAAGAAATTTTTTAAGTTAAGAGTCAAATTGTCATTTTTTTTTGTAAAATGAATATAATTATGATGACAATCTGGAAGAACTGACTATTATAATAGTTTCATTATTATTAATTAATCTTTTTGTGAGAATAATCTTTAATTTTTCAAAATAAGTTTCTACTTGTCAGAATGATCTTCAATTTTTCAAAATAATTTTTAGATATTAAAAAAACTGTAAAATAAGTTTTCAAATTGTCATTTTTTTTAAGTTATTTGAATAATTTTAAACAGTTGGAAAAAATCTAAAATGTTGAAACTGCCTATAAACTATTTAAAATCATCAAATTGTCAATAATCTTTAAACTATGAATTTTTTTTTCTTCTTCTTCTTCTTTTTCCTTTCCTTTTTCTTGAAATAGACTTTTAATTTGTTTTTCCAGCTTTAAGGCGTTCCTTGCGATGTCGACATCCAACTGTCCTTTCATCTCTTTGGTGGTCTGCCTGGCGGCCTTCTAGAGTGTGGTTTTCCGTCTATCGCAATTTTAGCAATTCTGTTGTCTTGCATTCTGTTTATGTGTTGGTTCTGTTTTCTCCGTCTTTGTCTTGTCTATCTTATTATATCCTGTATGTTGCACATTTGTTTTTTGGTTGGGTATTCTGTCAGTGTGTCCCGTGATACTTTGCAACGTTCTCATCTCTGCCGTAGGGTTATGCTCTTAGTTTTGCTGGTTTTTGCTGCGTATGTGCATTGTGTATTGGCCTCACGCATGATTTATATATTTTAGTCTTTGTTTTAATTTTTAGGAACTGGTTTTTCTGTATACTGTCTTTTAAGCATTTAGCTACTCTATTTGATTTTTTACCTCAGATTTTCTGTCTTGATGGGCGGTTATTTCTTCTCCTAAATATCTGAAGAACATCACTTGTTTTACTATTTTGTCGTTGATAGCTAGTTAGCTGGTAATTTTGTTTTTTGTATCACAATCGACATGTTGTAACGTTTTGCTAGAAATGATGAAGTAATCTCTGTAATTCATTTTGTTATCTATTATCTAATAATTATTGCGTCATCTGCGTAACACAGTATTGTTATTTCTTCTATTATTTTATTCATAAATAGGTTAAAGAGTACCGGGCTTAAAGAGTGTCTCTGTCTTATTTCTGTTGATATGGGCATTCTTTGAGTCAGTCTGTTGTTTGTAAGTATTCTAATGTTCATGTTTTTAATAGTTTTAACTATTTTTTCCGGATTATTGCCCTGTCTCAATATGGTTGTAATGTCATTTAGCCTCACTCGATCAAACGTTTTGCTTAGATCTGTGAAGCACATACACTCCGGAATATTTTTCAATCCGTTGAAAAAAAAATTTAAATTATGTAAACAATCATTTAGCAATTAGTTATTGTCAAATTGTCAGAAAATTTCTGGAAAATGTAAAAATTATGTTTTTTTTTTAAACTGTCATAATGATTTTCCAAACTGGCTATTGTTATAATCTCAAACTGTTTATTCAATCTTTTAACTGTGAGAATAATCTTTAACTTTATTTTTTCAAAATAATTTTCTAATTGTTTGAATTGTATTCAATTTATCAAAATATTCTTCTGATAGTTAGAACAATTTTCTGATATTATATAATGTAAGATAAAATTTTAAATTGTCAAAATATTGTTATAGTTTTAGATTGATTTTTAAATGTCAGAAATTTTTTTAAAATGTTAAATATATTTTTAAACTATATCTCATATATGTTAGAATGCTCTCTAACTATAAAAAAAAACCTTAAACCGTCAAAAAGATTGTTCAATTAGATTTTTATATTATAAAAAAAAACTGTTGGAATAATTTTCTCTAATTATAAGAATAATTTCAAAATTTTTGAAATAAAATTTAAATTATTTTAAAATATTTTTTAAATTGTTAGAATAATTTAACAACCTTTTTGAACAATCTTTTAGAAAATTTCTAGAAAATGTGAAAATATTTTTTTTGACAGTGTTCAAATTGTAAGAATAACTTAAATTTAAAAAAAAATTGTTAGTATGTTAGTATTTTGTCAGAATAATTCTCAATCTGTCATTTGTCAATCTTCATGTTTTCAGAATAATCTCTAATTTGTCAGAATAACTTTTTAATTGTCAAATTAGTCATTAATTTGTCAAAATAATTTTCTAATTTTTAGAATGATCTCTCAACTGTCAGAAAAATCTCAAAACTAACAAAAAAATCTTCAAACTGTTTAATTAGATCAAAAAACAAAGTATAGCAGTTTTTACTTTTTCTTGTTGTGCATTAAACTTACTTACAAAAAGTATATACATAATCTTTTTTTTCTACATTTGTATTATTATGAAATATTAAAATTATACATTTATTTTGAATTATAAGAAATTTGTGAATATTTAATATCACAAATAGTAGAAACCAAACACAAAGTATAATAAAGTTACCAATAAATAGGTATGTAATTTTTTATGATTAATTTAGGCATATAATTACAAGACTGTACTGTCAAAACTAGTAATTAAACTAATATCAAAAATTGTTCTGTCCAATATATAGACCAAAAGCTTTTATATTTTTTACTAAAAATTAAAATTAAAAAATAGTAGTGCTAAGTAATTAAAGCTTCATCTTGTTACAATAACCAAACTAAATAGGTAAATATTAACTTTACAAATAACAATCAAAACATAAACCTAATAAAACTATTATCTTTTAATCCATAATAATATTTTATAATATTCTATAGGCAGTAAAATTATTTTAATAATTTAAAATTTATATATCATTTAAATAAATATCCACATTTCACATCATTGTTTTATATTATTTTTATATTAAATTGTAATTTAGTCAAAATAAATTTTAAATCCTCGCTATAAAGCATTATCACAATATAAATAGGTAGTAAAATATTACATGTAAAATAAAATTTATGTTGCAGAAATTGCGTCATTATTTATTTTATTTACCGATACACAAAATGATACTTTAATAAAATAAACAATAAATTATTACCTCACTATATTTCACGTAAATTGTTACAGAATTCACACAAATGTTATTATATGCCACTGTTTTTGTTATTCAATGTTTTATATGACGAGATTCCTATTCATTTCAAAATAAATATTACCACAATTATTTATAATTCATGTTTGGATGGAAAATTATAATTTCATGTGTGCTATTGTTAACTTAATAACTTATGAATGATGATTCTAAACTTCAATATAGAGCTGAATGATTTATATTAGTTGAGTAATTAATTATTATAAAAACGTAGAATAAATTACACCATCATTTGTATCTAATTTGTAATTAACATAGTTGAAATATTATATCTGTATATATTCTATAATTAAAAATCTACGCTTTATGTCTATATATAAAATTAATATTTAATTATTATATTATGAGTACATAATAATATTCTGAAGTGATAGTATCCAGAACTATATAAAATCAAATTGCTAATTTAGCATTTAAAACCTAATCAAAATATTTTACAATTTTGATTTTTTTTTAAATCTGTATATAGCAGCATCAGTCGGCAGTACGGCAGAGAGGACATGTACAAATACCAGCGCTAACGAAAGTTAAGCAACGGCCGCTCTCGTCACAACTTGGATGGGTAAACCCAAAGTGATGCCGAGCGTAGCGTTCTTCCCAATATGGGTCCGTTACCTCATATAAGCATCCCATACATGTCTTCTCTGTGGCTCGGTGTGTCCGACACTTCGACACCTAACGGTATTAAGAGGTTATTGAATTAAATTGAATATAACGGCATAAATAATTAAAACAAAACAATAATATAATAATAATGATAATTTTTGACTATATAAAAATTTTCAAGAAACATTTTTTTTACAAATTTACTTAAAAAAAGTTTTTTGACTTGTGTTGATAGGCTTTAAGGTAATCAAAAAAAGATAAAATTATTTAATTAATAGATTTTATTGTGTACATAATACCAAATGGTTATCTCACTTACCTTCTACAACACTAGTCGGCCAACAAGCTATAATTTGTGCTGCTTCTTACCCAACTTATTTTCTTTGTGAGAGATTTTTTGGTAAATTATAGTTATTAAATTTATGTGTTTTAACTATTTCAGTTACAACAACTACTGTTGAGACTGATTTAGCAAATTCTGATCATTCACTTAAATCGTGTTTTGTTTATTATTATCAACATACCAAAAATTTATTATTTTTTTAAATCATTTAATTATTGATACTCTTTGCTTATAATCCAAAATTTTACAATCTTTGTTTTAATCTATCGTCTTGACAGACGCGTGACATATTTTTGTAATATTTCTTCTAATTCAATTTATCCTCTCCAGGCCATCTATTACCCGTTTGACAATGTTATGCCATTTACTTGTATTTGTTATACTTCTGTTTTAATATTTTATTCAACTAGATTTTGTATTGTGTTTGTCTATTGGGTGGGAGACCTCCTTTTTTCCGCTTGCTATTAAGTTTGCTTTGTACTATAATGTTTGCCATGTTGTTGTTACTCCTAGTGATATGACCAAAAAACATTAAAATGCGGATATATATTGTACTGTAAAGTTGTTGTTTGGAGTTGATCTTTTACCAAATTTGCTGCGTATAGCGCTGATCGGAGCCGGGCTACCCCTACTTCAATATGATAGAACAATTATTCCATCTCATGTGCGCATGGCTCCGATAAAAGTCATAAAAAAATAACTGAAAAATAAGTTTTTTTTTTAATTTTATTAAAGCACAAGTACATTATCTATAGTATTTTTAGCATTCTTCTACTTCACCACATTTCAAATGCAGCCGTGCGTTGACAATCTGCAGATTGCAATGTTCACGTTTCTGTTTCGTATGTAAAAACTTTTGAAATTGATGTTAGTTGAGATATAACTGTTTTTCAGATCTAGATTCGGCGTTGCATTTTTGCTTTGCATCAAACTTTATTATTAACTATAGCGCCCTAGTAGATAAAATGATCTACAACCTTGTCGTTGCCAATTTGATATTTGTTTGAACAACTGGTTATTCGCACGGTCTACAATTTCGTTTTAGTTTTTGTAAGGTTTATTTCTAGATTGTCTTCAAGGTTGATGTTTTTTAATCTTTTAATTAAAACCAAAAGTTTTTTTTTGTTGCGAGCAAGTAGTGGCTTGTTGCAAATCTAAGATTTGGTATTTTTTACGACAACGCTTTTCCATTCTTTTACTATACAATAAAATACACCTTTATCTAACTTATTTTTTATATTGCATTATATAGATAAGTAGTTATCAACTTTGTCTACAGCAGTACAATCGTTGTAAAGAATTTTGATTAGATGAATAAAATGAGTTAGTAAGGTCATCTGGGTTAAAATTGCTCACAATTTGTGCCATTTTACTTTATCAAAGACTTTTACATAAGACGTATATTATTTTTTGGCCTTTTCAATAAGTTCCTTCTCACTTTTTAAATCCTGCTTGATTGGATGAAATATTACTTGTATGCGATTAGCAATAAGCCAAAGTTATTGTATTTGGTGATTGACTGTTTTTGTGTAGGGATTGTTACAAAGATGATTACTTAAACAGTATGGTTCTGTTTATGTAATCATCACACAAAAAGTCAATCACTAAATACAATAACTTTCATCAATCTCATTCACATATCAATTCATACATTCTTCTGTACTTAGATAAAATATATGGTTTTATTGTCAAAATAGTTTTATCTATGTATTAACTAGTACGTACGACAATTTGTGTGTACAGATAGACTACACTGACTGAGCTTTGGGCTTAAATCACTCACTATTTATAGTTCAAATCAATTGTACCCTGCGCATCAGGAATGTAAGTCTAGCGTGAGAACATAACAATCGGCTTAGTAATGGAAAACATAATAAACAGTGACGCACTAATAAACTGATACACATATTTAATAAAAAAATTCTACATTTGCGGCGTAAATCCCATACTCAGAAAAGTTTGTTGCATTACAAAACAATATACAGAACAAGCATATATAAAAAAAGAAAAAACATTTAACAAATTTATCAGTAATTGTTTAAATCAAACTAGTCAGAATAAAAAAAAAAACTCGAACAAAAACATTGCGACAATCTAATTCAAACTGAAAAATATAATTGTTTAGTTTAACAAAAAAAAAAAAGATAAGATTGATAAAAATAAAACAAACCAAAAAAATTTAATTATTAATGTAAAGAAAGCAGACATTTTTGCAAACCAACTTGCAATTTACTCTACTATTCTAAATTTTCTAATTGTTGTATATACAATGCTAAAATAATAGGTTTAATTCACTTTATGTAACGGATTTTAAACGAGATTAGTGAAATACTTCACATTAAAAGTAACCGAAATGTAAATTTCCAATAGACGTGGAAAATTTAAGTATATAATATCATAATATTATAAAAACTTATTCTCATATGCTTAAAACAAATAATAAAATTTATAATAAATAAAAATAAAACAATGTTCCTTCTCTGCCTAGTTTTCTTTAAATATTAAAAAAATGTCTCTCAATATATTTTTGCAAATAAATAGTTTTTATAAAACTAACAAAAAATGGAATAAATAATACTACTATTACATTCCAGTTTTAAAAGCCAAGAGTACAACATCTTTCTATTAAATTAAACGAAATAATATGTAAAAAAAAAATACTTTAAGAAAGTTATAAATGTGATATAGGAGTAATGTTTGTCTAGTAATGTTATTGTTAATTTGTTCAATGTTCATCAGTTTTTAATAATTGGTAAGTGAAAAAAATTGCTTAGTATTGTCTCATTTTTTATATGTCTAATTTTGACACTAATCCTTTTATTATATACACTGCCGAGCATAAAATTACTTTTGGTTGTAACAGTTTACTAACTGATTGTTTGAATGAAAAAAAAGCTTTTGTTGTTTAATGTGGTAAGTAATGAAAATGATCACTTTTATATGCTTTTGTTGAAACAAACAAGAATAGTTTTTGTTTCTGTGATAATATCTGTCAGTTGCAATCTGTTTGTGTATTGTTGTCATTGATAGTGCTTTGCAATGAGCATAAATTGCGGCACGAATTGTGGCAACTTTAGAATTTTTTGAGTGTGCAACGAGTATGGCGGCGGTGCAAAGAGACTAGTTTGCTCACTCAAAGACCTGGTTCAGTGCAAAGCAACACTACAACAGCTAGAGATGACCGCTTTCTCGTTTCTAGTGCTACAAGAAACCGAAGGGTCACTGCAGATTTTTTTCGAAATTATCTGCAAGAAGTGAGAAATGTAAACATAAGTGAGTAGACAGTTAAGAGGCAACTTTATGGTGCAGGATTATTTTTTCGAACTAGAGCAACTAGACCGCTGCTTTCCCGTGAACACCGGATTGCAAGATAAAATTTTGCACAAAAACACTTGGCTTGGACAATAGCGGAGCGAGTTGGAATAGCGTATTGTTTTCCGATAAATTGCGATTTTGTTTTACGGGCTCAGATAGACGTGTAAAAGTGTGGCAACAACAAGGCGAAAGATATGCTTAAGCATGTATTGTTGAGCGACTTCCATTTTGTGGAGGATCAGTTATGGCATAGAGAGGCAAATCTTTTGACATTTGCACTGAGTTAATCTTTATCGAAAATGAAACGTTGACTGTAAATAGATATTTGACAGAGGTTTGAGAAAACTATGTTTTACCGTTCATGGTTATTCTTGGTACCGACTCAACATTTATGCATAATAACGCACCGTCCCCTCACTGCTCGGATAGTTACTGAGTATCTTGACAAATGTCAAATCACGCGATTTGTTTGGGACTGCTCTCAGTCCAGATTTAAATCCAATTAAATATGTTTGGGATGAGATAGAAAAACGTTTACGGGGACAAGTGCCGGCCCCCAGAAATTGTAGAGAACTTTGCAACATACTAGTGCAGGAATGGGATAATTTGTTGCAGAATGTGATTCAAAATCTGATCTAGAGCATGCCTTGTCGTTTGCAAGCTGTTATCACTGCCAGAGGAGGAAATACTAGCTACTGAAGTCTTTAAACTTTCTTTTGTTTCAACAGAAGCATATAAAAGTAGACTTGTTCATTTTTATTACTTAGCATATCAAATTAAAATTGTTTGTTTTTATTACTTTCAATAAACTTTAAACAACAAAATCGTTTTTTTTTATTTAAGTAAATTGTTACAACCAAAGAAAAACTAAAAAATTACTAAAAAAATTTAAATTACAAAGTGATCCTAGTTTTATGTTTGGCAGTGTATATAAAAATTACTGTCATATTACTATCTATATACAGGGTGTCCGGAAAATACGTGTACAACGTTTGACGACAGACTCCTGACGTCAAAATAGGTCGATCTAAGCCGACTTAGTTATATCCAAAATTGTCTCGTTTAGCCGGTAGAGGGCGTCAAAAATTTGTAAATATTAAAAAGAAATTACCTGTAACAATAATTTTTTAAGTGACCTTGTTGCTATGGCGTTTAATAATTTGACAATTATTGACAAATTGTCACCAGTCTATGAAATTTACTCAAGTATACGATCAACATTCTTGAATTACAAGTTCATTTTACCATTAAAAATGGAAAATTATACAAACTCTCAGAAAGTTGACATGCTCCTGGTATACGGGTTTTGTCAAGGAAATGGGCGTCAGAGTGTTAGAGTTTACATGGAGAGGTTTCCTAACCGTTAAATACCAAACCACCAAACATTTGCCAAAATTGAGCGTCATCTTCGGGAAACGGGCAGTTTTGAGAAAAAGTTTGAAGGCAAGGGTCGTATGCGAACAACTCGAACTGTGGAAACAGAAGAGATGATTCTGGAAAGAGTTGAAGAATAACCAAGTACCAGTACCCGTCTCTTAGAACGTGAGTTAAATGTTCCTAAAACGATTGTCAATAAGGTTTTAAGAGAACAGTTGTTACATCCTTACCACATACAAAAAGTCTAGGAACTTTTACCGACTGATCCCCCCATGCGGCTTACATTTTGTCAATTTATTAGAAACAAAAGAATCCTTGTTCCAAATTTTTGTAGAAAAATTATGTTTACTGACGAGGCATGCTTTACAAGATCTGGGGTAACCAATCTGCACAACGAACATATTTATTCCGATGAAAATCCACATGCCATTAAAGTTGCACATCATCAGCATCAATTTAAAATTAATATTTGGGCAGGTATTATTGATCACTACCTTATTGGTCCCATTGTTATTCCAGACAGGTTAGATGGAAATATTTATTTAAATTTTTTGCAAGACACATTACCAATTCTTTTGGAGAATTTGCCCCTTTTATTTCGGAGGGAAATGTGGTATATGCATGATGGTGCCCCGCCCCATTTTTCCGTTGCCGTTCGGCAATACTTACATCATCAATATCCCAACCGATGGATTGGAAGAGGCAATGATGCACCAGTAAAATGGCCACCACGTTCTCCTGAGTTAAATATGTGTGACTTCTTTTTGTAGGGCGCTATTAAAACAGAAGTTTACAAGACTCCGGTAAACACACGCGATGATTTATTGCAGCGGATTTTAAATGCAGGCAACCATTTTAATAATCCCGAGACATTAGATAGGGTCCAATATCATTTTTTAAAGAGTGTTAATAAGTGTATTCAGCAAGATGGCGGTCATTTTACACATTTGCTTAAGTAATGTTTTTGTTTTACTTAGTTTCTTACAATAGATACTTTCAACTTTGTTATACTTTTGTTTTTTTTGACGCCCTCTACCGGCTAAACGAGACAATTTTGGATATAACTAAGTCGGCTTAGATCGACCTATTTTGACGTCAGGAATCTGTCGTCAAACGTTGTACACGTATTTTCCGGACACCCTGTATATATATATATCTATTATATTGCTGAGAAAGAAGCCAGGATAGGTTTTAAAACGTCCAAATTTATCATTGTGTTGTAATTAATAAATGTCAATAGTCCTTATATGCCGTTCATTAGTTTTACTAAAATAAGGAAAATTTTAGTTACATTTCATTCCAACTAACTAAATACTAAAACTAACTAAAAAATCATAAATGCTGCTTTCTTAATTCTTCTTATCTCACTATTTTTTAAATTCAAATTCTTAAATAACACATTTTAAAACTGAAATAAATTACTGTTTTTAATTTTTGTAACAAATACAAGTAAAATAAAGAGATTGACAAAGCATGGGCAAGCACTATAAATCTGTTAGGTACAGAACTAGTCTTACAACATATGACAATGCTATAAAAAGATAAACAGAGACTCTTGGAGAAGATACTGTAAAAACATTTATTATTATTATTATGCTTTTTACGGCTATTTTACATCGCCACAGTAAGTCTACGACTTGTTTAAAGTGGTTTGATGGAACCAACAGTTTAATACGTGACTTCCAAACTACGCTGGTGGATAAAGAGCAAGTTATCATTTCAGTCATATTTCGGGGATCGAACCCCGGACTGCTCGCATGATATGCAAGTGCTCTACCATTGAGCTATCACACCATAAAATTCAAAACAAACTTAAAGATTGCACATTGAATATTGGATCTCTGCTGAAATAGAAAGATATTTCACAAAGTTGGTCAAACAAACTCTGCAAGAGCTTGCAGTAGCACAAAAACTTCTAACCAAAAACATTGAAATGCTTGACACGTTTAAACCATTCAAGTTACAGGAGCTGACTGGACCTAACTCAATATGTTACAAAAAAAAAATATATAAAAACTTTATAAAAAGTTTGCAGAGCTAGCCTAGCTTAGCTATTATAGATATATGCTTTTGGAGAGCGTTAAAGGTGGTATATAAACAGCCGTATACGGTACGGGGCAATAAAGAATATGCTTTTGCATCAAATCCAATATGCACACCAACCAAAGAAAATGGGCAAACTGGCAATAACTTTTTTTAGATTTTTTAGGTACCATTGCATTCATTGCTACAACAATAAAAATAGAGATATATCACTTTTTGTTAAATAGGTAAACTTTATGCTTTTTTTAAATTAATTATTATTGTATATATTTACATTTTATTTTAATTTGTTATAAATTTATTATTTCAGCAGTGCCGCCATCTACCCGTAGAACGATTTGAAAGGTCTCGTATTGGAGATTTTTTTAAAAATCAAACTGTTACAATTATATTATACGGTTAGACTGTAGAAGCCTAAGTTGCTAACGTATGCCCACAGGGCGGCGTACTATAGACTGCCTACTGCCGTTACTGAATAACATTGACATTTTTGCTCTCGGCTATGCCAATAATGTTACTATCTTAGCTATTGGGAAGATTGTAGGAACAGTAACCAATTTGAAGCAGAATAAGTTAAACACTATAAAAATATGTTGCAAGAAAAAAAGATCATCATTGACTTTATGCAAAACTTTAATTGTCTATTTTACAAAACAACAAATCACTAAAAACATAAAAAAATTTAAAATGTATAATCACACTTTTGATAACAAATAAATTTAAATATGTAATAATTTATATCAGACTAACTTTGGATTTAATTAGATTTGAATGGAAGTATAAAACTTTTTTTACTGTATTTAGGTTTTATTAGGCTTTTTGTTTCTAATTAAACTTTTATTTTCATTCAGATCAAATGACTACACAGATTTTTTGGGTGCTGTTTGCAACCAACTTGATGAAACATGAAGACTAGCTTACAGTATACTCAAATGGCTGTACACTATAGTGTTTTGTAAAAAAATAGTTTTAGGAGTACAACAATCAAACTAAGTAAACTAAAAAAGCATAATGTTTGTTGATAACGGCATTACTGAATTATTTGATGTTATAATACCGTTGTTAAACAGATAAACAAATAAACAAATAAAAAATACCCAGGCGCAATTAAAAGAACAGTTTGGTATATAGATAGGGTTTTTTTTAAGGACGTAGTGAGGTGTTGGTCTCAACAAGTGGCCTTTGAGAATAATTAACGCATGGCAATATTTTTTGGTTTTCTTCTCTGTGTAAGTCATGCTGTTAATTTGTCCTAGTTACTCTATTTTTCTGCCCTACTTCCTATACTGGCATTCTCCTCTCTTTTTCCCCATTCTTGTGTTATTCAGCTTAGATTTTTGCAATGTCTTTAGGTATCTTCTTAGTTTTTCTATATCTTCATTAACTTCTTTTTTGTTGTATTCTCTTTCTTTCATAAATATTTTGTGCAGCTTCATTAAATGCATCCTTTTGGTAGTCCTACATTTGCCAGTTTACCTTCTAGTGAGGTTTTTGAATCTCCATTTGGAGTTAGTTTTTTGTCTTTTCTGGTTGCCAGTTATACTCTGACCATTTTAAAAGTTGCATTTTTTGTCAACTTTGAGATGGCGTATCTTCCGTTTGGAAATTGTTTAGTCAATTTCATCAATTTATTTTCCTTGAGCAGTTCTCTCTTTTTCCTTCTTATTTTTGCAATTTCTGTTGGTACTAGGGTTTCAGTATATGTTCTTCTTTTGTTTTTCTGTTCATCTTCTATTGTTTGGCAGGCATAGTTGTTTTGACCGTCTTTGTTTTTTTCCCCTTTATTACTTTTTTCCATATTCTTTTGCTTCTATTTAGCTTCTCGCTTCTCTTTCCTTTGTCTTCTGTGGTTTTTAATTTGAGTGTTTTTTTTTTTATTTTGGTTTACCTAAATTTCAAAGCTTCAAACTTCTCTATTTTTTTTTTCAGTACATAGTTTCTTAGTGCTTTTCATTTGTTTTTGTTGCTCAAGCATATTTTAATAATTATAGATTTGTTTACTTTGTTTTCTAATATCTTTTCTAGCGTTTTCCTATCTTCCTCTTACGATTCGCACTCTACTAGCGTATGTTCTGCGTTTTCATGCGTGTTTTCTTGACAAAATATAGATTTTTCTTCTTTCTCCATCTTATTTATTTTTTGTAAGTACTTTCCAAACGCTCCATATCTGGTAAGTAATTGTGTTGTATAGTAACACGTTTCCGGTTTATTCTCTACCTATTTTTTTTATTTCTGGTATTAGTTTCCTTGTCCATTCTTCCTTTTTTTCACTGTCTTTGCCATCTTTCCATCATATTTTCTCTTGCTTGTTTCTTTGCTTCTTGCTTACTAGTTCTTTCATTTATCATTTTCTTTATACTTAATCTATCTTCTACCTTCAAATCTGCGGGTAGTGGCGCCGCAGTTACTTCTAGTGCCTCCTGCAACACCGTCCTGTAGGCTTTTCTGATCCTTAACAAACTTGCTCTCATAGCTTCTCTTACTTTTTTTCTGATTTTGTTTTGTTCTTAAAGCTTTACCCCTTGTTTCTGCGGCATAAAATAGTTTACTTCTACTCGCAGTTGCTATTAGCCTTCTTGCCCCTTTTCCTTTTTTGGCATAAGCCTACTAAGCATTTCTTTCATTTTTTTGCTCCTTTTACCGCTTCCTTAACCTGTTCATCCCATCCCTTTGCTTTAAGTGTTACTCCAAGGTATTTAATTTTATTGCTTATAGTTATTTTTTGTTCACCTGTATTTTTTTCATTTTCCCTGTTTGTCCTCTTTGTTAATAGCCATGCCGCCTCAGTTTTCTGTGAAGCCAGATCTAATCCATTATTTTTCATCCATCTCTTGATCATCTCTATTGCCAACTCTAACCTTTCATTTAGTATATAGATAGGGTTAAGGACTACAATAGCACCGGAACCAAACTTTACAAAAACGGGAGCTAAGAAATTTTGATTACGTTATTCTTAGCAAACATGACAATACTTTAACAGATTGATAGTTATCATGTCGAACAGCCAAGTAGCACCACAGGCAATATTAGTAATAAAACTAAAATTAATGATATTTTGCAAAACAAATCTGGAAGCATTAACCGCAAACAAAATGGTATACTTGATCTTGATAAAAAAAACAGGGTTATTGATGTTACCTTAAGACAGAACAGCTTATCAAAAATAAAACCACAGCAATGTATATTAGACTTGCTTTTGGAATTTCAGTCATTTGGGAAAAAACTGTGAAAAGATTAAGCACACAGACTATTTTTAACACATATAATTGGACACTGTAGTCTAAACAATAACATGCATAAAATAGGATTTCTGGCAAATCAAACACGCCGCAAATGTCTGGACAATAAAAAATTTTGATTCATCTGCTGAGCGTGTGCAAGAATTTTTTGGCAAAGACAATACAAACCAAAAAAAAACTTAAAACAGTTTTGTGAATTTCCTAACTTAATTAAAAAAACGAAGTTACTAGATGAGTAACAATTAGAAGTACACAATAGAATCAAAAGACCGCAGTGTAGGTACGCTATCGTCTTAAGAGGGAAAAGTTGCTTTGATATACATACAAATACATGGCGCAATCTACTAAAGTAAAGTTGTTCAAAATTGCATACTAAAAAGCAAAGAGTATTAGATAATTTTTTTTTGGTTTAATGTTACTATCATCTGCAAAAACGTAAAAAGAATTTTTAATTAACATTCTGCATATTGTATTTACCGGTAATACTACGCGTGTAAACGTTCATTATACTTTATTAACTTGTTTCCGTGTATTGAGAATGTTTAAAAAAAAAAAACTATTGCAACGCAAACTCACAGCGCTCAGTCTCACTGAATTACAGCTGATTGCCCACTAATACCAACTAAACAATTATTGTTTACATTTTGGTAAAGAAAGATAGTTGTTGCGTGACATCAGCTAAATATCCTTTAAGAAAAATTTAAAACATTTTAACTTAAACATAAATTTAAATTATTTTGTTAAATAATAATTATTTATTTTTTTTAATAATTTATTTAAATTATAATTCTACAATAATAAGAAATATAAACGCTAGTGACTATTAATTATTTAATTAAGTTAGTTTACAAAAAGCGATTTATTAAACATAAAACTTTTATAGTTTTGGGCATTTATTAGAACCTTTTTGCGGTAAATTCAAAGCAATAATCAAAAACATTGTTGTTTTTATTATTAAAAAATATATAAAAAAACAAAATATTTGTTATAATTATGTTAAGAAGTTCGGGTTTTAAATATTTCAATTACTATAGAAAAGTAATGATTTATTACATAATATGTGTTTCTTTTGCAGCAAAAATCCGAAATCAAAAATTATTAATTATTTTTTGAAACAGCTATGATAACAATGTGTGATAACTATTTGATTGTTTGTTATCTGTTTTTTGTTGTTATAATATTGGTATATTTTAGTAAATGTTATGCATATTTTGTTCTGCAGTTTTTGTAATAAATTATAATTTGGTAATAATATGTTATGAAAAATAAGATATATTATATTAATGATTAAGTAATATAATACATACAATAATTTTAAACATGTTTATTTGTTGTTATGCAAATTAGAGTGCATTTTGATGTGATGTAAAAAATTGGATGTTCATTGTTTGCGCATTCTTATACCCTCTGAAATATTACAATATGCTAGCACAACGATAGGTTTGGTTTGTTTATACGTTTTGTATAGAGAACCAGTCGAATTAATCAAAGATAAGAATAGTAGTTAGTGTGCAAGGTGCCAGTGGCGTGGGCAGTTGTCACACATCCGGTCAGAGGTGTCTGGTACCAAGAGATAATGAGTGCTGCAGCAAAGTCAGCATAAAGAAAATACAAGCTTGCAATTTCATTGAGTATTTATGTAACTTCATGTGCGTTATGACTTTATACACACAAATACAGTGAATCTTCTGTCTTTTTATTTGTAACTCACTCATTACGACAATAAGATAAAGGTACTTTATGATTACTTAGTGTGTACTATGAGGATACTCGACTCATTCATAAAGTTGTGTGCTGCAGCAAATTGTTAATTTTTCACATGAATGCATGCTTGTTAAATTGTACTGCATCATTAATAACCTTATCATAATTACGCGATAATTTACAATTTAAAAATAATCTAACCTCTACCCTTTTACATGATTTAATTATTTTCTAATAGATATTGTAATAGATTAGTAAACAGTTATGTGTAAAGGTTAATCGGGGATTAAATTCAATTCATTATAACACGAGCAAACTAAATATCCTTTTTCGGTGCATGTAGTTAACAGGAAGTAAACATAATTGACATGATTTGCTAATTAATTTATTATTAATTCAAATTATATAAACCACATGACAAACCTTTTCTTATTAGCAAACAGGTAATTATTCAAAATTATAAATGTGGATCAAATTTAATTATGTTAGTTATTAATCAAGATCCAAATCTAGTATTGCATCCTTTCAATATCTCTTAATCTTGTGCTGATATAATTAGTAACAGTCATTATTTCTTCCATGAACGGTTACAACAATTATTTTTTTTATAATAGGAGAGTTTGAAGTAAAAACATATTGAAAATTTATTCAACAGGTTTAATTGACTAACTGCATCATATATGTACTAAACACTATTTTAGTCTTATATATTAATTACAAACCTTAAATAGTTGTGGATTGTATTTTTTGGTAAATAATAAATTTAAAAACTTATTATTTTTGTCAATAGTTTGGGTAAAACAAAATTGTTACAAGTTTTAGAACTACATTTCTGCCTGTTAGTGATAAGTTGTTAAAATTTTTGGCAAGTCTTGTACTACGAGTAAATATTTATTAAATAGCAATTTGTACAGTATTTCGTTTAAAAATGCAAACAACATTACACCAATGTTGCAAAATATCTAGATAATTAGTTAATTTTAAATTGGCAATAAATAGTTTGTTTTTGAATAGAATAAAAAAAAGTGTAGTTTCAGCTCATTTACTTTGATTTTGAAACAATTAAAAGTTGATATTTTTTAACTAAATTAACCAGGATAAATCTAATATTGCATCAATATTCTTGTTGGTAGATGCTACTAATGCTTTTTAATCAGTGAGTTGTTTCAATTTATCGCAATTAAATTTAATTACAAATTAGCAAGTATTTTTTTAGATTTTGTGTTTGGCCACCAATCCAACACAGCAGTGTATCCTGCATTTGAATTAATTTAACCTGAAATTATAATAGTGTTAGTTATCTGCAGCGGTACAACTTTTCTAAAAATAATTGTTATAATATATTATATCATCTCATTTGTATGTTATTTTAAAGATGTTCTATATAAGTAGCTTTTTAAAATTGTTTATTTAAAAGTCAATTGATTTAATTTGGTTAAGGGGAGAGAATAGTTGCGCTTTTATAAAGGTTTTTAGCATCCAACTCAGCAAGAAAACGCCTGAATGTAATTAAATAAAATTTTTACACATTGTAGAAGAAAGTCCAATCTGTGTCCTCAAATTTGTAGAAATTTGATGCAATAAGACGTTTTTTTGCAATTAATTTTTGAAAAATGACGTTTTTAATTAGTTCTTTAATAATTTTTTACTCGTTCAGTATAACTTTAAATCTTTAACCAAAAACATGAAGACATAGAATGTTGTATGTAGTTCAACATATAAAAAGAGTGATGACTAAAATCTTATCGTTTGGATATTAAGTTAGTTGGCGTTTTGTCCTATATGAACCAATTTTAATTTAAAAACGGCGCTGTACGTATCATTATTTGTCTAGAGAGAAAGGTTCACCAATATTCTCGTAGATGTGATTAGATTTAATATTTTTCTATAACAATACTACTAGTGGCACTACAACAGGACGTGGCGACTAAACTCGGCAATTCTCTAGCGTTAAATAAAATTGTTTACTCAATTTATAATTAATTATTTTATTAATTAATTAATTTTGAAGCGTTAGACAATAATAAAATATAAAGTTTTTCTACAATAATGTTTGTGTATTGATTTTTGTAATAAATTTCATGTTGTTTTAGTTAAAGCCATCAACCATGACAATATTGTTAGTATATTTCTATTAGAGTGCATTCATAAATTTTTTTAAATTTTGTATCTTTTTGAGGTGTAGCTTTTAAATCTATATTTTTATCAACTTTTTCTGAGACTAATCTTAATTATATTAAATTCTTTGTCTTAATGGTCGCTACAGTACTCCCTTCTCAGGTCTATTTTTTTTTTTAAAACTTGTTTTTTAATGGCGAGGTCATTAAACATGAGTATTTCTCTAAGCCTAGACCCGTCGGTCAGCCAAATATTTTGCAGAGTTGTCACAAATTCTACCTCAACTTGTTTGCCTGTCAATGAGAATGCCTGTATCAACATTTCTCCTGACAGTCGTAATGGTTCTCTACTTAACATCTAGGCAGCTGTTGACTGGAAGTCATTTTTCTATGCTGAACGGATGCCTACTAGAACGGTTGTCAATATGTCGGATTGATTGTTTTTATAGCATTTGATTGCTGCTTTTAATTGCTGATAAAATTTTTGTACCATAGCAATTGCTGCCGGGTGGTAAACCGTTGTTCTAAAGTAAGACGTCTGTATGTGGGTTAATTGTATAAACAGTTGCGATTTGAACTGTTTTTTTGGTCTGTAGTCAATTGTAATGGTACTCCAAACCTAGCAATCTAATGTGCATAAACTCTTGCAATTGTTGTAGCTTTTTAATTTTCTAAAGGGATTGCTTCTAACCATCGGAAAAAAACAATTTAAACAGGTCAGGCAACACCTGCAGTCTTCCGAGTTTGGCATAACCACAATATTCATATATACATGCTTAAACCTTATAGATAGCGCTTTAAAGGTACCTGGTGTTGTTGATACATGACGGCTGACGTTTGCTTGCTAGCACTCGATACAGCTTTAAATTGCAGTCCTTCCTAAGAAATGGTCAAACATAACGTTGTGTTATTAATTTTACTGTGAAATTCATTCCTAGATGTGAGAATTGTTGGATGCTATTAAATATTGATTGTCGGAACTGTGATGTGACATTGCAGTTAATGAGAATTGCTTTATATACCTAATTGATTTATCGGAACTGTTGTTATGTGCAGTTTTTTATTTCTTTTGCAAAACGAATATGTAATTGGCTTATGATTGATGAAGATTGTAAAGGCTCTTGCTTCAACAATGCAACACAAATGTTTGACTGCTTTGTAGATTGCTAACAATTTTCTATTATAAGCTGCGTATTTACATTCTGTAGAACTTAGTTTCCTTGTGAAGAACGCTATAGGCTCCCAAGCGTTGTTGACTTGTTGTTGAAGGGCTGCACCAATGGCAATATCTAAAGCATTGCAAAATATAGTGAGTGAAATATTGAGCCGGGGATGGGCAAGCAACGCTGCTTGTGTTAGGTTTTTTTTGCAAGCCTCAAACGCTCTCTCTGCCTCTGATGTCTACTACACTAGTGCTTTGACTTTGACAATGCTCTGGAATAAGTCGTTGAGTGGCGCCTGTACGTGTGCCGCCTTGGAAATAATTTTTTTGTGAAAATTTACTTTTTCTAAAAATTGTCTAAGTTTTTTGACGGTGTCCGGTGACGGATACGATTGTATAGTTGCAACCTTATTTAGCAATGGTCAAGTTTTCTTTTCAAAGACAACAAGAAATTTTACAAACGATTGGCCAAAAACCCAGTTGGATAGGTTGATAACCAGTCTTTAATCCTAAAGGCGTTTAAATAAAACCTTCAAATGTTTTAGGTATTGTTCCCGTGAAGACAATGCTTTAAGTATATTATCTATGATGAAAAGCTTTGACAAGATCCATCGTTGAAAAGCTTTTTGCTTCATCAAAATTTTGAGAAAAGTTTTGGATGTGCCACGCTGGGTACGAGCCAGGTTCCGTTTCAACATTGCATCAAATTCTTTTTGTGCGGTTTATAATTTATCTGGGACTATTTGTCGTGGTTTGTGTGCTATCGGTAAACCTGCTGTTGTTTTTATATAGTATTGATGTTTTATTAGTTTTGCTAATCCGTCTGGTTTTAAAATTTCTGAAAACTTTAATAAAAAAAACGCACATAAATCAGTGTCTATTAAGAATTGTGTCTTTGTGACATTATTAGTCCAAACCTTATATGGTACCAGCAAATGTCATTCTTGAGTTGTCGATTATATAAAGCTGACAGGGAAGCAAGATTTTGATCAATCTTAAAAACTAGTTCTGCTATTTTGAATTTTCAAGATTGCTTTTCTTATTGATGCAATTTCTTGTTGCAGTGTAATTGTGAGTTGCTAGAGCTGTGCTGCTAAGAAGTCACTTACTTAATTTTGTGTACGATAATATCTTGTACCTCTAATGCGTATCGTGGTTCTAGCATGCTCGTAATATAACCAAACTTTGGTGCGTTGGTTGTAATTTTTGCAGTCGTAAATTTTTTTTCCATAACAAAAAACCATAGTTCAGGATTAAATGGTAAGTTATTTTTATCAACTTTTTCTGACACTAATCACAAATCCTTTTAATAATTATTATATTTCTATAGTAACAACTATCATAAATTATTTTTACCACAATTTGTATCATAAATTAAAAAAAAAATATTGTAGATACACGATAGATTCTATAAAAGTTAACAGTGACAAACTTAGTTGTATATAAACAAATATATGTTAAATGTAATAAATAACCGGTGTTAAATAGATTTAATCTTTACCACTTTTTAAGGAATTCTCATAAATTGCAACAATATAGATTTAATAGAAAAAAAAGAGTTAGAAATGTCAACATAGACAATAAAGACGGAAAATAATTAGAAAAAAAGCCTCTTACATTTAGATAGTTAATCATGTTTTAATTAACTTTAAAAATTTGTACATATCACCTGGAGCAAACTAATCCAGAGAGCAAACTGCCCACAAGATCAAATAAGGCCTATGATACAATTAAATTAGCGAAACAAGGCATAGTCTGTTCCACAAACCAACATAATCAGATATACATTGACTTAATTTATATATTCAGTAATTATTTTTTTTTCATTTCATAAAACTTTCATATATTATTTTAATTTATTTTATTTTTACACAACCAGTTTTTTTATATAATTAATAGATAAAATTCCACTTATTATTCTTAAAACATTTGCAAATATTTGGAAATTAGCAAATTTTTTACCTACATCTAAATTATTTTTCAAATTATAGACTAATTGCATTACTGTAGCACTGAAAGACAAAAAGACTAATTTAAAATTGGAAAAATAGTAAGACAAGGCTGTTTATCACCAACGGTGTTCAATATACATGTCAAAGAAATGGTAGCAGACTGCTGGAAAAGAGATAAGAAAGTGAGCATAATAGTTAGAAAGAAGAATATAAGTTATTCAATCTGCAGATGATATGATTGTGTTTGCAGAGAGCAAAGGAACTGAAGATGCTAGTTAAAAAATTTGAAGAACTTAAAGAAACAAAATCAATGTATGGACTAAGTATAATCAAAAACATGACAAATATTTGTAACGAGAGATTTGATAGTTTTTGTTGATATTTATGTAACGACAGTCGGAGCAAGAGGCTCTTGAAGTTAAGGTCTAACCCCAGCGGTCCGACAAAAAGTAAAGTTTTAATCGCTTAGCGGAAATTATAATTAGTATATATATATATATAGCCGCAAAGTGCGGAATATCTGTACAAACGTATGTAAACAATACTTATTTATAATAAACCTATCTTTAAATCGGACCTGAAGCTCATTATTAAAATAATCTGTAACCTACAACAAAAAGAACCCCATCCACAACCCCTAAACAGCCTGAGCCGTCAGATTGACGTTAATTATCAAAAATGACGTTTAAGCGTTATACGGTAGAGCAACAACGTGGGGCGATTTTTAAAAGTTGCACGTGTTACGAGAGAGAAGCAACCATTTTGGAAATAGTAATATTTTGGATGAGTTTTGAATTACCCAAAGACAAATCGGAAAACATGATATGAAGTAAATAAAACAAGCAAGCCGAATCCATCAAGCTTGTCAAAAAATTAAGGACCAGCAAGTCAACGCCAAGGATAAGATAACCGGCCCGGAAGATTTTAGCGCTACCAGGATAATCAAGTCAGATGTATCATTAAGTTCTCTTGTGCACTGAACAATTGTTTTTGAGGTATTTTGTGATTATTTACGTTATTGTATTTGTAGGTAACTTTTCATATTGTTACAATTTAATAGTTTATTATATTTGTTACCGGTACCGTTATTGTAATTAAAATTTATCTTTTCTTTTATTAAAATATTATAAGTGAGTATACCGGTGATCGGGGTACCAATATTTGCCGTAAAATTGAAACTAAAATTGCACATCTGTTAGGACGTGTATTGCGTATTGTAGAATCAGATACCACAACAGATATAAAAAATACTTGTTTAAATAAACTTAAAAATTAGAGGACAATGTTGAGGAGTGTGGTGAAAGATTTGATAACGTCGGTCTGTCAAATGCAACGCCAATTATCGTACAATTAAATGAGTTTTTACAGCAATCTATAGTCTAAACTCCAATTAAATTGACTCCTGTAGAACTTACATTTTTTAGGTAATCCATCCGACATAGACATAAATAGTTTTATTCAACGTATAATTGATCTTAAAGAATTAGAGGCGTTTCAGACAATGAGTTGTTTTGATCCGTTACAGATTTATTATCTGGACAAGCGTTAAGTTACTTTAGGTACATTAGAGTTCGAGTTAGAAACTGGTCAAATTTAGTAGATGAATATCGGTCCCCTGATTATGATTTAAAGTTATGGGGCAAAATCTGACAATGTAAACAAAATGAATGAAATGTAAATGTTATGTGTTGGAATGTTTAGTAATTCCATTGTTATCCCAAGATATCATACTTGGGACGGACATTTGTTTAAGATCAGGAATTGTGCCAGACATTAAGAAAAATATATTTAAAATGTCGGGTTTAATAGTAAATATAGAATACCAAATCTTACCAAAGTAGAAAAATGTAACATAGACAAGTTGAGAGATCATTATTTTAATTTAATAGGAAATGGGTTAAAAGTAACAAATTTAATTAGTCATGAGATTGACGCAGGAGATGCAATGTCTATACGGCAACAAAATTATCTAGTGTCGCCCGCCATGGCAAAAATAATAGATGAGGAAATAAATAGAATGCTAAAATTAGATGTAATTGAACCGAGTCGAAGTGCCTGGTCGTCACCCGTTGCTATGATAAAGAAAAAAAATGGATCGTTTAGATTTTGTATAAACTTTTGTAAGATCAACCAAGTTTTGAAAGCCGATGCTTATCCCATACCTTTTGTAACATCTATTTTAGACAGATTACGTGATGCCAAATATTTGTCATCCTTAGATATCTCTTCAGCTTATTGGCAAGTTCTAATGGAAGAAGATAACAAAAAAAGACCGCATTTTCTATACCAGGTCTAGGTCATTTTCAATTTTGTAGATTACCTTTTGAATTAAATAATAGTGGCGCAACATTCTAAAGGTTAATTGATTCAATATTATGGCCCCAAATTAGAGCCGAATGTTTTTGTATACTTAGATAACATCATTGTAGTTACAAAAACATTTGAGCTCACATGAATGTTTTGAGAAAAGTTTTAGAAAGAATCTACAAGGCTAGACTTACGTTAAACAAAGAGAAGTGTTTATTTGCTTGCAAAGAGCTTAAATATTTAGGATACATGGTGAATTCAGCAAGGTTTCAAGCTGATAGCGATAAAGTAGATGCAATACTAGCTTTCAGAAAACCGGCTTGCCAAAAGGGTATTCAACAATTTATCGGTGTCTCAGGATGGTATACGTAAACCATGGCACTGGTCTGACAAAGCAAACAGAGCCTTCAAAGATATAAAAAGTTGTCTGGTTGAAGCACAAATTCTCTCTTGTCTAGACTTTTTGTTAAAATTTACGGTTCAGACAGATGTTTTACAGGAGGGATTGGGTGCTTTCTTGACTCAAAAATTTTCAGAAAAAAAAGTCATAGCTTTCGCAAATCGTGATTTGTCCGCGTCTGAAAAAAAAATTATACGACTGAGCTTGAATGTTTGGCAGTACTTTTTGCTATTAGCAAATTTCGGCCGTATATAGATGCTACAACTTTTCATGTTATAACCGACCATTACTCTCTTTAATAGTTATGGTCAATAAAGGATCCTCCAAGTCGATTGAGTAGATAGTTAATAGAGCTCCAACAGTATCGATTTTTTATTACTCATAGGAAAGGTACTCACCATATTGTCCTTGACTCATTACCGCGCGCGGTTGCTTAAATATGCACGATAAATATATCCCTTGATTCTTACGATAAATGGTATCACAATATGATAACACAAATTCAAGATAGTCCTGAGCAGTACTCTGCTTAGTTTGTCGATAGAAATAAACTGTTTTATATACCTCGTAGCTTACGCAATCAAGTTTTAGTTGAAAACCATGACAAACTGGTAGCCGGTCACTTTCGAATTTACAAAACTGCAAAACGTATTAATGCAAAATATTATTGGTCATGTTTGCTGTTATTACTAGATATGTGCGTAGATGTTGTGTTTGTTTACAGCACAAAGTGGCACAAGATAAACCAGATTGGTTAATGGGTAAACAACGCATTATTGATAGGCTATATTAAGTATTATGTACGGATCTTATGGGTCCACTGCTTATATCTTTTAATCGGAATTTTTATATTTATGTAGAACCGGATTGTTTCACAAAAAACTTTTTGTTTGCAATTAAGTCGTCAAAATTGGAAGTAATAGTCACGCATTTAGAATCATTATTAATGCAGAACGGTGTACCCGAAAACATTATTACAGACAACGGTAGACAATATGTTAATCGTTCGTTTAAAGATTTATGCACAAAATTTAAAATTAATATTTCCTATACGCCGTTCTACCACTTTTTGTTTAAAAATTGCAATTTTAACGCAAAAAAATAATTTTGCTGATGAAATTGATCAGAAATTTTCCGTAGAATTCAATTTTGGCATTATTTGAAATAGTTTTTAAAAAGATTTATAAATTGTCTGACGGCGGAAATTATTTTAATTCGAAATTAGCGCCAAAGTGCAAGGTTAGGCAAAAAATAGGTACAAATACTTATGAGTTGGAAGATTTGGACAGTAGATCAATCGGAATCTGGCATGCAAAGGATTTGAAAGCAAATTCAGATTAAGTTGAGATTGAGATTATTATTTGAGCAAATTATTAGTTTATGTTTTTTTTGTAAGAAAAGTTTTTTTAAATAAAATTATTGAATGGCAAGTAGGCAACGATAGATTTGATAGTTTTTGTTGATATTTATGTAACGACAGTTGGGGCAAGAGGCTCTTGAAGTTAAGGTCTAATCCCAGAGAGTTTTAATCGCTCAGAGGAAATTATAATTAGTATATATATATATATATATATATATATCTGTACAAATGTATGTAAACAATACTAATTTATAATAAACCTATCTTTAAATTGGACCTGTTGCCCATTACTAAAATAAACTCTAACTTACAAAGAAAAAGACCTCACCCACAACCTTTGAGCAGCCGGAGCCGTCAAATTGACGTTACAACAAGTACAACTATAGTAAGTACAAATTAAAGAAAAATAAGAAATGAACGTGTACGTGAACGGAGATAAATTAGAGCAAGTGGAAACGTACTTTGGTACTAAAATTACAAAAACTTAAAAAGGCAAGTAAAAAATTACAATATGCATATGATTGGCAAAAAAAACTTTAGAAAAGAAAAACAACAAATTAAGTAAGAAGTTAGATAATAATAATATAATATTTTTCTTAACGCTATAGAATTGCTTTGATTTAATAGAGTATAGAGTATAGTTGTAAATTACTTTTGCATATAGTATTTATATTTTATATTGATAATTTAAAAAAAAAAAAAAAAAAAGCATATAAAAGTATATAATTTTTTTTAATTATACATTTTAAAATATAAATACTATATGCAAAAATATTTTACAACTATACTCTACTCTGAAATCTTATTACATCTATGAAAGTATCAAAAAACCTTTTCTTCTAAAAAAAATACTGACACGTATAGCGACGTTTTTAAATTAAAATTGGTTTTTATGAGACAAAACGCTAATTAACTCAATACTCAAATGATAAAATCAGTCATCACTTTTATATATGTTGAATATGGTTAAAGAATAAAGCACTAAATAAAAACTCCTATTTTATTAATTGCAGAGAAACGACTTAACGCATCATTTCTTTTTAAGTTTAAGAACACAGATTATATTTTCTTCTACAATGTTTAAAAATTTAATTTAATGATATTCAGGTATTTTCTTGTTTGTTTGGTTCTGTAATCTCTTATAATACTGCAATTATTCTCCCCTCTTGAAAAAGATTAGATTATAAGATTAAAGAAAACATACAGATAATAATAAAATTAATACAATTCTTATTAAATTGGCTATTGACATTGAAATTATTAAATTGTTTAAAACTTTTAAGTTGTCGCAAATTTGATATAATTTTGCAAAAAAAGGGATTATAAATAAAGAAAAGTAGAGTAGAGCAAAAGAAGAAAGAACTAGTAGATATAATTACAAAAAAAAGAAATGATGGATAAGACATGCATTAAGAAAATTTTTTTATTGAAAAAAGTAATTAAACGAATGATGAACGCAAGTCCAAAAAAAAAACAAAGGAGAAGATGCAAGATGATTAGTGTTCTAAAAAAAGGTACAGTAAACTGAAGAATAACAACATTTGAGTTTTTTTTAGATTATTTTTACCTGAATACACTCCTAGAGTTTGGTTTATTTCTCTTGGCTCATCTTGTATAAAGGATACTGGTTGTTCTGGTAAAAAAATAACAATGGGGAAAGAATTATAGAACTGAGCGAGGAAAACAACTTTATAATAACAAACACAAAACTTAAGATGATACATAAATTTACGAGAGAAAAACTGATTAGAAACAAAAAATCAATAATAGACTACTTTATAGTAATCAAGCAAAAATGAAAAAAAAAACCGTATTAAATGTAAAAGAACTGAGAGAAGATGTTGGAAGCAATTATTATCTGGTAAAAATGATTCTAAGATATAGTAAAAAAAGATAATAAAACAAGAGAAACATCAAAAATTGAAGAAAAATGGAAAACGTTTAAAAACATTATACTAGAAGCAGGAACAAAAACCTGAACAAACAACAAAAATTAAAAAAGAAAGATACAAAAAAATCTGAATTGTGGGCTAGAAAAATAAAATTAAAAACTTAAGAGAAAAAAAAATACAAAAGATAAATAAATAAAAAAAAGATTTTATAAAACACTAAAACAGATAAAAAAAAAATTTTATTGCAAAAGAAAATAAAATAATGGGAAGATGGAAACAATTATTTAAAGAACTGACAAAAACAAAAAAAAACCTAAGCTGAAGGCACAAAAAGAAGAAGATAAAAAGACTTGCAAAAGATAAAGAAAATAAAGAAAATAAAGAAAGAAAATATGATAAAATAATAAATAATAAAACATAAGGGTAAGAAAAGAAAAAAAAAATTAAAAACTACTAAATGACATAGCTAAAAGTATTAAATCACCAGAAGAATTAAACATAGGAACTTATATTCAAGAAAAAAAGCTGCAATAACTATAGGAGAATATCGATCAGCAGCGTACCGGAAAGAAAAATTTTAGAAAAAAAGAAACAAGATTAAAGATAATAGTCACACATTGTAAATGCAAAAGAAAAAAAAAAAACTTAAAATCTTATCTTTATATTATTGCTAATAAACAAAAAATTTTCAAATAAGAAATACATATCTCCTTCATTATCTTACTGATGGCGTTTAACCGGATAAGAAAAGAATATATGTGAAAAATACTACAAAAGCAAGAACAAGAAAAAAAAAATTAAAATGTATAGAGAAAACAAAAACATTGTTATCAAATAATGAAGAATCAAAAAAATTTAAAACAGATTAGTCTAAAGCAGCATGTGTTCTGAGTCCAATACTATTTATAATAGTGCTTGACAAATCCAAAAAAAGCAACAACAAAAAAAATATAGACTTTAAAAGAAAATGAAAGCAATGCAAGCAAGATAGCAAAAATGCTAATTTTGGATGATATGGCAATAGTAGCAAAAACTGAATTTTATTCTGATTTATTAGTACTTTTTTGCTGTTTTTCTGGGTTGCAAAACTTTAATATAATAGAATAAACTTTTAATATAGCACTTTAAGTTGTTGTTTAGTTTTAGATTTGTGAACTTAATTGCTCAATTTTCTTTTGAATTAATGATGTTGTTGTGACCTCTACTACTTGTTAATTTATGTTTATAAATATAATAAAATAAAAATGTAATAAAAAACATAGTGAATTGTTTTATTTTTTTATTATTGTTTTATTTTTTTGCGTGAGAAAACTGCATTTCTACGTTTTAAAAAAGTTTTATCTTATTGCTAATAATTTTGTAGTTTTAAAACTTTTATATACAAATATTACATTAAATTTTATGTGTTTAAATTTTTTATACCGTTTCAGCAATTGCGTAAAATTTTGATTTTTTTTCCTGCCGTTTTTGTAAAAATTGTTTAAAAGTTATTTCACTTCTTTTACTACCTACTTACTTATAGTATTGGTTCTTGCATATAATATGTGTCTGGCACAACTATGTGCAATACTTAGATGTTAGCTAGTTTAAAAGGTCTCCATGCAACATATGAATGCAAAACCAGAAATACCAATTTTGACCAGCCGTAGCAACATTTTTTTTATCTAACGCTTTGTAACTTTGATGTTTGGAAGTTTTGTTTAAAAAAAATTTGTAAATTATAAATTTTTATATAAATTGGGATAAGACGTTTTGTTGTAGCGTCTGATTAGCAGTCTACAAGATCCACAGCAAAACTGTCAATCCAATGATTGACGGCGTTTTAATATTTAGTAGTATCTGCCGAATGACTACAATAGCCAATTGTACAAAATTAACTATCTATTTATGTTTATTATTTATGTAACTTTATTGCTCAATAAAAATATTATATATATATATGGGTAATTCCATTACTTTTCAACCAATTTGAAAAAGTCGACCTCTTTGATTTTGCTCAAATTTTCAGGGATCAAAATATAGATGAAAAAAATGAGATTTCCAAAATTTTAGACCTTAGAATATTGCCTGATCAAAATAACACACATTTGAAGGTCAGAAATTTTACAATAAAACGTCATTTTTAGCTTATTTTGTATCTCAATTTTTGGGCTTCTGGAAAATGATAAAAAGGTCTACGATAGCTCAAATTATTCCTTATTACATGTACTTTAAATCCCATATTATTAAGCTTGAAATCGTGGCAGTAATTTTGATATATTAAACTTTAAACATTATTCCAAAAAAACCCGTAAATTTAGCAGAATCGCAAAACTTTGCTTTCTTTAAACCGTTCTAACTTTGTCAAATCTTTACAAAATTTAATCCACAAGGTCTAGATTTCTTTGTGTTTAATCTCTTTTTAAAGTAATTACACAAGACTTATAGAATCAATACGTATACACCACTAATTTGATGCAGGAAGTTGCACATAATTTCGCGATCTTCAAAACTTGTAATTTTCAGGTCCCAAAAAAGCGCTGTCACCCTATGTCGATTTTTGTCAAAATTTTAGTAAATACTTTTTGGAGAACAAGAAAAAAGGGTATCTACATGAGAAATAGTATATCGGGCATTATCAAAAAAATTTTAATATTTAAAAATTGGCAAAATTGGCAAACCACACATTTTTGTATCTCAGTTTTTGGGCCTTTAGAAAAAGATTAGAAGGTCCACGATGGCTCAAAATATTCCTTATTACATGTACTTTAAAACCTATATTTGTCTATTTAATGTTAGGCCAGTCATTTTGATACATCAAGCTTCAAACATTATTCAGAAAAAAACCGTATATTAAGCAAAACTTCAAAATTATGCTTTGTTTAAACCGTTCTAACTTTGTTAAATTTTAAAGAAATTTGATCCACGAGGTCTATATTTCTTTGTGTTCAATCTTTCTTTAAAATGATTACATAAAACTTATAAAATCTATACATATTTACCACTAAGTTGATGCAGGAAGTTGCACATGTTTTTGCGATCTTTAAAACTTGTAATTTTTAGGTCTCGAAAAACCGCTGTCACCTTATGTCGATTTCAGTCAAAATTTCAGTAAATACTCTTCAGACCACAAATAAAAGGTTATTTATATGAAAAATGATATATTGGGCATTATCAAGAATTTTTTTATATTCAAAAATCATCAAAATTCAGAAAATCTAAATCATTTTTTGTCTATCTTGCTTTGTTTTTGAGATAGTCAACAAATACAAAATATTTAAAAAACTTTTTATTTAGCAAAAAATACAAACAAAACAACATTACTTTAACAAGCGTGCATTGATGCAAGCTTTTGATACTTGTTAAAACAGTTTTCTTTGGATCGGTTAGTAAAATTTAATAAAAATGCTGTTCAACATAGAGAATACGCAGATATCATTTTTGTTTACGGACTCTGAAATGGTAATGCCCTAGCAATTGAGATTTCCTGACAGAAAACAATTTTTTTGACTCGTTTTTTAGTGAAAATGTTCACCCAAATTATTATCAAAAGTAAAACACCTACAACCAGGCGACGCAGCACAACGACTTGCATTTTCTCAATGGCTTCTTGATAATACCCAATATACCATTTTTCATATAAATAACCTTTTTTCTTGTAGTCTAAAGAGTATTTACTGAAATTTTGACTAAAATCGAAATAGAGTGACAGCGTTTTTTCGGGACCTGAAAATTACAAGTTTTGAAAATAGCGAAAACATGTGCAACTTTCTGCATCAAAATAGTTGTGAATATAAATTGATTCTATAAGTCTAGTGTAATTACTTTAAAGAAAGATTGAACACGAAGAAATCTAGACCTCGTGGATCAATTTTCTTTAAGATTTGACAAAGTTAGAATGGTTTAAACAAAACATAATTTAGCAATTTTTCAAAATTTACGTTTTTTTTTAAAATAATGTTTAAAGCTTAATATATCAAAATGACTGCCCCAACATTAAACATACGAATATGGGTTTTAAAGTACATGCAATAAGAAATATTTTAAGCCAACGTAGACCATCTTATCTTTTTCCAGAGGCCCAAAAATTGAGATACAAAAATGTGCGGTTTGTCGATTTTGACAATTTTTGAATATTAAAAATTTCTTGATAATGCCCGATATACCATTTCTCATATGAATAACCTTTTTTCTTGTGTTCTAAAGAGTATTTACTGAAATTTTGACTAAAATCGACATAGGGTGACAGCGCTTTTTTGGGACCTGAAAATTACAAGTTTTGAAGATCGCGAAAACATGTGCAACTTCCTGCATCTAAATAATGGTGTATACGTATTGATTCTATAAGTATTGTGTGATCACTTCAAAAAGAGATTGAACACGAGGAAATCTAGACCTTGCGAATCAAATTTTGTTAAGATTTGACAAAGTTAGAACGGTTTAAAGAAAGCAAAGTTTTGCGATTTTTCTAAATTTACGGTTTTTTTTGGAATAATGTTTAAAGCCTAATATATCAAAATGACTGCCACGATTTTAAACTTAATAATATGGGTTTTAAAGTACATGTAATAAGGAATAATTTGAGCTATCGTAGACCTTTTTATCATTTTCCAGAAGCCCAAAAATTGAGATACAAAATAAGCTAAAAATGACGTTTTATTGTAAAATTTCTGACCTTCAAATGTGTGTCATTTTGATCAGGCAATATTCTAAGGTCTAAAATTTTGGAAATCTCATTTTTTTCATCTATATTTTGATCCCTGAAAATTTGAGCAAAATCAAAGAGGTCGACTTTTTCAAATTGGTCGAAAAGTAATGGAATTACCCATATACATATATAGTTAAGAGTACGGCAAATATTGACTTGCAAGTATCCGTTTAGAAAAGTAAGTAGTGTTATTAAAGTCATTTGACATTATAAGTTTTTGGTGTAATATATTAACTATTATTTCATAAACCAAATTTTTTTTTTTTTAATTTTTGCTCACATTTACCGGATAATTTTTACTGTGTGTTACCGCTGACACATCACTTGACTTATACTACCAGAATTTTTCGATTCATAGCCTGCATGATTTTATTAGCACTTACACAACTTTTACCAATAATATAATTAACACTATATAATATGTTGAAGGTTGCTCAACTATGATTCACAACTTTACACATTCACAATGTCATTATTTATATTTAAATTAATAACAATTAAATATTTTTAAAGAAACAATATTATCCTGTAATTGTTTATTACTTTAATATCATTGTTGACTCACTTATTTAAACAAAGCAAATGATTTAAAACGAAAGTTTAGTAGATGCAAAAGTAATGATAGCAACAATTTCAAAATGATTATGTTCGATTGTAATATCTGGAAAGCGTAAATTATATCATTAAATACTATTTAAAATTAAAAAAATAAACAACATACATGCATGATCTAAATTTCAAATTATATATAATTTAGTTCGAATATAGAAATTAAAAGGCACTTTTGATGTAAAAGTGATTGAGGTATCAGATTAATAACTCAATTGTATTCGAGAAAGAACCGTGAAAATATTTTACAGCCGAGTAAATAAAAATACAAGATGTAAAATGACTTCGAAAAGTGAAATAATGATGTGTTAACCTACATTTCTTTCATTTACTTTTTTCTTGTTTTTTTTTTACGCACATCAAAAACAAATCTACTATGAACAATCAAAACGTAATTACAGCAAACCCGTAAAATGTAGATTGCTAATTATGTAAAATAGAAACATAACAAGTGTTCCACTTCAAAATCAACAGTACCCTAAAATTATAATTAATATATGCTGTTTTTTTTCTATTAGAAATTATAAGAATTACTATATTATAGTTTAATTATTATAATATAAACTATTATCATTTATTTTAATTGTGCAATAAATAAATAAATAAAGAGACTGAAGAATTAAGTACTATTTTACATTATTATTACAATGAATGGATAGCATTCGCTGCGTAAATATAATTATATCTTTTAATTATATTATATTTTATATCCACTTAACAGGTTTTTTATAGCACGTCAAGCTATGTCGGTCATTGAATTTATTTTTATTAATTATTATTATAGGGAAAAAAATCACAAATTACATTATTACGTCCACAAATTGGTACCCGGCATTTCGAACACAGCATGCTTTTTATTTACAATAAAATATAATCACATTTAATACGACTTTATTATAGATGATTTGGACAAATTTATGCTAGTAGCATATTAAATTTTAATAATCTTCATACAACAACTTATTTTATCACAATTGCTGAATTTTATGTTATTTATAGCAATAATTATGCGACTTAAATTCCCATAAGGGAGGAGAGTATTTTAATAAGTAGGTAGTTCACACTGTATTTTTATAAATTTCAATTTATGCTTTGGGAATATTTAAGTTTAAAGATCTGCCACTGTTTAATTATACCAAGCTGTTCACTTTATAGCTTGGTTTTAAATTGCAGAAACAAAGTAATATACATAAACTAAAATAAATGATTGTTTTCTTATTATGGTTTGTAATATATTCAAGATTATCTCTAATATAAAACACCATTATTAAGTGAAATCTTATAAAGCAATCAAGATCTATTCCAAAATTTCAATTTAATATTTGTGTTTAATAATTGGAGTGATGTATAAATTCCCATGCTGATGATAATATGAATCCATTCATTCTGAAGGCATAAATAAACAAGTAGCCGTTTCTAACAGTTTAAGATCGTATCTGTTGGCTGGTATAAAATTCTTTGATGATGTATATCAATTACCAAATTATTTTCCACTTAAAGTATTCGTGATATCTTCATTCTAATTGAGAGTGCCTCGTTCATCACAATATGATTGCGATAAGCATCGCTTATTTTAATGAACAACTTGTACTGCGTAAAGTGAACAAGTACGACTTGCGAACCTATCTTTGCGTAACTGTTTTTTTTTTGTATGCACTTGTTGGGAAACGATATTTTGAGCTGATACATATTATTGGAATTAATAATATTAATTATAAATTCTCTCACATTAAACAGTGATGTGATATATTACAGTTATTGTGTAGAACAATATTTTCTAAATAATTAGTAATTTGTATATGGAAATAAGATTTTGCATATTCTTGCTAATTACTTTGTAATTGATAGAAGCTATGAGAAGAAAATAATTTGTAGATTTTGATCAAAGGAATTTTTCTTTCGTGTCGTTTACGTATATTAATAATTCACATTATAAGCTTGTTATGTATAATTATGTACATAGTATTATATTATATTAATTAACAGTTTTTTATTGTATAATAGTTTAAACATGTAAATAGTATTAATCTATCGCATTATAAATTAGGTCATAAGTATTTAACTGGTAAACACATAATATATATTTAAATAAAATTAACAAAAAAATTTAAATTTAAAAGCATTGTCAAGTATTAAATACAGTATCTGTGATTTTGACGTTTGATCTGAACAATTTAAGTAAATTATTTTTTTTTTAGTACTTCAGAAGTCCTATTTTAAATTTTACGGCATTTTATATCTGAGCATGCTTTGAACTTTTGATATATATTTTGTTATTAAAAACTATATAATTTCAGAAAATGGTACGATACACGCTTCAACAACGTTTAGAAAAAATGAAAATTTATTATAAACACGGTGTAATTTTCTGTGGTGTTTTTGGTTGGTATGAATCACTTTCCCACAATGCCATTGTAAAGCTAATTGCAAAATTTTTAAGCAACATTTCAGTCTATTTCATTGTCAAACAAAATTATTAAAAAAATAAAATATAAAAGAAAGGTCACTTTTCGACATACGACACTATAATCGTCATTTTATCACTATATCTCTTATTGATGTTAGAAACACAGTTTTTTTCTTAACAATCAATCTATAGTAATATTACATTAATGTGGCATATGTATAAGCAGTACATTTTTTATTCTAGATTTGAGTCAAAGCGTGAAACAATTTTTACTGCATTTAGGCCTCATTAGGAACTCCTTCCAGTAGTAAACCTTACTTTTTTACACAACGCTAACGTATGTGGTTAATGTTTGCTAAAACAATGCTTAAAAAAGTTTTTTATGTTTTGCAGGTTGTTTTTGAACAGTTGCAAATAGTAGTCGGCCGACTTAAAGCAATAACTGCCTTCTTTACCTGTCTACAACACGAGTTGTTATACTATTGTGTTTTAAACGCATTGTGGCTACTTTAAAGTAGTGATATGGATTTTTAATAGTAGTGCGGTGGTCTAGGGTTCAGGTCCACAGACCTTAAGAGTTAATCTGTACTTGCGCAACAATCTATCAATCTTTACGTTACCTATTGTGTTAAAGTGCCTTATTGTTCAACACAGTTTAATATTATTTGTGCTGCCAGTGTAAGAACTTTATGGCATTTTATTATTATAATGTCAATTTAAGCTTTTGCATAGTTAAAAGCTGGGCTCTGCTGTCTATTAGAATTTGCTCAATTTACTACATATTTTTTCGGTTATAATTTTTATTACCATATGAAATATTCAGGCTATCTCTGTTTGGATGATAGTTGTATGTGTCTTAAGATTTTACGAGTAAATTTTTGCTTTAGATCATAAACATTTTGAGTTATGTAGATTTGAAGGAGATGGTTTTTACCCGCCTTTAGTTCTTGTTGTTTATGTGTGTATACTATTACATTGATTTAATTACAAAGTAGAGTGGTATGGTATCATTGCGTTTAGACGCAGTGTTGCTAATGTTGCTACTTCCTCAACATGCAGTTGACCTTGTTTGTATACTACATGCTGCACTTAGGTATGCCATTTGTTACAACTGATTTAGTTTATTAACGTTTTTTGGTCACTAGATTAGTGGTTTATAAGTGAACTAAATTCTTATGATAGGTGTGTATGATTATAATGCTATCTTTGAAAACAGTCTCCATGTCTTGCCAAACGTCTACTTTGCCAGAACTACAGATACACTTTTTTACTTCTTATGTTTAAGTAAACTTGGTGTCAGAACATGCACTTTAGGACTTTTATACATTTAATTGGCAAATTTTTGAGTTATTTTTTTCATTATTTTTTATACTTTTTAGGGTTTTTTGGCTGCAGAGTATGCTTTTAGATTTGTCATATAAAAAATTGTTATATTATTTGTGTAGCCAATTGTGTAGATTCACAATTATTAAGTCGTTAAAGTAAACTGTTCCATAGTAGTAGTAATATTACACCATTTTAAGGGCAGACTCTGTCAACTATTTTTTAACTATTGTCTTGCGTACAGTGGCTATTACTACTTTTTTCTCTAACACGTGTTTTATATATCTACTGATTGTATCAAAAGTGTTATTTTTTATGAAAAGTGGTTTTGCAGATGCACTATCCCGATGTCTATAAATACTACTAAGGTGTGTACCTAATTTTTTAATATTTTTTTTAGTTTGAGCTATTACGCAGTTTATAGTTGCTTTTTTGGATTTTTATTAAATGTATGCGTGTTGGTTTAAATGTATTGGCGCAGTAATTAAAACCGTTTTTTAAATTGATTTTTTTTAAGTGTTTAAATAAAAAGACGTAAAACTTATTGAGCAGTTTTAGTTTTGCCAAGATGTAATCTCACCGTCTTTGTTATAGAGATGTAGCAGAAGACAATACATGCCTCATAGATTTTCATAAGTTGGGTTAAAGTTATATCATTGGCCCATTGTAAAAAAGGTAGGAAAAATTTATCCATTCTTGGCTTTGTATAGTAAAAAGTTTCTGATTGTCCAAGTTATACGCATATTATTTTAGAATGTTTTCGTCATCTCATGAGGATGAAGTTGCAACATTAAACCACGCTTGTGTTGACGTGGTACAGTCTCAGACGTGAGTTTTTAAAAACATTTTGGTTACTCTTAATAAATTGGCTGTATATATGCCGTCCAAGGGTTTCAAGTAACCAAATTGTTGTTAGGGGTCTTTTGATAAGCTTTTCTTTTGTAAGTTTTTGTCACGCAAAACAGGAAAAGAAACCATTAGTAAAAAACTAATGGTTTCTTTTTCCTGTTTTGTCTGGATGGGTAAATTTTCTCATTTACCTTCATGTCTTTCTCCTGTTGCATACTTTTGATGACTACTTTAATGGGTGGTTTAATGAACATGTAGGTTACTTGGCTGTTCTTTCTACTTAATTCAACTTTTTTTTTTGTACCTAAGACTTTTCGGGTCTTTCTTTTTGGTATTATAGAAAACATTCCAATTTTTTACATCAAATTTCTGATTTTGTTTTTCTATGCGGCTCAAGATTATGATTTTTAACTGCTTTGGTGATCCGTCTGCATACAACTACGTCTTGAGTACGGCTACAGTGCTTCTATGCTAGAGATTGTTTTCTTTAGCCGTTTTAAGAATTTGTCATTATCACAGATAATCTTAAAGATTATTTCTGTGTGTGACTAATAGTAGAAGATGTTTCCTCGGTAGTAAACAGAATTTTTTTTTAAGCTATCAAGTTAAAGTAGTTTTGATTAATTATGCCTGCATCTTAGTAATAATATAATTGAGGTTGGTGACAGCTACTTAAAAGTGTTTAAATACAGTCTTTTGTTAAAAAAATAATTTTAAGTATAATTTTTTTTTTTCGTTTTTCTAAAGAAGCTTTTGACTTGATTGGGATTTTCTTTGATTAGAGTTAGCAAAAGCTGCCATCTTACCACACGAGTTTATCTTGTCTGGAAATAAGTTTGCTTTTTTAGCAGCCATGCGCAATTTCAACTGATTTTGGCATTGCAAAGTCGCATTGCAAACATTTTGAATAAAGTTTCTAACTTAGGCGCGCTCTTACAGCTTTTAGCAGCTGTAAGCATATTCAAAGATGCACCCATTGTTATTTTTTTAAGGTGTCCGAGGTGTCCAAAAACGCACTCAAATAACGTAGTTTTTCTTAAATTATTATTATATATGCTTAAAAATCATCTTTATTTCTCTGGTTCTCCACGCATCTCTTGGGTGACTGCTACCGGGTTTTCGTCATCTTTTTTTACGGGTTCCAACGCCACCTCAAACACGCGAGTAATTTAGTATGATGGCGATTTTATGTGCTACGTGCAATAAAAATATTGGTCGCTATGATGACTATATTAACTGTGTACAATGTGATAGTAATTTTCATATACAATGCAAAAACATACTTGAATCAACTTGGTGCACTCTTAAGGAATCTGGAGAGATTAAGAAATGGGTTAGCAATGAATGTAAAGAAGTCAACATAACCTCAAACGGATGAAACATAAACAATGATTGCAATAATCATAATGGAAGTAGGTGAGCTGCATATTTGTATTGAATATCAAATTGATTTTTTAAAAAAACATAATAAAATTTTGTCAGATGAAATAAATAATTTAAAACAAATTACAACATCTTTGGCAGCTGCAAAACCTGTAAAGACATCTGAAAAAACGCATTTAAATATGGCAAGCGTTATAAGTAAAACTTTAATTAATGGAAGTTTAAATCAAACCAAACAACTCACTGTTCAAAAGAAGAAACCTTCAGCAAAGCAACATGGCATCCAAGTAGCAACAATCAGTCAAGCGATAGAGCAAAATAGGAATTCTATGAGCAACAGAGAACATATAACAAAGAATAAAGAATAAACAACAACAAATAATAAAAGTATTCTTCTTCTTCTTTTTGGTGCCGTATCCGCTAGCGAATGTTGGCGATCTATCTGGCTATAATGGTTTTATTGACGGCGGCGCGGAACAATTCCACGGAAGTCTTCCCGTACCACTGTCGCAGATTTTTTACCCAGGAGGTACGTAAAGTATTACTGAGGAAAAAAGAACACAACAAAAAAATAACGCAGCAAAAGTAAATGATGGTTTTACTTTTGTTACATACAAAAAGAATAAAACTAAAAAACCAACAATTGAAGGAAAATCTAATGATAACTCCATTATTAGAGCAGCAATAAAACTTGTGCATTTTCACGTTTTTAAACTAAATCCTACTACTACTGCCCTTAAAGTAGTTAATTATGTAAAAAGTAAAAATATTATCAACGTAAAATGCAGTACAATTTCTTCCAACCGCCCCGATAAATCTGCTTTATTTAAGGTGTCAGTTCCATTAGAGAAGGAGGATACAGTAAACAATCCACAATTCTGGCCAAAAAGTGTACGTATTGATCGTTTTTTTCACTATCTAACGAAGAAACCCCTGAAAAAGTAACTAAAGTTGAACAATTTAATATTCAATTCTTAAATTTACAGTCAATTAAAAATAAAATGCTAGAATATGATGCATGTTACAATGCACTATGTTTAAGTGAGCATAATCTTAACAATACGGAAGCAGAATTACTTAATCTAAATAGCTATGCTACTACATCGTACTATTCGCGTAAGTTTAGTAAACGTGGGGGTTCAATTATTCTTTTAAAACAACAATCTATGTACTCCAATATGGATTATTTAAATGTTTTGTCTGTAGACAAGAATTGTAAAATAGCGGCTGTGTATGTATCAATAACATGTTTGTATCGTTCACCAAGCGTTGATTTTAACAGTTTTATTAACATTTTAATTTATTTATTAAATATAATTTATCCTCGCAATGCAAATATTGTTATTGGTGAGGATTTTAATGCACATTTTGGAATTAATGATAAACGGGCTACTGAAATCTGTGATATTGTGTAAGGTTACGGTCTCAAAATGAATGTAAATTTTCCAACAAGAGAAGAAAACTGCTTAGATAATGCATTTAGTAACTGTGATCTAATAACATCTCCCATTCAAACTGACCTGTTTGATCACATAGGTATTGGTGCAAGTCTACTAATTAACAAAAGTACGGAAAAAGTAAAACAAGTCAACTTTTCCAGGCCGATTACGGAATGTGGAAAACTGAAACTATTTAATGAGTAATCTAATACAAACTGGAGTTTTACAAAATCAAACCGAATTGCGCCTGAAGTTAAATACAATAATTTTCATGAGCATATTGTACAGGCATTTAACCGTTCATTTTCTTTAAAAAGGTGCATAACTATAAATAATAAAACAAATATTACTTGGTTTAATGATGACTTACGTAGAATGAGAGAAGTTCTTCATTTATATTATAAAGTGTTTCAAAATGCTAGAAGTACGCAGGCGGAAACTCAATACAAGTCATACCGAAATATATATAAAACTGCATTAAAAGAAGCTAAAATTAAAGCACATACAAAATACGTTGCTTCTAAAAATAACAAACACAGAGCTTTATGGAGTCTACTAAATTCTCAAAAACAAACGTCCTGTGATAATAACTGTGATATAAACTGTGATATAACGTCCACCAATTTTAACATGTTTTTTGTGTCTGTTGCCGAAAATATTGTGAAGTCTTTACCATTGCCAAACAATGATCCAATTAACTTTATGGGTGATGTGCTTTTAACAAATACTCAATCATTTTTTAAATTTAATCAAGTTTCGTAAATAGAGCTTAGAGATGCTACTGATAGCTTAAGAAATAGTAATAGCCGTGACTACTATGGTATATCGTCAAATATAATAAAATGTATTAAAAACATAATTATTGAGCCGCTTACAAATGTAATAAACAACTGCATAGAAGCAGCTATTTTTCCTGCTCAAATGAAAATAGCAGTTGTAGTCCCCATTTACAAAAAAGGAAAAAAGAACTTACCAGATAATTATCGTCCATGATCACTTCTACCAATTTTTTCAAAAATCTATAAAAAAAATTTAGCAAAACAGCTAACCTAATTTTTTGAGATCAACAATTTATTCACTAATTGCCAATACGGTTTCCGGCACGTAAGATCAACAACAACAGCAATAATTAATTTAATCGACAAAATAATAGACTGTTTTGAAAAGGAGTGCTACTCTATAGGGTCATTTATTGACCTAAGTAAAGCCTTCGACTGCGTGTCACACAATCTGCTTCTAAGAAAACTATACACATACAACATCCATCCAAAAAGTTGTAGGTTTATGATGCATTACTTATCAAATAGAGTACAATGTGTTAAAGTAAATGGGAATATGTCACAGCTACTTAATATTGATGTTGGGGTACCTCAGGGATCCATACTAGAACCACTATTGTTCTTAATATATAAAAACGACTAACCAAATTATCTGAAAGCTGATAAATTAGTGTTATATGCTGATGACACAACAATATTAAATAAAGGTAAATCCTATTCTGAAGCCTTAGTGAAAAATAGTGAGACACTATTAAAATCTACGGAATGGTTTATCTGCAACCAACTGTGTTTGAACCAAACTAAAAATACATCAGCTATATTTACTAACAAATCAGCAGATGCTGTAGACGATACGATAGAGATAAAGTTCTAAGAACTGCATCTAGATCGCAGATTACAATGGCAAAGTCAAGGAGATAAAGTATGCTCATAATCTAAATAAAAATATATATTTGCTTCGTAACCTTGCAAATATTATAGCAAACCCCGCTTTAAACTGCGTATGTTTTGCACATTGCCAGTCTTGCATACAATATGGCTTAATAATCTGGGGCCACTCTACATCTAGACATCGCATTTGCATTGCAACGACGTGCTGTACGGATTATCTCAGGCATAAAATATCGAGATGATTGTAGGATAGGCTTTGTAAAACACCAAATTTTAACTGTGCCATGTCTATATTTTAGAATGTTTAATGTATGTTCATAAAAATAAAGATAATTTTAATGTAAACAAGGAATATCATAACCACAACACTCGGCGCCGGAGTGATTTAAGGCCATGTGCACTTTGCTTAAATAGTTCCAGAAACAGCACAAACTATTACGGTAGTAAGTTTTATAACTTACTTACCATTCAGTACAAAAAGAGCTAATCAGAACCAATTGTATAATCTAAAAAAGTCAGTTGACATAAACTTTGAACACAAAACACAAATCAGAGTCAATCTGGATAATTTTTTTTCTAATGTACACAATAAATCCAGATTTATTTTATTCCTCTTAACTGCTCTTTACGACCATAGAATTAAAATAAAACAAGCATCTAGTGACGCTGATACACTGATTATCCGCACAGGAGTAATAAAATTCCTAACTAGTGACAAAGTAGCAACAATAGGCAAATATGTTGATTTTATTGTCCTCTTCATGTCTTTAACCCTATCTGAAAAACAGATATTATTTGTAAAACCAAACAACGGCAAAGTAGAAAAAAAGGTATATTCTAGTCAGCAATTGCAAACTATGGGAATAAAAAATGCATATATCTTGTGCATGCATTCAGCTGTTATGATACAATTTTTGCTGCATATTGACAAGAAAAACTTGTCTGTTTCAATTTGTTCAGAAAGCAAGCTACTTTGTAAAGTATTAATAATAATAAATGTTACAATGCTTTTATCAAGTCGATGCTAAATCAGACCTTTCTGCGCTGCCGCCGATAGAAGAAACAGCATGATATTTGTGTATACCACTAAATTCAATTTTGGTTAGAAAATGTACTTCTTCCAGAAGTTTGAGAGCGGCCGGCTGATCCCAGTGACTACAGAAAACGCAACATCATCTGAGGCAGTCCTCAACCTTATTTATTGAAAATCTATAACTGAATGTAGAAACAGATGTGGTTGCCAAAAAGCTGGAATAATGTGCACAAGCATTTGCCACAACTGCCATAGAGAATGCTTAAATGACTTTACTTCTGCCCCCAAAGAAGACTTTGATGACCTTAATAATCTGGATTTCATTATACCTAGAAGAAACACAACATTCGGTGAAAAGGTTTGTAAATAAAAATGAAATTGCTAAGTTTAATAGACCTACATCCAGAAATTAATTGAAATTGCACTTTTCTTATTCTTCACTGATTTCGTGCAGCTTAGCAGTGATAAACCGATGATTATACATTGTTTTACTGCTTGTCTACTTCTTGTTATATAGAGTTCATAGTTGTGTGACGGTTCTCTCACACAATTATTTACAAGCGATCAAGAGTTGATTGATTATGCTGATGATTTTTAAATTCTTCAAAATTTCCGTAATTTATGTATTCTTAAAATTTTTGTTTATTATTTAATAAAGTTGATTTTTTTTCTTTTGCCAAGTTGTAAAGCTTGTCTTCATAATGATCCAACGTATTCAAAAGTGTAGGTAAAACTTTGTCAAATATTGATTTACAAATATCTAACAAATGATGGTAAAAAGTACACTTTTTTTTTTGTTTAGGATTTTTTAATAAATTACATTTTGTGCCGGCTAACTTTTTTTGTGTTTAAAAAAAAACGCAATCTTTTGCGTCTTATAACTCTGCAACCGTTAAAATATTAAAAAAAATATAAATAACCAATTTTATTTTAAATATTATTAGCTTTCATTATGTATATAGTCATCTTTTACCTCCGACCTACAATTCTTGAGATATTAACAAAAAAACAAAAAAAAGTGCCTTGTTTTTTGTCATTGTGTTAGAGCGCGTGTTATATTTGTCAGGACTTTTAGTATATTTTTTACTAGGTACCTATATATTAGTGTAAAATGTTTCAAAACTTAACTTAAATTTTTCATAAAGTAAAAATTTACTTTGACTGAACTAGTTATTTTAAATTATATACTGTATAATATTTACTTAATTTTATTTCTGGGTACAATTTTTAGCAGTATATTATGTAACAGTTTTTATAGTTAAAGTAAATTGGAATAAAATTGTTTTTTAGATTAGTATTCTTATAACCTATAACTAACTATTCGTAACAACAAAAAACAAACTTTTTTTAGAGTCACAATTAAACACGGTGGTAAGGTACTTTTTTCCAAGAAGACCGAAAAGAATTTTTTATTTGTCACTTACCGATACTACAGCAAAAAGATAATCATATTTAACTTGGCCAAGGGTTTTTAGAGCAACAAAGCGGCCGCAAATCCAACCGGTTGCATGCATCAACTAACCAAATAGTTTTGTACGTTTTTTTCTAATACAGGTTGCTATGAGTATTTTTTGAGCTGTAAAGATATCACATATTGATAGTCTCATCTACTTTAACCATTAGTTTGCACTTTCACAAAATAAAAATCACATTAAAGTAAATGGATCCTACATAAATTTTAAAATAACAATAAAATAAACCGTTTTAATCTTTGTTTGACAAACTTATTTCTTAATAAAAATTACTTGCAACAAAAAGTAAATACATCAATTTTACTAACTGGTCCAATACCACACATTTCAAAACCTTTGTTGTACACAAAAAAAATATTATTGTGTGTTTGGTGAACTGCAGCTGGAATTGTCAATTATGAGTTAGTTTAGCAAGTACAAGCCACACTCTAGAAACAGCGTTCTATGATTAATCAACAGTAAATGCCATTCTAACAGCATAAAGCTAGACTTCTTACCGCACAAATGCACTGATTATATACAAAAAGTAAAAACAAGCTACTTAAAATGCAGATATAAAAAGAACTGTGGAGAAACGTAGAAAAGTAGCAAATCATTATTAATTTATTCAATATTATGGGTAGCACCGCCATAATAGAAACATTTAAGAGTCCTTTAAAAATCTGTTATGAAATAAAAGTGTACAAAATGATTGAGTTCTTAAAATGTATTAGTCTAAACAGAAGAATTTTTTATATTATTGCAAACTTATATTGAAATAAAATTAGATCATCAATGCAACAGCAATTAATATTAAATAGGCTGCATTTTATTACCTGTACACTTGATAATATTGACAAGTGTAATTTCTGAAAAACACAAAGATGACGTTAAAATTTATGTTTTGTATATTTATTTATTTTAAAAGTTTAAGTTTTTATGACATTGGAGGACTAAATTATATAACAAAAGAACTAAATTATATAATTCTTTGTTAAACATTAAAAACATTGAATTAATAGTTATAATTATTTTATTATACTAATGATGCGTAAAATAACAATATTATTTTTGTAATTTTTAACTGCATCTTTTGTCCTTTGTTTATGAACTTATTTATATATTTCATAGCAAAGTTATTATTAACAATTAATATTTTTAGTTTTATAGAAATATGTTGAAGTAATTTTAATCAATAAATTGGTAACAATAACGATTTGAGTTATAGTACTTACAATTTGCAAAGATAAACCAATAATATCTGCTTTTTCAAATCAATATTTAATTTTTATAAACAAAAATATAAGAAGTAAATTTAATAATAAAAATTCTTTATTAATTAATTAAATCTTGGAAATACATATAATTATAAAACTTTTATATTATGTTGAGATTCCTGCGGCAAGCTAAAAGGGTTTGCGGTATTTTACTTAATTAATTTTATATTTATTAATCATTATATAAAAATATTTAAAAAAAACAAAACAAAACGTGTGCATAATTTTGATAAGTACTACTACAATAAGTTTTTAAAATGAATAAATATATATTCGGTAAGGTGCTAATGCTATTTAACATACATAAATATTGTAAGTAATATTAAAAATAGCCCAAGGACATTTTCCTTAAACTTATGTTAAAACAATTTAAAAATATATAAGTATAGATTTTAAGCATTTTTTTCAATACTAAATTTAAATTATTCATAAGCACGAATTATAATATATACAACAGAAAAAAACAAGAATTGCAATATGTTAATGCTATTTTATACGCTCAAGAACATATGCATAACAATAAAGGTGTGAATAATAAAAATACAACTGTAATTAAATTTAATAATTTATAGATACAGGTTAAAAATATATTATGAATTCACATAGCATTAAACTTGGAAAATATATTTTCTTTGTAGGTTTTAGTAATTTGTTACATACATGAATTAATTATTACTTTCCGAAAGGCTTAAAGGTTCTTGAACTGAGTGAAAAGAAACCTATATAAACCTTCGTGTTGTTATTGTGTGTGAAATAGACGACTGTTAAAAGAAAATGTTAATGAATATTTAACATAGTGAATAAGTGCATAAAAAATAAATATGTGTATGTATTTAAGATAATTAAAATCATGTTTCTACATTAAACTTCCGTTTAAGAAGCGCAGTTTGTGTATTTACACCTCATGTATTTTTTTTAAAATATAAATGAATGCGGTGCATGATGAAAAGAGAATAAAACAAAACTATTCTTTTCGGAATAATATGTTGTTTTTATTATAATTGTCGGTGGGGTAATAAATTCTGCAGTCATATGGGTATATGAAGGTATTCATATTTTTCTTGAACATGAAAGGTTATAAGCAGGTGTATAAATGTAATATAATAAGTTGGTAAGATCTCATAACAGTAAATTAAACTCAGTTTCCTGTTATGCGCGTTTTAGAATAATCATAATGGAATTATGCTTTGTAATTGTTCCATATATTAATATTTAATATTATTTATTAGACGCTTTGTGAAGTATAGAAGAATATGCAAGATTTTTGTATGTTTTTAATGGGGACTTATATATTGTGGTGGCATTTAAAAGAGATCCCTTTTTCATAGCGCGTAAAGTAAATTATATATGCGAGGGACATTTATCAAAAGAAGCGTTGGAGTTGAAGTAAAAATCTTCATAGAACCTCCTTTTTCTGGTCGCAAACTGGGAGCACTCTTTTGCAAACAATTGTGTGTTTATCTGAGGAAGGGTTAATTGTGCAAATCATATATCATCTACAGGCCTAAAGGAACGTTAAGCACGCGGTCATTTTCTCATATCTGACCAAACCCTTTAGTTTAATAATAGATATAATTCAAGTGAATCTGTGTAGTGGCTGTGTGTGTTTGAGCAACATGCATGTTGTCAGAAGCAGTTTTGATCATTTTTCAATGGCTCGACTTTTCTACATGCACTTGCTTTTTAACTTATTGCCTTATTATTTATAAGCATTTAAAACGAAATTTAATTTAATTCCGAGCATAATTTATGTAATAGTATAAATGCAACGACATTATATATTTGCGAGAGAGCGTATGTTGTGTTCGTGAGCGTACAGAACCTAAATCTAAAACTGTCTGTTTGAACAAGATGTAACAATAGCACATCTGCAAATCCCAATACCGCACTAAATCACACGTAATATAAACAACCCTAATACATCATTTAGAAAAATATTCGTTGTGAGCTGCGGTTTATTTCTGTTTTGTGTACACTTTAGCCGCACGGATATTTTTGACATATTTGCTCATAATCCATTTTCAGTATATAAATCGTTGGTAATGCTAACGCGTCCGCATAACGCCACTTTTTTATTATATCATTTGCGCCTGCTTTCAAACAGACCTTGACTATCTTTATATCTGTATTTAATGTTTGAAGCACATATAAATAGATCAATTTGTAATCAAAATTTATATTAAAATATTTTTATATAGTTAATTTATATTTATATTTGAATATGCAAAACTGTAAAGAAAGTTACCTATAATTACCAAATTTAATTAAACATATTAAAAAATAAAATCATATTTTAATTAATTAAGATTTATTTGGTTTATTATTAATTGTTTCTATTAGCTACATTTGTTAACAGTTTATTTAATCAAATACTTACTGAAAAAAAAACGTAAGTATTTTAATAGTTCGTATTGCAATCCGCAAAATATTTTGGTAAAAGTTTATATTATTATACAGTATTACTATTTATAATAATAAACGTTTATTTCTTGCTTTTTGGCATTGAAAATCATACTACTTAACATAACATTTACATATAACTTAATTCAATACTAATACTATATATAACCTTTAAACCCTGTTTTTAATTAATTATTTATCAATTTTGTTTTTATCTTATTTTTGTTATCATCCATCTTATTCCTCTTTCATCATCTTTCCGTATCTCATTTCTTTATTTTCCTTAGTCAAAGCACACATTTTTCACATTTATTTTTCCTTGTCTACACAAAATTTGCATACTTGCATTGTACCTAGATTCATTTATCCGTGTTCTTTGCACTTGCACTTGTATATTTTTACCTTTCATTATAATTTTCTTTTACATACTTCTTCCTTTCTCAATCTTTCTGCTTCATCACTAGCATATCCATTTCTGTTAAAAAAAATTTTTTTGGCATGTTTACATTTTTCCACATATTCCTTTCATTGTCTCCTTTAAACACTTTTGTAATATTTTACATTAATTTTTTATACATCATTGCACGCTTCCTGCTTCTATTTTTAATTTATCTTTTTTAACTTATTTTATTACAATGTACGCTGGAGTCTCTTTGGCTACCGTCGTTTGAGGTGAGATTGATCATAAAAAAAATGTTTTCAAATGTATTTTCTTTCTGTGTGAAAAATATTTTTTATAGATAAGTTGTTTCAATAGATGTGAGTTTCAGGAACAATATCCAATAATCAGAAAATATTAAAAAAAATCATTAAAGGATCTATAAAGGAAAAATGTTGTGAACAATCTCGTACTAAATGTGGGGTGTGATTGTTCACCCAAAGTTTTAATACATATAATAAGCAGAGAGCTGCATAGAAACTGATCAATCTGACCCTCGTCCATTTCGAACTTACGGTTTAAAAGTTATATGAGTTTTCTGTGTTTGGGGTGAGATTGTTCAGTATGGGTGAGATTGATTAGTGGCAAATTAGTGATGCAATAGGTAACAAAATAAAAAATGTATGGCATACTTTCAAAATAAACATTTATTTTCTATCTGAAATACAAAAAAAGAACTGTTTCATAGGTGCAACTAAATATTATGTTCTAAATTATAAAAAAAGCAAAGGATTCTTATATTTTGTAAACATCGATTTCCTTTTCGAGTTAATAAGTAACTTTATCGTTAAGGCTATTAACAGTAGGAGTTGGTAAAATAGCTATCACGTCTTCTATGCCAGCTACAAATTCATCATCGGGTTGGGGAGCAAATAATTTTTGTGTCTTGTCAGAAGATTTCATCCCTAAGAATTCAAACTCTTGTTTTCCTTTCTCAGAATTTACACTCTGTACTACGGCCGTGTAGCGGTAAACCGTCTTTTTTCTAGATCCTCCCAGGACCTTTACAAGAACAAATGTTCCAACATCCATATCTTTCAATCGTAGTTCATAGTATTCAGTTTCTTGTCGCTCAACCACTAGAACGTCTTTAATAGGTTCATCATCTGAATTGTCGTTAGTGACTGGTTCACAAACATCTGAATCACTGGAACTATCATTATTTGCGGTAACGCTTTTGCCAGCTTCTACGTTAAGCTTCTGGCGTTTTACATTTTTTCTTGTTGGTGCTGCTGAGAATCGTTGTTGTTGTAAATTGTTCAAAAGGGTATCGTTGACATCGGCACCTATTTCAATATCATTAACTGGAATTTTGCGTAAAACTCGCTCAGGATCTATTGGTAGGATTCCCGTTGCTTGAAATGAACTGATAAGATCATTTTTAATGGCATTATTAGATTTCTTTTCCATTTCGGTGAGAATAGAGGCAAGCAGTTGTGGAAAATCCTTCTTATCTACTGACGTTTGCTGTTTATGTGTCGCCTTCCAATTCGTCAATACATTCCTCCATGCTATTTTAAACGGACGGAAAAATCCCACATCTAAAGGTTGGGTTAAGTGGGTTAAATTCTTGGGTAGGCAGACGAACGCAAAGTCATTTTCTAGGCATTGCTTTATAACAGTGTCAGTAAAATGCGACGAAAGATTGTCCCCCAACAACACTTTACGTTCAGGTAACCTTTTTGCATGCGGCAAGAATGATGTTTCAAACCATTCTGTAAATGTTTGTGCGTCCATCCATCCATGGTGCGTCCTGTTGTAACGAGATCCGGAACTGCAGCACCTCTCATTGCAACATAGGCCTCCCTTGGGTCCCAGTTCTATCCATTGCTGCCACAGTTTCTCGACCTTATAAACGACGTATGGAGGTATTAGCACCCCAGATGCAGAACCGCACATCATAACAGTTATGGCAGTCTTTGTAAAATTGCACACACGTTCTGGATGCTTAGTGCCTCGGCGAAAGAGCATCTTCTTCTTGCCGCGGTCATCCTGTAAATTGGTCTCGTCACAGTTGAACACGTTACAAGCAGGAACGCATTCCAGTGTGACTCGTAAATTTCCAAAATATTCTACTATAGTTTCTCGCGAAACATTTGCACGACATCTTTTTATATTCGTGGCAATTTTTTGGTTAATATCATTTTTGTGCCTTTCCAATAAGCCATATACCCAATCTTTACCTGGCATATTGTCCTTGAATTTCTTTTTCTTCATTTACGGAGAAGACGCTTTGCCCACCTGTTTTACAGATGCGCACACCATGATATTTATTCCTTAGGGTGCCAAATGGTATTTTCAGCTCAGTTGATGCACGGCGCAACGACCAGCCATCTACAGTTACTTTCCTTAGTGCCCTCTCTAAAGTTTCTGGATCATAGTCGGTATATCTCCTTGCACCCACTTTCCTTTTATAACGACGCGGCATGATTTATTTACTGAAAAAGAGGAACACTATCAGTGTGGCCGTGAAAATTGCCTAAAAAGCGTTTAAATTTCTTGATCAATCTTACCCCACATGAGTGATCAATCTGACCCCATCACATAAATTTAATTATAAACTTGCAACGTGTTATACAAAATGACCGAATTGTAGGTTATGACGTCCAGAAACATTAACAAATAGTGCCATATGGTTAATTTATTCAGTACTAAATAAGTAGTTCGACGTACCTTACAAAGTTCTGGAAGTTCTAAATGAGCACAAAAACAGATACAACTTTTAATTCGATTTTGTTCAGACAACACTACGTTTTATCAAATCGGCACGTACACCACTCATGCGGCTATGCTTTCTCTACGTAAACCTGGCGGCGAAAGACAAATCCAATAGGCGGTTTGCGCACTAGATTTAAAATTATGAAATCGCAACTTGGTGATCAATCACACCCTCGGTTATCAATCTCACCCCAAACGACGGTACCCTTTATACTTATTTTCAGTATTTGGTTTAAATAACTTTTATTTTTTCTTGTTTTGTATCACCAAATTTTGTCTTCGTACAATAACATATTGAATTATCAAACATCATTCCTTTATTTTTATACATTCAAATTTTATTTTACCAATTTTCTATAGTTGTCTTACAGCTTTATTTGCCGTTTTTGTCATAATATTATAAGTTTATTTTTATTATTGTTTCTACAAAAAACATATTCTAAATATTTAAATTTTTTTATTTTATTATTTTTTTAAATTCTATTTTTTTTCTTTTTTTACTGTAGTTTTAAAAACTGTTGTACTAATCAACACTCAAAAATAGTGTATTAGTATGTGTAAATAGCCAAGTGTGGTTTACAATTGACACTCCAAAATTTGTTATTCAACGCTTCAAAAATACGGTAATTTGAAAGTGATAGAGTCATGGAGTGAATTTTGAAAAACAGCATTGTTAAAGATAAAGCAACAGTAAAAGAATAATACGTTACCTTTCACTCAAGCTCACGACTAGAACTTAAGTAATGTTATCAGTATGTGAATAAAAATTATCATGCTGCAAAGTAATAATTATATACTTTGAAAGTGATTTAAAGACGTTTTTGTAGTCTCAGTAAATGCATAAAATTGTTTATTGCGATTTTAACATTTTTTGTTATTACTGAACATTAGGAACGGCTGATGTTGTCAATAATCTAAATAATGACAAACGGGCAAAAAACAATAAGATTCGAGTTAAAACTAAAATAGACAGAGACTAAAAATTGAAAAAATTCAAAATGCAATAGGACAAAAACTTGACGTATTAGGCAAAAACTGTTATCATTTTTGTAATCAACATAATAACAAATATCAGATCTAAGTCAGCAAAAAAAGTTAAAATTTGTTCTTCAATATAATTAATGCTGGAATAGTACTTTTGAAACAAATTATTTATGTGCCAATATTTGTTGTTGAAAATGTTTGTTTATGTCTACTTAAAACACCATTTTTTTAATCAACAAAGATCTGTTTATTTAAAACATTTTATAATTGATCAACTCTATGAAATTAAAATATTATTGACATTTATCAAAAAAAAAAAATTGTTTTCAAAGTTTTCTTAACATAAAAATAAAAATCACTTCAAATTTGTGCATCAACCTGATAGAATTACACTCTAGCATGAGCACTATACAAAATTGCAAATTGTGATTTTTTAGTCTTTTAAATTCCCAATCTTAATCTTGTCAAGTTTTTTTTAAGTATTGTAACCATATTCCAAAAACTAATTAAACAGACATTTATGTCAAGTTTTTAGCATATTAATGTATTATTATTAAATTTTAATTTTTCAGAGTATTGTTTAAAATAATAAATAAGCAATTTTGGCGTTTATTGTTGTAACAGCTGCGTCTGTAGTGCAGTGAAAACAGTTTGATTAGATTTTTGATACTTGATCTCAAATGGACAAGTAGTATTAGAAGTTATCAGTATGTGAGTGTACTGCATTTGATATCTTTTGATGTACCCATTTAATTTTTGAATTTTTATTTCTATGAATAGAAAGTTATTTTCAATCAACTATTTATCTATTAAAATACCGAATGTAGGGGTGGCCAACGCGCGGCCCGCCTAGAACATTTTTGCGGCCCGCGAGATTTAAAACACTTTTACAAAATATATTTATTTTATAATGGGCAAAGTAGTAAACACCAATTTATTTAAAAAATACATTATTTGTGCATCCATATATTCAAAAATTAACTGTAGAAATTTTGAGAAAAAATTAACATTAATTTTAAAATAATATTCTTGCGCATTTAAATAACGGATATTGCCGGTTTTATTTATGAGTGTACAGTTATGAGTTTGCAGAATATTATTATTATTTATTCTTAGTCCTTAATACCTTTTTCGTGTGTTTTTCCAAGCTTGTCTATCTTAAGCAATTTTTGTTATCTCGCTCCATTCTATTTCTCTTCTTTCTGCTGCTTTGTGGGCTTGTTTGGATCAGCTGTTTGTTTTTTCCTTGTATTCTCAATTCATGTATTTTATTGGTTATTCTGGTTCTATTCAGTCTGTGTATGAGTCCTAGCCTTCCTAGCTGCTTATCCTCTATTACTGTTTCTATAGGTTTAATTTTTTGTTTACTTCTTACTTCCAAACTTTTTACTTTATTTTTTCTTGTTATTCCTTTAATTTTTATTAGAAATCTCATCTCCATGCATTAATTTTGCTTTTATTTTTTTCTGGTGTTGTCTAAGATTTGCTCAAGTATATTAGGGCTAGTTTTACTACCTTTTGTATTTTTGTTTTTATTGTCTTTGTTATTTCTTTCCTAACCAAGAATTGTTTTTTGAGTGTATTGAATATACTTCCTCCTTTTTAAACTCTTGCATCTATTTCCATGTCTATATTCCCTGTTTCTTCTATTATTGTACCAAAGAAGTTGTAATACTTTACTTGTTCAATTATTTGTCGATCCTATTCTATCTTGTGCTTCTTAGGTTTTGTCGCTACTGCCATTGTCTTTGTTTTACTTGTGTATATTTTTATGTTTCCTTGTAGTTTTTCTTCTTTGTCTGCTATTAATATCATGTCATCTGCAAACATTAGAATTTGAATACTAATTTGTTCCATTTTTTTGTATCTTATTTTTGTGTCTTTGGCTCTTTTTTGACTTTTCTTTATAGCCTCGTCTATTAATGTTGCAAAGAGTATAGGGCTTAGAGTTTGCAGAATAATAAAATTATATTCTATGATTCAATTTTTTACTTCAAAAAAATGTCTATAGTGAGTCTAAATCTAATACATGGATATATAATTTTATATGCGGGCCGCGGAGTTATGATGCATTTCCAAAGTGGCCCGCAAGACCATTTGGGTTGGCCACCCCTGACCTAATGTATAATGTAAATTATATAAATAAAATTTGTTTATGATTAATTTATTCCATTTTGCAAATATTTATAATTATTTAATGTTATTCTTTCTATACTTTATTTTCAACTAATTTACTTAATTTATTCTTTACATATTACATGTACCAACTTTTTAAAAGTCAGATATTGACTTATTACTGATTGTGAATTAAATGTATTATTTGGCCGGCGTGTAGCTTAATTCATTTAACTTCTGTTCTAGCAATGTTAGGTTTAATTATTTTTTTACAACATTTGTGGATTTTTTTATGATTCTTAACACATTCTTGTATTAATTTTTTTTAAATAAAATTTTCGTATCATGTCTTATTATAAATTTGGGTAGGTAAAATTAAATGATATACAAGCATTTTCTGTTTCTTATAAAATAATATTTTTTTTAATAAAAAAATGTGCTCATTCTATTTCCTTTGCTTAATTACAAATAATTAATTAGTGCAAAATTATTCATTATGCAAAGATATGGGCTGCAAGTAAAACAAGGTTTTATTTTAAATTAATCGTATATAGTAATATCAAGCAATAACTAAGTTATTATCTAGTCAGGTAGTGAAAGTTTTGTGTTGATAAATACATGTTTGATTTTTAAATAACTTAATTAACCATAATTATAGATGTCTTAAATTAATCCAACAATTAATTATGATTGAAAACAATTATAATACTTTTAATTACAATTGTTTTGAGATCAATAGAATTATGTGTAAATTTATTTATAAATGTATTGATAAATACCCATCAAATACACATAAAAGGGTGTATATTATTTTCAATAGACTTACTAATTTCAAAATTAACAAAAAGCTGCTGAATAATTTGGCAAACAAAATTACATGTTTATTTGACTTTAAAGTTTGCTATTAGCGTTGAATGCAGTTACTAATAGAAAGCAGTGAAGATAAAAAATTACGCAAAAAAAGACCGAGATTGGATTATATAAACCAGATAAGAGAGGATAGTAATAAACAACAATAATGAAGAAAAGAATCTGCATGGCATAGGGTTTTCCAACAAAAAAAATCTATTTTAATTATGAAAGAAACATTTATTTATGTTTAAGTATAAACTCTGCAATTATTAGTAGAAAATAATTTTTTTAAAATGCTCTATTTGGCAAATAAGATCAAATATTGTGAAAATAAGATGAAAATGAAATTTTTTGTTGCTAAAGATGCATTTTCTTAAAAAGTCAAGTTTATATATTTTCTATAAGTGATAGAGACTAGTCTCTTGCTTCAACCTTTGCTGCTTTGAAAAATCTGATTTTAAGGAACTTGGAAGCTTTACCATGCTAAATCTATCATTGAGCTATGTCACAAATTTACAAAAACACAATCTATATATCTGTAATCAATCAAAAACTTGTCTATACAAGTAATTTTTAAAACCTCAAAAGTTTTTTTGAAAAAAAATTAAAGGATTAGATATTTTTTTTGATAAAAATATGTTATATAGCAGTATTTTTTGTTATCTTTTTTATTATCATAAATTTAATATTATAGTAGGCTTTAAAACTCAAAAAGAAAGCACACACAAGTGTAATAACTGCAATGGAGTATATACTAAACAAACCAAAAAAATCTTTAATATTAGGTATAATGAACACGTTCAAGATAAAAAATTGTATTTATAAATAAAATTCTGCAAAACATTTATTATTAAATAAACATAAACTAAATTTACAATGCAACACACTTATTTCAGATAAAAATAAAATCAGTTTAAATAATAAATCAAACATTAATTATTACAAATAGGATAAGATTGAAAAGTTTTATAGAATTACAAAACAAAAATATTAAACTGTTTAAATACTATTATCAATTTTGATATGATAATAATCAATCATAAATGGTTTTTTTTAAATTTTATATCTACCTAGCTATGAAAACAAAAAGGTAAAGTAAAAACTATTAACACTAACTCACTTATTCTGCAAAATGCAACTCAACAGCGTCTTCAAGTTGTTATTAATAAAGCGACGCTTTTTGATGTGTTTTTTGAGCATAATTGTGAAGTGTTTTGTGTATCTTTTAGTATAAACACAATTAAAAAAATCTACTTTATCTTTTCAGAAAACTGTAGATATCACTTTTTGCGCAAAAATGCGCCTTTGTCTTCTTAGGTGGTGGAAAGCATTTATGAATTTATTGCATTGACTTTTGGTTTGTTGGAAGATTTCAGTGGTGTACTTTATCCCCAGTTACAACTCTATAGAAGAAGTTATCTTGAAATAAAGCAGTCATTTTTTTTGCAAATTTGTAGTCTATACAGTTTACACTTTGAGGTTCTGTAGCGGAAATTTACTCGTAAGATCTAGAGACGTCTTAATATTTTTACTATTAAAGTCACATACAATTATTTTTCAAGCAAAGATAGCTAAAATAACCCATAAAGTGATAGAAATAGTAACCCAAAAAATATAATACGGGCAAATTGTAAAGAAAAGCAAAACAGCAATTTTAGCTATAAAAAAACTAAAATTGTATCAATGCTAATACTAGAATGTCATAGAGCGCTTACATTAGCAGCTCGTTCAAATTGCTTTAAGTTTTGCTAGGTAAAAAGACACTTCAACACAAAAAGTTAAAGTTTATAGATTAGAGCGCAATAAATTAACCCTTAAGATATTTAGACCTAAACCCTAGACCACAAGTAAATACACACTCCGGGTTGTAGACAATTAAAGGACGCAATGATTTTCCCAAATCCTGAAACGGCCAATTACTACTTGAGACTGTCTACAAAAAACTTGCAAACTATAACAGAAATCTTAACAGAACTATTTCAATTAAAAAAACACGGTTTCTTATGCAAAAAAGTCTATGTTAGAGAACTGCTGGTTAAACTTGACCAACATAAGGAAAACGCTTCCAATCAATATTTTAGCATACATCAACTATATAAGTTGGTTGTGTGTTAGAAAAAAATAAGGTTTACTATCAAAGCAAGTACAAAATGCCTAATAAATGCAGTGAAATGGTTTTAGATAGATAGATATTTATTAATCTACTGGATCTTTACAGATATGGGACATGTCAATAATACACTTAATAATACATTCAAAATAAAACACTAATTAAAAATACATACATTAATGACTATTAAACTTAAAATACTCTTGCACTGAATAAAAACACTCTTTATGCAAAAGACAATTTACGTTTTTAATCAACTTTTTGAATGGCATTTTTTTAATACTGTTAGGCAAATGGTTATATGCCATAATATCAATGTAATTCAGATTTCTTTTGTATAATGACAATCTAAGTTTAGGTATTTCAATCTGATCTCTATTACGTGTTTTATATCTATGGTTATCGCTGCATTTTTTAAATTAAATTAAGTTTTTTTTTAAGTATATGGCATTGGTAAAATATGATAATATTTAAATATTGTTTTACAAGACGTTCTGCTACTAACACTAGCCATGAATCTGATTGCTCTTTTTTGCAGATTAAAAACTCTATTCCAGTCAATTGCTGACCCCCAGCATATAATTGCATAAGATATCACGGAATGTTTATGTGCATAATAAAACAGTTTTAAAACACTATCACTTACTCTCTCATGCATACTCTTTAAAATGTAGCACATTTTGCTGATTTTTATGCATATTGAATCAATATGAGCATTCCAATTTAATACTGAATCAATGACAACTCCTAAAAATTTTGTGGTGTCTGTTGAGATAATTAGTTTGCTTTCATACCTGATATTCAGACTGACATGTTCTGCCACTCTACGGTTTGTTAAAAATTTCAGATGTACTGATTTGTTCTGATTTAATAATAGGTCATTTTAATTGTACCAAATGTTCATTTTTTTAACTCTTTGTTTGTACAATTTACAAGTTTGTTTGTGTTGCTTTTGCTATTTAACGCTAGAGAATTGCCGGGTTAGTGGCCCAGTCCGGATGTGGTGCAACTAGTAGTATTGTTATTGAAAAATATTAAATCCTATCACATCTACGAGAATATCGGGAAACCTTTCTCTGTAGAAAAATATTGACACGTACAGCGCCGTTTTTAAATTAAAACTGTTTCTTATAGGAAAAAACGCCAACCAACTCAATATCCAAACGATAAGATTTTAGTCATCACTCTTTTTATATGTTGAACTACATACAATATTCTATGTCTTCATGTTTTTGGTTAAAGATTTGAAGTTACATTTAACAAGTAAAAAATTATTATAAAACTGATTAAAAACGTCACTTTCTAAAAATTTATTGCAAAGAAACGACTTATTGCATCAAATTTCTACAAGTTTGAAGACACAGATTGGACTTTCTTCTACAATGTGTGAACATTTTATTCAATTATATTCAGGCGTTTTCTTGCTGAGTTGGATGCTGTACACCCTTATAATAGCGCAACTATTCTTCCCCCTTAAGTATGAAGTGTCGTCAGCAAACAATATCAATTTTTTATCAGGTACAGTATTTTTCAGAACATTAACGTAAATTATAAAAAGCAGTAGACTGAGAACAGAACCCTGCGGCACACTAACCGATATGGGCAAAAAATTGACCTTGCACCACTCACTTCTACACACTGTTTTTTGTCTGTTAAGTAACTTCTTACCCAGTTAAGAAGTGGCCGTTTAATGTCATAAGACTCGAGTTTTGTAAGCAGTGTAGTGTGGCAGACAAGATCAAATGCTTTTCTTGTATCTAAAAACAGTCCAACTGTCTCTTTCCTTGAATCTATACGATTGTATAAAGATGTTAAAAACTCTACTATTGCATCAGTAGTACTCAAGCCTTTTCTAAAACCAAATTGAGCGTTTGAAATTAATTTATTTTTAATTAAACATTTTGTTATTTGAGCGGTCATAACTTTTTCAAACACTTTTGAAATATCTGGTAAAAGAAAAATTGGTCTATAATTTTTTACTGATGCAATATTCCAGATAATAAAAAATGATTTATTATTTGACTTAGAGGTATACATATGTTGTCAATATACTGTTTTAGTAAAATACTACAAAGTTATCTATGCTTATAGATTTAGAGTTTTTCAATTTTGCAACAATATTACACACATCATTGAGAGAATAATTCAACAAAGTGTAATTGTTGGTAGTATATTGATTTTTTACATTATTACTTATTGCAATAGAATTAAAATATTCATTAAAAAAATTACTTGTAGTTTGAGGATCATCTATAATTTATGATCCCGTTTTCAAAAAAAACAAATTTGTGTTTTTTTTTATCCGTTATTTTTAATAACGTCATAACAAGTTTTTGTATTATTTTTTGCATTAAATATTAAAGAATCATTATATATTTTGCTAAAACAACAACTTTTTTATAAATTGATTTATATTGCTTGTACTGTACTTTTGAATGTTCTTCACTATTGATAGAAAGCAGATAAAGTTGTTTTAGTTCCTTTGATAAAACTTTGTTATCCAAAAGTTTTTTTTTTTAATATTGCATAATTTCTTTTTTAATGAAAATGATATATTAAAATTGTAATCTAGTGTATTCATTAAAAAGTTAAATTGATCGTTTAAATCAACTTCAATAGTGATGTCATTATACGTTTCTTAAAAAAAAAAGAATTAAAATTATCTATAATTTTTTAACTAAAAATCCTACTTTCTGTATAAGTAATTTCAGGAGAGTTGTTATTTAGTTTATTACTTATAATTTGTGCTGTGTGGTCAGATAATGCTGTGTAGAAAACCTGACTTGTAGATTTTTTATCTAAATGTATGCATATGTTATCAATACATGTACTACTGGTTTTTGTAATTCTTGTTGGTTCATGTATTGTTAAAAATATTTGAGAAAGAGTTTAACATATCTTGCAATTTGATTTTGTTTTTTAATTTAGTTAGAAAATCTTCATAAAAGTCGCCATACAGAACTATCTAACGGTTTTTCTTTATTAATCTATATAATACACTTAATACAAGAGACACTGCCAAAGTTTGCAAAAAATGTAATACAAAACACAAATTACGTTATGTAAATTGCTTGATTGCTTCTCAAAATATTCTCCATTAAAATCTAAACATCCGATAAAATCAAAATCTTCAAAACAATGTTGCCACTCTGAGCGAAGTACCTCCAAAACAAGTGATTTAAATGCTTCAACGGCTTTTTCAGGCGAAGAAAAACTCTTGCCACTCATTTTATTTTTGATATGTCAATATAGGAAGAAGTCATTGGGCGATAAATTAGGCGAATATAAGCAATGAGTCATTAATTGAATGTTGTTACTGGTCAAAAACTCTACAGTTTGTCATGCTGTGTGTGCGCTTGCATTATCATAATGAACAATGATTCACTGGTTTATGTTGTTTCTTCTGATTTTAGCAATAACTTCCGGCAAACAAATTGAAGTACACCAGTTAGCATTAACTGTCCTTCAATTTTCTAATGCAACAGTTGCAACATGACCCGTTTTTCCGATGAAACAAGCAATCATTCTTTTTGAAACGCTTTGTGAACTTTTGTAGGTTTAGGTTAATTTTAAAACACCCATATAGTTGATTGGTGTTTAGTTTTAGGCTCATATAAATATATCCAAGATTTGTCACCTGTTACAATGTTATATACAGAATTTGCACAACTAAACAACACTTTTCAAATTTCTTAAGAATTTTCTTGCACCACTTTACACGTGTTTGTTTTTATTCTTCTTTTAGATTGTGTGGGATCCAACGACTGCTAAGCTTCCTGGCATGCAAATGATTGTGCAAAATTGTATGTATTTGTTTTGATGCAATGCCTAAAGATGCCTTTTTCTCACTATAGGTCACATGCCAATCTGACAAAATCATTTCACGCACGCACAGCATCAACATTTTTTGCAATAACAGAAGTGCATGGACGACCTTGGCAAATATTGTCATCAAACGTTAGTCTTCCACGCTTGAATTCTGTGAACCATTTGTGAACTATAGTTTTGGGTGGTTTTTCATCCCCAAATAACCAACTAAGTTTTTCCACACATTGTTGCATTGTTAAACCGTATCGAAAATCATAAAAAATCATCACTCGGAAGTCACGATTTAAAACTTCTATTTTTCACACTATTATAACTCTCGTTAAATTTTATTGAAAAGAAACCGAGCAGTTGAAATTGAACTGTCAACTGAATTATAAGTGAAAAACGTCAAATTTTACAAATATGACAATCGCAAAACGCTGGCAATACAGGTAGTACTTGATTCCGCAAACTTTAGCAGTGCCCCTCGTAAGCTATCAATAAAATAATTAAATTTCGTTCTGAGCTCTGATATACACATAAAACATAAATATACTCAGAACGGTTAATAAAATGTTTTGAAACACAACATTCAAAATCTTTGTCTGCACACTATTCATTTTTTATTTCTTAGATATTTGTATATATAATATATAATACGTTTATTTCTTGCCTTTTGGTCTTAAAAATTAGATTTACAAATACATTTACAACTTCCCAAAATAATAAAACTTAATCCTTATAAAATTAACACAATTAAAAATATTTTCTTTTCTGTTTGTCTACTTCTTTTTATTGTTTTTTAACTGCCCTCATCTATTCTACCCCTCTTTTGTCCCCTTTTAATATCTGATTTTTTCTCATCTGTTTCTCTCTCATTTCGTTACACTCTTTCAACATATGTTCTAGAGTTTTCTTAGTCTCTCCGCACTTCTGCAAATTTTGAAATCCTCTTCCATCTAAAATCTTGTCATTTGCTCTTCATTACCACATCTGAATCTTTATACTTTATTGCTTTTTTTCTTGCTTCTACTCTTAACTTATTTTTTTTGACTTCCTCCAGCACAATATATGCTGGAGTTTTTCTATTTAAAGCTAGCACCCATCTCCAATATTTTACAAGTATTGCTTCTATTTTTTCTTGTTTCTTCCATCCCCATATTTCTGACCCATACAATATCATACTCTTAACTAATCTGTCAAACATAAATCCTTTTATTCCCATACATTCAAATTTTCTTTCACTTATTCCCCAAACTTGTCCCACTACTTTATTTGTTTTTTGAGCCACCTCTTTAATGTGTTTGTTTTCGGTGTTACTCGTACAAAAAACAAGATATTTGTATGTTCTCTGGTTAATATCATTACACCACCATAAATAAATTTTTGTCTACAATAAAAACTACTTATTTTGTAACCGGCAATATTCACTGCACACAGTTGTTTGTTTTTTAAATATGTTTCACTCACGCATAACACAATTTATGTCATTTAAAAATATCTCAATTTCTTTAGGTTTATTTGAAATTGACTGCAGATTGTGATGAACTATACTAAAAACTCCATTTGTTTCATTTGATTGCTATTGTGTATAAGAATTTTTTTTAGTTTGTAATGCAATTTTTGGCATTGTGTCCATATCTGGCACATTTAAAACATATTAGTACGCTTATGTGATTAAACATATAGCATCTTCTCCAACCTATATTAATTTTTTATAATTTAATTAATATTCTAAATGTTATAGGGCTCACTTCTAAAATGATATTACTACTGTGCTTACTTTTAAGTGACATAACTTTTTTGACTATCTTATAATCTGCTTCTTTTTTATTTAATGTTATAGTCTGCTCTATTATTGCATTAATTAAAGTATCATCAGCAGTGTTATTTCTGACATATTTACAATGTAGTTATTACCTATTTTTTCTAACATTTCATTTTTTAATTTAGTAGTAGCATGATCTTCACAGTTAATAGCAATACTTACCTCCTTCTTTTATATTTTTACGTCATTTATACCAGCTACAAACTGCGCAGGATTTATTGTTATTTTTACATATAGTTTTGTTGCATTACTTGATTGTTCATTATTAGGTTTAATAATTATTGCAGGTGTATTTTTATTTTTGGTAACTTCAGCATAAGTAACCATATACCATACTACTCATATCGATTCGATTTAATTTTTGGAAATAGTATTTAAAATTGTGTTTATAATTACCTAATTTTCTTTAATTCTTTTGTTTTGCAATTTCATTGTTTCTATACAATCATTGATGACTTCTTTTAGGCTCTGCATATGCTGATGTATATTTTTTAATTTTTAATTTTGCTATTATTTTAAAATCTTCTTCTTTGATGCAAGCACATTTTAAATGCATTTTCTGTTTATTTGTTTGACCAATCTTTTTTTTTTGGAAAAACATTTTACGCTATTTTTTTCAGCGTCATGACCACTGAAATATTTGCGTTATATTTACGTTAAAAAATATTTATCTCTTTTTATATCCCGGATTGTAAAATATATATCCAAAATTATAAAAAAAATATATATCCACTAAGAATGTCTCTATACCACATAAATTTTATTTATGAATTTTTACATGGAAAAGTTTAGAAATGTTTTTTAGTAATTACATTACTAATAAACTGTTATTAAATCACATTTTAATCACATATTGTAGACTATTAACTTGTCTACTTGATGATATAATTTTTTCTTTGTAAGTGGTTTTTGCCACCGTAATTATTGTTTTACGAAGCACAAATAACGACTATGCTCACTCACTGAGAACTCAATATTTACCGTTCCATTTAAATCCAGAATCCATAATAACGCTTTTGAGTTCAAACTGCAAACCACTAGCGTTTGCTTCTTAAAACTGATATAAAAATGAAAAATGTTAAACGATTAATCTACAAAAATCTATTAGACATGTATTCCAGTTTAACAAATATAGTAAAGTACGATATTATTGCAGTGTGCAACTATTTTTTTAGTGTGTGAAAGATGCAAATATCTTTTAAATCCAGAGTATATATTTTTAGAACAATTCTCGGTTTGTACAAAATTGTATGGTTTTACATTTGCAATTTAGTTTCATTTTGTTAACTGCATAACTTGTTTTGTATTGTTTGATCTAGTTTGACTACATTTTATTGTTTGGAATTATTATTAATCATATTTTTATTTATTTAATTCTGTTTTTAAGTTAAGTTGGATATCCAGTTCACTGTTAACCATATAACATATTTTACCTACGCTTTGATTTCTATACTTGTTTAGTATACTATTTGTAGTTAAAAAAATCTTTTTCTGATAGTTGCATTTAAAAAAAAAAAATTTAAGTTTATAAACGTTCAAAAGCTGAAGAAAATACTAATAACAAGCCGCTTTTACAGCAAGTTTAAAATGAAGTTATTTTAACATTAGTTTATTATAAGCTTGTAAATAAAAATTGCGATTGACACTTACAAAAGATTAAAAATATAAGATTTTATTTAATCAAATTTTTAATTAATTAATAATTTCTACAATTGCTGCTTCTAATTCTAACTTAACATTTGGACTTTTAGAAACTCAGTAGCAAACCTACTTTTTAAGTCTAATCCACTGTCATCAGTACATCTGAAACAATTAATTACAAACCATGCATATTACTATGTCATCTTAATTAATTAACGTCACTATTAAGAATACGTTAATTTATCAAGATTTACTGTCTACTGGGGTGTAATGTGTATGATAGGTGTATATTTTCACAACATTGCTATTAGTTATAGTTAAGTTTTTTCCCACTTTAATTGATTGAGAAATTAAACATGCTTTAATATATACTAAATTTATTATATCTGTATTTCAACTAAACTGAGCACATACTAAGAACTTTATCTTATGAAAAAAGTTGCCAAAAATATTAGATCATAAAATTAACTTTTAAAAGTTATTGGCTTTCAAACGGTTATATTAAATTTAGTTTTGAAATCAGTATTGCTCTTAATGAGAATAATTTATATGACAGTCATATTTAACAACCGCTGCCATTACACCAGCAAAGAAAAGGCAATAAAAAAGTATTAAACAAAAAAAAATTACTGTCAGTTGATAAATAAAATTAACATCTAATTGGTTTATATGGTTCAGATAACTATGCTTTAAATTCGTCAGTGAATGAGATTTAATTGAAACTCAGCATTTTTTTTATTTACAGAAATATGTAAAACATGAAGAAAAGCGCATCTGTATCGTTTACTAATTACTTAACTTGAAATTTTATTGCAGATTATGAAAAAAAATTTATTAAAAAAAACGTCAGCATTAAAACAATAATTTATCAAAAGTAACAAAAAATATAAATAAAACATTTTTCCCATAATGCAGCTAGTGACAAATTTAACTTTCTAGGCCTATAAATTAAATTTTGCTCTTTGTTCTATTGTTTTTAACGATTATATACTTCGTGTTGTGTTTTGTGAACACTATCATTTCTAAAACTATACGCTAATTTAATTTTGATTATGAATACATACATAATTAAATTAAAAAATATAACCAGTTTATATTAATTTGATCAACAAACTAATGTTTTAATATTATATAAATGGTAGAATATGCGCAAATATATATTAAGCAGAACTAGTTTGTTAATTTGAATCTTCAGGTGATTGACACACACTTTTCAAAAGCATGTACAGTCTCATTTTATTTGTATTTGTTGCACTTCACCATAGATAGACACACGTCTATCACGCACTAAATTTAAATCAGCACAATTATAAATATAATTATAGTTGCTTTTATTCAATTATCCAATTCTATTTTAAATACATTTTCAATGTACGGTAGACTATACCTAAATTACATTGTTTGGTTTTGTAATTATAGCTGATTATATTAAAAAAATAAATCTAATTAGAATGTATTATATTTATAATACATAATTTAAATTGAATTATAAACTTCATGAATCTTTTATTGACTATTTATAATTTGTATGATATATTATTGCGGTGTAATATTTAATATAAAATGTAAATATTTATAAATGAATCAACTTTCTTTAAAACTCATTCATAAATTTTACTTATATTTATTATTATTATTATTAATGTAAATAATAAATCATATTTAATGGATTTACCATTGCATAAATTTAGTTAGTGTTAACTACACAACTGAACGCAGTCTCCCCAGCATAAGATTAATAGTAATATCTGACATTAGTGACAAAACCACGTACACAAACCATAACAATGGCCCCCTGAATAAAACTGTTAGTCAAATAAATACGTGGATAATGCTTGTATGTAAATACAGCTTATAATGCAGTGAGAACTGCAAACAACATTAGATCTGTACCCCAATGTTCATTGCCATCTAACACATTCTAGTCTTAAGCGTGTTTCATGGTCTGTGCTGAATTTTACGATGTTCGCAGACTTGAAAGTTGCAGAAGTGTCGAGGTTCATGTTTATTGTAAATGTTCCCTCGTTTTGTTGCATGTAAAAAATATCTTATATATGTATATTTTTACATATGTGTCGTGTAGGTTAAAACGAACGACATCCGCTAATTAAATTTATATTATTACTATTAAAATATGAACACAACAAATATACACACAATGTAGTTAATGATTTAATAAGCAGTAGAACAGTAGAAATTACTCGTATAAACATCAAAAGAATGACTTTATTAAGTTTATTATGTTGTGGTAGTTGCCAGTTGCAAATAAGAAAACATAAATTAAATTTTAAATATTTTAATAATGATTTAATCATAATTCGGAATAATGTAAAACATAAATGAATTCGATGTATATTTGATTTGAATGAAATAAATTATAAACCCGCCAGAACAACAAATGTTTTGTCCAGTTGATGACGAAAAAAGTAAAATATATTAAAACCAAAAGGAAATATGACATATACAAGCTAATATGACAAAGTCCGTCTCATAAGTTTATCATGGGAACAATAGGATTCAATTCCAGCGGAATACAAATGCCCAATCCATAATATTAAATCTGTCCACTATTGTCTAATTGCAATGAACGGCGATCGCCTGGCTCGGCGATTCAGCCACCGCGTGAATAATTCATGTGAGGATTGTCAGGAACAGAACCGTGCTCGATTAGTTACGGTGAGCAAGTACGGACCATAAAATCATAGACATATGTTCTACCATGACGTATTGCACTTACGGCATTGTTACTTAACACAACTTGTGTAAGGTCAAGTAATAGAAGAAAACCGAGAAAACTACAAGAAAGCGCACCAGAAAAAGCGGCAACAAATCATCCAAAGTCAACGCCATGTACAACAGCAAAATTTTTCCAAGTACATCCCTGCATAGAATAAAAAACTACTCAAGAAATGTCCTCTTTGAAAATAAACCTATTTGTATAATACGTTTCAAAAATGAAAACAAGCAATACGTTCCTTATTTTAAGATTTGTATAACACACACGTCAAAATAACTATTTTTTACCAATTCATTATACCGCTGTATCGCTTCATCTGTTCCTCTTTATATTTATAGAGGAATTTTAAAGACGGAAACTTAACAGGATGCGGATGCAAACTTTCAATGCGCACCGAGGAGAAGACAGTTTTATGATGCTTTCATACCTGAAGCTTTTTTTATATAGTATAATGAGGAGGTTCGGCTCAATTTCATTCACAGATGTGTGTATTTTGTCGTATGATTTAGAAGCAGATTACTTACTACACACATATAGTGACAAATTATAACTGCAATAAAAGGTACTCGTTAAACGTTTTATTTTCTCTTGCGGTTCTATTTTTAAAGGAAATTTACTTATTTTTGCCACTTTATTATCCATTTCCAAGTCCTCAAATAGCTTTTATATGTGCAAATGTATGTTATTATGTACTTGTAGTAAAGTCAATATTGGAACATTAACAATACATTACTTACATTATACGACAAATGTTCAATTAACGCAAGGATTAGAAAATATTATTTAACAGATGAGTTTAAGTATTTATACAAAGTAAAACACATTAATTATCGCTAGTGAGATGATAGCATTTTTAATTTAATGAAAATTCAAGGTAATGATTGTATGAATTTTCTGTTATTGTTTGATATTATTGAAGTAGAATAATTTGTAAATTAAAAAACTTTGTTAGTTGTATAATATTCCAACAGACAAATTATGTATATTAAACTAAATAAATATTTCAGAAAATGTTGACTATACAAAAGTTTATTAATGAATCGGTAAAAAATATAATTAACAAAATATAACGTAGATGTATTTTGTTTAAAAAACGATTAAAAAAATGAGTAAAACCTGTGGTATTAGATAATGTTAAACTAATTAAAAATAAGTAAACGATAAAATTAGTTTCTTTGTGTATATTAAATGATATTAAAATATATTAAGTTTTTTAGCTTTATTAATCAATTAAAGATTTAATAGATGCTTTGTTACAATTGTCATAGATTAAAAATTCGATAAAACATCACAGACACTTAATTGCTTTAAACTTTTAAATAGCATTTTATGCACGTGATGTTTTCTCGACTAATTAATTTTTTTTATGCTTTTATAATTTACTTAAAAATTATTTATTATGTTCGAAAAACATAAAAATATATTTGAGTTCTATCACATTGAAGACGAGATTTGAGCAGTCCGTAGCGTCGATCTTAATTATAAGTATCAGGAAATAAATTTTAAACTTGGAAGTTTATTCAATTAGAAAACTTGATATTGGTCTTACATTTTTAAATTGTTATTAAATAATTGTTAGAATTTTTAGCAAGTTTTGTATTTCAAGTAAATATAAGTTTATATAAAAAATGTAGATTGTAACTGTAAATACACAAATTAGGAAAAGAATAGATATAAAAATTATGTTTAATAATATGGTTGATACGTATTTTTACTTTGATATAGTAAGAAGTTATACTATGTTAGAAAAATCTCAGTTAGGTATTGTTTCAAGATTTTATGTAAATGTATATGGCCATGTATAAGTCAAATGTACGGAATGAAAATTTGTTTTTGCTCAAACTACTGAAAATGTCTTTCTCTACATAAATCTTAATAATTATGTTTTTTTTTTTAAATTTTTTAGTGAGCTATTTAGGGTTCCTATCCGTTCCGGATGTTTGCAACCATATTTGTTATTATCACTTTGTTGACTGAATAATTCTGTGGTGGTCATTGAAAACCATGTTTTTAAATTTTTGAGCTACAATATTCCTACGCTTTTTTTTCCTAGCACTTTTCTTTAGAGTATATTTTGAAGTAGTAGGTATCTGTTTTTGATCCTCATGATATGTCCAAGTTATTCAAGTTTGCTGGTTTTTTTGGTGATTTGATTAACACTTCCTTTTTTTGTTTAGTTTTTGTTGGATATTTTTATTTGTTACGTGTTCTGTCCACGATACCCTCAATATTCTACAATACAACCACATCTCTAACTTTTTGCTTGTTGCTTCGGTGAGTGTCCGACTTTACGCTATATAACAGGACTGGGAATATATAGCAGCGCAGAAGTCTTTGTGTCTAATGTAAGATTCTGTTTTTAAATATGTTGCTTATTCCGTTGAATACGGTTCTGGCCTTTTTGATGTTTATTTTTATCTCTTCCAAGTGATCCCATTAGTCGTTGATGTTAGTTTTTAGGTATGTGTATTTACTCACACGCTCAATAGGTTGCTGATTGCTAGAGATGTAACGGTTTGGTATGTTGGTTTTGCTTATAATCATAAACTTGGTTTTGCTCGTATTAATATTGAGTCCGTACTTTTGGCTGTTTGTTGTTATTTTGTCTATAAGTTTTTGAAGTCCTTCTATAGTGTTGGCAAAGATTTCCGTATTGTCCGTTCAGTTTTTCCTTATTTACTAGGATTCCTGTTTTGATGTTGTCTAGGGCTTCTTTAAAAATTTGTTTTGCGTATAGATTAAAGAGTAATGAAGGTAATGTTATTATAATATATTATTTTTACTCTCTAATCTTACAGAGGCGGTCTGGTTTCAGTAAAGCTTTGTAATAATTTTAAAGTCTTTGTCATTTAGTCCAGCGTCTTTTAGGATGTCTAACATTTTATGGGGTTGGATTCTATCAAATGCTTTTGCTTTTTGGTAGTTTCGCGTGTGCCAAGTGCGTTTCTAAATCCGAATTGGGTTGATGATATTGGCTTCTTGCATAGTTTGTATATTCTCTTCCTTGGATAATTTTAGAAATACTTTTAAAAAATGGTCTATTAGGCTAATTGTTCTGTATTCGTCACATCTTTTTGTACTGCTCTTTTTTGGTAATGTTATTGTGGGGGTATTTTGCCGGAGTCGTATATTTGGTTAAATTTTGAGGTTAACTATTTTATGTTTTCTTTGTCAAGGAGTTTTAGAAATTTTGTTTCCGTATTGTTTGTGCCTGGTGTTTTCCCATCTTTTGTTGTTTTTATCGCGGCACGTACTTTTTCTTCTAGGATACTTAGTTCTGTTATGCAGTTTGTTTCAGGAGGAAGTTCTGTTCAGGTGTTTCTTCCAGGTGTTTTTGATATCTTCTTTTGATGATTATTTTATTATTATCTTTTATTAATTTGCTTGTTGTTTTTGTTTTCCTTTCCGAAACTTTTTTTATTTTTTTATGGACATGTCTTGTTTCTTCTGTAGAATTTTTATTTCTGTACATTTTTCTCTCATTTTGTTGTTGTATGCTTTTTTTGTTTTGTTTTTTATTGTTTTGTGGATTGTTTTGTATTTTGTTTGATTGTTTTTTGGGAGTTGATAGATTTTTTTTTTAATCTCATTCTGAAAACGCTTACTAGTAATGTATGATCCAAATGTATGTCGGCTCCTGAGTATGTTTTTCCTGATATACAGCTATTTTTGAATTTTTTGTTAAGCAGGATGTAGTCTACCCGGTTCCTTACAATATGGTTGTCTGTATCTTGTGGTGATTTTCAGGTGCATAGCCTTTGTGATGGCAGTGTAAAAAATGTGTTTTTACTAGGTCTTGTTCGTTCACAAATACACTAAGTTGTTTGCTTCTTTTGTTTGTTTCTTTAAATCCGTATGGGCCTATGAGTTCTCTTTTACGTTTTTTGCCAATGTTTGCATTGAAATCTCCCATTATTATTGTTAAGTCTTTCTTGGATACTTTTTTTATTACTTCGGAGATTTGAGTATATAGTTCTTTTATCTCAGTGTCTTTGTGTGTCTTTGTGTGTTGTTGTTAGAGCGTATATCTGTATAATATTTATATAGCAAGAACTTGCATTCAGTTGAATCAGCATTGCTCTTTCTGATATTGGTACAAAGTTTGTAATGTATGCTGCTACTGATTTGCAGACTACTATTCCGACACTGTTTTTGTGTTTGTTGTTTTATGTCGTAGACACGATGCTTGTCGATGTTATGTCGGCCTGCTCCCGGCCATTGCATCTTGCTTATTCCCATGATTTTTAAGTCTATTCTTTTTATTTCTTGTATTGCGTTGTGTACTTTTCCGTCTTGAGCCATTGTTCTTTATGTACATATTTTTATTTTTGTTGCAGTGTTTATACCTTTCTTTTTTATGTCATTTACAACTGTCGCCCCCGGAGATTCGATTGGGAGACTTAAATCTCCGGTAGTTTGTTTAGTGGTAAACATTTACATGATTGTTACTAGAGCTTATCCGTGTGGATCTTTATTGTGGTGGTTGCTCTGTGCCTTCCACATCCTTACGCTGTTGGTTGTTTTACAGTTCTTTCGTCTTTGAGGTTAAATTCTTAACCCATGGGTAAAAGAGTACCCTTACAATTACCGGTTACCGGCATTTATTTAGTACTGGTATTTTGCTGTTTAGTACCAGCTATCTCTCCATATCTGGCTACCTTTCCAAGTAGTAAGCAATAAAATTGAAAAAAAAATGAAGTTTTTGAGTTTTTTTACATTTTTTGATCGTTTGTAATTTCTCAGAATTGCATTTTTAGGAAAAATTTATAAGAAACTTTTTTCTTTAAAATTATCCAAAGAATAAATTTTTATAAAAAATGTGTTTCTTTAAATTTTAAAAATGTAGCAAAACTTTAAATGACAGTTTTTTTCTTATAAAAATGATGATAGGTGATTGTTTTTTTTTCAACTATAGATACAAAAGTGTATAAGTATATCCGACACCGTCCAGCCTTGCACAACTAGTTACTACATTCTTAAATTTAATACTTCCACAGTGTCTTCTACTTCTTCACAAAGTCGGCATACTCCAAACTATATTCCAATATAATATATTGTTACCTATATATTCCTTCTTTTAGATGTGTTTGTTTTGCTTTTTAATTTATTGGCCGTAGTTAATCTATCTTTTTTTGTTGTTTTTTTTTTTGTATTTGACAGTTTTTTTAATAGTTTTTTTTTTTAGTTGTCATTTCTGTATTATAATATATTTAGGAATACTTTTTTTACATTGATTTGCAACCACGTGTGTTGGAAAAATATTAAATATTTAAGATTTTTTATTGCATTAAGCAGTATAAACAATTCAATCAAACATTTATATGCAATTCATGCCTGTACTTACACTCTATAATTTAGGGCCAGAAGATAGTAAAAACTTCTTTTAAGTATGTCTTTGGGTGGCGAATAAGAGCGTTGCATATGCAAATAAACATCATTGTACGGCATTTTTGATTTGAGCCGTTTTTAAAAAATCTATTATATATCTATAACAATCTGCTAGTAGGCACAAAATAAAGAAAAATAACAAAATCTTAAAACAGTTTACCGCAGGTAAATAGCACTAAACGTGCCACTATAGTATCAAACCGAGTAGTAGTTTTCAAAGTTTTGAGAGAAAAAAAGCAATAACCTAAAACTAATAAACCTAAGTTCTTGTGGGCAGCTAGAAAAAAAAAATAAAAAAAACTAAAGGCGGCCTAAGGCTCACTTGCAATCATTGTGCAACCTTCTGCGGCAGATACAAGTATTTCTATGCAAGCGTATATAAAAGTAGACAAGCCAAGAATGCAATTGCAATACTCGGTACCACCTCTAGGCACGCAGCAACATTCTTTTGGAAATTGCACTAGCAATTATACTAAAAATATATCCCAAGCGTTTACTGAACTTCTATTCGGTCGCGTGTCTTGCGCATGCCTCCGGTGTTTGTTTGAGTTTGCGTCGCATGTGTTTAGAAATGAAATGTATGTATGGATTGAGAAAAAATATTAACTACGGTCATTATTACACATACCTTCAATTTAAAAATAATATTTTTTTGGCTTCAGAGCTCTAGTAATTGTGAGTTTGATTTTAAACGCCTTTTTTGTGTTTCTAATATTATTAATTTGTCTTTTTCAAAGATTATAAGTTTTAAAAATAATGAATGTATAGTTACAGTAAAGTTACCCTTATTACTTAAGTCCATTCCAGAACTTTATTTAATGCCAAAGAGACAGAATCTATAAAACCTTTCAGTTTTGACAAGTTTGATGACTTATAGAAAAAGCATGCAACACTTTGTTTATTTTTTAACACTCCCAATAAGTTGGATTCATAAAAAAACAATGCACATCTTCTAAATAGAATTTTTTGAAAGGCAAGGATATTAAGATTATTGGTTTGGATCATCTGCCAAACAAAAAAAAAATAATGATGTGGGTATTGGAGCAACAATTAGAACTGGATGCCCTGTTAAACAAGCTGAAGATGCAAAACAACATATACATCAAGACTTGGCAAGTGGTAAACTAGATTTCAAAAAATTCCAACACATCTTATTCATAAAGATAGGAAAAAAAAAAAAAAAACCTTAGAAAACAAACTGCGTTTGAGTTTCCCTTTTGGGGTACATTATAAAACATAACAACCTTCTTCAAAAATCTTAGATTATCATTAGAACGAAGCAAAGACTATGTATTCCGAAAACATGGCTCTTATTAGCCAATCTCTTATGCAATCCCTGTACATGTATTTAAATTTAAACTAAACTTAATGCCATTATAAAATCATTATTTTAGCTAAATAAAACATTTTAAACCAATCACAAAACACAACAACACAAATAAAAAGTAATGCTTTTAGTTTTTACATTTTGAATATATGTTTTTTTTTATAATAACATTAACTGCAATAAGAATCTCAAAAAATAAATCAAATTCCTCTTTGGTAAATAGTTGCATTTAATTTATGATATAATTTGGGATTACTAACAGCTTAGTTTTTGTATTAGTTTTTCTTAGAAAACCAAATTTATGATGATAACAAAAAGAACAGAAACATCTATTTACACAACAAATTTATAAAAAAAAATTACAAAATGTAACTAATTAGGGACATCCATATATCAAAACAACAATAGTTTTAAAGAAACAAAGAAAATATCAAAAGCAAGAACAATATTTATAAATGGCAAATAATAAAAACGATATGCAGAAAAGATCTAAGCTTGGAATTAAAATCTAGACTAGCAAAATGCTGCATACTTAACATACTATTAGATAAAGCAAAAACATGAACAATGAAGAAAACATACAACAAAAGATTAGAAGCATTTGAATCATGGACATACAGAAAAATACTGAAAATTAAAATTAAAAGAATACAAATAGATTAAAAAACTATAGACATTATCAAAACAGTTGCACTACAAATCAACTATTTAGAGTAACTATCTTGAAAGTCTGCATAACAATAATGTTTGCCAATCTCCGAAACGGAAAAGGCACCTAAAAAAGATTGTATAGGTTTTGATCACAAATTTGTTAATCTTATCAATAGCTTTTTTGACAACAACAAAATTATAGTTAGAGTTGATTGTTTTAACTCTGACACTAAATTTAATTATAAACGCTGGTGATTCTCAAGGTTCTGCTCTTTTGCCAACTCCATTTTAGATTTATAATAATAAACTTTTTTAAATAATCAAAAATTTTATTTATAGTTTTGCAGATGATGTCATCTATTATACATCATACTTTCTAAAACCATATCGATAAATATAACAAAATGTTTTAAAATTTCTAGGTTAGAAATATTTAAAGTTAATATTTTTAACAATTTTACATTTTGAAATTCAAAAGTATTTTTATGTTGAAAAATACTTATTTTAAAAATTAAAAAAATAGACATTTTATTATTATTAATACTGTATTAAATATAAAATATTTTAACTTTTACTAAAATGGTTTTTAAAGTATTATGGAATTGTCAATGTTTATTCAAAACCGTAAGAACGTATAAAAAATGTAACTTTATCTAGAGCAGTTTCTTTATTACTTTCCCAAGAAACGTTTATACTGTTTGAGTATCATTTTTTTATGGTGGGCATACGATGTATAAATTTCATAAAACAATAATAAGTAAAGTAATAAAGTGAAAGAACACCCACAGAGGCTTTATTATATAATATGTGTATTACACTGCGCACTAATAGTTTTTATTTTGTATCATACGTTATACATTTATTACAATTTCATTAAAAACAAAACAAAATTAAAAACATGAATTTAAGTAAAATTTTATTTATGATTAATTTCATACATTAATAATACAATAAGAAAAATATTACATGTTATATGATAAAATATATAGAACATTTAATATAGACTTTAACGGAAATGATACAGTTTCGAAACTCGTGTGTCGGCATGTTGTTATAATATATAGCATAATTTATTTAGCCACAAGTATCCCTATATAAAGCAATATAAATATGAATAGGATATTATATAGTGATTTGCTTGGAATGTCTGGAGCCATAAAGCTCATCGAAAGCTCGCATACATCAGTCCGAGGCACGACTAGCCATGTAATCGTTCCGAATCAATAGCTTTTATATCGGCTGCAATAAGCCATAAACAACCGGAGACAAAGCCGCTGCTCGTGCATTACATCCGACATTAATTGTACAGTGCTCTACATGTGTAGGACACGCGTCGGGACGCCCGGGACAGAACCGTCACCACGGCATTAAAAGCTCTTAAACACTGCTGAAACGTTAACCATCTTTTGATATTTAAAATAAAAATAAATACTAATATTTAGAGCAGGATGTGTTATTAATGTCATCACAATCGGGCATATGATAGTATTTTATCTCTAACATAGGATAGCCATTAAGTGTACAAAAAATGAGTATATTGTAATGATATGTTTACATAAAGTAAAACACTGTTTTTAATTATTAATTAAATATTTGCATGTGCATTACTTGTTGTAATCAGTAATTTGTGTATAATCTATTTTTGTGTATTAATTTATGAATTATATTAAATATTAAACGAGTATCAGTTAATTTATAAATAAATTTGTATATAATGATAGTCATTCTCGTTTCCTAATTAAACTATAATTAAAAATTATAAAGTCATGTAGATATAATCCAACGCATGATAATACTACATATCATGTATTAATCATTTTCATTCCACTATTCGTTTTAGCCATTAATTTACGTGTTTGTAAGTAATGGATTTTGTTGTTGATTCATAATTTTGTAACGCAAGCTCTAATAACCTTATCAATATTAAATGCACGCCAAGGCGTTGCTGCATATCTGCTTTTATTTATATTAAAATATTATAATTTAATACTGTACATGTCAGCACACTTTGAGTTTCTAATGTAATTTTATTTCTTTTATTTTAATAATGTTAATGCAACAAGCCATTAGTCGCTGAAACTAGTTGTACTTCAATGTTCTGATTAATCATTGATTATTGTATATTAAAGTTAATTTTCAGTAGCTTGTCAGTGAATAATTATAAACTTTATCAGGAATTAATATTGGTTGTTTCATTTAGAAACAAATTAATTAAAAATATTAATAGAAAAATAAATTAAGTAGCAATGTAGTTAAATCTATTATAAATTAATATAAATTTGTATGCAAATTATGTAATTCTTTAAAACGCCCTTTAGTTTAAACAGTTGGCCCTGCACAAATTGGCAAACCGCCCACAAGATCAAAACGACTTACAATACAATTAAATTTAGCCAAACAAAGTCTAGTATGCTTTACTAACTACTCTAATCAACCAGTCATCAAAAAATATAAGCACTAATTAGGAAGCTTATATTTTTATTGTAAAAAAGTGTTGTTCGTCAGCATCTTAAACATTAGAAATCTCGTACTTTCTTTTTGACTAAAACTAAGATATACAATAAAGATACAGATTGCTTTAATCTTGTAGATTTTAATTATTATCTAAAACATTTAATTGATGGACAACAAATTGTTTGTTACCTACATTCACAAACAATAAACATATTATGGACTAAAAACTAAATCTTTCCAACATTTCTACACTTTTTTAATAATTTTACTAAACGTTTTGATAGGTTTCTTGTAACCACAGATATGCTAAAATTATGTTAGGTAATTTTATTAAACGTAATATTGAATAGGTTAGTTAATTTTACACAACTTATTTTTTTTTTCTTCTAAACATAAACCTTGACTTATTTGTTAATGATAATACGTTTATTTCTTGTCTTTCGGCCTTAAAAATTACATTTACAAATACATTTACAACTTCCAAAAATAATAAAACTTAATTTTTATAAAATTAACACAATTAAAAGTATTTTCTTCTCTGTTCTACTTTTTTTATTCGTTTTTTAACTGACTTTATCCATTCTATCCTTTTTTGTTACACTCTTCCAACATATGTTCCATAGTTTACTTAGTCTCTCCGCACATTTTGCACATTTTCAAATCCTTTTTTATCCAAAATCTTGTCACTCGCTCTTCATTTCTACATCCGAATTTTTATCTTTTTATCATCTTTACTATATCTATCGCTCTCTAAGTACATAAGCAATTCACTTTCTATAATATGTTCATAATTTGCGTTGCACTTAGACTCTTTTACTCGCATTCTCTTTTCTTGCCTTTGCATATCTCTATATCTTTCTATAATTTTATACCATGCTTCCCTCTCAGATTCCCTTATTTTTTTTATTTTTGGTTTGCATACCTATTTCTATTGTAATAATTTTCCCTAATCTCCCTTAGCTTTTCATTTCTTGCTCTTTTTTTTTTTTCATGCATTCTTGTAAGATTTTACATTTGTGTCTCTGTCTCATTTTTTCTTCATACTTCATTGCTCTTTTTCTTGCTTCTACTCTTAACTTATCTTTTTTGACTTCCTCTAGCACAATATATGTTAGAGTTTTTCTATTTAAACCTAGCATCCATCTCCAATATTTTACTTGTATTGCTTCTAATTTTTCTTGTTCCTTCCATCCCCATATCTCTGACCCATACAAAATCATACTCCTAACTAAACTATCAAACATAAGTCCTTTAATTTTTATACATTCAAAGTTTTTTTTAATTATTCCCCAAACTTGTCTTACTACTTTATTTGTTTTTTGAGCCATCTTTGAAATGTGCTTGCTCTTGGTGTTACTCGTACAAAAAACATATCCCAAATATTTAAAAGATTTTACATCGGTAATACCTTGCTCATTTCAATTCCAGTTCTTCACCTTTTTTCTTCCACCCCCCTTTCTGAACACTATAATTTTTCTTTTTTCTACATTAATTTCTAAACTTTTTTTTTTTAAATATTTGTTTAAACTTTTTATCATCTCTTTTATTTCTTTTGCTTTTTTTGCTAGTATTACCATGTCGTCTGCATACGCTAGCGACCAACTTTTTCTCTACTAACTACTACCCTTCCTGTTTGAGCCAACCTTAATTTTTGTTCTACATCTGCTATGTAGATAGCAAATAAAGTAGAACTCAATAGACAGCCCTGTTTTACTCTTTTTCTTGTCCAAAATCTTTTACTCATTTTTGCGTTAACACATACCCTACTTGCTGTCTCCTCATACACGTCTTCCATTCTTCTTACTAGGTGTTTTTGGTTCCACTTTTGTGTATAGGGCATACAAAACCTTCTTTCCATTGACTCGGAAACCCTTCTCCCTCCTATACTTTGTTTATTAACTCACAGCTCTTCCGTACCATACAACCACGCTATTCTGTATTCTATCCCATATTAGCTATTTTAAAATTTCTTTTGCTGGGTGGATTGCCTCCTGTCTGCTTAGTTTGTTTTTTTTTTTTTTTTCTCCTCCTCCAAACAGTTTGAAAAGTGTTTTTTCCACGCTTTCGTTAGTAATGCTTCAATATATTCCTGTTTTTTTCTTATTTTTCTGTTTATGTATTTTCATGTTTCTGCTTCTGTCTTTATTTTTTTAGTTTTATTTCTTTTTTTTTATAAATTTACATTTAGATTTTTTACACTGATTTTTGTATGTCTTCTGTTCTTTTATATGTTCTTCTTTTGTGCTTTTGTTGTTTCTCCAGTGCTATAACATCATTTTGGTTTCTAGTTTTTTCTTAGTTCATTTGCCGTTCTACCATTTGCTTTTTTTAGTTTTTTCTTCTTTTCTTTTATATGTTTTTTTTTACTACCGTTTCTCCGATTGTTTCCTCTAATTCCCTCATTATCTTTTTGACATTTTTTCCGTTTTCTCTAATTCTTTTCAGATTTTTTTTGTACTTTATCACACTTTTTTCAGTCCATATTATCTTTTCTTCACTTTTTTATTCATTTTCGTGTCTTCTCACAGTTTCTCCAGTTAAGTTGAGTTCTAATGGCTTTCTACTTTAAATTTGTCTATCTCTTTCTACGCTTCTTCATTTACAACTATGTAGTCTATTACTGATTGCCCGTTTGTTCCTATATAAGTAAATTTTTCCTCTTCATCTCCTGTGATATTTCCATTTAAAATGTCGCAACTTCTCTTTTTTATCATTTCTATCATTTCTTTTCCTTCTCTATTTTCTGTAGTATTTTTTGATTCTCTGTTTCTTGTGTCCTCGTGTTTAATTTTTTTCCTTTTTTTCAATTCTTGCGTTAAAGTTTTCTTTTATAATCAATTTTCTTTCTTCAGTTTCTGGTATTACCGTATCTAACTTTTGCCTAGTGTTTTTCATGCCTCTACTGTATACTGTTATTGCTTTATATTTTTTCCTCCCCTCAAAAAGTTTTGTTCTTGTATTCCTTCCTTTTCAATAACTTCAATCTCTTTTTGACTTATTATCTCTTTTGGCCTTTCCTTTTTTTTTTCTTTTTTATAGCTGGTTGGCATTTTCAGATGTGTTTGGCTGGCATTTGAGCTTCTACTTTTCTCATTTCTTGTCATCTATCCACGTCTCTACCATTCCAATTATGTCAAAAGTTTTCATGTACTCCCAGAACTCGTAATCTATGTTGTTTATCCCAACTACGTTCCAAAACAAAATTCTGCTTGTCTGTTTTTTTTTCACTGTCTTTATTATTTTTTACTATATTTTTTTTTTAATCTTTTGTATCTAAGTCATGTCTTTGGTTCTTGCATGCGTTGTCTACTTTTTTAGTGTTGATGCTACTAATTACTTTTTTAATTTGCGTTTGTTCTCTTTTAAAACTTCTTGATCTTGATCACTCCAGTTCTATATCTCTCCATCTATTTTCAATTTTCTGTACCGTTCCCATACTCTTTTGTTCTTTGACTTTTTGTCTCTTGCTATATCTCTTAATTCTTTCAGAACTCTTCTTTCTTTCAACGTCAAGTAATTTTTACTGTATATGTTTTTGCTTCTCAGTTTGTTTTTGTTTTTCATAACATCTTGTTTTTGTTTCCATGATTCTGTTTCTGCTATTATTGTTTGTTTTTCTTTATTTTCCACTGAATAAGCAGAAATTATTTCCTTTTTTATTTTTAAGTTTTTTATATAATTTTTTCTATGGTTTCTTTTTCTTTTTCTGTCTGTACCTCTACTTCTTTTACTACAAACTTGTTTTTTTCTCTCTTCTCTTTCTATTTGTTCCAGCTTGTCTTCAATTGCTTTTATTTTACGCTTTAGTTCTTTTTTCTCTATTTCTTACTTTTCTTTTTTTTATCATCTCCTCTTTTATATTTCTCATTTCCATTTTTATTTCTTTTGTGTTTTTTTTTCATTTCCACTATCATCTGTTGCATCACTTCTTTTATTTCCTCTATTTCTTTATCTTCTCCGGAACAATGTTTTTCTGGCTCGTTAGTGCTTACTTTTCTTGCCACTTCTGATTTTCATTGCTCCGGTGATCTGAGGAGTTTCCTGCTTTTTTGGAATATTTCCGGTATTTTAGAGCACTATCTCTATTTCTTTTTCCTTTTCTGTCCATTTGATTTAGTTGTATTAAATTAAATAATTAAATCAGATAATTAAATCAGATAATTAAATCAGATAATTAAATTAAATTAATTTTTTTTTATGTTTAGCTCTTACGTTAGTCTCTTTTTCACTATTTTTTTAGTTAATTATTGTATTGTGTTAGACTTGTTAGGTTAATGTGCACAATATATAAATTTTATATAACTGCCCGTTTTTCACACACCAATTATTCCGCGGATATACTGCACTTTTCGCACACACACCGCACCTATTTCACCCTAAAGTTATTTATTATAATCACTGTTTAAACACGCACAATAAATACAAACTGTTTGCTGTTACTATCTCTCTTTTTTTTCTATTTATTATAATTCTAAGTTAGACATGGCAAAAAGGAAACAATTTTTTAATTATTTTGATTTTGATTCTAAATGCTTATGTTTTGACTTATTACGTATAACACCAAAAATATCAAAAATCATTCAAATCAGAACAAAATTATCTCCAATAAATAGAGCAAATGGCTGTATAAAATTCTTGCAACTTTTTTTTAATAAATAACAATCCAAAAATAGATCTGCCTACACCATAACTGAACCACTTTTATAACTAACACAAAGCTCAGAAGTAGAAACTGTGTATATCAAATAGAAAACAGACTATAAATTTAATATTTAAAAAAAAAAAAATTATTTTAGTAATACTGTCAAAAATTTCAACAACAATTTAGGAACGGAGTAAAAAGCAGCATCAACAACAAAAAATATTTAGCTCTAACATAGTTTTGAATATTCCATCAGCAAAAAAATTGTTATGACTGTAAAGTACCATACCACAATAACAAATTTTACCATAACCTTACAACTAATACCAAAATTGAAGACCTTAGAATGATAAGTGGTTAAAGCTTACTTTTGGCTATATCCACTTTATAATGAATTCTTATAATATACAGATTGTTTTATGGTTTAAAATAATAACGAAACATGTAAGTTACATATATAATTGTTGCTAGATGGTTGTCTAGTTGTATTTATTATCGTGCGTTGAGTATGATAACTGGACATACATCATTTTTCTCGATTTACTCTTAATACTTATTTTGGGCATTATCCACTTATCATTCTAGGGTCTTCAATTGTAAATGTTGTTAAGAATCTAAAAAAGTCTAAATCTACAGAAACCATTAATTCTCTAGCAAAATATTAATCCAAATAAAAGTTTCAATTGTATCTTTGCTCTGTTATTTAATAAATAAATTGATAAAATTAGGAATTTACCCTCAAAAACAAAAGTTTCATGTTTAAGTTGTTATTTAAAAAAGAATCAAAAACCGATTTTTTAAGCTATTGACCAATAAATGAAACATTACCGTAGGGGTGTACTTTGATCAAACCAAAGCGTTTGACATAATAAATAAAAATGTTTTAGAGAATAAACTTATCTCATATGGAATTACCGGTCCACCATTACTATGGTTAATTTCCTATATATCTGATAAGAAACAATACGTAGAAATTTAAAATCCATCTAATAAATATATGAATCACAAATACAATCTAAATCAGTTATAGTCAAATATGGTGTGCCGCAAGGAGGAATTCTATCTCCGTTTTTGTTTTTGATTTTTTCAAACGATTTAAAACTGTACGCAGATACACAAAATGGGCACATGTGTCAATTTGCAGATGACACATCTTTTGTGTTAAGTAAAACTAACGAAGTAGATGTAAACATAGCAGCAAATCTTACTTCTAACAACATATTTGATTGGTGTACAAATAATGGGCTTCTTCTCAACTCTCAAAAATCAGCAGCTTTACTTTTTTCAAATAATTAAATTCCGGATCGCAGTTTACTAATAAAAGTCGATAGTAAAAGTATTAACAACCACAACTCAACAAAAATTTTGGGATTAACAATCGACTCCAATCTCAGCTGGGAAACACATATTAATCAGTTAGCCAAGAAACTATCAAGTGATTCATTTGCAATACACAACTTAAAGAAATGCACAAACAAACATTCGTTATTGCTATTTCACAACGCATATGTGCAAAGCATACTATCATATGGCATCATCATATATGGTTCAGTTTCTAAAATTGAACGACTATTTGTAATACAGAAACGAATCTTAAGAAGTATTGATTGCACAGCTTACTTAAAACATTGCAAACCAATTTTTATAAAATATAATATAATGACTATCTATTCATTATATTATTACCATCTATTGCTATACGTGAAAAGAAGAGGCTCAAATAGGTTATGTATCCTACTGCATCATTCTACTCTGTATGATCATAGTCCCCACTATAGAGGCATTAAGGCGTTCAATAAACTACCTATTGAAATAACAAACATTGGCAATACCAAACATTTTAAACTTAAAATCAAATTTATTTTATTGTCAAATCCTCTATACAGCCATGACGACTATTTTAATTTATTTGTTTAATGTTATATGTGTATAATTGATGTAAATTTTATTATTAGTCTTAAGCATAAATCTAGTATTAGTATTGTATTTTTAAATGTTTTTTAATCAACTTTATATTTTAATTTTTATTACTGACATGTGAATAAAGAAAATTATTATTATTATTATTATTATTATTATATGTCTTTTAGAGAAGTTATAAAAAATATTGAAAAAAATATGTTTAAAAAACTATAACTTTATGCACGATAACAAGTTATATAATTTAAATGTAAATGAACATGGTTTTAAGAAAGAAAATTAAACACTAGTACAACTATTTTTAATTTTATTCAGCAAATTTTAGCACAAAAAATAAAAATGTGTTATGTGGAAAATTTGTCAACCAAAAGATAATAGTGAAAATAGAATAAAACTTTGAAGAAACCAATGCAATTTACATAAAGAAAATGCCCCGCCACCTTTCTAATTGACAGTAATAATTTAGAAAAATGTATTTGGGGTACAAATGTAAGCATGACAGCAGCAGATATTTGGTTTAAATTTTTTAATTAATATTAAATGCATAAAAACAAAAAGTTTTTCAAAACTACCAAAGCTTCAATAACACCATTTAATGGCATCACACTTATAAGACAAAACATTAGTATCTCATTCGGAAAATTTCTTTAAATTTAAATAAATGATACTTTAAATTGGAACAAACACATTACTTATCTAAATTTAAAATTAATCAGTGCATTTTGAGGAACATTTTTGATGCATTTAAAATTATATACTATTACTCTTTATTACATACGGCATAATTTTGCAAAGAAGATGTCTTGGCATAATAAACATTTTCATAACCAAAACTGAGCACTTTAAATAATTACAAACAAAAAATATAATAAATCATGTTGGGAAAATTTTAAACTGCAAAATATTTGGATTGTGTATATACCGCTGCTAATTATTTTTAAACAGTCATCCATCTTTGTTTGCAAATTATTTATACAAAAAAACAAATTATAATTTAAGAAAACAATCTTTAATGCAATTGTACATTTTTTTACAGGTATTATTCTGGGAGTTAGTTATTAGACGGGTATGGGACCAGGTCCAATAAAAAATGTCATTGTTTAAGAAAAGACCTAACGATGTTATATGTTTTTAACATGTTCTTTGAGTTGTAATTTATTTAGGTTTTTTTTAAGATTGTTGATTTGCATTTTTTATAGTAAGAGTAATGTCTGGGCAGTTATGTGCTACGGTTTTACTTGTCAGAATAGCTCTGTCCCAGTATAATACACTAGTCGTTTTCTAGAATCATTGTTGGATTATATTAAATAAGGTTTGTTACCGTCTACTATTCTAATGCACAATCTAGAATTGTGTATGGTTTATGGTTTTGGGGACCTTCTAAACATGCACAATCAATTTTTATTGCACAAAAACGTATTATAAGATGCATAGCTAGTGTTACAAAACATACTTCATGTAAACCATTGTTTAAGCAATTTAAAATATTACTTTTACAATGTTTAATTATTTATGAACTATGTGTTTTTACTTTCAAAAACAAAAATAATTTTAAAACAGCAAATATGATTCACTCATATCCAACAAGGCAAAATACTGATATATATGTAAATTACGCTCGTCTTAATGTAAAATATGTTTCACCAAATGTACTTGGACCAAAATTATTTAATAACCTACCAATTGAAATTAAAAATACACCAAATTTTAAACAATTTAAATCGTTATTAAAAGTATTTCTGTTAGATAAACTGTATTATTCTTTGTCAAATGTTTTATAGTTAATTATTGTAATGTATATTGACCAGTCCAATATTTGTTCATGGATAATAAATATTATTATTATTATTTATAGTATGGTTCCCATTTGCTAATTAAATTGAATTTTAGTGTTAATTCTTGATAAATTATTTTAGCTACCAAGTTGTGTCGTTCTGTATATTGTGTGGGAGCTAAAATTTTACAGCCGTTTGTAATATGCTCAATAGTTTCTAGTTCTTCTTGCAGTGTCTACATTAATCGTTTGTGTTTTGTAGATCTTTAATTATGTGCAGTCTATAGCATTTTGTGTTTATTACTTTGTCTTTAAATGGCCTGTAGAAATTCTTTAGTTCCTAGAATCAAATAACCTTTTTCAAGATATGTAAATGTAGCTATTTTGTCTATGTTTTCTTTGTGACTTTGGTGGTAGTATCTGCCATGCTGTTGTTTTACTTCTCATTTTTTAATATTTTCTTGTTTTAGTGTATTAGAATATTTATTTATCTGTTCTTTGTCAACTAGTTTAAGTGGGGTATAATTTGTATCAATGTTTACGATTGCTTTATGTAATTTACTATCATTTTGGAGATAAAAATAATTTCAAAAATTTGTAACTTGACTGATGTGTATACTGTGTATATTTGTTAGACCTCTGCCGCCGTCTGATCTTGATAAAATTTTGTTTTAAGCAAGCGTTTGTGTGGTGCAATTTGTGTTTGTTGACCACTTATACCAAACAAGTAAGTGAGGATTGGTATTGCATATGTATTTATAGCTTTACTAAGATTTTTACCAATAAATTTTTTTGTTAGAAGTTGTTTAAGTCTTTTATTGTAGGCTTCTGTTAATTTAGTTTCAAAGTTTGTATGATCAATTTTGATAGTTTGTTTTAAGCCTACATATATTTGTAATTTGGATTTGTTAATGCCAAATTCCATATGTATATCTTGAGAGACTATTTTTGTAATTTTTAATAATGATGTTAGTTGTGTTTTGGCACTAGCATACAGTTTAATGTCATCTATATAGAAAAAATAGTTAATTTTATGCATTGTGATTTTATTTTTCTTAAGTAGAAACCTTGCTTTTCTGTCGTTTAGTAGTTCAAATAGTATATTTAAATACATACAAAACCAGAAAGCACATAATGAGTCTTCTTGAAAAAATCCAAGTAGAATTCCATTTGTGATTAACATAAGTCAGAATATCTGTTGTCGTACGTTTTGATCAAAATCCATATTAAGTTTAAATCTATAGTTAGTGTAATGTGTAAAGCACCTGTAAGCCCTACCGAGCGCGTCCCCAGGTTGCGGATAGGGGGGCCTCCTTTGACAACAGAGGGTGGTGGAGTGAAATAAAATAGCTCACGCAGACCAACAGGATTGCACAGAGGAGCAAAACCTCTTAAATAATAAGTAATCCAATAACCTAAAATCTCGTGTTTCCTTAGTCCAAAATCCTATATTTTTCAATCCTATTGGACTTACGGCAATGAATAACCTGCTTACAGGCTTAATGATACAGGACCAAAAAAAAAAAATTATGATGGAAAAGTTGTTTACAGAACAAGTATCTCAGGGAGGTAACACTAATAGTGCAGAATCCTCTCCCAACTATAAGTCGGGCTGCCCTACGGATTCTGAGGAAGGCAAGTATACGAGTGATGTAATAAAGAATGAGCAGAAAGATAGTGAAGAGATGGAAGTGCAAAGTAGTGAAGAAGAAGAGAAAAAGGGGGAGACCCAAGAAATATCAGAAGATGACAGTGAAAAATCACAAAGTGCAAAATTAACAGAATTTGAAAAAAAGTTACTAAGAAAAGTTAAGAAAAAAACAAAAAGAAGCCCCGTTAGTTCTAAATCAGAAAAAAATTAAAGTGAACCAAGAAAAAAGTAAAAGTGAAAAAGTAAACAAAGAGGAAAAAACCGGAGGTGCAGAAGAATATAAACAAAGTTAAAGGAGGTGAGTTAAGAAGTGGGGCAAGTTCCGTGAGTTGTAGTATTTCAGATCTAAGTGACTGGATTATGAAAACGGTACCTGGAATAGAGATAGAAAAGAATAAAATGAAGAAAAAAATGAAAGTCGAAACTACTGAAATAGAGTGGAATACCAAAATTATTAATAAAATAAATGAGGTATTAGTAAACATAAAAAAAAAAAGTGAAACGCTGACTTCGATTATAAAGAAGCACGTAAGCACAAAGACGGAAATAAAGGAAGCGATAAATAAAATTGATTCACAGATAGGCAGGGTTAAAAGGGAGGACGTTGAAACCTTCACAGCTGAAGTGGAGAGGTACGTAAATAATACAAGAAAAGCGGAGGCAGAACAAACAAAAAGCTTAGAACAAGAACAGGAGCAGGAGAAAAATAAGTTAAAAAGAAAGGAGATAATGAGCACTACAGGTGACTTGGAAAAACTCAAAGAAGAAATAAACTTTAAATAGACAGAAGAGGATTATAATAGTAAGATAGAGTCTATGAATAGCTTATTTAAAAAGGAAGAGAAAAATCTAATTCTGATAGTAGACACAGGTGTAACAATAGAGAGTGGAGTTATAAAGAAAATAAAGGAAATGTACCCACAAATTAAAGAGGCAATTAAAAACGGATAGATTAAAAATGGTGGGCTTGCCACTATCAAGAATTGTACTACTATGAAAATAGAGGATATAAATCTGAAGAAGCAGGAGCAAAAAGACGTATTCATAATTAGAGCAAAAGTAGGCAAAAAGAATGAAATTATTGAAAATATGTACATGGTGATGACAAAAATTAAGAAGATTTTTAAGAATTAAAACTGTAATAGGGTAAAATGCATTTTGCAGGCCAAGGAGTACAATAAAAAAATCAGAATAGTTTTAGACTATGTTATGAAGAACGTAAATAAAAATACGAAACAAGAATGACAGGAAGCTAAAAGAAAAAAAAGGATCAAGACAATTATTGTCAAACCAAGCGGTGAACAAGAAAGAACCTAAGCTGACATGGTGAATGAAATAAAAAGCAAGGTGGAAGTAAACGAAAGAGTTACAGTAAAAAATATAACATAGACAAAGGAGGGTTTTGTTAAAATTAATATAATAGGTAGAGAGGAAGATAGTGAGAACTTCACAAGGAAAGTGACAAAGAAGCTAGTTGATAAAGTAGCTACACATATGTTTAGCGAGAAAAAGGCGTGTATATTGTTGGATTTATATGAAACCACGATAGATGTAAAGGAAGCAATACAAAAAGAATGTAACATCACAATGAAAGAAGACGTATATGAAATTAAGGTATCAGAAAGGATCAATATACAAAATTTAAGATAAGCTGTGCTAAATCTTCCGATCGAGCACACCAATGCATTGATGAAAAAGGCAGTTTAAAGGTAGGCTGGCTGAAAGGGAGAATAAAGGAAGTTCAAACGTCAACAAGGTGTTATAACTGCTTCAACTTCGGGCATGATGCCAAAGTTTGCAACAAGGATAAGAAAAAAAAAATCTGCTATAAGGACACGTGGCAAAAAGTTGCACGAACAACGCGCACTGTTACTTCTGTGATAAAGAAGGACACAGGGCAGATAAAATGGCATGCCCAAGATTTAAGAAAGCCAAGGAAGATATGAGGAAAAAAGGGGTAAAACCCTACACAAAATAATGAAAATATTTCAAAATAACGAAGGAAGAAGGAAAGCTGCTATGGACCTCTTTCACAAAAATGCTAACTCAAAATGAAGTAGATATTGGCATAATAGCAGAGCCAAACAAAAAAATGACAGAAAGTGGACATTGGATGGTGGATAAATATAAGGATGTGGCTATCCGCATTTACAATAGAAATATCAAAGCATATGGATGTGATAATAGTAACTAAGGTTTTGTTTTGGTGGAATTGAAGAAGTTAATCATATAGTCCTGCTATTGGTCACCAAGCAACACAGTAGAGGATTTTGAGGAATACTTGCAAAAATTAAGAGATAATGTCAAAAAGCATAAAAAGAAAGTAGTTATAGCGGGAGACTTTAACTCCAAGGCAAGGCTCTGTGGAAGTGATCAGAATGATAAAAAGGGAGCAATACAAGTGAAGTGGATGAGTAGCATAAATATGATGGTTGCAAATAAAGGAAAAACCCTAACATTTGTCAGAGGAAAATCAAGCTCGTGCATTGATATTACAATATGTAGTAAGAACATCATAAATAAAATAAAGAACTGGAGGATTGTGGACGAAGAAAATCTAAGTTTACATAAATATATCTATTGTGAGGTAGGGACTGAAAATTAAAAAAAGTGGATATATAAATAAAAGATGGAAAATAAACGAGAAAGGAATAATAAATTTTAGAAATGTACTTAAAAAAGAGGTTAATAACAAAACAAATTTGGACCTTGATACCTTCATGGAGAGTATAAACAAGGCTGTTAGTATGTTTTTTAAAAGAAAGAAAGGTATGATAAGAAATCAAAGGATATACTGGTGGAATGATACCCTAGAGATAATTAAGAAGGAATGCACCAAAGTAAGAAAAGAGTATAATAAGAGGAATAGGAACCCTGATACTAGCGTAGAACAAAAGGAGGAAATAAGGATAAGGTACAAAATAGAACGTAATAAGTATAAATTTGCAATTATGGATGCAAAAAAAGAATCTTGGCAGGTGCTCTGCAAGGAAATAGACAACGACATATGGGGGTTGGGGTACAAAATTGTATCAAATAAATTAAGATTTGGACATAGAATTACCCAAACTGATGAGCAGCAAATGCTGTAGGCAAAGAAATTGTTTCCAACGTATCCAATACGTATTAGAGAAGAAATAGAGGTAGGAGAGGTAGACATGTACACCAGAGAGGAAAAAAAGCTGAAAACAAGATTAGGCTTAAAAAGGCGGCAGGTCTGGATGAAATACCACTAGAACTGGTAAAGGAGGCAGTAAAATAGGTGCCTGAGGCAATACTGGAGATCTTTAACCAGCAGCTCAGAGCAGGGATATTCCCTGATAGATGGAAAAAATCCAGATTGGTATTGATAAAAAAAACCAAAAAAGCAGAAAAGCCGCAAGGATACAGACCGCTATGTCTAAAATACTTTTGGTAAATAATATGAACACTTAATCACTAACAGATTAAAAGATGAAGTGGAAAAAAAGCTGTCCAGGGAGAGTATCATGTCAACGCTCCAGAGTATGGAGGTTAAAGATGTAACAAGAAAGTTTATATATAGTTATTTAACTAACAGGAAGTTAAATATAGGTAAAAAAAGGAAAATGCTAATGGCGTGTGGGGTTCCGCAAAGATTCATTCTAGGACCGCTTTTGTGGAATATATATTTCAATGAATTGCTAGAACTGGAAAGACCAGAAGGAGTGCATATGATATGTTTTGCAAATGATACGCCAGTGGTTGTAACGTCTAAATCAGAAAAAAGGTTTAGCATCTAAAGCAAACAAGATGTTAGAATTGGTGAAAAGAAAAATCGAAGAAAAAGGATTAAAAATAGCGGAAAACAAAACAGAAGCTGTGATTCTATATAAAGGCAGAAGGGTCAAAGAAGTAAAATTGGAAATTGGAGGTATAGAGTTTGTAACAAAAGAGGCAATAAAATACCTAGGAGTCTAATTTGATTATAATGCTGAAATAAACGAGCATGTCAAAAAAATAACAGACAAAGCGTAGAGGGCAGTAAAAACACTAGGTAGACTAATGCCAAACATAAACAGACCAGCTTCTAATAAAAAAAAAAATCTTCGGATCAGTGGCACGTTTGATCATTTTGTATGTAGCACCAATATGGGGTCATGTACTAAAGTTCGAAAAGTATAAGGGTATGATTGTATCACAACAAAGAAGAATGTCAATAAAGATAGCAAGCGGATACAGAACAATTTCGACGGATGCAATATTAGTATTAGCATCCATAATGCCGATTCAGTATATGGCAGAATATAGAGGTCAATTGCAAGGAAAGAAAGAGGCAAGAAAAAAAATCATGGATGAGGTAATGAACAATGGCAGGCAAATTGGCAAAAGGTAACGGGAAAATCAACTTGGACTAAGGCAATAATAAAGGAAGTAGGGCCATAGGTCAAACAAAAACATGGGAAAGTGGACTAATTTCTCACACAATTCTTGAGTGGACATGGCTGTTTTAAGGAATACCTAGTGAAAATCAAAAAAGAAGACAGTTACAAGTGCAGCACATGCAACGTAACAGAAACGCCAAAGCATGTATTCTTCGAATGCAAAAGATGGGATGAAGACAAAAGGAACCTAGAAAAGGAAATAAACAAAGAAATAACTCAAGAAAATACAGTGAATATTATGTTGGAGACGGAGAAGAAATGGAGCATAATCTATGAGTGCATTAAAAGAATAATCAAATATAAGGAAACTGAAGAGAGGAGGGATAAAGGATCAAGATCCAATAAATGAATAAAAAAGGAAGACGGATACATCTAGGGTGCGCAGAATGCGTGACCGGGCGTACTTAGTCTGAAGAAAAGCACGAGCTAATTCCAGGCTAAGCGGTATAGCGCCAAGTGAAAGTAGGGTTTTAGTGGGTGAGAGCCCCACAGGCTGCAGAGCTGTTCCAAAACCACATATACAAAAAAAAAAAAGGTTTCAACTATGCCACATTTGCAAAAAATTAAGTACCAAATGGTCACCAACTTCTGTTGCTGCTTAAAAACATCATCGAGTTGATTGTGCTCAATTATTTTTGAAGCACTGTAAGGATAAGAAGAAGTTCTGCAATCTATTGTTACGGAAGATGAAACTATGATCTTGTATCATAATTCCCTGTCCAATTGGGAACTTATGGTATAGCAACGTGCAGATAAATTACTACTACAAAAAAAAAACAAGGTATCCTCGTTAACCAAAAAGTTTATGGCCACAATCTTTTGGGATTGTGAGGAAGGGCATCTTGATGATTAATTTTAAAGAAAAAAATATTACGATGAATGGCGTTTATTGTGTTGGGAAAAATAATCTGGCAAAGCGTCAAAGAAAATTAACAAAAGGAGTCAGTTTGTTGCACTACAACGCACTTGTACACGCGGCTGAGGTCACTCAACTTGCTATAAGAAAATGCGGCTTTTAATATGTAATGATGTAGTAAGTGTGTTAAAATTAAGAAAGATTATGTTAAAAAATAATCAAATATCTTTTTAGGTATTTCGACTCCAGCGCGGCCATGCATAGACCATAGTAATTTTTATATTAAAAATGCTTTTTTTATTAATCAAAAACTAAATTAAATCTTTTGTAAATGTTTTCAAACAAAAGGTCATTTTTTTATACAAATTAACAACATATTATTAAATATTGTTGCAACAAAACAATGTAGCAATATGCGTTTGAAATAAATTCCAGAAACAAGTAGACTATAATACACATACTTGAATTGCGATAGGGATTATGTGTTTTTAATATGAAATGCTTGTGTTGTAAAAATGTTAATACAAGAAAAGTCAGGGTAATTAATGTAGTGGCTTAATATTAATAAAAAACGACACATTTTGTTTATAATTGTTTAAAAGTTTCTGCAATTATTTCAATATTTCATTGCACATTAAAGCTTTTTGGAAATATTTTGGTAATTGCAAATAAATCAGATATCATATTAAACATTTATGTTTTTGTCAATACAGATAATAATTATAATTATGTTATGAAATGTAACATATTTAATTAAACCAGAACTTGAGAACAGAAAAAAAGTACTGCTGTGCTGCTGCAAGTCTGGAGGTAGCTTAAAACAGCGTCCAGTCCTGCAATTTATTAATGTTACATATATATTTGATCAACAAAACTAATTTTAGTTAACGTTTTATAGTAGAATAATCTTTTATTTAACATTACAACTTTATTTATGCTATTTTACTTTAAACAAACAATAAAATTGTTGGCTATATCTATTACTTTATTGATTCTGAATATATTTGTAAAGTTAGTTATTTAAAAGTTTGATACAAAGAACAAACACATACATATTATTCTTCCATAACATAAAACTTTTTGAAAACCAGCAAGAGAAAATAATATCATAGAGTTTTATATAGACATTCGTCTGCGAGTAACAAATGTCTTAAGTAAACATGTGGCATATGAGATTGTCTCGTTGACTCCGCTTGTTCGATATGAAATCATAACGAGAGCAGTGCAAATACGAGTTTCTAATTGAAATCTGGACTGGTATTGACCGTGCAAACACTTGTCCACTACGATCAATCGCCATGATGCTATGAAACGGCTTGTGCACTCTTCAAAGACCCGACCCGATACGCTTTTACTGCTTCACTTTGTTGCTTTTGATGAGTTTGTTTCTCATCATAAACCAACGATGAAATATTTTTATTAGATATAAGATATTACGGATTATTACTGCTCATATAAAATTTATTTAGTTATCACTTGCCTTTTTTTAGGTTTATTGCGAATAAATGTTACGCACTTATTATTTACTTCTTGACATGTGTATACAACTAATCGTAAAATGATGTTATTAAAACTTCAAAAGTACTCATTTTATCGTAAATATTGTATTGTCCGTTCCTTATTACATCAGCTTAATTATTTGTATCAACGCGTGTATGATACAAATAGAATTTTATATTTTTATGTAAGAATAGCATTGAATCCTTGGAAGTATACAACATTTTATGCATTCCTTCCATGAGTTACACATGTGACACAGGTCACGACACCGTCAATGTATGAATAGTAATCCAGTCAATACTAATGGAAAAAGTTTGTTGTAGTTACATTTAATATACCTGTAAATAAAATAATTGCTTCAATATGTTTATCACATACAATAACTAGGAATAATAAAATAAAACACACAATAAATTATAAATGTTTATGCATATTTACAAAGTAATAATATTGCTATGTGTAGTATTAATACATTCATTATTAAATATATTTATTATTGCATATGGAATTTATTTTCTTTTTTGTATCACGCAAGTTATATGTTTTTTAAAACAACACCATTGTAAGTGTAAATAAATATAGTTAATACAAACATGTAGATTGTTTTAGTAAGTTCATGTGAAAATGAGTTGTATTGAAATGTGGTAAATAACATTGATCTATGATTTAATTAAATAAGATTGTTCATTGTTAAATTGTCACGAAAAAATAGATAGTGTCGAAATGGAATAAAAAAAGTAAAATAAGTACACAAAAAATAACTTATTTTTATGTATGCTAGAGTTTTGTTTTTTTAATTCGTTTATATTATTATACTTAGTTTTACCATTTGTTGCATCTCATTTAGTTTATTTGCGGACATTTTCTATTTAATTCTTGATTAACAGACTAGTACAGCCAGTTTGCATTACTAGCACAATTTTTGTAGATTTAGTTAATCGTTTTTGTTTTCTTAAAACAATTTGATTTTTAAAATATTATACGCAAGAGTCCTCCACTTTCTATCAATTTTAACAAAAATAGATTAACATGTCTTCTATAATATGCGATGAAAGATCAACCTTTTATTACCTATACATTTATCTACACTTTCAGTATTTATTTGAGAACTGGTTTAATAAAAAATATTATTTGTATTGTCTTAGCTGATTAAAATCTTAAGGTATTTTCATTAAAGTCGACGTAGATAAGTGCAAGTATTGAATTTTCTTTAAAATACTTGCCAGTATAATGTACAGGTGTCTGCCAATGCAAAGGCTCTATGGCATTCTTGTATTAACCTTGATGTGATTTTAAGCTTTTTTATAGCTAAAATTGCTGTTCGGTTGTCTGTTGGGATTTGCACATTATTATATTTCTTTGGTTACTATTTCTGTCTGGAGGTCAGTTGTATGTAAAGATATTGAGACGTCTAAATCTTGGCAGTAAATTTTCGCTTCAGAATCTAGAAGAGCCATCAGTGAACAAACTTTTTAAATCTTAAAGAAGTTTGTTCTAATTCACTTTTTGTTTTTGTTGTTTATGTGTGTGTTTATTATATGGTCTTTTAAATACAAAGTAAGATAGCATGATATCTGATTGAGTTATTAAAAGTGTTTTTTTTTACAAATTCTTTCAGAAAGGAACGGTATTTGTTGGCCTTCTCCGCACTGTACCAAAGCTTGGTTGTATTTTGGCCTAGTGCTGTTGATGCTGCTATTTTTTTGACATAGATGTTGAGAAGTGGCAAACAAAGCATTGCTTTTATTCTTGCAGTTGGCATTGTTAACATATGGCCTGTTGCACTTAGGCAACTTTGTTGCAACTGGTTTAGTTGAGTTGCTGACGTTTTCTTCATGGTTCTTGGCTAGCAGACTGGTGTATGTATAGTCAAAGTACTATCTTTAGACACAGTCTTTATGTCTTGCCAAAAATCCGTCTACATTGTAGGAACGACATACATCTTTATACATTTTATGTTTAGGTGTAACCCTTATGTTTGTGAGTTCAGTGTCAAAAATCACACTCATGTATTTTACCTTAGTTGACAGCGTTAATAGAGTGTTTAGAAAATTTAGTTAGCCAATTTTTGTGTGTGTAAAAAACAATTTGGTTTTTTGTGGGTTAACTGCAACTTTCTGGTTTTTGCAACAATTTTTTATTATTTTTAGGGATTTTTGCATTAGGCTCCAGAGTACGTCATCAAATTTGCCACTTAACAAAATTGTTAAATTATCTGTGTTTTCAATTTGTTTGGAACCACAGTCATTGAGTTGTTGAATCAGGCTGTCTACTACTATATTCCAAAGTAGTAGTAATAAAACCTCACCCTGAAAGCAGCTTCTGTCAAACATTTTCTTGGTTATTGTATTGCCTACAATGACTGTTACGTTTTTTTTTCTAGTATTTTATTCATTCACTGATTGTTAGAATAACATTATAAACTCATAATGTTATTCTAACAAAAGCAGTTTATATTTCATCAAAGGTAATTTTGTCAAATGCACTTTCGGTGTTAATAAATTCTTCTATGGTGAACATCTTGTTCTGTAATAATTTTTTGAGTCAATTTGTTACGCTGTGTAAAGCCAATTTTTTTTAGTTTTGCGTCAATCAATATGTATTTTAAACCATTTAAAAAAAAAATAGTATTTGAAGAAAAAAAAATTAGTAATTTTTTTTAGACGTTTTTATAAAATATCCAGTCTGATTAGCATTTTAAGTTTTTTGCTCTGTTAAATTTTTTTTGCGGCCGGTTTGAGTTATTTGACTTTGTTACACTATCAGGGTATGTTACTGTCAAAACTAGACACTGACTTTAGTGAGCCAGAGTCCTTATATGCGTGTGATAAAGAGTTTCCTATTTTACCTATGAATTTTAAATTTTTTTAATACTTTTAAGTTTACATAAAACATAATAATCACTTTAACGCTTTTATAAGTCGTCTCAAAAAACAGCCTTGTCGGCCAACCTTAGGTTTTGGTAGAACCAATATTATATTTTGTCTGATACATGCCAGTTCTGAATTTTACTAAAAATACTTATACTTGCTAGTGTTATATACAGGGTGTCCGGAAAATACGTGTACAACGTTTGACGACAGACTCCTGACGTCAAAATAGGTCGATCTAAGCCGACTTAGTTATATCCAAAATTGTCTCGTTTAGCCGGTAGAGGGCGTCAAAAAAAACAAAAGTATAACAAAGTTGAAAGTATCTATTGTAAGATACTAAGTAAAACAAAAACATTACTTAAGCAAATGTGTAAAATGACCGCCATCTTGCTGAATACACTTATTAACACTCTTTAAAAAATGATATTGGACCCTAACTAATGTCTCGGGATTATTAAAATGGTTGCCTGCATTTAAAATCCGCTGCAATAAATCATCGCGTGTGTTTACCGGAGTCTTGTAAACTTCTGTTTTAATAGCGCCCCACAAAAAGAAGTTAACTCAGGAGAACGTGGTGGCCATTTTACTGGTGCATCATTGCCTCTTCCAATCCATCGGTTGGGATATTGATGATGTAAGTATTGCCGAACGGCAACGGAAAAATGGGGCGGGGCACCATCATGCATATACCACATTTCTCTCCGAAGTAAAAGGGGCAAATTCTCCAGAAGAATTGGTAATGTGTCTTGCAAAAAATTTAAATAAATATTTCCATCTAACCTGTCTGGAATAACAATGGGACCAATAAGGTAGTGATCAATAATACCTGCCCAAATATTAATTTTAAATTGATGCTGATGATGTGCAACTTTAATGGCATGTGGATTTTCATCGGAATAAATATGTTCGTTGTGCAGATTGGTTACCCCAGATCTTGTAAAGCATGCCTCGTCAGTAAACATAATTTTTCTACAAAAATTTGGAACAAGGATTCTTTTGTTTCTAATAAATTGACAAAATGTAAGCCGCATGGGGGGATCAGTCGGTAAAAATTCCTGGACTTTTTGTATGTGGTAAGGATGTAACAACTGTTCTCTTAAAACCTCATTGACAATCGTTTTAGGAACATTTAACTCACGTTCTAAGAGACGGGTACTGGTACTTGGTTCTTCTTCAACTCTTTCCAGAATCATCTCTTCTGTTTCCACAGTTCGAGTTGTTCGCATACGACCCCTGCCTTCAAACTTTTTCTCAAAACTGCCCGTTTCCTGAAGATGACGCTCAATATTGGCAAATGTTTGGTGGTTTGGTATTCGACGGTTAGGAAACCTCTCCATGTAAACCCTAACACTATGACGCCCATTTCCTTGACAAAACCCGTATACCAGGAGCATGTCAACTTTCTGCGAGTTTGTATAATTTTCCATTTTTAATGGTAAAATGAACTTGTAATTCAAGAATGTTGATCGTATACTTGAGTAAATTTCATAGACTGGTGACAATATGTCAATAATTGTCAAATTATTAAACGCCATAGCAACAAGGTCACTTAAAAAATTATTGTTACAGGTAATTTCTTTTTAATATTTACAAATTTTTGACGCCCTCTACCGGCTAAACAAGACAGTTTTGGATATAACTAAGTCGGCTTAGATCGACCTATTTTGACGTCAGGAGTCTGTCGTCAAACGTTGTACACGTATTTTCCGGACACCCTGTATATATATATATATATATATATATTACGGTCTAGCTGCAAGATGTAACAAACGTTGATTTAACGCTTTAGTTTAATAATTCTAAATTAGTACTAATAATAAAATTGTGTAAAAGCTTACCCCTACCATTGGTGTTTTTTAAATTTTTATACAATGAGGTGAAAGTTTGCAACACATCCAATGACCAGGTTTTTGTTGCCACTATGCAATACTGTACCAACTTGTTTATAGTTGATGTTTATTTAATTCCGAGACCGAGCTAATCTTCACAGCTCTAACGTTGCTGGTGGAAAGCTGGGGCATAATTTGCTTAGGTAACAAATTCTCGTTTTTAGCTTACCGTTTGTAAGGTCCATAAACTTTATTATCTATAGTTTCTGGATTATTGTTATTGTATTATGCATTACTTCTACAGAGTAATTCAGAAGAACCGGATGTTTTTTAACACAGCAAGTATAAGAGTTAGAAAAACCGGTATAATGTCATTCAACTTTGCAGGTTATGCCATTTTAGTCTTGGCGCAGTGGAATGTGCAACATCTTTTGTTTGTGTACGATAATAATGTTAAAAGTGTGAGTCTATTTAAACACAACGTTTGTTTGCAAGCACATTGCCAAAGTTTTGTAAAACGCATTTTACTACTAGATTTAAAGTTCTATCCGTATAAGATAACAATTGTTAAAGAGTCAAGTAAAAGTAACTATCAACAACGTTCACAATTTACAGAAAATATAAAATAAAAGTTCCACTTAAACAGTTTGGTTAATAAAACAAACTGCAATATAAAATACTTATTGCAGATATAATTTTATGTAATTATTGTGTTGATGTCTTTGCATATATGTATAATAAGGTTAGGTTTCATTTTTTTATATTAAATTATAATTTTATATGCTAGCATACAAGGCCGTCGCGAAAAGTACGGCTGCCTGTGTGCAAAACATAAATATGTCGCTTTTTATAGCATATAAAGTAAAAAAAAGTTTTTGAGGCTCACCGCAAAGTATTCAGAGCTTTCAATTCCATTAGTGTTTTATCTTACAATTGAATATCTAACTACTCCCCTCCTCACATGTGAAAACCTAAAAAAAAAAAAAAAAAAAATGCTTATAGACGATGTAATCATCAGCATATATACAAAGTTTTAGTTATGTTGGTAAATATGTGTTACGGTAACAAATCAAGACACTTGATGCACGGTAACAAATTAAGATTAACAAAAGTTAGAGAACTTGTACCTAAAAACAGCTATGACTTCCAGTCATTAACCGTCTTTTTCATAAGTTTTCTGTAACTTTTATTGCATAAAATTACATGTTTATTACTTTTTGGTTTAAAAACAGCATTTTTTGATTTTTTTTTTCAAAATTGCTTTTTTTGTTTAATTGTTAGTCTAAAACAGTATCTTCTAGTGTATTTTCTCTTTTTTAACTGTTTTTGTAAAAATTATTTTTTTATTACTTTTTGGTTTGAAAAGCGTTTTTTATTAAATATTTTGCCAGAAACAGCATTTTTTAACACTTTTTAGTCTAAAATTGTTGTTTGTTTAATTTTTAAGATAAAACAGTATTTTTATGAGTTTTCTGTAACTTTTCTGCACAAAATCACATTTTTTAATTACTTTTTGTTTTAAAATGAACTTTTTAATAAGTTTTCACTCAATAGCATCTTTTTAGACCAAGATTGATTTTTTTGTTTAATTTTTAGTACTTTTTTTCCAGTAACTTTTTTGAACATATTTTAGTAAAATATTGCTTTTTTAGTTAAATTTTGAGTCCAAATGCAGTCTTCTCTATAAGTTTTCTGAAATTGTTTTTGCATAAAAACACAGTTTTTATCACTTTTTAGTCTAAAAAGTTATTACATTCTAGTCTAAGAAGAAAGTTTTACTCAAAAACAGCATTTTTTTAAAACATTTTAGTCCAAAATTGCATGCTTTTTTATTTTTAGTTGAAAACAGTATTTTTATAAGTTTTCCATCACTTTTTTGATCAAAATAACATTTTTTTTATTACTTTTTGGTCTAAAAAGCATGTGTTTTTAAGTTTTTAGTCAGAAACAGCATGTTCTGAACACTTTAATTTAAAATTGTTTTTTTTTTCTTTAATTTAGTTTGAAACATTAGTTTTTTTGTACAAAATCACATTTTTTATTTTTTAGTCTAAAAAGCATTTTCTATTAATTTTTTAGTACAAACCAACGTTTTCTAAACACGTTAGTTCAAAATTGCTTCTTTTGTTTAATTTTTAGTTCAAAACATTATTTATAATATTTGATAAACTTTTTTTAACTTTCCAGCACAAAATCACATTGTTTTATTAATTTTTGGTCTAGAAAGCATGTTCTATTAAGTGTTTAGCCAATAACAACTTTTTCTACTCACTTTAATCCAAAATTGTATCTTATGTTTAATCTTGACTTTAAAACAGTATTTTCTAATGATTTTTTTGCACCTTTCACATTTTTTATTCACTTTTTGGTCTAGAAAACATTTTTTATTAAGTTTGTAATCAAAAACAACCTTTATTTTTTCCAAAATTGCTTCTTTTGTTTAATTTTTATTTTAAAACAGTATTTTCTGTTGAGTTTTCTTTAACTTTTTTGCACAAAATCACATTATTTCATTAATTTTTAGTCTAAAAAGCATGTTCTGTAAGGTCATCCCCGCACTGCAATCCTTTCTTTCTATTGTGCACTCTTGCTTGTTACTCTTTTGATAGATGCTTACCATAGTTATCAAAAACAGGTTCAGGTCTATTAAGCATTTTTGTGGATTTTATTTAATTTTTTTATTTATTTTTCTTGTTTGCAATTAAGAACTAAGTCATGTTATTTGCCTTCTAGCCTTTCTATCCGTTGATGCTGACGTCTAGCTCTCTATCCATCTTTTAAGTAGTCCGCCTAGAGGTTTCTCTATTGCCATCTTTGTGATTTGACCAATCTATTTATGTTTTTAGTATTTAGTTCTTCTTTGATAGCGCTGCTTCTAATTGTGTACCCGTAGTTTACTGTTTTTATTGTTCTAAGACTTTTTATTTCCATGCTCCTTATTAGTCTTTTAATTTTAAATGTTTCTGCATTGGTTTTAGAGGCATAGGTTAGGATCGGCCGCACACAAGTTTTATAGATTCAACTTTGCTCTGTTACTTTCTATACTCTAATCTTTTGGAATACAGATCACCAAATGTGCTCCTAATGTTCTAACCACCATTGAGGCAGAGAGTTATCTACAACAAAACAAGTCTGAAATGGCAGAAATAATATTTTGATAAAGCGACTATCTATGCCACAGAAACAATAACTTGGTCACAGATACAAATTTACAATTTTTTTATAAATAATCAGCTTAATAATCAATTCAAACACATTTTTGGCCGCTTTATTCATTTGGCCGCCGTGTGCATCGCACACACCGCACAATATGTTGCGACGGCCCTGCTAGCATATAAACACACTTAGATGTACCAGGAAATAATTGGACACAAATCAATAAATCTACTAATTAATCATTCTAAGAGTACGTAACAAATATCACGTGTACAGTAGGGTGGCGAAGAGCAAGAAATAATGCGCGGGGCGACCATAACTGGGACTATAAATAATAGTTTTCTGCTACGATGTATAGATACATGTAAAAACATAGAATAAAATTAAAATAAATGTCAAATGAATTAAAACTGTAAAAAATAGAAAATTAAAAAAAAAATCTAAAATAAATGTTTTAAGAAATCTTTTATTTAATTAAATTTAAAAACAGTATTTTCTACCTTGTGTTTTATTAGTCTCGAGCTATCACGTAGGGAGAAAATAGTTATTTAAAAATGTTACATAAGTTTGTGAAAATGATTTTAAATGTGTTAATACAGCCAAACACAAATACTGTGGCCCATGACAGGCGTTTCCGCGCATCTTGAGAGAAAGAAAACTATAGCCAGAATGAAAGATGCATAATGCGAGAAAGGAAAACAATACACTCAGAGTCACAAACTGAATTTATTCCCGGGTAGCGCCGGCTTCGCAAAATAACAAATAAATGTTTCGCAGCATCGATGTTATTTTCCTCGCAGTTCATGCTAGACTGACGCGATTTAAAATTGATTTTGCATGTGAATGTACCTAAATTATTATTGGTCTCGCTTAATGGTTTCAACTTACTTTTGTCTACGGAGTCACCGGTCACAATATTAGTGTTTGGCTGTACTTAAACTTTGAAGAGAATTTTCTTTCCGAGTATAGGAACAGGGTTCGGCATTTTACCTAGTATTCTACAAGTTCCAAGCTATTATATAAAATAAAAATAGTTACGCAACTTTTTACAAATTTTTCTTTCTAATAACGTATTTTTTTTTCTATGCTTTGTAATATTGATTTTATTACAATGCATGGTAAGTGTACCAATGTCAATGTTGAATTTTAGCTTGAATGTTGATAATACAACTTTAAAAATTGCACCTATATGAATGTTTAGATTACTGGGTATATTAAAACCACAAGTTCCCAGAGCATCAGCTTAATATTGAATACTATTACATTAGCAATGTAAAAACCTCTATTGCAAATTAATCGACCGGTACAGTTATTTTTACCGAAGCGTAAGTTCTGTTAAATGCGAAATCGTGCGACATTTAACGATTATTTCAATAAAGTAGTACTCTAATTAGAATAATAGACTTGATACAACGATTACAAATCCAATATTGATTAAATTATTTTGAGAAGTTTAATTTAACAAAAAACGTTGTAGACAGCAGTTTTTCAAAAGATTTGGTATGTATCAAAACTAATAGTTTCGAACAGATAGATAATTTTTATTATTTTCGTATTAGTTTAACAATTGATATGTATATGCGTTCTTTGTAAAAAAATACCTTTACCTAATATGTTTTAATTAAACAGAACTGCATAGGGAAATATTTTATGCATCTTAATTTAATATTTGCGTGTATATTAAACGAAATGGAACTTTAATATGAGATGTCTAGATGACCAAACACGTTGGAAACTCATCATTTGACAGCAATTCCTCATCCGCGGCGATCCAAGAATGTATGGCATGTCAGCGAGTATATCACGCGAAAAATTCAATATCTGACTGGTATTGAAGTTAGTCAATAGCTGGCATTGTGTAGATCCGCCCTGCATTCCTCTGGGGGTAAGTGCAACCCCGCTATACATCTACAACTGTCAATTATATGGTGCTTCATGTCAGATGCTCGTTGAGCGATCTGACTGATGTGAGTTATGCAGTGTTCATTTGAATACCATTTCAAATATTAAACCCTCCACGGCTCGTTCCTTCTTAATGACATCAAATTTGATTGCTGTTTCATGTATATAATTAAACTATTTTCGTACAGGATATCAGTCGCCTACATCAAATTTACAATAGCAATTACCAACTACCATTGTGCCATTAAAAATGTCTATCATAAAAAATATAATTATTGTCGTGCATGATGTAAATATTTCTATTGAATATTTATAAATTGCTACACCAGACTGAATTAAATTTTTATAAAATATGTAGTAAATCCTTATATAATATATGAGTAGAAGTGATTAAAAAATCTGTTTGCTAATGTTTAATCATATTGTAACATAATGCATTACTAATCACAAATAAATCAGTTTAACTGGTTTTAATTAAATATTATTCATAATTTGATCATTTTATCAATGAGTTTTATAAATATTATTTATATTAATTAATAAATATTAATATTAATGTCATTGTAATTCTTAATACAATAAATTAAGAATTACAATGACATTAATATTAATTTATTTATTTTTTGCAAATTATAAAGTACAAAATAAATCATTGTTGAACATTTTCAAAATCGATATATTTTAACATACTCTTGTCTTTGATCTAATCAGTTTGTTGACGGTTCACTAAATTCAAATTAATTAATTTGTCAGTCAATTTTATTATCGGATACAAATTAATCTTATTTCATTCTTGTGTTGTTGTTGCTTAAATTGTTTAGCGTTGTATTTTATTAGTTGACTATACATTATTTTTTAACTACTTTAAAAGTAACCTAATTTCTGATAGCAAATTTGTAAGTATAAAGCTGTTTTTACATTTGTTAATTTATTGTTTAATTTTAACGACTTATTAACCTTGAAGTCTAATCAGATTAAATTGTCGCTTTACATCTGTCAATTTATTGACTAATTTCTAGTCAGATTAAAACATTAGATTAGAACATCTTATTTTCATTCAATAAATTGTTAAGTGTTGCCAACCACTGCAATATAACCTTAATTTATTTAACAATAATTAAGTAATAGTAAGTGTTTTTTGTTGATCCAGTATAGTATAATCTGCGTTTTGTATTGACAAGTACATTAATACATACATACAAAAAAAATTGTGTAATGAAAAACTTCAATAATTCAAAATCTGCAATCAGCTGCCTAAAACAATTATTACACAGTTGGCATTATTAAAAATTTAACAATAAATTGCTGAGCAAAGTGAAACAAATTTGCAATAAATTGTAGTAAAATTGACAGCAATTAATCAGATAAAATAAGTCATTAAAATTGAACATTAAATTAACAAATGTAAAATCAGCTATAGATGTTTGGTGTAATATGTTAATAGCGTCTTCTAGTTACTAGCACAATATTTTTTAATAAAATTAACTAAAAATCTATTTCAGTTTGGTACTTTTCTTATATTCCATATGTAGTAGCTGGAATTATTATGTGCGGAAAATACAGTGATTTATTGGTTAATGCAGTCATAATAATACTATATAATATGGTGTTATACTCTAATGATATTATGATTCAAATGTCACAAAATTTTGTATAAAAATTTCAGAGCATATACTTAATAGATCACATACACGCATTTTGTCAAAAAAATTAAAAATTATAAATGTTTGAAGCATCATCTCAATCAATTTGTATTTGAGTATTCATTATACTGTGTTTCTAAATATAACGTCTGATCTGATTAATAATCGATAACTACTTACTCGTTTTACTAACATTTTTTTTTTTTTAATATGCATCTTGTTATGTTTTCAGCGTATTTTTCTTGTTGATAATAATTCTATATATATTTTGATAATAAACATCACTTGTTATATTATCATTGAAAATAATTTAAAAAATAATGGTATGTCAGTAGCGTTATTACTAAGGTACACAAAGCATTAGACTCTATGTGGAGTTTTGCCGTTGTTTTGCAAGAAATCTTTAAAATATAATTTTTGTACTAAATTTATTTTCATCTTCTATTACTGTTATTGTATATATTTTAGTCTTTCATTTTTTTTTTATCAACCGGCTTTTTTCATGTTGTCACTCCAACTTTTCTCATGTCTTCTTTACTTTTATTGTCATATTATCTTTAGTCTTTTTCTTTTATTTTCTGTTTTTATGTAAAAAATACACGTTAGTTGTTAAGACAGTTATTGAAAAAGTTGCTAGCTCTGTATAAACATTTACATATATTAATATATATTTTCACTTAACGCTAGAGAAATGCCGAGTTTAGTTGCCGCATCACATCTACAAAAACATTGGTAATCTTCATCTTCTAGAAAAATAGTGAGACGTACAGCGCCATTTTTAAAGTAAAATTGGTTTTTATGGGACAAAACGCCAACCAACTCAATATCCAAAGGATAAGATTTCAGTTATAACTTATTTTATATGTACAATATTCTATGATTTAATTCTTTAGGTTAAAAAACTTGCAGTTTTATTCAACAAAAATATTATATTGAGTTAAATAATTTTGTTAAAAGAAAAAGAAAAAGAAAAAGAAAAAGAAAAAGAAAAAGAAAAAGAAAAAGAAAAAGAAAAAGAAAAAGAAAAAGAAAAAGAAAAAGAAAAAGAAAAAGAAAAAGAAAAAGAAAAAGAAAAAGAAAAAGAAAAAGAAAAAGAAAAAGAAAAAGAAAAAGAAGAAAAAGAAAAAGAAAAAGAAAAAGAAAAAGAAAGAGAAAAAGAAAAAGAAAAAGAAAAAGAAAAAGAACAACAAGGAAAAAAAACGACAAAGAAAAAGATTGACAAAAAAACGAAAAAATAAATAACGATACGATTAAATTGACGGAACAAAGCCTTGCTTGTTCCACTAACCAAAAAAGTTAATCAACAAAACACTGACTTAGTTTATGGATTAAAAGTTTTTTTTTTATATTTTGGACTTAAAAAGAATTTACATTTGATTTATCAGCATTGAACATAAAAAACCTTATCTTATTTTTTTGACTGAAACCAAAGTAAATAACAAAGATCCAGCTTTAATATAGTAGATTCTAGATATCATTTTGAAAATTCATTTGCTGACCAACAGAGTGTTTGTGCCTACATTCACAAGCATATTCCAGACTGACGACGTACGAAATTCAAGACATTGGTTATAATAACGTATTTCTTAAACTAAATCTTTTCGATAGGACTGTTTTTGTAATTGGCAAATATTGTTCTGTAAATAAAGCAACTCCAAACCTTTTTGATGACCTTTCTGAGAGTTTTGACAAACTTGATCAAGGTAAACATAGAAACGCTAAAATAATTTTGTTAGGAGATTTTAATGTACATAATACTGAATGGATAAGTCACTCATCTTCTACAACACTATCCAGACAACAAGCTATGATTTTTGCTGCTTCTCATAATCTTACTCAATTTATTTAACAACTCACACATTTTCCGCGTGATGAACTTCTTGGTAAAACAAGATTATTAGATATGTATGTTTTAACTATTCCAGATTACAGCAACTATTGTTGAGGCTGCTTTAGGAAATTCTGATTTTTTACTTATAACTTCGGTTTATGAAATGTCTTTTCCTATTACTACCAAACCTAAACCGCATTCCATCTATCATTATTAGAAGATGAACGTTTTAAGGGCACACAGACACATATTGCAGCAGAAATTCTTACAAAAAATATTTAAAATGTTATCAAAAAATTTGTTCTATTCCCTGTTATTAAATCAAATTAAAAGTACTTGTTTTTAATTTAGAAAAAACAGTTAATAAGAAACAAAAAGCATTGTAAAACAAACCAGTAATTGTTCTAAATAGACTAAACAAAATTATAAAAAAACTCGTAAACATTGTGACAATCTAATACAAAATAAAAAAGATAGAATTGATAGAAACAAAGCTAATCAAATTTTCCAACATTCTATAAGCAACAAACATTTTTTTTAAAACAATAAATTCATTACAAGGTACTACAAAATCTTAAATACCTGATCAAAACAATCTAGTTAGTAATCCAAAAGAAAAAGCAAATTTTGTAAACCAATTTGCATCTAATTCTACTATTATAAACCTTCTTACAATGCGGGCTAGTGGTAAAATAATAAATCTAACTTAATTTATTCAACGGGTTGTTAAAAGTATTAAATAAAGTCATCAGTTATAGTTAAAATTCTACCTATTATTTTAAAACATTTGCAACTGGATTAACTTCCATTCTGACTAAACTATTAGCCTTATCATACAAAAAAGAAACATTCTCAAATTGTTAAAAAATTGCAAATGTTCAAGTTATACATAAAAAAGAGACAAGTTTTGTTATTCAAATTATAAGCCAATTGCATTATTGTCTAATCTGTACAAAAATTTTGAAAAATTTCTCAGTTTTTACATTGTCAAGTTCTTACAACAAAATTTTATCTCAAGTACTCAATATGGATTTTAATCAAACTGTTTGACAATATCAATATCTTCTGGCTTAGTAACAAATGGAATTCTACTTTAAAAAAACATAAAGAAAATCTTGCAGTAATTTTAGGCATTTCCAAATTTTTTAATAGAGTATGGCATCTCCTTTTTGACAATAAAAAAAATAATAGTTAGAATTGATAGTTTTAATTCTAACACCAAAGTTATAAATGTTAATGTTCCTCGAGATTCTGCTTCTCTGCTAACTCTATTTTTGATTTACATTATGAATTTTTTTTAAATAACTAAATGTCTTATTTATAGTTTTGCAGATGATAACATTTTTCATACTTTATACTTTTCAAAGATCATATTGACAAATATAGCAGAGCGTCTTAAATCTTCTAGGTTAGATTTTGTAGAATCTATAAACAAAGACTTCAAAACAATATCTGAATGGGGAATTTCTAACATGGTCAAAATTAAAATTAACTTTAAAAAAACTCAACTTTTAACTGTTTTGAATGAATGAAAATTTAAACTAAACAACAAATTCATATCTAAATCTTTTTCAATTTGTTTTCTAGGAGTTACAATCTTGCATAATTTTCTTTGGAACGACTATGTCGTTTACATAACATTAAAAGTATTTATTAAACTAGAATTTTTTAATAGATGTAATAAGTTTTTTGCTTTTGTTTACTTTTGCATATATAGAACTTATATTTGTCTTTGTATTCAATAATGTTTCCAAGTATGGAAAGGAGCATCAAAAACTGCACTATCTCTTCTAAACTCTTTTCAAAAACAAGCCATTTGAATCATTGCCAAAACAAATATGACTAATGACATAGATTCTTTACAACACAGGCGTAATGTTGCAGTTCTTTGCATTTTTTATAGATATTTTCATTGACGTTGTTCAAACAAAATAAAAAACATATTGCCATCTAAACAAATTAATACTTGTAGTACAAGATTTGCTAAGAATTCTAACAAATATTTACTGACAGTTGTAGGACCGAAACTTTTAAAAGAGATTTTTTAACCGTACTATTGACACATGGAATAAACTTTAAAATTCAGTATTTCTAGAAACTTATAAACCACAAATGTTCAAGGTCAATGTTTTATGTTTTTGGGACATATTAAGTAAATATCACATTTTAAAATTTAAAAAAAATGCAACACACTTTTTCTATTGTTTTTATTTTCTTATTTGAAAAAATTACCTTTAATGCTATAGAAACTAAATTTTTTAACATAGAATTAAAACAATTACCAAAAAAAACTGTGGCAGTTACTGTAGGAGACACGATAGTCAGGAAAAACTAAAAACTGCTTTCAGAAAGGTGTATTATCACTGCTACTGTGAAACGTAGTAGTAAAGAACCATTATATACAATTTAATTATCGTAGTTTTTACACAATTAGCTACGCAGATGATATAACAATTTTACTAAGTAGCAAATTTAAAAAAAATACTCTGCAATTTGATTAAAAATTGGTGCAAAAAACATAAGCAACCAATACTCAATAAAACAAACTGTTTTTTTTACAAAAAAAATATAATTTAGTCAATTAAACCAACCAAAACTCCCAAATATCTTATTAATGCTGTTAGCTAAAGTAACATACTTGGGTGTAATTTTAAAACAAATAGCATGCCAAAGTCATTATACAAGTTTCAGATTATGTAACATCTAATGTACGCTTGTGCCACTTTAATGAAATAGTGAAGTTTAGTTTGGTGTGCGTAAATACAGTTAAACTGTCAAAACAAAGTAAATAGTTTGGTGACCAATTTTAAAAGACGGCATATTATTTATATTCATATTCCTTAATTAGTACGTAGCTAATACATTGGGTGTACACGTTATTAAACATACTTAAAGTGATTACATAAACCCAGACATTTATAAAAACCCGGTATAAGAGGCGGCATGCAAACAATACCAACTGCAACTATAGAGGTAATGCTGTATTTGCCATTTTTTGACATCTACGTTAAGAAAGTATCAATGTGCCCAAATTTAACTGTTGTTTGGTACACTGCAGAAAAGATGAGTAAATATGAAACGCGCAATGCTAGAAACCGGAGAGATAAGTTGCGCAACACCAATATCCGGGCAAAAACAGAAATAACAAACAAAAGAACAACAAAGCTCAAACGGCAATAGATAGAGCATGTGGCTAAAAACTTAATGATCAATAGAACCATAAAATTTAAATTCTGCACATTACAAAAAAACGTAGAAACAATTGCAAAAAACCTATATCAAACAATAAAACTATGAAAGTAAAAAAATAAAATTAAAAAGAGATGTGGCAGACACTGCTAGGGGTGAAAACAGACACAATGGCAACCTATTTTATATTACAATTTACAAATGCAGAATGAACAAGAGCATAATGTTGATAAAGATAAACTCTTACAAACTTCCACTGATGGCACTAAAACATTCTTGGCTTTAGAACGAGAATTTACTTATGGAATATATATGCTTCAATATTCTTATTGCTGTAAATACACACAATTTTCTAAGCCGAGATCGTTTGTGTGTAATGGAAATAATAACCCGGAAAATATCTTTCAATAATATGCAAATTCTAACAAATAGCAAACCAGCAATTTTAGCTATATTATTACATTAAAGATAATATTAATATGTTACTCTGTCTCTATTGTAGCATGACAAGCATAATGGAATTTCTTCCAAGCAGTGTTCTGGCATACATTAACTATATAGGTTAGGCAACGCAGTAAGGTTACTACTAGAAGAGGTACAATTACAATTAAAACTTGTGCCACCTTTTACCATTTTTTCAGTTTTGCTTATTTTTAAAAAACAATTTTTTTTTTAGTTATTTCTAATATGTTATTTAGTTTACGTTTTTAAAATCACTTCAACCTTACTCAAAAATGCATAACTTTCAAATTTAAATTACTGTAGTTTTTTTATAACATTTTATATATTAAGTGAATATTGATTAGATCCAAAACTCTTAATTACAGCTTAACTAAAAAACACAAAAATCAGCTAAAATTTTGTATAGTAAATAAATTAACATAAAAAATATAGCTGTTAAACTAACTTTCAAAATAAGTATAAATTAAATATATTTGATAAACATATGTAAATGTTTGTAATATTTTGAATCTTGTTTATTATTATTTTATAATTTTTATTTTTATTGTTTGTGATCAATTAAAGTTTTATTATTAATATTATTAACAGCTTTAAAAAAAAAAAAAATTGCTTTTTCTGACAAAATATTCTGAAATAGTTTTGGTGAATAGACATTTTGGTTTTGGAAACTACTATAAGTATTATTATTTTGTTTTTTTTTTGTTTTGCTTTATTACATTGCTAAAAATAAATACGTTACTTTACAATTTGTACGTTTTAGCATGAAATCTAAACCTTAAGAAAAATTATGTGTGTTTTTTTCTGTTATTTACACCGGTATGTATTGAATAATTTACATTGTCTATAAAAAAAAAACTTACCGTGTTTTGTTGGGTAAAAAGTAAAACAACCATGTTTTTTTTTTGCACTTAGCTTTAAGTTTTTGTATTGTTGAAATAAGGGTTGGTTCATCTTTTTATATCAATAACAGTCTTATTTTTTTAATTTTTTGTGTTGGTGTTTTAATATTTTTAAACTTGACCAATATAAAAAGTAGCAGATTTTAGACATTTCCAAAACTTTTAATAAGTTATGGCACTCTAACTTTCCAAAACAAAAAAATGTTTAGATATAATAATACTGTATTCTTTATTGTTACTTTTTTTTTCAAAGTTTGCTTTTTTGCCGATTTTGATTTACATTATTGATTTTTTTTTTTAACAAAAAATATTATTTATAATTTTGCAGATTATAACACTCCTCATACTTCATAATTTTCAAAAATTCTATCGACAAATATAGAAAAGCGTTTTGGAATTTCTAGATTAGAATCTGTAGCATTTAATAACAAAAATCTTAAAGCAATATCTAACTGGAGTACTCTTAATTTGGTTGATTTGTTTTCTTTAGGTTACCATTTTACATCATTTTTTTAGAACATCCGTGAATTTGTTTGTGTATACATACACAGATATTTCAACAAAACTCCATTTAATAGTTATACATTTTTCAAATTAAAATCTAATTTACTGATTATATATTCTTCAAATTAGAATCTAATTTACAGCATTTTGGTGTCTTTAAAAGTTCTTCAACACAATGGAAATGATTTATTACTGAATGTACAGGAAATACAAAAAACGTTATACATCATAAAAAGTTTGTGTTTGTAATTTTTTTGTAAAATACACGTATTAGGCAACAACAAAAAAAAATTATTTATTTATTTTAATGAATCTTGAATATATTATGCATTTTACAGAAAAATAATCTGGTTTGATAAATAAAAACCAGAATTTTTGTTAGAAGAAACTTCAGATATTGGTGTCAAGAGAATTTTTACGCTGTTATTAAAGCCAATTTTGAAAACAGATTTAGCTTAAATGTATGTTGTGGGATTCTTAAAGCACTTATACTGGGATTTTGTATTATCTATCTTTTTTTTATACCAAAGTATAAAAAAAAACTAAATTTATTAAAATGTATTAAAAAAATGTATTGTGTTATTTAAGAAATAAAATTACTAACGGTTAGCTGTTGTCTGACAACTAACACACATTTTAAATCAAATTATAGTTTTTCTAATGTCATTTAAATTAAAATTTGTTTTTTATGCAAGCTTTTGTATGTATATGCTGTCTCAAAAATGACGCCTGTGCTTTTGAAATTCAATTTAGTAAGTTAAAACAAATAAAAAATAAGAGTAAACATTTTTCTAACTGTCACAAGTAACAAGTCACTAAGAAAACGTGGAACATCTTATTTTTGATAAAAAAAAGTAATAAAATTATTATCTATATATTTTTTTACAAATTGTGCAATGTATAGAGTTATTTTGATATTTATAAAAACGGGTATTTTTTAAAAGAAATTAATAAATGTTTTTTTTATTGTAAAGAGGAAAATATACCATTAACATTTAAAAACGATATTAGTCAAGTGGCCGCCACAGTTACGGTTGCAGTACCACATTTCATGAAATTGTTCATGGCCAATTCTTACATTTGCGGCTGTAGAAAGAAAGAAGTTTAAAGATGTGGCCAATTGTAATCACCTCTTCGAGAAATAAAACGGTCAAAAAACTTTTCTTGCAAAATTGCGATTGTCTTGCTAAAAATTAACGTTGTCCACATCAATATCTTCCATTCCGGCTATAAATCATAGCTCGGTAGCGCCATCCATTCACCGTAACAGTTGCACCAGCTTTATTTTCAAAAAAGTAGGGTCTAATCACACTGCTAGCCCAAAAACCGCACCAAACAGTGACACGTTGATGATGCAAAGACTTTTCAACAATCATTCTTGGATTTTCTAAGCCCCAAATGCGACAATTTTGCTTATTAACGTAGCCTCCGTGGTGAAAATGGGCCTCATCACTAAAGATAATTTTTTGATAAAATTCTGGATTATTTTGATGCATTTGAAGGACCCAATCGGAAGAAGATACGACGTTTATGATAATCGACCGGCTTGAGTTCTTGTGTTAACTAAAGACTTAAGTCTTTATGCAAAATACGGTGTAATGTTGTTTGTGGAATGTCTAATTCCAAAAAATGACGAGGAATTGACAAACCTGGGTTTTTTTCAACACTACGGGCTGCATCAGCAATATTCTTATGTGTTCTTGAGCAATGCACACGGTTTTATTTTTTCACATCCCAAACTTGTCCCAACAGCTCAAATTTTTCCACCAGGTTTATTATTGCCGGCCGAAAAGAAGCTTTACGACAACCAAAAAGTGCTTTAGTTTTGCAAATGTGCTTTCACTTGTTGAAATTTATTGGTTATTTATATTGTTGACATTTTAAGTAATTTTTAAATATTACATTTTAAAATTGTCTGAGTTTAAAAAAGTTAAAGACTTAATTATTATTATTAAAATATAAAATTAAAATTAAATTTTATAAATGATAAATTAAGATTTTTTTTGTATATTTTATTATTTCTTTATTGTTATTTTTGTTTTATGATTCCATTCATTTTACTAGTTAGTTAAAAACTTATTTTTTTTTTGTGGGTTTACATTAAGTTATTACTTTGTAAGCTCTACAACTTTTACTTATATAAAACCCTGCTATCATTACAGATTGTATAAACACAACAAAAAAACTACTTAAAGAACTTAAACTATTTATGTAAATACAATTGTTTTCAAAAGGGCCCTTGCTCAAATAAAGGATAGCTAGTTTTATATTAATTTATGTAACTTAGATTTTTTTTTAATTTTTAGATTTATTTCAGTATTAAATTTAATGTGGAAAATATATGTATATGTTAGTAATTTCAAAAGTTAGTAGAAAGTTTTAAGTTTATCAAAGTTTGGTATAATTTAATTAATGTATACCATTAATTAATTAATGAAATTAATTAAAAAAGATGCAATGTTTACAACAAAGTCATGCTGATAATTAGTTACTGTCTTAATACATTACAGAATATTTTTTACAATAATAAATGCATAAAGTAAATAATCTTGTTAGTGCCAATAGTAATAAACACGTTAGTTGAAATATATTCCGTATTAAAATGAGCTCATGTAAAAGAGATGCTCCTCGTTTATGATTTAATAATGAATATAGAGTGTGAAAAGCTGATAAAGGACGGACGCGTGTCTGACCGATGTTTGTTATCAGACGATGTGCAGCACAGGACACCTCTGTATATATACGACTTTATTAACAATATGTGTATTTAATTAACTCACGCCAAATATTTAAATTACCGAATATCAACACAAACTTCATTATAATATATTAATAAAACATATGTTGCTCTAATCTAATTAAATAATATTGCAAATAAAACATTGATTAAAATAACTATAAATAATATTGTTACCATATTATAAAGAAAGAGTAATAAAGCCGCATTTTTATGGGGTAATAAATTATAATAATTACTCGTTTAAGATATGTGTTCATTGTTTAACATTTCGTTCAAATTCACAGAGCGCGGCATATTATTTTGACACAAACATATTTTAAGAAGTTTGTAATATTTCACAGTAACCAAAAAATTAATTTGGAACAAACCACTTAGTGGGAAAATTCTCATGTATACATTTTATGATTTAGGTGCTAATATGTAATATTATAAAAACTTAATGTTAAAACTATAACTCGCTTGCCAAATTCAATAAAAATATCTTTGCTCGTGTTCTAGTTCACATACCTAGTTGTGCCTACTTAAAAGTATTTGTTAATTTAATGCAAGAAATTACATCTTTATTAATTAATTATTTAATAATTCATGTTATAGCTTGTTATATAGTTAATAAGTTTAATCCCCGTATAGAATACAATGCACTTTATTTCTTAATCCGTTTGTACATGTAAAGTAAACAGTAATTAATATTAATATAGGAAATGAAATCTAGATTTCATTACGCATAATATAGCATGTAGTTGTACATACAACTAGTTATAAACATATAAACTACTAGAAAAAAACTATTTAAAATGTAATTAATTATTATATATATTATATGTTAATGATCCTGTAGGTATATAGTGTTTAATATTTTATATATAGAATAAATATTTAAAATGTTTTATTGATATAAATTTTAATTCTACTAATTATTTATTAATAAGTTGGCGTCATTTAAGAGCATTTTACAGCTTTTATTCTAATATAAATTAGATCATAACCTAGACCTATTACTTAATATTATACAGGGTGTTAGGTAAACATTCGGCAAAAATTTAAGGGGCAATTTCTTGGCTTATTCTAAGAATATTCTGTCCTATGGTGATTTCTGAATAACCTTTTTGTTTCAAAGATACAAAGTGAACAAAATTTGCGACAGTAAAACATTTTATTGTCAAAAAGTACATGTAAAGTTGCTAAATCTACAATAAATTAATAAGCATTCAATTTTCCTGTTAGAAATTAGACAGACGTGTTGAAAACAATCTTCACATAACTTTTGCGCATTTTTATCTGCTCACACATGATCCTTATTGCATTTCTTGAAAAACTAACTTCATTGGTGAAAAAATATGTGTCAGGAATTGAAGAATTCGAACTAATGTTTGCAAAAGCCATTGACATAACGCAATACGTGAAGGAAAATCAGCAGGTAGTAGTGCCTAATCACGCTGAATTTAGTATAGCTACAATAAATTGCCCTTAAAACTGTCAAATTACTTACATTCAAAGTATTGGCAATTTTTTGCGTAGAACTACTTGGATCTTTCTCTATAATGTTTAGCTCATTCTGTTCTAGTTGTATCATTTTTACTGTTATTGAATTTGCTGGCTTTCCATTTTGTTTAAATGTGCCTGTTTTACAGACGCCGATGAATGTTTTCGAAAATTTTATGGTTGAGGGAATTACGGTCAAGAAACTGTTCAATGTACAATTGTCTAGCTTGTAATAAATTGCCAGTCTATACATAAAATGCATGTCAGTCATCTCGGCGTTTGTATAGTGATTCATGGCAAAGAAATTCACTAACTATTAAAGACACATCAAACAGCCAAACGTCACTCAATCTAAACAAATGTTACCGATACATGTGAAAATCAATGACGAGACGTATTCAAATGAAATCCACTTGTATATTAGTAGATAAAACAGCCGTTCCAGATGATCGTTAAAATTTGTTTGTACTTGATAAACTTATTAATTTTTTGTACTCATTGGCGTACTATTATTTACATTAATGATTTCAACAATTATCAAATATGGTTGTCGCAAATTTTGTTCAGAAATCATCATAGGATAAAATATTTTTAAAATAAGTCAAGGAATAACCCCTTAAATGTTTGCTACATGTTTACCTAACACCTTGTATAATAACTCTTTAAAACTATTTAATAATTGAACATTAAACTAGAATTAGTTTTAGGTAGTTTTAGAATTATCTAAATCTAGAGGTTAAAAGAAAATGAACTAAAAATTATCAAACTAGATATAACCAAAAAGGAATTAATACATATTATAAGAAATCCAAAAAACAAAAAGTTATCTGGTCTAGATAAACTACCAGCTAAAATAATATAATAAATTAATCAAGAAAAAATATTTCCACATCATAGTAAAACTGTTTAACACTATATACTTAACAAGAATAATACTAGACAAATGGCTAACATGATTTGTAAAACTCTCCAAAAAGACATACGCAAAGCTATGTGCAGAATATTGTATTGTACAGCCTTAAGAGGCATACACTAAATACGTTTTTAAAGGTAATCAACACAAAATACATGATAAACTAGAAAAAATAAATCAACAAAACACAATTTGGGTTCAAAAGTGATTTTTCACTAGAGAAGTTTTTTTTTGTTTTAGGAGTCCTGATAAAGAGATGCCTAGATATAAACTAAAACTTATATTTGTACTTGTACTTTATTAACTCTTTAATGAAAAAAAGCTTAATTAGTACTAGAAACATCAAAATCATTGCTAATACATAAAACAATAAAAAAACAGTCGTACAAATAGACAGCAATTTAAAAGAAATAGAAAGAAAAAAACCTATATACAGAAAAGATTATAAAAGAAGCATTAAAAAACAAAATAATAAAAATAAAAGTCGGACCTTTAAAAATTTGTTTACATAATAACAGAGACTTGCAAAAAGTAGAGATTATTTTAAATTATTATAAAAAACAAATTTATTTATTTAACAAAAATTTTATTTTGCTCAAACTATTGAAATTCTTATCTCTACATAAGTCCTGATCTTGAATTTATTTAGATTTTTTAAATAAGCCCTTTTTAAGTAATAAGCAATCACAGTTTGAAAAAATTGATTTTTTTGCAATTTTTTACATTTTTTAAGAAGTGCCATGTGTAAGTATTTTTTTAATATAAATGAAAACGTGATTTTATATGTGCAAAAGATATCTTACAATGTATCTACAGAAATACTTAAAAATAGCAAAAAAAACTTAATTTAAAATATACAGTTTTTGATTGTTTGTAACTTTTTAGGAAAAAATTGTAACAAACTTTTTTTATCAAATTTAGACAAATTTGAATACAAATTTAAAGAATAAGTTTTTACAAACACATTTTTTTTTTTTGAATTTTGAAAGTTTTGCTGAATTTTAAATGTTTTGTTGTGTTTTTATATATAAATCATCTTTTTTTTGAACTGTTACTTAAAGTTTTGCAAAATTTTCAAATTTCAAAGAAAAAAAAATTTGTCTGTAAAAACTTTATTTTAAAGAAAAAAATTCGTTATAATTTTTTTCTAAAAATGCGATCCTAGAAAATTACAAACGATTATAAAATAAAAATTTAAAGTTTAGGCTTTTTTTGCTATTTTTAAGTATTTCTGTGGATACATTGTAAGATATCTCGGAGCGTAGTGCACGGCACTTTCTGAAATTTTCAGGGTATCTTTTGCACATATAAAATCACGTTTTCATTTATATTAAAAAAATACTTGTCATTTTTTTTAGAAAAAATGTTTTTTAAGGTTTAGCAAAATTTTCAAAATTTAAAATAAACATATTTGCTGTAAAAAATGATTTTTTGAACAATTAAAAAAAAAGTTTATTCCTGTTTTTTCTAAAAATACAAAATTACAAACTTTACAAACAATCAAAAAATGTAAAAAAATGCAAAAAAATCGATAATCGATTTTTTTAAATTTTGATTTCTTATAACTCAAAAATGGCTTATTAAAATAATCTAAAAAAATTCACAAAATTAGGGCTCATGTAGAGAAAGGCATTTTTAGTAATTTAAGCAAAATCAAATTTTTGTTCCGTACACTTAACTCAGACATTTTACAGCTATTTTACATCGCCCCCAGAAGTCTTACAACTTGTTTGAAGGGGGTTGATGAAACCAACTGTTTATTAGTTGACTTCCAAAATCACTCTGGTGAATAAAGAGCATGTTTCTATTTTAGTCATATATCATTTATGATAATGACAAAAACAACAAAAAACAACGTAAACACCTACATATACACAATAAACCCATAAAAACGGAACAAAATACAACTATTTAGATACACCCATAAACCAAAACAATAATAATTCAAAGAAAATAAAAAGAAGCAAATCAAAAGTAAAAGTAACAAAATGCTACAAAAAAATTTGAAAACACCATGAGCAGATGGTAGTAATTAGTAAAATAAAAAATAAATTATAAAGATAATCAAAAGACAAAAATTACAATATTTTGAACACATTATGAGAAGAGAAAGTTACCATCATCTCTAAATAACAATACAACTAAAGTTACAAAAAATAAGCATTAGAAGAAAACGCCACTTATGGCTAAAAAACTTACAAGAATAGTTTAGTTGTAATACAAGTAAACTATTTAGAGCAGCTGTCTCAAAAGTTTGCATAGTAATGATAATTGCTAACTTCCGGAACAAAGAAGAAACCTAGAGAAGAGAAGAAAAAGATAACACAATAATCGTTAATATTTTTTTATTTTTTTTTTATTATATTTTTAAAATTTTACAACTATAAATTCATTTGATTATCTTTGTTAATAAAACATTTTTTTTTTTTAAGTTTTTTTAACACTACGATTTCTTGAATTTATGTTTATAAACTGAAAAACATTTGATAAGCTATGATATGACATTACGGTTGTAAAATTGTACATACATTAAAACTCTTTAGTTTTTTGTTGTTGTTTGTAAAGTAAATACATTAGACTATTTACACTTATAGACGGCGCGTGATATTGTCTGTTAGTCGCATGATGAAGCTAACATGACAACGTTATATTATGGTTGTATGGTTTTCAAGTAGTTAAATTAATTTAAAAAATCCAGATCTTTTTAACTCTTAAACATTTATTTGTGTCTTTATATACAAACGACAGGCATATTCTGGACTGACGACGTACAAAACTTAAAACATTAGCATATTTAAGATAATTATAGAAAAGATCAGAATTATTTTGTTAAGACATTTATGCCCGGTTGCACCAACGCATCTTAAGCTGTAGCTAAAGCTTAAGGCTTGCTTACATCTTAAAGTCTCATTAAAACGTTGCACCAACACAAAAATATCTCACATTGACACATGTCGGTCTTAAATCTCAAGTAGTTGATATCTATGACTTATTATGTTTTTTAAAAGTATAAACATTGATGACATGAATAATAATGTATATAAAAATAAATTATTTTAAAATAATAATATAAATGAAATCAACTTTGATAGTTAGAACAATATTAGAGTAAGTAATTAAATAATTATAAAATAATATTATTACAAATTATTTTCATTGCGTTTTAGGACTTTTAAGATACAACTGTCTGTGTCTACATTTATTGTTAGTTTGTTGAATTGCATTTTGCGCAGTTGCCAAACGTATTTTAATGCTAAGGTAAAACGCTGTCACATTTAATTAGTACAACAAAATGTAAAACTTAAGGCGCCCTTATTGCAAAACCGCCTTGGCTGAGCTGCTCCTTAAGTTGCGTTGGTGCAACTGGGCGTTAAATGTACATAATACTAAATGGTTAACTTATTTTATAATCAAATAAATATTTTTAAATGGTTGAAAGTAATTTCTTTTTAGAATTGTCAATTATCAATTATTACTATGTAATCGTAATGTTTATAAAAAATTTATAATGTTTGTTATTTAAATGTTTTATAAGATTTATAGACATTTTGGTAGATTATTATTATTTTGCAATATGCATGTTTTTGTTCATAATTATCATATCGACCGATCATGTTGACTTAACAGCTTTGTGGAAAGCGCCAGATAGAATACAGAATAAAGAATGGTTGTATCGTACAGAAACGGTTATTGAGAGATTGAGTGAGTTAATATATGAAGTCTGGAAAGGAAAAAAAAGTTTCAAAGTCAATGAAGAGAAGATTTTGTATGCCCGATACACAAGAGTGGAAGCAAAAATCAAGTAAAGGACAGAAAAATAACACTACTGGGTACAGCATACAAGATATAACCTATGATATTAAAAGAAAAGTTGAATAAAAAACTAAGTATGAATAAAATAATTCCAGACGGGCAAGCTGGTCAGGAAAAGACCTTTAGCAGAGAAAGAAAGAAAAGTATATGCGTTATACTTGGACCTAAAGACGGCATTTGATAGTGTCAATAGAGAAAAACTGTAAAATTATATAAAAAAAATCAACAAGCATCTAGTAAAAAGAATGGAATAATTGTATGAAGAAACAACAAAAGGGTATGAGTTAACAGAAAAATACGTGAAAGGTTTTGGACAACAAAAAAGGTGACGCAAAGCTGCTTATTAAGTCCCACTTTGTTTGCAACTTACACAACAGATGTAAAAAAAAACTGAAGTTGGCTCAAGTAGGGAAGATAGTAGTAGGTAGAAAAAAAGTGTGGTTGTTAGTGTATGTCAATGACATAGTAATAATTGTAAAAGAAATGATATAAAGTTTAAAAAGATATTTTAGAACAAAAAGTTTGAAAGGGAATGCAGAAATAACAAGATAATGTTTAAAAAAGTGGATGAAAGACTGAAAATAAAATGAGGAAGGTATTGTAGACGTAAACTTTTAAATATTTAGGATATGTATTTTGTACTAACAACAGCAAGTACATTTAAGGTATAGCCAGAAAAGCAAATAAAATAGTGGGACAACCATGAAAAATAACTTTGATTGTATAAGAATAAAAAAAATGTTTGATAGTTTAGTTAAAAGTAATGAAACAGAGACACAAATGTAAAATCTTACAATAATGCATAAAATAGAAAATAAGAGCAAGAAAAGAAAAACTATGGAAAATCAAGGAAACATATTACAACAAAAATAGTTATGTTAGCCAAAAAATTGCAAAAGTCAAATGTGGTAATAAAGAGCAAGTTACAAAATTTTGCATGGAAGAAGATTTAAAAGTGTACGGACAGACTAAGAAAACTATAAAACATATGTTAAAAAAATGTAACATGAAGAAACAATAGATTTGTTCAATTTTTCTTTTTGTTTTTGCACTTTTTATAGATATTTTCGTAAACATATTGTCATACTGATTAATAAATGAACTAAACCAGTGACATGTGTAAGTGTATTTAAAAAAATTTTTCTAAAAAAACATAAAGACTGTGTTTTATAGTGCATATGTTAAGTATGTTAATTGCACTATACTTAAATGTCAACTTAAAAAGTTATTCCTATCGATATGGTTATCGATCCTTCTCTAAAAACAACGGTAGTAACCATAAATTCTATGCTGTAACCTTGTTTAAGCTTACGCCACACTTGCATATATTAGTTTGTAGAAAATACTGTTAGTTTAAATTTATTTTTAAATAATTCTTTTTTTCTTTGTTTTCCTATCACAGTATGTGATACATTTTTGTTTTTGTTTTGTTTGAATTGAGTACAAGTATTTTTGTTTTAGTTTAATATCAAATTTTGATGATTGTGTGGCGACCGACAAGACCGGCGCTGATTTATGTGTATTTCTTTGCTTCTATATGCAAAGATCACCAAATAAATTGTCATATGAGCTTGCCGCGGCCAACGGAACAATGATAACAACATACGGCACGGTGACGTTATCACTCAATTTTATAATACGCTAAGACTTAACCTAACCTAACCAAACTTTATATTAGAGTGGATTTTCTTGAATTCTACAACCTTTTTGTGAATGTAAGAAACCGTAAACTGCTCACTATACAAGAGAAATCAGTAACAAAGGAAACACCTGCTTTTATTAAAGTTTCCAGAAATAGGAATATAAATATATGCGCAACCATATGTCACATCACAGTTCTGACAAGCAGTATTTGATAGCATTTACCAACTCTTACATCTAGGAATGAACTCCACAGTAAAATTAATAACACAACGTTATGTTTGGCCATATATTAGAAAGGACTGCAGGAAATGGGTTTAGAGCTGTATTGAGTGCCAAAAAGCAAAAGTCAACAGTCATGTATCAACAACACGAGACACCTTTAAAGCTCTATCTATAAGGTTTGAGCATGTACATATCAATATTTTGGTTATGCCAAACTTGTAAGACTGCCTGACATGTGTGGATCGTTTCTTCCGATAGCTAGAAACAATTTTTATAAAAAACCAAAAAGATACAATAGTTGCAAGGGTCTACTATGCACATTAGATTGCTAGGTTTGGGGTACCATTACAATTGACTTCGGATCAAGGAAGGTAGTTTGAGTCACAGTTGTTGACAAATAGGATGGTGGAATTGGCAAATAAAGGCAGCAATTAAATGCCATAAAAACAATTAATGGACCGAAATACTGCTGAACGTTATGCTAGACATTTGTTTAGGACAACCTCCACTCAACAGACGCGGAGATTTTGTAAGAAGAACTACTACAACTGCTAAGAGAAATGTTGACACAAACATCCTTATCGACAAGTGGACTAAGTGAGTCAGATTTCGTGACAAATCTGCAAGAATTTTTTTGACCGATCGACGAGTCTAGGCATGGAAAAATCCACTTTTGTGTTTAAAGACCTCGCTACTGCTAAGTAAGTTTTTGTAAGAAAAAATGGACCAAAAACGCTTCTACATGTAGACATCAGAGGACGCAATGTCACCGTCTCTATCGCCAGGTTGAAACCTGCATATGTAATAACGGATATTTCAACTACCAAAAACGAAAATGCTGGAACTGAAGCAGGAAGCAGTACCACAACACGGGCATTGACAGAAACTACCCGCCAATTTACAAACCAACTAGGCCAACAACACACTCGGTCAAGTAGACGTGTACACTTTCCAGCTCGTTTGCAGATAGGTTTTTTGTAATCTAAATTGCTGTTGCTACCGTCGAGACAAGGAATTTAATATTATCAAATTATTTTGGATACTAATAATAATTTAGTAAAAATTTTGAGTGTCAAAAAAATTGATAAAAATAAAGATTTAAAAGCCACACCCCAAAACTGAATGGTTTTTGTTAGGTTTTCTGATGCAATATTTTATAATATAAGCAATTAGTATTTAAATTATAAAATATGTTTATCTATCAATGGTAGTTTAATTAAGTTAGTTAGTTATAGTTAGGTAATAATAAGAAGTAATGTTTTAACTAAATAAGTTATAAGTAAATAATCGGAATTTTCTAAAGCAGCTTTAACGGTAATTGTAATCTCTGGAATAATTGAAAGATATAGAACTAGAAACCTTGATTTATCAAGAAAACCATTACAAAGAAAATAAGTGGGTTGCTGAATAGGGTGAGTAAAATTGTGAGAAGCAGCAAAAATTATAATTTGTTGACCGGATAGTGTTGTAGAAGATGATTAACAAAATGATGTTAACTTTTTAATAATTATTTTGAAAAAACTTGTCAACATTTTCAGAATAACCATAAAAAAGTTTAGAGTTATTTTAATTAAATAACGGTGTATCCCAATTAGAAAATAGTTTTATCGAGAAGGTTTAGTTTAAAAAATTTGTTATTATTTTTAATTTTTTTGTACTACGTTATTCTAGAGTATGGTTGTTGTTAGTGGATATAAGCATATGTTGGTCGGAAAACAAATGTTTGAGATACATAGTTTTAGTCAAAAAAGAATTTAGAGTTTTTATGTTTATAATGCTGATAAGCAGAATTAGATTTTTTTAAACTAAAAATAAACTATGCCAATATTTAGTTGATTAAATTGGTTTATAGAAAAGACGATGTTTAACCTTATAGGTAAAATGTACAGTAAACTCAGTCTAAGCATCTAATGTAGTGTTATGGCAATTGCTTGATGACGGTTGGGTGAAAATATCTTTTCCTTGTTTTGTATTTTTTTTTTGTTTAGTTGTTAGTCACTAAACTGTTTTGATCATTTGAAAAAAGAAGTATTCAAGGTTTTAATTATTTTGTAATATATTTATTATTTGTTTTTCTAGAAAACTGAAACTTTTGATTGGTTTTGTTTTTATCAATTCAATTTTTTTAGATTGTATTAGATTGTTGCAATGTTTATAAGTTTCTTTATAATCTTGATTAGTTTGATCACAACAAACAAAAATTAGTTAAATGCCTTTTGCTTCTTTTTAATTGCCTTATTTTACTAAATTGAGTACAAAATTGGACAATTTTTTTTAATGACGTTTTGAATAGTTTTTTGCTGCAAAATGTGAATCTTTAAAACATAAATAATAAATATTAAACAAAAATTGTTTTAATTTTACTATATTCGTATATTAGAATAACGTAGGATAAAGTGCGGTTTAGTTTTGTTAGTAATAGGAAGAAATGTATTAACAGAATTTTTAAAGCAGCCTCAATAGTAATTGTTATAATAAGTGCTGAATAGATTGAGTAAGATTGTAAGAAGCAGTAAAAATCATAGCTATTTTGTCGGATAGTGTTGTAGAAGATGAGTGATTTAATCATTGAGTATAGTATATTAAAATATCATAAATTATATTATTTTTCTAAAATTACTTTAAAGAATTTTATCAAAACTTTCAAAAAAGTCATAAAAAAAGTTCAAAGTTGCTTAATTTGGAATGCTTATTCCAAAAATAGTCTGATTAAGAAGATTTACTTTAAGAAATATGTTATTATAACCAATGCTCAAAATTAAATATTATACCAAATATATACTATCACTATTAAAATATGTAAAACCAAAATATTTAATAATTTTAATAAGAATGTTTAAAATTAAATTGACTACTAAATTTATATTGCATAAACCCAACTGATGATATTAAGTATGTTTTTAAAACATAATTTTATTAAAAACGCACAATTCATATAATTGTAGCAAATAATTTAATATTGAAGTTAAATCGGAAACATATTTGGCATTGAAACATCATAAATTATATTCACGTACGCATATTATAGTGAATGAAAACAATCGAAATTGGACGATGCAACATTTTTTTATATAAAATAAACACCAAAAAAGGGCAGTTGAGAATGTTTTGTGTGACGTGTCTGCAGTGGCGCCAGAGTCGGTCAGAGGCAAAGCCGCATGATCACCGGAGGGCAGAGCTATAGCGGTCTCATTGAGGAGCATTCTTCCACTTCTTGTGAAATGCGGCGTAAAGAGTAGCGCGTCTCTCCCATGTGTAATCAAGATGGATTGCGACTCGAGATTAGCCTTTCTACTACTCTCTCTCCCTCGCTAACCTTTTAGGCTCATTTTTAACCAAAAAGAATAAATTTCAAATAAGATCAGCGCGCATATATATGACTCGTAAAAAGTCGAGGGCTCCTGTCTTCTAAAAATTCACAGCTTGGAGCCTTGTTTCCATAGAAACTAAATCATTCCACGTTTTTCATACATGTATGATACCATATTTAGAGCTCTGTTCCCTTTCTACACATCAACTTCTATTTAATTCTTATTTATGGTCATCATTTCTTATTTGAGACTCGACCTTTTTATACACATTCATACAACCCTACAGATATTCTATATACGCCTTTTAGTAATGCTGTGTTTTTAGATTTGCGTTGCTTATATTTTTTTTAACTAGAGTGGAAGTTTGGTTGTGTAAATTTGTACCGGGATCGAGGCTTATGAAGTTGTGAACTTCTGATCATAACTGAGGGTTGCAGGATAAACATTTTTATCAGCTACTTTGTATTCATAGGTTACAGTGATGTCATAATTCTGTCTACACAATCGATATCCTCGCCTTATCAGGAAATGAACACTTCGACACGCGGACTTTAATTAACTCGACTCAGTATTGTGTCAATATTTCCCTCGGCTTAAGAGGGCGTATCGAGCGCTGTAATTGCCTCACGTCTATCTACTGTGGACGTCTTTGATGTTTCCGCCATCTTGTGTACATACGCTACATGAAACTTACATGAGCTACCGTTCGCCCTTTGCACTAACATTGGTTCTCTCTGTGTTTATGTACTCCCTATGTAAAGCAAACTTCACTAGTACTCCTTGTTTGCTATGATGAACCGATGTTGCCACCCCATACAGATATATTGGATGAATATATTTGTCTATTTCAAATATGCGACAGTGTTTGATTCACAAAGCAACATCTTCACCTTTATTGCGCTTTTATTTTCATTTCCCACCCTAGAGACAAACAAGGGTCGCTGCTGAATGCAGTTACGCTCCGCACTGGAGCGTTTTTCTTATTAACTTATAAACGATATTTGTGGGAAAACAATGTAAGGGTTAGTCAGTTTTGTTAAATCAGGGTTAAAACTCACGTACAAGTGGCGATGACCACATGCATCATGATTAGAGGAGTATAAAAGTGGTTGCTGCACCCAAGGCTTGCATCTACATCTACAATAAACACAGAAGCGGAGGTGGTTAAGATGCGATATCAGAAGAATGATAATCCCTGAATGGGCGAGACTTAACTAGCGCTACCGGTCCCATCCGTCACTGGACCACCAGGTAGTGCCCATAAAATTATACTAAATCGTGCGTCCGTCTGGTTTCCATTCATGAGAATATATGGGAATTCGTGTAGATATCAACCCATTGTTATGGGATTACCTCACTGCTACCAGTCTTGTAGGGACCTTTATGAGATCTAAATATATGCATGGCCAAACGTAAACATTTGACACCAAATTATGTGAAAATATCTCTCACTCTCTTGCCATCTAGATATAACTACGTGCGTGACTGTATCTCATACATCTTTCGATTCAAACCTCAATTAAAATATAAGGATCACTTAGCCACTTTATTACAGCCATATAATTTACATCATCAATATCTCACTTAAAGATGTACAGTTTATTAATTCATTCCCGGATTAGTAACGCCACATAAATGAATAACTTAATTATATTTTTATCTTCCTACTACAAGAAAATACAATTATTATCGGACGTGTTCCATTCAGCTCCTATTATTTATAAACGACTATATATAGATGCATCTATACATTTCTTTCCTGTTGGCGGTCATAAATCAAAAATATCTTTTATCGTACAAAAATACTGTTTCGATTAACATTTAATATCCTCCTCGTGTACAATTGTTTGAAAAACATTGTTTATACCAGCATATTATACAAAATGAAGCTATAAATTTCATTTACAATTCTCAATTATAATATATCGTTATATATTTTAATACAATATGCTTGTTTTCCAGATACTACAATAACGGGTTTATGATAATGTTTTATAAAATTTACAAGCAGTTGCTTATTATTCAATAATATTAATGTAAATGCCGCATACCTAATAAGACTGTAAATAAGGGTTCCTTTTCAAAGTTTTTTACGACGTGTTATCGTAAACGTTGTTTTTTGTGTTCAATTTACATATTTTCTTGTTTGGAATATATTAAGCATATAAACATAATTTAATTAGATTTACTTCTTTATGAAAATATGTCTGAACAGCAGTAACTTTTATAAATGCTATAAATAATCATTTAAATTTTGACAAATTTATTAATTATTCAAAATAAAGAAAATATTTTGTGTTAGCATTTATTATAGATGAACTGATTTCTGTCACCATTAAGAGCAATTTATAAGCCACACGTATTATAAACGACTAGAATGTGAAGTATAAACTTAAATATATATGTTCTCTATAAGCTTTAATGTTTATTTAGCTTATTTATATTAAATGACTTATTATTCAATAACGCAGATCTCATTTTTAAATCAAAATGATTTAAATAAATAAAAGTTGGAAAAAATTTACTAATTTTTACAAAAGTAGAATAAACATTAAATTTATAACAATTACAAATGAATAACCTATACCTAAATAGGGAGACAAATGTGATTCATTAAATTATAGACATTACTGTCCAATCTGTCAACAGATTTAAAAAATATACTTATTAATTTTTATATTGCTAAGTTTTTAGAACTAAATAACTTTATATCAGATACTCAATATAGATTTAGATCAAAACGTTCAGCAATATGGAAATTTTTATGGAGTAGCTCTAGACATTTTCAAAGCATTTGATTAGGTATGGCATCCCAATCTTACTAACAACTTCTATTAGATACGTCTTGATCACAAACCTATAAGTCTTATCAATATATATATCGACGCTGTAGATCTAGTTGTACAATCTGGAAGCTACAGTTGCTTTAAAGTCTCGGTTCCAGCCGACCATGCTCGAGCTATTATTTGCAAAGACTTTTGGCCAGCTAACATTGCTGTCAAAAAATTTGTGAGTTATGGTCGTTCACAAAATGTTCCTGCTTCATCTCCAATGGATTTTTGGAGCCTGAATTCTGTCAACAGCTTGGACCCATCTTCAGGAATAAAAACGGCTTCTCCATCTACTACCAGAACGTCGGGGGTTTAAAAACTAAACTCAGAAAACTCTTGCTAGCTGTAGCCGTATCAGACTACGATGTGATTGTTTTTACTGAAACCTGGCTTTGTCCAGACATCAGTGACTCTGAATTAAATCTAAAAGACTATCATTTATTTAGGTGTGATCGCTCGGCCCTTACAAGCCCTAACCAAAGCGGAGGTGGTGTTTTAATTGCTTTCAAAACTCACCTCAAATTTGTATTACTTTACCCCACGTTTATTAGTGTTGAACATTTGTTTGTAGTTGTTAAGTTTAATCTTGTGTCTTATATAATTTGTGCGGTATATTTACCACCTAATTCAACTAGTGACAAATATCTTGACCATTGCTATTCCGTCGAATCTATTGCCGACGAGTTTCCAAGCAGTAAATTAATTTTATTGGGCGATTACAATCTACCTGCAGCTTCTTGGGTTAACGATGATTTAGGTATAGGAGTAATTTGTAATGATAGTTACCCTGCTCATTTAGTAGTTAATTCATTTGGGTTCTTAAACTGCGTACAATGCATTTCTATTCCTAATAGTGAGGGTGTGTTTTTAGATTTATGTTTTACTAACGATCGTGATATTTCTGTGATAGAAGCTGTAAATGTTTAGTTAAATTTAAGCTAACACCATACTGCGTACTTGTTAACTATAAAATGTAATACTACCTGTGATATTTTAAATTGTAATTATGTTTTTAATGATTTTAAACTTGCCGACTACAACGCAATCAATAATTAATGGTTGAATGTTGATTGGACTGCACTATTTTATAACTGTGATATTAATATGTGTCTTGATGTATTTTATTCTGTAATTGATTATGTTATTGATTGTTTTATCACTAAAAAACTGTGGCGTGAAAGCAATTTTCCCATTTGGTTCAACAAAGAATTGATATCACTTACTAAACTCAAGAAAACTGTACACAAACGTTATAAATCTTGAAAACTATTGTCGGACTATAATGAATTCCAATCTATTTGTACTACGTGCAAAAATCTCAGTGCACATCAATACGAGCAATATATTTTACAAACTGAAAGTAAAATTCAAAATAATCCAAAACATTTTTGGAGATTAATAATGAGAACAAAAAAACTAATGCTTTTCCAGCTACAATGCATTATAAAGATCAAACTTGTAATAATGAGAACTGTTTGTAATGAATTTCGTAAAGGGCGTTCCACACTTACTAATTTACTCTGTTATAAAAAATTTTTTTAATGCATTTGAATCTAAAATTCAAGTTGACTCAATCTACACCGATTTTTCAAAGGCGTTTGATCGTGTAAGTCATAATATTTTGAATGCCAAGCTCAGTGCTCTGGGATTTCATCATGATGTGACTTCCTGGTTATTCAGCTTCTTGAAAAATCGCACGCAGTGTGTAAAAGTTAATAACTTTTTGTCACAGCCCATTCTTGTTTCATCTGGTGTTCCTCAAGGATCTCATTGTGGACCAATTTTATTTTTGCTTTTCATTAATGATATCCCACAGTATATCAATTCATTGTCATTTCTTTTATTTGCGGATGATTTAAAAATGTATAGAAGAATATCATCTCTCAATGACTGCCATCTTTTACAACTGGATTTGGATTCTATAAACACTTGGTGTTTTATTAATAAATTATTTTTTAATGCTGATAAATGTTTTTTAATAAGTTTCCATAAAACTTTAAGTAAAATTTCTTTTAACTATATATTTGATACTAAAGTGTTAAACAAAGTCACACAAATAAAAGATTTAGGCGTTATTTTTGATAATAATAAACTTACATTTGTTGAACATATAAACATCGTGTGCAATCGTGCAATAAAAATGTTAGGATTTGTATATAGAATGTCCGCGGATTTATCAGCCAGTACACTAAAACTTTTATATTGTGCTTTGGTGCGTTCGCATTTAGAGTATGCTCCGTCAGTTTGGAGTCCTGTTTATAAAATTCTAAACCGTAGTATTAAACAAATTTAAAAAAAAAATTGTCGTTTATTGTCTTATAAATCCGGCATATTATCTGTAAATTATGATTACTGCTACATTGCTTCATTGTACAACCTACCGCCATTGAAGATTCGCCGCAAAAGAGCTGATTTGTCGTTCTTGCGTAATTTAATTATGTCTGAGATTGATTGTCCGGAGCTACTTGGTACTCTTCCATTCCATGTAGCACCTAATAATAGACATAGCAGACATTCTTCTTTATTTCGTGAGTCTACCCATTCTACTAATTATGGTTTCAACAATCCACTAGGTAGAATGTGTAGATTTGCAAATAATTTACCAACTGATATTAATGTATTTTGTGTCTCTAAATCTACGTTCAGAAGTCAGATAAGTCATGCTGACTCATCTCTAATATGTGCGCCTTTATGGTATTTTTTGTATTCTTTATTTTTGTATTGTAAAACATCATTGTTTATGTATATTTGATGTAGATGTAAATTGTAAGATTATACCGTGAATAAAGTATTATAAAGTATTATTAATAGCTTTCTTGACAATAGAAATTAAAACTAATTAGCTTTGTTTCTGTTTTATTTTTTTGTATTGTATTAGATTGTCACAAAGTATACAAGCTTTCTTATAATCCTGTTTAGTCTGAACAGCCTATAGAGCTACTAACCTACTTTCTTCCCGCTCCTATCTTATCAACGGGATGCATGTGTCAAAAGACACAAACTTCCAACGGCAATTTAAGAGAAAACAAATAAACAAAAAACTTAATAAAAAAAATAGACGTACACATCTGCTTTGTTGGTCTAGAAAAAACTGTTGATAGAGTACTTACAAAAAAAATATGTAAAGAACAGGAAAACCAAGTTATTGAGAAAACAGCAATTAAACTCACAAGAAAACCTGTATAAAAAAAATTGAAACATAGTGAGAACAAATAACAAGAAATTAGCAGAATTATATTGATAAGTCAATTAAAAAAAGCAAAAAAAAAGATAAAAACATTAAAAACTGTATATTGAAAAATTAAAATTACTTAAGTAACAAAACTACTATTTGCGGACAATAGGGCAATTGTAGCAGAATTAAAAGACCACTTACAGCACAATATGGAAACATTAATAAGGGAACTGACTAAAATAAATAAGAATAAGGTTCTTAAAAAAATAGAAAATAAGACCAGAATAGACAAGATAAGGAACAAAACACACATACAAAACTTCTAGATTTAACCAATAAATAAAAAAATAACAGAAGGGCAGATGAAATGGTTTGGTCATATTTGAAGAATGAATAAAGATAAAAGCACAAGAAGAATATATGTCACAAGCAACAGAAAAAAAATAAATAAAAAAACCACAAAAGGAATATAATAACGGAATAAAAAAATAAAACAGAACAAAAAGAGACAACATGGAAAAAGGTAAAACACAGAAATAAGAAAAAAAATAAACAATGATTAAAATTAAAATGTAGCCCTTACACTAAAATAATAGAAAGGCATAAAATTAAATAAATAAAATAAAACAGAGAATAGAACAGTTTTTTTTATAATGTTCTGAATAGTTTTTATGAGAATATTTGCTGCATTATGTAGATCTTTGAAATATGTGCACTAAACATAAAAATCAAAATTAAAAAGAAATTGTTTTATTTATTCATTTATACTATGTTCATCTTAGAATAATATTACATTAGGCATAGATTAGCTTAAGTATTTATAGGAAAAAAAGTTTAAACAGCAGAGTAAGTAAATAATCAAAATTTCTGAATTCATCTTATTAGTAGTTGTTGTAATCTCTAAAATAGTTGAAAGATACAGATCTAATAATATTGGTTTACAAAAAAATCTATCACGTAGAAAATATGCTAAACAAGTTGAATAAAGTTATAAGAAGCAGCAAAAATAGCATATCATAACTTGTTAACCAGATAGTGTTGTAGAATATGGTTACTTAATTATTTAGTATTATGTACATCAGGATTTTCTAAAAAAATAACTTCAGATTTTTTATGATTACTTTAAAAAAGATTGTCTAAATATTCAGAGTTGCTTTATTTAGAGAACGGTACATGCCTATTACAAAAATAATTTTAGTAAGATTGAGTTTAAGACATATGCTATTACAACCTAGACCTTAAAATATTATTGTATGCTGTGATAAATTTGTAACATTTTTTTGAGTGAATTATAATGATGAAAAGTTTTAAGTCTTACGTAAGTAAATGTAAGCAAACTATTCGTATTTGAAAAAGTATTTTGTTTAGAATATTTAAATTATCATGTTTTGCATATAATTTTGTGCAGATTTTGTAAAGATGTTGATGATGCATTTCTATAGTATTAAACTTTTGGAATAAATTTTTGTATAGATAATCTCTCACAGGATATATTTTAAAAACTTTTGTTTAACGTTTTTAAATTATTTAAGACATTTCTGCGCAAACAGAATCCAGATTGATATACAGTAGTTTACACAAAATTAATGAGTTGTACAAACACATATAAAGTTATTAGAACTAAAATCCTTGCTTGTTCTCATGATAAAACCTATTATTTAAATTTGGAACAATCAATAACAACAGGACTTACATGAGATTAAAAAGTGAGTTATTTATCAAAAATAACTCATAAATCTCTAATTTTGTATGTGCGTGTAACATCTTGCTTGTTAATATTATAGTTATTTACCAACATTAATTTCTAAAACGTTATTGCTATACCTCACCCTAAAAACTTATAAAATTCGTTGTAAAATATCACAGTTAATTTTAGTTCTTATAATTTTATAAAGTTTTAAATTATTTGCATAAATTAAAATATCACCAAATTAAAAAAAAAACCTTGGGAAACTTTGATCAAGATAGTTTTTGTAGTTTATAATTTATGTTCTGTTTTGTGGATAAGATTTTAACATTTGCTATGACTTTTAAATGTTTGTATTGCGATTATTGAAGCATCAAGTAGTAGAGTTAGTTAGTTAGTAAATATAGACCTCTTTCTGGAAAATTTATGTTGTTTATTGTTCAATTATGTTAGTACCTGGCACTCGCTCTGCGAACACACGTTTTGTTACGGCCGACAAACAACTCGTAAATACGAGACTTATCGCCAAAACAAAACGGGATAAATCAATTTGATACTAACTCTAGTGTAAATGAAGTGCAGTGAGTAAACAAAATTTAAGTAAAAGTGATAATAATAATTAGGGCAACCAAAAATATGCTCTAAAAAAACTACTTTAAGCGCTTAAAAAATGCTCTATAAAAATGAAAATATGCTCTATAAAAGTAAAAATATGCTTTATAAAAATAAAAATATGCTCTTTAAAATATTAAAATAAGCATTTAAAAATGCTAATTATTTTAAATCTATAGGTAATATTTTTATTTAGAATAAAAACTATATAACATAAATAAATTTAATTTAAGTTGATTACAATAAATGACAAATATCTCACTTAAACTGTCAAAAAGGAAACTTTGTTTGTGCGCAACACATTTTTATAAATCAAAAAACTTCTCTCCATACAACACTGTATTTTTGATTTGTTGTTGTAGATCCTTCAGCCAAGAATACCAAAATTTCTTTCAAAATTGAAAAAACCTGATTTTTTGAAATTTGTGACTAGTTTTTTTTTACCAAGTTAGCTGCTTCACTATTTACGTTATTGCTGTTAATTACATTTTGAACATGTGTTACCACCCCAATCTGTACAGAAAGTGGCAGCCCAGACAATTCTAATTTTTTTTATTGATGCGCTTAGGAATCCAGAACTTGATGCAATGAAAATTAAATCTAATTTTATTGTATCGTCACTTAGGAGGTCCTTTGAAATCTTAACTGACGCGGCATCCTCTTTGTCTGATGAATCAAATACTCTCACAATTTATTCAAAGATGGTGGCATATAGTGTGCGGCGTCCATATATGTAAAAAAAATACCCTTGGTTGCGCTTTTAAAAACACTTTTTTTTACATTTGCTATAAGGCGATGCTACGAATTTGTTCACAAACTCGATGAAGTCCATGTGCAAGACAAAATAGTGTTGTTTTTGGGTAAAATATTTGTATGGCCCGATATAAAAAGTAAAATCAAATCTCGATTGAAATTTTCACCCAAAATCTTAATTGAAGTATCTATAGTCTTTACCACTTTTTCAATTACGATATAGTTTAAATATGTTTTATTCACGCTAGCAAAGAGAAGATCACACAATCTTTTAGAATTATTACGCGTGACTAACGAAACGGAACGGTCGGAAAATTGGCCGGCAAATAGAAATCGGTGAACCACCTGGCGAGTCTGACGACAAAGCGGTACGAACGTCGCAATCTCTCCTTTTTCCTCTTTTACTGCCGCAATATCATCGTCATATCACTATTTTGTTTTTCTTTATTAGCACTACATAGTCCTTTTTATTTTTTAAATAATCAAATATAACCATTTCCAAAACAATTATTTATGTATTTCAAAGTTTTACCAAATTATTAAATTTATAAAAAAACAAAAATATCGAAAATGCATTAAAAATATGCAGTTTTTTTCCAAAAATGCCATATAACTTCTCAATATGCAATATATGCTTTTAGAGATCAAATATGCAAAAATATGCCTTTATAGATGAAATATGCAAAAATATGCCCTCACAAATAAGGCTTATAAGTCACAATTTAATCTGAAACAAATTTCTGTCTATTTCACTACTCTATCAAATGCTTAAAAAAAAATATGCATTTGCATATTTTTGGTTGCCCTAATAATAATAAACACCAACAAATACCAATAAAATTGCCAGTCAGTGTGGAAGAGAGACCGACCCACAGCATGCGCGCCGCGCTAGAAAGAGAGAAAAGCGACTAGGGAACAGCTGCGACTCAACCAGACGACAAAAAAAAAAGAAATCTGCTAAGTAAAAAATTATATTAAAACAAGAAATAAAAGTGAAATAAATTATATTAAATTTATTTAATTAATTGAAATAAGAAAACTAAATAAATAAAATAATAAGGATTATAAAATAGTAAGGTAACAAAGAACAGGCCCGTATTAAATAAAATTAAATAAATTAAATATATTTAAATATAAAAATAAATATATTCTGAATAACAAATAAATGAAGGAAGTTGAAGAAGATATAACTAAAAGGAAAAGAGAGGAAGAAATAATGAACAAAGAGGGAGAAAATCACTTTAGAAAATCTAAAAAGATACTGAGATCACCAGAGCAAAGAAAAAGAGAAGAGAATAAAAGTGTGGATTTTGGAAAGGATAATAAAGAAGTAAAAGTGGAAAATACAAATAAGGAAATGGATGAACTTAAAAAAATGATGAAAGAAATGATAAAGGAAGTCAAAAAAGGGACAGAAGAACTAAAAGAAGAGATACAAAGCGTGAAAAACGAGTTAAAACAAATGAAAAAAGAACATGAAGAGAAGGAAGAGGAATGGAAAACGGTGAAGATGGAAATGATGAGAAGAATTGATTTATTAGAAACAAAAGAAAACGAAAAAGAGAAAAGAGAGAGGAAGAATAATATAATAATAACAGGAAGAGAAGAACAGACAGAAAACACGATTGAAGACATTGAAAAGTTCATAAAAGAAGAGTTGAAAGTGAACGTGAAAATTAAGAAGGCATACAAGATAAATAAAGAAGGGAAGGTAAAAGTAGTGGTAGCTGAAATTGAAACATGGGAAAAAAAACAAGAAATCATGAAAGCAAAAAGCAACTTAAGAGGGAAAAAAATCTACATAGATAACGACCTAACAATAGAAGAAAGAAATGTTCAAAAACAAATAAGAAATATTGCCAAAGAAGAGAGAGAAAAGGGAAATAGAGTAAAAGCAGGATACAGAAAAATGGAAATGAATGGAATACAATACACATGGGACGAGAAAGAAAAAGGATTGATAGAAAGGGGGGAACAGGGTGCAAAAAATTCAAAAAACTATTAGAAGAAAAAAAGAAAAATATCGGCCAAAGAAAAAAGAAACAGAGGAAATGCTATGGAAAAGGAAACGAAAAAGGATACTGAATACGAAAACAAAATTAGAATAGGAACATGGAATGTAAGAAGCGTAAAAGGAAAAGAGGAAGAAATAGTCGAAGAAATGATAAAACATAAAACAGCAATACTAGGAATTACGGAAATAAAAAAGAAAGGAAGGGGGATAAATACGATACACAAGGGTTACATGCTGATATGGTCAGGGACAGAAGATAAAAATAGAGCAAAAGGAGGAAGAATGAGTGAAGAAAGAAATACTAAGAAAATTTATGAGACAAGAGTAACAGGAGAACAAAAAAGAGGAAGACCCAGAAAAGAATGGAACAACGCAATAAAGGAAGAAGCTTCAAGAAAAGGAAACACGTGGGAAGAAATAAAAGAGATAGCCAAGGATAGGAAGAAATGGAGAAAATATTACACAAACTAATAATGTATACGCCTGACACCGAAAGGTAAAAAAGGCTATTGAATAAATAAATAAAATAAAATATTGTTCAATTAACTAGAAACAGCTATACATCCGTATAATTTGAAAGAATACTTTTAAATACTTTGTGACTACATAGTAGCAAGATTGGTCTATAGTTACTAAATTCAGCTTTGTTGCTTTTTTTTAATTGAAATGATTTTAATTTCTTTACAAGATATTCCGGTTTTTAATATAAAATTAAATATGTGCGTAAGAAAGTCTAGAACAATTAGTTTGAAGTTTTTTATTAAAAATTCTAGAAATTTATTAAAACCTGTCGTGTAACGTGATTTTAAACGTTTGAAATATTTTGCTACCAATTTTTTTTATTGTGTGATAATGAAATGCCTCCCATCACGAATATCCAAATTACTTCAAAAATTATTTTCCTAGCATCAAAAAAACTTTAAATTTTAAAATTTTGATACCTTTTCCCTTTTTCTATAGGGAGCAAAAAATAGCATTATCTTGATTTTTTTTTTCGCACCTATTGAATAACAAATTCTAAAAAAAATCATGAAAGTAGAGTTTTGGGTGGTCTTCAAACACAATTTTTTTCAACACCTCAAACTCCGTATACAACCTTTAAAAAAATTCCAAAAAGGTTAAAATTTACTTTTGGTTATCTAAATGATAAATTGATTGCATGGAATTTTATTTTTTAACTTTATAAGTAATTAAAAAATCTACATTATTGATTTTTGCCATTTGGTGCGCCATTATTGAAAATCATTTTTTTTTTACTTTTTTGCCATTTATACTGTTTTCTGTTTGTTTTTGTGACTCTGCAAAACATTTATAGCTTTTAAAATACCGAAATTCGGATTTTACGACAAATTTTACATTGAGTAGGTATTCTGGGTATAATATTTATATCAATTTACACAAAAAAGAAAAACTATGAGAACTGTTAAAGCATTTTGGCACAAGTTACAATCAATATTTTGTTGCATGCTTCAATAAAAAATTTGTTTTTAAAAAAATTTAAGTATATTATAATTTGTTACTACTGTCAGATTTTGAAGTATGACGTCATACAAAATTGTGATTTACAGCCAATCAAATACTGCAAATGATTTTTTTTTGCTTGTTGCTACCAAAACCATCTGTTTTGACTCTGAAATGCAGGCTGAAACAACAATTTAGAAGCCTATGAGTCTCTAAACTATTTGCGGCAATTGATTGGTTGTAAATCATAATTTTACATAATGACGCCACACTTTCATAATTTGACAGTAGTCAGATTAAAATAAATTTTGCATTTTTCTAAAACGTTGTTTTTATTTGGAACAAGCAAAACAATAGTGAGTGTTATTTGTGCCAAAATACTTTAACAGCCGTTTGCTTTTAACAGCTTTTACTCGTTTTGCTCCTGTGTGCAGCGGGCTACTATAGAATATAGTGTGTCAAGGGCCAAAAATAGGGTTTAGCAACTCGCCGCTTTTAGCAGCACGATCGAGCAAAGCGAGTAAGAGCTGCCAAAGCAAAGGGCTGCTAAAGCTTTTTGGCAAGAGGTACACTCAATATTTGTTTGCCTGCCCAATTAGAAACATAGTTTTTAATATATGTGGAATTGGAGGTTAAATGCCAATAAAGACTCAATTATTTTGTTCAAATTTTATTTAAACTCATTCAAATTTGAACAAAATAATTGAGTTTTTATTGGCATTTAACCTCCAAACTAGGGAGAGAAAAGATGTCTAGCTACAAAGAAAAAAAAATAAGGAAAACAAAGAAGAATAATAAGGACAATAACCCAGATAACTGGAGAAAACTCGAGGAAAAAATAGTATCACATAATGTATAAGTTTATACAAATAAACATAGAGAGGAGAAGAGAGGCTCACCATTTACTAATATCAACAGCGAAGAGAGAGGAAATAGACCTAGTGCTAGTGAGTGAACCTAATAAAACCAAACTAAATGGTAAGTGGATAAGGGACAAAGGAACAGATGCAGCAATTTTAGCAAGGGGAAGTGTAGGGACTAGGTAGAAAGGTGAAGAACACCAAAAGAAGGAATAGTGTGGGCAGAAGTACAAAACATGATAGTATACAGCTGTTATATCAGCCCAAACTGCGATCTGGAATACTATTGAGAATGGATAGAAGAATTAAAAAGAAGTTTAAGAAAACAGAAAAACAAAAAAAATTATTGTAGGAGGAGATTTCAACGCAAAATCACCGAGATGGGGAGGCTACAAGAACGATTTAAGAGGAAAAATCTTAGAAGAGATGATAGCAGAGTTAAATCTTACAATTTGCAACAATGGAGACAAACCGACGTTTGTAAAAGGAAGTTCAAAATCATATATTGACATTACCATAGCAAAGTGGGAAATGGCAAAAATAATAAATAAATGAACCGTGACTAAAGAAAAATCACTGAGTCTACACAAACATGTACAATACAATACAAAGGAGAAAGAAAAACAGGAGCACACAAGAGAAGGTAAATGGAACGTAAGAAGAATGGACAAAGAAAAAATAAAAAGAGACATAGAAACAGAAGAAGTGACAAAAAACAAAAATATTGAGAAAAGATGCGAGAGGTACTCAGAAAAACTGAGAAAAGCGGCGGAGGAAGCAATTCCTAGGTACAGGGAAAGCAACAAAAAGGACCATACTGGTGGTGTGAGGAAGTAAAAGAATGCAGAAAAAACACAATACAAACAGGGAGGAAAGTCAAAAGGCAGAAAAGAAGAGGAGAGAACACGGAGGAAATAGAAGAGAAACTAAAAAACGACAGAAAAATCTTAAAAAAGACAATTAGAGATAGCAGAAAAAGATGCTGGAAAGAAATGATAGAATGATTGAGAATCTATAGATGGGGATCTTTGGGAAAAACCGTACAAAATAGTGATGGACAAATTAGGTAGAAAATCAAAAGGAATCTGCTTAAAAGAAGACGAAGAAGAAGAAGTCATAGTTAAAAAACTATTTCCCAAGGAAGAACCAGTAGAAAAACTAGAAACAAAAAAAGAAGAAGAAACAGTTATGGCAACAGTGGAAGAGATAAAAGAGATCATAAAAGAATTGCCTATCAACAAAGCACTAGGTCCGGACAAAATAACAACAAAGATTGTTAAAGCAGCTTTAGACGGAAACGAGATAGAAATAACTTAAATAATCAACAGGTGCCTAAAAGTAGGAACTTTCCCAGGATGATGGAAAGAAGCCACTCTGGTACTGATTGAGAAAAAGAAAGAAGTAGGAAAAGCAACGTCATACTGACCAATATGCTTAATCAACACACTGGCTAAAATAATGGAGAAAGTTATTGTACGGAGAATAAAACAAAAAATAGAAGAAAAAGGAGAATGGGAAAAAGAACAATACGGATTTACCAAAGAAAAAACAACTTTAGGAGCTATAGAAAAAGTAAAAGCAATAATAATAAATAATAGCGTATCATGGGCAGCAATCATAGAGGCGGCAAAGAAAAAAGAACTAAACAAAAAAACAATCAAGATTATATGGAGCTACTTACAGTACAGAAACCTAGTGACCAAAAAAGGAAAATTCAAACTTACTAGAGGGGTACCGCAGGGCTCAGCACTGGGACCAAAACTGTGGAACCTTGTCTATAACGAGTTACTTCGAATAAAGATGCCGGAAAGAGTGTCAACAGCATTTGCGGACGACATAGCAGTAGTAGGTAGAGACGTAAAAATAGAAGTACCAAAAAGAAGATTAGAGCTGGCAATTGATATGATACAAATATGGATGAGAAGTAAGGGTTTAAAACTAGCAACACAAAAAACTGAGGCGGCATGGTTATTGACTAAGAGGAATAATAGAGGAACAGGTAAGATACAGATGGGAGATCAAGAGATAACCATAGGAAACAAAACCAAATACCTTGGAGTGACACTTAAAGCAAAGAGATGGAATGAACAGGTTAAGGAAGGGGTTATTGGAACAAAGAAAATGGAGAGAAAACTTGGTAGACTTATGCCAAACAACGGAGGTCCAGGAGAAGAAAACGGAAGGCTAATAGCAACGGCAGCAAGAAGCAAATTGCTGTATGCCGCAGAAACATGAGGGAAAGCCATGAAAACAAAAAACAACAGAAATGAAGTAAGAGGAGCCACAAGAACAAGCTTGTTAAGGATTTGTAGAGCTTACAGAACACTGTCACAAGAGGCAGTAGAAGTAATTACGGCAACACCTCCCGCGGATATGATGGTGAAAGAAAAAATAAAAAAAGAAGCAAAGATAAAAGCAAGAGAGAAGACTATGGTAATATGGCAAAAAAATGGGATACAGGAGAAAAGGGGAAATGGACAAGAGAACTAATCCCAGAGATAAAAAAATGGATAAAGAAGAAACCCGAGACGTGCTATTATACAACACAAATACTGACCAGGCAAGGAACATTTGTAAAATTTTTGCCAAAAATAAAAAAAATAAAAGAAGAAGAAAGGTGTACATTTTGCCAGGAAGAAACACACAATGACGCAGAACACACTCTAGTAGAATGCAAGGCGTGGGAGGAAGATAGAAAAAAAAAACTAGAATATATACTAGGAAGCAAAGTGGATTATACAACAATCATTAACAAATGCTTAAAAGATAAAAATAAATGGAGGGCGGTAAGAAACTTCGCAACAAGTGTATTAAAAAAAAATTGAAGAGTTTGACAATAAAAGAATATAGAAAAACAAACAATGAAAGCAAACACACAAACTAAAAACCATAGAAGAGAAAGGAAAGAAATGAGAGAAGCTAAATGGAAACAAAAATTAAAAAAAAAATCAAAAAGAAAAAAATAAGAAAGGACATGACAATTGTGCATATTATGAAACAAAAAAAAGAACATTTACAAAAATTACGATACCAAAAAAAATGCAGACATAAGGAGAAGAAGAAAAAAATATTAAAGGAAAGCTTCTGCTAACAGAAATAACAAGGCAAATACCATGGTAGATATGCTATTTTGAAGCTGACTGAGAACGCAACCTTTCAGATAGTCAGAATATACCTGGCAACGAGAGTACATAAAAAAAGTAATTCCTGTTGGAGATACAGGGATATTACTGGAGGTAAAACTTACAAATTTAGAACTGCCAAAAGGAATACAAATAATGGAACTGCATAAATTATTATTGGAGGAGAGGGGATACGATAAGGAAGAAGTAAACAAAAACCTTAGTAAGCTAAGAGCACATCTGAAAACTAATTATATAATTAGAGTAAATAACACAAAGATGGGAGAAAGAAGAGAATGCAGAAGTAGATGCCAGTGCAGATAAGAAAAGGCAAAATGACAAAAGAGACAAACAAAGGTAGGGGCTATAGAGAGAAAAGGGCCGGAGACAACATGCGTGCCGCAGATGATGGGTGAAAATCCGCAAGGCAAAAACCAATCCACCTCAAACTAGCGCCAAATGTAGGTTAGTTTAGACAGGGACATTATAACAACAGGAAGAAAACCAAAAGGTATTACCATGCGTAAGTTAGGGCCACTTGTTGAGAGTTAACAACTCACTTCGTCCTAAAAAAAAAAAACCTCTAAACTCACATATATTTTATATAAAGGACGCCCAACTAAATACCAATAGTTTTTAACGTTTATCAAGTACCGCAAATAGTTTACAGGCCCAAGGACCAAAAATAGGATTTTTGGCCCGAATTTTAAGGCCGAAACAGATGCTTTTGGTAGAAGCAGGCAAAAAAAGTAAGTTTTTAGCACTTGATACACTTTATACTATTTTAGATTTTATTTTAATTAACAGAAAACATAAAAACTCTATTTTCAATGTAAAATTGTGCTAACAATGCTAGAAGAAAAAAACCTAACGCAAAAAATTATATTAAATATCAACATCATTTATACAGAGAAATTATGCAGAAAATGGTAGATGCGTAAATAAGACATAGAAACACATAAAACAGGCATTGCTAGGTGAATGCAAAAACAAACTAAAAAGCAAAAGTAGTTTTTTCCTAAACAACAATGGATGACAAACAAGATTTTTAAAGATCTATTTATTAATAGAAGCTGTGAAAAAATATAGCTATAGAAGGAAATCATACTTTCATTTCATTTAATCTACATAAAAAAATCAAGAAATTTACCGGCACAGAAGGGTAAAAGCAAAATGGTTTAAAAAAAAATAGCAATTAAAATATTATAATGGACAATAAAAACGACGTATTAATAAAACAAGCTAGAATAGGCTTGTACTAACAATTGAAAAAATTAGATACGTACCAAAAATTTAAAAATGAAAAGGCAGTAGGACCAGGCAAACCAGTCTTCAAACTAATAAAAAAAAAATTAACATTTTGGTAAACCTGTACAACACCAACTATAATACCAAAACTATGCTAAAAGAATGCTGAAATCAACACTTATTCTATTATCATAAAAACATAATTTAGGAGAGTTCTTTGATTACTAAATTATTAGTCTGATGAGTCATATCTTAAAGATATTTACAAACGTAAAAAACTGGAAACAAATACTAATAAATTTTAGTTTGGATTTTGTAGTAATCTGGGAACAAGAGAAGCATTGTTTGAGATAAATGTTATAATACAACGCTGCTTAGATGTAAATGTAGACCGACCGATACATTGGTTAAAAACATATTTTTAACCAAAATGTTGTAACTATATAATAAAAATTCTTCTTTTAAACAAGTATTAGTTTTATTTAAATATTAAATATTAAAACTTTGGAGATAAGATTATGTTATTGATAGGTGCCATAAAACTTATAATCTAACATACGGAGTACTAGGTAGCTATAAACCACCGATATTAGGCTTTAATCTAGGTCTTATTACTTTTATACATTTTTTAATAGTTAGGCGGTACGAATTTGACGTCAGTGTTGGAATAATATTTAAAGATTTGTAGTGCAATATGCAATTATTATGCTTTTTAGTAGCGCATAGAGTTTGGTTTCTTTAATCTTTCAAGCAGCAACTTTTTGGAGGTGTTCTGCAGTTATTATTAATCTATAGTTATTTCAAACATTTTGAAATTTTTTATTTTCAACCCTTTTGCAATATAGATTTAATAAGACAATCCAAATGGTCTAATTAAATTTATATTGTTTACTTTATGGAATAAATAATAACTTTGCAAACTTATAATTATTATTTAATTTAAATGTAACTAATTTAGTTACGTAGTCTTTAAACTTACTTCCATATATTTTTGACAAATAATCAAAAATTAAGTAGTGTAAATTTACAATTACAACGTATGATTAAACAAGTGTTTACTTAATTAGTAATATTCAGTGTTATAATTATAAGATAAATTTTACTATTATCACTCACTTAATGCAGTTTTTTAATGATTATTATATTAATACAGTGAAACGCTTAATTAAATATTCTTCACATGAAATTAATTCCGACATATGTTTAGCATAATTTAATAGTGTGGGTTCCGGATACATTCTAAGTAATATTAGATACGCGTACGTTTGTTTCCCTTTCAATGAATTATAAAACCTATTGGATTTAATTGATACCGCACTATTTGTTTCACCGGTGTCCATTTATCACGAAATAAATTAGATTTGCCCCTATTGTGTGACGCCGCAATATCCAATAAAATTTATAACATATAATATAGTCACATAATATATACATGTGCGTTTATATCTTTACTTCAGTTACCCGTATGTATTCAAGCATCAGACACATCATCTAGGTACAAAATTATTCATGTTTTAATATTATGGTCATCTTTGTAAGACATCACGAAAACCAGTAGCTGGGTAATAAAAGGCAGCCCACCAACACAAAACGGGACAATTGTGTCTTATTAAAGCGCATAACTAAACGACATGTGTATATAATAACAAGTTCTTTTTTGTATGGTAGATATAATAACATGATGACCATAGTCTAGTCGTATTATTATGTAGAGCAGACTATCGGGTAGGTACATTCACGTACAGGTGTATAGCAGGTATTAGCATCACAAAGTCATATGCAAACCACCAGATGATTGTAGTTAAGATATGCCTCGTTTCATCTGATGGCTACTCAAAACTTGAGAAGCCACTTGCTGGGTCTTTGTTTATTCGACACACCGATTTTCTGAAATATTATCTACCATTTAACATTCATGTAAACATAAATACACATAATTTCCCATTTCACATTTGTTCTGTTTCTAACCTTAGATAAGCACATTATGCATTCATATGAGACATTTAAATAAAAATATATGCATTTATGCAAGATTATATTAGAAAACTAATGGGATTATTAATGCAATAATTACAATGAAGAAACAACTAAATATCATTCACGTGATAAATTTTATTACTACATGATTAATGCATCTGGTAAATGCACAGAACATTATTTTGCATGCATGTAGATTTCATGATAATTAATCCAATAAAGCTATTTCGAAAATTAAATATACATTCTGTGAAGCAAATGTATTCATTTGTGTCAGAACAGTGTTAAATATAACTATGCCTACAATATATAGAGTATAGAAACAATGTGGACCTGTCACTTAATACTATTGCACTATTCAGTTTCTACTTTAATTTGCATAATTGTATTAATAATGTTGGGGATATGTTTAATGATTACAAGTTATATAGCATAAAGGTAGCAAAAACATCATATTATTTAAACATGTCTCAGATAATATGTATCTTGTTTTTATAACCTTATACATGCTGTGATGTAACTTTAAAGTTATCAAAAACAATGAAAAATAAAAATAATATAAAAAAATCAAGCATTTGTGTAAAATACACACTCATGCTGAATTTTGTTATATAAATTGCTTATATACTAATGATCCACATATTGCAGCAGGAAATCTCACAAAAACTATTTAAAACATCATCGTAAAATCAAAACAGGCAGTAAATAAGAAAAAAAAATGATTATAAGTTAGTTTGTAATGATTGCAACAATCTAGTGCAATCTGAAAAAGATAGGATTGACAAAAACATAGCTAATCAAATTTCTCAGCTTTTCATAAACAACAACAAAAAATTTAAAATAATAAATTCATTGCAAGGTAGTAGAAAATCTTCAATGCCCCCTTTTTGAAATGATCAAAACAATCTATACTGCGCATCAGAAAAAACGGGCCATTCAAAAAGTTTACGTAATTATCCACCTTTTTAAATATTGCTTATTTTTATTGCAATAAATCCATTATAATGTATTGATTTAATGATTCTTTTATCATAACGTCCAACGTTTTTATGAAATACAAACAAAAACTAAGCAAAAGTTGGAGAGTTTTAAATTTATTGAGAAATTACACTTAAAGTATACATTACAACAAATTGAACTAAAAAGGCAAGAAGTGATAAAAATCAATTGTCAATACAGCGTATTGCCACCTCTATTCTGGATGCTTTAGGGAAATGGTTTCATTTCTCAATCCAGTGCCAATTTGAGCCTTTTAAACTAGTTCCAAATATGCTCAATAAGGTTAGGATTTGAGCCTTGAACAGACCAGTCTATTTTTGAAATACATACTTCTTTAAAAAACTATGTTACAATCTTTGTTGTGCATGATTGTGCATTGTCCTGCATTAACAGAAAATCATTGCTAACAAATCTAACATAAGGTATCACATGCTCTTCTAAGATTTCTGCTATAAATTGTTGTGCTGTTAATGCTTCTGCCAATCGGAACAAGATTAGTGTGTGTTTCAAAAAAAAAATCTTGTCCTAAACATTACTAAGCCACCCCCCAAAAGCAACTTGAGGTGACCGAGTACAGCATAACGATTGCCATATTTTCTTTATATTATATTTTAAACATCTTTGCCATAAGGACAGATTCTGTTGTTGCTGGCAGTTGCAAAAAATCGTTGATTTACTCCACTTTCTATCAATGTCACTATCTGCACAGCTCTTCGATATTTTTATCTAATGTTACGGATTACACTGAACTCTACAAAGGTATTTGTAGTACTAAAAAAAATTTAAAACTTATTTTTCACCTACACACAAGTATAAAACTTGTAAAAAATCAATTCCAAAAAACGTGTTTAAAAAGTATTTCACAATTTTATGACTGTGTTTTTTTCTGTTTTGTAAATTTATTTATATTGTTTACAAGACCGTCTGTCTTTGCAGTATACATACTTACTCGTTTTATTTAATTAAAAGCAAGAAGTATTTAAAAATGTGGATAATTACGGAATTTTTTTTGGTGGTAGTTACTAATTCAAAAGAAAAGGCAGGTATTTAACAAATTTGCATCTAACACTACTATTTTAAACCCTCCCATTGCTGTACTTACAATGCCGGCTAGTGGAAAAATAATTTATTTTAGCCAACGGGTTGTCAAAAGATGTCCTATTAAATTAAATACCAGAAAAGCATCAAGTATAGATAAAATTTTACTTATTATTCTTAAAACATTTGCAAATGAATTAGCTCCTATTTTGACCAAAATATTTGCTTTATCATACAAAAATAAAACATTCCCAAATTGTTGAAAAATTGAAAATGTTCAACCTATTCCTAAAATGGAAAACAAGTCTGATTCTTCAAATTATAGACCAATTACAATATTGTTTATTGTCAAACATTTTTGAAAAATATATTATTTTTCATATTGTCAAGATTTTAGAACAAAATAATTTCATCTCAAATACTCAATACAAATTTTCTGACTTATGTTAGTCTAAAATGGAATTTCATTTTAGACAAACAAAGAGAAAATTTTGCAGTAGCCTTAGACATTTATGATAGGGTATGCATTCTAATCTTGTCAACAAGCTTGATTGTATAGGTTTTGATATAAAAACTGTAAATCTTATTAATAGTTTTCTTAACAATATAAAAAATATAGTTAAAATTGATGGTTTTAACTCATATCTCAATACCATAAATGCTGGTGTTCCTCAAAGTTCTGCTCTTTTGCTATACATAAAACTTATATTTAATTATTGTTCCCAAGTATGGGTAGGAACATTGGAAACTACACTATCTTTTTTAAACTCTATTCAGAAACAAACTATTTAAATTATTGCCGATCTAAAATTGACTAATGACTTAGATACTTTACAATACAGGCGTAATGTTGTAAATTTTTGCATTTTCTATAGATATTTTAATAGTCATTGTTCAAACAAAACACAAGACATTGCCATTTAAACAAATATTTACTCGTAATACAAAGCTTGTAAAAAATTCTAACAAATATTTACTGACAGTTCATAGATGTAGAACCAAAACTTCTAAGAGAGAGTTTTTTAACCGTACTATCAACAAATGGAATAAACTTCCAAATTAAGTATTTTCTAAAACTTATAAGTAGAATGTTCACATTTTTTCAGGACCTAGCTAAAACATACAACAAACAAAAAAGACAAAAAGTGATATCTTTAATTTAGCAGAATTAGTTATTGTAGAATCTACCTTCAGTGAAAGAAATTACATTCTTTAATATTTTCAAACATGTCATTACCTTGGTTTAATCTACTTCTCTAGATAAGTTTTAAGTTTTGGCAATCAAATCACATATAAAATTTTGTTTTTGAAATCGATTCTAATTCGCAATTATGCAAAAAAATTGTTTAATAGGTAGAAATTTGTCATAAATTCTATTTTCAATCATTCTAATAGTTTTATTCATGATGCTTTAACTTCAATTTTTACTTATTATTTGTAGGAATGTTTTTTTTTTAATTAAACTTAAACCGAGACAATTAACTGTCCCGAAAAGAATTGTTGGGACACCGAGACAAGAAAGTTAAAACCGATTCAAAACCGGAAAAACCGGGATGTATGGAAACCCTACTTATAAGCTACAAATATTTAAAGTCAATGTTTACAGATTGCTTAAATCTAGTCTACAAAATAAAATTAAAAAGATTTAATAAGAAAACCAGCAACAAATACGACCTGAGGAAACTAAAGAAAACTACAACTAAACAACAAGCGTCAATCAAGATCAACAAAAGCCTAAGAGCATTACCACCCGGCATCTACCCAATCACAAACCAAAGAACAAATGCAGAAATCAATTAAATTTACAAAATATACAAGATAAAAAATTACCTTTTAATACCTGACACAACCAAGAAAAAACCATAGATAACAAAAGAAATTCTATAAGTTATGAAAGAAAGAAGACTCGCACAAACAACCAAACTAAGTATAGGCAATCTAAAAAACAATAAGAAAACAGAATTAAGAAAGCCAAAAACAACAAAATAAAAGGAAAAATAGAAGCTTTACAAAAAAAACACGATAACAAAAATAACAAACAAAAAAACAAATAAAAGAAACATTAATAGGAATAGACGAAAAAGTAATCATCAACAAAGAAAAAATTAAAGATACCTGAAAAAACACATAAAGACATTATTTCACAACACCCGCTCAAAACCTCATAAAACCAACGGTACAACAGGGCCAAGTATCCTCAACCTTTCCTCAAAATTTTTTTATTATCAACTCAATTCAGGTTTTGAAAACCAATTGACACAAGCAAAGTTTTATTCAGCGTACAGGCAGTTTTCTAAAAATGCTGTGACATAAACGTCGACATATAGGCTTGACGTTTGACACAATTTAACACCACAAAATATTAGATTTCCTAAAAAACGCAAAGGTTTTTGCATGATTCTAAGGTCATTGTTATTTACAATCAAAAATCAACATCTTACAAGGCGTGAGACAAGGGCGTACTACTGTCCTTAATCTTCAATCTATACGCAAAACAAATTTTCAAAGTATTCCCAGAAAATATTGCAGCAAGAATCCTGATAAATGGAGAAAATCTAAACAACATACGATACGATAATCTTTGGCGACACTATAGAAGGGTTACAAAGACTTATGTACAGAATAACAAAAAATAACCAAAAATACGATCTCAACATCAACACAAAATCTCTACATCCAAAGCAACTATCAACCTATTAAACAAGTAAACAAATACACATACCTTAACATTTACATCAATAATAGGATTACTCACAAAAAATAATAGCACGCATTAAAAAATCCAGAGTCATGGACACTCACCAAAGCAACAAACTAATAGCTAGAAACATTTGAGATGTAGGAGCTCAAACAAAAACTGTTGAAGTATCGTGGACAAAACAAAACATCTTACAAAGAATGTTAAAAAAAACACCATAAAAACGCGCAAACTTGAATAGCTTGGGCACATTATGAAGAACAAAAACAGATACCAACTATTACAAAACATACTACAAGTAAAAGTGCAAGTAAAAAAAATCGCACAAAAACAGCGTAAGGTATACGCTCAAAAAACTACAAACTTGGTTCTCAATGACCACCACACAACTATTCAGAGCTGCAGCCAACAAAATGATGATAACAAAGAGATAGGTACCTTATAAAGAAAAAGTGTAATATTTCCAGCAAGTTTGGTAGATATTTTTATGTTGGAGTGACATATTAAGTAATTCTTAAGTTTGGCATTTAGAAATAAAAAATAAAAATAATCAACGTATATATTTCTTCAATGTGTTGATTTAGCTTTTTAAGCATCTAGAAATCTGATATTTTCAAGCACATGCATTTCTACGCTATTTTTACTATTTTAAGTGAAAAAAAAACCTTTTATTCCTAAATAGTATTAAATGTAATAATAATTCTTTTTACAAATATAAAATTAATATTTGACTAAAATATAACACATATTTTCGATCAAACACGTATATTCGATTTAGTTGAAGTAAAAAATAAATAGATTTAGTAAATTATATAAGAATATGCTCAGAAAAAATAAGTGTGATTCAATGCAATTTTTATGTGAATACCTACCTAGCTATAAAAATAAAAAAATACTAAGAACACATAATTTTTTTCGTAAAACTATACTTTTTTGTAATTTTGTAGAATTGTGTTTTATAACGTTTTTTAAGTTGTTATTTAATGAAAGCAATGCTTTCAGAAAAAAGTTCAAGATTGTAAAGTAGATGTAGTAATTCTCCTAAAGATACATTCATTGAATACTTTTTGAACAATTTGTGCTTTATGAATTTGTAGAGCAAAACAAAAGTTTTTTGAGAATAACTGTGGTATTTTTTTGTGTATAGTATAGTATAGTATAGTATAAATTTGTAATTAATCTTTGTAGACATTCCTAGTTGATGTAGTTTTTTCTGTAATTTATAAAAAATCTCTTCAGCGTCCCATAAAACTGTGGCTACCACTTTTCCTACAAAACAATTTGTTTTTGCTTTTTTATTATTTATTATTATAATACATTGCGTGGACTTTTGTTTTGTTGGAAAATTTTGGTGGCGTACCTAAGTTTTATCCCTAATTACAGTTTTATAAACAAAATCTTTTATTTAAATAAAGCAATGAAATACTTCTCCGTTCTCGCGAATTGACTGAGCAGATTAAAAATCAATTGTGCCTACACTTTGTTTATTCCCAAATTTTGTATGTAAAACTTTGTTGTTTACACAGTTTTGGTTTGAGATTGAGCAGATTAGGATAATAGTTGTTGTCTACATAGTTTTGGTTTGGTACTAAGCAGATTAGGAATCTATTGTGCCAAAAACTTGCTCATTTCTAAATTTTTATGTAAAAATTTGTTGTTTACTTAGTTTTGTTTTAAGACTGAGCAGATTAGAATTTCATTGTGCCACAATTTGCTTATTCCCAAACTTTTATGTACAACTTTAACATTTGTTTTTAATAATTTTAATTTATATACCAACTGAAACTTTTAATTGCCTGTTAATCAAAACCAAACTTCAACATAATTAATTTTTAATTTTGTCAGTTTGTGGTTTCAGAGGTCTTCCACACTTTAGAGTTTATAAATGAATTTCTTGCTGGTTTGAACTGTTTGTTGACAAATTCATATTATAACTATAATACAAGGTATGGAAGAAAACTATTAAAAATGTTTAAAATAATAATTATTACAAAAGGTTATTCTTCAGCAAAATTTTTTTTTATAGCAGTTAAGAATCAGTTTGATTTATCTTTTAATTTGCATTTTCATTATCTACATATTATTGATGAATAAATAAACAAGTAAATACATAAATTACCAACAAAAATTGCTAAAGTAATGCTAAATTTTATTTAACTTTGCTTATCAAGAAATTAAATTTATATTAAAACTCTTAAATAATTTGTATAATATCAACAACATATATTAACTGCTTTTATAATTTAATAAAAAAAAATTTACAGTATAGTAATATTGAATATGCAAAATTTTAATAAATCAACAATAAAGTATAATTTTTTTGTTTTATTTAATGAAACAATTAGTCAAACTTTAATTAGATATTAAAAATTCAGTTTTACATTGTGTTTTACACTTAAATTGCTATGTATTTATAAAATTATTAATGACTTCTATGTTTCGGGTATATAACCCGTAATTATTATTATACATGTATGTATTTTAAATAATTATTAATTATTAATTACAATTTTCTAATATAATTATGCATGAGATAATTTAAAATACTCTGTATGAAGTATAATAGCTTGTTAAGAATATTATTTTAGAACCGTGTCGGTATATGTTTTATTAATTAAGAGAAGATTTTCGGAAGCTTAATTTAATTACTTGCGGTATAACAGTAATTTAGTGTGTGTATAAACATAGACAACAGAAGAATAAGAATGGGACAAACCGGAAAACTAGCCATTATACGGCGTGATCGCCTTATTTAGTAGCTGATAGCGCTAATGCTTCCGCCATTAGTCAGCTGGCGTTAACGAGGGTAACTGATCTGTCGATACGGTGTCCTTTTAGAAACGATAGATAGATAAATGCTCTATTACAGAGGCAATAATTATACCCTCACATTTTAATTAAAAAAAGTTTATCTTTAAAATGCATCGGATATTTTATTTATCAACATGCGTATAATAGATACAATATTTTATTGACTATTATTATTTATTATCGACTTAAGGCGGGTAGCGATTAAATTTTAACGGTTCTCATTATTCAAGCAAAACTCTGTGCCCAATAATTAACAAGTTAGTAATAGTAGCTAATGCGATTAGTGAGAGGAAATGCGCTTTCGCAGCCAAACACAATTGTTGCGTTGACACTAAGACACCCTTATAGAGAGGACAACGCGTATGCTGTCACATGTGTTATTTTCATCATTATGTCCAGTGAAGTTTGGACGGAAAGCGGATTATATTGGCGAGGATTCTGTAGCCCAAGTTATTTTCTAGCATGCTAACATAATAGGGTCTGATAGAAATGAATTGTTCGACTGCAAACGATATAGAAAAAGGATCACAACTTCCTCTGACCCACCCACAGAACGATCTGACAAATCGGATCAAAAAGTCGAAAATATTGTCGCGGTATACAATAGGGCTGGAACAGATTTAACTCGTCAATGTGCTTCTACAGATTTTAACATTGTATGGGTAAGCTTTCACTCTTACGTTCCCCGACATTCACAACAAAGGCCCCATATGCACGTATGAATTATTTGCATGCATTCAAATTACCTTTACAAGCTAAATGGATTATAATATTTCTATTCACACTTAACAATATCTGTAGCAAACTGACAAACAACCTGAATATGATATTGCATGTGCAGGACATTAATATTAATGGAACTGCAATATTATTACAAAGTCAAATTTATGTAGTTTATGACATTAGTGTCTTACGTGTATAATAAATAATTATAATTGGTGCATACGTAAGAAAATATTATAGTTGGATTAAATTACAAATTTTTGTTATCAGATTTTATTTAAAAGATTATAAACACTTGTAAGAAAATAATTCAATTTAATGACATATGTATGTATAATCCCACAAGCAGAAGTAATAAATAACGTGATCTTCAATGAAAATGCATGGTATGAGAATTGAATTGAGCGCAGAGGATAACAGTGATTAAGTACGGCGCTATCCCGCCGAGTTCCCGAACTAAGCACATTATCACAGCTGTCCTGTTCCCAATGAGTTGGCCGGAAGAGGCACATCGCCATGATGTATGGTCCAGGTGCGAGGCCGTGTTTACGGTAATGAAGTCAGCACGCCTAGCTGACACTTACTGGCCACCCACAACCAAAACACTAATTCATCCCGTGATTTATTACCAGTTACACATTAGATTAAGAACCACATCCACACACAATTTCTACGGTCATTCTTTAGGACCCAAACAACACGAAATGGTATAATCAGAGCGAATAAGAATGCTTTTGGCAGGTATGACTTTACAAGATTTCATGTTTTGTATTCCGTAGAGTGAATGGATGGGGCTGCTCTAAGCTGCTCATTCAAACGTTGACATCTTTACTTGGGACTTAGCATATCGTAGGTGTATACAACTTACACACAAAGCCATGCAATGTTTGAGATGTTTGGACTGTGGATTAGTTTAATATGAAGGTGGTCGTACACCCTCGCCTATTGACCATAAACCTATTTATTCTGTCATTCAGGTCCCATACCTCTCTGCACTGCTTCTCACAGATATGTTCGATATTTTATCCCTATTCGAAATCCATGAATAAGTTTGCAGTAAAACTATTATTTATGTCCAAATATCTAGCTTATTTATGGTGAACGCTTCAACGATTATTTCTTTATATAATAATAAAAATAGTAAATCATTTCGAGCCTTCTGCAAATATTTGCGGCTACACCGTGACAGGTACTCGATGATTATCACGTCGGGAAATAAATATATAGAAAGTTTATAACATCCTTCGATGAAATGTGTAAAGCTTAATGTAAGAACTAAAATTTATGCCCAATGTAACTGCAAAGAGAAAACACCTGAAGTGTATTATTGTATACTGAAGTGTAACGAAGCAAGTCGCGGTTCCAATTGATTACAAAAGCAATAAATTTAAAAGCACTAACTAGGAATAAGAACTAAATCCAGTTATATCCATTATGTTGACTTATTAAATAAAGTGATATCAATTTAAGCGCACACTTAGAGCAATAAATAACAACTATAAACTTTTTAATCCAACCGAAGTATCGCATCCATTTCAATAATATACGATAATATAATATTATTGCTATGTATCTACAGACACAATGGTCTCGAGAACAAGGGTACAAATCAAATAAATGACTTTGTTGCATTAAGAAAAATTCCAAGCATGAGCAAAGGAATCAATAGTTTATTATTTATTGCATCGAAATGCATGGCAGGTAAACAAATGACTCGCTGGTGGACAGCGGGGAGCGGTGCTAAACAAATATCCCGCTGGCTCTTCGTAAGACGATCTGTGGCATGGGGCACTGTGGGGCACATCGCGGGAGGGCTTCCGAGAGCGCCGAGCTAAATTCATGTGTATGCTAACAAGCTCCAAAACATGCCCGCTGCATATTTATAATTATAATGTAGGTTCTTTATTTAATGATAATGGACATAGTTAAATAATAATGTCAATGGAATCCTAATTCGTACAAGTTATATTAATGATGGATGTCATCAGTGGCGGACTACCCTGTGAAGGAAGATGATAAATCATCTGATGATATTAATATATTCCTATATGTATGCGGACGCGCTCGTGGATTCTTTAATTTAAAACGAAATGGAGAAATTCGCATCGAATATTCAACGAAAGAGTGTGATGTATTCAAAATAGCCGAAATGAACGGAGCTGATATATTTCAAATCGGTTTCATCATCCGCAATCTACATTTCAACAAACCCGCGAATGTAAACATTGAAAAATACTCGAGGTGAATGTAATATTAGCATCAGTGGGACTTCTGTATATATCTACAGTTAGATGGGGAGCAAGTGGAGCAATCCGCGGTTCGGTTACGCGAATATGAGATGTGATTTGGACGATTGGACCAATTGGGTTTCTCATCTCGCGGGATTTCGGCGCTCCCGGCTCCCAACCAATATCGCATTACATCGCTTTCGGGCTCTTACAAAAATATACATTAAATTTTATGGCCGTTTATGCGTAAGCACTGGGAATGAGAGAAAATAAACGGGTGAGTAAAACGAAAATAAAAAAAAGTTTCATTGCAAATCCAGCGGGTCGCGTTCCTACTTCCTCCGACATCTCATTTGACTGCAAGAAGCCGCACTTGATACTGGTACGCGTATCATGAAATATTCATCAACCAAACACTCTCAACTATATTAAAAATCCCAAATAACTTCTTGCTCCACACAATCAAATGGAGAAACAAGAAAAGAGACTTGATCATTCATTCACTATAAACGAATTCAAATGACACATTAATGAATAATGAATGAACCATATTATATATACCAAACAATATTAAAGCTATTCTTACAGTAACTATTCTATTTGTATTATCTAAAATGAGAATATAAAATCCAGAACGTCATTGTTTTTACATAAAAGTATGGAGCTACAAATATCGGTGTATTGAAAATAGTTTGATGATTCTTGAAAAGTTATAGGCAAACATGGCTAACCGCTAAAGATTGATTAACATACTTGAATGGCTATATTCTAGATCTCCAGACAAATTTTTCAAAAAAACTTTTAAATCATTAACTGCACAACATAATAATCCAGAAATAACTACTATATATTACAATGTTATTCTTTGGATTAGTAAATCAAAATAAAACTACTACAATAGATATAATAACTTGTTTCAACTGAATTAAATGATAAATAATTTCCAAATAACATTTATTTTGTATGAAAAAAAAAATTTACATGTTTTCTCCGCTGAAAAACTGTAGCATTACACAAACGCACAAACATTTTTTTTCAATAATTAATATTACTTTTGTTATATTACTATTATTAAAATTTTAATCAATTTCAGTAAATAGGGATGCAAAATGATTGTAGCTCTATCTTAAAGTACCTAAAAAACTTCTTTAAACGTTAGCATAACAACTGGAATCCAAATTGCAACACCTGAAATCAGTTTTAGTTTAATAAAAAATGAAATTAAAAAGTCGCGGATGTGGAAGGGGTTATAGTAAAATGTTAAAATATGGGAGCATATCACTTATTAATAAATTCTTCTTTATTATTGCGCGTTCTACAGCTATTTTACATTGCCTCAAAAGTTTGACGACTTGTTTGAAGGTTTGAACGGCATATTAGGTGACTTCCGAACTACCCCGGTGGATAAAAGCAAGTTATTATTTTAGTCATATTTGTAGATCAAATCCCGGACTTTTAGCGTGCTACGCTAACGCTCTATAACTGAGCTATCTCACCGTTTATTGATTAACCTATTTAATTTGTGCTTTAGAAAAAGTGCGAAACAGTTGGAAAGATTATTATTATTAAGATTATTGATCTTTTATACATAAGTAAATGCAGTAATATAGAATAAAAAAATTATTGTGGTACTAGTTTGTTGAGTACCATAGGAAAAGTGTTTGGAAGAGAAAACATTGAAAAGTGCGTGCAATAACGGCTGAGTAGATTTGGGGAATGCAGAGTGTGATTGAATCATGTATGGCAGTAAAAAAGAAAGTGTACTGTGCGTTTGTTTGGCAGTATATAAAAGTTTATTCACTAACTCTGTACGGTTCTAAAACATGGGTATGTAAAAAAAAAACACTAAAGTAAAATAAACTTGGTTGAAATGAAGTACATAAGAATGGGCAATGAACAAACGTGATTTGAAGGAATCACTAATAGATCAGTACAAACAAAGTATTTTTTGTTGGTTTGACCATGTTGAGCGAATGAGTAAGGATAGAGTAACAAAGCAAATTTATGTTAGAAATCCAAATGTAAATATAGACCACGTAAACCTTGTTTAAATGTTGTAGATAAAAAATAAGAAAGCATGCATGACCCGATGTATAGATAATATAAAAACAAGAGAAGTGAATGAAGATAGAAAAACGTAGAAACAAGTAAAATAAGGTTTAAAAAACAAAGAAAGTTATTGTACAGGTATTTATGTATGTAACAAAGAATAAAATCAATTACTTAAACCCAAATCACTTCTAACTAAATACAAACAATTAGTGTGATTTTTAGAAACCTTCATCAAAATATCTAGCTTGACGACGAGGAAAAGATTTAAACAATTGGTTTATATGCTTACAAACACATAATTGATAAACTCACTACAGTTGATTTTGAGTTGTCTTACTGACAAAATTATTTTTGTAATAAGTAATAATTATTCCGTAAATAACCAATTATTTTTAGATTTTAATGTACATTATGACTGATTGCATGAGTGAAAGGTTTGTTGCAAATCCAAGAATGTCAATATGCCATTATTTACTAGAATTGGAAACTTTACAAAGTAAAACTAAAACCTAAGAGTAACTAACCTAAGAGTTATTGCGCTAACTAGGCGGCATCTATTTTATTTTATTATTTGCAAAGTATCAAAATAGTATTATTGTTTACAAATTATTGTATGCAGCAACTAATAAACATTGAAATTTTTTAAATAGCGCTAAACATGCTGGAAATTTAATTTTTGTTTTTAATTTTTGGCTAACATGTATAGCAACTAATCATTCCAAACAATAGTATTATTTGGTTAAATATTTGCAAATTTAAAGGTTTAGTGAATATATTTTTAAGTTATATATTGCTAAATACAAATTTGAGTCTTTTACGAATAGAATGAATGGTACTTAATGCAAATTTTATGATTTATTTACTATTTTACTAAAACCTTACCAAGTTTGCTACAATCACTTTTTTGAAGTTTATACAAATCCAAAAACTTTCTACTTTGTTTGGGTGTACATTTGACCCGAAAGAAGGATTAAAATCAATTTATGTTTATAATTTTTGATGTAGGAAAGCAATTTAATATTGATGAGTTTGTTCTTGACAGGAATTGTTAGAAGTGTTCTGATAATATTAAACCTTGCTGTTGATAAGAAAGTTTTTTTATAGTCAATTTCTTTGTTTTGACTGTAACCTTTGGCACTGAATCGAGTTTTGTGTTGGACTTTATAATTGTCTTATAAGCTTTTCACACAAAACACTAATTTTGTTTTTAATGTTTTTTTCTTTTGAAACTTTTTTATTTTTCTACGTGTTGTTTACTTTGAGAGCTTCTAGTTTTTGTTTAACAATGGCATCTATTTTTTTCTTTATAGCTTTTGCAAAAATGATGGATAGGTTTTGTCTTAGTATTGAGTGTTGCGTCATTTACATTTTTACTTTAATTTTAGGTGGGCTTTCATTAAAAACATAAATTAAAACACATTTAAAAAAGATTAGGAACTGTGTGTCTATTTCAGTGCATGACCTTTCTACATTTGTTTCAATGTGCTCATTGCTTTTTACACAAATCAAAATTTTATACAAATTATTTTTTTTGTGAAAATTTTTAAAATAAATTTCTAGTCACGTAATATAAAAGGTAATCTATTTAATGGCATCTTTTTAATTATTTGTTATTCTGACAGTGACAGGTTTTTTCCGTAGGAAATCTTCACAGAAAGTCTGTATCATATCTCCGCAAAACGAAATAAATTGCTTTACGCTTAAACAACGTTGGAAAATATTGCAAACTTATATCCAAAGTCAATGTTGTAGTCCAAACAGTGCGTTTATTAGCCAAAATAAGGCCCCCACCTTGCGTGCTGTACGCAAACTTGTGCAAAAAATTTGTGAGACTGGCATGCTAGTGGCTAACACACACGGTCTCCGCCGTTCTGAAACATCGACTTGCCATCGATCTCAACATTTTACGTACCAACCTGATGCAAACTTTGCACAAAGACTTTACATTATTTGCTTATAAGGTTCAATTGACTCAGCAATTAAACGCACAAAACTATCCGGTTTGTTTTTGTTTCTCAGTTTGGGTCATAGAGCAGCTTAAAATGGACAACAATTTTGCTCAAAAAATTATCTTTTTTGACGAAGCGCATTTTTATCTTGGCGGCTATGTTAACAAACAAACCTGTTGCATTTGGAGTTTGGAAAAGCCGCACGTTATTGTCGAGAAGCCAATGCATCCTCAGAGAGTTACAGTTTGGCGCGGATTTTAGAGCGATGGCATCATTGGCTTATTTTTCTTTGAAAATGCTGCTGGAAACGCCATTTTGGTCAACAGTGAGCGCCACAGATGCACGATAAACGATTTTTGTGGCCGGAAATTGAAGACATGGACTTGGACAATTTTTAGTTTCAGCAGGATGACGCGCCATGCCACACAAGTTTAGTAATCATGTTCATCAGCTGTCTTGGCGTTGTCGATTGGCCACCTCGGAGCTGCGATTTGACACTGTTAGACCGATGTTATGCGAGCAATTTTTTAACGATTCAGGCCCTTAAGACAAATATCAAGCAAGTTTACTATTGTGCATCAATTTATTTTTGAATTTTTGAGTTTTTAATTCATTTCACTAATAAATGTTTATTGTTGCATAGTTTTTCGTTTACATCACTGATTTTTTGTATGTTACAAAACCTGTTGTTCTGCACATGTGATGAGTGGTACCACTGTTTTTAAATCAATTTATTTTTGTATAACCTTTTTTAAACTATTTGCAGTATTTTTAGTTTTTTTGTTATATCTGTATATCTTTTTTTTTGTAAGTTTACCATTTTTTTTTACGTTTGCCTTTTTTGAGCTTGTTTTTATTAATGCAGTTTTTATGACTGCATCACTTTTTAAATTAATTTTTTTGTTAACAAGTTTTGCAGTTAAGTTTGGCAGCATCTGTTTAGTTTCTTTTAGTGCTAACCATGCTTGTGAAAATAGCCAATATTTAAATAATACTATACTTTTTTTGTTATTATTGCATTATTTCTAACTGTGTCTTCAGATTTCTTGATCTGTCTTGCAAGTGGAAATGTGTAGCTCCATTGAGTTCATTAGATCCATTTTGTACTAGCAAAATCGTTTATGCCCAACCATCTTATTTGTATTTAATTTAAATTACCTTTGTTGTTTTAACTTATGTTTTGTTTTTAATCACGAGATCTTTCTATATTTTTTCAATCTTTAAGTGCGACAGCAACCTGAGTTCATAACCTGTTATAATTAAAATTGACACAAATTACAAGCAAACTACATATTGTCTACTTAACATCAAAAACAATTCAAAACTCGGATATTTTAAGATCAGTATAGTTATTTTTAAAACTTGTAATTGCTAATATACTTAGTTGGACACTGGAACACAGCTAGTCAGGCGTTTTTCTAAGGGTAAATTTTTTACTTTAGAGCATTCTTTTAATTGTTTGTCAAGGTGCTTATATCAGCATTTTTAAAGCAAACTAATTCTATCAGTATTTAACAGACAGTGTCTAGATTTTTGGTGGATTTTTTTAAATATTTTAATGAGTTATACTACTGTTTTTTTGTAAAACAAGCTAAAAAAGTCTTATACATGTCTAAATTGCAACAAAATTCAAATTAATAGCAATTTTTCAACAGCATATTTTATTTTAATTTTATGTTTGCAAATTGTAAACTAAAGTAGGCGTTTAACAATTCATTTCTTGACAAGAGTTTTCTATCTGCCAGTTATTATCATCGTGTTACAGACTTCTATGAAACTGCATCCATTTTGCTCTAATTAAAAACCTACATTTTGTTGTGGGTTTTTTACTTAGTGTTGATTTTTCTCTGCAAAACTTGTCATTTACAAGCATTTCTGTACTTAACAAGTCATAATGCCTTTAGAGCCGTCTGACACAAGACTAATTTTAATACAAGTGTCAGTACAATAAATTTGCGCGCCAATTATTTAAAAATTTAATTTTATAATCCAGTGTTCTTGGCGACATATCTATACATTAGCGGATTTATGTGTCAATTATTTAGTAAGATTTCATCCAAAAAATTAGAACCTGTTCTAATTTCTTGCTTAAAATCTTGCTAAATATTTGAAAAATTGGCGCGCAAAATTATTGTACTCATCAGTCTAGGTCAGACGGCTCTAAAGCCCAATTTTTGTGGGAAGAGTTATAGCGTCGATTAAAGATGGACGAAGATAACGTAAAACTGCAAGGATTGTTGGTAAAAGCCTTTGTGCTGTGCAAAAGGTGTATCAGCGTTACTTGGATACTGGCCTAATAACTAGAAGATAAGGATTTGGGCAATCAAAAGCCACTAAGAACAGAGATGATTGTTTTTTAGTGTCAACAAGTTTGTGGAATAGAACAGCTTCTGCAGTTTATCTACAAAATCAACATTATGAAGTTAGAAATGTAAATGTTAGTGAATAAACTGTTAGGAAAAGGCTTTGGGTTGCTGGATTGTTTTGTAGAAAGATGGTTACAGGTTCATCTTTATAACGCCGACATCGTGTTGCAAGATTGGATTTTGCCCAAAATCACCGGGCATGAAATAATGAGAACTGGAGCAAGCTACAGTTTTCAGATAAGCCGCGGTTCTACCTACCTCAATGGATCAGACGGACGTCGGATAGTGTGGAAAAGACGCGGAAACAGATACGTTTCAGTTTGTATTGATGAGTGACTTCAATTTTGCGGTGGGTCGGTTATGGTTTGAGCAGGAATTTTTACCGAAACACGCACAGACCCGGTCTTTATAGAGAATGGCTCCCTGACAGCTCACAGATACATTATATAGGTTCTCAAAAATCATGTTTTTTATGACCTCTATGAGCAAACGTGGCATTTTTATGCAAGATTATGCTGTACAAAAATGTGATTTTTAAATTAATTTAAAGTTTTTTTCGTCGTCTTCAAGCAGTCAATGCGAATGAAGGTAATACTTGTTATTAGTGATATTTTCTTTTTATATTTTTTGTTCCATATTAGCCCTATAAACAAAAATTTGATCTCTGTCTAAACTGTAAATTTGTGATATGTTCAAACTATGCAATAAAAACAATAAATATGCTTTACGATTTAACATTGAATTTTTAATTTAGTGTGCAAAATACAGTACAATTGTTTACAGTTTGCTAACATAAGGTTAAAACAAAAACTCTATTTTTTGCTTGCCAGTGTATTAACTTGTTTTTTTTTTGCTTTGATCAAAACTGGATGCAGACGTGACACAAATTAAAAAAAATAATTTAATCTTATTGTGTTGGTTATACATAATTTCAAAACTTTATGTGTAATTTTGGTTGCTTTTTTTAACATTGATATATTTGACATAAATCAACATTTGAGATTTGTGCTTTTAAGTTTACTGGCGTTCCGTCTTTAGAGTAAAATATTAATGTTTATAGTTATACATAAAAAGTTGTCTTATGCTTGCATTCATAAGTTTTTTGTGGATCAATTTAAATATTTAATATTACAATAATTACTAAAGATTGTAATATATAGTAAAATTAATAATTATAAATATTTTTATAAAAATATTACTTAAAACTTTATAATCAGAATTAAAATTAATAAAATTGTTTTTACTTAGCAATGAAAAAAAAAAAAGATTAAATACGGCTCTGTAAAACTAGAAGCTTGGCAAATTGGATAGCAGTTGAGCGAGTGAATGCAATACAGGGCGCCATGATGACATCGGGATTTAAGGAATATATAAAAACCAATTGCATTAGCATTAGATTCACTTAAAGGAGCGACACAAAGCATTTTGAAACAATGGTTACTTAGAAGATTGCTACTGTAATAGGGACTTGCGGTATTATGCATATAGAATGAAATACAGACAAAGTTCCATAAGTCATTAGAGACGTCATCGTTTCTGGTGATTAATCTTTCTATATTTGTTGACCTTTTTTCATTAAAACGAGGTGGTTAAACAAAGTCATTTGTCATTTTTGTTAGTAGAATTTGCTAATGAAGTGTTTGGAGTTGTGTTACAGAATATGAAATTTGTTTTTCGTTTTACCTATAAGCGTTATATGCAGACGATTGTGTGGCATGTGGAGAGGACACCGTGTCTACACATATAATTGATGACGGTAAACTGTTAGAATTCCCATTGCTCTAAGCTTAGCTTGATTTCACTTGATTAAAGCCATTTAAATAGAGTAGCAATCGAATATAAATCAGCATTATAAATGACACTGGAATTAATATGGGATTTAATAAAAGTTGGCGATGTGTTTCAAGACGAGGGAACATTTTCGCATGATGTAGAGAAACTCGGTTTACTTAACTTCATTTTTCTTCATCTAGTTTCATTCCCGCTTTATCAGCGCGCCTATCATTAATATCACTTTTATATCCTCGAGATGCTCGACTTGTATATTTCTTGCATCCAGCTTCCCTTAATGGTGATAAACATTGTCTACCATGTATCCTAACCGAGCTGGAGAACGCTTGGAATTACTTGTATATACGGGCATTATATGAAAAGAGGGAAAGGAACTTTAAGAATACAAAACTTTATTCAGTCATCTTTTTAAATTTACGACATCCTTGGAAGGTTTTTAAAACACCACTAAAGTAATTTTGAAACATGGTTTTAATTTTAACGCGTGGGGGTGTGAAATAAAATGAGAGCCACATCTGCTTCTTCTTCCAATGCGGAACTATTAAAACATGGAAGCCGGGAATGATATTTGATAACCCAGAAAAAATAAAATTTTTGAATGTATAGTCAAAACATGCAATTAATACTCTAGGATTTTGTAATTTAATCCAATTTTAAAAACCGCATAAAATTTATGCCGACACTAATAATTTTGTGTTATATAACCGCGTGTTAAATCTCTTCATAAAAAAGAAACAAAAAATATTATTAATAATTAACACGCTACATTACACTGCTATTAACACGGAATATGCCTCTTATCGACAGTAAATACTTTCATTGTATTTATTACGACTTTTTATATGAACTAAATTCATTTACTTTTATCACACATTTAAAAGAAAGGAAAATTATATACTCATTTTTAAGCCTTTATCTGATTGTAGTAAAGAAAGGTTTTTCTTGTTGTAATTATCAGTTACATCTTAAATACTTATATTTCATAGCATTGCTGCACCCGGCTTAGGTTTATATAAGAAAAAAATAAAAGCTGATGCTTGTTAAGAAATCTGCTACTGTAATTAATCTTGCTTAAAGAAAAAGTGATATTTATGGTAGATATGGCTCGTGTTAACTTAATCGGAAAAACTATTTTAAAAATAAGTAGTAGCTTCCCCTACATAGATAAAAGTTGGGAAACATTAAGACATAATGTTAGGTATATTAATCATCGTAACTGGTCTTATCTACCCCGCATGTGTTAATAGATGTGCAGAGTTCTCTTGGGGGCGGCTGGAGGAAGTGGTACATGTGTGAGAGGCGATGTACCACATCTCCAGGGAGTTGCCTGCCTTATCGACGGCAGCGCGGACCTCTGTTCAGATTACACGGTACACAGCTTGGTTTAGTTCATCGAGCGAGAACTTGTATTCTCAGACACTAGATTTACACAAATATGTACATTGGTTTTAATAAACACTTTTTAATTGGAATTAAAATTTTTGTTAATTATTCACAAAAAAATGTTAATGAATTTTTTTTAATTAAGATTTATGGGAGATACTTATTAATTGAATTGCGTAATACATTTCATTATAATGTATATTGTAATAACTGTTTTATTAATTATTATTGCATATATCACAATAACATACTTCTACTCATTCTTAAAATAAAAAATAAATATAAAATTTTTTTAAGTAATTTTTAATGGTACATTAATTTTTTTTAATAGTAAATTTATTCCCTTAACTGTTGGGTAGATTTTACCGTCATTTATATTAAATAATATTCAAAAAAATTATAATTACATTTTTTAATTAATTGTATTGTAATATATTGATTTAAAATAATTTAAATAAAATATAAATAAAGCAATAATTTACTTTTTAATGGATTTAATAAAAACTACGACACCGTTTATTTATTTTAAAAATTTATTTTTTTGTTTTTGATTATAACTTAATGCACATACCTAAATAATGTATTTCTTGGATAATTTTAAGTTAAAAATGCCTTATATACTTTTGTTTAAAACTCAATAGTAAAGAAGTTTTAAATTTAAAAGAGCGTTGATAATAAAGTAAAAAGCAAATGACTTAATGTTTTAGTTTTATTAATTAATATTTTTTTAATTATTGACACAAGTTTAATTAAAGTTTTGGTACAAAATGTGTCACATTTTTATAATTGACATAGTAGCTTTTTGAATTCGCTCTTCTATCAGTTAAAGACGCAGCTTTTTGAAGAGTATGAGAGTTGCTTTGTATGGATACAGATGCAGCCATACTATTGAATTAGCATATATTTGGTTTGTAGTTTATTTGAATACACTAAACATTTAAATGTTCTCAAAGATAATAATAATAATTCTTTATTTACGGTATAAGTAAAACCATTTACATCTACATAAAAATACAATGAATATAAACAATATAATTCATATATAAAATAATCAATATAAAAAACAGAAGCAAAAGATCGACATAAAAAACATAATATAATATAAAAAACATAACATTAAATCAATATGACTCAATTGAATCTTAAACATAGATTTAGAACAAAAAAAATTGAAATTGTTTGTTAAACAGTTTGAAAATCTACAAATTCTACCAATGGGGTTGTGAAATCCTTAATTAGTAGAATGTGTAAATCTAAATAATAAAATCTGCCTGGTACGTCGTTCACTAATAGGAATGTAGAATGGAAGAGATACAAGTAACTCAGGACAGTCTACTTCAGAGATCACTAGACCACGCAAAAATGAGAGATTTGATCTTTTGCGCCGAAGTTTTAGTGACGGTAAATTGTATAGTAAAGAAATGTAATTGCGAGCAAAATTATCCGACAATATACCAGATCTATAGGACAACAGACAAAAAAAATTGTTTTAAACACGTTCAATATTCTGACTATGGATTTCATAGAAAGGGCACCAGACTGACGAAACGTAGTCTAAATGAGAACGCACCAAGGCACAGTATAGTAATTTAAGAGTACTTGGAGAAAGATCAGCTGACATCCTATATACAAACCCCAGCATTTTTATAGCACGATTACACATGTAGCTGATATGCTCAGCAAACGTAAATTTAAAATCAAAAATTACACCCAAGTCTTTAATTTGTGTCACTTGTTGTAGCACTTTGTTATCGATAATATAATTGTACGAAATTTTGCTTAGCGTTCTATTAAAACTGATTGCAAAACATTTATTAACATTAAACAACAGGTTATTAATAAGACACTAAGCATTAACAGAGTCTAAATCTTGTTGTAAAAGAATACAATCATCGATAGATAAAATACTTCTATAAATTTTTAAATCATCTGCAAATAACAGAAATGATGATGAACTAATACAGTCAGAAAGATCATTGATAAAAAGTTAAAATAAAATTGGTTTGCAGTGAGATTCCTGAGGAACACCTGATGGAACTAAAATAGGTTGTAAAAAAAAGTTATTGATTTTTAGATAACCAAGAAACCACTGCATTATGAAAACCCAAGGCACAAAGCAATCAAAATATTGTGGCTCACACGATCAAAGGCCTTTGAAAAGTCGGTGTAAATAGAGTCAACTTGAGTTTTGCATTCAAATGCGTTTAAATTGTAATTTTTGTAAGAAAGTAGATTGGTAAGTGTAGATCTACCTTTACGAAACCCATGCTGTTCATCTACTAAAATACTTTTGCACATCCAATGTATTTGACTAGTTATAATTTGATCAAATAATTTAGCAGATTGAATGCAAATGCCTCTATAGTTTGTAATATTTAATTAATATTTTCTTTATAATATAAGTTTTTTTCCATACATCAGGAAATTTAGTTTCATTTAATGAAGCGTTAAAAAGTAAATGTAATAGTTTTGAAATTGAATAAATACAATTCTTTAAGAGCATCGAACGAATACCGTCAGGTCCAGTGCTAAGTTAGATTTAAGGCTTGTAATTCCATTAAAAATATCTAGTAAACTGACTGAGAAATTTGTATGAATTACATTTTTATCAAACTTAAACAATGAAATTGGATGAATTTGAAAATTATAAACAGAAGAGAAAAAATCTGCAAATTTGTTTGTCACCATTATTACAGGTTTAATCACTATAATACATTGTAGCTGGAAAAGCATTAGTTTTCCTAGCTTTATTTACAAATCTCCAATGTTATTCTCGGTGCGTAAAATGTACTGCTTGTAAAGACGTGCGTTCAAATTTTTACATGAAGTCTAATGAGAATCAAATTCATTGTAATCAGAAAAAAGTTCTGAAAATTTAAATCGTTTATGTGCTATTTTTTTTAGTTTAGTAAGTAAAATTAATTCCTTGCTAAACCAAATAGGAAAGTTGTTGACATGCCACACTCTTTTAGTTACATAACAATCAATTGCATAATACAAAACAGAATAAAATAAATCAATCAACACATACATTAATATCACAGTTGTTAAAAAGAACAGACCAATCAACGTTCAACAAAAAATCATTGATTGCGCTAAAGTTGGCAGATTTAAAATCATTAAAAACGTAGTTAGTTTAAAATATCACAAGAAGTATCAAATTTGACATGTATCACATAGGCATTATGATGTTGACTTATATCTAATAAAACATCTACAGTATTTATGACAGTAATATTATCACAATCATCAGTAAAACACAAATCCAAAATTACATCCATACTATTTGGTATGGTTATACATTGAACACAGTTTAAAAATCCAAATGAGTTAGCAACTAAATGTCCAGAGTAGTTTTTGTTACAAGTAACTCTAGTTCCAAATTCATCATTTAGCCACGTTGCTTCTGGTAAATTGAAATACCCAGTAGAATTAATTTACTATTAGGAAATACGTTAGCAAAAGATTCAACTCCGCAGTGGTCAGCATATTTATCGATAACCAAACGAGGGGGTAAATAAGCTGCACCAATTATGTACGATACAAACTTAAAGTTGACAATTACAAACACATGTTCAACACTTAGATATGGCGAATGTAGTTATGTACACTTTAGATGACTTCTACCCGCAATCAATACGCCACCTCCGCTTAATTTAGGGCTAGTTAAATTAGACCGATCACATCTAAATAGGTTATAGCCAGTTAGTCTTAGTTCTGAGTCAGTGATGTCTTCAGATAGCTAAGTTTTGGTTAAAACAATAATGTCATAACTTGACAAAGCCACATCTAACAAAAGTTTTTTAGTTTGGTTTTTATACCTCCAACGTTTTGGTAGTAAATTGAGAGGCCGTTAGTATTCCTGGAGACGGGTCCAAACTGTTGAGCAAATTTAACGTCCGAAAATCCCCTGCAGGAGTTGCTGGTAAATTTTGTGGTCGGTCATAGTTAATAAATTTCTTGACGGCAATGTTTGCCGGCCAAAAGTTTTTAGAAAAAACTAAACCAGCTTGATCGGCTGGAATAGATACTTTAAAGCTGCTGTAGTTTCCAGATCTTACTACCAACTCAACAACATTAATCAAAACAGATGGTAGTTTAGCTTTCATATAGTTTGCAATTTCAGTTTTATTTGTTCCACGCTTAAGCTTTGTTAAAAATTTATTGTTAGCGCAAACTTTATCTAACAATACTTGATACAACATTATGTTTTTTTTATATAGTTTGCATAAATCAGATTCCGATTTAAAACCAAATAAAACACCACAATGACATTTTTTGTAGCGAATAGCACATCTATTATGAAAAATAACTCTACAACCACTATAAGTGACTCTAGATTGTGCTATACTGTTACACTTGCAATATAATAAAAAATGCAAATGCAAATGAAAATATAAATGTGAATAAAATAAAATATGTAAAAAAAGGTTTAAAACAAGGAGACAAATTTCACACCGGTACGGTCTATCACTTGATAACTCACTTTAAAACAAACACGAATAGACTGCGGAAAGGTTACAGTAGAGACAACGGGATAATTAAAAACAAACTTTAAAATAAAATTATAATATAAAATCACAAATTAAAACTCTATGTTACGTTAAGATAATAGTAGAGACGGGTTTATGTTAATTCAGTTTTAAATTTTTTTTTATTAATTCTAGCAAATCGTTTTGTAAAAAAATTAAATAAAATTTAGATAAGAAACATGTTGTGTAAATTTTGAACAGGTTGTACGTATGTATGTACTAAAATTGTATAATGTTTTTTTTATTTGACAAACACAAATAGATATTCTTTGTACGCTAGTCGAAAGACTATTTTTGATTTTGTTAAGAATAGCTTCTTTTTAAAAAATTTTAGTTGTACCAAACGTTTGTACTAACTTAAGGATAATGATCTGTTTTTGATCAAATAACAACGTACATTAAAAAACACTTTTAAATCAGGTATTTTTAAAGCAAAGGACCTTTGCTGATATTGTACTGACGCTGTTTCATTTTCACTACAGTATTCCAAAAATGCAAAAACATGCATGTTTTATAGAAAAATCATGTTCTTTTGTGAACTACATTTTTTTAAATATAGTTAATTGGAAGTGGGTTTGTCTCAAAAGTCAGTATTTACATTACATCTATTAAAACCAACATCTATTTCTATTTGGTTTTTTGCTGTATGGATCAATTTTTTATATCTTGTATCCTAGTCCATTCTCTAACATTTTGCAGTTAACACTTTTTTTTCTTATAACTTTGCTTTTTGTGATGAGTTGTAATAGTTAAAACTTTTGGTTGCGCATTACATGTTCAAGTATGCTGTTTACTTTTTATTGTGGATATAGTCCCTTCAAATCAAACATTTTTCAGAGAAATTTTACCCACAGCTTAGCGACCTGTATACTTAGGTGTATTTGGACTGTCTGAAGACTTTTTTCACCTAGCGCACGCATGAAAAAAGGTGGTTTTGGAGTAATAGATATAAATATATCAATTTTCTTGTTTTTTAATGGTTTCTTGCATTTTTAGCAAAAACTGCTATTTTTGGCTAAAAAATATCTCTATTAAACGTTGTAGAGCGGAAATTTTCTAATTGATATAGGAGCAATTCCATTTCAAACAGACCAGAGCTGGAGGGGGTGCATTGGGAAACTTACTTATGTATTTTTTGTAGTTTCTATAACTTATTAGTAGGACTACTAATAAGGCTGTGCAACAAGAAGCATTTTTATTTAATTTTTAACCGCCAAAGCTGACGTATTTAGATGTAAATTAATTGGAAAATATAAATTTGTTTTGTTATTTGGGTTTTAAAAGCCTAAAACTCAAAAAATCTGCAAAGAAGGCTATTCTTCAACATAAACTCTTACAAATGCACGTTTATCTGCACTCAGAGAAACAATACACCAAATATTATAAAAAACTTGAATTTTGGGGACTATTTTACATGGAAAATAGTCAGTGTTGTTCAAAATTTTCAAGCAAAACATGCGTTAAAAATTAATTATTTTATTATATTCACAATAAATATTATAAACACACTAGGGTGTGGTTTAAAACTTTTTTTTAACAAATTTTGATAAGCTCTAGGTGCCAAAATTAATAATATTTTCAAATTTTAACGCCGATAGATTGAGTCTAAATTTGTGCCGCAAGCGCAAAAACTATCAAACAAAGAGTAAAATGACCCAAAATTAGATCAAGCACAGAAGATGTCTGTTAAACTTCTGAAATATGCTTAAAAAATATAATCCAAATAATCTTAAAAAAAAATTTAAAAAAATATATATTTTTAAGTAAATGTTGAACAAATTCTTTTTCTAGATAAGTTTTTCTACGCCAAAGCACGACACTGACTATTTTTTATGTAGAATTGTTTGCAAAACTCAGTTTTTTAATAATATTTGGTGTATGATTCTTCTGAAAACTGCTAAATGTGCATTTGTAAACGATTATGTTAAAAAATAGGCTTTTTTTGCAGTTTTTTTGAGTTTTAGATCTTTAAAACCCAAATACACAAATCAAATTGAAATTTTCCAAATAATTTACATCAAAATACGTCAACTTTGGAGCTTAAATTTTTTTTTAAATGCTTCTTTTTTTTATAGACTTGAAGTAGCGCTAAGTTTGGATTTTACGGAAAATTTCTGATTGATTTCATTAGTAATTTTTTTTTTTTAGTTAAAATTGCGGTTTTTAAACAAAAAATGCGATTAAGTTAAAAACAGCATAAAACTAAAAAAAATTGTTGAATTTTTTTTTAAGGATTTTATACCCTAATATACCGATCAAAAGACTACTAATAAGTTATAGAAACTAAAAAAAATACTTGAGCGAGTTTTTCAATGCACTTTCCCCAGGTCTGATCCGCATAAAATGGAATTGCCCATAGTTTATTTAAACTTTTTTTATTTTTTTTGTTATTCCGCTAAAAGGCGCGGATAATAAAGTATATATTTTATTTTTTTGCACTTAGAGCCAAAACTATGCATTTTGGTGAAAAATTACAAAAGATCAAAGTTGTAGAGCAAAAAATGTCCGATTGATATTGTCTATTTGGGTTTTCCGATAGTAAAAGCATTTTTTGCTAAAGAATGTTGAAAAATTTTGCAAGTTGTGACCTTTTGCTGATTTTTTTAAATTTTCTACCAAAACTTTGCATTTTCTAGAAAAATTATGAGAGACCAAATTTTCTAATAATGCGTGCATTGCTCGCCAGAGCGTGCAAAATTGTAACTTTATTTTCCGCGTTCTCTAAGGGAAAAACAAAAAAAATATAGAAAAATTCAAATGCACTATATCAATTAGAAAATTTCCGATTGAAAATTTTATGCTCTACAATTTTTAATAGAAGTAATTTTGCACAAAATGCAGTTTTTGCTAAAAATGCAAAAAACCATTCAAAAACACAAAAATTTACGTATATATGTCTATTACTCCAAAACCACTCTTTTTATGCGTGCGCTAGGTAAAAATAGTCTTCAAACAGTCCAAATACAGTATACAGGTTGCTGTGGGTAAAATTTCTACAAAACGTCGATTTTTTGTCTAATTTAAAGGGACTAAAACTAGTTCCCGGTTTTTATTTACTTGTCTTAAAACTTTTTTGTTTGTAATTTTTGTTGTTTAATGTACTTTTAATAATCTGCTGTACAACTACATTTCAAATGTTTTTATTTTGCTTTTTGTTGCTGTTTTCAGTATCTAACTTTCTATTTCATAGCTATATAAAACATTTGATAAATTGCATTTTTAGGTTCTGTTCAAAATCAAAATTGGAAAATACTTTTCTAAACTTTATTTAACTTTACGTGCACTTTCAATTACTGTTTCAATAGGTAAGTTATCAACTGCTATTCTAGAATTTCATCTTGTTTTTAGTAATAATTATAAACTTTGGTTTTTGTTTTTTACTTAAACAGTTTGATGAAGTTTATTTTTTTAAGTGTTTTGACAAGCAAGTCAAGTGTTAGTTTGAATCTAAGAAAAAACGTATGGCTGTACTTAACTGATTATGAAAAAGCTTTTGCAACTATTGTTTTTCTTGTGCTTAATTTTTGCTTAAACTCAAACTGTGTCTTGCTTAGTGTGGATTTGCATTTACTGTATAATTTTTGATGTAATATATTGATGAATAATTTTAACTTGCTCATTAGACTATTATGTCTATGATCTTCACATTTAGTTGCACTTTTCTTTTTGAGTAGTGGGATACATGTTGATAACAGCTATAAAACAGACTATCAACTGGTGTGCCTCCTTTGCTCATTGAATAGCCAGTTAAGTTAATGTGATAGTTGGTGTTGGTCCTTTGTGTTTTACATGACTTGTAGTGTAATGTTCCCATTCATTCTATATTCAATATATTCATGAAACGAGTGGATTTGATGATAGATAATAAAACATTTTGTATTTATTTAAAGTAGTTTTTTTTAATTAATTACGGCGAAAGCTTTTTTGAAATAAAAATCATCCATTTAATTAAAATTTTAAAAATATTAGCTTACTTTTATAAACAATATACATAGCTTAAAGTTAATTTCAAGGTTTTTGATTTATAAAAAAAAAAATTTAAAAAAAATTTATTCAAATAAATCACTTTTTAAATTAGCAATCAATTCAATGCAAGCTTTTCATAATTTTTTTTTTAATATGTATAGGATGTAGATTAATAATTTTTTTGTTAAAGTCAAAACTGTTCCGTTTTTTCTAATTCATTTTTATCTAATTATTTTTGTTTGACCGATTGCAAACGATTAGAAGATAGTGCACTAAACACCTATCTAGTTGAAATTAGATTCAGTTAACATAATTTATTATTTATTATCAACATCTTTATTAAAAATGGTTTGCAGCATTTCTAGATACCTTTAATGATACATATTTCTATCAAAGAAATACGGTTCAATAACATCATTAACACATTAAGTTTTTCAAAATATTGTTTTTTGGAAATTGTAAAATTAGTATTTTTTTCAGTTCAATATTTGCAATGTTGAGATGTAACTACTCTATTGGTAGAAAATCTTTATTTATTGTAAAAAAAATACTTAATTAAAATTTGTTAAAATTATGTTGCTCATCTACAATCAAAAATCTAAACTTTTAGCTTCATCACCTAATTAAATTAAACGCTTTATTTTTTTTTGTTTTCTTTTTTTTTAAATGATTTTGAAATTCTTGTTTATACTAAAGCATTAGAAAACTTATTGTGTGCAAGCCAAACAAATTTTTGAAATGCCGTAGAAAAAGTATTTAAGAAATTTTGAAAAACATTGGAAAAACTCGGAAAAAAATATTTAAGAATTCTAAATCCTCCATGCTTTATTCTGTATTCTATCTACACATAGCCCTAATTTTTTTATTTCATATAGTTTTGTTAGTTAATTTATAGAGTTTTTTTTATTTGTTTTTAAATAGTTTTGTGAAATATTTTTAATTTTACAAAAAAATTGTTTTGTTGGGTTTTTCTTCTGGCACATGTATAATTTTTAAAAATTTATTTTGATTATTTGATTTAAAAAACAACAAACTTTTTTGATTTTTTTGTGGACTTGTTAGTTCAATATTTGATTTTGCCTATTTTTATTTCTGTTGGTAAGTTTTTTGGACATAGTTAAATGATTTGTAGTTTTTACATTTTTGCGCCTGCAATGTAGAATAATTGCTGGTATTTTAGTTCACTTTTGATCCAAACTTTTTTATTGTTATTTCTTAATATGCATATTTATTTATTATGACACAGTCAAATACCATTTGCTTTTTTCTTCTTACGTTAAATTTTTTTTTATTTTTTGCTTTCTATTTAATAATTTCTACCATTTTTTGTAAAACTTTTTGTTTTTCTGTTTGTTTTTTAATAAATATTGAAATAAGACTAAGAAAACACAGTCAAACAAAACGAATAACAAAACATGCGCAATTGAAGCTTAAATTATTGACTAAATTTCTCAAAGTATAACTTTTTTAGCATGTATTTGAAAAAACTTGCATTTTATAATATAATAAAATGTGTTTATAAAAATATAGTATAGAATAGTACATTGCAATACAAGGTCGGTAGTGCTTATTTGGCAAATTGAGAAAATGTTAGAATTTTAAATAATTTCTAAGTTTTTTCAAAACAAACAAGGTACAAGTCGCTACTATTATATATAAGCAATACTAGCTTATTTGGAATAGTGTAAACTTGCTCGACACGACACGACAGAGCAATGGTTGCATTTGTGGTATATTGGCTAAATTGTGCTAACATCAGACGGTATTCGAACTCTTATTGTTAGCAGAAAATATTGTATTATTACCCTGGTCTACTCTATTAGTTGAGTATCACAAAACATACATGTGCAATAGTTTCGGGTGGCCAAAATGATTGTGAGCAGCTAAAGTCAAAAAAACATGGCTTATCTGTAGACAACTCAGCATTATTTTTAAACATGAATGGTACGATTAAATTGGCAAAACAACTTCTACTGTAACTAATTTAATCAACCAAATATTGACTTAGTTTCTGGTTTAAAAGATTATCTAATATTTGTGGTCTAAAAAAAAATTGAATTTTGTTAATTGGCATCATAAAAAACCCCATATCTTTTTTTTTTTTACTAAAACTAAAGTAAACAATACAGATCTAAATTGCTTTAATATATTAGATTTTGATTACCATCTTAAATATTTATTTGATGAGAATAATTTTGGCTACAATCAACAATTATTTTTTAGACTGACGACGTACTAAACTAGTTATAATAGCATATTTTTAAAATTTAAACCTTTCCGATAAAACTATTTTGTAATAATAGGCATATGCCGTTCTCCAAATAAAGCAACTCTAAACTTTTTTAATATTTTTTCAGAAACAGCAATCTTCTTTAAGGTACTTATGAAAAATTTGAAATAATTTTGTTATTAGATTTTAATTAACAAAATTGTAAATGGTAGGTCACTCATTTTCTACAACACTATCCGTACAACAAGCTTTTGCTGCTTCACACAATCTCACTTAACTCATACAGCACATATGTTGTTTTTTTCTACATTCTAATGGTCTCTTTAATTGCAAATCACTAAAAATTTGATAAAAAACATTACCCAGTTTTTTTGCAAAAAATTACTCAATGACCCATTTTTTTGCATCTAAGAGTTGTAGAAATTAAAAAAAAATTAATTTTGATACTTATTGCTTATATTCTGAGGATTCACATACTGCAGCAGAAAATCTGTTTAAAATGTCATCAACAAATTTATTCCTATTATTTTATTAAACCAAAACAAAAGTTAAACTTATACTTAATTTAGAAAAAAAAAACAGGTGGTTAATAAGAAACAAAAAGCATTTAATAAATACGCCAGTAATCGTTCCGATCAGATTTATGAAAAATATAAAAAAAATTGTAATCATAATGACAATCTAATATTATCTTAAAAAGATAGAATTGGCAAAATAAAAACTAATCATTTTTTTCAGCTATTTGTAAACAAAATTTTTTTTTATAAAACAATAAATTGGTAAAAGTAGATCTAAAAGAAAAAACAGATTTTTTTGCAAACCAATTTGTATCTAGATCTAAATCTTTAAACAGTTGTACTTACAATGTCGGTTAGTGGTAAAATGATATGTAAAATTTATTTTAGGCATCTGGTTGTTGAAATATATTTTTAAAAATTAAAAACCAGAATGGCATCAGGTATAGATAAAATTTAACCTATTATTTTTAAAAAAGTTAGCTTCAATTTTGACTAAAATATTTGCCTTATCATACAAAAAATCATTTCCACTGTTGGAAGATTGCAAATATTCAACCAATACCTAAAAAAGGAGGCTACTCTAATTTTTCAAACCATAAACCAACTGCATTATTTTCCAATCTGTCCATTTTTTTTAATTTAATTGTTTTTACATTGTCAAGTTCTTGAACAAAATAACGTTATTCCAGATACTGTATATAGATTTTGATCAAAACGTTCAACAGATCTTCTGACTTATGTTAATCGCAAATAGAATTCTATTTCTACAAACATAGAGAAAATCTTGCAGTAGCTCTAGACACTTCTAAAGCATTTGACACAAAATAGAATCTTAATCTTATCAACAAGCTCCATTGTATAGGTCTTGATCATAAATCTGTAAATCTTATAAATAGTTTTCTTGACAATAGAAAAATTATAGTTAGAATAAATAGTTATAACTTTGACCCCAAAATCATAAATGTTGGTGTTTCTCAAGGTACTACTCATTTACTAACTTTATTTTTGATTAACATTAATAAACAATATTTTTACCAACATGGTCATTTTTAACTTAAAACAGCTTTTTAGAGTTTCAAAATCAAAATCAGAGGTATTATTAGTACAAAACAATAAATTAAACAATAAACCCATATCTAAATCTTTTTCAATTTTTTTTAAAGGTTACAATTTTACATAATATTTTAGAAAAGACTATGTTGTTGACATTTATATATTATCCGTGATTGTTATTATTGGTATTGGACGTTTGAGAAGGTTGTCGTTTTAGTTTGAATATTGTATTTTGTTCCTTTTAATACCAGAATAAATCGTACTCAACACATACTTATTTTCTAACCTAATCATAATATGAGACATAACTGTATATTTGTTCCAAAATCAGTATTTTCTGAGAATAAAACACAAATTTTTAAGGTCAATGTTTACAGACTGCTTAAATCTAGTTAACAAAACAATATAAACATCAAAAAAGCCTTTAATGCTGCAACAAATAATTCCAATAAAATCAAAACTACGGTATTAAACTGGATATAAAACGGCGGGGAAATGAAAATAGCTTGCCGTAGGAAAGAACTGTCTGAGCGTAAAAAATATTAGACAAAAAAGAAGTAATATTTATTAATTTACTAAACCATTAAAAAAATATTCTCCAAAAGTTTTCAATTCTAAATAAATTATGCAAAAAGAAAAATAATATTTTAGAAATCTATAAATAACAATAAACCACAATATGGCTCTTGAAGATTTAATGTTAGTTATGAGATCTGAAGAAAGATAATACTAATGTTAACAACATTGTATTAAAATTTTTTTTAAATAGGAAAAAAATCCAAATAATTGTTAATTTTAAATTTGCATGTAATTAAAATTAATAATTTTTTTCACTTGCCGATCAAGTGATTTTGGTTTAATATTACAAAACCATAATTATTTGGTTAAAACATAGTGTTCCAAATGTAAAGACGTATTCTAATATAAATTTATGTATTAGCAATAGAAATAACAAAAAATAGCATTTAAACTATTCTTATATATGTTACATATGTATTTTAGTATAATTCATCGTTTCAAGAAAAGTTTGTTTTATGAAACGTCGCCAGGTACTGAAATTAGTCATCTATTTATTGATAGTTATAGATATACACTTTAAATTAAAGCTAACATGTTTCTGCCATGATAGTGTTCTTCATCAATTAAAATTTTATAAATAATAGCCTTTTAATCTCAATATTTATTTCAGCATCTAGCAGCATTTCAAGAACTATATATTATAATTTTTATAAAACGGTAAATTACACCAAGAGACTTATTTGTATAAAAATATTGTTTGTTATTTTTTAATGCTAAGAGTACTATTCAAATGAAACGACTAAGTACAATAAGAGACTGCGACATATACCTTCTTAAATACAATTATAACATTTACGCTATGAGTACTTAAATGAGTATATTGTGTGAAACTATACCAAAGGTGTATGTCTACAAATGCATGTACTCAATACAAGACTGAAAGGCATTGATTTATTTATTCATCGGTATAAACTTTTTCTTTTTTTTAAGAAATTCCCCAAGGTGATCCCCGGTTAGGTAAAGCAAGTTCAGAAGATAATAATAGTTTGCGTGTGAAATGTATTGGCATTAGCCTTCCGCACCACACTGGCGAGTGTGTATAGAACCGGAGCTGATGTCTCCGGGGAGGTAGCAGGAAATCCTCTCCCGGAGGTGTTGATGATGAACAGGCCTCATCACTCACCCCGAATTGGTATTAATGCAGCGGCAGGACTGCGGACAGCCTGGTCAGTCCCGGTCAAGAATTGATATTAATGGGCCGACTCTAAGATTCACACAATGCCCGTTATCGCTATTTTATTCATATTATAGCTTCTTTTATGCCCATTTTGGTTATAAATGGTTTGTAAATTGATTTCGTGATGCTCACGTTGACGTTTATTGGCCATGATTAATATTTTAAAGCCTATATGTGATAAGCATTTCATTACCTTTTCATTGTGCCTGTCCGGCTTTATTCTTATACATGTTAAACTGCTACGTGATGATGTTGAATATTATATGTATATATCAAACCCATAAATTTAAAATTAATAAAAACCCGCTGTAGATCAATACAATATTATGGCAATAAAAATAATTTTATTTAACTTGCATAAAAACACGACAATAAATAATAGATATTTCTCTTGTAGATAAAAATAAACAGTTTTATAGTAACTAAATTTTAATATTATAATTTTTTAATAAAAAATAGTACAAGTCTATCCATATAAATCAGTTTTCTTTATAAATTGACTGGGATGTTATGATAGGATTTCTTTGGATTTTATATAGGAAATTTTAACATGTTTATGTTTATGTTAGACAACAATATAAAAAACGTGGAAGAGGCAACAGTTGATGATAAACACATGAAAATTCAGTCGCTGAAAAAAATGCGTTAACAGCTAGAAGCCATAAATCGATCTGTTTTGACTATAAAATCAGGTAAGAAAACATCATCACATGACTATGAAACATAAAACGCAAACTGTATCCATTCTCAAGATTGTTTACTTTGTGTAAAACAACCTAACATCCCCCAGGATACCATTTCGAAAACAGAACGAAACAAGTGGAAATGATGAAACTGGATATGTATCGTATTGCTATAAATAAGGCACAGTTGACGATATATTTATCTACGTTATGTTAATCAGTTGCGTTAGTTTTCGGTGATAATAGTGTTTAATTTAAAGCAATTAGTTATGTTAAACTTGTACCGTTGCTGTTGTTATTGTAATATGCAAATAAACGATTTAAATGTTGTTTGAAACATATATAAAATAAGATATACGAATATGCGAATAGTTTTTTAATGATTTGTATACATGTCAGGTTAATTAAGATATTGATGTTTACTGTATTCACAAGAGATGTTTGGTTGCGCGGCCCTCGATTTTTTAATTAATGTAGCATGGCATCATAAATGTGTAACATATAGACAGGTAATCCAATTAAGGAATGGGACTACCTGATGATATGTTGGACATATTCATTAGGTGAATTTTAAATTTATTTAATTTAATGTGTGGGTCTGGATGGAGTTTGCTATTTGGATTAGTTTATTTTTTTTTAATTTAAGTTTTATTTCACCAAGATAAGTGGGTAATTGGACATGAGCGACCGCGTGTGTCTTTAATTTAGATGTAAACAAGAGCAAGAAACTGGGAAAACACAACAATAACACGTTAGCCATTAAGCTTTGGAATAGAAATAGCGGACAACGAGCCCTATAACCCTCGGGATAAAGTTCACAAGAGCTGTCGGTGATGCTGAGGACAACAAAAAGCAGACAGCAATGGACATGCTAATTACATGCTCTCTACATACAGTCTACAACATCGGCATTAATTCAACTAGCTAACTACACCACTCGGCCTCGCCCCGGGTGTATTAGTGCTAATGTACCGTTACTCTACCCCGTCCTCTCGGCTTAGTCGACAAACAACTTGGTTTTGTTGTAATTGTACCCGCTGAACATTGTGTTCTGCTTAATATTCTAAGACATAAATTAATATAACTATTTAACATTGGGCACGAACGAGATTTAGGTTACATCTTGTATAAATTTATCAAATGTAAGCCTCCACAAACGATTCCAGAAGTACAATGCGCTTTACAAAGACCATACTTTGCTCTAAATTAGAACCTTTTAAAGGGTTTCTTTTTTATCATAATATGTACGTCTGGGCTTCAGCATAATATAATGTCTAATTTATGTAGTATCTTGCTGCACAAATAAAAATTACTTCTATTAATAAAATAATTATGTTATATATTTTAAAAATAAATAATAAAACAACAAAAAATCATAATAATAAAGATTTTTATTTATTTAAATAACATTAACATTAATATTATAGTGGCTATATTTCTTTGTCTCTATAACTATAAATTAAATAAATTAAAGTTAAAACTATTATAACATTGATGAATAACTAACGTTGGTATATTTTATATTAGCTATTTTATTATAACATCTGTGGTCATTTTTTTTTTTTTAATTTTTAAATGTAATTTTTAGGATTTCATAAAAATACCTTTGAATTTTACATTGAAGACAAGTATTTTGTGAACATGAATAGTTACGGTTATAAGTCTCAAGAAATAATGAATTTGGAAGCACATTTCAATTGTCAATAGTTTTGTTAAAAAATGTCTCTTAAAAGTATCGGTCCTACATCTCGGGACTTTAGTGAATATTTGTTAAAATTGCAAACAACTAGTAGTACTAGTAAATACTTATTTAGATGGCAACATTTTTTGTATTTTTTTTTTAAATAGTTTCTTTGAAAATATTTATAGAAAATGCACAGATCAGCATCAGTGGGGCCACCCACTTGCCCAAATGTAAGTTATCAAGAAAGTGAAAGTTACTTCTCTCTGCAAGCGTAAGAAGTTTTTATCTCAAAAGAAGAAAAAGTAATATCCAATCACTTGATGATGGACACTGAAGCGGGTGGTTACGTTAGAGCATTATTATTATTACATACGTGTAGTTTAAACTGGAGTAAAGTTATTTTAAGTCTACTTTTTTTTCTTTAGTTTAAATGATTTTTGATATATAATATTACGCAACTCATCTATTGGTTATATGATAAATTTAAAATCCAAAATGTCAATTTCTTGAGTTTAAAAATTTAGACTTTATTAATAACATCTTTTTTTTCAAAAAAATTCTAATAAACTATGTTTTTTTCTTTAAATAAAATGTCTTAAAAAAACACTTTTATATCAAAGGCGCCACGCGCACTTCTTTGATTTAAAAAAAAAACCGAGCGCCAAATTGGAGACAGAAATTTTTTTTTGCTGCAATAAACTATTGTTAAACCGCCAAATGTTTTAAAAAGTGCTGTTATATTTTTAACTCAAATTTACTGAGATAAATGCAATGGATTACAAGTTTAATAAAAGTAAATTAAAAAAATCAATTTTAAAAATTAAAAAATTTAAAATGCTTTTTTCTGTTAACTCAGTTAATTTAGTTGCTACTAAAAATGTGTTCAATTAGCAACCCGTTAAACATATTAGCATTGAAGTTTTTTGTAATACAGTTTTTAGCGCTAATTATACCAATTACGTTCAAAATAAACATAAAACGTTTGTCTTTGATTAATCGTAATCTCAAAATTGAAGTTTGGTGTTAAATATTTTTATATAATTTATTATTGAAAGTTCATAATAACAATACGATTACGTACATTTTTTCACTAAATGCTGCCTAGTTATATCTTTATTAGTACTTTTCACTGTCACATTTTTAAGATAAAAATATTTTAAGATATTTTTTGACCGGTGCTAAGTATTGCTGTGGTGCGGTGGAAAAAATATGATTTTTTTCTAGTGAGGTGCCTGTAATTTTGTTAGATTTTTCTTTAGAGGCAATTTTAAAAATAGTTATAGCATTCTTATTTTCTATAAACTTAAATAAAATGTCGGTTATTTTAGACCGGTAACAAACTGGAGTAATAATTATGTGGTCCTGGTTCTCAAAGACTGTCTGCACAAAGTAGCTGTTTTTGGATTATTAAACCACATATTCAACACACAATACCATTTGTTTACCTACTCGTAAGAAAACTAAGATATGTGATCATAGACATTATTACTAACAACACTGATAAAAGTAGAATAACTTAAAACACTAGTGTTTATTTTTTTTGCCCGATGTAGAGATAATTTGCAAATGATTATTTATTTTAAATGATTTATCATTTGCTTGCAATTTAAATAAACGTGCAATACAATTTGAAAAAAAATAAAAATTTATTATTAGTTTGAAGTAATCAATTTTGTCAAAAATTGTCATTATGTGTTTTAACTAATATGATTTATTTATTAATATGTTTATAAGCCAATAAGATTAAATTTTTTTTTTATTGAGATGCAAGTCACACTGTATTTCTCATCAGATGTACAGATGCTTATTAATAATAATGTATACTGGCAAGCAAAAAATAGAAGTCTTTTAAAATTATGATTTTTGGATTTTTTTTTTTTAACTTTACGTTTGCAAAATGTAAACCAAAGTAGGCGTTTAATAATTCATTTCCTGACAAATGTTATATGGGCAATTCCATTTCAAACGGACCAGAGTTAGGGGGGGGGTGCATTGAGAAACTTGCTTATGTATTTTTTTTAGTTTCTATAACTTATTAGTAGTCCTTTGATTGGTATATGAGGGTATAAAACCCATAAAAAAAAATTCTACGATTTTTTAAAGTATTTTTTAAAGTTTTTTGACTTAATCGCATTTTTTGTTTAAAAACCGCAGTTTTAACTCAAAAAAATAAATTTACTAATGAAATCAATCAAAATTTTTCCGTAGAATCCAAATCTGGCGCCATTTTAAGTTTATACCCTGTCTATAAGCCGCAAAAGCCATAAAACCATGTTTTTGTTCTCAGTGGGCTGGGCAAAAAGGAACATTTTTTAAATTTTTTTTAACCGCTAAAGTTGACGTGTTTTGATGTAAATTAATTAGAAAATATAAATTTGTTCTGTGTATTTGGGTTTTAAGCGTCTAAAACTCAAAAAAACTGCAAAAATAAGCCTATTTTTCAACATAAACTTTTACAAATGCACATTTAACAGTTTTCAGAGAAACTATACACCAAATATTATTAAAAAATTTAGTTTTGCAAACAATTCTACATAGAAAATAGTCAGTGTCGTGCTTATCTGGCAAAGAAAAATCCATCTAAAAAAAAAAATTTGCTCAAAATTTACTTAAAATTTTAATTTTTTTAATTTTTTTTAAAGAACTTAAAAAAATATAATCCAAATAGGATTATATTTTTTTAAGTTGATTTCAGAAGTTTAACAAAGACATTTTTTGTTGCTTGAACCAATTTTTGGCCATTTTACTCTTTGTTTGATAGTTTTTGCGCCTGCGGTACAAATTTAGACTCGATCTATCGGCGCAAAAATTTAAAAATATTATTATTTTTGGCATTCAAACATAAATCTGCCTGTCGCTTGTTAAAATTTGTTAAAAAAAAGTTTTAAACCACACCCTAGTGTGTTAATAATATTTTTTGTAAATAAAAAAAAAAAAATAATTTTTAACGCATTTTTTGCATAAAAATTTTGTAAACATTTTTTTCTAGATGGACTTTTCTATAGACAATGAGTACAACACTGAAAATTTTCTATGTAAAATTGTCCCCAGAATTCAAACTTTTAATAATATTTGGTGTATTGTTCCTCTGAGCGCTGCTAAACGTGCATTTGAAAAAGTTTATGTTGAAGAATAGGCCTACTTTGCAGATTTTTGAGTTTTAGACCCAAATACACAGAACAAATTTATATTTTTCAATTAATTTACATCAAAATACGTCAACTATGGCGGTTAAAAAAAAATTTAAAAATGCTCTTTTTTGCACAGCCTACTAAGAATAAAAACATGGTTTTATGGCTTTTGCGGCTTATAGACAGGGTATAAACTTGAAATGGCGCCAGATTTGGATTCTACGGAAAATTTCTGATTGATTTCATTAGTAAATTTATTTATTTGAGTTAAAATTGCGGTTTTTAAACAAAAACTGTGATTAAGTTAAAAAAAGTCAAAAAAACTTAAAAAAATCGTAGAATTTTTTTTTATATTTTTCATACTCTCATATATTAATCAAAAGACTACTAATAAGTTATAAAAACTAAAAAAAAAATACATAAGCAAGTTTCTCAACGCACCCTCCCCTAGCTCTGGTCCGTTTGAAATGGAATTGCCCATATATCTGTCAGTTATTATCACCGTTGCAGACTTTTATGAAACTGCATTCATTTTGCTCTAATTGAAAACTTGCATTTCTTTGTGGCTTTTTTACTTAGTGTTGATTTTTTTTTGCAAAACTTGTCATTTACTCGGTGTAATGTACTTAACAGGTCATAATGCCTTTAAACCTTATTGTTGTGGCAAGAATTATAGCGTCAATTAAAGATGGCAATGAAAACGTGAAACTGCAAGGACTGTTGTTAAAAGTCTTTGTGCTGTACAAAAGGTGTATCAGCGTTACTTGGATATTGGCTTGATAACCAGAAGATCAGGATCCGGGCAAAAAAATTATTACAAATAGAAATTACCGTTTTTTGGTGTCCACCAGTTTTCGGAATAAAACAGTTTCTGCAGTTTATCTACGAAATTAACTCTATAAAGTTAGAGATGTAATTGTTAGTGAATGGACCGTTAGGAGAAAGTTTTGGACTGTTATATTGTCTTGTAGAAAGATAGTTACAGGTCCTTCTTTACAACGCCGTCATTGTGTTGCAAGATTGTTTTTTTGCCCAAAATTACCAAAGCATGCACAAGATTGGCTTTTATAGAGAATGGTTCCCTAACAGCTCATAGATACATTATGGAGGTTCTCAAAGATCATGTTATGCCTTTTATGACAACTATGGGTGTGCGCGTCATTTTTATGAAAAATAATGCTAGACCTTACGTAACCAGAGTCATAAGAGATTATATGGATGAAGTGGAAATTTTGCGGTTTGATTGACTAGCTTTCAGCTTGGATATGAATCCCATTGAACATGTCTGAGATGAGTTTAAACGACGTATTCGAAGCATACACTAGCTTTAGTTTTTGAAGATTAGGAGATAAGACAGTTCCTATTGCAGGAATAAAATAATATCGACCAAAATGTAATTTAATTTAAAGTGTTCCTTGTCGACTTCAAGCAGTCATTACAAAAGGAGGTAATACTTGTTATTAGTGATAAGTTTAATTTATATTTTTTATTTCATATCAATCCTAGGAACAAAAACTCAAACTTTGTCTGAACTATAATTTTGTGATGTTTCTAAAATACGCAATAAAAACAATACATTTACTTTACAATTTAACAATGAATTTTTAATTTAGTGTGCAAAATACAATTAATTATAACTTGCTAATATAAGGTTAAAACAAAAAATTCCAAAACTAAGTGACCTTAATTTTTTGCTTGCCAGTGTATTTCCGATATTTAAAAAAGACAAACATAATCAAAATTCCGTACAGACTAAAGATATTTTTATAAAAATCAAATCAATAACCCGTAAATATAATCTACACACACCTGTGACATAAATAATAAAATAATAACAAATATTAACAATGTGATCAAAATATGGCAAAGATTTTTAGAGCCAGCAGAATATGTAATCCACAAACAATATTGATTGGAAAGAAAAATTAGCAGTTGTAAAGTCACTGATTCCAAGTAAAACACCAAGTAATAAAATAATTTTTTTTTTAAATTGTTAAGATAGTGTTATACTGATCTACAAAATATGCCAACTTATATAAAAAACAGTAATTGGTCTATAGGATAAACAACAGCTACAATTATATCTTAACATAAAAAAAAACAACTACTAAATGCAATAAATACCGACTTATTGCACATACAATTTACATAAGCAAGATAATGATGCATAATTTATAATCTAGATTGCAACTACTTACAACGTTTTAAATTAACTGGACTTGTGAAAAAGCAAGAAACTAAAGAACAAATTTTGAATTTGTTATAAATGGTTAAAAACGCAAAAGAATACTATACGCCTATGTATGTGTTGTGGATCATGTAAAAGTTTTTAATGAAGTCAAATAGCATAAATTATGGCTTGGTTTAACTCGAATGAGTGTATCAAACCTGGTACTATTGATAAAGAGTCTCTAGCAAAATTTTACTGCCGTAGTAAAGATTGAAAACTATCTATCAGACCAATATAAAATCTGAAAAGACGCAAGACATGAATACATTTTGTTATTTTATACAGCAAACATATAATGCACAAAGTTCTAGACGCATGCAAAGGTAGTGTCATATTAGGAAGATAAAGCTTTTTAATCTAAGATTTGAAGATGATACACTACTACTTGCATTAAGCAAAGATAAAGTAGCTTTAACTAAAGAATTATAGTTTTAGCCTAGAATATAGACTAAAAATTAATATTCAAAAAACTAACGCTATTGATTGTGCAAATAATAACGGGCCAAATAAACGTCAAATTAGCAAAGTCGCTGCAATGCCAAAATCTGCTACAACTCTAGTATGTCTTAGCTACTAAGTATAGAAACCGCAGCTAGAGAATCTGCTAACAAGACCAAGATACTGTTAGACGAGTAATCGCTGCCGCACTAGACAAAAAAATGTGTAAACAAAATATTACAGCTATGTCACTACACGTTTATTGAAACGTTGGATTTAAGAAAAAAAAATTAAAAATAAAACTACTAACTACTATAGTAAATTGTGTACAAAGAACTAGAAATAAGCTTTTGCAGCAAAAAACTGCTAAAAAACTTTGGCACAAGTACTCTTAATATTTGTTTGTTTCAAAGTTTAATATATTTTGTCAATACTGCCTAATAAAACGGTAATGGCAGGCAAAACATATTATTTATTTATTAATTATAATAATTTATATTTATCATTTTAAGTAGTAACTTTTTAAATAATTGAAAAATAGGAAAAACCAGACCAGTGTTAAAACAAGTTTTAAATTTAATTATTTTAACTATTGTCTATTATTTTTGCTGGGTCATGTATCGGAAACAACAAGTTAGCCAATAAACGCAAATAGACAATATTTTCGTGACGCTTAAAACGTCATTTAAAAGTAATTAAGAATTGGCAATAAATATATATTTGTTTCAAAAGCAAACTAAAAAAAAATAAGCTTTTTGAGACAGCATAGAATTTGCCGGTAAATCTGATCATGAGAGATGAGCTCACTCTAAGTTGTTTGTTCATAGAAATTACTAACTTGACTTGACTAGTATTTTTTAACTGACTACAATTAGTTTGTAAGACAAACATGTTACAACATTACATGATCCACATGGTAAAGATATGCCAAGCTTATTTTTTTATCATATTTGGCTTAACAATGTAACATTTATTTTTTCAAATAAAGAAAACTAGATAGAAAGATAGCGTTATTTTTTTTAATGATGTAGTTTTGGATGCTCTTTCCTATACTTGAGAACAATATTCAATACAAAAACAAATATAAGTTTTATATACAGGGTTAGGTAACTGTATAGAAACACCTGATTATTAGCTGTATTTTTGGTTTATGTAAAAAATAACTTTTATAACAGTTTTTGTAGAAATTTTAATCTATACAGTAAAGTATTTTGATTTATGTCCTGGCTTTAAACCCAGGACTTTTAGTACCGTATCTAGTCTCTCAACCGTTGCGCCACCAAGGTCGGCAAACCTTAGAAGACAAATTAAACAAGATTTTTATTAGATATAAAATATTTGTTTAGTTTTATATATGGTACTGCAAATACTTTAGGTTTTGATTCTAAAACAGTAAGAAGTTAGTTGAGTTTATTATTGTTTAAAGATGCTATAGATTTTAACCTAAAAGTTTTGTTTTATTTGTCGATATAATCTTTGGAAAGTATAAAATGTGAAGGGTGCTATTATTTGCAAAACTATGAATAAGACTTTTAGTTATTTAAAAAAGTTTATTATTGTAAATTAAAAATAAAGTTGGTAAATAGACAGAACCTTGAATAAGATCAGTATTTATGATTTTAGAATTAACACCATCAAATTTAACCATAATTATTCTATTGTCAAAAAAGTCATTAATAATACTTACAGATTTGTAATCAAGACCTATACAATATAGCTTGTTAATAAGAAGCCATACCCTATCAATTGTCCATGTTTGTCTAATAACTTGACAATGCAAGAATTTGTATATTAAAATAAAATAACAGATTGGACAGATTGAATAGACATTGGTAAAAAATTTAAAAATCAAACTTGTCTTTCTTTTAAGTTATAGGTTGAACTTTTTTTTTTTGTATAACAAAGCAAATACTTTAGTCCAAATGGTAGCTTATTTATTTGCAAATGTTTTAAGAATAATAAGTAGAATTTTATCTATATTTATATATAATTTAAGAAAATATCATGTACCACTAACCGATATTGTATGTACAACAGTAGAAAGATTTAGAATAGTAGAATTAGATGCAATTTTGTTTTGCAGAGGGTATATTAAAGGTTTTAAACTACTTTGCAATCAGTTTATTGTTTTATATACATTTTTGTTGTTTATTGAAAGCTTAAAAAAATAATTAACTTTGTTTTTGCTAACATAGAGAAAATCTATCTTATCTTAATTAAATTGTTACAGTGTTTACAAGTTTTTTCTAATTTTGATAAGTTTGATCGGAACAATTACTGGCGTATTTGTTATTTTGTTTTTTTACTTTTTATTTACTGTCTGCATTGTCTTATTTATAACAATTTTTTTGATGACATTTTGAATAGCTTTTGTGAATTTTTTTTAATAATTAATTGTTTTATTTTTACTATGTTTATTTTAAAATATAATGATAGATGAAGCGCGGTTTACGTTTGGTAGTAATAGAAAGAAAAGTTTTAACAACAGAAGTAATGAGTGAATGATTAGAATTTTCTAAAGCAGCTTCAAGAACAGTTGTTGTAATCTCTAGAATAGTTAAAAGGTACAAATCCAATAATCTTGGTTTGGCAAAAAATCCATTACAAGAAAAATATGTGGACTACTAAATAAGTTGAGTAAGATTGTGAAAAACAGCAAAAATAATTGCTTATTGTCTAGATAGTGTTGTAGAAGATGAGTGACTTAACCTTAAGTATTGTGTACATTAAAATCTCCTAACAAAATTATTTCAGCTTTTACATGATTACCTTGAAGAAGCTTGTCAAAACTTTTAAAACGTTATTAAAATAATGTACTTGCTTTATTTGAAGAATTTATCAAAAAGATTTAGTTTTAGTACGCCGTCAGTCTACAATATACTTGGTGTTTGTGGATGTACGCCTGTTGGTTAGCAATTAAATGTTCAAAATGATAATTAGAATCTACTAGAGTAAAGCGATCTGGATCTTTATTGTTTACTTTGGTTTCAGTCAAAAAAAGGATATTGTATCGTAAAAGTAGACTGAGTTTTGTACTCAGTAGACTCAGTCTAAGCATCTAATAAAACTCTTGCGTTAGTAGTCTTTTTTGATGATTCGTTCCACATCTGCGGTTTCTGCTCGCACAGCGGAATAAAAGACTGTATTTGATGGTGCACTTAAATTAAGTAAAGTTGTAAAATGCGCAAAAATAATGATGCAAAAAAAAGTTAGGCGTTTGGTGTTTACACAAAACATTAATAACTAAATAATTTGAGTTTGTGTGCGATTGATTTAAATAAATAAATAAAAATATTACTAAAAAAATGTGTTGTTGATTTTCTTTGTGAAATAATAGTTGTTTATTAGAAAAAAATGTTTTTTGATAAGTTTTCATTTAAGAGATATGTTATCACAACCAATTCTTAAATTTTGTATATTGTTGATCTAAATTGTAGTTGCTGATTATGGAAGCACATATACATTTGTTTGTCAAAAACTAAATATTTAAGCTAATAGACGTAATCTATTAGATTACAGTGGTGGCAAGAGTATAAGGTGTTTTAAGACGAGTGCGAGTTAGGTCAATGTCAGGTTAAATAAATTCACATGATTAGACTTTTATTATTTGTATAATAAACTTGCCAGCACAATTTGTTGTTCTAAACTAGTGTTACTTGTATCACAATCCACAATGGATTAAACTTATTATCCGTTATTATTAGATTTAATTTAAGCATCTAATAATTAAATCTTTTTTATGAAATTTTTTTTATTTTACTGATTAATTAAAAAGATTTCATGTTACCTAGAAAAATATCATTTAAAATCCAAAAGCAAAGCTTGACGACTTTTAAAGGTAGTGGAAATGTTCAAAACATCATAATTGAGAGACATTCTTTTAAATTTAATTAATAAAATTAATAATTCAAATGGTATTGAGAAGATTAATACATAAAACTAATTATCTGACAACTGACGTTAACAAATTTATTTTTGATAAAGACCGTAAATAAAAGTGAATGGTGCACAATATTCAGTTAATCGATTGCTATTGGCTTATATTTGAATTTTGATTGCTTTTAATTTGTTGTATGCATTAATCTAAACTATAAATTTTAAAAAATAGACAGCTATTTTTATTAAACATATTAAAAATTCTGTGAGCTTACATTGCTATGTAACTTATTAATGATGTATAATGTTAAATAAAAAAGGCAAGTAATAAGTACTTTAAAAGTATATTATTTTCAATATGTAAATACCTAAACTCTAAGTATAAGTAAGTAGCTAATATCTACTTAGTTGCCGAGTATTTTAATTGATATATTTCTTGAATTCCTCTTATTGTATATATAATATATAATTTAGTTTACATTTGGTTTAAAATAATATTTATCCAGCTGTATTGATACATTATAAAGAATAGTAATTAGAGCAAAACAACAAAAATCCATTGTTTTAGTTAACGCAAGGTTATATGGCATATAAAGCTTTTATATTGGAAACAATAATAGTGTCTATGCAACCCAAACAGCATCAAAGGAATTATTAATTAATTCCACGTTGTAGCGTACGGTGAAACCACGTGCGAGAATATATACCATACGTGTACGAGATGTGTAAAAGAAAGATACGGTGGTGTCATTTAAGATAAAGGATGTAATTTATAAACGTCGCTTTTATGGTCTGATTGTAAAATAGAATTAAATGCGCGCGGTAGGTAATATGTAACATTGAGTCGTTACCAACGAGTCCTCGCATCTGGGTCCCGAAAAGCTCGTTCCAATAAGAGGGAGCTGTATTTAAATTGATCCACCCCGCAATAACAAACCGATATATCGCGAGCGATACAACATTAACAAATTGCACTTCACACTTAACATCGTTTATTCCGGCATATGGGCTAAATATATGCATTAAATAAACTGGGGATATTAGTCACAGTCGTGGGCGGAGATTTCGGAGGGTCGACGAGAGACAGTGAATGTGTTTATACGCGAGGAGCATAAAGGACGCATTATCTGAAGGGTTGTAGTCCGACGATTGCAATTGCCTGCAATATAACCCCGGCCGATGTATATGTACTACAACTACTGCCTGGATCGGGGCCTATCGGGAATTCAATCAGATGTTTATCCGAAACCGTGATTATGCTTCTATTTGTGATTCATTGGTTTTGCTTCTATTACAGTTTAATTGTATTCACTTGTCCGTGCTATTTCAATTGATTTTTCACACACCCCTCAAATCAATTATTTAATTATAAAATGAATAATATAATAAAATATATTATTCACTTACATAATAAAAACAAAATAATTTTTTTTTTTCAGTATTATTTGATTGTAGTTTAATTTTAATTAGTTATTTATTGCTAACCAATATACGTTTAATAAATGCTGTGCTTTCTAAAATATATTTTATAATATGAATACTGATTTTCACTGAAAAATGTCAAAGACACTTCTGCAATTCAGGGAAACATAGCTTTTTTTTTATCTAGTGGCCATATATCAGCTCCCATCGGAGGGATGATTTGATGCCTGAAATTTAGAATTCAAATGTTATTGGCCGAAACGCACACAGAACCAATATGTTACACGAACAATGAACTGTCGAACCTGATGTCAGCGAATCGGGATAACATACGAGAGGAGAGAGGTAATCAGAATATCACGAGAAGTGATTTCATCTTACAGGGAAAGGGCGGGTATCTGCAACGTGTAGAGCGCGCGGCCACCACCGTAACATCTATGTGACATTTCGACCCGGTCACCACTCATTGTACCCCAAATTGAGACAGCTGTATTCCAAAATTATTTATTCGAGAGTATATACAAAACTAATCTAAAAATCTATTACCAATGCGAATCAATCTCATCTCTGTATCTACTAACATTTATCTTCCCCTCTTTATCTGTTTCGATTTCATTCTAACGATTATGTGTTAGTCGTCTGACCAAAAAGATAATTATGTAAATGTTATTGTTTATTGCCCCCACGTTCTGAAAAGCTGATTCGAATTACTTTCTTTTCTTCTTGTATTAGTTCTTTCATTCATTATTTAATTATAAAAATAAATACATCAATGATATGTTAAATAAATGTAGATTTAATTCAATTTAATTGTAGTAATCTACTAATTAATCTAATAGGTTATTTACATATTATATATGTTTCTTAACAAAATTTAATATGCACACAATAAAAAAAATGTCGCAACAATGTTAAAGTTCAACAACATAAAATTATACATTTTTTAAGTAATAAGTAATGATTGTGTTTTGCAAAAGTGAATACACATATTCTACATTAATTATTAATATATACATGTTAATTGATGCAAATTTTCACCTTAGTATACCTTAACATGTCATTGAATGTTACGTATTTCACATGATAAATTATACAGACATAATGTCAATGAGATATACACATCAAGAAATATCGATAGGTACATCAAGTAATACTAGTCTATCCAATTAATTTGCAATCCTATTAAATTACAATAAGTTAATGTATCGATTTATGACGATAGTGTAATATGTAAGTATTTTTTTAACTAGGTAATAATAATAATAATCTCAATTAAATGATTTCGTTACAAACAAGTTTTAAATAATTTATTACCATTTAGATTTAGAATAAATGAAACATAAACTAGTTTTAAATAATGAGTTTAATAATTATGTTTTATTAGATATGCATGTAAGTAATTCATAAAGATTATTTATAGAGCCATTTAGTTTCCCCTATGTTAAAAATAGTCCTTGATTAATGTATGTAACGCTACGTTCGGGTAACACATTAGTAGGGTAATTTCATGATGGGCACATATTCCACCACGAGATACAATGCATACATTTCCCAAGAACAATTTATAAAATATGACCTCTATAATGATTGTACTCCAAATTGAGACAGCTGTAGCGTACATGTAAAAGCATTAAAAATGCACAACGCTTCTAGAAATCTATCCCGCTATTCCGGGGCATGCAAGGTATTGTTGTTGCCCACCGGGAGTCCAAACATATCATAACGAAACTAAACTTAACAATAAAAAAGCCACGTATTTTATCATCGAAAGCAGCTCTTGGCAGTTGGCAATGGAGTCAATGTAATTCTAAACCACAGTCAGGGGTAACATTAATCTAAATAATGGCCATTTTAATGAAAGAGATGTTTGGAAATGTCAGTCCTAATACGACAATGTGTGAATGCTATTTTCTGCTCATTTCTCAACACTGCTTCTTGGTGGTTTACCCCTCTATTACATAGTGAAACATTTCAATTTTTACTATTCAAATGGTTTACTAATTAATATAAGCATTTAAAGAGGAATCATAAAACTATTTTGTATATAGGGTTCTGTTTTTAACGTGCAGATTCTGAAATAATTTTAACATACATATATGTAATAGTTAATACTACATTTAGAATGAATTAAACTTATGAACATTAAACGTTGTATAACACTTTATAGCCCTATAGATTAAAAATTAGAAACTAATTAATACTATGTTTGAAACAGTGGGTAATTAGCTTATACTTATGTTTTCCTGAATTGCAAAAGTGTCTATGACATTTTTCAATGAACATCAGAGTTTACATATTTTAGAAACAAATTTTATGTACAATTTATAATATATTGTTTTGCTGGTTTAGGATTGATTAGTTGTAAAATTGTGTATTACTTAAATTAATACGTATTAAGTACACACATACTAATTTAGAAATCTATCCCACTATTTAAGAAACTCAGATATATACTACATTTTATCTAATGTTGAAAAGTGTTACTATTACTTTTAAGTTTTTTTGGAAAGTTTAAACTAAGAAGAAGACGCTCTGATAACATTAATAGTACAAAACATTGTTTTTATTTAATCAGTTCTAATTTGATATATATATTTTTTTAATTCTGCTATCATTCATTTTACACTTTTTTCTTTTTCCCATCTTCTTTCAGTACCTTCTAATCTTCCTATTTGATGTTTCATTTTATTGCATTCTTTCAGAATGTGTTCTATGTTCTTGGTAGTTTCTCTCTACATATTTTACAGATTTGTATTGTTTTGTGCATTTAAACTCTGATCACTTTTTCTTTATTTACACATCAAGTTTAGCATTTGTTTATTAGTTTTTCTATAACTTTCTAGGTACTTTAGTAGTCCATCAGTTATAATGAGTTTTGTTGGTACAATTTAGAATTAAATTTAAAGTTCCGACTTAACGTAAATGTTGATTGAAGATTTATTAAGAATGTTTTAAATAATTTGATACTATATAAAATATATAAAGAAGAGAATTTGATACTAATTTGCAATTTTGATGAATGTTTTTGAGTTTTGATGTAAGTTCAACCCAGTTTTTTTACATTATTAAGAGATTTAAAATTAGATAACCGTTTGAAGTCCAAATTTAATTTTATAGCAAAAAGCTATTTATTTATTATACTACTAGTCTTATAGGTTTATTCTGTTAATAGGTTTTTACCAAACTATATAATTTAGAAGCAGACAGATTAATATTTGTAGCTTTAAATTGATCAAAAACTGACGGAAAAAGATATCTTTAAAGTTCTGTTTGGTTAAAATTACTGTCGCGTTTAAATTTTTCAATTGTGTAATAATTAAATTGTTTGCTTCTACTTTCTTTTTTATTGGTTTTATCAAGTTTTCTTTTGTCTGAGATATTTTAAGTAATGATGAGTTAATTAATTGCTTTTTTATTTGAGCTTTTGCAAAGTTGTGTCATCTTTTTTACTTAATGTTAATTCAACGTCAACACTTAAAGTTTTGATTTTGTTTTTTTGTGAAACTGTATTTTGAATCTTTTGATAAAAGTGTTTTTTTTTTGTTAGTAAAAATTGTTTTAGATAAATTGACTGTTTGCAAACTAAATGTTATAACGGATTGACTAATACATATACTGTTACTAGTAGTAGTGACTACTTTCTGATTCACTGAAGCAAATATAGTTTTTTACTCTGTGCGGTATACTTTAAATGAATTATTTTATTGATCATGTTTCTAATTTTGTCGTCTAGTAAATCAAAAAATACTCAATAGAGTCTATAAGCTAACTCGGAATGTACTATTTTATTATTAGAACATTAGAGCATAAAATTTGTGTAGTCCCAAATATGCGTTTTGTAAAAATTGACAACTTTATTTTGTGTAAACCTGGTTTCATCCGTAAAATAAAAATTGGCAAAAAAACAGGAGACTTTGGCATCATTGCACCATATGTGCTTTATGATCTAGTAGATTTAAGGCCTGCAATTGTTGTACATGGTACGGATAAAGCAGATGCTCGTGGAGAATTCTTCAAATAAAAGGAGCACTAATTACTACCTTGTCTGCTATTCCCCGCATATATGTTCCCGGATAATGTTTGTGTTAAAATGTGTTCTTTTGCTTTAGAAGTAGATACCGACTTAAGTCTTCTGGATAAATAATACTTTTTGCTGAATAAGTATTACGCAATCTTTGGTAAAGGAATCTGACAATTTGGATAAGCTTTAACATAAAAACGTTGCGTTTCAGTTGCAATTTTATGAGCACAACTATACATAAAATGCATGTCGGCTAATTCTGCGTTAGAGTAAACAGCCATAGCAAACAGAAACTTGTGCACTAACAAAAACAATCTAATACTTAATGTTTATTTTACAAACCATCAGCTAACAATAATAAAAATCAAATTTTTAAAAAATTAAAAAAGAGGCAACAAAAGAATAACATTCCTTTTGTCCAAAACTGTTACTTTGCAGACTAATGATTATTAAATTGTTTTGCTAACTTTGGCTTATACTACTATCTTTTAAACATTTTACATACTTTTTTAACGCCATGTATGTTTATTTACTACATTTAGCATTCACATTTTTGGCATTTCCACTTTTGTACTTTATGTTTTTTTATAATTTGTCTATACTCTTAAACTAATGCTATTTGTTATTCTTTTGCACGTTTCTGTCAGTAGAAGGCAAGTTGTCAATAAAAGGTTTATAATTCTTTGCTTTAGACATTAGCATTTTTTTGCGTAGTACTAGTCGAAGTACTATTGCCGCTTTTTTTCTACTTTGTTTTTAATAAATGTTTATTTTCTTAAAATTTTGCTTTGACAAATCATATTTATATTGAGTAATAAATAACTCTAATTTTTTGATATTTAAAGTGGTGTCTTAAACATTTTTTGGTTGAATGAGTTAAAACTAAAAATTGATATTTGCATACTTGTCACGTTTTAAGATTTGTGATTTTTCTTAAAATAGTAATTTTAAGAACGCTCATTTTTGTGTTGTAATTTTTTTTTTCTGGTTTATAATAATAATAATAATAATAATACTTTATTCACGGTATAATCTTACCATTTACATCTACATCAAATATACATAAACAATGATGTTTTACAATACAAAAATAAAGAATACAAAATAAATAACATTCATAAAAGCGCACATATTAAACATTATTCAGCATGACTTAGCTGACTTCTGAACGTAAATTTAGAGACACAAAATACATTAATATCAGTTGGTAAATTATTTGCAAATCTACACATTCTACCGAGTGGATTGTTGAAACCATAATTAGTAGAATGGGTAGACTCGCAAAATAAAGAAGAATGTCTGCTATGTCTATTATTAGGTGCTACATGAAATGGGAGAGTACCAAGTAGCTCCGGACAATCAATCTCGGACATAATTAAATTACGCCAGAACGACAAATCAGCTCTTTTGCGGCGAATCTTCAATGGTGGTAGGTTGTACAATGAAGCAATGTAGCAGTAATCATAATTTACAGATAATATGCCTAATTTATATGACAATAAACGACAAAACTTTTTTTGAATTTGTTCAATACTACGGTTATGAATTTCATAAACAGGACTCCAAACTGACGGAGCATACTCTAAATGCGAACGCACCAAAGCACAATATAAAAGTTTTAGTAAACTGGCTGATAAATCCACGGACATTCTATATACAAATCCTAACATTTTTATGGCACGATTGCACATGATGTTTATATGTTTAACAAATGTGAGTTTATGATCAAAAATAACGCCTAAATCTTTTATTTGTGTGACTTTGTGTAACAATTTAGTGTCAATTATATAGTTAAAAGAAATTTTACTTAAAGTTCTATGAAAACTTATTGAAAAACATTTAACTGCATTAAAAAATAATTTATTAATAAAACACCAAGTATTTATAGAATCCAAGTCCAGTTGTAAAAGATGGCAGTCATTGAGAGATGATATTCTTCTATACATTTTTAAATCATCCGCAAATAAAAGAAATGACGATGAATTGATATACTGTGGGATATCATTAATGAAAAGCAAAAATAAAATTGGTCCACAATGAGATCCTTGAGAAACACCAGATGAAACAAGAATGGGCTGTGACAAAAAGTTATTAATTTATACACACTGCGTGCGATTTTTTAAAAAGCTGAATAACCAGAAAGTCACATCATAATGAAATCTCAAAGCACTGAGCTTGGCAATCAAAATATTATGACTCACACGATCAAACTTTGAAAAATTGGTGTAGATTGAGTCAACTTGTACTTTAGATTCAAATGCATTTAAAATATCATTTTGATAACAGAATAAATTAGTAAGTGTGGAACGCCCTTCACAAAATCCATGCTGCTCTTCTATGATTGTTGCATGGATAGAATTAGCTTGGAGTGCCTAGACTCCATGTACTTGACATCAATGAGTATCTTTTACATATGTCAAAAAACTGTTGAAGCGCAGATAACCGTTGACAAAGTGGCGTTACGTATTGAAACATGCATGTTGCAAATTTAGATTATCTTGAAATTTAATTTTAAATTAATATAATAATAATAATAATAATAATAATATCCTTATTGTCATAGGCGCTAAAAAGCAAACAACGTCAAGTACATAATACATTTAAAATTTCATATACAAAATTCGACAAAGATTAGCAAAATTAACACAGATTATTTTTTTTTTATGTAAATTTTTAAATTTAGAAGCGGTTTTGGACTAAAAATTTGTTTTTGTTTTAAGTTGTCGTTTATTTCACTTTTTTTTTGGACCTGGTATTTTTTTTTTTGGAATATATTTTAAACTCTAAGCAGATTATTTAATAATCTGGTATTTAAAGATTTTTTTTTGTCTATTGCTAGTCGTATTGTTTGTCTAAAAAGTGTTTTTTAATAGATTTACAAAGAACTATTAAAATAATCATTCAGTGTATAAAAACAACCATTTACCAAGTTTTGTTTTAATCGCTTTTCAAATAATGAGTATGCCGCACATTTTGGTGACTTTGTGTAACGGGTGGTTTTAAAATGGTTGATAAAAATATTATTAGCAGACCGGATAAGGTATTGGTGTTGCGCTATAGCTCTACACGTACCAAATAAATAAATGTTTAAACAGCACAATTGTTTTCTTTGCAAGAACTGTGAGTTGTCATTAAAATATTACTCTTAATTGTAACTCAATTGGCAATATTAAGTTACTTTCTATTAAAGTCCGGAATAAAAAAATAAGTATAAACTATACTATTTCTGGGTAGTTTTTAATTGTGTAACAATTTTAGCAAACTTTCTAAAATAAAAGTTGGTCTTTTGTTGTTATTTTAGTTGCAGTCGTTTCTTACTCATTTTTTTAATGTAGTATGGCTTAGATTCAGATCTGGTTAAAACGTTTCTCTTATAAGAATCAAACATAGGAAGTTGATTACTTATTGTTTTTAACCAATATTAGAAATAACAATTTTTTGATTTTTAGTAAATTTCTTTTGTCTAGTTTTACATGTCTTGCAAATAAGAAACTATAGTTTTTTTCATAAATTTATCTTTTATGTTTTGTGTTTTATTACTGATTTAATTGTCTGTTAAATTTTTTAACTTTTACTATTATCTTGACATTTTTTTAAACGTTAAAAAAAGGAATATACAGGGTAGTTTAGATTGTTTTTAGAAATCAAAGTATTCGGCTTATTAAGTAGAATAAAACAGTTCCTTTAAGCAAGTACCTTTAAATGCTTCTTAGCAAAAATGCGTTTTTTGTTTAACTGTTAAAGTAAGCTGTAGACTAATAACACACATTTGTTGCAGCTCAAAAACTTAAAGTATCAAAATCTAAAGTATTACGTATATTACATAAAAAAAATATTATTTGCAACTTATTAAAAAAAAAATAGTTTTTTGTGAATAGCTTTTAAATAAATCTGATGGTAATCAAGATATTTTAAAATTTTGTAGATGGACAAAGCTGCATTTTTACAATTTTTATGTTTAACCACATAAAACTCTGCACAAAACACAACCACGTTTTTTTCCAAAATGTATTTAGTGTTTTTAATTGGTAAAATACATAATACCATTTGTAATATTTTTTGTAGTTTTTTTTGTCTCTAAGATTAAAAGCGGTTTTATTTTATATATAACTTTAATAAATTTACTAGCAAAAGTGCTTCTTTACTTTAAAAACAAAAACTGGTTTTAACTAGATGATGTTTTGGCTAATTTTGTATTAATAGTTTGAAAATGTTTAAAAACAAATTATCTACTGCGTTAGATTGGTTGTGCAAGACCAGTGGTTTGACCTCTAAAGTTGTCTGATCTTAATCTATTTGAGTTTTATGTTTTTGATTTTCTTCTTTTTTCAGCCTTTGTTTGTCCACTTCTGAACGTAGACTTGCTTTATATTTTTCTATCTTTCTCTACTTTGGGCTAATTGGAACCATCTTTTACCTGCCACCTCCTTAACATTGTCCAGCTACCTTTTCTGGAGTCTATGCTATGCTGCTCTTTGTTGTCCTCGGTCTCTAAAATGCTACTTGTTTTGTCCATTTAATATTCTTCTCCCTGCCCAGCTCTACTTGAGTTTTGCTGTTTGTTTTATTACATCTGTTACGCCTTCTTTTGCGGATTTTTTTGTTGCGGACTTTGTCTCTCAGGCTTATGCCTTTCATGGCACGTTCCATGGCTCTCTGGGTTGTTCGCAGCTTGTTAGCGTTATTGACGGTGATGCACATAGTCTCTACTCCGAATGTTGTTACTGGGAGGATGCATTTGTTGTAGACCTTTCTCTTTAGGCTGTTTGGTTTTTTAGAATATATCCCAGCTTTCCGAATGCAGCCCAGCTATGTTGTACCCGTCTTCCAATTTTGGCTGATTGGTTGTCTTTTCCTAGCTTGATCTTGTGCCCTAGGTGTATATATTCTCTAACGTTTTCTATAGTATGGTCTTCAATGGTGATTATAGTTTCGAGTGGGCTCATTAATTTTGTTTTTTCCAGATTTATTTTTATACCTTTTTTCCTCGACTCTACGTTAAGCTCTTTTAACATTTCTGCTAGCTCTTCCATGTTGCTACTGATGAGGATTATGTCGTCCGCGAAGCGGAGATGGTTCAGGTGTTTGCCATCGATGTTAATACCTTTGGTATCCCATTTTAGGTTTTTAAACACATTCTCTAATGCCAAAATAAACAATTTCGATGAGATTGTATCGCCCTGCCTCACCCTCTTCTCTATTCGTATTTTATCCGTAGCTGTATCTTCGTCTATGTTCACTTGTAGCGTAGCGTTTGCGTAGATAGATTTTAGCAAGTTGGTGTAGCGTGAATATATTCTGGCACTGTTCATAGCTAATAAATAAAAAAAATAAAATAAAATAAATAAAATAATTTCTTGCATAATATAAAAAAAATTACAATAGATAACTTCATAAAAAACCTATCCAGATAGTGTAATAGTTTTTGGTTACATTCTTTTTATATATTTTTTGGTTAATGTGATTTGGAAGTAAGAAAAATAAAAAAAAAACTAGCATATGCTAATAATTTATTGACCACGTTTCGATAACTTTGTTATCTTTCTTAGGGTTAATCAAAATTTAAATTACAATTAAATGATTAAAATAAAAAAAAATAAATATCATAAAAAATTACATATACAATTAAAATAAAATTGTTTGTTAGTTAAAAAAAGAGATATCTATAGATTTTATATTATCTGCCGGCATTTTATAAACTACTCAGGCTTTTTTTGTAAAACCTTATTAAACTATAAGACGTACGAGTATACATTAACTGCTTGAGAAAAAGCATGCCTTGCGATTTGTTCTAATATTACCCCCACTCAACGCTTTAGAGACCCTATAATAGACCAGTTTAATATTTAGTAATCTGAAATTGCTATTATGCATAATCTAAAAAAAAAAATTATTTTTATTATATGCAGCCGAATTTTTTTGTAAAGATAGCAATGCTATATACGTATTTCTATACAAAATTTTATCAAATTGCCGCTTTATTTTATAGTTGTGTTTATAGGAAACAGAGTATTAGTCGTGATAGAATATAATAAATCAACATGATTTATAATAGCAGAACTTTGAATGAATTCTATTTGTATAGTCAACTTCCTTATTTACCTAGCTTTAAAAACTTAAATGCCCTCTTAAGTTAAATTGTAAGAGTAATTTAAGATTTATTATGACTTTTCCATGCGTTTTGTATACGTATTGCTGATAAAAATTGCCAGTAATGGTCCATTCAAGGGGACCACACGTAGCTGTTGTGACCACATTTGGGGACAACAGACATTTTCATTCATCGTATTTAGTGTAGTCATATAGCAGTCATTATATCTCCATCGCCACGCAGTCTGGCCAAGCACATATTTATTAACGTCAACATTATAAGAGCAACAATGAAAAAAGTCCCCTATTCATAAAATAAGTAAGATATATTTATTTGCAAAGTGAAGAATAAGAATCGGAAACGAGTAGCCATTACGTTCAATATAAAAATTAAATGTGAATAATTTACATTTGAAAGAGCATAAGGATAAAAAAAGAAAAGTAAAACTGAAAATCCTTCATTGTCGTTGTTGCCATTGTTAGCAGCTGAGGACATTTGTATACAGACAATAAACATAAAAAAGCAGAGAAAAGTGTTGACAATTAAGCGAAACAACAACCGAATACTGGGAGCATTGTATTTTTGTCGCAAATAAAAGAAATTGCCTTTAATAATGTAGTTATACACTGTGGAGTTGAGTGGGGCATGAAATTTGCATGTCATGACGTCACCCGCTTTGGGATCTTATGTCAAATGGTTGGGGACGCGCGACGAGAATTAGCTACGCTCCAAAACGTGTATACGTAGTTTTTATTTCGGCTGTAAACTTTGTAATACTGTCTCTAAATTAAAAACCAGGATTATGGTAAAAAATATTACTTCTTTTATTGAATGTTCCACCCTCGCTGTGGAAATTCTCTGCCGCGATAACAGTTCTTCAGCTGTTCCACACTGTATACGACTCGTTCATACATTATTACCTTTTTTTCATGAATAAATCAAATAAAAAAGGAAAACCTTCATATATATAAAATGTATTGCCCTGCCTCCTCTTAAACTATATGCAGCGAAAATTAATAACCCTCCGCTCTTGCAAATTTAAAATTATAATAGCACCAAAACAGCCAAGAACCGTAAATTATAATGAATTTAGTTTGTTGGTGTACTAAAAGAAGCTTGTTATATCCGTCTCTTTGCAGTACTCATGAGATTATACAGTTTCATTTGAATAGATAACACAAAAAACACTTGTCGTAAGAGTCGTGACCTGTGAGTTTAATTCTCTTTATTGTCACCAGGAGCGCAGGATAATTAAAGACACGAGGAACACAAAGTAATGGCCTCGGTTTACATAAGAATTCCCCGATTTATCATTTGTACTATCAAAGTCTGTTTTATCAAAATTATTACTAATTACAAGTAGCATCATAATGTAATATAATCTTGTTATTATTAAATTATCTAATTCTATATATTATTTATAACGATTAAGGATAAAAAAAAATGATATATAAATCTGAAATGTAATACAAATCAATGTAAATATATATTCAAAATCTCATCTGTAAAAGATTGTGTTTTATCGGAATACGAACCTCCAGCAGGATTCGTCGTATATTTTCAAATATATATATTTTGATTGAAACGCCCGTATTCGAATTGATATCGTAGTGCTGTTCGATATTTCAGCGTAGCAGTTTTGTGTTTTTTTTAGAATTTGCAGAGGGTGTTTGTAGGCGTGAATGTTGAAGGTTGCCAGAAATTGTGCGCAGAATTAGGCTGTATAGATATTACATTGTAGAGAGCGACGCATCAAAACGGGAGCTTAGATAGATATGCAATATGATTCGAATGGCGCTCCGCACATCTTTCAGCCTAATCCGCGACAATGGTTCTTTGGATTCACTCTGTGGGGACCGCCTTTCTATCTGTTACTATTCCATGACATGATACATTTTATTCTTAACAATATAAAATCATAAATATATATATTAGGATCATGAAATAATTTATTTTGATAACTATTTACCAATACTAAATTTTCCGATTTGTTAAGGCAATTTCTTAAATGTTTTTGTTTAAATTGATGTAGTTTGCATGTGTTAATTTGATATGCATATGACTGTAGTAAATCTGGCAGGGGGTTGCAAAATATTGCCACTTGAGTAATGAAAACTCAGGAACACAGCGCAAACTTGTGTTAACTGGCCAACACAAGTAGTTGTACTGATGAATTATGTATATTATTTTATAAAAATATTATAATTATTTATCTAATAATAATTGCATTTATAAATTTTAAAGCAATCAGCAATAGTGACTATAAAATTATGAATTTGATTAAATAATAATCTTATTAAAAATGTTACTATGTCTAATAAAAAATGACACTATTTGATGTTTAATGTTTTGATGATGATCATCTAAAATGGATTATGGTTTTCATCACTTACTTAACTAAATTACATACGCTAAGCGCTTACCAACTAACTTTGATTTGGTAAAAAACCGATCTGGAATATAATTTTTCTGTATTGAAATTTTTGACTGGTATCTGAATGTTTAATAGAACCACTAGTAATTGCTCCTCAATCGTAAAACTTATCTGTGATTGGGACTATAGTGAATCAATAGAATTTGAATGAAGATATTGGGTGTGTTTGCGTGATGTTCAATTTCAACTTGCTTGCAAGTTCTGACTGCTTGTTAAAATAATAACTTATTTACATTTTAAATGTACAACTTGCTTGTGCTGCTGCTTTTTATTATTGCTAGATTTTATTCTGAATTATTGAATGCTTTAATCTAACACAGTCTGTTACCTACAATCTTTATGGATTACACAAGTTTTTTAAACTATTGTGCTCAAATCTTTGGTTTGTATATTCTAATATTAACTCGATATATTTTCAATCGCCAACTATCACTTTTTAAAAATGACATCTTGGCTGAAGACTATAATATCATCTATAGTCTCTATAACAACAGAAAAAAATTGTTTTTATGTGCATTTTATGGCTAGTAAAAATTTTGTCGGGTTGAAGTTATAAATACTTTAAGTTATTCTTTAAGCATTATATATATATATATACTAGTGTAGTTATTTCATTTATTTCAGTATACAAACAGTGTTTATTGTTACTAAGTGGTGTAAATATAATTTTTGGGCCTACCGCAAAATATTAAAAAAACCCTTCAGAGACAGATTTAAATTTTTTAAACTTAATTTTATAATTTTTAGTTTTAAAATAGTCATTGAAAGGAAGGATGGGCTATGGTTTGTGGGCTTTTTTGCACTGCAGACGCTTGCCTACAGGTACCTACGTCACTATTGCTTATAAAATATGTTTGGTCAATATTGTTGATTTAATGTGATGTCAGTGGCTTATAAAAAATATTTGCACTTAAACTATTTCAACCTGTACCAGAAGTGTTCAAAAATGTTTAAGATTAGTCAACTAAAGTTGTTAATGTTAAATAAGATATGAGTTGCGTTTAAGGGTTCCAAAATGCATCTGAATTATTGCCAGCTTTTGAGAGTTGGAAGTAAACTGTTCCAAGCTGATCTAATTAACATTAATTTGGTTAAGAATTTGAGTAACATTTAAGTGTTTTTAGTTGCACTTTAACTGTTTTCATCGAGAAAACCAAAACGGCAAAAATTCTTATTGTTCCGATGTTGCGTCGAAACAGCGGCATGTCGATTCGGAACAAAACCCGGTTCTACCATCAGGCCTATGCTGACATACGCATCCCCGATCTGGGGCACGGCCTCTCGCTGTCATTTCGTTCGTCTTGAGGCATTCCAAAGTATCACTTTGAGGAGCCTCCTCAGTGCTCCATGGTACTGTCGGAATAGAGATATTCGGGCGGATCTAGGGTTGCCTTTTCTGCGCCATTGAATCGAAACTTTAGCCGTAAAGTACTTCAATAATCTCGCGTTTCATCCAAACCCCGATTTGGCCCGACTCGCCAAGCCAGACAGGGAGACTTTCTTTTACAAAAGCCCTGTTAATCAAATAACCGCACTCTAATTATTAATACTACTAACAGGGTTCAGGTGTTTACCCACCATCTTTTGCAGCTTATAGGGCTTAAATCTAACAACAGACTATCTATTCTAATTAAAGGAAGGTACATGAGCCGTAAGGTCTCAAATTTCCACTTGGCATTCATTATTGGGCGGTTTTTAGTCGGTAGGCATTTCAACCTGAGGAAATGAATTCGACACTTGCCAGTCTTATAGAAGATTTTACCGCCAAACCTCCCCAAAAAAAAAAAAAAAAACTGTTTTCAAGTGTACTTAAGATGTTTTTAAGTATAGTGAGGTAGAATTAAACCTTTTCAATGTATTAAAAATTGCTTTAAAGTGTTTTAAGATGTATCAAAGATTTCTCCCACTGCTCTTCAATTGTTTCAAACTGATTGTGGATGTACGAGTTATTTCAGTTTATTTAATCTGATTTAATGTAACTTCAGTTTTCTTTAAACTATTTTAAAACTTTAGGATTTGTTAAGTGTACTAAAACTGTTCCCGACTGAATCAAAGTGTTCCAAACTGAAAGTATTTAATCATTTTCGATTAATATTGATTGTTTTAATTTAATTTGAGTTAGGCTGGAAATTGCTCTAAAATGTACTGGAGTTATTCCCAACTGCATTTAAAGTGTTCCAAGTCATTTCTAGTTTGTACTGAGCTATATAAAATTAACTTAATTCAATGTAATTTAGATTTTTATTAAGTGTTTCCAGTTGCACCTAAACTGTTTTCAAATGTTTCTAAGCTGTTTGGTCCTTACTTCAAAATATTGGAGTCTCTTAAAATCGGTATAAAAATTATTTATAATTTAACTTTGTTTTTCCTAGGTTTTAAATAAATGTTTATTGGCCTTTTAGTAAGTTTGTAGACCTTTCTGCATCTGAAAAACCTAATGATATCAATCAGTGTATCTAATTTATTTCGTTATTTAGTTTTTGAAGCTTAGTAGTCCCAAAACTTCTCTTAGTTTAAATATGAAGAAGAATACTCAAAGTCTGTTGCACAAAAAAATATTTTGTTTTTAAAATGTTTATGAAATAAAGGTCGTTGTAAAAATAGTTATATACAATGAAATGAGTTGCTAAACAATATAAAGATTCTACAATATAGCATAATTGTGTGTTTGTTTTAGAGGCAAAAAACTTTTAGTACCCATGAAATTAGTTTGATTTGACAGATAATTTTATAGCGTTAATGTTTGTATATGATTTCAAGCATGTGACCGCCCGCCTAGAGCGTACATAGCTTAATTTGAAGGTCATATTTGTACACACTGTTTACATTAATTTAAGCTGTTATGTGGCAATAATGCGTTAAATGTTAGTTTTCAAGTGTTTAATTGTTTCTGGTGTATCGGTGTAGACATGGGACTTTACATATCTCCAGAGAAAACAATAAAATAATCTAATAGCGTCACATGTCTGCAACATTAATGCAGTCTAATTGAGGCACGAAACAGTTGGCAGTCATGTATTTGTACCACTCACCGTTGACTGTAACGTTCCGACTATCACCATTTTTGAAGAGATATGAACCAATAATTCTACCGACTCATAAAGCGCTAACGGTATTTTTTTTTTTGGATTTCTATTGTTTCGACAATAATTTGTACATTATTATTGCTTCAAATGCGACAATTATGTCTGTTGGCATAGCCAACCAAAAAAGTGCTTCATCACAGAACAAAATTTTTAAATGAAATTGTTGATTAATAGCAATGTTTTCTTTGGCACATTTACCAAATGTACGGCGCAAACAATGATTGTGTAGTTTCAATTCCTGTACAAGTTGAATCTTGTTTGGTCGCAAACCAAAATTATTTTGAAAAAAAAAATTATAAAGTAGATGGACACAAGTTCAATGTATGTATAACATTTGTACAAATCTGCATCATATATTTTAAATTAATAGTATAAACAATGCACATTTTTTTTTCTTCAATAACAATATGTTACTAAACAAAGAAAACATCAACTGTGTACTATTCAAATCAAAATCAAATGTTAATGCAAAATATTTTATAATAAATGGTTACTAAGATTTAAGTTAAACTAATCATACTAAATTTGATGAGATTACATTGATAAATACCTAAAATTTAGAGTAGATTTTCGTATCAACCAAAGAACCAAATATTATCTGAAACAAGTAAAATTTGTTTATGAGTTAACTTTTGACATTATTCAATTACATCTTGTAAAGCTTTCTTACGTATTTATCATGCGTGGTAATCCTAAAGTTAGAAAAAGAAAACTGTCGTAGTCGAGGGATTAATGTTCATGTTTGAAAAAGTGTTAATTTCAACACACTATATTGGCATTTGCTAGCTTCTGGTAAAAAAAAAAGTAAAACCTAGCTTAGCTTTAATTAATTATGTAGTTAGATATATTTAACTTTAATATAAAAAAACTATTTATGCGGTGACAGATAACAGATTCACATTAAGTTACGGTTTGGAGGCCAATAGTATACTTTGTCTTTGCAAAATAATCTTATTTACATTTATGAAACCTATATAACTTGATTACTCGTGATGGTTGCATCAGTTTGTGATGTAACGTTCCATGGTAGCAGCGGACAAAATTGACAAAGTTTTTTATGGTAGGTTCTAAAACTATAAACAAGCAATGCTTATGCATTTAGCCATTTTTTTTTAACGTATTTAACTAGAAAGTTTTTTCTTTTTTTTTTACAGGTACATTTTTACTATTATAGTTGCAGGTTTTGATAAATGTTTTAACAAATAACAATTTGTGATTAAAATATTAAAAAAGTTCAAAGATATTATACATTTATGAAACCTATATAACTTGATTACTCGTGATGGTTGCATCAGTTTGTGATGTAACGTTTCATGGTAGCAGCGGACAAAATTGACAAAGTTTTTTATGGTAGGTTCTAAAACTATAAACAAGCAATGCTTATGCATTTAGCCATTTTTTTTAACGTATTTAACTAGAAAGTTTTTTCTTTTTTTTACAGGTACATTTTTACTAGTATAGTTGCAGGTTTTGATAAATGTTTTAACAAATAACAATTTGTGATTAAAATATTAAAAAAGTTCAAAAATTTTAAAACTATTTGATACATAGAAATTTTCCGTATGTGTATTTATAGTTATCATTTTTTTTCAGTTTTTTTGATAGTGTTTTTATAACTTTCAACTTCCAGTTTAGATTATCAGTCCGCAAAGGTTAAATAATTAGTTTATTTAAAAATATTTATTTAATTTAATAAATTGTTATAAAAAAAATGGTGATAGTTAAAACTTAATTAGGGCAAACCTTGTTCATTATAGCCGATGACATAACTCAACATTATTTATGCAGAACAGTGGATTGGCCGTTGTTTTCTTAGATTTAACATCATTGGATTATGGGTGTAAGGATAAATGAAAAGTGATGATTATCAAAAAAGTTAATTTGATGTAATTGTAACATTGGGTTAAGTGAAAGAACAGTTATAAACTTTCCTTTTTTGTATTTGAGTACTTAATGTACAAATAAAGACAAATATTATTATTATTATTATTATTAAAAAATATGCACGCATAATAAATTAATTCTAATGGCTAATAATGCACAAATAAGAGGTGTTATTAAGAAATGTAAAACTCCATAACAACATTTTTACTAGAACAGCGACGTGTGTTAAGTGGAATATTTGTATCTCTTAAAAAAAAGAAAAAAAATTATATGCAATATGTATTTCATCAGAATTTAATAAATTAAACAAATTTGTTTTTAATTTAACTAGATGTATCTCAGTAGCAATCTTTAGAATTAAACAGATAATTATATAATCCATACTTTAACATATTACGGTATTTACCGTTTCTTTAGAAACACCCTGTATAGGCAAATATTTATCACATTGAGTTAATTAAATTGTCACTAATATTTCTGCTTACATAGTAACTTAAAATCTATAAAGTATTAAGCGTTGTATGCCGGCTTATAGAATTTATAAAAAAATTGCATTTGTATAAAATACTTGAAGTATAGCTTAACTTATGTTAAAATACCAAACATCAAAAATAAATGAAATTTATACAAATGTATGAAACAGTTAAAATATGACGATTCATTGTAATAAACCTGGCGCTTTCACCAATTTGATGCAATTTTAATTTTTAAAGTTTGTACAATTTAGTGATAAGAATATTTTTATTTCTTAAACAGTATTTTTAATCAAGTATTTATATAATAAAAAATATTAATTTTTTATAAAGAAAAAGTTACTTTCCATTTTTATTTACTTATTATTTTGAACTATACATTACTGGGTTTGTATCAAATTGTTTTATATTCTAGTATACTGGTTGACAACAGGGCAAAACACTTATGCACGTTTTATTCTAAGTGGCATATACTATTTTGTAATTAATTATATTTGTCAATGTTAGTAATAATCTATTAATAAATTTATTTAATAGTTAAAAATGCTGCTCACTATTTTATAACACTTTCAAATAATATAACATTTTTTGTTTTAAATATATGACTTGTGTGTAAATACATTAGCAATTATTTTTTGAGTTAATAATTATATTGCTTTAATTGAAAAATTAAAAACTATATTGTTTCTAAAATATGATTGCGTATGAAACAGACATTTAATTCAATTTAATTTTGGATAATAATAATAATTTTTGAAGTTTTATTTGTTGTGTATAGTTGTAAATGTCGTATTTAATTGTCCATTTATTATCAAATTTACAATATAAGTAAATATCTTTCACTTTATTTGTGGTTGTATTAGTGTATTGTAATTAAAACTGTTTAATAATTTTATATGTTTTAGAGTAGTATTTCAAACATTGCTATTATATATTCATAATGTATTTTGTTTTTTTTTTCTGGTTTAACATTTAGCATGTAGTGTTTTAGTTTTAAAAAAATGTTATTGTTAAAATTTATTTTTCTAGTATCTTCATGTCAAACTAATTTTAACATGATAAAAAATTTATCAATTGTTTAGCCGCCATGCAAAACATTTGTTGTATGATAGTATACTTTTATTACAAAATAATTTAGTATGAACTTTATTTAGTATTAAAAAAGATAGGAGATCTTTATTAAAACAATTACGTTCAATATAATGGATTAAATATTTGTTTATACAATTCTATATGTTTGTTATGCAAAATAAAAACGTTACCAAATAATGTTGTTAATAAATAATAAAACAAAGTTATTGTAGTTCCATCTTGTTACACTACTAACAAACCGAGTACTGTCGAAAAATATTAGGTTGTAATTGCAATGTCTTAATCAGACAATAAAACCCAATTATACCGGTCAACTAAATACATAGATGGTACTATAATTAGTATATATTAATATTTATCAACTATTTTGTGATTATTAAAAACATATAAATGTATTATTTAAACATTAATGTCACCAAAATACACTGATGTGGATTTGAAAAAACAGGGTTTGGTTTTCCGTTTTGGGATTGGATTAGATTTGAGCAAATGATTTTAAACTTGTTATTGATTAAATTGGCGGAAGGTTTCTTATAAATAGAAAATGATCAGGAGACATTCCAGAAGAGTTATTAAAATGCCTAAATGATAAACTCTACTTATAAATAAAAATACTGTGCATACTGATTAAATGAAAAAAAAAAAAAAACAAAAAATGAAAGAAACTTATACTATTGGGAATACATGAGAAAGGTAGGATCATTACTAAGACACTCAGTAAATATTAAAAAATAAGATCAAAGAGGAATATACAGAATAAGAGGTAGAAAAACAGGCCGAAAATTCTACAATAGACCATTTGTACTGCCAAATTTAAAAAAATTTAAAAAAAACGCAATAAATCAAAAAATACATCTATAATACGTTGATTTAAAAAAAGCTTACAATAATATACTACTTACTAAACTATGAACAGCTTTATAACAAAATATAATTGAAAAACAAATTGTCCACAGAATTTACGCCACAAAAGGCTTTAAACAATAGTGCTGCATTTTTTTTACACTTTTTATTACAAACCTGGAACAAGCGTTTAAAGTTAATTCAATGTTTATCTTAAACCATTCTATTTTTTAGTGTATAACTTTTGTTTTAATATTATTTTGTTTGATACACTTCTCTCGTGTTTTTTCTCGGTTTTTTTGAGTATTTTTTGTCCGTTTTGCTTGTTTTAAGTATTTTTTGTTGTTGTTATTTGATTATAGTTTTTTTTTTGTACACATGTCCGATTTATTCCAGTTGTCCATCTATTCCTACACATCTTGAAACAAAAACAAAAACAGGCACGTGTCTAGTGATGCAAAGAAATGCTAAACAAATTTGAAGGAGGTTGTTCAAATTCGGTATATAACATTGTAACAGGTGACAAATCTTGGATATATTTATATGAGCTTGAAAATAACCAGCAATCGACTGTCGACGGTGTTTTAAAATTAACTTAAACCCACAAAGCGTTTCAAACAGAATGATTGCTTGTTTCTTCAAAAAAAACGGGTCAAGTTGCAACTGTTGCTGTTGTTGTAGAGGATTGAAGGACAGGTAAAGCTGACTAGTATACTTCAATTTGTTTGTTGGAAGTTATCACTGAAATCAGAAGGAACAACATAAACCGGCGCTCACACAGCACGACAAACTGTTTTTGACCAGTAACAACATCCAATTAATGACTCATTGCTTATATTTGCTTTATTTATTGCCTAATGATTTTTTCCTATTTTAACATATCAAAAATAAAATGCGTGGCAAGCGTTTTTCATCGCCTGAAGAGACCGTTAAAACATTTAAAATACTTGTTTTGGAGGTACCTCGCTCAGAGTAGCAAAATTGCTTTGAAGATTGGTTTCATCGGATGCAAAAATGTATAAATTTTAAAGGAGAATATTTTGAAAAGCACTAAAGCAATTTACATAACGTAGTTTGTGTTTTGCTTTACATATTCTACGAACTTTAACAGTTATACAAACAAATTATACAAATAAAAAAAGACGAAGTTAATTAGGTCTGTTCTCCTACTTAACCTTTATTATGTTCACATTAATAATTTTGATTTAAACTATTTACAAACTTCTTTTTCTTCTATTTCTGTTTCTTTGCTTTATTTAATACATGGTTTAATCTTACATTTACTACTGTATGCACTCCAAGTACTAGCTAATTTAAACAGCAAAAAAATTTCAACTTGACATTATTTCTGACATTTTATTGTGGTTTTGTCTATTATGTTGATATTGTGTAAGTTTTCCGCCACTATTTCCATATTATCGCAAACAACATTTTTGCTACCTACGTTGCTTTGATTTTTTAATATTCTATTTTTAAAGTTTTTTTTTTTTGCTTTTATGTCTTGTATACTACTAACTAAAAAAATAAATTTTAGGTAAAGATTTGCTAAAGTACTGCAGATGGATAAAATACCAAACACAAAAACAAGAAAAATAATGGAAACAATTCTTATGGTTCTGCTACTTGCAAAAAATTAACGTAGCAAATTACCAAAAACAAATTTTAAAATGAACACCTATAGGAAGAAAAAAAATAGGAAAGCAAAAAATTTGCTAAAAAAGTGAATCGGCAAAAAAATTAAAAAAAAATCTTTAAAAAAATTTATGGAACAATAGAAAATGGATGTGAGGAATCGCAAAACAGCCATTATACCATTAACGTTGATATTAATTATTATCTTGGTAAAAATATAATGTTAGTATTTTTATAGTCATTAATTCTTGACACACACATATTTAGTTAGCAACTTTACATTTTTTTATAGATTTGTCTATATATCATTTACCCACAGTTGTAATTCTTTATCCTAGATATTTTTTTAAAATTAAAATATATACCAATAATGTTGCTGACGTACACCTGATACTGCGTGACTGTGACTGTAAAGCATACACGTGTGCTTGAAGGTTGAACAATTGCAAATATTGCAATCTTACGAAGTGTTTATGTTATTGAATTTTTAACCACCACTTCTACAGTGCACTTTTTTTTTAGCATAATAAACGATGAAATGTTAAAAACATTTCAAACAAACAAAAAATTTTTTTTATAAATGTTAATAATGTTTATTATTATTAATTGTTTTATTAGTGATTGTAAATGTTTTTTGAAGAGTTGTTTTAAAATCCAATTTTTTTATTATCAAAATATCTTTATTATCCTATATATCATTAAGTGTTATGTAAATTAATTCATTGTAGTACAATTTTATTGCAACAATGAAAATTGTATACTAAAATATAAAATAATAATAAAAAAATAAAAATATTTACCAAATTTACTTTCATTATACGATAATGTTTATAAGACGCTTTTAATATAAATCTGTTTATTTGCGCTCAACTAAATTTTGGATGTATATTCGCATGTCAATATATTCTTTTATTATTAGAGTCGTTTTTAATGTAAAATATTTACTCCAAATCGTCTAAAAAAGAGTAGCAGCTGTACAGGACTCACCAAGCATGTCTCACGTAGTACTTTTGTCGCTATCAGAATTTGAACTCATTTCGTAAATGCTTAAACTTGCACGGTGGCAACACACATATTTGTAATAAATTAACTAATTATTTATTTATACCGTTACTATAAAAACTAGAATATAAATTAGGTATTTTATTTTTTGTGTATTTTAAAGTAACTTGTAATACATTATGAAAAAATATACTTTTTTTTAGATAAACAAATTTTATTTACAAAATTGCTGCAAAGTAAAATATAAACAATAAAAAAAAAATTGTGTTCACTTATGCTAGAATTTGGCTGAAACTGTATTGTTGCTTTATATGTTTCCATTTGTGCTGACATATGGTTTATTATTATAATTAAAACATTACGAATAACAAAATCTAACGTTGATATTATTATGTTGTTGATATATTACTCTATATTAATAAGTCATATCAATGATTTGCATAAATAAAAGATGAATTTTATAAATTGATTTGAAATAATTAAATTGTTAATTATAAAAAAAGCGATCCTTTGATATGAATGTGTAAATAAGTCATCGAGATTTCCCATAAGTATTATCTGAAATATATCATGAGTGTGTATGTAGGCAAACACATGAATAAAGAGTGTGTGTACACAAGAGATGATTAATATACAAGGCAATACGCATAGAGATTATTCGAGTCATCGGTCTGCGAACATATCATACACACCAACCCTAGTATGTACACACGCGTAGGGCAAGCGAGGGTGGCAGATCACTTACAGCCCAGATTATTACACTATTCAATTATTTGCTGATATACGTGTGTCATTTATGAAAGAATGATATGATTAAACTTGTCCGATTGACATCATGCTGGCGTGCATCCACCTATAACAAAGAAAAATTGTTAATTAAATGAATTGAAGGGTAATTGGGCATATTACTTCAATTAGTAATGAAGACATTAATATGGAATAAAATGATTAGCTAAATGAATCATGCGTAATTAAAAACAATGGACGAGTCAACTGTGGGTATAATCAACGTAAACCCATAATTTTCAATTTCAATTAAGTCGGACTGATAATAAAAGATCCCGGTTATCTCATAAAGTAATGCGCACATCCGGTATTACTGGGAATGAAGTGGCAGCCAATGATGAACGGACGTGCGTGGCATTCAATTAATAAGTCCGGGCTCCGGAGTTAATCCCGGACTCGTGTCCTGGGGGACTCTACTATCATTATTATGTAGATCACACGTTGATCCGTTTGTTTCAAGGGTCAACTCAATATAGTGACTGATTACGATTTAAATTTATATAATATATATTCCCAGTATTATCATAACTAGATTTACGGAAGGCTTTATATTTAAAAACAGTTCGTTGACAAAAATTAAACTACTAATCAAATAATATCCCGTCGCAAGTTGGCCTTTGATGTTAATCCTGCAACCTTACTATACGTGTGTACCCGATCAGCGCATTGCGGGCTTATGTAAGAACCCATAATCTGTAAGGGCACAAATTGAATTTGCTGTTGAGGCTCGGGGTCACCATAGCCATCACAGCCATCAGCAATCATCGCGTATAGCGGAGAAGTGGTCACGTGATCGGGTTTATTAAATCAGCTAATTAAATGCTCCACCTACTGGTCCGCCCTGACTCATTACACTAATGTGCAACTCTTGGACTTGGGCGGGGCATAACTTCTACATAGTCGCGTTTGATGTGATACTGACACGCGGCCGTCGACCAAAAATCCATGTCTACCGATCGGTAATTAAATGACCATCCAAATTCATTCATTATTAGGGCGTATGAAATAAACATGTCCGGTCAATTTTAATATGAAAGGAAGGAAACTAATTTCATTGTTGATCAACAATAGAATGAAAATGCTATTGTATTCAATATGGACGCACTATTTGTATAATATATTTAATTATCATAAACATTGTTATTAATTTTTTTTAAATATAATTCATATAAAGTATTAATTACTGTTTCAACAAAATAATTGCTTTTTATTATGTACTTATTGTTTACTGTTATTGGAATTTTTAAACTATTTAAAAATCAAATTAAAAATTATAGCTTAAAGACATTATTTTTAATCAAATTTATTATTCTCCTATTATTTCTATCAATTTTTCAATAATACTTGTTGCGTTAAAAACTATTATCTATTTAATGTTGCAGTAAAGATTGGCAATTTGATGCATTTGTTGATGTTACTTCATATAATATCTACTAAAATGTTTTGCATTTGTCTTATTTAACATTCCCGCCCGCTACTTAGTTAGACTTTGCATACATATAAGACAATTTTACAATTTTACAACTTTTAATTAAAAATAAATACGTATGTTTTACATATTACTACTGCACTATGTTTAAAACTTAAAAAAAAAGCACTATAAATCTTAAGTAAAACTTAAGTGTTAGATTGTTGCTTAATCTAGAAAACTAGTTAATTAATATATTTAGTAAAATCACTATTACAATCAAATTCAAAATTTTTCATTTAACAGCTTATTAGAGTTTTTGATTTAATAGATGTGCCAAAGAAGAATCTAAAAAAAAAAAAAATTTATCTTAAGAAAAATATTTTGTTATTGTTAATCTTGAAAAACAAAATAATCGTTGGGCTTGTGTATACGCGTCTTACAAAGACGAAAACAAGTTACTTAGAAAATAAAAGTAACTTGCACATTACAGTTAGTACTACTAATACTGCAACATTGAAATAATAAAATTGAAAAATGTGGTTAAAATTTAAAAAAAAAACAAAAAAAAAACAAAAAAAAAAACAAAAAAAAAAAAAAATAATAATAAAAATTAAATGAAAATTAAACAAAAAAGAAATATTTTGAAAATAAATTATAGATAAAGGGAAAAATGAATTGGAAATCAATTAATATCTAGACTATGCAACACTAGAACAGGTAAAACATGTTCGTATAAATGTACACACAGTGTCTCAAGTTTACTATATGTAACCTGCAACAATGTCGAACAGTCTAGAATTTACAATTTTTGTAATTCTAAGTAACTTGTTTTCGTCTTTGTAAGACGCGTATACATAAGCCCAACAATTATTTCGTTTTTCAAGATTAATATTTAATCACTTGTGTCATGTATTAATGGACATTTGTTCTAATGTTTACATGTAATTATCGCTAGGTAATTAGTCCGAAAAATGTGAGATTTCTTAATCCTTCATTCTCAGAAGTCATTAATCCTTCAGATAGTATAAATAGTTCACCCTCTTTTTTATAAATTTTGTTTAAACGTTGCTTCGAGACCGAGTTGACTAAGTAAGTTAATTTATCTAATTTAGAATTATGTTTAAGTCTAAAGTAAAGCCATACTGATGAGAAATAAATTTCGAAACGCGTATATGGATGATTTTAGACTATTTTAATATTTTGTAATTTCTAGACTGTTCGACATTGTTGCAGGTTACATTTAGTAAACTTGAGACACTGTGTACATATATACGAACATGTTTTACCTGTTCTAGTGTTGCATAGTCTAGATATTAATTGATTTCCAATTCATTTTTCCCTTTATCTATAATTTATTTTCAAAATATTTCTTTTTTGTTTAATTTTCATTTTATTTTTATTATTTTTTTTTTTTTTTTTTTTTTTTTTTTTAAATTTTAACCACATTTTTCAATTTTATTTTTTTAATGTTGCAGTATTAGTAGTACTAACTGTAATGTGCAAGTTACTTTTATTTTCTAAGTAACTTGTTTTCGTCTTTGTAAGACGCGTATACACAAGCCCAACGATTATTTCGTTTTTCAAGATTAATATTTAATCACTTGTGTCATGTATTAATAGACATTTGTTCTAATGTTTATTTTGTTATTGTACAAACTTGTATAATTTATTCTACCAAACACTTTTATACAAACAAAATGTTAACATCTTAAATGACAAGGTTATATTAGAAAAACACGCAATGAAAAACAATAATATATCAGTCATTTGAGAACCAAGGTTATAAAAAAACTAAATTTATTAAATACAAAAAAAAACTAAATAAATAAGTGAACACAGAATACAGAAAAACACATAAAAATAATACATACTGACATTTGTAAATCTTATGTGATGTATTAAGTGTTTCTAAACTTTTCTAAATCATTTTATAAATTATTTGTTGTATTCAATAAGAAGTAAATTAAAAAAATGGAAATGATATTTGTAGAAAGTATGCTAACATAATAATCTACTATTTTAAAGGTTGTAAAAGTGTAAAAATCAATATATCTCTAATAATTGATGATAATTAATGAATTAAATATGGTTTTAAAAATAGATAAAATGCTATATGAATTATACAATAATTACAGACCAAATCTCAGTAGTCTAAACATATTTATACAAAAGCCTGATCTAAAAATTCTTGCAGATTACAATTAGATAAAAATATAAAATCAAAGATTGATATTTGCATTTCCTGCAAACAAGTTTAAAATTTTTGGTAAAAAACATTAATTAAACAAAAAACAAAAAAAGATTTTGCGGAAAAGACATTTTGAAACATAATATCTTCATAGTTGAAAATTTGTGTATAAATATAATATATTTAAATCAATTCTGTGTTTTGATGTAAACATATTTTAACACATGACTGAATGTTACTTTAAGCAAAACTGCTTAATATAGATTACAAAACATGTTTATTATGTTCTCATGTTTTTATGATGTCATTCTACCACCAATGATACAGAATTATTTAAATAAGTTTTGACTAAGTATAATGCCAAGCAAGATTGTAGAATGTACTTAACAGAGTAAGTATCATTACGCTATTACATTTTTTTTTACTTTAATAAACGTGCTCTGAAATAGTGCTACCTTAATGCAAGACCATACATAATAAAATAATACTGCCCTTTTATGTTAATTTGTTGTACCACTACTAATGATTCAGATTTTATTTCAACGTTGCTCCAATTAAAATATATTAAAAAAAAATTACTTTAACTCATTCTACCATATATGACACAGGTTATATTTAAACGTTCTTTGACAGAGTGTTACCTTAAAGCAACATCATATAACGTGCATATTAGAATAACATTACGTCATAATGTTTTAGTGTAATATCACTACTACTTATAATTTGGCCCAAATCTCACATTACACAATTTATTTTGTTTAAAGTTACAATAAAATTTAGACTATTAACAATTTAAATTACTGCAACTAGTATGCTGCTATCTACAACTTGCTTTTTTCTCTTAAGAGCTTAAAGTTAGGCAGATATTACCTTCACTCATGCTGTCCATTAGCAATTATCAAACTTTGCAGTAATAAGACTCAAGTTTTTATTTATAAAAGACATTGTACGAGAGTTGCTATTTTTGTATTGAGAATTGCCAACACTATTGTTGTTAGGTGTGATTCAACTGCACCATTGCAAAGTTTAACATTTTTACGTAATCAAAACGGTTTATCATCCAGACGCTATTTGTATTGTTAACAGGGAATTAAATTTTATCTTAACCAAAAAATGGATTTGAATTGTAAACATTTTTGTGCAATTTTTTTATAATATTTGACGTGGATTATTTTAACAGCTGTGTGCCAATTACGTTACTGCAACTTTTAATAATAAAACACCATCCAAAGCAAGGCTACAATACATTGATAGTTTAGTAAATTCATTAGTATGAAAATGATTACACAATAGAACCGCAATGCATCAAATGCAGTGTATAACATCTACACATATGACAAATTTGGATTTATTGTTATGAGCTTAAAACTAAACAGCAGTTGACTGTATGAGTTTTCCTAAATGAGCTTGCAGCTTGCAGCTTGCAGCACTTTGAAGCAAATGGTTGCTTAATTTTTTTATATAAATAGTCATGCAGCAAAATAAAACAGTTCTAAACCCCAATCAATATTTTAGTTATTTATTCTCAATATATAAATAGTAATCCTCGTATATACTTATAAAAACATATTATTAATTTTGAAAAAAATATTTTTATATAGATTTTTACAGTATCAATTTTAAAGCGTGATATTATTGTGATTTTTGTATAGCAAAGTTTATAGCATCAGTAGCGGTTTTAAGAGAGAGAGGGAGTAATGGGGTAGTTAACCCCTAAGAATGTTTTGCTTATCAATTTTTATTGTTAAAACTTATTGATATTCTATATTCCAATCAAATAACATATCTAGTAAATTTTTTTAACGCTATAAAACGTTAGAAAAGATTCTTTTCTATGTTGTTTGTTTTTTGTACTTATGAAATAAAATATATATTTATGTTTAATTACCTTTTCTAAACTAGTTGGCTAGAAACGCTCTTGATCTTGGTATTAAAGAAACAAAGAAAAAATCACATTTGTAACATCTTAAACAGCATAGAACATATTATACGTATAGAAAAAGAACTCGGCTAAATGTTTCTAGCCAAATTTGTGTTAAATTATGTTAATGTTTATTAATCTAATATAAATATTGTTTTAATTATTGCGAATATAATAAGAATGTAAGAAGATACTAAGTAACATAAACATACATCGTTGTTTATTTACATAACCTATAGTTTTATAACATAATTTTTATAATGTAGTCCTTTTAAATTTGACAAAAAATCGACGTTTTAAAGAAATTTTACCCACACCTTAGCGACCTGTATACTTAGATATATTTGGCCTGTCTGAAGACTATTTTGACCTAGCGCACGCATGAAAAAGGGTGGTTTTGGAGTATTATTTATATAATTTTTTGCGTTTTTTAATAGTTTTTTTGCATTTTTAGCGAAAGCTATGCGTTTTGAGCAAAAATTACTTTTATTAAAAATTGTATAGTAAAATTTTCAATCAATATAAGTTATTTGAATTTTCTTGTAATTTTCTGTTTTTCCGCTAGAAGACGCGTAAAATAAAGTTATGATTTTGCGCGCTTTGGCGGGCAATGCACGCATTATTGGAAAAATCAAAAGACTTTTTCCAGAAATTGCATAGTTTTGGTTGAAAATCTAAAAAATCATTTATTTTTTAACATTCTTTAGCGAAATATGCTCTCACTATTGGGATATCTAAATAACCAATATCAATCAGAAATTTTTTGGTCTACAACTTTGATCTCTTGTGATTTTACACCAAAATGCATAGTTTTGGCTCTAAGTGCAAAAAAATAAAATATATATTTTATTTTCTGCGCCTTTTAGCAAACAAACAAAAAATTATAGGAAAATTCAAATGACCTATATCAATTGAAAATTTTTTGGTATACAACTTTTAATAAAAATAATTTTTGACCAAAATGCATAGTTTTTGCTAAAAATGCAGAAAGCATTAAAAAAATACCCATTTTTATGCGTGCTCTAGGTGAAAATAGTCTTCAGACAGTCCAAATACACCTAAGTATACAGGTCGCTAAGCTGTGAGTAAAATTTCTCTGAAAAATGTCTAACTTAAAGAGATTTATAATATAGATTATGTTCATAAAGTTTTTAAATGTAGTACAACTATAAAAGTAATATTTTAATATTAATGTATTTGTTATAATGTTATATACGACCTTGTTACGGCATACTCTTCAAATACTGAGGTTTTAATATTTTTAATAAAAAATAACTTTATAGCAATATTAAAAGTGTATTTTTATTAATTTGGATAATCGTTAATATTTTTGTTAAAAGATAAAAACCTTTTATTTAAATTTATTTATTAATTATATTATGAAATATATTATGTTTTGTAATTTTATATCAAAACAATAACAAAACAAGACATGCCTCGGTTGTTAGATAGACAATTTATATACATCTAAGAAATGATTATTATCAAAATAATATTATGTTTTTAACTATTTAATGAAGAATATATAATATGTAATAAAACGTTATAAATATTTGTTCATATTTGAATACTGTTGCCGCAATATTATAACTGTTTTTTATTAAATCTATTTTTGTCTTTAAAATTCCCGTGAAACAAAGAGTTAATTTATTGTTTTAAATTGTAAGTTGTTTATATATTTTTTTATAGTAAAATTAATCTTTTCCGTGTTTCAATTAATATTGTAGTAGTAAGTCGACTTTTGTATTATACATACAACAAATTTGACAATTATTAATTATTAAACTATCGCGGAATTTTTATCAAATATAAATAATTTAGTGACTATTTTATATAATATTGATTGTATATTTAGATAAATAAATTTATTATAAAAGTTTGTAGATTGCATGCGGTTGCTGAAATTTTATTACATTTGTGACTTAATGTGAACATATATTTTATTTCACATAACTATGAAGTTAAAATATGACATTAACTTATTCATGTTTATTACTTCATTTGAGGACTTAAAGCATTTTTTAAATCATTTTTATTTTTATAAGATATAATCCTAGTTAAAATGTTATAATATTAAAGTTATATATTCATTTACATCAAGTACTATGCCAATTTGTGTATTGCAATAATATAAATTGTTATAAATTTAATAATTATAAAAGCACTTTTTACTTGCAATGCCATATTTGTTAATACCATATATAGATAAAAAGAGGTTGTTTGCCTCAACACAGTTTACGACAATTTTTTTTTTAATTTGCGTGCGGTTTACAAAGCGGCAGATTATTATGCCAAGTTTGTTTTAGATTAAGTACAAATCGTGATTCAATATTTTTATTGCAAAAATCTAATTTTTGTGTGTATTGTGACTCATTTATCTACAATGGCTAAAATCTGTATGGTATTAATATTTATAATAATTTTGTACAATGCAAGAAATAAATAAATAAATTAAAAAAAAGTCAGGAAGAACAGTTTTTAGTTGCTCAGTGGTATGAACAAAAAAACAAAAATTTGGAATAATTTTTTAAATACATGATTATTATTTTACTATTAGGTTGATAAAATCAGCATAATTAAATTTAAGTTTTTCTCTTTTACTCAGAAGTATGTCATTAAAAAAGAATTTGAGAGACCTTTATAGCCAATTTCTACACCATTTCAAGTTTTCTGAGTAACAATACTGATCGTGATGTAGTTCACACCCAGTGTTCTAATAATGCAACTTTTGTCCTTCTCTTTGCACTTCTGCCAGAAATACCTGGATATTAAAATTTTAAATTTTTTTTTTACTTATTGTATAAGCTAGTATTATTAAACGCAAAACAAGTGTAAGACAAAATTGTTTTTTTACGTATCTCTCTATCGACAGAATAAATTTAACAGTCGGTATTTCAATCATAACTTAATCTTTTGTTTATTTATATAGTTTATTTTACATTGTAATTTTAGATTAAAATGATAAATGTATTTTAGTACCAACTTAAAATACAAAATAAAATCTTCTGTTGTAAGCAGTTAAATGACAAAATAAGCCAAATTAAACTATATTATTACAATGTTTTTGAAAATATTATATATTATATTCTAATTGCAATTTTACCATTAAAACTGATTTGAACTAAGCTTAAATCTTAGTTTAAACGGAAACTGAAAGACCGGTCCTAAGTGTGTTTCGCAATACAATAAGCAGATCAAAAGTAATAATTTTTAGATTAACAACTAAAATAAACAATATTTAAGTTTTGTTTGTGTTTGTAACATGACGCAACTATCGATCACTAAGCAACAGGTTTTATGTAATTTCATTTTTTGCATATTGACTGGTAAAGTTAAATATATGCATCTATCTTACGTAATCAAATCTTAAATAAGCCAAAAAAAAATGTGTATGATTATAAAATAAAGCGACAAAAATTGCACGTTAATTTGTGTTTTTTTTTTCTAAAGATGACATAAGAAGATAATAAATATATTTACAAATAAACTCTAGCATACAAACCAAGCATCTAACAACATTTGAGTCAATTGTTTTATTGCTATATCAAGTATCTATTATGATAGCTTTTCTGTACTGTTTTGGTTTTATATTATTAACTTTTTAAATTGGTTAGCTTTTTTATTGTCATACTATTTTCACTAAGCATATTTTTTCAAAAAGGTATTACGTAGTCTTAAAAATTTCTAAACAAAACTATTCTAATAGTCAGTAATGCTTATAAATCTAATGCATAACTCTTGAAGTGCAGTTATTACTAACAAAATTCGACCTGTTAACACTAGTAAAGCATAACAAAAAATCAATTAATTTTTTGAATTTTAATTAGCGTTATACAAATCAAACATTTTAAGTTAAAAATAAATATTTATTTGTTGGGACGCTGCTGCACAGTAACCTAGCAATAGGTTCTTACTTATTAAAAAAATATATTTTATAAATAATTGTGTGTAAATAGGTAAAAAATAACTAGTGTACAAGTGTAACACCCAATTATTAAAACTGGTTTTTTTGTATACAACTGACACATCAAACGATAAACCTCTCATACACCACATCGTGCAGATATTACTTAAATTAACATTAGTTTGTCAAACAATCAAGAACCGGACATTGCCGTCAAATCATTTAACCGCATCACTGTAAAAAAAAAGTTACAGATATAGTATGCCCATAGATATAGTGTCTTTACGACATAGGCTTAAATTATTTCAACGGATTATTTCATTAACATAGTACTATTTAAGGATACAAATACTTTTGTTTTTTTTTAAACTATACTTCATTGTCTTTTAGACATTGTAATTTGGTTGCCAGTTGAGATCATAGAGGTACAACTACTTTGCACCACCAAGTATTATATCTAACTTGTGCTAAGAGCACGTAAATCAGTTATTTGAATTTATCCTTTACCATCAAGCAATGCCGTACCACCAAGATGCACTAATGAGAACTTGTAAAAACCAAAACAATTGTCTGTGTTTAGTTGGACGTTTTGGATTTGGATTTTAAACTTTTGTGTTTTATTAAACTATATCTATAGAAATACTATACTCTATTCTTTGTCCCGGTCTTGCACCACTACGCTGCGCTTTGGTAGTCTAGTATATTTACTTGCATCAGCATTGCTATGTCTCATTATCGTTCTTGCAAGCTTTTACATAAATTAAACTTACACATAACTACTTATATATTCAGTAAAATTAGCAAACATATCATTTTTTTCTAGCATAAGACCCAATAAGTTGTAATGCTAGAATCTTTATTTAAACAATAATACATAATACACTTTAATACTAGACTTAATTAACACAACCCCAAAGATACTGTAATACTAGTATGTTTATAACTCATTTTTACTAATGTAATGTGCCCTGCATACAACTTTATTGGCCAACTGGCCTGTGTAAACTTGACAACCATTTGCGTTAATTGTGCAACTTTAAAGTCTGCAAATGCACAACATGCTTTTTGCTGTTACGTATAAAACTTTATTGCCAGATACAGTGTTATTCTAAACTCCTAAGCCCTACAAGCACGCTACAGCTATCAGTATCTTGATTACTTCACAGCCAATGTGTATATAAACGAAAGCATAAAAAAAAACAAAAAGAAGAAATAGAAAAGTAACAAAAGTAGTATGGACACAAGAGAGCGTAAAAATGTATAGGCAAAATTTTAATAAAAGACAAATTAAAGAAAATGGCGTAGAACAAAAAATGGCAGAACTAGAGAACATAATTGCAGACGCATCAATAAAGAAAACGTTTTTACAACCAAAAAAATTATTTGCAAAAAGCAAATAGTGGGGCACAAAATGCACACAGAAAAAAAAGAAGCTAGAAAAGTACATCAAAATAAAAAAAAATATCAGAGTGCTCAAAAGATATACAAAAATAAATGCAAAGAAGCAATATATATATATATATATAAAAAAAGAAATACGTTCGGAAGAAAAAGCATGAAAATACATAAACAAAGAGAGAAAATGCAGAAAATAAAAAAAACAAACAAATTTTGATAGAAGACTGGAGGATACATTTCTTAAAATTGTATAAAAAATTGGACAGAAAAACCGATAGACAACCAATGACAACACAACAACTGAAACATAATGTAGATAAAATAACAAAAAATATGATATGAAAGCAAATAAAAAGACTAAAAAAATAAAAATCAACAGGTGTGGATGGAATACAAAATAACGCATGGAAGTATGGTATAGAAGATCTGATTGAGAGACTAGTGAAATAGTAAATTAAGTATGGAAGAAAAAAAGGTTTCCTAGTCAGTGGAGAATAAGTCTTGTATGTCCAATACACAAAAATGGAAATAAAGACCTTACAGAAAACTACAGAAGTATAACGTTACTAAGTACAGCATACAAGATCTACGCCATGATACTAGAAGAAAAACTGAATGGAGAACTAGAGATGAATGGAATATTGCCAGACAGACAGACCATTTTTAGAAAAGGAAGAGGGACTATAAATAATGTATACATACTACACCATATAGTAGAAAAAAATTAGCAGAAAAGAGAGAAAAGTTGTATGCGTTATTCTTACATCTAAAAGCGGCATTTGACAGTGTGAGTAGAGAGAAATTGTAGATGTATTTGAGAAAAAAAGAAATAAATGAGCACCTAGTAAAAGTAATAAAAGAAGTATACGTGAAAGCAGTTAGCAGGATCAGTATAAATAGCAAAATGGGTGAAAAGTTTTGGACTACAAAAGGTGTGCAACAGGGATGCCCACTCAGCCCTAGTTTGTTTGCGGCATACATTGCAGATGTAGAAGAAATGCTATGTAATGCGCAGACGGGTGGGGTGGTGGGGTAGTAGTGGGCAGAGAAAAAGTGTGTTTGCTGGCTTATGCAGACGACATGGTGATTGTAGCAAAACAAGCAAATAAAACAAACAAAATGATTATATGGATAAATATTAAAAAAAATAAAATTAGAAGTGAATGTAAATAAAACAAAATGATGACTTTTAGAAAGGGGGGAAATACTTAGGATATGTTTTTTGTACAACTAATATTGAAAGTGAACTTTTACAAAATATGACAAGAAATGCAAATAAAGCGGTAGGACAAGTATGGGAAATGGGTAAAAGAAAAGTTGAATGTATGAGAATAAAAAAAATGTTTGATAGTTTAAAAGTAAAAAGTATGTTATTGTACGTAACGGAAATTTGGAGATGGAAGGAGCAAGAAAAGTTAAAGGCTGTTCAAACAAAATACTGAAAATGGGTATTAGGAGTAAACAAAGAAACTCTAGCATATATTGTAATGGAAAAAGTTAAAATAGATAAATTAAAAGTAGAAGCAGGAAAGCGTGCAATGAGTTATAAGGAAAAAGTGAAAAAAAAAATTGTTAAATATTACAAGAGATTACATGAGAACATGCAGAAAAAAACTAAATTAACAAGAATAGATATACTAGTGAGAAAGTAAAAAGATTTAGAACAGATAAAAGTATGTGGAAGGAAATTATGATAAGAGATACAGATATATAAGTGCAAGAGCAAAAAACACGGTTAAATGAATCTAGGTACAAATCAAATTATAAACACATTATAACTGATGCACTAAAAAAGTAGCTAGAAAATGTAAGTTTTGGAAAAACGAATGATTGCTAGATTTATTTGTAGAAATAAAGAGAAAGTGTGCAAGTTTTGGATGAAAGAGAAAAAGAAAATGTGTAAGATGTGTAGAAAAGTTAGGAAAAGCATAGAACACATTCTAAAATACAATAAGATGAGAGAAGAGCATATGGGAAGAATTGAGGTACTAAAAAAAGATGAAAGAAGAATGAAATGGATGATGGCGGTAAAGAAAAGAAGAACAAAAATTGATACAAAATCAACAAAAATAATTTAAAACAGGGTTTAGGGTTATTAAGATTATATATTATATTAGTAGTGAATTAAGTTATATGGTAAATGTTATGTTATATTAAGTTGTAGAATTTATCAAGGCCAAAATGCATAAAATAAACGATTACACACTGCCAATGTACTTTGTATTACACCCTTTCAAAATTTCTGATAGTTGACTTACGCTCTTAAAAACTTTACTAGCTGTTGTGTAATTAAGTTTTTTTTTTTAACTTGTAAGGTAAAAATTTACCAATACTTCTATCAACAAATAATATAACAATATATGAACAATTAATTACTTATCTACCCCTAACACAACCTAAGATGCTTGCAAATAACAATGTCATTGATTTTTGTATTATTACTGATATTTTTTGTCTGCTAGATTCCTTAAAATACTTTTTGGCTACTGTGGCGGACTTTCAACCAACATGATGTTTAAGAAATAAAATATCAACTTTACTATTTGCTAATAATAAAGTGGTAGACAGACATACAGACTGCTTGTGCCCAGTATGATCGTAAATTATGCATCTTATAATAACTTTATCGATTGTATACCTATACTCTATAATACCCAAAAACAAATAATAGATTTTGATATATCTGAAATATTTTGCTGATATTTTTTATTGATTTTATAATTACAAACTTTTTATAAAATATTTAAGGTTAGGTATTTTAATGTAAAATCTATTTTTGGTATGATAAATATTTATAATTATTAAGACTTTATTAACATCAATGACTTTCTTTAACACTTTTTTTCAGTTTTAAGGGTCAATATTTTAGAGCCTAAAAACAGAAATATATACTATCGCACCCGTTATTGAGAATATATTAACAAGTTTATCAGTTCTACAAGCTTCAACCAGTCCAGTGACAAAATAGCAAATGTACTAATTATATATTAAAATATACCAAGAAAAAATACTGTTATTGTTAAAAATCTATTATTGATTTATTTGACCAATAATATCCCGACTAACATAACCTCTTTTACATAAGTTACGCTGCAGCGTTACAAGCGTCCATAAATAATGTATTAATAGCCTGAAGATGACAATTGCTCATTGTCAAAACATGTTGCATTAAATAAAACCGTAACACCACAAAGCATACTAGAGTATTATTTATTATTAAAACTAAATATTAAAATCTATTGTTTCTTGATACAGACAAATACAAATTAATTATTTTTTTTGAAAAAAAACTGTTGATTTTTTAAGTTAGATTGTAACTACTTTTTGTTTTATGATTTTTATTAATTCAAAGTATGATCTTTTATGTCAATGTTATCTTTTTATAGAATAGTTAGTTTGCAAATAACCTATTAAGAAAGTTTTGTTTGTGCACAAAGTAGACAAAAAACACAATATTTGACGTTTTTATTTTGATAAGAACATCTACATTCTTAAATTTGTCTATTTAAAAAAAAATTATAAAAAAAAACAATTCAATTATTGCTTATTTGCTTTAAAGATTAATACATTGAAACTAAATAGTTTAAAAATAACTGGCAAAAGTCATTTGTTGTGCACAATTGTCAAAAAACAATATAATTTTAAGGTCGTTGCCTTAAAAGCACCAGCCTTTTGTTTTAAATAGGAATCATTTATGCAGCATGTATCAATTTACAAGACATTTTGAGTAAAATCACAAACAGTAATATTGTATTTTGATCTTAATAGAAACTGAATACGTAGCCATTTAGAATAGGCAAGAAATTTGCAGTTTGAAATATGCCACTTGGTACGCCTGCAAGATATTGTTCATATTTTTTTTTTCTTACTTAAGTTGTTTTCTTTAGTATGAGATTGATATTTTAAATTCAATTTTTTCTTTTCTAATTCTTTTTTTTTTGTAAGAAAAAAGAAAAAAAATTGCTTTGTAGTTTTGATGCAACTGGGTTATTATCTTGCTTCCTTCAATATATATTTTCTTACTATGTGATCATATATAGTGACTTGCAATGGTTAAGATTAACAAAATGTAAAAGCAAACATCGTCTTTAATATTTTTGAGACGGTGGTTAGAGTTGCAATAAAAAACATTTGCAAACATTTATTTTCCAATCATATTTCAAGAAATAAAATGAATGGTTAGTAACTATTTTATCATTTTGATAAGAACATCGACATTTAGGGTAAATTTCTTGTATCAATGATAGAATTTTTGTGTAACAATAACAATATCTGACAATGCCTTCTTTTTTTGTAAACTTGATATTGCTTTTGTTTACACTTAGTGATCTCAAAAACATTTTAATCGTTTTTTGGACACTTCTTTTCCTAAAGTTTCTTAAAGATTTTCCGCTATTCTTTTAACGTTTTGCGCAGGTTTTTTTTTATTTAAAAAGTACTGTTTTTTTTTCCTTGTTTTATTTTTTGTTGTATCTGACTTGACAAGTCTACAATTCTTTATGCATATTGCTAAACAGCAATCTTGTTATCAAACAAGATTGCTAAGCAATTTAGTTAAAAAAAGTAATAAATACATAAAATTGCTTAGTAACCTTGTTTGATAACAAGATTGCTATCTAGCAATATGAATATAGAATTGTTAAAGTATTAGTATTTTAAGTTTAATTTTAAGAATAGATTTGTTTTCTGTGTTCTTGAAAATAAAGAATTACTTACACAATCATGAACCAAGTCATGAAAATTGCTACATATTTTTACTCTTACATGTTGTAATCTCATAAATTTTATAGAATAGAATAGAATACATTTATTTTGCCAATAATACCTTAAAATAATACAACAAAACATTTTTATAATAAAACAAGGTTTTTGGTAAGTCAAACAACATGACATAAAATATAAGATTAAAAAAAACAATATTAAAATATAAATTAAAACATTAAAGTATGATGACATTCTGTATGTCTTGACAAAATTTTAAAACCGAATATGGTGCCATATTTTTTAATATATTTTTTATCTTGAGTTTAAATACTTTTGGTTGCATGTTTTTAAGACCCTGTGGAAGGGAGTTTTAAAGTTTAATATTTATTGAGTTATTTTTGGATTTTGCCAACCTAAACTTAGTTGTTCTGATGTTTGCACCAAATCGTGTTGGATATTGAAGGCATTCATTTATTGTTGCAAAATTATTTTGGTTTGCATTTATGTGAGAGACCGTACAAAAAATATATATTGCAGGCAAAGTTATTATTTTTAAGCTTTTAAAATAAGGTTTGCAAGGAGTATTATATGGAAGGTTACAAATAGTTCTTACAACTTTCTTCTGTAAGCAAAAAATTTTGATTGCATTGGATAAATTTCCCCAAAGTCGGCAACCATATAGTAAGAATGATTCAAGCAAGGATATATATAATGTAATAATAGTTTCCTTATTTAAAGTTTTTATTAGCTTACAGATAATAAAGAGGGTGGTTAATAATTTGCTGGCTAGTTCATGTATGTAGGACGTCCATGATAAATTGTCGTCAATTCGTATTCCCAGTAATTTAGTATTATGATTCTGTATGTAGTTACGATTTGATGAAAAAATTAATTTTTGTGTTTTTGCTAAGTTTAGTGTTAGATAATTTGCTAGGAACCAATCAGTGGCGTTTTTTTAAATATTTTTTGCTACATTCTGCAGCATCTCAATATTCTAGTGAAAACATATCAAGGAAGTATCATATGCATATAAAATAGATTTTGCCGGTGTCATGAATTGAGCCAGATCATTCACATACAGCAAAAACAACACAAGGCCCAAAACTGAACCCTGTGGTATTCCGTGCTTTATACTATATGTTGCAGATCTTATATCGTTTGCTATCACACATTGTGATTGACCGCTGAGATATGACTCAAACTGACGAAGAGCAACTCCGCGGATGTTATAATATACCAGCTTTTCTAACAAGATTCTATGATTGACACAGTTAAAGGCTTTACTAAGATCACACATAATAATACATGTGTGGACGCTATCTTCCATGCCGTCAACTATGTGTTTCAAAAGCTTTTCAACAGCGTCAGTGTTGCATTTTTTAGCTCTAAACCCATACTGGTGCTCTGTTACAATATTATTTTTATTGAGATAACACATTAAACAATTTTTTATAAGAATTTTAAACACTTTTCTTAATAAAGGAATGATAGAAATGGGTCTATAATTGTTCATATCATTATCGTCGCCTTTTTTAAGCACTGGTATAACTAAGGAAGTTTTAAAAATAGCAGGAGATGTTCCAATTTCTATACATGTATTAAATAGGTGAGTCAGCTGATTTATTATAATGCTGGATATATTTTGAAATGTTTTACAATTGATTCCAAAAATGTCATTAGCATTCGATTTTTTAATGATTTTATAGCATTACAAATTTCTTCAGTAGTTACCGGTGCGATAAAAAATAAGTTATGATGGGATGGCATAATTTTGATTATTTATACAAAATATTTTCAGCTTAAATGAACAAATTTTATTATTGATAACATCTTCTATACTGGGTTACTTTAAAATTATTATTATTCACTGACATAGGTAAAAATACAATACCAATCGCGCCGTATACCAATTAACTTAGATTAATATGCAAGATCAAATGTGTTAAATTGACGCAAATATAATTTTCAGCAATACTGCCAAAACTCAAAAGTGCAAAACATTGCTACCACCAGTTAGAAAAATTCAAAACATGTCACAGCAGAACAAACTCTATCTCTGGAAATTTATTCAAACTAATTTCATGTCTGTTTTCTTGCAATATAGACGACAAAAACTATGTTTTTAAACTTTAATTAGTACAACATTGGCAAATTTGAGTTAAGCATGCCACTATCGCCGCCGGTGATCAATATTTACTACGTGTACATTTACTGTAACTAAATACTAAATCTTAGTAGAATATTGCATTACATATTGTACATAAACTCTATAAAACACTTTAAAATTAAATAAGCAATTACCGTATATTAAGGATAGTTTTTTATAGCTTTTTGTCCTTCACTACAATGTAACTTTTTATTAACGCATTTATTTATACATTAAACAATACTTTAATTTGATCTTTGAATGTTATCACCATAAGTTTTTATTTGATTAAATTAGAAGCCACACATAGTGTGTGTGATTAATATGACACAGGTCATAATTAATTATATTAATTGATTGATCTTTGTAACATTTCCTATTTGCTAAAAATGATAATCGTCCATTTTTAAACTTGTACAGATTAGCTGCATCAAAGTTCAGTCGGGTTAAAGAAGATAAAGTATGTAATATTAGTACTCTCAGCAATGACAAATTATTACATTAATAACATATTGACACATCTAGAAAAAAAATGAAGTTGGATTATAAAATCCAATGGTTATAAAATCAGTTAATATAAGGTAAAAACAATAAACGATTGCTGTATTATTTACTATTGTTAACAAAATTATTAATTAAATGTTTGCGATAATATAATAATACTAGTTATCTAACAAAATTTTTTTTTCAATATTGTTAAGATTTATAATCAAATATTTTATAATATTTAATCCAATATAAATAAAATGGATGTTATTTTAATTTTAATTAACAAGTGCATGTTATAACTCTATTAAATTTTATGATTGGTAATACAACACCTATTTCAATGTAAAAAAGGAAAACATAAGATACTTATAAAAGGTAACTTCATGTGGGCGATTAAATATAAAAAGTGTTTATCAAGAGATGTGTCAGTAATTCAGTTTATTTATTGGTCGGTTTTTGTAGATATATGTTGTTATAGTTTACGAGTTCAAAGTGTTTTTCAAGTGGGAGTAGATGCATCGTTATTTATATTACACATATATAAGTGTTTGTTTCCATATTCTGATATACTCCCATTGCTCTGCAAGAGATTTATCCCATTTGTATATGCATAAATCATTATATATAACTTTGTTGAACAGATAAAACATCTTCAGATTTAAATGCGACCTTAACTATAAACAAATAAAATATATTTTATGTGGTGATATGTCAAATACTTTTTTAGATTAAGTATTTAATGTACTATATCTCATGCCATCCAAGACTAAACACTCAGTTCAATTTATGTCTAATATATCAAACTTATTAAGTTATTTATTTATACCGGGTTATTTATAAAATGAAAAGTGAATAACTCTGCATTCTTTGTATTGTTTTTAAAAACAAAGAACTTGCTTGCTTTATATGGTTTCTGTTTAATTATTTTGTTAAGTCGTAAATTATTTTATGATCATGTTATTTAGATATAAAAAAAAAATAACACATTTAAGAAAGTTGTAACATGTTATTATACACAATAATGTTATTTCATCGTGTTTTCGGAATATAATATCATTAGGAAGATTTAATTTTGCTTAATTATCTTATCTTGATAACATTTTAAATAAGTTTACAATTTTATTGTATTTTAAAACATTGCACATTATAAATTAAAAAAAAAAACTATAGTATATGTATATATATTAAACATGACTTTGTATAATATAAAGCTTATTCAATATCAAATAACTTTAAAACAAATATAAAAAAGTGTTTTTTACGTTCTCTTCGAGGTTATGTAAAATTTTATAAATATGTGCTTTGGTTCTATAAAGACCAATGTCACATACTATTTTTGACAAATTGCGTTTTTGCATTAAAAGACAACATTTTATTAAGTCAAGGATTTTTTTTAAATATCTCATAAACGTTAGAATGGCTGATGTTGATCATAACCTATTTATAAATTAAATTATAAATACGTGACTAGAAATTAATAACTACATAATAGGCTTTTAAGGACGAATTTAATAAAGATTTGTTATTACAATTAATAACAAATCTTTATTAAATTTTTAAACTAAATATTTGTTTTTTTTACACTTAAAACTATACAAAAAGTAAACTTTAAAATCTACATATGCTCTAATGATCAAAACTGGCTCTTAAAAGTTGTGATTAAAGAAGTTTACTAAATTTGTATTGATATTAATATCGGTTAATAAAATTTTAGTTACAAGGTTACTCTTGTGTGTCATTATGTTGACAATTTAGTAGCATATATTCAAAAATGCAATAACAGGAATAACTTTGTATGATTGTTTTATATAAATTTTTTATTACCATGTTGACATAACTTAACACATTCACTCAGTTATAATTTTAAAAAAATTACATAATAAATTGGTACTTGTTGATACAAATTAAACAAAATTTAACTATGTTCTTTTTTTCTAGTAACAATAGTGGATTAGTAAAAACAAAAATTAAAATATTTTTTTAAGTGTATTATATTGATTGCTTTACATCTCTGTTTCAATAATATTTAATTTTGTACTTAGTTTTTGTTTTCTTTAAAGTATTTATTAGTTAAACCATATTATTTTAAAAACATTATTTTCTTTCACTCATTCATCAGTATTTGTTTTAAATTTTAACAATGATGTTTCTTTTCTTTCATTCCTATAATTCCGCAAACAAAGTTAAGCATTAAAAAGAGCAATTTTAGCTAAAATAAATGTTTTTTATTTACTAATATTCTAACAATAAAACGCAGCAATAGCAGCACATACTTAAACTTAAGGCCTGGTTACACAGTCCGAGCTAACATCTGAGCTGGCCTGCAGTGCAGCTCTGGCACCGTGTGACCGCATCATACGAGTTACCGTTCACATGGTGCGAGTAGCTGCACTGCAAGTAACTGACTAGGCCAGCTCGGATGCTAAGATTGCACTGTGTAACTAGGCTTTTACTGCTTTATTGTCCAAGGTAAGTTGGGTTTTGCAATTTTTTTATTTTTCAATAACATTTTTGATATTGACCGCATTAAAAAAAACTTTGTTGATACTTTACACAACATGTTTTGGAGGTACATTTTTAGACATAATTACAAAAAACCTTAAAGATACTACGATACAAATGCAAAAATATATTAACTTTTGCGTTACTATAAAAAGTCTAATCAGTTTGTCCCGACTTTGTATTTGCACTAATGTTTTGTAGTTACTAAAGCTTGCACTGTAATAAATTATTACAAATAAAATTAGATATTTGAGACATATGCTGCACTTACATCAAATATATGTATAAATTTGAATTTGAATTTAAAGTTACAGACCTACTCTGTTTAACCTTTATGTGAATCGGAAATAAAACACCTTTTATTGACGGCATAGGTACCCAGGTACTCCTTAACATAACACGTTTTGCACATTCCATTTGTTGCTTCTGATAAAAAAGAATATATTCCGAATTTAGAAAATCTGCAGCAGTGATTAAGCCAAATATTGAAATAAAAAGTTCCGGCTCAGATGAAAGCGCCAATAAAGATAAAACGCAAAGTACAACTTTAGTTAGACTAACTGAAATGGTTTATTTATAATAAAAGTCAAACAATTTAAAAAAAAATTGCGCCAATTTTTAGTGCATTATCTACAACATAAAAAAATGCATACATTTTTTATAATTAAAGTTTTTCAACCATTTATCAAATAAAGATTTGATTTATTTTTAAGGATTTTTATTGCAGCTAGTATTCATACCTACATCTAATAAAAAACATATATTAAAATTAATTATTTTTTATTTGTGCCGCTATGTCTTTGATGTATTCAAAATGTTTCTAAAGTTTTTTGCTTTAATAACCAGATCAGTATTTAGATTAAGTTATAAAGTAAATTAGAAAAAAAAACTATAAGCCATCTAACTGTGTAGCAATAGATAAACAGATATTTTTTTATAAAAAGCATACAAAGTTTACTCAGTTCCTTCTAAGCCAGCAAATCACGGTATAAAAATGTTTTGGTTTTGTGAAGCGGCAAGTCTATTATACACTAAATTTTATACTGTTGAACTACCAGAAGGTGAACACCAAGTCAATGTTAGTGAAAATGCAGTTATTGATTTAGTTAAAACATATAAAAGTTCTGGAGACAAAATTATGAACGCTGCATTTTAAATTAAAAATGAGCAAGATTTTGCTGCAGTTTATAATTTAGTGGTTTTGCGTTGCCAGGCTTGGCATCACAGCTAGCAGTAGACTTTTAAAGCATGAGTATATTAAAGTAATGGTAATTGAATAAAGTTTTTATATGACCTACTATTAGTTTTATGTTTTATTTATAATATTATATTTTTCAACAGTTTGAACTTTGATATTTCCAAATTAAAAACCGATCGGGAAAAAAGTTATTTTGTATTTTTGTTTAGAATCAAATCTTAAAAGCTAGTTTTTATTTTTCCTTCCTGGTATAAATCACCCTGTGTATAAAAACCTTTTTTTACCAATAACTTTAACCACTTTAGATTTTATTGATTTGGAACATGTCTATTATAGACAACATAATTCAGCAATACCAAATTGTATATCTAATAATTGGAACATCCGTCTGATGTAAACGCTATATACATAAATGATCGTTAGTCATAACCATTCTGATAGCAGCCTAAATTGCAGAGTTACCATTTGGTTTATACTTATGTTGTCTTAATATTTATCTTTAGATATCTTTAAGTTTATCTAGCTTGTTGTGGAGTATTAACAAACAGTTGGCTGTGCTAGCTGTACATTGGTAGGAAGTAGTTTCTATTCTATTAGTTAATTAAGGATTATGCAATATAAAGAAAACATTCTTTATTTACTGATTACTGTGCCGCAGCTTTTTTATTGGTTTTTGAATCATTACATGTATACTAGTATGAAAAACTTTATATTCTTGGTATTTTAAAAGTTTGAATAGTTTTTGAACTATTGCACACTATATATACTCGTATAAAAAATCTCATTATCTGGATATTTTAAAAGTTTATAATAATTTTGCAATAAATTAATTTTTATTACACATTAGCAAACAGCAAATTTAGGTTTTTAAATTGCAACTTGAAAAAGTTTTTAATCAAAATTCTACCTGTCAATTTATAATTTTCCACTAAAAAAGTAATTAAATTCTTTTAACAAAATAACTGCTATATCTTTTTTGATAATCATTTTTACTTATTTGCTTGTATAGTCAAATAGATAGACTTATGCTTTTGCAATTTTTTGTTTCTTAGTTTGAATTAACATACTTATATAACTTTAAAGTTAATCAACTTAAACTTATATAAATTGATAATTGTAATAAATCTCACACATTACAATTACAGTTTTTTTTTATAAATTTATTATATCTTGAAAAATATTATATCTTACATCATAACATTATAACAATATAAAAATTTTAATTATTACTATTATTTATTTACTTTCCATTAAGTATAAGCTCAGTTTACTCATTAAAAATGATTTTGTTTACATATATTTTTCAAAATTACAGTTGAAGTTAAAGTTAATATTTGCATATAATTTGGATAAAACACAGATTTTACTGAATGTTACTGAATACTTTTATTTTATATTTAAAAACAAGTATATGGGTTGAAATAAAAAGAAATTATTGATTTGATTATTTTGTTTATTTGTGTTTATATTTGAATTTTTTAAGTATTTTTATTATTAATATTAAAAATTACATTAAAACATTTGTTAAAATCATTTTTATAATAATATTCAACTTTTATTATTTATACAGTAATTAATTAAATAATGACACATTAAAATATTGTATAACGAGTTTATTTTATGGATACAGTTTGTATTGCTTCAGTTGGTGGTATTATAATAAAAACAACGGCATGCGTCGTCTGTGTTACTTGATATAATGTAGTATGTGAAACGCGAATTTTCTTTTATGTATAATATTAATAATAAAGCACTTATATGTGCGAAAAAGGGTCACGTGTGCCGTATATTAAACAAAAGCATCTCGTAACAAAGAGTAAACATCGAGAACCATGTCGCGTGTTGTTATTAGGGTTAGCTACCCCATTGTTGATATCACTTATCGTCTTTATCGTTGCGTGGGAGCATACTAACAATATCACCCACTATTTGCAGGAAAATTATTACTAAATGCTACTAGAAAATAATTTATGTTTATTTATTGCTTTAAGATTGTGGCCGTTTTGATAAAATTCAAAGCGCTGAATTGTGAAATATTGCAGACACGAAGTAATCTCACATAGAATTTTTTTACGGGGTGCTACTAACAGTGAAAGAACTTCATTGTTTTATGGTTGGTGAAAAATAAGGGGCGACCCTTTCGTCTTCTCCACCCCGTGATTAAGTTCACACTAAATTAAATTCAAACCAAAAGTTCTATTATACATTAGAAAAGCGAAAAAGGCCACTAATTGCTCCGTTAATTCTTTTAAGGAATGTCAACTTCAATTTAAAACTGCAGAATCCAATAAAACCAAGACAAAGAGTGGTAGCACTTTTCATTTTTAACTGGGAGACGAACAATAATTAGGAATTCCTTGATTATTTCACGTAATTGTCTGGGCTTTGGAACTTCTTTAGAGTGTCATTAGCAATAATAGATGAGGCGGTAGACCAATCAGCGGTCAGAAGGGTTCGAACCCGAGTCGTTAACTCTGAATAAATTATTGTTTCTCAATTAGCCTGTCTTTTTGGTGGAAAAAGTAAATGCGGACTTTCGTTTCGAATAAACTTTAATTCCTCACTAACTTTAATTACTGTTTTATTTAACTTTCAAATAAAGTAAATCCACTGCAAATCGATCAGATATCATTTACCTATTTACGTGATATGTGAACGGGCAGATATAAACACCAATAAATGACAAATCGGAATATATTGATAAATTGCGACAGATTTATTCATATTTATTCATAACATCAAAATGTGTATATTGATATTTAATCAAAACTTGTATGAAATAAATGTTTACATAAAATACACATCTTCCAATAAAAGTGATATCAATTATTATCTATATACTGAACTTATGTTGCTATGTTGATATAAACAATTAAAATAAAACCCACATGATATTAATTAAATCCTATTTTTATCGAGGGGATCATCAAATATCGGACATTTATTGTATTTATTACTAGAGATAATGTTAATTATGCCGATATGTCAATCCCTTCACAAATATAATAATAAATTTTAGAAAAGGCTGAATTCCTTTATTGAAACCGAACCGATAGTGTCATTATTAAAACGACATAATTTACATTAATATCCCCATTTTTGAGATAATATTTAATCACATTATAACTATAACGCCGATAATTGATGGAAAGATTTTATTATAGTATAAAGTCAACAAAGGTCCGTGTTGCAGTTTTGTTTTTGAGTTGTTGTATTTATTTACGAGACATGTTGCTCTCTGTTCGAATCTAGAGCGATATTCGTGTACAAGTAACAAGGACTGCATGATTGTCGGCTGGTATATGGTTCTTAGTGGGTGGCAACCCTGGTATCTCAACTCACTGATTGTCTTTTTCGTTCGAACTTTAACCTCAGAGTCGTTACTTTTATATATATATATACAAGTCAACCACGAAATAGCAAATTCTCACAAACCATTTTTAAACCAATCGTGCATTTCATGGGAAATGAAAATTACATACAAGTCTATAAAATTGATTATCAATAATTTTGTAAACCTAATTAATGTTTAGTGTTAATTTTAAATTGAACTTCTGCATTACTAGATTAAATATATTCCGTCGGATGAAACTCAAAATGCAAGATGTATAAATTGCTATCTCATAACATAATAATTTTGTGTATTGTAATAAAGTATTAAACGCTACATGTTTAATTATGTACATATAAAATTTAAAATAAAAATATATACATCAATATTTTATCAAAATAATAAATTAAGCGTGTTAATTCGTATAGCATATATTATTAAGATTGGCATAACTCAATTGTAACAATAATAAACAAAGGTTTAAAAATATATCAATCCAAAATAGTTAACTTATTAAATACTACTATATCCGTTTTTTATAGTCCTTTTAACACTACTTTAGTCGTGGTAGTGGTGGTATCAATCCCACCGACGGACCCAATCTTTTTTTGTTTAATAACACTTTTACTTATTCTGGTTGTAATTAAAACTTTGTTATTTTTATATTATTTTGTATCGTATTGTTCCAAATATTTGTTGCATATCTGAGAATATAAATAAATAATGCTTTAATATTGTTAATGGTTTTAAAATTAGTGTAAGACACAAATTTAATCAATAAGTTTATTATTCATATTTTAAGAAATGTTGTTGTAAGATTCAAACCAGTTTTTTTGATAAATAAAAAATAATAATTTTTGTATAATAATAAATTAATTTAAAGTTTTGCGTTATTTATCATTTTTTTAAATTAAAAACTTGTCAGACAATATTATTATACCTTGAAGCGGCTAATTAAATAAAGACAATTGTTTTGGTTTTTTAAATCCTTGACATCACGGTTTCAGAAAACCGAAACAGTTGTATGGTAGCCTGTTTTGTAGTTATATTGGGTTCAAGTAATTGATTTTTTTTTTTAATTTAATTATATTATTGTTTAAATATATACTTATGACAGGCTCGACAGTCTATTTTTATTTATTGAAATTTTTAAATCTACATTATTAAAAAAAAAACGATAAAAACACATTGTTTTGAGTTTACTTAACATATTATCAGTATAGTTGGATAAAACTTGAGTACTTAAAAAGAGTATGATTGGCTTTGTTCAGAATCAATTTTTAAATTTACATATTTTCCAAAAAAAGGACACCACAAATTTTTGACAGTAACGACAATTAAAAAAAAAGAAGTAAAAACAAGAATATTAAATATTACAAAAAAAAATATATTTATAGTTTTTTTTAAAGAAAAAAAAATCAGATCTTGCTAAGAATCATATTCCTTTTTGGTATCGGTATGTTGATGATATTTTGGTTTGCTTTAAAAGTACTTTACGCCAATTAAACACTTTTCTAACTTACAACAATAGTATTTATTCCAATATTAAGTAAACCAACCTATACAGGCTCAACTATTCCGTTTGACTCTGTAAATTCTAACATTCACAAATTAGCAGCTTACCATTCAATGGTCCATAGAACCTTCAGCCTATCATAAACACCAAATTTTTAGCAAAAAGAGCTTAATAAAATTATATCAATAAATCATAACAATAAATGTCTAAAAAACACAATTAAAAATATTATTACTGAGAAAGAGCATAGCCAAACTATACAGTTAACTTATCCTAAAATAAATGTCATAGAACTCATAAAATACATTTCAATAACATATTTTGGTATATGTTATTCGAGAAAATAAAAAAAAAATTTCAGTAAATTTAATTATAAAGTAGCGTTTAAATGACAAAATAGGTAATCAAACATTTTATTCAACGCTAAACACCGCACAAATATAGAAAAATATTTCTTAAAACAAGATCTATAATACATTGCCGCTTTTTTTAGATTACGCCATTCAGATAGTACTTTTGCAAATCATATTTTAGAAATTAGTCATATACTCCCGGATATTGATAAACTTAAAATAATTCTCAACTGTTCTCAAGACAGAAAATTAAATTTGTTAGAAACTCTTAAAATTATTAAATCAAAAAATAACTTTTTTGTAAAGTTGCTTAATGATCAAACCAACTTGTATAAATTTTGTTTGTTTGAAATAACTTAATCCTTTCCTTTTTTGCGGAATGTTCTTTGTCTTCTTTACTTTTAAGTAAAAACCGCCATTCATTTATTTTTTCTTACCTGCTTAATCTGTTTTTTCTTTTTCTATTATTGTATGCACTTCATAATCATTTTAATTATAATAATTTCAATGTAATATTCTACTTTTCTGTACATTTTATGTTTTATTGTTGTATACTTGTATACTTGTTTGTATTACCGTCCGATGATGGTCTTGTAAAAGTTGAAACATGTTAAGATTTTTTAAATATATTTGAAATATAGTACATAGTAAATGTGTTTTATTTATTGCATAATAATACATTTACCGTACTTGGATTCAACTTTAAACATTTACATTTGTATCCTTACTTATATTATTTGTATTATTAACTTTTTTGTAGATTGTAGTTGTATTTTGTTGTGCAACCAAAGAACCAAATACTATCAAGTATAACAACAGACAACAAAATTGCAATATATTTATAATATAAAGATCATTGTTTTGATTTTCACAAATCCTTTTGATCGTCTAAACTTTTTACATATGGACGTGACAATTTTAGTATTTGAGTTTTTTTAATCATTTAAAATAAAATCATAAGAATTTTTACAAACTTTATTAAAATTAAAACAAAATAAACAGTACATATAACATAGTTATACTGGCAATTGTACAGCATGCAAACAAGTGTTTTTCTTTTTTAGTTACTAATATGTTGAGAAATATAAATTCAACTACCAAAATACGCTCAAAAGCCAACGAATTGTTTTACGTTTTTTGTGTACTCCCAAAGTATTTTATTAATTGTATTAATATCTCTTTTAATTTGATTATAATATATTATAATTTTTGGTTTTGAAACAATAGTTTGCTTTACTATACCTATTGTATGCATCGATGACAAAAGAACAACGGAATTGTTCAATCAAATTTTAAGTTCAGCGCAGTAGCAAGGTAAAAACTAAAATTGTCTGTAGTCATATTTTATTAGAACTTTTATATGTTTTAATTAAAGAACTATATTTTTATCAACATTGACTTGACGTTTACTTTCTGTTGGTTGACCAGTATAAAGTTTACATTGTAATTGATAAACATTAGCCTCAGTACAAACAAAAAAAAAGTTTTCAATCACATTTGCTGGCTTAAAGAATTATACTGAGTAAACTTTGTATGTCTTATAAGGGAATAAGTGTTCATTTACTTTTATACATTTAGATGACTTTTCTTTAAATTCCCTTTTAGCATAATTCAAATATTGCAAATTTGCGCAACTTTGTCAGTTCTAGCTTTCTGGTTATTAAAGCAAATAATCCTTAAAAACATTTTGAACTAATCACGAGGCATGGTAGCACAAATAAGAAATAATGATTTTAGTGCCACAATTCGGATTTATGTTTTTTATTAAATTAATGTATGAATATCAACTGCAATAAGAATTCTTAAAAATGAATCAGATTCTTTTTTGGTAAATAGTTGAAATACTCTAAAGTTTAAAGTGTTGTTAACAAATTGCTAAATTCTTTTTTGATTAGTTTCTCTTAAATTAATGTACACATTTTGTTAGCTTGGTCCAGCTAAGGTTGTACTTTGTGGAAGCGTTTTATCTTTATTGGCGCCTTTATCTAGATTAAAACTTTCTGCTTCAATATTTGGCTTTGTTCTCAGATTGTTCCGATTTACTATTTTCTAGTTCCAAAACATATTCAATTTTATTAGAAGCAACGCAATGTGCATAACGTATTTTTGTTACAAAGTACTTGGGTACCCATGCCAAATTAATGAAAAAAATTTTTTTAGTCAGTAACATAATAAGATTAATAATAAGTAAACATATAAATATTTTTATTAACGCAAACAAATATTTGTAAGTTACATTTTAATTTTTTGTATTACCTCCTCTAGCCTCCTACGGCAATTTATACCACTAATCAATAAAAACTCAACTTTTAACACATCTGCCTAACATGTTCTAAATATGTTTAATTGGGTTAACTTGGTAGAGCAAGATGGAAAGTTTATTTTTTTAACTTCAACATTATTATTTAGTAACGCACTTTAGTAGATGCGGTCTTGCGTTATCTTGCATTTTGATAAAGTTATCTCCAATAAATATAGCAAATGGCACCCCAAGGTTTTTAAAATTCTCTGTTACATATTGTTGTTCTACCAAAGAACTTCTTTCAAGTGTTTCTACCAGTCTCTATAAACCGCTAAAATGTTTTTTTGGAAAGTATAACGGCTTACATTGAGAAATCTAGACACATAACTTTGACTTTGTGTGATTTGAAAAGAAAGGTTGGTAATCTTGGGCATTAGTATGACTAGTATACATTGGTATTGCAAAGTATTTAGCCGTAAAAAAATCTACGCGCGCGTTGGATCATATTGAATTGAATTGAATGATCTTTTGAATGGTCTTGTTTAACGCACGGATTGTTAATTCTTACTATTTGTTTACCCAATGCTTTTTGAAAACTTAAAAGAACAACGCTTAATTAAAGATTTGTATCTATCTTAACAATGCGAGCTCATACAGATCAGTGAAAACAACTGGATTTTAAGCACTGAAAGCGTTGAATTATTGAGTTGTTTACCAAATAAAAAAAAGTATAATTATCAAAAAAATTTGGTATGTTTTAAGGCCGGTACTTAAATTTGTAGTATTATAACAAAAACAATAACTTTTGCGTCGTTCCTATTTCTACATATAACAATTTATTTTTTACACGTACACTTAGAAAGGTCTAAACTATGTTTTGTATTTAATTCAAATTAAATTTGCAAATAGCATTAAAACGCATTCAAAAGTACTTAAAAACAATTTTATTTCTATATTTAGATTTTTTTTGGTTATTTCCAACAATAATTTGACTAAAATATAGTTTAATCTTCTTTGAATGTACTGGTAATAAAATTAATATACAAATCATGCTAAAGCTGCTGCTTTTGTTCAAATACAGGAAATTAAGGTAGCTGGTTAGTATGCTCTTAATACCTAAAAAATAAACTCCAAAGACAACAATTGTCAATGACAAAAGAGGCAGGTGATGTGTTCAAAACTCGTAATTTCAAAATACCTAATTTGCTTTATAAAAATTAATTTAATTATTAGAGAGAATATTTTGCAAAACAATAAAAAAAGTTTTTAATAGTAAAGATTTTGTTGTTAGTTTTTTGCATATATATTGGTCAACCCTGATCTATAGAAAAGAAAAGTTACATTATATTTAAAAAAATTTTACTTATTTTATAGTATAGTAATAAGTAGTAATAACATTGCTTACACACAATTTGTATTTATTATTACACAAGGTACATTGGCGTAATTTTAAATTTTTTTGCATTTTTTATACATATTTCTATCATCAATTTGCCATTTAAACAACTTTTTACACATAATACACAACTTTTAATAAGAATTTTAAACAACCATTTACTGTTTAGAGAAGTAAAACTAAAACTTTTATTTACAAAAAAAAAAAAACTTTAAAATTTAAAGTTTTTTTTAAATTAAAATCCGCAACTATTTTATGTAATAGTTTTAGCAAGTGTGGTTTTACTTAATCTATATATATTAAAAACTAATTAAATATATGTTTTGCATTTAATAAAAATATATTGTTTTTTGTTTCTTTTACTAGTTAATTGAACTTATATAACTTATATAATTTAAGTTTTATTTATAAATTATGCAGCTTTTACCAACAAATATGTTTGTAAAAAACCCCTCCTAAGCAGTAGTAACTAGAGAGGTTTTTTTAGAAATGTGTTTGTAATTTTATCTATATTGTTTTTAATGTTTGCAATTAGTTTTGAAAAATGAGTTACTAATATTATTTCTAAATTTATGCCTGGCATCATATGTTAATGGTTCTAACATATTAGGGTAATTTTACGTTAGTTCGGACAAACACATCACCGATTTTGATCAAATTTTGTATACATGTTTGGTGTGAAAAAAAGTAATTTTTTAGGAATAGTTTGTTTTCTTTCAGTTTTTGTGCTGTAAATAAGCAAAAAATAGTCAAAAATCATATTGAAAAGGGTGTATTTTATAGGAAATTTTCCACAAAAAATAAAAAAAAAATAATTTTTTATTGAAAATTTTGAGCAAAATCGGAGATGTTGATGTGGGGACGATTGTTCAAACTAACGTGGAATTGCCCATTACTAAAAGTAAAAAAAACCTAATAAAAAGAAAAAAAAATAGAACACAAACAAAAACAAAATGAAAACAAAAGCCATCTGTACTTAACAAATGATAATAGCATATGAAAACAATAATCAAAGATATTGCTAAAACTATAGAACAAAACATAGAGAGATAAGCTGATACCAGATTAAAAATTAGTACTAATATTAAAAAAAGATACAAAAAACTGAAACAATTAGAAAAGAACAGCTGTATTAAGCATTATAATAAAAATTTATAAACAGATGGTAGAATGGTACATTATACTTGAAAATGTAAATGTGGTATAGAAAACATATTACAATAAGAACAAAACTGCTATTATACTGTTTAAATCTGCACAATGTACTGAATATTGAAAATTCCGTAAAAGTTTTTGGTGATAAACTAGATGATAATCTTGAATGGCATTCACACTTTACTACTTTCTAGTATAGGGCTTTTCAATAAAAAATTTCAATAAAGTTTAAGCTTTGCGATTACTTGTAAAAAATGATATTTAGTAAATGCCCACTTGCAGGTAAAAAAAATGTATCAAAATCTAATCGCACAATCTGGTGGCCAATTTATGTTCAAGTTTTGCAAAATAATGCGCCTAAAAATGTATTAAAAACTTAATTCTGCTAGAAATAAAAATTGATTATACTTAAATTGTTTAATATAGACGAAAAAAAATTAGTTAGCATTCTACGGTAGAACCCGCATTTACTGTAATTCCAGCATCTTTGTTGTTGTCAAAAAAGTAAGGTTTTATAACTCTGTCAACCTAAAAACTGCACCAAACAATAACTTGTTGAGACTACAGAGGTTTCTCGACTATTGTTTTTAGATTTTTAGAATCCCAGATGCGACAGTTTTGTCCCCAAAAAAACAAAAGTTCGGCGTTTTTTATAATAGGCCAGTTTTAATTTCTGGATGAGCAACACTTTATAAGCATGTAGACTAAGATTTTTATAAAGTATGCAATGCAAGCTAGACTGTGAAATGTTTATTTAATAAACTTCTAACAAAAACTCTTTATTTGTATGATCTCTGAAATTTATCTAAGCACTGTAGTAAAGATGTATTAAAATCTATGTACTATGGCAACTTTTATTAAGTTATACTATATGGAATAATAATAAAAAAAAAACAAATGATGCCGAAAATATCTTTATAATTTAATAAAAGGCGATTAAAGTAGTTTGTGGTTTAAAGGTATTTTGTAAAGATATCTTTAAGACACACAATATTTTAACGTTCTTTAGTGTTTTTTTCTAACTTTATGTTATGTGTTTAATAATATATTTATAAAAAAATGTAAAAATCTAACAAGTAATAAAGATAATTATTTTTTATTTTTTTTAATTATATTTATATGAGAAACGGTATTACTATACAAAATGTTATACAATGTTTTACCAAATAAAGTTAGTTCTTATATTCTGCAATTGCTATCAATTAAAAAATATTATTTTTTCTGTAAGAGAAAGGATGTATAGTTTTCAATGTGTACTTCATTTCATTTTAAAGTATCTATGGCCATGTATGAGCGAAGTGGTACAAATATTGTTGTTGCAAACATTGGGGATCGGTTCTTTAACATAAACTCTGGTCTCATAATTTTTTTTAGATTTTTTGTGCTACCCAGTGCCGAAATTTTTACGGTACAACTTTTAATTTTTGACCTTTTTTTTAGCAATTTTCAAACGCCTGTAATTTTGTAGGCATTTTTTTTGCATATTATTGAAGGTGACATTTATTGCTTAAAACTAATTAAAAATTTAAAAAAAAATTGTTAGAGACATTACCGTTAATTTTTAAAATATTTTTATTCTATTAAAAACTAATTAAAAAAAAGAAACATGTCGGGTATTTTAAATTTTTAGTTTAATAAGTCAAAAAGATGCTTTTATATGTTAAAGTCTCAAACTTTAAAACATGGTTTAATTTGGTATAAATCATATCAAAGATAATGTTTTTGCTTAAAACTGATTCAAATACTTTTGAAGCATTTCCGTTAAATTAAAGGTTTTAATTCTATTATAGACAGATTTAAATAAATAAAGGTGTCGGGTATTTCTTTTTAGCTAAAAATATAATTTAAAATGTTATTGATATGTCCCAAAATTTTTAGGATAGGCGATATAAAACTTTCTAAAAAATCGGTGTTTTTGTAATCAACAAAAATTTCGAAACAAAAAACTATTCAAAAATAAGGATTAAATTATTACAAGTTTTGTCAATTTTTTATGCAATATTTAAATTCTACGGAAAACTTTAGATAAAATAAAACAGTTTTCTATATATATTTAGAGATTGATCTGTAATATAACTGCTGTACAACTTTGTGAATAAGTGTTCTTTTTAGAATTTTTAAAGTTAAGAGCTTGTTTTATTTACTAGTTGTATAAATAACTGACGTTTTGTTAAAAAATTTAAATAAAATGTCACTGTCTATTTCATTTAAGTAAAAATTTAAAAAATATACGAAAAAGAAAGTATACCGTAATTTGTATATTTAAGGAAAATCTAAGTTCACTTTTGAAAAACAAATCTAAAACAATGTTTTTGGTAACTGTATGATTTTTGTTGTTGTGCACAATAAAGAATGTGAGCAAGTGGAATCTTCTTCAGATATGTCGTGCACAAAAAATCTTTTTTCTATTTCTTATAAACATAAATATATGCTTCTAACTTTCTAATACTGTCCAAGTTTCAATTTTAATTTACTTTAAACGGAATTTTCTTTTTTTGACAATTACGGACAACAATTAATTAGTAAATATTTTTTAATTGTTTTTGTACGCCGGTCCTTTCTGTTATTTTTTATTAACCATCTTCAGAGATATAATAAAAAACGTTGTAATTTAATTTATATTAATGATTAAGTGTTTGCAACTTCGTTTTTATTATAGCTCTAAAGATGGTTAATAAAAAATAACCAAAACCAGTCAGCGTACTATAAAAATAAAAAAAAAAATTACTAATTAATTGTTGTCCGTAATTGCCAAAAAAAAGAAAATCCTCTTTAAAGTAAACATAAATATATGTTTTTTTTTTAAATTTTATTATAAAAAAAACAGATTGATATAATGATAAAAACTACAGCCAGCGATATTAAAACACTTGAATTATCGCGACGATTGATAAAGTTGTTTTTTTGAGTGTTTACAAAAATTCGATTGCTGATATCTTAGAAAATTCAATATCTCCCATTTTAAAAATTTCAGAGTATATCAATAACATATAAAAGTATCTTTTTAACCTATTAAACAAAAAATCTGCTTTTAATAGAATATAAACATTTTGAAAATTAACGGAAATGTCTTTAACAAACAAATTAGAATTTTTGATTAATTTTAAGCAATAAATGTTATCTCTAATAATTGGCCAAAAAATCACTAAAAATGTCAAAAATTTACATTTTTGAAAGTTGTACCACCCTAAATATCTCCGCACTGGGTAGCACAAAAAAATCTAAAAAAATCAAGGGACCAGAGTTTATCTTAAAGAACCGATCCTCAAAGTTTGCGACATAAAAAAATATTTTTTGTACCACTTCACTCATACATGGCCCTATGTTTATCAATGTTTTGTGATATTATTTTTTTTTTGTTTGTGTATTATTGTATTGATTTTTATATTATCATAAATATTTGTATAAATTAATCTTTGTAAATTTTTGCAAGTATATAAATAAATCTACTTTATTTTACCCTAACTACTTAAAGAATTACATCTTCGCAATCAATATCAAGTTAAGCAAACAAAAAGTTTTTATTTACATTGATGCAACAAATAATAATGTATAATCAAAATTAATAAAGGTTACATTGAAATCAAGTAGATTGAATATTTTAATAAGTTTATCAACTGCTGGCTTCTTAACCCTATGCTTTGTCAAATTTAGTTCGTTTTAATCTTTTGGTACAAATATTTTAAACATAACTTAAATTTGTCGGTTTTATTTTACTGTCCTAAAACAAAAATTCTTGTTTTATAAAAGTTTTAGTGGGTATCATCATGTTTCATACATGTTGACAATGTAGTGAAATAAAATTGATGCAATATTCCAATTATTTCTGTATGAATGTTGCTAGAAGTAAGCAAGATATATAATGTTATCCAACATTATAAATTGTCATTTTAACAAATCTTGCTAGCTAACAATATAAACGCTTATCACATTAGAAGATTTGGCAAATCTGACCATTTCTTAGATAAGATAATAAAAATATGTATAAAATTTTATTTGGTTTAAGTGAAAATTTAAAGGGATAGCAATAAATTTTTTTAAAAATAATAATTCATTTTGTTATCAAACAAAATTTGTTAAAAACAGTTTATATTGTTAGTTAGCAGTAAAGTAAATAGCAGTAAATTCTTCTTAGCAGCTTTTCTTTCATAAAAACTGATTTTTAAGTACTGTTGTTAAGCCTTAGATACAACAGAAAAAATTAAAATCACTTATTTAAGTTTTATTTACTAATATTGTTAATAGAACAACGCCGATGAACGCAAATTTGAACAATCACAATTAAGAGGAATGTTTATCTTTATTATTCAATTACATAAATTAATTAGCATTATCTTGTTTTAAGTTAAAATAATTTTTTTTTTCAAGTTTTTATTATTATTGCGTGTTTCACAGCTATTTTACATCGACCCATAAGTCTTACAACTTGTTTGAAAAAGGTTGATGGGACCAACGGCTTATTAGGTGACTTCCGAACCACTCCGGTAATAAAGAGCAAGTTATTATTTTTGCCATATTTGGAAATTAAACCCCACACTGTCAGCGTGCTACGCTAACGCTCTATAACTGAGCTATCTTTCCGTAATATGCATTTTCTTTTATTTGTCTTCTATAATCTAATTTAATTTTTTTCTTACAAGTTTTTTCTTTTACTTTGACTTTTTTCAACTAGTTCTAATATTTCTTTTATTAGTTTTATCTTTTAAAATACTTTTTATCATTTTTTGCACCACTATATTCTGGATTTACTACACGTAGGTTTCATTGTGCTCATTGTACCTTTTCCACTAGTAACCTCACTTTGTTATCCTTGTATACAACAATTTTATGTGGCTAATATATGCATGTACATCGCTTAAAGAGGTTTCCTTTATACTGGTCATGTTAAGCTAACTTCCTAACATAGACTCTATTGCATGAGAAGACCGAGCATGTATAGCAAGTGCTTGATCGTATTGTCATCTATTTCACATTTTCTACACGATGAGTTGTTTCTAACATCAATCGTGCGCATGTGTTTTCTTAATGTTCTGTCAAAATCTATGTCAAAGTTTGCAGGTTCTTTCTAAACAGTTGCAAATAATCAGCTGTCTTGGCGTTTGTTTGCTGCCTGGAGTTTTATTCCAACGTCTTTTAAATGCATTGTTTGTGTTGATTTTTAGTAGGTTATTAATTTTTGATTTTGAGTAATAAAGTGGTCCAGGGAACGGGTCTACACAACATCAACCTTTACGCGCTCGTCTGCTTTAATGTTACCTACTTTGTTAAAATATCTTTGCACCTAGAGAAACTCAAAGTTATTTTCACATATTGCTAAAGTAAAAACACGGTGACACTCAAAAATTAATTTTGTTAAGTTTGTTTATGGCAATTAAGGACACTATATCCATTTTTATCAGACCATATGTTATTTTAACTTATTCTGCTTGAAAGCTTGTGTGCGTTCTTAGTGTTGCCATTTCTTTAACATAAAAGTTGTCGGGTGGCAGACACCGCATTGTCTACGTTTTTTTTTTCAAACGTCAATATTTTCGGTTTTTTGGTTCACCCACACTCTCATATTAAATGTAATTACTGTTAAATGAACACTAATTATATATTAGACTAACATATTGAAATAATAAACGCTATAATATTTTACATTTCTTTGCCGGAGCTGGGGCTCAAATTTGCTACAAATTATGCGCCAAGATTTGAGTTAGGCGTTTCACACAACTGAGACATTATCCGGTTACGGCTACAGTTGGTTGTTGCAACTGATTTAGTTTGCTTTTAGACGTTTTCTGTCTAGGTTTTGTTTACTATATTTTTTTCTTTTTTTTAAAAGGCGTAATGAGGTGATGGTCTCAACAAGTGGCCCTTGAAAATAACTAACGCATGGCAATTCCTTTCGGTTTTCTTCTCTGCGTAAGTCCTGCTGTTAATTTGTCCTAGTAGTCATTGTCTCTAATGTGAAACTAGTTTGAGGTGAGCTAGTTTTGGCCTTGCAAAATTTACGCAATCTGCTGCGCACATGCTGTCCTGTCCCTGCCTTACTTCCTACACTGGCCTTCTCTTCTTTTTTCTCCCATTCTTGTGTTATTCAGCCTAGATATTTGCATTGTCTTTAGGTATTTTCTTAGTTTTTCTATATCTTCCTTAACTTCTTTCTCGTTGTATCCTCTTTCTTTCATAAATATTTTGTGCCGCTTTATTAAGTGCATCCCTTTTGGTAGTCCTACAATTGCCAGTTTAACTTCTAGTAAGATTCTTAAATCTCCATTTGGGATTAGTTGCCAGATATACTCTGACCATTTTAAGTTGCATTTTCTGTCAACTTCGAGATGGCGTATCTTCTGTTTGGATTGCTGAGCAAATCCATAGTAATATATTTAGAAACAGTTTCCATGTTTTTTCTACAGCTTGTCTGCATTGCTAAAAAAACACTTTAATTTTTTGCATCTTATATTTAGAGTTTTCCAATTTTATTTTTATTTTTAGAATTTTTTACATTAAGTTGCAAAGCATGTCCTTAAATTTACCGCTTAGCAAAATCGTTATGGTAACTGTTACGGCTCCTTTCTCCAACATGTGTTTTATCCTTCTACTAATTGTGGAGTTTACACCATGTGTTGTAACAACTGTTTTATTTTAATTTTAATAGTTATATTAAAAACGCTTTCAATATCTATAATTACATCCAAGATGGACATTTTGACTTTTAATGATTTTTTGATTCGATCTGTTACAACATGTAGGGTTGATTTTGTAGATTTTTCTTAAATAAATGCAAGTTGATTCGAGTGTAACGACTTAGTGATAAAGATTGTTTCTTACATTTCAAACGCTTCTAATTTTTGTTTATTTTACATTTATACAACCTCTACTCAGCTCGTATGTTTTTAGTGGTTTTTTCTAAATGCTTTTCTACCTTGTGTAATTCTAATTAATATATTTTCTGTTGTCTTTTGTAATTGTATAAACTTTAATAATTTAATTAAACTTGACTGAGATTCCGATAGATAAAAGTAATTTTATCTATAAATTCAAATCAATATTATACAATACCAGTTTATTAAAAAGCAAAAAAAGTATAAAAAATACATTAAAAACGAGTAGTTGATTAAATAATGCTTACAGTTTCTGAAACCGAAAGAAACAAGGAATGTGTTTCAAATATTGAAAAATGCAACCAAGTAATACCAGATGCCAACTAACACATAGATACAAAGATAGCAAATAGCAATGACCAGTCTGTATAATAGCGTTTTAACTGAACTTGTCACATAAATATCATTGTAATGTATTTGTACCGTTTAGTACGAAAGCATGTATAATGATTCTAGGTTTTGAAAATGTGGGTTTACAAATTAATACTGGAATTTTTATTCACAAATAAAATAAGATATAACTCAAGACAATATAGAAATTAATATGTCTATTATGTGATAAATTACATTCAGCATACTGCAGTTTATAATGGAAAGATGACTGATAAATACAACTATATAAGACGCCGGACGCACTTCTTGGTTATTTTGTGACAATTACTGACTTCTTAGTAGAAAATAAAATTTAATGCAACATTAGTGAATTAATAATTAGATGTTAACAGAGGTTAATGGTTATAGTATCTTTATAGGTCATCTTGGATGGATATTGTTAGTATTAATAATATGCTTAACATAGTGAGACGTCTAATCTCGCCATACTTCCTTTTAAGTAATCCATCAAACTTAGCGTTAAGTGTCAATCAACAAACAGTTAAATTGTTCTAAATTAACAAATGGATTGCTGCAATGTAATGCAATTGTGTAGTTCAGGTAGTAGAACAAATATACAGATAACTTTAATGATTTGAAACTAATTTCTTCGCTTATGTTTATTATATAATTATTTTTATAAATAACAGACTTGTATAAATTAATAATTTAAAATTAATATTTAACAAATTTGTTTGTTGTGTAAAATTACTTTAAAACGTTAAGTTGAAAAGAACAATTTAAAAAATCTACTTTTTAAAATAAATTAAAAGAATTTATTAATAAAATTGAAAACAGTATATATTGTTTTATTTGTTACCAAACTTAAACTACAACAAAATCAAAATTTAAAAAAAAAGTTTATTTATTTACATTGTGTGTTTATTTTGAAATGTAAAACATAAACTAAAACAAATAACTAAATACTAATATAAATAAAACAATTTTTTTTTTAGTTTGATTACAAAAAAACTGTTTATAAGTAATTCTGAATTAAGTTAAATTATTAATTGTATGTACATACGGTACATCGGTGTTATGCCATCAATTTTATAACTTACATAAATTTAAACTATGTTACCCCAAAATCAATTATACCAGATTAAAATAAAATATTATCTCTTTTACATAATATTGCTATGGTTCAATTCATATTTCATGTTACATTTGTTGTAAAAGCTCCTTATGTCACAGATTAATTGAAATAAACCAAAAAAGTTTTAAATATGTTCTACATTTGTAAAGAAGTTTTTTTATTAAGTATTAATATGTTGTATAAAGAGAACTAATAACCCTGGAACCTGTCGAATTAATCCTTTGAGGAATTTTATTCCTTTATACCCTCTTTTTATAGTAAAAAGGCTACATAAGTTCTAGGCATGTCATAGTTAAAGAGATTACATCTTTATATTGACGTAGAAATCGTAACCCCTGCTAGGTCTTTTATGCTACTTGATATTTAAGTTGTGATGGTATCTTATTGTTCATAAGCCGACGATTTTTAGTGTCACATTATTTCGTGTTTTATTTGAACCGGAGGTTGTTTTACAAGGCGTAGGAGATTTATTAAATAAGCGGCCTGCATGTTTGAAACTTGAGCTTTTCAAAGCTTAAAGTGCACTTTTGCATTCTCTGTGTTTTGAGTGTGTGTGTGGCTAAAAACTTTGAAAAAATTCATTATTTAATTAGGAATGATTAAGCGAGAGAACATTTTGAATTGTCTGCAGAACATATGTAAATGTCATGATGAGTTCGTTTCCCATCAAGATTAGCTAAAAGCATAATTGTATGATAATAGAACCAGTAGAGATAATACCATTGTCTATGGTGGTAGTACCGAGCATTACAAAGGTTGGCAATCTGTTTCCGAAACAAATGAATACAACTCGTAAGACAAGCTTAATTAAACCATATATCACTATCACCGAGCGTTTCCTCCTCTCCAAGATTTTGGATTACCTTGTTAGCTCGTTGTGGATTAATGATTCCAGATTTTTAATATAATATATTTACTTTAACAAATCCGTTGGTGGATTTATTGCATTCAGAATGTTGAGAAAATACCCGCCTAGATTTAACTTTATTTATAGCTATCGGATTCAGCTTTGTAACGTATAATTTCCTTAGCACAAACGCTGTGACATCTTCATTACAAATTACCACACAGATTTATATCTACAACGTACGTACATAAATTAAAGCTATGGTTCTTATTTCGTTGCATCCAATTACCCACAAACTCACATATTTAACTCTCCTGACACCATGTTTTCAATGAAACTTAATACGGTAATAATTTATTGTTATTTAAAAAAAATTATACTACATCACAAATATATTATTAAAAACGTGTAGGCTACAATTCAATATTCTTTTGTAATAAACAAGGAAGAACTTACAACTTTATCATTTTAATACATCATTGAATTATAAATAATATGTATTTGACATCAATGAAAAAACCAATTTACTATACTTGTCTGCGTATAAAAAAAAGCTGATAATTCTGATTAAATAAGTTTTATCAACATTTCTCTGGAATAAAACAGTTATAAACATAATATAGGAAAGAAGTACAACTTAGTAAGTATGTTATAAATGGGGATAAAACTAATTTAAAATATGACACAATTTATAATTGTAATAGAATTATAAATATTGCTATTATTGTTGTTAACCATTTTCATTTTATATTATTATAATAATAATTTTATTATAATAATATAAACAGTAAACTTATTATTAATTTAAAAAAATAGTATAATAAAACGTTTCAAACTAATAAATAAAATATAAAATAATTAGTCTGTATCACATGTTAATTTATTTATTAAAATATCATCTTTGTGGTTTTATATAATAGGGTACAAGAAAAAACAAAAAATGCAATTCTTGAAACATTTAGAGATGATAGTAAAGTAAATAAGTTTGTATATGCTACTCAAATAAAACTTAAAGAAAAAGATAACACGGAAGCTGAAAAATTGTCAATGATATTACCACAACCTTTACAAAAAGTGTTAATACATGACTTACTCTGTTATTTATCAAACATTTATTTTTTTATACATATTGCGGTTTAGGACTTATATGTTAAATGAAATTGATAAATAATTTTATTGTTTTTTTGAGCCAAATACTTTTGTGTGCAGCGTAGAGTTTCTTAGCAAACAACTTTTTTGATTTGAAGTAGATGAATGATTAAGTTAGTAGTTATAGATACAAAAACTGCACAAAAAACAAAGCTTACAATTACAAAAACTTCCCCGTTTAAGTCCAGTGTGCAGATGCTTATATTTTAGACTGTGAGGTGTTAGCCTTAGCATAAAGCTTTTAAGAATAACTTACGCTTGGCATTACCTCTTTGAACTGAGCTAGTTATTACTGTCCCCGGCCTTTTTCTTTCTAAAGCCTTTACATTTATCTCTTATTATTACTTTTTGTATCCTTTTATCTGCACAATCTTTTTTTTTCTTATTGGAAATTGCACGTGTACTGTGTGTTTTTTTTTTGACAATACGTTCAGAACAACCGGCTTAGCTTGCGCATTATCTTACCGGATTTTGTCAAAGATAGCATTTTATCCACCGGGGTAGTTCGGAAGTCATCTAATAAGCTATCAAACTTCTTCAAACAAGTCGTAGACTTACTGTTGTGAAGTAAAATAGCCGTAAAAAAACACAATAAATTTACAAAAATACTAACTACTTTTTTAATACACAAAATAGTTTTAGTTTACGTGTTACAGTTTTGAACATATTAGACCAACGCAAATTTTGTGTAATAGAATACTACGTGATGACTAACACAAATAAACTCAACTTTGTCTTTACCGCAAATATATATATATATATATATATATATATATATATATATATATATATATATAAAAAACTGTTGTTTAAAAAAAAATGATTGTTATAAAAATATATAAAGGGTGTTCAAGAAGTTAAGACAAATATTAAAGTGCTGTAGAACTTAAAAAATTTATTGAAAATGTAATTTTTTTTACAAACATATTAAGTAACATCTCCCATTTATGTATAAAAAAAAATATTCTCTATATGACCACTCAAGGCCGCGCGGCAATGAGCAATGCGTTCATTGAAGTTTTTGATAACGCGTTCACAAACATCTGGTAGAGTGCTGCTAATAACCTTGTAAATTTCTTCAATTAATTGGTATATTGTTTGTGGTTTGTTTACGTACATTTTTGGTTTTACAAATTTCTACAAAAAAACTCACAAGGCGTAAGATTGCATGGTCTAACAATTCATTCGCAAAGAAATATTTTTTTAAAGAATCTTGTCATTTAGCAGAGCAATTGTTTTACGGGATGTATGACATGTCGCATCATTTTGTTGAAACCAAAAGTTGTCATTTTTATCCACAACTGAAAAAAACCAATCAAAAATCATGTTTCTGTAACACTGGCGGCAGGTCCTTTATCATTGTCGGTACCACAAATTCTGCAGTTTAGCTTATTGACAAATCCACAGAAGTGGAAATGCGCCTCATTTGTGAAAATTATTCTTTTTGTAAAGTTATTGGTCTTTGCTTGTCGAGACAAAACCCACTGAGCAAATCGATGTCTTGTTCTATGATCTGCAGGCTTCTACTCTTGTGTAAGTTAAATCTTGTACGCATGCATTTTCAGATCTTTTGAAAAGATTACATGCAGTAAACTTGGTGATAAATTCAGTTGTTGGGCTCGTCGGCAAACCGATTCTCTGATGCTTACAGTCGCATTATCACGCACGACAGCAATGTTTTCTTGTGTTCTAAAAGAACACGGTTGTCCCGTTTTTTTAACATTTGAAGCAAAACCCATGGTTTCAAACTTTCGGAATAACTTACAAACTGTGGTTTTGGTTGGAGCACCGTTACACGCAATTCACAAACAGTTGCATTAGGATTTTCACTGTTATTGTAATAACTTCTTATTACTTGGATAAGTTGCTCAGTTGGCATCTGCTTTATGGCAAATATAAAAATAAACATCAAACAACAGATGCTTACCAAACAAAAGCAATCAGGCTACTAATAGGAAGGTTATCAGATAACAGACCTAAAAAAATTACGGCTGCCAACAGCCATAAAACATAATGGCGCCAAATTCAAGTTTGTCTATACTTCCTAGACACCCTATACTTCTCCATGATAGTATAAGATATAACCAGTCAGTGTGGAGATAATAACAAGCACGTGTTTAAGTATGTCTGCATCCAATAATTAGTGTAAACTGTAAACTATTGAACTAGAAGAAAAATTCTTTATTGCAGAAAAATGGCATTCTCAGTAAAACTTATACAGGATAATGAAATAATAATCTTTGAACAAATTGTTTTTTATCTTTTTAAAAATTATAAGTTCTACATCTATAAACAAAAACTTTTTCAAAAACAAGCAAAAAATAGTTTATTTTAGCAAAATATGTGTTTATCCAAAACAAAAAAAGTTATCAAAGTATCAGTTACAAATTGTCCACGTAGCTGTGAACAAACTGACAAAATTTGACGCCCATTGTCTGATCAATACAACGCGTAAATAAAATATATACAGTTTTTAACTCAAACAATAGCACTTAAAAACAAGTATAAGTACTAACAATAAACTCGATGTATTGTTGTTTCTTAGCCATAAAATAAAAAAAAATATATAAAATTTGTCTTAGTTAGATTGATATAACTCTTGTCATCGTGTAACTAACAGTTAACATAAAAATGTCTTAACAAATCTATTCTTAACAATAATGGGATAAGACTATAAAAGAATAACTATAGTTTTAAAATCATTGCTAAAGTTAACTAAAACAATTGACTGATGACAAAAAAAAAATGCATAACCAAGTACGAGGTGGGACAAAAGTAATGTAAATTGGCTGCCATTTTGTTAGAAATTAAAAAAGTTTAGGTTTTGTTTGCACAAAAAGTTTATTTAAAAATATGTAAAATTGATGACATTAAGTTTGTTTTACAGCATTTTAAATTGTTGTTTGCAAAACATTTGGCTCCAAACTAGTGATTTAATCTTCTTGTTGGCAAAAGTTGCAAAGTTTGTAGTTTGTTGTAGTAAATACAAGATTTTAAAAATGTTTCAAAAGAAGAAAACTGGCCTTGTCAGATTTGGCAATCTGGCCGATCAGTTCAAATTGCCAAAACAAAAGAGCCCTAGCTGTGTGAGCGATTGTTTTGTTTTGCTAAAACCAACAATGCTTAGAACCCAATTCAGCAACTTACGGTAAAAAAAACTTGTTTAAGATCTCTCTGAGCGCTATTCACCAGTTACAATTACGGTAGTGCTGTCGCGCCCTTAAAAAATAAGGACTAATCACGTTTTCAGTACAAATGTCAACCGTCACTTTGAAAGGATGCAATGGCTCTTTGTGCATATCAAATAAATTTTGTATGCCCTAAAAAAACATTTTGTTTGTTAACATTACCAGTTAAGTAAAAATATATTGCTCATTATAATTTTGGATACAAAATTATCATATTCTTGTACCAGGATTAACAAAACATGAAAGCTAACGTTTATTTGACGGTTAGCAGACAGAAATTGGTAAAAGGTTTGCACTTTGTACAGCAACATTTTTAGATCTAAATTTTGACAAATTGTGTGCATTGTTATCTTGTTGTTGTATGTGGATTCTTTTGGACGGCTTTAGCCACAGTAGAAATATTATTGATCAAACGAGCAATACGGTGCCAGCCATTTCTTGCGACATCTTTAGCGGACCTAATTTGCACAATATACTCAGCTCAAAATATTTAACTGGTTGCGCAAATAGTGCAGGACAACATGAAAAACTACAACGGAATTCAAGCTGCGTTAAAACAACAGACTGGACATTGGTCAAATAAGCAGTAACAATCATTCCGCGTTCTTTGGGTGTGTATTGTTTCATTGCTTGTTATTCTCATTCTTTATCTGACAATATAAATGTCAAAACAAAATAACAATTAACTCCAAAAATAATATCACATTTACATTATGATATTACTTTTGCCCAACTTTGTATAACAAAAAAAAATGCTCAAAAACTTTCAAATGCCAATTTTCTAAAATTTATTTTGTAGAAATATCTAAAACAGTTAGGAGAACACTACTAGGTTTTTTAATAAGAAGCAATTTTTGTGATTTTTTAGAGCAATAGAATTAATTTGGGTTTTCAGTATGTTATTAAACAATTAAATTTTATTTTCAAATTTTTGGAACACAAAATATGTATTAGCATCAAAATAGATTAAATGGTTTTCAAGTAGTATAAATTGTATTTAACTAAGTGCAATAAACAAAAGATTAATAATGAATAACTTTTATTTAGCTTTTCCGGCACCAAAAGCTCTTCTTTAGACTGCTAAAAGCTTTTGTTAGCGTTTTTTCTTTTAAACAGCAAGCAATTTGCGTAACTCCTTGTGCTGCTTGCGCACCGTTTTACTTTTGACTTAGCCATAAAAAGTTGCAAATAATGGTTGTTTGGTTTAAGCGTCAATCCCAAAAGTAATATCATCAAAAAAATAGCTATTGTTGAGCACACTGACTGCTGTAGAAGTTGCAAAGTTAATAATTTGTTTGCCACAAAATTTTGTTTTAAAAGCAATCGATCAGATGTTGGAATTAAATTTTTTGTTGCGTAGCACCTCATTTTTATCGTTCCAGCAATGTCTTTGCTAAAAAAAACTCATAAATTGCTTTTTGAACAGTTTTTGGCAAAAGCTGACGGTAGAAATTAGTTAAAATAAAGTGTCGGATTTTTTAGCTTTTATATAAAGAACTGTCACACTAATAATGATGCAGATGTTTATCGGTAAAAAACTTATAAAGAAATGTTGACTAAATTCTCGTTTTTATTTTCTCCTTGCTGTCGATATTTTGTCAAATAGCCAGGCCGTTGTAGAATTTAAATTTTTCTTGTATTCCAAGTTTTTTTATTTGTTCTTTTACGTTGCAAAGCCAATTTTCCATTTGCTTTTGAACGTGCCCAATGCATTTTTTCTTTGTGATATTAATGTCTTTGTAAGGAGCGCTGCTAACCAGTGCTTTGTACTTTTTGATGACAAAGTTGTCTAATGTTTTTGTTTCCAGACGACAATTGATGATTGTTACAGTAATTATTTTTGTGACTTTCTTTTAACACTCACTTAAGAGTTTCAAATAAATTGTTTTATGTTTTGCATTCCTTGCAGTAACACAATTTTACTGATACGTCAAAAACTTTTCAAAATCCAAGAGACGTGACTTTGAGCAACAAAAGTCCTGTTTCCTGAATCTGCCAAGTTTGTACTTTTTGCATTTAGTTTAACTTTTCTTTGGCTGCATTTTCCATTGGTATTATGCCGGCGGCTGTTGCTGCTATTAAAGTGTTGGCACAATCGCTAAAAAAATAATGCCACGTTTTCTCTAAATAATGTTTAAAAGTTGTAAAAAAAGTTCAAAATGCTTGTAAAAACAATACTGAACATTATGAACGGGTAAAATGCTTGCATAGTAGCTAATAGAAAACATTTAAACATTTGTTGTAAAGTAAATTAAATATGAAATTGTGATTAATTACACTATTTATTTTTTTCAGGTAACAGAGAATTTTAAAGTGGGAGAAAGAGTGGAATCAGATCATCAGCCATTGGAAACATATTTAACAAATAATGCATTAAATAAAACAAACGGAAAAAAGGAAACAATAACAAAAGTAATATGGTCAAAAGAAAACATAAAAAGTTACAAAAAGAATTTGGAAAAAATAAGTTTTATAGAAAACGACGTACAAAGCAAAATAAAAGAATTAAAAAAAATAATACAAGAAGCAACAGTGAAAAAGTTATATGTATACACAAAAGAAAAATATCTAAAAGCAGATGGTAGGATAAAGAATGCATGCAGAACAAAAAAAAGGCAAGAAAGATGCTTCTCAAATAGAAAAACAACAAAGTAACCCAACAAGACTACCAAAAGTCGTTTTTTTTTTAATTTTATTTATTTATATAACGTTGGTCTATTTCTGATGCCAAGTCTAATCACCGACGTCAGAGGTTAAGACTACTACATCTGGGAATTTTTGCCGAAAATTTAAGAATTCCAACCTAAATTATTGGGTTCTTTTTCGTGCACGCAACATCAAAGCAGTACACGGGACCTACTAAATTTTCACTTCTTATCCGAAAGAAGGCGTACTCATCACAACCAGAAAAATTGACCCTCCAGATAGGGGACTTGAGGCTCGAACCTAAGACCCTTGGTATAGTCAAGTACGCTAGCCATTACACCACCCGGGCGGTCTAAAAGTCGTTAAAAACATATAAACACAAATGCAAAAAAAATAAAATAACATACAGACAGAAAGAAGAAATAGAAATAAAAGCAATCCGATCAAAAAAAAAGCATGGAAGTTCATAAACAAAGAAAGAAAACAACATAAAACAATGCTGAACCAAACAATTACAATGAAAGAATGGCGTGAACATTTTTCAACACTATTTGATGGAACCGACAGAAAAAGGAAGATCAAAACAAAAAACTTTAAGAACTAACTTTGCAGCCAAATAAAATTACAAAAGAAACAATACAAAGGCAAATAGAAAAACTGAAGAAATCAAAGACGCCAGGTGTGAGTGGAATACAGAATAAAGCATAGATAAATGGAACAAAAAAATTGATTAAAGGATTGAGAGAGGTAATAAATGAAGTATGGAAGAAAGAAGGGTTTCCTAGCAAATGGAAAGTGGGTCTTGTATACCCAGTACACAAAAAAGGAAAAAAGGAGCTAGTAGAATACTATAGAGGAATAACATTAGTTAATACAACTAACAAGATATAAGCTATGACGCTAAAAAAAAGCTGAATGAACAATTAGAAATGAAAAAAGCTTTGTCAAATGGGCAGGCTGGGTTTAGAAAAATGAAAGGTACTATAGACAACGTATATACTTAATAATATAGTTGAAAAAAAGTTGACTGTAAAAAAAATGCATTGTTTATAGACCTCAAAGTGGCTTTTAATCGTTTGAATAGAGGAAAGTTATGGTTGTCTGAGAGAAAAGGGTATTAGTAAGCATCTAGTAAAAAAATGGAAGATGTATATGCAGAAACGGTGAGCAGAATATGTGTAAATAGTAGAATAAGTAAAAATTTTTGAACAACAAAAGGTGTAAGACACTGCCCACTCAGTCCAAGTTTGTTTGCTGCTTATATTGCAGACATAGAAAAAAAGCTTAGTCTTGCTCAAGCAGGTGGAGTTGTAGTGGGTAGAATAAAACAAAGGTTGTTAGCATACGCAGGTAATATAATGATTGTAGCAAAAGAAGCAAAAGAAGAAAAAGAAATGATTAGATGTTTGAAAAAATATTTCAGGAAAAAATTTGATGTTTAGGAAAGTGAGAAGAAGACACATGAAAGATGATTAGAAATGGGAAGGAAAAAACATCTAAAAAGTATTTAAATATTTAAGATATTGTTTTTAGTATTAACGGCGAGAACGAGCGCATACAAAAATTAGCAAGAAAGGCAAAGAAGGTGGTAGGACAATTGTGGGGAATAGGTAAAAGAAAGTTTGAATGTATAAAAATTAAGAATCTATGTTTGATAGTCTAGTTAACAGTATGATGCTTTATGGGTCGGAAATTTAAAGGTAGAAAGAATAAAACAAATTAGAAGCAATACTGGCAAAATTCAGGCGATGGATACTGGGATTAAATAGAGAAACTCCAGCATACATTGTATTAGAAGAAGTAAAAAAAAATAAAATAAAAGTAGAAACAGAAAAAAGAATAGTAAGATATGAAGAAAGATTGAGAAAAAGAAATTCAAAATTTTGCAAGAAAGCCTAAAGAAAAAAATCGAATGAAAGAATAGAAGTAGAGAGAAAGAAATATTATAATAGAATGAGATATGACTGTAAAGAAGTAGGAAAAATGAGAAATAGTAAATGAGTTGTATAGAAAAAAATGACAATGCGTGATAGAAATTTAAAAATGCAAGAAAGAAGAAGTAGAGTGAATAAATTAAGGTACATTGAGAAGTATGCAATTATTATAAAAAATAATATCCCAAAATACCTTAATAACGCAAAGTACACAAAAACAAAAAAAAGATACTGGCAAGATTTTGATATAGAAATCTAGAAAAAGTTGGTGAAAGTTGGATGAATGAGAAAAGCAAATTGTGTAGAATGTGTGGAGAAGCCAATGAAACAATAGATCATATGTTTAAAGAAAGTGTTAAAAAAACGATGGAAAATTGACAAGGATTGTCTAGTGTAAATTGTAATTATATTATGTTGATTGTGTAGTGTATATATATATATAGTTATATGTAAATATGTAACTACTTGTCAAGGACAAATGGCAAGAAAATGTTCCGTATTGTACTAAGCCATTATAATATTCGTAACATAACTAATAACAAAATTATGAAGACAAAATAGAAAAAGTTTTTACTACACACACAAAATGGGTTTATAAAACCGATTGAAAGTAGAAAAATGCACTCAGAATATATCAAAGTAATAATCAAGAGATGTTGATGTTGTTCTGACAAAACAATACAAAATATGCTTCAATAAATATAAAAACAATGTAAAAATAAATATATATATATATATATATATATATATATTAATAGTTTTTTGCTTACTAAAATTAAGCATTTAACCGTGTTTTTTTAGTACTTTTACAATCAAATGTAATTTATATTAATTTAAAACTATACTTATGTTCAAAAAAATTAATAACTTTACTGATTGTACATATATGCGGCATAACAATTTTGAATGATAAATTCATAGCAATCGCTTTTAAATTTTAATGAATTCAAATATTTTATGAATTGTCGATTACAATATCAACTCTGCAAACTGGCATAAATAGTTCTCTACTAAAAAAAAATTAAACCTTATTTTTAAACAAAAATATATATTGGCACAATAAATATAAATTTAAAAAAAATATAACAGTATAAATAAAAATCAAATAGTGAGATGTTATATTATTGTTTTTCTCATACCATAAATATACATAACTACAAAAAAATTGATATACCAATTTGATTAACAATTTATATTTCATAAATAAGAATATATTTTTATTTAGAATATTAAAAAAATAAGTTATAAAAAGCAAAATAATAAATACGTTCTTATTATCTTAAGTAAATGTCATCGGTGATGTTGTGACATTATTAAGTACGTAGACGATTGGTGGGTATACAAATAAAGTCGGCACGTACTAACAATAGATTAGAGTTTAAAAAAAATGTTTAAATATAATAAATAGTTGTTCAAACATAAAACTTTAGTGAAAGTTCATTTAAGCGACGAAATTAAAACTTGTGAACCGTTTAAAACGGCCGATGATATACAAAGTGGTTACGGTGTTAATCGTTAAGAGGTTTGGTGAGCGGAGCCCATTAGAACCCTTGTGTAATCTCGTGAAGACATATTCTTGAAAAATTAGTGCCATTTGAGGTTAACCAAAATATCCATTAAAACAAAACTATGTTAACATTAGACATGTGTTCAGCTCGCACTGTATTTAGATAAACATGTGAGAAGGAAGAATTTAAGGGCACAGGGTCACGTGCGGCCTGTTTGTCACCGCTAAACCGAAATAAATAGGTGCTTATAGGAGTGTCCAAAATAGTTTTTCACTATCAGACATATGAATAATGTTAGTTTAAGCCAAAAATAAATCGCTAAATAGTCTGTTAAATATGCTTGGAAATTAGTTTGTTTAGAAAGATGTTTGGGCTTTCAGTTGGAACAATTAATCTCCATGTGGTATTTTTGTGAAAACCACAATCTATTATTAAATTAACATCTCGACAATAAATATCTTTACAAAGTTTCCCAACCACATTCTGTTTAACTATTTTTAAAGAATTCACATACAATGTTAATTATTATTAAAAATAATGTATCATTCCGCATGCTGACTGAAATATAATGTTCAAGTCTTAAGTGAAAAGAATAATTTAAAACACAGTCTCATTTAAAATTAAGTAAATAGTTTCTTTATATCAGCCGCTAATTATCTTAATTATATGCGTTAACTACGCTTTTAAGATCATTAAAAATGTTCACATAAATAGAGAAGAGCCTTTTATAAAATTAAATATGCAAATAGTACCTTAATTATCTATTTAGATGAATGTAAACTAATATTATTATGCTGGATTAAAATTTTCCTTTGGAATGATCCGATGAAATCAGATACTATATTAAAATTTGTTTTAATTAGTTCTTTTTATAATTTTATTTTAGTTGAGCAAATGGATGAAACATCGGTACACATTTACTGCAAATTTAACCTTCACATAACTTGTAGTAATTAGCATGTTATTACGTTGCAGTATGTTAATAATATATCTGATTATATTAACTAATTGGTTACTATACATTATTTGTGATTGAATGTAAGTAATTATAATTAATAAAGATAATATAATAATTTACCTATCTTAACATACTAACCCTTTGTAAATTCCTTTATTACTACAATTCTGTTTATAAATATTGTTTTTTTAACTTTTTGCCTCAAATACTGATTCAAATCTTTTATTCCTACGTATTATGAAATGATATAAATGGATTCATATTTAATAATTTTTATCAAATTTTACATACCTTGCTTACAAAACAATATAAGTTATAACGTTTTGCATATCTAGAAATTTTCTTTGTCGTTTGCAAATATATTAAATTATTATAATTATGCAATGAAGAAAACATAATTACCATATAGTTATGTAAACTATTAATATGTGAAATTACCCGCTAAACGCAGCTTGCATAAATAAAAATAGTTTTTTTTTTTAATTTTACAATTCTTTCAGATAATAATTATTAAGGGTTGAATGTTTTATTATACCTCTATTGTTTAATTATGCATATTTATAATTATTTATGCATGCATAATTACGCTTATTAATTGACTATCCTTGTACCCTATTAAATAAATAAATAAAAATAAAATATATATCATCGTAAAATGTAGACACAATGTGTCTATGGAATGTGAATGACCGCCGCTCTTATAATGAAATAACATTTTATATGCAATAACATTGATAAACTACCGTAAACAATACGCATGTAATATTTATAATCGCGAGGTGGTTCCAATTTTATAGTTTTTTTTATTGATATATAATTTACACTCATTAAATAGATGAAAGTGTGGCACTATAACTAATTTCACAAAAAAAGGACATAAAAGTTTTATAATTATATTAATTTGGGTTGCTTAATAAATTATAAAATTGCTTAATTATTATTAACTATTAACGTTATAAAAGCTTCTAATATTATCATATACGTTTATAATTTTTATAATTTTAATGTTTATATAAAATATATAATACAGTTGTAACCAACATAGTAGGAACGCCGACAGTTCTAACGTTTCTTTTACGGTTTTTAATACTTTCAAAAATGAACAAAATCTATTTAAAAAGTTTGAATGTAATGCCTTGTAATCAAACTCAAATAATAGAGCTCTATGTGGACTTCAGACTCGTAAACAGAAGAAAAATATAAATTCTGCAAATTTGTGTATGCAGGTATTGTCTTTAGAATAGATTATAACGGAAATTTGATTATTTTTTGGGTTTTGTTGACAAATATTGTAAAATATTTTAGATTTGTTAAATAAAATAAAATAAATCAAAACATGCATCAAAATAATAATAATCAGAATATTCAGTAGTGCTAAAATAAATACTACAATTTATTAAAATATCTTTCACAAAAGAATTAAATTTAACATCAAACATATTACCTATGATAGAAGTTAATAATATTTTTTTGCGTAATAATTTGTGCAGTATTTTGTTTTATTTATTTGACATCATGGTTGGCAAATATTCAATTTATTACGTGTATTTAATAATGAATTCATTTTATGTTAGTGTAATGATTTGGGTTGGATTTGATATACACACATACTACAAGCATCAAAGAATATATGTACCTCTGGCAAAGTTAATATATTTAACCTTTTAAATTACGCTTAAGTAACAAGTATGCATTAACTCACATGTGACTGAAGAAGGCTATGCAATGTTAGTGAGGGGGTTGTATTGAAAAATTTGGTTTAGTATTTTTGTTCCGTTTCTATAACTTATTTGTAGTCTTTTGGTCAATTCATAAGAGTATAAAACCCTTAGTTTTTTTGTCGTTTTTTAACTTTGACTTTGATAAATCGCATTTTTTGTATAAAAATTTTAACTAAAAAAAAAAATTATACTTTTAATACTAAGGTTAACTTAAAAATTAAAAAATTATTAGTATAAATAATTGTTATATATAGTTAGTTTGTAATTTAATTTTTTTATATAAAAGTTTTAATCTAGCTAAAAAAATTAATTAGTGTATTTTGATTACATGTAAATTTTAGTGATTTTTTATGTACTATAATCCGCCAAAGCGATAAAACTAATTTTTTGTTTTTAGTGTGATAGGCAAAAAGAATTTTTTTAACCGCCGAAGTTGACGTATTTTGATTAACTAGAAAAAAACTGCAAAAATAAGCATATTTTTTAACATAAACTCTTACAAATACACATTTTGCAGCGTTCAGAGGAACTATACACCAAATATTATTAAAAATGTAAGTTCTTTTAATATGAAGTATTATTGTTATTTCTCTGTGTATTTTGCAGTGTTATGATCAGCTGGAATTTCAATATCTATTAAAAATGTACTAGTTGTTGTTTTGATAATAAGTGTAATGTCTGGTCGGTTATGGTTTATTGTTTTGTTTGTGAATATTGTCCTATTCCAGTAGTACTTGTATTATTTTTAAGAACAAATTGCGGAACATATTTGTAGAAAACTTCTTCTTTACTTATTAGTTTTCATTTATAGACCAATCCCAATGTTAACTGCAGCATTGTGTCGTTCTACGCACTGTATCGGTGCTAATATTGTCTATATGTTTGTAATATTATGTTATATCTTTTCTTGGTTTGTATTAATTTTTTTCATTTAAGACCATACCATGATTTGTAGTACTTTAACAAAAACGGCAACTTTCTCTTCATCGTTGCTTCTACAAATAATTTGATAATCGATTTATTTTTTTAATAATCATTTAGAAAAGAATAAACTATGATATGTCAAAGTCTTTTATGTAAAATTATATTTGCAAATAGCAACAAAATGCATTCAAAAATACAGAAAAACACATTTATTTCTATATTTGATGGGTTTTTTCGGTTATTTCCAAACTATTATTTGACTAAAAGACTTCGACATATCATAGTTTAATTCTTTCTAAATTTTTCTCTACTTATACTGTCAAATTACGAGTTTCAGGTAAAATCTAACAAAATAGAGATTTTACCTGAAACTCGTAATTTGACAGTATAAGTAGAGAAAAATTGTGGATGTATTTGAAAAAAAGAGCAACTAGTAAAAAGAATAGAAGAAGTATACGTGAATACAATTAGCAATGTCTGTATGAATGGCAAAATGAGTAAAAAGTTTTGGACTACAAAAGGTGTAAGACAGGGATGCTCACTCCGCTCTAGTTTGTTTGCGGCATACATTGCAGATGTAGAAGAAATACTATGCAAGGCGCAGACGGGTAGGGAGGTTGTGGGCAGAGAGAAAGTGTGGTTGCTGGCTTATGCAGACGACATAGTAATTGTAGCAAAACAAGCAAATAAAATGAACTAAATGATTAGATACCTGAATAAGTATTTTAAAAAAAAGTGAATGTAAATAAAACAAAAATGATGACTTTTAGAAAGAGAGAAAAAACACGTAAAGTAGAAAATTGGAAATGGGATGGGAAAGAAACTGAAGAAGTAAAAACATTTAAATACCTCGGATATGTTGTTTGTACAACTAATAATGAAAATGAACAAATAAAAAAATATGACAAGAAAAGCAAATAAAGCGGTAGGTAGGACAAGTATGGGAATTAGTAAAAAAAATTAAATGTATGAGAATATAAGAAATGATGTTTGATAGTTTAGTAAAAAGTATGTTATTGTACGGAGCAAAAATTTGGGGATGGAAAGAGCAAGAAAATTTAGAGGCTATACAAATAAAATACTAAAGATGGGTGTTAAAAGTAAACAAAAAAGACACCAGCATACATTGTAATAGAAAAAGTGAATACAGATAAATTAAGAGTAGAAGCAGAAAAACGTGCAATGAGGTATGAAGAAAGAGTGAGAGAAACAAATAAATGTAAAATAATTATAATCGATGTAAAAATATTAAGTTAACTAAAATAGCTTCAGGGGTTGAAATGGTTAATAACCTTTTTCATTTTTGTATAATTTATAACAATATAAAACTAGATAAGTTTGCTATATATAAATAAAAAGTTTAAAAAAATATTTTTTTAAACAAAATTATTATTTTAGCAAAGAATACAAGTAATATACGTTTTTACATTTTATGGGTCTACTAAAATACTACATACTACATAGTAGTACATATTTTAATACGTTATCACAAATGACAAAATAAAACGTCAAAACACGGCGCCGGCTAGTCAGTCAGTAGGGGGCGATGAAATCCTAGGATCCGTTGATGTTAGTGATGGTGAAGGGCGCCAGGCCACAATCTTCGGTTAAACTATACTTTATTATAATACACCATTATATGGTACAACTGTACTATTATTATATTACATACACATCTCACTTCATACAATTATATACGCACATATAATTAATTTTAGTACATCGTTGATATCCGCGATGCCGCGACAGACAAAAGTATTATTTTGAAATTGTGTGACCGTTCAAAGCTTCTGACCACTTCCTGTTTATTTATCTTATTTCCCTAGCAACCCCGACTAATATGTATCTTTGATCCATATTGCAAGACTGAACTTTACACTTTACAACGTATTTAGTAAATACATTTTACAGGTAAAAAAAAAAAAAAAATTACAGCAAAACAAAGTTAAGTTAAGACTTAAGGTATTTATTAAATACGTATTTTATACATGATTCTATACTATTTTTTGTACACGTTTTTCTTAATGAAAGCAAAAATATCAATTCAAAAGTATCATTAGTACTAACTAATAAACTATAAAAGTTTTTCTAATAAGAAGTTTTATTTTGAATAGCAGGCTATTTGGGCAGCTGTCATTTTTAAAACTATTATCTTTTGACATTTGACAAAAAAAACTACGCTATTATTAAAAATAGAACAATACACGCTTCAACAAGGCATTGAAGTTATTAAAATTCACTACAAAAACGGTGAATTTTTCAGTCACAGTTTGCAAAACTAGAGCACTTTTTGGTCGTCGTAAAGCATCTTCTCGGGGGGGCAATAGTAAACTTAGTGAAAAAATTTGTGTTGTTGGGACAAGTTTGTGATGTGAAGAATCTAAACAGTGTGCATCGCTCAGGAACACATAAGAATATTGCTGATGTTTAAAGTTCAGTTCACAAGAACTTAAGCCGGTCGATCACCATAAACGTTGTATCTTTGCTGATTGGGTCTTTCAAATGCATCAAAATGATCCGGAGTTTTATCGAAATATCATCTTCAGTGACGAGGCCCATTTTTACCTCGGTGGCTACGTTAATAAGCAGAATTGTCGCATTTAGGGCTCTGAAAATCCAAGAATGATTGTTGAATAGTCTTTGCATCTTCAACGTGTCACTGTTTGATTAGACCTTTTTTTTCGAAAATGAGGCTGGTGCAACTGTTACGGTGAATGGATGGCGCTACCGAGCAATGATTAATAATTTTTATGGCCGGAATTAGAAGATATTGATGTAGACGACGTTTATTTTCAGCAAGACGGCGCTACGTGCTACACAAGCAACGAAACAATCGCAATTTTGCAAGAAAAGTTTCCTGACCGTGTTATTTCTCAAAAAGGTGATTACAATTGGCCACCAAAATCTTGTGATTTAACATCTTTAGACTTTTTTCTTTGGGGCTATGTGAAAGATAAGGTCTATGCCAATGCTCCACAATCGATTCAAGACCTTAAAGATAAAATTTGTGATGTTATCGAGGACATACAGCCGCAAATGTGCAAATTGGTTATAGAAAATTTCATGAAAAAAATGTGGCACTGCAACTGTAACCGTGGCGGCCATTTGACTGATATTGTTTTCAAATGTTAATGGCATACCTTCCTCTTTACAATGAAATAAACATTTATTGATTTCTCTTAAAAAATACCCTTTTTTTTTCTAATATCAAAATGAAACCTCTTATTAGAAAACCCTATACAATATATCCATATTTAAATATTTTTCAATTTGTTTTTTAAAGATTACAATTTCACATAATCTTCTCAGAAACGACTATATAGTTGATATAGCTTTAAAAGTATCAACTAAGATTTCTTAATAGATGGAAACAGTAAATATAAATAAACTTGTACACGTACTTGTATTGAATATTGTTCCCAGGAGAAGATGCTTCTAAAACTACACTATCTTTTCTAAATTTTATTTAAAAACAAGGTTACATCAGTGTAATATTGCAAATCTTTGCGTTTATTATAGAAATGATTCCATTAACATTGTTTTAACAATACAAATTACAAAACATATTGCCATTTGGACAAATATTTACTTGTTAAATTTGGCTTGCTAAAAATCCTAACAAATAGTTCAAAAATGTAGGACTAAAATTTTTAACAAATATTTGATTAGACTATCGGCACAGAATAAACTATTAAATTTAGTACTTCTTAAGAATAATAAATAACAAATATGCATAATCAATGTTCAAAAATTGTTTAGATCTTGTCTTCATTGTGATAGTTTTAACTAATGTTTCACTCGTTGAAATTCAAATAATTTTTATGTTGTTGTGATATATTAAGTAATTTCTAAAAAACTTAATACAGTTTACAAAGTTATTTATTAATAATTTATTTTGTTAATTTTTCTTATTTCTTTTATTTTATTAACTATTATATTTTGGTAGTTGCATTGAGTGTGTGAGTTAAGTTATACTTTCTTATATAAAATTACTAACTGCACATGTGTTTTTTGCAACATTGCAGTCTTAGATTGCATTACAATTTTTTTGTTGTTATAATATCATATAACAGTTCAATAGAATCAACTTACTGTTTCTATCAACAATGTTTGTAATACACATAAGAAATATTTTTACAATTCTATACATATGTTATGCTTTAGTTATAGTATATTATAATCGTGAAACAACCAAACAAGTTGGAAACAAAGGCAAATAGCTCAATACAAATTATTTGTAATATTATCTTCAAATGTAAGAGTACATCTGCGTTTTTGTTTAATTTAATATTTTGCAAATTTTTAGCTATATTTACTTATAAAAATATTGGTGTTATTGGTATACATTTGATCGTTAACATAGTTTAACATATAGGTCGTTCTTGTTGTAAAATTTTTATTTATATTACTCTATTGTAATTTTTATTATTGGTTTCTGCTTCTTTTTATAAAATTATATTTGATTTTACAAAATATTTTTTATTTTTAATAAATGTTAATATAGTTATTTTTACAGTTCTTAGTTGAAATTTTTTTTAATGTCATTTTGAGTAAATGTTGCTTTCAATATTAAGCTTAAACATTATAGTTGATTTAAAAATGAATAATAAAATTGTTATAAAAAATTTTACCCGACATTATTTGCAGTATTATATTTTATGATATTGTATATCAATGAGTGTATTTTGAACACTTTTTACAGCAATGTTAATTAACATTTTGAATGTAGCTTGATAATATTCAAAACACTCAGTACATGCTTGGTTGAAAAATGATTTTAACAGCGATGTATCCAGAGTAACAATCAAACAAACAGAAAGTAAGCTAATTATAATAATAATTGTTTTAAACTAGTTTCCATAAAACCTTTCAGATAACGATATATTCTATTGGCACATTTTAATGAGAATAATTATCTACAATAATATTTTGCTAAATATAACTTGAATAAACGTTTGTTAAATAATAAACTGAATTCTAGTTCACATTATTTAATTTAAAATTAATAACGTATTGAATTACATCTATTAGTTTTTGTTTGCAAAATTGCCCATGATAGTAATACATCACGAAATGTTAATAATTCATAATATCAAATTTAAAACAAACAAATTTAAATGTCACATAAAACTAGCATAAATTGAACAGTTAATAGATATAAAGTTATATGACCATTTATTACATATAATTGCTTCGTTAAGAAACCAATTAATGATATTAATTTTATAGTTATGAGTATATTAAACTTATTTTCAATATTGATGACAAACTAATAAAATATCATCAATTATACGATAATTTAGTGAAAAATAAGTAAACGAATAGTCACATAATTTATAATAAAATATCATTAGGATCCAATTATAAGTGATAAGTTAGATATTTAAGCGTAATTATTATTAAACTTTGACACAGAAGAAATCTTCATAAGTTAAAATTATCTCAATTAAGTTATCTCCCACCAATATAATAATGGGGGTTATAAATTGAAATGCTTTTAATTTAATAATCATCGGTATGATTTACGACAAAATAAAAGCCTTAAATATAGAAAGACCGCGACGGTTATAAAAGATAACATCAATCTATAAGTAATAAATTGTTCTACCACATTAACACGTTTACTGATCTAAAACAGACCGTTTAAATTACGAACTATCATCGTTTTATCGTGGATGATGTTTATGTATTCCAGTACTTGAATGTGTGATGATCTATACTAACATAAATCCACCATTTTAATGTAAACTACTTAGTTATATTTGTTGACACCGGTGTGAAGTGTGTCTTTATTAAGTGCTGACTCTTAAACGAGTGAGATAAGTAATCGAGAAGTTGAGTACAGGCTGGTGCTACTGACATGCAACATACCCAGACTCCGATACGAGAATAACTACTACGGCTGAAAACACTTTTAGCATCGATTTAATAAAGAAAGTAATCTAATAAAAACACGAATCCTCCCCGAATCATTCCACATAATGCGGGGAATGGTTGATGAAACAGAATTGGAACAAAATGAAACAGTTGTGTGGAGAATATAAAAGAAATGGAGGAACAATATCGCACGCAAAGCTCCAGTGTTTAAGTGAAATGAACATCCATTACAATCAGCAAGAAATTAGCATTCCGAAAAGCGGCTTCCGCGGCTCCGGAATTTAATTATACACAATTCAGTGATGTAATATTTATGTATTTATTTAAATGCAATGGTAATCCTCTGGCCAGGAGGAAACCGATGATGAGGGGAGCTTTGGGGTTGCTTACTTAGCGAGTTTCGAAAACCGACACTATTATACACCGAGGAGGAGACTGTTTACGGTCGACATACTTAATGACATTTAAAGGTACCTAAGGGTTTAGGTTTTATTTTACGCCGGCTAAACGAAAATAATTTTATTTATTCGCTGAATTTGAATTGTCCTGCATTTATTCTTTACGAATGAATTCCATTAGTATTCCACTTGGTTAATTTCTAAATTAACGATGCCATATACAACACGTACACATACAAGATAATTCATAAGTAATATTTGATGGTGGTGGAGTGTCAGCCATGTAAATCGCTTCATTAGCGCTATTCATACTAAAATTGCAGCCGTTGCTGGCGCAGAATAGCCATCATACATTAGTGCTCGTTGTAGTATGCTCTTTATTAACACTCCGCTATGTCCGAGTTCCAATATCTTTAAGTTTACGATGCCACAAGAATGTCATATCACTGGTTTTTATGAATTTAAATGAAGCTTGTACTTTGAAACTCAATTTTTAGATAATTGAATTTGAAATTGCCGCTTTTACGAGTGTGTTTATGGGGCTCTTACGCTGGATTATTACGGGTTTTATTTTCGCGCGACATCTCAGTTTACAAATCAAATGTATAAAGACATTCATTTGCTTCCATTTTTAAATTAGATATGTCCTTAATTAGATCTAATTATTAATGTATTCTATGTTAATGAGATTATATGATTATTCAAATAGGTACGGGACGGACCGACCGGTTTAAGCGCCCCTTTGACAAAAAACGACCAAACTTTGTTAATTCAACAATTAACGATACAAAGCACGTATTACTGTATCTAAACGACTTCCCATCAATGTATACAACAATTAAAATAAGAAAACCACGCAGACGGCCGTGGCGTCAGCGGCCATCTTGAAGCTAACTTCACCTTGTTAACATGATGATTTTTTTACAAAACTGGTTAGCGATTGTATATGAAGGAGTGGTTTTCTCTGCTAGCCCCGCCTCAATGCAGGTAATCGAACGCTTGTTAGAATTCTACTTATATACCTGTATTAAGCAAGTAATGACATAACCTTTGAGGTGCTCGTAATGGGAGCTAATAAAAGTTTTGTTAAGTACCTATATGCTCATTTCAGTGTAACTTTATCTATTTGCTAACCGTATGCATGTTGTTACTTTTATGGATTCCTTATTTTTTCTTGTTTAGCCCGCATTTTATTAATTTTCGATATTATTTTATAGCTAACAATATCTTTTGTATCACGTAGTACCACAGATACGCACGTTTTATAGCTTTATCCTATAAACAGTATGCTACTACAGTTTATAATATAATAAAAAATTATTTTAATTAATTCACATAACTCATTACCGCAACAAACATGCACACTTTTAATAGCCCGCAACATTTCTTAGTCCTTTTATCTGCAACTGTTCTTACAGCTTGCAATTACATTTACTGCTTAAGTAATGTGGTAATTATTTATAGGAATGTAACGCTAAAAAATGTTAATAGTAATAGTAATAGTAGTCTTTTTTTCATTAACATTTTTTACATTTTTTGATATTTAAGATTTACTCAGAATCAATGAAATTAAGCAATTAAAATGTCAGTATTTATTCAAATGACTAACTTTATTAATAATATTAGCTTGAAATTAGTATTGCTTGCCGATGACAAATGTCTATATTATAATGTTTTTAATTATTTGCTATATTAATTTTTAATATTTAATCTAATTATGTTGTATCCATTACTTACATACTCAATCTAAATAAATATCTATAATTATTAATAATTAATTAAATCTAAAATTATATAATAATATTTCTATTAAAATAAAAACTTTATTCTAAGAACAACTACTCATTAATTTTTATTTAATAATACAAAATAAATAGCTTAAAATAAATCTACAAAAAATTTGCGCACTAATTAAAAAACAAAAACACTATTCTAAAAGCAAAAATTTAAGTTGAGCTAATTACCTTCGCCCTATGTATACAATAATTTTGTGCTTTGGCAGACTGAAATGTTTATTAGAATAATGTCCAATTTCAAGCTTTTAACATTATTATTTTTATGATAAATTAACGATACTAAAAAATATGTCATGAGAAATGGTTGTTAGTAAGTCGTATGTATCATATTTCAGCCGCATTGGATAGCGTTAAAAATTATACATTATATAATTTATAAATTATATAATAAAAAAAATATGTATTTTATTAATATAAGCATTTCAAAATAAATGTAATGAGCGTTTATTATTCACAGTATTTATAGTCTATAATATTGATATACTTTCGAATATAAGTTAATAAATATGTAGTTACAAAAGGGTTAAAAAAATTTCAGAGAATTTTGATAAATTTTTAAATATATAATGCATAGATTTGAAATTATATCCAAAAATCAATTAAGATTTTTATTTATCAACCCTTTCAATTGTTAAATAAATAATTTGATTTATTTTGCAAATTTTATTAATATGGTTTATCTTTATGTAACAGCCTTCTCAATACTTCTTCATGTGCAAAGAATATATAAGCATTTTATTACCATTGATGTCATTTCAGTTTTGAAACAATAAATATTAGAAACGTAAACATTATCGGATGTTTACATACGAATGTATTTACATTATTCAGTAATAAGTATATAAAAATAACATAAAAACCATTTAATTATATTTATCTACGCCTAAGCGTCATCAGTCTCTTGCTTGTCTCCGCTTATTTTTATATGCAAAAACTACTAGAAAAATATAATTTAAATGATCTAAATGTTTTCTTACTTTTGCAATAATGGAATATTATAGCAGAAACAACACAATTAAATCATATTTAAGATTAACATTTCTAAATATTATTAATAAACCTTCAGGTTTTATAAATTATTTATTTAATTTTAAATCGGCAAATATAAAATATGGTTTATTTTATGTGTAGTAGCACCCCAGCTGAATTAAATATATCTATTATTGTGTACTGATGGGTTTTATTGCATTAAGAAAGAAGTGCTATTAAGTTTGTTTAGAATAGAATCGTACATCTGCACGTTAAACAATTACTATTTTATTTTCATTTGCTAAAAAATTGTAAGTAGTATTTTTTATGTGCAGTTTTTCATATATTATATAATCGCCATAATTTGGAAAACAAACTATATAACACCTTTCAGCATCTAAATTAATTTTACTGAAAAATTATATTGTAACACAGAAGCTGCCTTAGATAAACAATGAGTTTTACGTATATAAGCAATTTATAATAACAATTTTTATTATGCGTTTAAACTGCGTACAATGTACTTTTATTAGTAGTAGTAGTCAATCATTATCATAATTTTTCTATGATAGGTTTTGTGGTTGTTTTGTTAGATTTAAATTAACATCATAATGCTTAACCACAAAATATAGTTCTATCTACGATTATTTAAATTGTAATTATGTTTAAAAAAAAATTGAAGTTGCTGACGTCAACACAATCAATAGTTTTTTTTAGTTGACTAGCCTATACTTTTATTAAAACTATGCTGATGATGTGTGTGTGTGAGTGTGTAGACTTATTTGACTACTTTTTAAGAGTTTGAATTGGCCCTAATAAAAAAAACTGAAGCGTAAAAACAATTTTATAATTTAGTTTTTTTAATAACCTTATTTTGAGCAAAAACTTCAGTTTATGTCAATATAAAATAATTAACTTTAAAATTTACATTTAAATTAGTACAACACATTTTTAGAGATTTCTTAGAAAACTAAAAACGTCTTTTAGACACACTTTACTATAGAAATTGGTAATATTTTGTTAATATTTGTTACTGATTTTTAGATTTAACCAATTCTATTGTTTGTATTGCATAAAAATGTATTTGCATTCAAATTTTTTTATTAATACGATGAATATTTTAATAGAATTGAAAACTTTAAATGTAGTAACTTAGCATATGGACTATTTATGTTTTTAAAAAGTTTAATTTTCACAAGTATAAAACAAAGCTATATTATGCTTTGAATACATTTTAAGCAAACAAAGAATATTAGGTACTAACTATTAGGTAATGCATAATTTTATTATCTCTCGTTTAAAAACAATTAAACGGCGCTTTATTGTCTGAATTTGGCGTTTAATTAACATTTGTCAAGATATATAGAGATAAAACTTGGCAAAATGTGAAAATTGTACAAATTTGTATTTTATAAGTTCTTCGACAACCACTAAGCCATCTAAGTCTAAATCTTTACTAATTTGTTTCAGATAAATAAGCAAAACCCAAAACCAACTGATAATTATGCATCAACTTAATATCAAAATATATGCATATTATTTATATCAATAAGTTAGTTAATTGTATTCAGTAAAATTTATTAGATGTGCATAAACATGAGTGAAAGATCATTAAAGGTTTTGTTTTTTCCTTACAAAACTACTATGCAATTAAAATTGAATATTCTAATTGCGTTAACCATCGTATTTTGATTGATTATTTTTGAGATCTTGGTTTAAATAATTTAGGCACGGATTAAAGTTTTGGTCGTTATTTTTTTTTACTATATAAATGCTAAAATTTGTGCGTAAGAATATTTTTGACCCAATATAGCAAAAGTCATTGTCATTAAATCTATACGATTTAAGAAAATAATACGATACACGCTTTGACAACGTATAGAAATAATAAAAACTCATTACAAATAAAGTGAAAATTTGAAAATAATTGCAAAATTTGAGCAAAATAATCAAGTTACAGATGTCAAATTGCTAGTATTGTCAAGTCAACCTAATACATTGTTGCAAAAAACACAAGTTTTTTTATTCCAAGACGTTTACAGCAATTAAAAATTTCACAATCTAGCCTTCATCAACAATAGTTAAAAAACTTCTTTATCACCAACAAGTTACTGTTTGGTGCGGTTTTTGGGCTAGCAGAGTTATTGGACCTTACTTTGTCAAAAACTACAAAGATGCTGCAATTACAGAATGCGGATCGCTACCGTAGAATGGCAATTGACATCTTTTTTTTTTTTTTTTTTTTTGACGTAACGCCACTGTGTCTTGTGTTGTTATTATTTTGGTGCTGTTGTGGTTTTGTGTGTTATTGAGTTTATTTAATTAAAAATTACTTGGCACATCTTGTGTTGACTGTGTAAGTAGTTATATATGCTAATTGTTAACTTCTTATAGCAGCGATATTCTTGATGTGCATTGTTGTAATAAATTACTTTTAATTATTGTTGCAACATCCACGCCGTTTGCGGCATATTTTTATACTATTTGTACCAGTGGCGTAACATAGAGTTTTAATTTGTGATTTTATATTTTAATTTAATTTTAAAGTTTGTTTTTAATTATCCCGTTGTCTCTACTGTAACCTTTCCGTGGTCTATCCGTGTTTGTTTTAAAGTGAGTCACCAGGTGATAGACCGTACCGGTGTGAAATTTGTCTCCTTGTTTTAAACCTTTTCCTACATATTTTATTTTATTTTATTCACATTTATATATACATTTACATTTTTTATTATGACTGGCCTTTGCAAGTGTAACAGTATAGCACAATCTGGAATTACTTGTAGTGGTTGTGGAGTTATTTTCCATAATAGCTGTGCTATTCGCTACAAAAAATGTCATTGTGGTGTTTTATTTGATTTTAAATCGGAGTCTGAACTATGCAAACTATACAAAGAAAACATCGTGTTGTATCAAGTATTGTTAGATGAAGTTCGCTCTAACAATAAACTTTTAACTGACAAAATTTCTTATTTGGAGGAGAAGATAGCTCTGAAAGATATAGAAATTTTAAACTTAAAATCTTGCCGTCAACTTGAACCTGCTTCTATTAGGCCTGTTATTAATACGGATTCAATTCAATTGCCACCGGCAAAAACAAATTTATCCAGTACTTCTACCACTACTAATAGTTCACAATCAATTAAACCTAGAGTACAGCACAAAACTCCAACGATTTTTGGATGTGGTCCTGACAATGACCAGCTACAAGCCTACGTTCCTCCTTCATATATTCATGTGTCAAAACTTAAGCGTGGAACAAATAAAACTGAAATTGCAAACTATATGAAAGCTAAACAACCATCTGTTTTGATTGATGTTGTTGAGTTGGTAGTGAGATCTGAAAACTACAGCAGCTTTAAAGTATCTATTCCAGCCGATCAAGCTGGTTTAGTTCTTTCTAAAAACTTTTGGCCGGCAAACATTGCCGTCAAGAAATTTATTAACTATGGCCGACCACGAAATTTACCACCAACTCCTGCAGGGGATTTTCGGACGTTAAATCCACTCAACAGTTTGGACCCGTCCCCAGGAATACCAACGGCCTCTCAATTTACTACCAAAACGTTGGAGGCATAAAAACCAAACTGAAAAAACTTTTGTTAGCTGTAGCTCTGTCAAGTTATGACATTATTGTTTTAACCGAAACTTGGCTATCTGAAGACATCGCTGACTCAGAACTATAACCTATTTAGATGTGATCGGTCTAATTTAACTAGCCCTAAATTAAGCGGAGGTGGCGTATTGATTGCGGTTAGAAGTCATTTAAAGTGTACATTACTACATCCGCCATATCTAAGTGTTGAACATGTGTTTGTAATTGTCAACTTTAAGTTTGTGTCGTACATAATTGGTGCAGTTTATTTACTCCCTCGTTCGGTTATTGATAAATATGCCGACCACTGCTATTCCGTTGAATCTTTTGCTGATGTTTTTCCTAATAGTAAATAAATTTTACTGGGAGATTACAATTTACCAGAAGCAACGTGGCTAAATGATGAATTTGGAACTGTAGTTACTTGCAACGAAAACTATCCTGGACATTTAGTTGCTAATTCATTTGGATTTTTAAGCTGTGTTCAATGTATAATCATACCAAATAGTATGGATGTATTTTTAGATTTGTGTTTTACTAATGATATTGATAATATTACTGTGATAAATGCTGTAGATGTTTTATTAGATATAAGTCAACATCATAATGCTCTATGTGATAGATGTCAAATGTGATACTTTTTGTGATATTTTAAACTGTAACTACGTTTTTAATGATTTTAAATGTGCCAACTTCAGCGCAATCAATGATTTTTTGTTGAACGTTGATTGGTCTGTTCTTTTTAACAACTGTGATATTAATGTATGTGTTGATTAATTTTATTCTGTTTTGTATTATGCAATTGATTGATATGTACCTAAAAAAGTGTGGCATGAGAACAACTTTCCTTTTTGGTTTAGCAAGGAATTAATTTCACTTACTAAACTTAAAAAAATAGCACATAAACGATTTAAATCTTCAGAACTTCTTTCTGATTACAATGAATTTGATTCTCTTCGGACTTCATGTAAAAATCTGAACGCACGTCTTTACAAGCAGTACATTATCCGCACCGAGAATAACATTCGGTCTAATCCAAAACATTTTTAGAGAAAACTAATGCTTTTCCAGCTACAATGTATTATGGTGATCAAACCTGTATTAATGGTGACGTTCTTGTAAACAAATTTGCAGATTTTTTCTCTTCCGTTTATAATTCTCAAACTCATCCAACTCCATTGTTTAAGTTTGATAAAAATGTAATTCATACAAATTTCTCGGTCAGTTTACTAGATATTTTTAATGGAATTAGAAGCCTTAGCACTGGACCTGACGGTATTCCTTCTATGCTCTTAAAGAATTGTATTTATTCAATTTCAAAACCATTACATTTACTTTTTAACGCTTCATTAAATGAAACTAAATTTCCTGATGTATGGAAACAAACTTATATTATGCCATTGCATAAATCTGGTGCTAAAGAAAATATTACAAATTATAGAGGCATTTGCATTCAATCTGCTATCCCAAAATTATTTGATCAAATTATAACTGGTCAAATACGTTGGATGTGCAAAAGTATTTTAGTAGAAGAACAGCATGAGTTTCGTGAGGGTCGATCTACACTTACCAATCTACTTTCTTACGAAAATTACATTTTAAACGCATTTGAATGCAAAACTCAAGTTGACTCTATTTACACTGACTTTTCAAAGGCCTTTGATCGTGTGAGCCACAATATTTTGATTGCTAAGCTTTGTGCTTTGGGTTTTCATAATGCAGTGGTTGCTTGGTTATCTTGCTTTTTGAAAAACCGAACGCAGTGTGTAAAAATCAATAACTTTCTTTTACAACCTATTTTAGTTCCATCAGGTGTTCCTCAGGGATCTCACTGCGGACCAATTTTATTTTTACTTTTTATCAATGATCTTTCTGACTGTATTAATTCATCATCATTCCTATTATTTGCTGATGATTTAAAAATTTATAGAAGTATTTTATCAATCGATGATTGTAATCTTTTACAACAAGATTTAGACTCTGTTAATGATTGGTGTCTTATTAATAACCTTTTGTTTAATGTAAATAAATGTTTTGCAATCAGTTTTAATAGAACGCTAAGCAAAATTTTGTACGATTATATTATCGGTAACAAGATGCTACAACAAGTGACACAAATTAAAGACTTGGGTGTAATTTTCGATTTTAAACTTACGTTTGTTGAGCATATCAGCTACATGTGTAATCGTGCTATAAAAATACTGGGGTTTGTATACAGGATGTCTGCTGATCTTTCTCCAAATACTCTTAAATTACTTTACTGTGCCTTGGTACGTTCTCATTTAGAGTACGTTCCGTCAGTCTGGTGCCCTTTCTATGAAATCCATAGTCAGAATATTGAACGTATTCAAAACAAATTTTTTTGCCTGTTGTCCTATAAATCTGGTATATTGTCGGTTAATTTTGATCGCAATTACATTTCTTCACTATACAATTTAGCGTCACTAAAAGTTCGGCGCAAAAGATCAGATCTCTCATTTTTGCGTGGTCTAGTGATGTCTGAAGTACACTGTCCTGAGTTACTTGAATCTCTTCCATTCTACATTCCTATTAGTGAACGACGTACTAGGCAGACTTCATTATTTAGAGAATTTACACATTCTACTAATTATGGATTTCACAATCCTATTGGTAGAATTTGTAGATTTGCAAACAGTTTAACAAACAATTTAAATTTTTTTTGTTCTAAGTCTTTGTTTAAGATTCAATTGGGACATATTGATTAAATGTATTTTATATTATATTGTTTTTTATGTCAATCTTTTGCTTTTGTTTTTTATATACGTATTATATTGTTTATATTTATTGTATTTTTATGTAGATGTAAATGGTTTTACTTACCGTAAATAAAGATTATTATTATTGTTCAAAATTTTTGTTTTCAGCAGGATTGCGCTACAAGCCACACAAACCCTGAAATAATTGCATTAATGCACAAAAAAAAATTTGAGCGCTGTAAAACTTTGACATAAATTATTAAAAATTTCTTTAAAAAAAAAACCTTTTACAGACAGAGTAAGGTTAAATTTTGCTTTATCCAAAAAAAAACGTACTTATTACAGCAATTTTTTTTTAACCAAGAAAACTGATTTTACAAACATTAGATTTAAAACCTAAACCAACTGGTATAGTAGTTTATAGTACGTTATATACTAGACAACCGTGAGTATCAATAAAACTAGTTATAATTTTTGTAATGCTTTTTTTGGGGTTAATTACTTTATGTTATTGTCAAAAGATACTACTCTACTTATTGAGATTTAATATACAGGGTGTAGATTAATTGGCGGACAAACGCCAGGTAACTTTGTAGACCGTGTCAAAAGAAAACAAAAATCTTAATTCCAAAATGCTGAAAAACTCTTTGTTTGGCCTTACGAGTTCCTCAAAGTTTTGTTACGCTTGGCAACGTAGCAAAATTTCTATTTCTATATTTATACCTATAATGTAGGCAACTTATTGCACACATCAAATGTTATTATTTATTATAAACTAGAAATGTTCATATTGGCCACCGTTTACTTCTAAACACTATAAGGTACCGAAATCATGACATTCTCAAGCATCACCGACGTAATTTGCATATTCATTCAAAGTAAAAGTCATAATAATATAGAAATATCAACTGACATTCATTGCATAGCCTACGTTATAATTTGAATTTTATTTATATTTCTATATTCAAATCTATAATGTAGGCAACTTAATACACACATCAAACGTGTTATTTCCACAACAGACATACACTTGCAAATCAATGTTAAATTCAAATTTATGAGAAGATCAAAAGTTTACTAGTAGAGTTTAGTATTTTATTTTATACATAAATACTATACTTGCACTGCACAACAAACTAAAAATTACTTTTTAAATAAATAATGTGTTTGATTAAAAAACTAAATTTGTGTTGTGTTATCTACCGATACGCATTTAAGTTTGTTTTTTTTTTTACAATATGTTTGTTTTTCAGCTATATTATACATTGCTCTAAAAGTTTTACAACTTGTTTAAAAAGAAACCATCAACTACGGCTTATTAAGTAAATTCCAAATCACTTTGTGGTTAAAAAGCAAGTTTTTTTAGTCTAGTTATATTTTGGGGATTGAACCTAGAACTGTTAGCGTGCCCAACTTGCCTAACTAAACAAACAATTTAATACTCAACCTTCAAAATGTTTTTTAAGTCTTAATAAAAGTGACGCTCTTTCAAGTGTTTTATGAGTTTTAGAAAAAAAGATAGTAATCTCAGAGAGGTAGGTAAGGACTGTAAGATAGATAATGTAATTTCTTACAACCCCGTTTATTAACTACTTCTTTAACAATTCATGTTTTATGTTTCTTGCAATGACGTGCAAAAAAAAGTTTCCTGAACGTAGTTGTGGGATCTTTATTTACTATAGCCGTTTTTAAGTTTTTAATTGTGTCTTTGTAAATATTTCCTGTTATTGTAATCTAGTTCCTTTTGGCACATACTCAGTTTTAGAACATCTTCTTAGTGTCTCAAAAAACTGTGGCCGGCAATTACGTAAAAAATATTTTTTTACGCAAAAAATTTTTGAATTAAAAAATTTAAAGATTCCAGTTGTGTATCTAAGACTCATCCCTAGTTACAAATCTATAAACTACTATTGGTATAAAACTGTCAATTCTTCTTGCAAGTTTGTTTTATACACAATTATTGTTCAAAACTGAGCAGATTGAGAAAAAAATAAAAAAAATAAAAACAATTAAAAAAAATTATTGTACTAACACACAATTATTTATTTTGATATTTATATTTTTCTAGCAATAACGTACTTGGCGGTCAATCAATACTAAATTTTTAATAATTTATTTTGTAAATGTTGCTACTTTTTTTATAAAGAAAAATAAAGTTTTATCTTAATGTTAATGACCAGTTATCTAATTATTGCAAACAACCTAAGAATAAACTGACAGTCTGTTTTTTAAGGTACTTTTAGTTTTTTTTTTAGGTTATATAGGTTGATAGTGGCAGATTTCTGCTGAGCGTTTGATAAAGTTTTTTTTTTAGTTTGGCGTAAATCTTGTTGCTGGACTAATTATTAAAACTATTGTATGAGCTTGTTTCTTAGGTTTTGTTTGTTGTATATTCACCTTATTTTTAAACGCATGTATTTTGCAAGCTTGGTTTTACAAATATATATGCAACGTAGATGTGGTTATCAGTGCAATCTCTAGATTTGAATATCTTTAGCTTTAGCCAGTAACGCTCCGCTATAGTTCAATGCACAGGCGCCGGCAGAAATATAGATCAAAAAATTTATTGTCAACAATTAATTCTTAAGCATAAATATTTTATATTATTGTCACCAGTTTAAAATGTAGTTTAATTTTGCAATATAAAATAATTATAATAAATTTGTTGTTCAACAAATGCACATTACTCCGTAAAAAATAATGCAAATAAAAAATTTCCAAAGCAAATGAAACAAAACAAAACCAAAGTGAAGCATTGCTGGTTAATGCGGGTGTCTTTTTAGTGTTTCTATTATATTTAAATGATATACAAACAAAATTTAAATAGAGATTTTAGTCTGTATTGTAATCTGTAGTAAGTCAATAACTTTGTGTACTTTTTTCTTCTTACTTGTAAGTTAGCAATTAGCAAAGCTATTTTTATATATGATACCGCCATTCAGAAAATTTTATTTGAAGTACAACTAAAATCAATTTTTAATATTTTTAACCAAAAAATCTGACGCCGAACAATCATACTGCTTGCAATTTTTGTTTCCACGCATAATTTGTACATCTTGATAGCTTGATGTTTTTTTCTAAGTGATCATTTTAGCGTCTATGCTTTCATGCCGTACATTTTTGTAATTTCAGTTTTAAATCACGGTTGAAAAAAAAGTTTCTCATTTTAAGAATTGCAGTTGGATTTTGACTTCTAATGACTTATAGTTGTTAATTGTTATCCAGGTACTTAGAAATTTGTATTTATATTTTTTGATGCAATATTTGTATAATAAAAAAGCTTTTAAAATGATTATGTATTTGATTCTTATTAGATTTATTTTTACTCTGTATTGTGAGCTAATTTCGTAAGTTTATTTTATCATTCTTTGTAATTTTTTTTATATTTATCCCCGTGTCATCTTTAAATTAATCGGTTATCCGTTAACAACCTACTTTTGGGTTTTTAACAAGTTAAGCTAAGAAGTAGTTTTTTTTTATAATAACAGTTTTAAGGTCTGTTCAAACCTACAATTTAGATAGTTTGCAAACTGTTCAAACCATGCACACAAACAAATTACTGTATATAAAAGATTGCCTAAAGATGACAAACATTTGTTTTTGTGCACAGTTTGGACGGTTTGCAAACTGTCCAAATCGTAGGTTGAAACAGACCTATTGAGTTACAAATAAACTAATATACTAAATAACTTTTAAGATAGTCGTCTTGTCAACGTTGTTAACATTTGTAAAATAAATAATTTGTATCAGTACCTAGTGTATAGTTGTTAAAAAAAAACTTAAACTAATTTTTGCTAGTATTGCATGTTACAATTTATTTTTTTTGCTGTTTTTTAATTAAAGTGAATATTTATTAAGGTAGATTTATTGGTTATTATACAAACTACTTGCATTGCTCAATTTGTATAAAAAGCACTCTGCAAAGTTATTGATGATATCATTTTAACGGTTACTTTTTGTTTAGGAGCAGTGGTGATGTTAAGTAAACTGATAAAATAATTTAAAAACTTTGTTATTATGAAGTTTTTCCCATATATTTAAACGCAAAAGTATTTATTAAACTCTTTAAGTAACATCGCTGCCTATAAACTTAAAATAAAAAATAATTGTTTAAAAACTAAGTAAATTTTTATTCACAAGTAAAACAAAACTTACAAGAAAGAAATTATTAAACAGAAAGATCAACCACTCTTAGAATTTTGAGAGCCCACACAAAATCACAGTACTAAATTATTAATAACATGATTATTGGTCTATTTGTTTTTTAAAACTATTTAGCAAACGCAACCATTTAAAATTTGTAATGAATTATTATAAAGATTGTTAACGATGTTTTTCTGGCGATCAGACATAATATGTGGTACTAGCACAACGGTGACCCTACAAACTTTGCGTTACGTGTAAGATATGTTTTGAATCAGCAATTTGAAAGTTGATAAAAAAGATCAGCACCGCAACCGCTGTCTTACAAAATTGTTGAACTTAACTAAACTAATTGGAAATATCAATAATATCTACATATGGCTACCAGGCAGGTGTCTCCCAAGAAAATCCAGAATGTGGCTCAATTGCAACAGTGGTCATTTTGAACAAGTATAAATAATAAAACAAATTGTTGTGATTTTATCTATTTATGCAATTGGCAAACATATTATCACTTGTGTTTGCAGTCAAACAATGTGATGCAGAGCTTAGCGTTCTTCTCAATATGTTTTTTTTTATAATAAGAAAATTTGTGCATTACAAATCTGGTCTCTATTCAATCGTATTGAAAAATATAGTTTATCAAATTTCATCAAATAACAAAATATAAATGATTTAAATATGGCTAAAATCAAATTGTTTGTAAAGTAAAGGTTATATATAATTAATACTTTAATTGTTTATAAAACATCAAATGTCACTGCAGCTGTCAATTTTCCGACCTCACATATCACTCAAAAAAAACTTCATGTCTAATGTTTTACCGATCAAACGTCAAATATGTATGGCAATATAATACACTACAATAAGCAAAAGCAGCATTATTACATTTAAATTAAGTCATTATTAATGAAAAAATAGTAGTTTACATTATATTGACCTTACTAAAAGCCAGGACACACGTTGCGGTTTTGCAGATTTTAAAAACCTGTATGGAATTTAATAATATTGAAAGCTTACGATTTTCTGTACGCGTGTGGTGCATACAATTTATAATAAAATTCCGGACAGGGATTCTATGTGTCACTGGTCTAAATCTGATTTTAAGTAGGCCAAAGATTCTTTGGATTATATGGATGAAATTAGATAATACGCGATTAAGAGATACTGTATTAATATTATGTGTAATACAAATTATTCATAGTTATTATTTTTATTTTTTGTTACATCTTAACTAATTGTTTGTATAATAAGTAGCTGATTATAAATTAATTATTATAAATCAAAGATAACATGGTTTTCTACTTTAGATTTATTAAATTAATTGTATTTATAGAAGATATACAATTGGCATGGTATCATAAATGGATAACTTATCATCTAATTACAATAAATATAAAAATGTTGCAATAATTGCAATTTTAAATATACCATAAATTATAAGAAAAAATAATCAATGGTTTATATTTAAAACGATTAAAGTTAATTATAAAAGATTTAATGCATTAGTTATAATTAAACTTTCAAGCGCATTTTTAATATTTAAAGCACCAATGAACTAGGAAAGGAAATTGAAAAATTACGGTATGTTTTATATATTTCATAGCACAAAATAAACCGCAATTTAATATCATTAAAATAAATGCTCGCTATTAATAAAAAACGCAACTAACTGTTATGCGAATATTAAAATAAACGTAAAACGGGTCTATAAAAATGTATTGTTTGAATAAAAGTTGTAAAACATTTATGAGAAAAGTCATAAGGCCGAATTTTATTTTACAATAAAACGTGCAGTGAAATCAAACTGTCATTTACATACACTATAATTTATTACAAATAAATTTTAATGTGGACATTTCACATTTGCCGAATCGCGTTCGATTAGTGGAACTACCATTATTAATTTCTCGTTTTCATAAACAATAATAAATATACGTATATTTATGCCGTTCGGGGAAAAACGTAAAAACGTGACTGCTGGGCGACGAGAATAAAAGAAACATTAAATTTTAATAACACATTTTATAGCTACGCATGTTTCATCACTAATTTAATTCAAAATATTTAATTAAAATTATATAATAGTTCGTAGAATAGGTACTTAATAGGAGTTTATGGTGCGTATTTGAGATGAAATGTTTGTAGTGGTTTATAATCTGATATCAGTTTGAGAAAAAAATATCGTAAAATCTATATATCCCAATTCTTACATCGGAGTTTACAAACAAAGCTTAACTACGCTTTAATAGCCCATTAAAGCATTATGATACTATAAGTTTATATGCTCTTATCAAATCTATAAACCATTCCTGTTTTAATTTACACCCCTTCGGCGACACAAGCAATATAAAATGTTTTTTTGTGGCTACACCCATGCATTTTTAAAGATGTTCCTCTTGTCGTGTAAATACAATACATCATTACAACAATAATGTAGTGATAAATTATGTGATAAAAACAACTTTTTCGCGGTTAATTAAATCCGCCTAAATAATTTAAACGTGGAAAATTAAACATGTTCGACGCAATGTTATATTATGCATGCAAATTCATTCTTTTTTCGCTGGGTGTTTGTTGAGGTACAATGTGTTTTCAAGTTTCGGCGTGGGCGATAACGTGTTATCTCGTTGTAGAAGACCAAGTCCTTGGCAAGGACCAGACCTGTACACGAATGTAAAGCAAAAGATCTGATCAGCTGCATTGCCGTCTGTCTGGTCTTACTGACGCCAGGGTCCATGTTTAGACCAATTATAACACCTTTAACAACTAAATGATTTCGATGGGCATCGTTGACAACGTACAAAAAAAACAAAAGAAAAATATGACGGTAATAAAAGTTCTGTTCAGAATTTCTGTTATTTTACTTTTAGAAAAGAATACCCGAGATAAGGTATAATTAAAAGATTTTTATATCCGTGTTTGGGCTCTTAAAGTTTGTCTGTTGTAAATAATTTATAGTTGAATTAAAGCGATAACAAATTGTGTTTTACCATAAAAAAAATACTTTATGCAATAGGTGCAGTAAAATATTATATTGTTCAAGGTGCACTGCTCTGTTTAGCATATATGGAACAATGTTAAGTGAATATTTTTATCGGAGTACTAATAGAGTATTGTTCTTTCAATTATTATTTCCCTCACATAAATAATAATTTTAAGTGAGTATTTTATCAGCGGTTATAAATTAAAAACAACTTAAAATTTACAATTACAAAACTATTTAATCACATACTGTGCACAAATAAATAACAATGATTGTAAAGAGATTTTTAATCAATTGTATGTAATATCTTATCATCACATATACAATAAAATTATTCTTATGCAATTAATTTGGTTATCAATTTTAATTATGTCAAACATATTTATGCTATTTTATATTCATTGCATTCAAAAGAATTAATAACAAATTATAATTCCATTCATAAATACTAGTATATATATAAAAATAAAACAAGCATCTAATTAGTTATCTAACTTATTTAAAACACGTAAAATAAATTTTATTTTATTTTTCACATCTTTTTAGATAAATAATTAAAAATTTTAGTTTTATAACAATTTAACAAAAATAAAATAAATGAAAGATTTGTTTTAGTTTCATTTATTTTATTACCTCCTAGGTAACATTGAGCATTTTTCTCACATTTGTTTTCGAACAACTATATTTAATATAATAATAATTGAAAATTAAAATGAAACAAAGCTAGTCTATTCTCTGACTCTGACTTTTAACCTCTGTACTACATTATAGTAACGCGTATTTTATATTTAGCAAATTGAAGGATAAAATAGTTAACTATTGTTAATGGAGTGCATGAATATGTCAGCTTTTTTCTCGTAGAGCGAGTGCTGGCGTAGGTGTTTTTTTACAAAAAACCTGCAAGTGAAATATCAAGTATAGATAATATTTATGTTTAAAATATATGATTGATTAAATAAATTATGTACGGAACAATCAGTAACAAAGTAAAATTGCATTTTGATTTATTTATCATAATTTTTTATACGGCATGTTGTTGTGCATACACCTAGATAAACGTAATAAAAATTAAAAAAAAAAAAACAAATACTTTATTTGTATTTTCTAGTATAACATAATTATATTAAACAATCAACATTAATTGTGTTTATAAGCACAGAATTATTAAATAAAATTTGTTTTTTGCTATCATGCAATATCGTGATCATACAAGGTATACTGACGAGGTTTGTAGAACCAAATCAATTGTCTATGCTTGACGCTTTTCTCCTGTGATTGTTAAATTGAGTTTAAATAAAATGTTAATTTATTTCATAATTATATTAATTTTAAATAGTTTTATTGAGTATAAAAAAGACAGCGTAAAAAAACACGCAAAAGGGTTAAAATTTTGTATAAACAATAAAACACAAATCAAGAATACTGTAAAACTTGACGTAAATTGTGATAATAATACCCTAAATAAAAAAAAATGAATAAAGTTTACAAACTATCACAAACTTTACAATTAAAAAAAAATATAACAAGCTTCTTCAAAGTAATCATAAAAAAACTGAAAAAAAAAATTGGAATTTTAATGTATACAAGGTGAGTCATAATTAGGTGTAAATAATTTAATAAAAATATTTTACTGTCAAAACAAAGCAATCAAATTAATATACCTTAGTACGTACCATAATGCTCACTTAAAAAAATACAGTGTAAAAAGAAAAAAAAATCTATTTGTTATTAATGTATTAATTTTTGAGTTCAAATAGTTTGATTGAGTAATTTTATTTCATGAGAAATAGAAGATATTGTTTTTGCGGATTTCCTAACAAAAGAATCACAAATCATTAAGTTTTTACTTCAGCTTTTTAAAGACACGGGAGTTGAGTTTCCGTAAGCTCTTGGGGCAAGTGCAAAAAAATAATTTATTTTATTTTAGATATACTACTACAAGGATTTGCTAAATTTCTGTTAAGATTGGATTCTTGCAAAAGTGTACGGTGCGGTGCAATGCTTGTATTAAGGCTAGATGAAAGCGTTTTGAACATTTGTTATAAGCGTCTATTTTTTATTTATTGTATTGTTATCTTTTTTGCCAATTAATACATTAATTATAAAAAAAATTAACATTGTGTTATTTTAAGAGAAAATTTTGGTCTAAGTTTATCAGGTATTGCTTTGATTTGACAACAACAAACAGTAGTTTAGTTATTCACACTTAATTATGATTTGACCTGTATAATACTGAATAATTAAGTCATTCATTTTCTACAACACTATCTGAAAAACATGCTATATTTTTTGCGGGATTTTGCAATCTTACTCAACTTATTCAACAACTTACATATTTTTTTTGTGATAGACTTTTTGGTAAACCAAAATTATTACATTTGTATTTTTCAACTATTTTAGAGATTACAACAACTAGTTTTAAAACTGTTTTAGAAAATTTTGATTATTAACTTTTTTCTATTACTACCAAACTTAAATCGCACTTCATCTATTATTATTTAAAGATGAACATAGTAAAAATAAATCAATTTTTTAATAATTTTAATATATATTTTTTATTTTAAAATCATAAAAACACTTGTAAACATTGTTACAATCTAAAACAATCTGAAATTAAATGATTTAAACAAAGCTAATCAAATTTCTGAACTTTCCATAAACAACATTTTTTTTACAAAATAATAAATTTATTGCAAGCTAGTTGAAAAACTTTAATGCTTTTTTATAATAATTAAAACAATGTAACTACTAATCCAAAAAACAGATATTGTTGCATATTTAAAAAATTAAATCTAACTTTACTGTTCTAAGTATTCCTGTATTGCTTACAATGCAGGCTAGTGGTAAAATAATGAGTTTCGTTTATTTTAAGCAACGGGTTGTCAAAAGATATCTTTTTAAATTCTACTTATTATTTTTAAAACATTTGCAAATAAATTAGTTCTGATTTTGATTAAAATAATATAAGATTTTGATTAAGTTGTTTGACAACAGTTTTTCTGACTTATGTTAATCACAAATAAAATTCTACTGTAGACATACATGAAGAAAATTATGCAGTAGCAATTTCCAAAGCATTTGGTAAGATATGGCATCCCAATCTTATCAAAAAGTATAAATGTTGATTACAAATTTGTAAATCTTATTAAAAGTTCTAGACAATAAAACAATTATAGTTAGAACTGATAGTTTTAACTCTGATCCAATAAATGTTGGTGCTCCTCAAGGATTGGTAATTTTGCCAATTTTATTTAAGGTTTACATTAATAAACTACTTCAAAGCTCTATTTATAATTTTGAACAAAAGCTCAACTTCTTACAGTTTTTAAATCATAATTTAAAATATTATCAGTACCAAATATTAAAGTAAACAACGAATTTGTATCTAAATATTTTTTAATAAGGAAGGGAAAAATCTTCAAAAGGCACTGTTCAGCTTGTGCTGTTCAGTAGTGTCTGGTTTTTACTGACTAAAAACCCATCTTTTACCTTCCTTACCTTAAGGTGGTTTGCTTAGCTGGCGCCCAGTTCTATTGAACTTGTGGTACACCTTTGGTGTTTTACTACTCGAGCAGCTCCGTCTCTTTCATGAAATGTACTACCTTTAACCAGTTGGTTGTTTTTAGCAAGTTTTTGTTTAGGTTGTGTTTGCCAAAAATGGCTATACGTTGCTGTTTGTAAGCTTTGCATTCATTCAGCAAGTGTATTGGAATCTCATCTTTTTCCATACACCCGCGGCATAGAGAGTCCGTTTCTATTCCCATTCTATACAAGTGTTTATTAGGTCTACAGTGTCCGGTTATCAGTCCTGTGAGCTTTCGAATTCTAATACGACTTATTTTTATTACCATTGTTTTGGTATTATACGATAATCTTGATAGGAATACTTTTGAATGTGTCAATCACATGCAGCTTTTCTACAGGTTGTTGTGATCTGCCTCAAGTTTGCTGCTTATGATTGATTTTTTTGGTTTTGTGGGAGATCCCGATAGCAAGTTTTGGTCCAGTAAATGTCCCCTGTGCTTTTTGTTTGGCAAGTTGATTTTCCCAAAAATTTCTTTTTATTCCCTGGTCTTTGGGTATCCATACCTGGTAAACTTTCAAAGTTGTGGTCACTGTTTTCAGTCTATGTATGCATGTCATAACCAATTTGGATTTATTACTAGCAATTGCAGAACCTGCAATGCCGTTTGATTGTTTGACATGATGGTTGATAAAACGTTGAAACATATTTACCCAATAGTAGCAAAGTTTGCTTTCCTTAGTGTTTGTTTTTGTAATTTTCAGCCCCGGTACTTTTTTGGTCTTTGGTCCCATCTGTGTACTAGATAGCTCTTTTGACCGTTTTCAGATATTTGTTATTTATCTATTTGTTTTGCTGTAGAATTATTACGTAACATTTTTTGCTGATAAAATGGCCCTTCATAAAGTCCAACTTGATCGTTAAATTTTTTTCTTTAAACAACACCTTTGTTATATTAGGTCTGTAGGTTCCAAGGTTTACATTGTGATTGTTTATTTGCAGTCTGTACGCTGTTTGTCTTGTCTTTGACATTACCATCAAGTGAAGTGGCGGTAATGATATTATTACTTAAATTGCTGCTGTGAGCGTCGTTCTCATTGCTTCCGTTATCAGCTAGCCTTTGAGCTATGTCTAGTTTTTAAGCTTTGCACTTGAAAGTGGTTTTTTCTCCTTATACAAGCGCTCCGTATGTGACAATGGGTCTTACCATCACTGTGTATAACAATGGCTCCATACATCCTCAGGTCAACCTTGTCTATAACGAGTTACTTCGAATGAAGATGCCGGAAGGCGTGTCAATAACAGCATTTGCGGACGACATAGCAGTAGTAGGTAGAGACGTAGAAATAGAAGTACTAAAAGGAAGATTAGAGCTGGCAATTGATATGATACAAATATGGATGAGAAGTAAGGGCTTAAAACTAGCAACACAAAAAACTGAGGCGGCATGGCTATCGACTAAGAGGAATAATAGAGGAACAGGTAAGATACAGGTGGGAGATCAAGAGATAACCATAGGGAAAAAAATCAAATACCTTGGAGTGACACTCGAAGCAAAGGGATGGAATGAACAGGTTAAGGAAGCGGTCATTGGAACAAAGGAAATTGAGAGAAAGCTTGGTAGACTTATGCCAAACAACGGAGGTCCAGGAGAAGAAAGCAGAAGGCTAATAGCAACGGCAGCAAGAAGCAAATTGCTGTACGCCGCAGAAACATGAAAACAAAGAAAAACAGAAAGGAAGTAAGAGGAGCCACAAGAGCAAGCTCGCTAAGGATTTGTAGAGCTTACAGAACAGTGTCACAAGAGGCAGTAGAGGTAATTGCGGCAACACCTCCCGCGGATATGATGGTGGAGGAAAGAATAGAAATAAAAAAACTTGTAAAAGAAGGAACGAGTAAAAAAGAAGCAAAGATAAGAGCAAGAGAGAAGACTATGGAAAGATGGCAGAGAAAATGGGATACAGGAGAAAAGGGGAAATGGACGAGAGAATTAATCCCAGACATAAAAGAATGGGTAGAGAAGAAACCCGAGACGTGTTATTATACAACACAAATACTGACCGGGCACGGAGCATTTGGAAAATTCTTGCAAAAAATTAAAAAAATAAATGAAGAAGAAAGGTGTACATTTTGTCAGGAAGAAACACACGATAACGCAGAACACACTCTAGTAGAATGCGAGGCGTGGGAGGAAGATAGAAAAAAACTAGAATATATACTAGAAAGCAAAGTGGATAAAAGAACAATCATTAACAAATGCTTAAAAGATGAAAATAAATGGAGGGCGTTAAAAAACTTTGCAACAAGTGTACAAAAAAAAAAAATTGAAGAGTTTGACAATAGAAGAATATAAAGAGACAGACAAAGGTAGGGGCTATAGGGAGAGAGGGGCCGGGGACAGCATGCGTGCCGCAGATGATGCGTGAAAATCCGCGAAGCAAAAACCAGCCCGCCTCAAACTAGCACCAAATGTAGGTTAGTTTAGACAGGGACATTAAAACAACAGGATTTGCGCAGAGAAGAAAACCGGAAGGTATTACCATGCGTAAGTTATTCTTAAGGGCCACTTGTTGAGAGCCAAACAACTCACTACGTCCTAAAAAAAAAAAAAAAAAAAAAAAAAACATCCTCAGGTTGTTTAGATCTGTAGTGTTTTGCCGTCTTGTGAACGGTACAATAGTTGTTTTGCTTGGGTTTATTAATAACCTTTCCTTTTTGCACCACCTTTCTACAATGTTTAGAGCACTCTGTGTCATGTCTGAGACGATTGCTCCAAACTTTTCGCATGCAAGGATTGTAAGATTATCTGCATAGCCTAGGGCAAAAATGCATACGTTGTTGAGTATCTGTAGTCATTTGTCTATGACGAAGCACCGCAAAAAGGGTGAGAGTACGCTTCCCTGTGGGATTTTGCCGACAACTTTGGTTTTAATTACAGTCCGGTTTTAAGCATAGAGTTAACCCATTGTTGGACAAGAGAGTCTATTCCTTAGCTTTCTATTGCTTTAGCAATAGATTTGAAGGTAGTATTATCAGATGCCCCCTCAATATCCAGAAAACCACGCAAAGCTATTTCTTTGCATTGGATGATGTTTTTGCATTTGTTGACTAGTTGGTGTATAGATATACTCGTTTGGTAAGCATATTGATGCTGGTGCAGTGGTTGAGCCTTTAGCACCTCGTCCTGTGTGTGCTTGTTTTATTTATTTATTTATTTATTTATTTATTTACTAGTCAACGGAAGCCATTACAAAATAAGTATATATTTACAATTTAAAAAACATAAATTATACATAAAACAACTAGTATTAAAAATAAGAATAAAACTTAAATAGTTACAATATATAAAAAAGGTCACGTATGGGTGACAAGTGCACGTCGCAGGGTATGAAAAGAATCTTTAAAAAAAATCCACTTTAACTTCGTTGGCATGCCGCAAAATACGTGTAGATACAGAGTGCACCGCATAATCAGTGCGTTTGAACGGTATATGAAATAAATAGTCATTACGTAAAACTCGAGCTGGGACATGAATACCTATAGAGCTGAGCAAGTCAGGACAGTCAATAATCCCACGAAGCACTTTAAAAACTAGTGTCACGTCAAAATTAAAACGTCTTTTTTCAAGACTAGTCATGTTAAATGTAGAGAGCAGTTCCGTGTAGCTGCCTGCAATGTTGCATTTATACGCCAAAAAACGAACAAACTTTTTTTGAATCTGTTCAATTTTTCCTTTACTGACGTCGGTGTATGGTGACCACACATTGGAACAATACTCGAGATGGGGACGTACTAGAGCGTTGTAAAGGATAATTAGAGTACGATGGTCACAAATTTCCTTAGAGTTACGCTTGACAAACCCTAAAAGTTGATAAGCTTTAGCCACAACAGTATCAATATGTAGTGTAAATGAAAGGCTTGAATCAAACGTTATGCCTAAATCACAAATAGTGCTAACTCTTAACAACATTACATTTATGAGAGAGTAACCATACATCACCGTAGACTGACGTCTAGAAAAAGTCATCACTTTGCATTTATTTAAATTAAGTAGTAAGTTATTAGTCTGACACCAACTAGAAAAAATCTGTACTTCTTCATTAAGTAGTACAGCATCATCTAAAAACTGAATTTTCATAAAGATTTTTATATCGTCCGCAAATAATAAACAACGCGCATTAGAAAAACAATGTACCACATCATTGATAAAGATATTGAACAGTAAAAGTCCAAGATGTGACCCCTGTGGAACACCCGACGTAACATCAATATTACGAAAAACGCACTGACCAATGCGCACGAATTAAGATCTGTTAGATAAATAGGATTGAATCCACATTAACAAGGTGCCATTAACTCCAATACCACATAGTTTCATAATTAGTATCTTGTGGTCAACGGTATCAAAAGCTTTTGAAAAGTCAGTGTAAACTGAATCTACCTGGAATCTGTTTTCAAGCGCATCTGTTATATAAAATTCATACAACAAAAGGTTGGAAAATGTCGATTTGCCAGTTCGAAAACCGTGTTGATTGAGAGCAATTTTAGATTGCAGAATGGCAGTCAATTGACAGGTAACTAACTTTTCAAAAACTTTTGGAATAACTGATAAAATAGATATAGGTCTATAGTTTGTTACGTCATTTATAGCACCGGACTTATGAATCGGAGTGACATAAGCTTGTTTCCAGCAAGTAGGAAAAGTACCCATAACCAGAGATAAGTTAAATAAAAGCCATAAGGGCCGACAAAGGGCAAACACACATTTGTTGAGAAAAAATGCCGTTAATCTATCAGGCCCTGGACAGTTATTGAGTTTTAATAGTGATAGTTCGTTGACAACTTCTGATATTTTTAAAACAAGATGCGATTCATTTATATGGGTAGAAACAGATGGTGGAGAATATGTGCTGTGTGGACTCATAGATGCCGTCAGCGGACTGTAAACTGACCCAAAAAAATCAGCAAAAAGATTTACAATGCTATCAGTACTGTCAATTTGAGAATTACCGTTTGTGAAAGTAGATGGTATTTGATTACTGCTACGTTTAGATTTGACGTTTGAAATTATATTGCATCACGTTATCTTCTCCACACCATACGTTGTCAGGTGTATTCTGTAAAGAATCAAGTTTCAAAACTACATCTAAAGCAGGATGTTGAAGATCGCATGGTACAATAAGAAACAACGATTCTGTAAGGCTCAAGTTTGAAGAAAATGCCAAAGGCGCAAACAATAAATCTAGCAAAACCAAATTTATGTTTAGTATGTAGTTCAATTGATGTGAATTAATATACCCAAACGTGTTAGCAACTAAAGTACCTTTAGGACAAGTGGATTCCGTTCTTACACCAAATTCATCATTAATCCACAACGTTTGTGGCAAGTTGTAATCGCCAATAATATAAACAGTGTTGCATTCACTAATTAATTCTACACTTTCACAGTGACGTTGGTAAGTAGAGTACTTCGAACCAGGTGGAATATAAACAGTACCTAAAACTATTTTCATACTGCCGATATCAACACAAACATACAATTCCTCATAGACAGAGCAATGACTAAATATTTCATATAAATGGTACTTATTGGACACGGCAATAAGTACGCCTCCGCCACGTAATTTTGATGTTGTAATATGGTTACGGTCACACCTGTACACTTTATAATTAAAAAATCCTAGTTCTAAGTCTGTAATAGAGCTTATAAGCCACGTTTTACTAAGAATAAAAATATCATGCTCCATTAATGGTATATTGGCATTTAAAGTAAACAATTTTGTCCGTAATCTGCGCACATTTTGATAAAATATTCTCACATTTTCTAACTCGGTACAGCCGGAAATCACATCTAAAGCACGTGCAGACGATGTCGATGAAGATAAACGTTGAGAAGACGCTACATCGATGTCGTAGGTTTGGATGTTGTTGTTGATAAAAAATCAGTTTTTGGCAGTTTATGTTGGCGGCGGCGATTAGTAAATAAACGTATAGATACTCCTTTAGGCCATTTTTCTGCCTTTAATATACAATTATCATTTACGTTGTTAACATCAGCAACAATACCAACTTTAAAAGAACAATAAATGTTATTGTTTGTAAGTGGAATGCAAGCAAGGTCGCTTATTCCCATATTAAGTTCAACATACTTCTTAATATCTTCAACACTAGTAGAAGGAGCACAGTTATTAATATGATAAAAAGTGCGTCGTTTAGCCCTTGTATGCCTTGAATTTCGGCAGTCCCACGTACACTAGTTGGTTGTATTTGAGTTTTGGTTTTACTTTTTATCATCACAGTTTTGATTTGGGAAGAAGGCTTTGCAGTAGGTTTTATAACTCTGGTTGTTGTAGAGTTGCTAGCTGCTGCGTCAATTGCAATAGTTGGTCGAATTGTGGTGGTATCATTACTTTGGATTATACCTGATGGATTCTTTGACGGCAAGGCCGTCGATTTAGCTACTGTAAGCTCTGGTAAGTGATGAAAAAACGATTTAAATAAAGAATTAAGTTCGGAAGAAATCAATTTATTACTATCAGTAATTAACTTCTCAACAGCCATCAAGCTTGGCAATGATTTCAGATCAATTATATCGCGCTTAAGAGACTGAACCTTTTGTCTCAAAAAACGCAACTCAGTTTCAAGAGCGTTGCACTTGGTAGATTTGCAAGATAAAACTTCACACTCATTTGTTATTAAGTTGGGACTTAAAGGAGCAAAGCCATTTAAGGATAAATTGTCATTGACATCAGAACGATTACAAATAGAACACATTAAAACAGTGCTGATATTATCTGTAATAAGATCAGCAAAACCTTTGTAGCGCTTTATGCAACTATGATGCATCAAGCCACTACAAGTTTCACACGACACTCCAGTTTGTACTGAAGATTTACATCTATAACAAATCATATTTAAAAATGTTTAATATAAAAAAGATTAAAAGATTAAAAGATTAAAATCAATATGAGTAGTAAAATATTTGCTTTTAAATAAATATTCACTATTTCTATTTATTTGATAAAACAAAAAAACACAAAAAAAACACGCTTCACGCCACAGGGTCTTTTCTGACGACTTATAAAACAAACAAGGAAGACCACGGACAAGGATTATTAATTAAAATTTAAATTAGTAAAATAAAATAAAATATAATTAATAAAAAGATAAGTCGTGAGAACTATAAAAAATGACAAATGAATTGAAAAATAAGTTTAAAAAATATGTGGAAGGTTTATGGGGTTTGAACTCGCTTCCTTCAGTGTAGCATGCTGATGCTTTTACCACTGAGCTATTTAATAGAACGTTGACGAAAATACTATATGCTTTGTTTACAGTTGATATTATACAAAAATAAACAACAATAATAGTTCAACAGTTCATAGGTTATGTAAAATATATAAATAAATTACTTAGTAAAATAATCAATTAAAACGATTTTGCTTACGTAATTGAACAGAATATTAAAAACAATTTTTCACAATACACTTCACATACATTGACTAGTTTTAAGATCACTTTGAAACAAATATTAACGCAGATTAAAATATACATATACACGAGTTATAACCATCTTGATGACGTGTTGACTATTTTTTTTAATAGTTTTTGTATAAATAATGTCAAGTTGATTGGTCTGTAAGATTTAGCCAAGGCATACGTTGGACTCCTTGGTTTTGGTATAAAAACCACCTTGACCACTCTTCAGCTGCTTGGTATTTGTGAAAGTACTAGGCTCGTTCTAAGGATCTGGTATAGAAACTCTTTTAGCACTACAAATCCTTTCTGTATCATAATAAGATAATTTCTATTGGCTCTTGACAACTTGAATGGTTTGAATGTGTTGATTCCTCATTTTAAGTTTACCTCTTTTATTATGGTCTTTGTTTTTTCCCAGTTTTTTTCATTTGCTGTTTTATTTGGTAATTGCAGGTCCTTTTGATTACCAACTTTCTTTAACATAGAGCCCGGAAAGTGTGTCTGCAACAGCTCTTGCAGAGTGCTTTCAACTAACTCAGTAATTTTTGTTTTTGGTCCGTAAGGATCCAATGTTCCTAGTACGGTCTTTGCTTAAGGCTTTTTTAGAGACGATAGCATGTGGGGTCGTTTAGAACGTCTTTACAGTACCTTTTCCATGATTTTGTCTTGGTTTTTTTATGGTTTTATTATAAGCCGTAAGTTTTATATGTGGTCCAGTCACTGTTTTTTTGGCTTTGTTGAATAATTTTCTAGTATCCGCCAGCTCTTTGTTTCACCAAGTAGCTCTCTTTAAAGGCCGTTTTGATGGAGTTGACAAATATGTTTGTTATTATCTTTAACTGTAATGTTTTTTGCAACTTTTAGACAATTCTCCAGTTAGGCCAATTAGTATTTTGTTGTATAAATCCTAGTTAGTTTTTCTCGAGTTTTCGTATTCTAAAAAGAGCGTTTTTTTGTTGATTTAGTCATGTAACAAATTTAATAAAGATTCTTAATTATTGAGCGTATTACATTCAGACAACTTGTTTGAAGGGGGTTTTACGCTTAGTTATAAATTATTGCGTCTGTGGCTAGACAAATGCGTACACGTATTTTTTTAAATAGTTTGCTGGTGATTATGTATAGGGTATGGTACCCTAATCTTGCTAACAAACTCTATTTATAGGTCTAAAAAAACTGTAAATCTCATCAATAGTTTTCTTAACAATAGAAAAATTATAGTTAGAATTGATGGTTTTAACCGCAAAATCATAAATGCTTGTTTTTCACACAAAAAATAAAATAAAATTTCTACGTTAGAGAACAATATCTGAATAAAGCATTCCCAATATGGCCAATTTTAACTCTAAAAAAACTCAACTTTTTACAGTCTTGTGGCATATTATGTAATTCCTAAATATTACATTTTAAAACTTTTCATGTTTAAATCAAGTTTAAACATAGTTGGTTAAATATTACAAAAAAATTACAAATAATGTTTAACACGATGTTGTCATTGGGATTCTTAAAAATATATGTTTAAGTGATCTCTTGCACGTATATTTGACAAAATTGTAAAAGTACATTTTTAATCTGATAGATTAACAAGTATTAAATAAAATTAATCTATCTATTGTAAAAACTATACATATATATATATATATATATATATATATATATATATATATATATATATATATATATATATAAAAATGCTGCAATATTAAAACGGTGTTTAAAAAATGTCCTTCTTTATAAACATTTTTTTTTAGTTGTTGTTTTAGTATTATCTGAATACTACACAAAAACAAATCACTATTTTTTAAACTTTTTCAAACAGTTTTGGGCACATATTAAAAGCATCTTAGAACCGGTGTAAAAAAGCATATTGTGCAAACAGTAAATTTTGTTTACACTTTTTGCGGTTTGGTTTAGTAACTATTTCAAAAATTTGAAAAACTTTTAGTATATCGCACCAGTCTATTTAAAAACTTCAATATTGGTCTTTTTTATTTGAATTGAATACCGGCAACAATGTTTTATAAAACGATATTTTTTACATAACTGATAAAGTAGAGCAGTCAAATAAAATAGCAAAAGCTTTCATACCTTTTGAGCAACGCAATACTAGTGAAACAATATTAAAAATTAATCACTGTTTGTTTGTTTGTTTGTTTGTAGCACAGCATCAGAGGCAATCAAACAAATATTTAAAAAACGTTTACCGTTAGTTTTTACTAATAATAACGCATGACGTTATTTTTTAGTTTTTTCTGTACTTAAATTTTTTTGTTTTAAATTGACTAAACCGGTAGTTTAGTCACTTTAATTTAGGTTAGGCATTAGTTTATTGGTTTGCATATTTTTACCTTTGTTCGTCTCTTGTACTTTTCTTGTCTCTTTCCTTCTGTAGCTTTTATTTTGTATGTTTGCATCTATTTGATTTTCTAAATTCTTTTGTTGACACATCTTTTAATTTTTTAATTTTTTTTTCTTGTTGTAAAGTAAAAACGCTATAATCTTCTATTTATTTTTATTTCTAAGGCATATTTTAATTGACTTTTTTTTTTCCTTGATCTTTTCATTGTTTGCAAAAGCTATTTAAAGTTTTTGTGTTCAGTTAATATTTGTGATGTATAATAACACGTCTTCAGATTATTTTTTGCTCATTTTTTATCTCCACTCCACTCTACTGTTTCTGTCATCTTTTTATTGTTTTGTCTTGTTTCTTTCTCTTATCTTTCCTTTTTTTCTTACTTTTTCATTCTTTTACTAATTTTAATTATTTTTAGCTTTTCTTTTACTATCATATTTGCGGAAGGTGTTGCTGCAATTACTTCTATTGCCTCCTGTAATACCGTTCTGTAGGCTCTGCTGATTCTTAACAAGTTTGCATTTGCAACTCTACTTATTTCAATCTTGTTTTTTGTTTTTATGACATTTTTCTATGTTTTTGCAGCGTATAGCAATTTGCTTCTTGTTGCCGTTGTTATTGACTTTCTGCTTTCTTTTTAACTTTCTTTCTTTGGCATAAATCTTCCGAGCTTTTTTTCTATTTATTTTGTTTCTTTGACCATTTTGTTAACTTGTTTGTTTTATCTTTTTGCTTTGATTGTCACTTCAAAGTATTTAATTTTGTTCTCTATAGTTATTATTTGATATCTTACCTGTATCTTACCTGACTTTATTGGTTTTCTTAGTCAATAACTATGCCGCTTCTGTTTCTTGTGTCGTTAATTTTAAACCCTTACTTTTTATCCGTTTCTTTATCATACTTATTGCTAGATATAATTTTTTTTAGTACTTCTATTTTTATGTTTTTGTCTACGTCGTTTGCAAAAACCGTTATTGTCCGGCAGCTTCATTTAAAGTAGCTTATTGTAAACTAGGTTTCATAGTTTTGATCTTAGTGCTAAGCCCTGCGGTATATATTTTTTATTAAGATAAATCTTCCTTTCTTGGTCACTAAGATTTTACCTTGTAAGTAGCTCCATATTAACTTGATTGTTTTCCTGTTTACTACTTATTTTTTTGCAGCCTTTTTAATTGCTTTTCATAACACGCTGTTAAACGAGTTGAATGTACAACGCTGTTATAACGCAATGTTATCTTTTTCTTTGCGCTTGGTTGTTTGCTTCTTTTGCTATTGTTTTCACTTATTATATACCTACTACAGTTGTTCTTTCTTTGATTATCTTTGCTAGTATGTTGATTAGGCAAATTGGCCTGTAAAACGTTGCTATTTCTGTTCTTTTGTTCTTCTCAATCAGTACTATGGTGGCTATTTTGTACTCCAAGGATTCCTGTTTATAGATCATTTATTTCAACTTTTTTTTTCTGCAATTCTTAATTGTCTATTTTTTTTTTTTTACTGTTTTATAGTTTATAAAAAAGAGGTTAATAACAATGAATACGCTAAAAATATTATAGTAAACTCAAAAGCTATAAACTAGAATAAGTCGAATGGTATATCTACGTTTGTTTTATAGAAATGTCAAAGAAGCAATACAAAAAATGTAAACAAATTAGTTGTTAAAAAAGGTTTGTTAGTTAAAGGACGTCATTAAAGGTATGGTGGAAGTGAATGCAGACAGAAAAAAAAACTTATAAGAAGAATGTAGAAAGACTGAGATTGTAGAAGAAAGGCAAATAAGTCTAATCATCCAAATGGCACTAAACGCCGCATGCACAACACCTTCATCATAAATTGGAAAGTTTTGCAATTTTTTTGTAGGCAAATTTTGGGTTTTATTATTAGCTGGTCGTATAATACTAATCAAAACAAACGCCAAAACACAATACAATACCTTACAAATTATAACTTATTTTTACTAACTTATTTTAAATTGTTAGTTTTTAAAACCTAAAATAAAGAAATTTATTGTTGTATTTTGTGAAAGATTAAAAACCAATATATTTAACAATAAATTAATTTTATAATACACTATGGTTTTCATAAAACTTAAGTAGTCAAGTAAACTACTTTTATTTTCACAAATCAATATAACAAAACTAAAAACAAAAAACAAACTAATTAAAATTGTTGCATCTTGTAAAAAATTTTGAAACTTAATTATTGGTTAAGTTTCAATTTTTTTCAAAAATGCGTTTTAAAATATACAGATACAGATTTGTAGTTTAAATTAGCATTTGGTAAAGCTGATACCTTAAATTTTTACAAAAAAATAGTTTAAAATTATTAAAAAATAAAGTTGGTCACTTTAAATAGTACTATCTGGGCTATGGTCTTGTTGTCCATGTGTTGAAGATTAATGTTTATAGTTATTTTGGATTTTGTTGGCTAGAATGTCATCTGAAACTAATCTCTTTCTGAATAACAATTTTATTGTAGATTTATTTTGGATTTGTTAGTCAGCGAGAAGTACGAAATCAATCTCAATCTCAAAAAGACTAAATATACGCTTGTCAGTAAAGATAATCCATCACAACAGACAATATTTCTCAACAACAAAACTATAGATCAAGTGGACAAATTCACATATATGAAAAAAGATTACAACAGCCTATACTTGAGCATGCAAGTTAAGATCAAAATGTTGCGCAGCTACGTTTTCTCAACACTAATGTACGGCGTCAATTTCTGGACCCTATCAAAGGATACAGAGAAAAAACTGGAGATCTTCAAACATGAACATATTGTCGTGTCCTGGATAACTCATGGAAAGAACACTTTAGTAATGAGGAGGTTCTGCAGAGAATGGGCAAAGAACAAAAATTATTGAAAACTGTAAAGGTTAGAAAATTGGAATATCTCGGGCACGTAATAAGACATAGTGGTAGAAACAGAATACTCCAACTGATTCTGGAAGGAATGGTGTAAGGAAAAAGAGGCCCGGGAAGACGCTAAATTTCATGACTTAAAAATTTACGCTAGTGGTTTGACATGACATCGGTGCAACTTTTTTGCAGTACAGTGGACAAGGAAAAGATTGTGATGATGATTGCTAATATCCGGAGCGGATGAAGCACGCAGAGAAGGAGAAGTAAAATATATTCTTTATATTAAGAAAAAGTGTTTACAAATTTTTGTTAATATTCAAAGTTTAAATTTTAAGTTGTTTGTAGCTTTTTATAATAAAACAAAGAAAAAAATAGTCGGTTATTTTTTAAACAAATAAAATTAAATATTTAACATAATCTACTATAATCTGTAAATATTGACTAGTAACTACTATAAGAAACTTAAGCTTAATTGTATAACAGAAAAACATTGGTGTCAGTAAGACAATATGCAAATCAATTATTTAAATTAAATTAAATGTTTCGGAAGGAAACTCTAACGATGAGAACTTTTCTATGGAATATATTAGATTGATTGTTACGGAAATGAACACATGATTGGCATGAATAAATTGCCATATAATGAATGTAGTTGATTTCTGTTAATTAAAGTTTTAAATAATATTAAAAAAATACAAATATTGTTAGATAACTGAAAAAAAACTCTTTTTCAATATTCAATAATTTAATTAATTATTTAAATAATCCAAATAATTTTACAATAGAGTAAAACTGTAATATGTGATCAAATCTATACGTGAAATTGGTAGTAATAATAAAAAAAAAAGGGTTATAATAAAATTAAAAAGGCCTTTAAAGGCCTCCACCCCAATATATTATAAAATTATGGCGTATTCCCATTTAATAACATTAACATATATTAACATAAAAGCAGCATGTCGTTACCCAGTTATTGGAGGAGGGAACAGTCCATATTTAATAATTGACGAGTGAGAAGGTGTCGAGCCGCAGCAGTTATAGCTCCACAGCTGGCATATATTGCAGCATAAACACTCTTGAAATGCAAATTACATTACACCATACCAAAAGCGGCAAGGAAAAGATGCCAGATTATGAGGGTGACGCTCATTCGAACAATAAAATATCAATCAATTAAATCAGTACTTTTAATAAATTGTTAACAGACTGAATATGCATGTGCAAGTGTTGTCAGGCAGACGACTCGCTTATATAATATGAGAGGAAAGTTATGAATATGGTTATTACAAATGTAAAATTCATGCGAATGCAATTTTGCAGGAAATGTGCTGCTATTTTCCTGCGAGCAGTCATCTAAGTTCATTTTACAGCAGGAACACATGTCTCGCTAACTCTACGGCTTCTGTGCTCGGGGAAGCAAATAAACTCACTTAGAAGCGCGTATTCACGATTCAAATTTTCCGCATTCATCCAGCATATAGAAATGTTTAAGTAAATTTAATATAAAATTCACAACCGTCATAAAGTCGTTAATAAATTTAAAATGTTCATAAGTAAGTAATAAAGCCGCCCCTGCCCTAATATTCGGGAGCTGTCACTTCAACCCGTTCACCCAACTATTTCAGATTTGAGTTCCCTCCATTTAAATCTGCTTTACTTCCCTGTACCTTCCAACAACACACTGTATATAAGAGCCTTTGTTATCGCGAAACGCTAGAAAGATTCCGCCAAGTGAATTAATTAGCTCAAGTGATAATTGATATTAATTGTCTTTTCTTATTTTCCAGCGCGTTAACTTGCTGCCGAGCTTCAATGCATATGAAATTATCATCGTTACGTAAATAGCAAGTTCCTTGAAAAGGAAATACTTCCACTTAATATCACTTCGAGCGTTGCATATTATTTACTTTAATATTAATATATTAATAAATAATTATTAAATTGATTTATTGCTATACGAGCTTTTATGACATGAAATAATATATATTTAAGGTATTTATTGTCAATGAATGTTCTCAAAATGCTTACAGTAAAGTGTTTGGACAATATCCAGCTGCGAACAAAGTAAAATGTAACAACATCCAGATTAGTTTTGAGAATTTCTAAATTTTGCACTCACTCTGTGGGCGTCACATAAAGGCTAATAATCTTTGTTAAAAATCTAGTTTAGATTTATTATTTTCTACAAGCACTTTATTATAATTAATTACCTATTTTGAAACTAATTAGATTCAAATATTGAAATGTTAAGGCGTGTTTGAGCTCCATTATAACTTATAAACTTCAATAAAACACTAATAATGTATTATTGTTCATTATTGCCTGATGACGTGACTGTGTAATGAGTAAAACAACTGTAGTATTACAATAAATTATTTTTGAACATTCACACTATATTAGTAATTTATTAGAAAAAATAATTAGATTTAAATTTAAATAATTGCTATAATATTAATTAAAGTTTTTTGTTTTTATTTTGTAAATTTATATTCAATAACATTTTAAAGAATTATTAGAACATACCGAAACTAGTTTAAAAAAAACATTAAGAAGATATTTTAATTGTTATAAATTAAATTAATAAATTAATTAAATCACTGTATTTTATTAATTAGTTAGTAACATAATTTATCACAATAGTAAGATTATAATTCAAATTAAGTTTTGTTTGATATTCCGCATGTGTAATGAAAATAAACTTATATTCTGATTGTGTTTATATTTGGAAAATTTCCAACATTTAATATGCAACACCTTCTGTACTGATGACATGGAAATGTTACTTTTTCGCCGCAAACTAAGTTTTTGAATAACGTTGTCGGTATATATGTTTTACATTGCGTACATAAATGTCACATAGATATTATTTATACATCCCGGCTTGAAATGGTTTAAATGTGTAAAACTAAATATTCTTTGTGTTTTTGTTGTTGTTAAAGCATGAAATAGGTGGAATTATTTGGACGTTGATATCAGGAAAGATGTATGTTAATTAGAAACTTGTGTATAACATGTGAGAGGTTTAGTTTTTGGTGTTTTTTGAACATAAATCGTTTGATGGCAGAGGTTAACAGCCTAGGAAGATCGATTGTCGACAGTCTCTATTTCTGTCACTGGTTAAGTTGCGCGTTTTACATAGTTATTGGGTATTTTGGAGTATTTTTAAGAGAGATAACAACACTTCTCATCACTGTCTACGTAATGGGAATTAGTGTCCGTGGGAATGATTGACGAGCAGCTACTGATCGACGACGCCACCGAAGACACTGTCGACGCCAGACTAGCATGAGCTCACATGTGCACAAGTACTGCATGCTATAAAATATATTGAGAAAGTTGTTTACACCTGTTTCAAAGTCCAGTGAACCACTTTATCACCACAAATATTTTTCAGCCATGCTAGTATCTAACGAGCCAACGAGTGATTTGTTAGTTCACAGATTCCTCGCCTGTGTACGCGCCGTTTATAACATTAACCGGAATATTTAGAGCATCGCGACGCTCAATAAACCGCATATCTTTAATAGGTTCTTTCAAATACCAACTCGTAGCCAAGTGTTCTCGACCTAAAATACAAACTAAGCAAAAAGAACCTGCGGGAATGCTCCGGCATATAATCTAATTTCGCCATTAAATAAAATTCCCGAAAATTACGTGTCATGTTAAACGCCTCTGTAGCAGATATTAAAAAACTTGCAAAAGTAATCATACTGCTATCTTGCAAAGAATGTTATATGCGAGAAACAGCCGAGGACGAGGGAGTGCGGGCGTTTGTTAAAACTGTTAACGAATTTTAAAATCCTTTAAAAAGTCGGTCCAACTTTATAAAGTCTCGAGATTCGATAGAGTGCACACAGGCTATAAAAATTAAGCTTCTCACAGCATCAGCGGGCGGCGTTCATTACGAAGCCGCATAACCATAAAAAACCAACCTCTCCCCTGGTTTAGGGGTGGCGCCTTTCCATTATACTTTCCGTACGCTGTTAATCTTGGAAAGTAAAACTTATGCAAACGAGCCCGTCGCGTGGTTTTACAAGGAACGTAATTTCAACTCGAATCCGGGGCGGGCATAGTTGTTTTTACATCGCATCATCTCAGACGCCTGTCAGACACACACGCGCTCACAATACAAGATTTATACTCAGTTTACACAATGAAGAGAGTATCAGAAGCAGTTCGCATCTTCTCTATACGCCCTTACACAATGGCATCTAAAGATTTGTCATTTTTAATATCAGCGGGGTGTTCGATACACTCCGACCCGCGCCGCCACAAACACAGGCTCACCATTTGATAACAATGAGCTATATTGAAAGGAAACATGCATACAAGACGGTTTTCCATAAGACATGCAACTCTTTCAGCTCCCAGTCAGTTCATGCACGATATTCCATTACCATAACGGTTGGCCATTGTCATTGACCACTCCATCTATCAAACGTGAGGTTCTTCCAGCTAATGAGCGTCACTGGCGCCACTGGCGGCATAAAGACAAAGATATCGATGATACCCTAAGATTCATATCATGGCCGAGATAAATTCAAAACACGAAAAGCACATTCGACAATCCAAGTATAAGGTGTCCAGTCCCCGGCACAAAAAATAGCTCGATGCAAAAAAAGGATTGGAGTGTGGAACAAGACAAAAGGGGAGATTTACGAGAGACCGCTTCTTCTAATGGGTGGCGCGCCTTTCTTAATTACATCACCACCTCGGTCGGTACACTCAAAGTCTCCTATAAATAAAAGAAACACCACACATTTTTTGTTTGTCCCACAACAAGTTAGACTTTCGGGACCAACTATAAACCTTTCATTCATGCAGCGCTTATTTATTCAAAACGTACACAGCAGCTTTAAAAATATTTACATCCTATTCATACCCACACACGCACATATAACACACAAACACAAAACACATTTATAAATTACCCTATTGCACTCCACATGTAATTAAAATAACCGCACAATTATTAGTGAATATATTTTCGTATGCAGATAAATTATACGGTATTTTTCAAATTGTTTAACTTACTGCAGTAGTACAGATGCATAAGTATAATTTATGGCCGTATATAAAACTCATAAAACATGTTTAATTTAGATAGTAAGATGCAATAACTAGAAGTGAAATTTCTGTGATCTTTGCGAAACATAAATTACACAGATTTTACAAAGCGAATACTAATTATTGCATACATATTTCATAATTTAATTGAACGTCAGGCATTTTCGCATACGAAGGATTATTAACAAAATTAGATTTAAGATTACGTATATCTTACACCCGTCGCAGTCATTTTACAAAAAGAAATCGTAGGATATCGGTGTTCTAAACAAAAGGATCGATTCACCTATACATTTTAAACCACTCCATAAACAATTCTAGCAAGTTAAAGAAACCCGTAGCGCCTTGTAAGTTGTAGTATTTACAAAACAAAGATACAGACTGATAAGTTTAAACGACGCCTTTAGTTTATGTTATGTGACATTAGAGGTCGTCGCGATCACGAGTTGTGAGTTTAGTACTCACCAAGAATGCCTACATTTACATCAGTGAAATCCTCTATGCTATCACAACAGGCTATCATTTTAGCGTATCTTATCAAGGAATTACTTTATTTGCATCTACCTGTATGTATTATGCACGTCGTCAAATTAGTGCTTTTCTCGCTAGATTATTAGCCCCGATTAAAATTAGACCGTCCTGCATATTTGAGTTACATTTATATATTGCTCTGACAAGTTAGTACATGTCAGTAATTACCAGGTTATAAACATATGTCACAAGCATACTAAATATACAATCTTTATTGGAGTATTTTGAAATGTAAAATATAATAAAATAAATGATCACTATCCATCCATTACTTACTATAATTGTTTTGGCAACAACTGTTGCTAACTCTATTTGCACATATCGTAAATTACACGTCGTGGACGCAAATTGCTCCATTAATTTAAGAAATGGCCAAACAAACAATTTTCATCTCACGCTGTATTAATAATAAAGATTGCCAGATAGATGCCCCTTATATCTTTTATATTTAATATAACAGGCGATCGATAACTTGTATACGTGATGAACAAATTCTGTAATGAACAGAGATTCGCTTTGGGGGGAAACATTTTTTGAGCTAAATGAAAATATGTAGCAGGAACCATGTTAGTCTTTCCCTCGACAAACCGTAGCACATATATAACATTAAGCTTAACATAACAGGGTAGGTAACCAGCAAGAACACGCTGCACATGATATACGAACAGCGGATTAAACCCCAAGGGGGGAGTTTAACACGACCCGTATTAGTTATTAGCGACTCTTGTTAGTTAGATGAGCATTACTTGCATACATACATATTGCAGGAATTACCCGTGGTTATAATTCACTACCCAAAATGAAAATATCAAAGTATAAATTCCCTTAAATAGAATTTATTAACAGGGAGAATACTGGAGGAAAGAAGTCACCGATCAATAACATTACGCCATCTTCCCCAGATTCAATATGCGTGTTTTAATTGAATGAGTTTAATTCATGAGGTTAAATTTATGCAGTCACTATACAAGTAGTAGAGATATTATATGGTACATTTTAATGTGACCTTTGGCCATGGGGGCAGACAGGCAAAATACCACCTCGGTCTACCACAAACCGCGTCGGGACGGTAGCTAGATCCTTGTTTGCAACACTAATTATTATTCATAAACCCCTGACCGAGCTGACCAGTCCACGTTCTGCCTAAATTAATATCCACTAGTTAAGAGCTAAGTTTAACAATCAACATTTTACCAACAAGATTATGGTATTATGTTCTCGTGTATACTCGTGTATAATACAAGCGTAACTATTTAATATTCCATATAATAAATTTATAGTCGTATTTCAAACATATAAACTAGCATGTATATTGCCATTGTGTAAAAGTTATGAGACTTTACAATAGACAATGAGGATTTCATCTATTGAAATTAAAGTTTTATAATTATTATACAAATAAATATAGACTTTAAATCAACATATTATTACGTTATATATTGCGTTGTGTTATTTAAAATAACAATAATATAAAATGACAAGTATAATAGATTATGAAATATACCAAATAGTAAACATTTTATAACAATAGCAATACGCTGTGTAATCAAGACAATATTGGCAACTTTCTAATTTTTGGTATTTATGCAAAACAATTAATTGTGTCACTGTATTTGATCATCAAATGCATCAAATATTAAGTTATACAAAAATACATTTTTATAAATCCAAATATTGAGACAAAAAGCTCTGCATTTTGTTATAAAGTCTTCAATTTTAAACCTGCAAAACAACCAGAATAATTGTTTATGGTAATATATAGAAATTTAATGCCGTGATAAGTTAATATTGTTTTAATAAAATAATATTTTTTTAGTATTAGTGTGTTCTATATTTAAATACATTTTTCCCGCACTATTAGTTTTAAATCAATAGTTGTTGTTATTAGAAAATGACAATTTAATAATCTGACTCTTTCTCTATTAGGATGAAAAGTCATCTAATAATTTGTTGGTCTAATCAATTTTCTTACTTAAATTTTAGTGCATATTTTGTAACAATTTCAAAATCTAGCTCCGGCAGAACATTTAAAAAAATTATCGAATTTATTAACTCAGAACTTGATTAGTGTCTATGTTAGTGTCTATGTTATCGGTATCTACAGCACTTCTTCTATCAATTAACGGGTTTGATAATATAAATTTGTGATTGCAGTAACACAAGCGTAAGTTCTAAAATATTTGCCTTTGCAGCAACAAAAAAATTTAGATTTACTGGGACAATGTACATAAAATAGCCGTAACAAGCAACACATATTATGTATAATTAAAACAAAAATTGTGTACTGGTGTTTCAGTGAATCGTCTTATTGACATGGGCAACGGTATACTGACCTAAAAGGCAAAAGCTAATATTGCTTACTTGTGACGATAGGACTGAGAAATAGTTGAATTTGTGGTATATTGGCTAAATTGTGCCAACATTAAAACACTATATGGGGGCAGGTACGATCAGGTTAGTACCCTGGTCTACTCTATTAATTATGTACTACAAAAAACACATGTGCAATAGTCTAGGGTGACCAAAGCTATAATAAGCAGGTGAGATCAAAAAGACAAAGCTTATCTGTTAACAACTTGGCAAAGACATGGTTTATTGATACTTGGAGAAAAGTATTTAGCAAGTAACATAAATGTGTAAAACAAAGAAGAAAGGGAAAGATGTGAGTTCTATGAATGACGGTAGTCTCGCTGCTCTGCTGTAGATGATTAGATAAGTATTTGTTAAGGTGTAAGCATATTTCTAAGCGCTATTGCTAAGCAACATGTAAAAAAGTATAAATTGGTTTTGTCTAAAACCTTATAGATTTGGCATCGTACGCAACTGTCAATAGTGAGGATAAAAATGTAGAGTTTTGGCAGAATCTGAATGAAATTTTGAGTGCCAGTAAACTTGGCAATAGAATTATTTGATTAAAAAACTTGAATGGTTTGGTAACCAAAAAGTTGAATCAGAAAAAGTTTCAAAAGTAAGTAAGTAAGGTGACGATAGAGTAAACAAAATTGACAAGGAATTGGTAGGTTTGTGCGTCTAAAAAGGATTATCTATATCAAACACACGGTTTAAGCGTAAAGAGTCCTCCGGTTAACATACGTAAAATGCCCCCCATTACAAATATCCAAATTACCTCAGAAATTATTTTCCTAGAAAGCAAAAGCATCAAAAAAACATGTTTGGTAGGATTTTAAAATTTTACCATCCTCTTTTCTATATGGATAAAAAATAACATTTTCTCGTTTTTATTTTTTTTTTGCACCTATTGAATGAAAAATTCTAAAAAAAATCATGGAAGTAGGGTTTTGGATGGTCTCCAAACACAATTTTTTTCAACCTTTTAAACCCTGTATACAATCTTTAAAAAAACTCCAGAAGAGTTGAAATTTCCTTTTTAAATTGATTTTTAATAGTGGCGCACCGCCAATATTTTTTTTTACTTTTTTGCCATTTATACTGTTTTTTTTTTGCCATTTATACTGTTTTTTCTGCTTTTGTGACTCTGCAAAACATTTATAGCTTTCAAAATACAGAAATTCGGATTCTACAAAAAAATTTACATCAAGTAGGTATCTTGGGTATAATGTTTTCATCACATTGCAATGATTTGACTGCTCAAAACACTATTAATCGTATTTTTTACCAAACAAAAACTAAATAAAGTATTTTTTTTTAATTTTTAAATGTCAGTTTTGTATTCTTGGCATTAAAATTAGTCTGTAAACTAATTTTTATCAAAATCGGTAAAGATTAAAAAAACTACCCTTATCTATCTATCTAACTTTTTCAAAATTTTAAGACTTTATGCACTAAAAAATCAAAACTTAATAACGGTTAGTAATAGAGACACTGAACAAACTCTATCATCTTCAGAAGGATGAAATCTATTAAATTAATCGGTTTAGTTTTTTTTTTATTTAAACCTTTTTTTTAGAAAACATGAAATTTACACTTTATCAATTATTTATTTTTTATTGAATAGGGTTCATCAAAAACTTTCTAATGATGAATAATAATGCAGCATATTTTATGCAATCGGATGTTTAGATAACCTAAAATTTCAATTTTTTTGGACTCTGAAAAATGGCAAAAAAGTTAAAAAAACCAATTTTGAAAAGTGGCGCACCATTTGCAAAAATCTCAAAAACTCATAAATGTAAATTAATGAATTGTTCATTAAATAAAAAAATAAAAATCAAATCAATTGCAAATTGATGAAAATATTATATTCAAGATACCTACTCGATGTAAATTTTTTTGTAGAATCCGAATTTTGATGTTTTGAAGGCTATAAATGTTTTGAAGAGTCACAAAAGCAGAAAAGAAAAACAGTAAAAATGGCAAAAAAGTGAAAAAATCGATTTATAAAAAATAAAATTCCATGCAATCGAAGGTTTAGATAACCAAAAATAAATTTCCACCTTTCTGGATTTTTTTTAAGAGTTGTATAGAGGGTTTTAGGGGCTGAAAAAAAATTGTGTTTGAGGACCACTTAAAACCCTACCTTCATAATTTTTTTTTGAATTTTTTATTCAATGGGTGCGTAGAAAAAAAATAAAAACGAGTAACTGCTATTTTTTGTCCTTTATAGACAAAAGGGGGGAGAGGTATCAAAGTTTTTATATTTGACCAAACATGTTTTTTTGATGCTAGGAAAATCATTTTTGAGGTAATTTGGCCATTCGTGATGGGGGGCATTTCACATATGTTAACTGGGGTAACCCTTTATTTACATGTATACATGGCATTGCGGTAAGTTTAAAACTATAAATGACTTTGTGGTGTATGATAAAATCTGGTGAAGTTTAATTAGAAATACCTACTTAAGGAATGTATGGCAGTAAAGAAAAAAGTGTATTGTGCGTTTTTTGATTCAAAGACAGTAAATGATTAAGTGAACAGACGTATGTTATAGAACGTTTTAAAAGAGTATGGGGTAAATAAATATTTAATATTATCTATATATGATGGTAGCATTAGGGTGGGTGGTACACTGAACTGTGTGTGTCCTCGTCGTTGTTTGTAGTATATTTATGGATAAATGCGTAAGAAATTATTGTAAAGACGGTAACGGTGTACGGATGGATACTGTAAATATAAAAGTGCTGTTGTGTACTGACGTAAAAACAAATTCTAGAAAGTAAGCTTTAAGAACCAAAATAGACTATTGTGCAGTGTTTCTGTTTACTCAAAAAACAAACAGCGTAATTACAGCTAAACACTAATAGTTTTAGCATTTTTTATTTGCACTTACATTTTACATATTTTATTGGCGACGTTGTTCTAGGATTAAAAAATGCTAAAACAAGCAAAGGCGTGAGTTTAACCACAGAAAACATAATTTTTGTTTATATGAAGTTGTTGCCACACTTTTTGTGTCTAGCTGTAGATATGTATGTGTATATACAAAGTGTTCAAAAAAGAATGTAAAATATTAAAGGGGGTGGTAGTACAAACTACAACAAACAAACAATTCTTAATAAACATAGGTTGTCATAGCAACGATTTAAGAGATATGGAACATTATTTCTTTTTACTATTTTTTTCTTCTATTTTTTATTTTGCAAAAAGAATCTAAAATATTTAAGGGTGGTAGTACAAACGACAAGAAACAAAATTTTTTTAATAAACATGGATAGTCATAGCAACGGTTTTGGAGATATAGAAAATTATTTATTTTTATTATTTTTTTTCTCCATTTTTTATTTTGCAAAAACGTGCATTTTCTTATCATAGTTGGCTTATGTTTTGAGAAATATACATTCATCATTTGACAGTTGTTGTAATGCACAAGTTTTCATTGCTAGACTGATTACTATAATGCAGAACTAGCCGACATGCATTTTATGTATAGTCTTGCTAATGGGATTGCCACCAAAGCGGCACGTCATTATTGTAAAAATTAAATTGCCAGATTTCTTCACATTGTATTCATCATAGATTGAGAGATAAAGGTTTACTTCTAAAACAGTGCTATCTTTCCGGAAGACCAAAGTCGGTATCTACTCTTAGAACAAACCAAAAATTATAGCACGGATAGAGCATAATCCAGAGACGAGTGTGCAGAGAATATCAGCCGAGGTAGGAATTGGTGCTACTTTAATTTGGAGAACCCTTTACAATCAGTTGCTGTATCCATACCATGTACAACGAGTACAGGCCTTAAATTTAACTGATCATCAGGCACGTTTGGTTTTTTATTGCTGGTTTTTACGCAAGGATGCTGAAGACTCACAGTTTCTTTCTAAAATTCATTTTACAGATAAAACCGAGTTTACACAAAATGGAGTTGTTAATTTTTACAATGCACATTATTGGGCCGACAAAAATCTCCACGCTGTAATTAAATGTAGACATCAGACACGTTTTTTATTAAACATTTGGATGGGTATTGTAGGCGACAGGTTTCTAGGTCCTGTTGTTTTACCAAACCGATTAACAGAACACAATGTATGATCTTTTAGATGACATTCTTTTGGCCCACAGGCAACAAATGTGGTTCTAGCGTAATGGTGCAAAACACGTGCTATAATTATTTTGAAGGAGAAAAGCGGCCCAACTCAAAAGTTTATTAACGCAACCACTGCTGAAGAAATTTGGAGGTGTTTCTTCAACGACTGTGCACTCCAAATTCTTGTGGATTGCACCAACATCTTTATCCAGAAGATTCAACCAAAATTTGGAAAACAAGGTGACGCGAGACTTACAACAGTCGAAGAAATGCAAGCATTTGTAGGACTTTTGTACATGGCAGGCGTTCTTCGATTTTCTCATCTAAACTACTTGGATTTGTGGGTAACTGATGATACCGGTGTCATCATCTTTTGAGATACCATACCTACAAAACAATTCATGTTCCTCCTGAGAAGTTTTCGTTTTGATGACGTCAATACAAGAAAAGTCAGCAAATGCAATGCAAAGTTATAAACTCAGTGCTATACGTGATTTGTTCTTAGCAACAAACCAAATCTTCAATTACTTGCTAACTTAAAATGTGATTATAGTCGAACAATTGATGGAATTCCATGGACGCTGTGGTTTTTGCCAGTACCTTCCGTTAAAATCGAACCAATGCGGCATCAAGGTCTTTGCGATGGTGGATTCAACAACTTATTATCTTGAGAATATGTAAATCTACGTGCAAACACAACCAGAAAGCAAGTATTTTATAAAGAACTCAGCAAAAGAAATAGTGTACCGACTTATCTCCCCCATACGGAAACGGCCGGAATGTTATCACGGATAATTGGTATACAAGCATACATCTAGCACATAGCCTGCTAAAAAATTACAACATTACACTAGTAGGCACATTTAGAAAAAAACAAGCGAGAAATACCATCATCATTTCAACCCTACAAAGCACGTCAAGTCAAAAGCCGCATCTATGGTCACCAACAAAACATGACCATGGATTCCTACGTTTCACGAAAGAGGAAGGCTTTCAACAATGCATCTAGAAGGCAATGATAACATCAACAACAAAGAAAAACCAGAAATCATCAAATATTATAACTTGACAAAAAGTGGATTAAACACCATGGATCAGATGTGCGCATCCTACGATTTCATCATTTCTTAATAAACAACAATATTTACTGTAAATGTTTTTCTATTTTTTTTTTCTTTTAATTTTAAAGTTTTTAGGTTGGGTTCGTAAAAGACTCTATGCGTCCACTAACGTAAGTATATAGGCGCGCCTAGCTAAGGGTTATAGAGTAAACAGCCGTGCCAAAAAAACAACTTGTAACAACTTTTTTAAATGTTATAATGTATTCCATTTTGAGATTTGCTAAACGTCTAGAGCATGGTATTATGTAAATATCACTATGCATAGAGTAAGTTGAAATGTTTTTTTCAAACAAACATTAGGCATTCTAGCACATAAAAGGAAGGCAACGTTAAAATATTATTATATTAATATTATAAATGCAGTTCTGCAATATTTTCTATAACCCAGTATTTTTATTGTTCAACGCTGTAGCGTAAAAAAACAATTCATAACTGCTGAATGTTCCCATGCAAATAATCTGCAATATGACTGTCATGTTGCAAAATAAACTGTGCTCAAAACGGATTTTGGTAAGTTATTGTCAGGTTAGCAAACTAGAAACACAGATTTGCATCATTTAGTTGTGACATTATAACCATTAACTTATTATCTAAGCGCATCCTTAAAAAAGTGTTGCTGTAGGCATTAACGGCATTTAGTATTAATAAAAACGTAATGTTAACTGTTTTGTTTTGATTTAATGTTAGTTTGTTAGCTGTAAACCATTTACAAGTAATAAGCATTCAATTATTCTTATTATCTATTGCTGTTAAAAGTTTATCAGATCTATTGATAAACGTGGTATTATTGGCAAAAAGAAAAATAATGTGTATCTTTAGATGTTTGAGGAAGTTCATTTACATAAAGTAAAAGAAGCATTGGACCAAGGATAGAACCTTGATAGAACCCTGATAGAACACTAAAGAACAAGACACAAGGAATGAACAAGAATACTATAGACTAAATATAATTAAAAAAAGTAACACATGCAAAAAAAAAAACAAAAAAATGAAAGATGATTTGGCATCGACGAACTACCGTCTAAAATACTCAAGTTAATTAAAGATCAACATTTTCACATCTTAGTAAACTAGTTTAACACTATATACTCAACAGAAGTAATACCAGAGAAATGGTTAATATCAACTTTTGACAGTCCCTAAAGAAAGTGAATGCAAAGCTAGGCACATACTATTTAACAATAAGCCTTATGAACCATATCTTAAAAATATTTAAAAAAATAATATAACAAAAAATACACAACAAACTAGAACAAGAAATCAGCGACACACAATTTGGGTTTAGAAGAGAAGCATTTTTTGCTGTAAACGCTCTGACGTAAAAATTCCTAGATGTGAACCAAGATCTACATCTATGTTTGATTGACTACAACAAAGTTTTTGACAAAATAAGACACAATTACTTCCTCCAAGAAAACAAGCTTAACACCAAAAACATCAGAATTATAGCTATACTATAATCAAAAAGCTGTCATACAAATAGATAGCAGAACATCAAAAAATATTGAAAAAAAAAGAAGTGTGTGTTATCAACAATGCTTTTCAACCTATATGCAGAAGATATTATAAAGAAAACACTTGAAGACAAAACAATATGAGTAAAAATTAATGTCAATGAATGCAACTAACTCGAAAGACCTTCAGAGATTAATTAACAAAGTAACAAATGCTAACAAATAATAGTAATAACAAAAACAAAACAAAACAACAAGAATATGAATGTACACAACAAACCTATAAAAAAAATAGCAAAATTTAACTATCTAGAAACAATCAATAACCAAAATAACGATAGTTTAATGGAAATAAGTCTAAAACTAAAAACAAAAATAAAATATTGCTACGTACATAGCACACCATTATATAAAGCAAAAACGAATAGAATTAAAGAATTTATTAAAATTATTCATCTTTTTAAAATTTTGTCAGTTTCTCTATGAGTGCGTCTTGTAAAAATTGGTAAATTCTTACAGGTTTGCCAAAGGGAACCGGAAAAATAAAATAACCGGCATAAAACAAAAACTAATCGGAATTGCAAAAACAATTGGCAAGAAAAGCAAAAACAATAAATAGACTTCAATAAAAGATTTTTAGAAACATTCTTAAGAGCATGTCACAAAGCAGTAACTGTAAAAACATTTATGTTGAGTGAAATAGAAAACTAAAGAAATAACAGACATCACCTTAGGAGAAAGTGGCTAACTAAGAAGATAATCATTACCCAAATTTTTATAAAATAATTCTTTTGACTTTGACTTCTTTCAAACAAGGCAAAAACAAATCAAAAAAGACTATTAAAAAAGCCATTGATAAAAATTTATTGTTAATTGTCAAAGAACAGTAACGGTAAGTTTAACGTTAAAATTTTTCAAACCAATGTACATCACTAAAGAGCAATTTCTGCAGTCTTCACTGCGTATATTGTCAAAAAACAACATTGACATTGTTCTTATCTAAGAACTCTAGATATATAAGAAAATTGTTAGCAGCATAACTTAATTGTAAACCCCGTACATGAATCATAGCAAAACATGTATAAATTCCATTATAGTGATAGTAGAAAAAAAAAAACAAAAAAAAATTATTGCAATCAGCAAGGACTTTCACTACCTGCAAAGTTGTTGCAAATAATGAGCATCAAAGATTACGTACAGTTGATCTTTGAATGCAACGCCCACAACGTAGCTTAAGAGAGCAATGACATAGACCTAAGAAGAGAAAAACTACTAGAATGTATATTAAAATATAAGTTTAATACTATAAACAAACATTAGCAAATTATAAAGCAAATAAATTGGGGTACATGTTGAACAAGCTTTTATTATCTAATCATCTTCACATCCAATTCATATTGCAAAAAAAACTAATTGAGATTTATTCAACAAAATACTAAATTAAAGTTTGCCTAAAGGAAGCAATAACATTACAATAGCTGAATATAATAACTGATATATTTTTATTAAAACCGTTTTTAAAGAAAAATTAATTGGTGAAACAAAATGCTTTACAGGGCAAAAGCAAACACTAAAAACCTATTTAACAAGACCAAAAAAAAAACGGCAACTAGGCTATATATAAAATTGGTCAGGCGGCATATAATAATTCCATAAACAAAACAAACAAAAAATTGTAGAGAATTGTAAAGACGTATAAAACAGTCCACATGCACCCGCTTCCAAAAAGCCTTAGCAAAAACCATATTGAGAAACGGTCGAGAGCGTTTTGCAAAAGCTGCTGCAGTAACATTTTCCGAGATCTAAGCTAACAAAAGCTCCTGATCAAAAAAACCTAGAACTGTTTAACAAAAAAACAAACAAAAAAACCTAAAAAAAAGCAGATCAATCTAAAATAGAAGATCAACACTTTTAAACCATATAAGTTGCCAAAAGCCAATAAAATTTATTTTATCATGCTACAGAAAAGGTTTGCAGTGCTAAAAAAACCTCCATGCAAAATTTTTAGTGCAAGTTTAGCTATTTTAAATATACCCAGCAGCTGAAAAGCAGCCTACGTGGTATTTATAATAAAGTTGAAAAAACTACGTATGCTTTGATTTAATCCTATAGATTAATTAACTTACCATTCTTTATGCAAACACTATAAACAAATAATAATTGACAGGTCAACAAGACAGGGACTCTAAAAAATCGACTAATTTTTCTGTAGTAGTAGTTAGTAGAAAAATGTATATAAAAGGTTGCCTGGTTTTGCCTCTAAATGATATAGGTGCGGGTAGTGGTGCAAAGTAAAATTGTTTGATGACGTAGGAGGAGACCAATGTCTTGTTTTAGATATGTTTTTTTTACATAAATGGTTGTTCTAAATTAAGTTAAGCTTAATAAAACAAGCAAAATATTCATTTTTTTTGTAGTTAAAGAAGTACACCACTGCCCGCTAATATCTGCTTACTTATTATATGAATTATGTTAAAAAATATTTAATTAATTTAATTATTTTTTTTATATTTAAAAAACACATCTAATATTTAATAGCAATGTTTGTTTACTGCAACCAAACAACATATTGTTTGATTGTGTAAATAGAAGACTCGTGCAGACAACTCCGCCACTTTGCTAAAACCAGGCAACCTCCTAAATACAATTTTTTTACTAACCTTGGCTTACAGCAGCAATAGAAATATCTACTATTATTGTTACCGCCACTTCACCTAATGGTAATGGCAGAAACAAGATTAGCAACATTTTCCTTTTTTTTTATCAGTTTTCTAACGTCCACTCTTGGACATAGGTTTTTTATGTATATTTTCCACATCTGGCAATCTTAAGCTTTTTGAAACCAGTCTCTACCAATGGCCGACTTGATATCGTTCAAGCATCTCCTTTGTGGTCTGCCTCTGCTCTTTTTTGTTAATCTCGGCCGCCAATGAGTGACTCTGACTGTCCATCTGTTGATGTTTTGTCTAGCGTCGTGTTTTACCCAGCGCCATTTTAACTGAACCATGCGTTCAATAATGTCAATCACCCTTGATCTATTTCTGATTACCTTGTTCCGGATTTGATTCCTTAACGAGATCTCAAGCATAGAGCGTTCTATTGCTTGCTGTGTTGTTCTTAGTTGGTTTGAGCATTTTTTTATAAGACTTATTGTTTTTAAGCCATATGTAGCTACTGGTAGTATGCATGCAATGTAAACTTTTTTTTGAGATTTACGTCATTGTTTGCATATATATATATATTGTAATTTTCAAAACGCTGCCCACGTAAGACTCATTTGTCTTGTGACTTCTGCTGTTTGATTTTCCTTTCCAAGTTTAATGACGTGATCAAGGTATGTATAATGGTCTACACATTTAAATTTTAAGATGCGGGGATTATCTGGACTCATTATTTTTGCTTTCCCTATGTTCATTTTTAGCCCTTTACTTTTGGATGCTGCATTTAGTTGTTGTAGCATTTCTTCCAGTTCTGCGGGATTGTTTGATATTAGGATTATATCATCCGCAAAACGGAGGTGATTGAGGTATGTTCCATCTATCTTAACTCCTTTTTGCTTTCACTGAAGTTTTTTGAAAACGTCTTCTAAGCTTAAAGTAAATAGCTTTGGTGAGATAGTATCCTCCTGACAAACTTCTCTTCCAATGTTTATTTTATTAGTGGTTAGTTCTTCTTTCATCTTGACGTGTAATGTAGCACGTTATAATAATTTTTAATAATGGCAGCATGTTTTGTGTCTATTCTTCCATTTCTCATACATTTTAGGAGTGCCTACGTTTCTACCGAGCCAAAAACTTTTTGGAAATTGATAAATGCCAGGCGGATTAGTACGTTATACTTAAAAGCTTTCTCTATTCCGGTGCGTAGTGTTTGTAAGTAGTCAATTGTACTGAATTCACTCCAAAAGCCTGCCTGATCTACTAACCGATAGAAGTCTACATTTTTTGTAAGCTTGTTGAATATGATTTTAGTTAATAAATTGTATAGTTGCGATAGTAAACTAATAGGCCGATAGTTTTTAATGTATGTTGTGTCCCCTTTAAAAAAAAATATGACTTCTGCGTTATTTTATTCTTTTACACTATCTTTCAGGCATTTATTTAACAAGGTTTTGTATTGATATTTCTACCGTGCTTCTACTCAGCTTTAGCATCTCGGCTGTAATACGATCTTTCATCTTACTCAGAGCAGATCTAATTGTCTGTAATGATATTTCCGTCATATCCTCTGATCCCACGTTCAATACTCTACTTTTTGTTGGTTTTCTATCTGGTGCTTTTGATGCATATAAGTCAATTCCTTGTTTGTTTTTTGGTTATTCGTGTTCTTCCAGTTACAAGTTTTGATCTTAGGACTTTCTTATTAAAGTTATTTTTAATTGTTGTTTAAATTGTTTTGGTTTTATATCTTTGTATGTGTTGGATAAGAAAAAACTCTAATAATAAGGTCGGACCTTATAAAAGGCTGCTATAGAGTGGTGCGCCAGAGATATGATCAAGAAAAGGCTAAAACCTACAAAACTAGTAACCATCATGTCAAATATTTAAGCGGCAGTAATAAAATCTAAACTGGTTATGACTTTTATAGACATAATCTGCAGAGTTTGCAAAAACTAGTTACCAAAGCACCAGGGGATAAACATTTTTTTATGGCAAATCAGTTTGCAAAAAAAGAAACAAAGAAGAAATTTACTAGACCAAAACCTGCTTTGAAAGTCACATACAGGCTCAAAAAGAAAATAATCCGTGGTAACACAAATGAGTTGTATTAGACTGCAAAGATTCACAAAATTAACAACCAACAACTGTAGTCTCAACAAGCTCTTACATAGAACAGGAATAGGAATGGACCTCTTCTGCCGGGGGTGTATAGAAGAAGAATAGACTTATAAACAACAATACACAGCCATCTTTGACAAACACAATCTAACTAAAGCAGCCTATTGGCAAAAAATACTAGACTTTATCAAAAATACAGAACTACTTAAGTGTACAACATTAAAAGTGTATAACATGTCCAACAAGACCGCACTGCAAGAGGCGCCAAGTAAACTATCTCATAGTAAGAAAAAAGAAAGGTGGGGTTTATAACTAGTAAAAACCTGACACTTCTGGATATTTCAGACAAAAAAACCTTTTAGAATTAAATGTATATCATTAATTATACTATATCAAGATGGTTGCGACGGATAAGGTCTGTTCCAACATACGATTTGGACATTTTGCAATCCGTTCAAACTATGCACACAAACAAATTACTGTGTATAAAAGATTGCCTAAGGTTGACAAATATTTGTTTGTGTGCACAGTTTGAACGGTTTGCAAACCGTCCAAATCGTATGTTGGAACAGACCTTATGTGGTACTCCATATTTAATAAGTAAATAAAACAACTACTATGTTTTTACCACTATATTGTTGTAAAATGATATATAAGGTATATATATTTTTACAAAATACATTTTATTCTCACTTAATAATAACTGTAAAACTTGAAACTTAAGTCTTGAAATGTAATTTGTAAAAATATATATACTTAATATATAATTTTACAACAATAAATTAGTGGTAAAAACATAGTAGTTGTTTTATTTACTTATTAATTATACTATACTTTGAATTAATGTTTGAATTATTATTTATTACCTGTCAGGTGGCTTTTAAACTATTAGAATAATTTTTAACTATCGCAGTATTATATTTTAGTTTTGCCAAAGCAAATATAACAATAATATTTATTACGCATTGTCATACTACAGCCGGATTTATATTATATTGTTTGATAATTTATATTAAACAATTTTAATACTTAATGCACAATAATGTTAACAGAATAACAGAATAATTTATGTGTCACAAGACGTTGTATTAATAACAATAGCCTGCATGCGTAGTATACCTTATAATCACAATGCTGATTGAATTCACGTCATAGTGACTAATAATAATAATAATAATTTAAAAACCAATTATCTAATTAATTTTTTTTTATTCATTATCTAATTAATAATTAATCTAAAAGATATATTGACAAAAAAATATAAAATTTTAAACACTATAATCAATTTATTATACATATTAGGTATATAATCGATACCCTCTTCTGTTATTGCCAATTTTAGTAAATTATTTTTTTTGTTGGTAATAAAACTTATTGTAATTTTTCATAATAATCAGACCACTTGTTATATTAATACACCTCTGAATCTAAATAGTATAAATTATCTTGGTTAATAACTTCTTTTATCTATCGTTAATTAAGAGAAACTATTTCAAAAACATCTTGTATTAAAATTATTCAATTATAGTTAATAATGCTACTGGTATTGCATGTATTACAAGCATTAATTTAATTCGACTTAAATTGAGTAATAAAATTGTTATTGACCACACACAAACACTATAATAAAATAGCTAATACATCATTTCAATGTATATTGCGATGAAATAAAATAACATATTGGCTAATATAAATTATAAACACGTAATGAGTTGCATTATGCAAATAATACCAATTCAATTCCCAATAAACAATAACATATAAGATTAAAATTAAACAAGGTTCTCGTTGCATGTACTGCAAGATTTAATTCAATTGTTTACATTTAATAGTCCCATTTGAATGCATTGTATGTAGTACGTGCATAAAATTAATGCAAATAGGACACGCGTTGAAACTATATTGAAAGTGAGTTTCTTCAATATGAATAACACAATCTAATTATTTAATGCATTTATCTGTTTAGACTAATGAAAATATTATAATGTGTTATTTTATGTATTCTTTCAAAACAAATAAATTGCAAGCATTTATAAAAATCAATGAATAAATTAAATCTACCATATTGCAGGATGCATAAAAGTTGCATGCAAACATGTTGTAAAGAATGGATATTAACTAAATTATGTTGTGGTATTGAATAATCTAATAAATAATCTTGCTTTATGTTATAATTTACTTGTGCAGTACTAAACATACAAAGTAGATTTTGTTGGTTTGAAAAGATAAACGGCATTACTTTATATTATACGTAATTAATTCAATATTCAAAAAATATTATACCGCTTATAATAATCTTTCTATTAATAAGTATTATTTCTATTAAATTGAATTGAAATTAACAGTTTTGTTTCCATTTCATTTTTATAATGCCAAAACTGTCAAACCTCGTTTATTTTTTAAAACTCACGTATTCTATTTACATTTTAATATGTTTTGAAAAATTTGGGTAAATTTTAAGAAATTAAATTCTTTCAGTTCTTTTGCGCCGTGTTCTACCCTTATGTTCAATAACAAAATGTATTTCAAAAGCAAAGCCCTCAAACCATGTTGGCTTTATATTTTTAGTAATAAAATGTCTGCATTGAAAGTTTGCCGGCTTTACATGTTTCCAGATATAAAATGTTTACACTCAACCCTGCGAGCTTTTCATGCTTGGCAATAAGTCAGTATACAATATACTAATAATTAAAATCTTAAATAATTATAAAAGTGTCAGTGTATAAATAGCATTACAAAGGTTTGTATTATTTGTTATTTATTGCATTAACTTCCATGTATTTTTGTTTTGATGAAAGATCAATGATGAAAGTGTAATGCTTTTCCCTACTGAATGTAACGAGTCCCCGCTGTCAGCTGGTCACTGAAATAAACCCCACAGGTCAGACAGGACGTGGGATACATTTGTCGTCCTCTGACCAAATCAGGCGGGTGGTGATGGCTTCTTGACCGTCTCCTAGCGCCAGTGAATAATGGATGGTGTTCAGATCGCCGGACACCACCAGACACGGGTCACACCGCGCATTGCGTATTCAGGAGACCCATCCACTCTCAAGGATCTAACTGCTAGTAGTTCAATAATGCATTTCATTTATACGCTACGAGCGGAGCAACGGCGTTTTTAAATAAATAAGATTGAAAAGACGGGCAACCCCAAACGAAAATTGGTTTAATTAAAACCTAGCGGGGCGGATTGTTGTATCGATGAAGCGCAACAATTTATCGAATGGGATACGCTTTAGTCCTGCAGGACTTGTATATCTATCCGTTCCAGCCACGAAAGCGGTCAGCATGAAGCTCGAACACGATCGGGCACATGAAGCTAATCACAACTCCTGCAAAGCCATGCGATTGCAACCGGCTGCCGACAGATAACAGTAATCCAACCACACTGCAAGAGAACTACGTACGCTTTATTTCCGACCATTTTAATCACTTGTTAATTATGATCGACCATGTATGATTTACATCACTTGTTTTCCATACTATAGACACTGTGTGACTATACAATTTGATATGAGCCATTCTCTGAGAATTTATTAATTTAATTTGAAAGAAAATTTAATTACCAGATAACATTAAAATTAAATAATTAAAAAGTGTATTTTACCTAAAAAATGTGCCTATTTAGGCAAATAATAATTTTTCACTAAAAATACATTATACCTTATATATAAAAAAATGTAAGCACAAAAATAGTTAAAATTGAAATATGATCATCACTCAAGATTTTCACGTCTATTTTGTTTAATAATTTTTGATCATTATTTATCTTAATATTCTCTGCGTTATAATTTTTGTTTGATAAGAAAATTCTACTTCTGATTGTAATTTTTAATGCTAATAATATGATTTTAATAGTAAAAGTAAATACCTCTACTGACTCTGTATTTATCAATTATATATTTTGTAATAACTGCTGATAAAAGTAGTAAGAACTACCAAAACGTCTATATAAATTCGTAAAATAAGTATACTTTTACTAGTTGTTTATTCAGAATTAAAGAGAATATAATATTTTTAAAACAATTATTGGCGTTTAAAAAAATTAGTGAAAGATATATTTGGTCTACAATTTTACTAAAAAAGACCGGCAAAAGTAACTCACAGTATAGATAATTACTTATTGACAGTTTATTAAACATATTATTGCCAAACAGCATTAAAGTATGGTGTTAAAACATATTTAGGCAATTTATAATCAAATCCAAATTAATTGACAATGTATTGTCTCAAAACATAAAGAAATATTTTGAAATTTATAATTAATATATATATTTTGTTACGCTTATAAACAAATTGCTTCAAGTTTTTTTTTTTTGTTAGCTTGTGTTTGTTAAAGAATGTACTATGTTTAAAGTTGTAAGCCTCGCACTTGCTCTCAGCAGATCTAGCAAAGTTTTTTGTCCTTCAGGCATTTGCATGTGTTTGTTGTGTTTATTTTCTAAATACCTCTACTTATATTTTTTTCTGTTAAGTTACATATCAAGTTTTCTACCAATTATTTATTTAATAGTTTCGTATAAAATCCGGAAAAAATTGAAATCTGATGAACGACTCTGCGTATTGTATTATTGGTCTGTTGAAATGTTGGCTTAACTTGGTCATGTTTTTAGATTTTTCTTTTTGAAAGCCTAAGGTAACATGAGGTAACCTAACCTAACCTAACTTTATATTTTTCAAGTGTCAATGTAATCTTTAGCCTTTTTTGAATACCAGATGATCCATTTGATTAATCCCAAATATTTTTATTTGATCATTTGTCTTGCGACAGTACAATCATGTTAAATACCTTCTACGTTCATATTTGTCAGTTAGATTAACAGTGTGATTATTTATATATAGTTAGTACGCAACTAAGTGCATTGGTGGTAGCAACAGCTGTGTTCCTATGGCTGTGGAAGTTGATATTATTGCTCCCGTTATTAGCAAGTTTGTTAATCTTTGTAATTTACTTAGTTTGGTTTCCGTACTTATTACGGTAGTTTTTTTACTATACGAGCGCTGCGTATCTGATAATGATCACCGCAGTATATATTCATATTAGGTGTTACTCCCACGTTTGTCTAACCAACGTGCGGTTTTGCACGTTTACAATTTTTTTTTAAGTGTTGGTGTTACATTGCCTTGTAAATGGACAATTGTTGATTTGATTTGGTTTAGTGTTTAGTGCGTTTTGAATTAAGTTGGATGCAGTTGTTTCAAACTTTTTGTTTTCTGATGCAAAGCTCATGTAATTCAATTACTGTAATAGGCCACCTCGTGTGCATCCACCAGCAACTATAACTCTAACTATCTATAACAAGTTATCTTCAATAAAAGATTTATATTATAATACTATACTACTATTGTAGTAAAGTTTTTTATGCATTAATAAAACTCATATTGTCATCAATTTGCCTAAAGTCTAATGTGTGTTTCTGTGATTGTTAAATGTTCAAAAAAATGTCAGAACTTAAAAATAGTTTATTATTTTTAGATTTATTTGTAGCATTATTGATACATTGAAAGATATTAGAAAACACGTTAAATTGCATAAATCCTTGCAAACTTTAATGTATTTGCTATACAAAGTAAGTTATATTTAGGTATAAATAGCATATCATGCAGCTGGTGTTCAAGAAAATACCATTGCAGATTCTTCCACAAACATTAACAGAAAATTGTTGCTGAAAACTTCTACTGTTTTACACGTAAAGATTCTCTGACAAATAATGGTGCACATTTCAAAACTTTGTAATTTTATCTTTGGTAAAAACAGCTTCATTAGCCCATAAAATAGTTAAAACAAACTTAAAGTTGTTATTTATCTTTTCAAGAAGCTACTGACAAAAAGTTACGCGTCGCTTTGCATTCACAGGATAAAAAACTTGAACACCCATATAAAAGTAAGGGTATAATTTTTTGCTACGCACAGTTTGCAAAACAAAGAGTAGGAGTACTTGTACTAGGATTATCTAAAGCTAAATCAATTGCACCTTTTTCTAATTGCATTACGTTTTCACGATGTGATGCACTAACTTAAAAAAAAAACTATACACAAAAACAATATCTGCTATTTCTCTTACAAAAAAATTACCTATTTAATAAGCCACAATAGATATTTTCAAACAATTATTGACTGTTCATAATAGTTGCTGTTTTTTTTTTAATTTGACTATTTAATTTCAAAACTTAATACATTAGTAACAATTTTAAATTGCATTTATTCAACTACATCTTCTATTTTCACTACCGCTAAATGTTAGATTAGACATTTGTTTGCATAATCAAATGCTTGAACAACTTATCATTTTACGTTTTTAATTTTTTATGAGTAATTAAACTCTTTTATTACAATTTGGCACTCAAGTCAATTCTGTCAATCAATTTTCAGAATTGGATTTAGTTATCTTAAATAAAAATAACATTACTTACTTTTACTATTGTTGTTTCATTTGGTTTTTTAGGTATTGCAGCATCGTTAGAATAAAAAATCTTCTGTCATCAAACTTAAAAAATAAAAAATGTTGATTGAGTTATGTTTGTTTTAGCATTTGATTACAATTATAGTGTTCAAAAAACATTGCCATAGTAATAATATCTATAAATAATAATTTTAAGAAAATTAAAATTAAACTCAACAAACTTCAATTTTTTTGACAATTTTTTAATATTTTAATTTAAAAAAACAAAACTGTTATGCAAAAAACTTTGTCAAAATATGTAAAAATATAAATTTAGAGATCCTTATCAGAAATGTGTAGAAGAAAGTTAAGAATATTTTCTACCAAACCGCAGTTTCTATAATCGGAATATTACCAGCTTATCAAATAATTATCAATCTATATTTCAATAACATTCTAAAAATAAAAATACCGTACAGTGTTTTGGAATATAAAGCTATACATATTTTAAACATATTACTTGTTTTGCCAAAATTTAACTATTGGCGCTATAACCAAAATTAGTCAACTTAATCTTTTAGATCAGATTGAAAACTTTCCAATTTTATCTTTTTAAACAAAGTTTAAATTTTTTTTTCTGCACAGAAAACTAAGTTGATTTTGACGATTTTTTTCAGATAAAGTATTATCAGATTCTGATAAAAAAAGCTTTACTAAAAATTGGTCAATTTTTTTTATGTGATAAATCAAAAATTGTAATGCCAAATTACAATTTCTATTTATTCTTTATGTGGTAAAACATGTAGCAGCTTTTTAATAACATTTTTAATTGTGCCCTTTTACAGCAGTCAATTACAACTTATACGTTGGTTTTGTTATTTTTATGTCAATTTTTGGTTTGTCAAACGTCAATACTGGTTGCAAATTGTTTTTTAAGAAAACAGTAATTATTTATAAAACATCCGCATTTTAACAATAATAAAAATTTCTGTCAGAACAAAAATAATTTTATTTGAAACTAATAATTTAAATTATTAGACCACTTATTGATATGCTTCTTATAGTGTTTTGACATCAAGACAAATCACAAATGCAGTGCGTAGACAAACAAATTGTTTCATATAAAGATGTGTTATTACTAAAACAATAAAGCCCTATTAAACCAAAAAACAGCTTTTAATGAAATAAAATTTGTTTCAGTTACAACGTTTTACGCATTTCAAAACTTTTAAAAGAATTATACAAGAGGCAGAGTAAGGAGCGATTTTAAAAAATGTTTTTTTTTTATTTAGTTAAAAAACATAAAAAAGCATTAATAATTTTATTTTTTTAAAATAACTCCAAAAAGATGACGTCTGTTTAGGCCTACACATTCTTCCAATTGTGGTTGATTAATTTGGTCCACTTTCTGTCAAATCTGTTTTTTTAAGGCTTAAACTGTTTGTGGTGGATTATCTTAAAACGCTTTAGTCTTCAAGTAACCCTACAAATCACATGATTTGGAAATAACTTATTGATAATATTTATGCTTACTCTCGCTGAACAGGAGGTTGCTCCCCTCTGTTGAAAAAATGTTTCCACGTTAACTCCGTACCGTGCAAGCTGTGGTAAAAAAAAGTTTTATGTGCTCCTATCTTTAAGAGGTTACCGCCACAGAACTGCCAAAGGCATCTTAAAAAAAGTAGGGCCCTATAATCCCTAATAACGTCATAGCGCACCACACGATAACATTTATGGAGTGAAACAGCAATAAGTATATACCACTCACTTTATTTAGCAAAAATTAACTATTTAATAAATATATGGGGTGAAACAACAAAAACAAATATACAAAAAATCCAAAGACAACAAAACAAAATACTTAAAATAATACATAAACTTTCAAAGCTAACACCAACAGAAGAAATATACAAAATAATTAACGAAACAAACATTAACGAAAAAATAAAAATAGAAAAATGCAAACTAATATATAAAGTTAAAAATAAAGAAATTAAAACAAATCTACAAATAATATTAAACAAAGAAATTCACGGACATAACACGAGAAGAAGAAGTAATATATATGTACACACAACAAGAACAGAAAAACCGAAAAAAACAATACTAGGAAATGAACTAATCACGTACAATCAACTACCTGAAAATATAAAAAAAACGAAAACTTTTAAAGAATTTAAAACAAAAATAAAAGAACACTACATAATAACAAGACTAAAAAAAACAAATTAATTAAAAAAGAAAAAAAAAAGGATAATGCACACACAAAAAAAAAAAAAAGAAGATAAATGGTGCCCCGAATACGAAGCTCTGCAGCCGACCATACATGGAAAGATGCAAAGCAGCAAGTGGGGAGAGAAAAAAAAAATTAAATTGAATAATTTATATTTATACATTCAAATTGATACTTAACAATTTATTATTTATAATTTATATGACAATAAAAAAAAAAAACGTTTAGTAAAAAAAAAAAAAAAAAAAAAAAAAAAAAAGAGGTTCTTAATGAATTTGTCTAAAATTCAAGGCACTCCTATATCTAAAGTTTTGCTTGTTTACATAACCGGACAAATAGAAATGGGTTTTGTTATTCATCCATAAATAGTTTACAATGTCCTAATCTTAATTAATTAAATCTTAAAATTGTTCACAGAATCGTTGTTGAGTCACATAACCGGTTTTTTTAAGAGACTGTACTAATTGGATTTTGTTTGGATGGAAATGTAGGTCTTTGTGCAAAATCCGTCTGACAGTTTTGTTTGAAATTATAAGTGCAGTGCTATGTCGGCGCGGGCTTTGTTTTATAGCAATTCTTACACGCTCTATATTCTTGGGAGTGCGTACTGATTTTGGTTTTTCAGGCTTCTTTCTTCTTGTTGAAAAAGTTTCCTCAAAGTTCCTAACCCACTTTTTGTTGGTTGCAAAAAGCACGACGCGCTCGTATGTAACTATTATCATTACCATTTTGATAAAACACTTTCACAGCGTACGCGCGCAGCTAAGGGGTTTATTGGTTCATTATTACTAATTGCTAATACGCAGGTAACAAGGCCGATAGCGCTCTTACCACCTCCCAAAGATACGGCGCAGATGGCGGGATTTTTAAAATTGCTTTTTATTTTGCCCCATCTTGTATATTTATGGTAGCGTAGGAAGTGGTTGTTAGACTATGTTTATAGACATATTATATAAATGTATTAAAACAACAAACAAAACAAGAGTTTATTTTAATGCTTTCATGCTCGACGTTTGTTTGAAAATACACAATACAAAAAAAGTTGTAGTACCTAATTACAAATAAAAAAACCTAAACCATTTAATCCAATTCTTCTAGTGGCCAATGCAATTAGCAGCAAAGCATGAATGAAATGTTTTAATAAATTTCAAGTTACTAATATTGCCAATGCAATGATTTTAAAACGCTTATTTACACAACTGTTTGATAACGGGGTTATTGTTGTTTCAAGAAATAATATACCTCCTGATGATTTGTACAAAAATGGGTTGCTGCGATCAAATTTTCTAACATTAATTGATTTATTGAAAAATTGTTGCAACGTAATTAATTTAGATTCAGGAGTTGACTATAGATTAAAAGACCAAGTTGGTCAAACACATTATTTTGTTACAAATGCGTATTTGAAAAATGATCCCGTTGATATTATTTTCAAAATACTTTCTGCTAAGAAAACAATAATGTGAGCCCACGTACTATATTTGAACGTAATGTTAGTTTTAATCAGACTTGTGGAGAGGTGTTGGATACAACATTTGATGATTTATCCACCAGTGCATTAAGTGCTAGTGATTATCTATATTTGACTTTTTCGCACAATTATTATTAAGGATGTCCCTCAATTAAGTTTAAAAATAAGATCACAAACGATCAACGATTTATTACATTAATTGATGCGCTTTATGGTAATTGTGTAAGAGTTGCGGTTAGTGCTAAAGTAACACTTCGAAAATGGTTTTATATTGAACAACCAGATTCAAATGCCAATCTTAGCGATGAACAAAGAATGTTGATAAATGATTTAAAAGTTGGCAAAAGTGATGCCAATTTGATGGCTAATGTTATTACAAGAAATGATGAAATATTTGCATTTGATTGCACTATTTCACACCTATCTAAAATGCAAACTCAAGAATATTGAGATTCATTAGAAAAAATGTTAGATAAATAAGTATATATTTAATTTATTTTTGTGTGTAATTAATTTAATCAGATTTTATTTGCTGAAATTATAAAAATGTATAATTTTGTACTTAAGTTGTATATATTTATTTATTAATGCTAAATTGTTATATATTTAATAAAGTATTATGTTGAGGCAACTCGAGTGCAGGCGACGGTTTTTTACCAAAACCTAACCATTAGCACTATACGCAGATGTAACCAATTTAAATACTATCCGCAGCCGGTTTACTTCTTATAGATTTCCAAATTCAGCTTTGACGTTACTAGTTGGCTTTAATTTTATTAAAAAAAAAAAAAAACTTTCTTTACAATAACTACTAATCTCAACCTGGCGGTAGATATAATCCGTAATATTATATCTCAATGGTTAGTTCTAAACCTAATTACTATAAACATAAAACAGCCACTCATTAGAATGTGCGGACAGAAACCGTAGTTTAGGATCAAGTAATCGAAAATGCTACTAATCCAATTTACTCATCTAAATACTGACTTAGTTTGCGGCTTAAAAGTTAATTTCCTTAATATTTGTGGTCTAATCAAATATAGTTTTTTCTTTTTACTACTAAACTTAAACTGCGCATCATTTATCATTAAAATAAGATAAACATATAATAATTTTGGTTTTGATACTAATTGCTTATGTTCTAAGGGTCCACATATTGCAGCAAAACAAATTGTTTCGTTTTCTGTTATTAAACCAAAACAAAAGTACTAAATTTAGACAAAACAGTTAATACGAAACAAAAAGCATTTATTAAATACATCAGTAATCAAACATTGTGACAATCATATAATGGGTAATTCATTTAGAAGTACTTTTTATAGTAGGGGTTTTATGTTAGATAAAGCGTGCACTGAGTCAAACTGTTATGTTATTTTTGTTCAGTAATGTTTGACATTTTATCATAGAAAGAATTAGCCCGGCACAGCGTCTACAATTTTATTTGTTTAGCTATATTACAAAAATTAGCGCATTATAAGGAAAGTGTTTTGTACAGCTAGAGAAACTTATGGTTTACATAACCGGTCTACAGAAAGCACAATTTGCTAAATTATTAAAAATTTGAAACTCAATATTTGTTATTAGATGATACGCAACCAAATAGACCACATTCAACAAGTAGTAAAAAAAATATATCGGCGGTAGCTGAGAGTGTACGCGATAACCGTGGTAAATTGATTTGGCGCCATTCTTAACAGTTTGGCTTGTCGTTTTGAACAACTTGGCGTATTTATATTTATATTTATTTTACGTAAGAATCTTGATTTAAAAGCATACAAAATGTAACTCATGCAAAAATTAAAAGCGGCCGACCTTTCAAATTGTCACCGTTTCAGGCTTTAGGCTCTTGAAAAGCTTCAAAAATATTTACTGTTTTTGACCAAAATTTTGTTCAACGATGAAGCCCATTTTTGGCTTAATGGCTACGTCAACAGGCAAAATTGCCGTATTTGAGTTAAAAAACAACCAGAAAATATTCAAGAGCTGTCATTACATTCAAACAAAATAACGGTTTGGTGTGGTTTATGGGCTGGTGCAACATTTCATTAAAAATAAGGCCGGCCGGAACGTAACTGAATGGCGCATGTTATTGCACAATAATAACAGATTATTTGCTGCTTAAAATTAAAACCAGTAATTTCATCAACATTTGGTTCTAACAAAACTGCGCTACTTGTTACATAGTTCGTGAAAACTTGGCTTTATTTTGACAACGATTTGGTGAACAGTTAATTTTACGCCTCGTATCTGTATATTTGCCGCTTAGATCGTGTAATATTGTACTTATATACTTTTTTTTTGGGATTACTTATAGTCCAAAGTCAATCCAAAAACAATTAGGGAATAGAAAACCAACATAACTTCTGTCTTTTGCTAAATACTACTGAAAATGTTTGAACGCGTCACTGAAAATTGGAACTTTTGAATGGATCATGTTGCTAAAATGGTTCTTCTGTATGATCATAAATAACAATTTTTTTTGTTTTTTTTTTTAATTTTTAAAAAAGTACCTCTAAATAAACCACCTTTTACAATCTAAAAACGATAGGATTAACAGAAACAAAGCTAATCAAGTTTTTAAGCTTTCTATAAACAACAACAAAAATTTATTAAACATGAAATTCATTGCAAAATAGTTCAAAATTTTTAATATTCTTTTTTTGTAATGATCAAAACAATCTAGATACTACTTCAAAAAAACAGATATTTTTGCAAACCAATTTGAATCTAACTTTACTATTCTAAATCCTGTTATTGTTGTACCTACAATGCCAACTGATGTAAAATATTACCTCCAATTTATTTTAGGCAACGAGTTGTCAAAAGATATTTTTTAAATTAAATACCAGAAAGTCATCAGTTAGAAATAAAATTCTACATAATATTCTTAAATTATGTAGCATTAGAATTCATTTTTAATTTGACTAAAATATTTGCCTTATCTTACATAAAAAAAACATTTCCAAATTGTTGGAAAATTGTAAATGTACTTAAAAAAATCTGATTTGTCAAATTATAGAACACATGCATTATTATCCAATCCGTTAAAGTCTTTTAAAAATATAACAATTTTTACATTGTCATGTTTTTAGAACAAAATAATTTTTAACAGATCTTTTGACTTATGTTAGACACAAATGAAACTCTTTAGACAAACATGAAAAAAATCTAGCAATAGCTTCAAACATTTTTAAAACATTTGATAGAGTATGATACCTTAATCTTAATAACAAGCTTCATTGTATAGGTCTTTATCTCAAATCTGTAAGTTTTATTAATAGGTTTTTTGAAAAAAGATATATTATAATTAGAATTGATAATTTTAACTCTAACCCTAAAATTATAAATGCAGGTGTTCTTCAAGGTTTTGCTATTTTGCTAAATTTTTTTTTTATTTACAATAATAAATTTCTTTAAATAACTAACAGTTCTATTCATATCAACAAATATGACAGAGTGTCTTAAATTTTTTATGTTAGAATTTTAATTTCAACAAATATTCACTGACAATTTAGAGATGTTGATGTGGCATTATAAATAATTTTTAAAAATTATTTTAAAATTAACGAAAAAAAAAACAAAAAATTACTAAATTACTTAAAATTGTACACAATTAAAACAAACTAAAATTCAATAGTAAATTGACGTTATATTAAATTAGATGTAATAGTATACTTAGGTAGTCAATTATGATAAACAATTTAAACAATTATTCAGTTATTACTTACATTTATTAACTAACCATTTTTAGGAAAATATTATTGCTTACTATACTATAGTAAGGGTTTTAGTGGTGACAGACCGCACTTTATCAAATATTAACGGAGATAAAATTAAAGACGTAGTTTAAAACGTCATTGTTGCATACCACGTCATACTATGCGTTACCTAACTTATGAGCAGGTTACTGCTTATAGTTAGCCCAGCCTGGTAGCTGCTAGCCGTTTTGTGTTGCTCGTGCTGCAACAATTTATTGTCATAAATAATTTTATTAAACATAATTGAATTTTCTTGCACATAAGTTACAAAAAGTTAAATAATTTTATTATAGGTTATGTAATGTATCTGCACATCAATACTAAATTACTTTTCCATTTTGCAACAATACTTGTTACTAAAGCATTGAAATTTAATTAAGTGTTCTTTAACTCTTACCACTCTTACCACAACATACCACTGGAAAACAATAGTATCTCGCAAAAAATTGCAAAAAATTATTTTTTATTAACATTTTTAGCAAAATAATTGTTTAAGTTTAATATTTTTGTATCAATTTTAAATAGATAATTTTTGTTTATTATACTTCCAAAATAAGTATCTAATTTTAGTTTTTTAATAGATTATAGTAATAATAAAATTAAATGTATCAATAGTTATTTATTTAAATTAATCATGGAAAAAGTAAATCTTGTAGCTGCCAAAAATTTGATATTTGTCAAAATAGTTTTTAAAATAAGCATATGACATTTTGTAACAATAGTTTGGGTTTTTACCTGTTGACAATTTGTTTAAAGTTAATTATTACGGTTGTTTTGTCAAAAACTACTTAAAAATAAAACTAAAATAAAACAAATTTCAGTAAAAGGCAGTGACAAAAAGTTAAACTAAAAAAAGTAAAATATGGCGCCATTAAACGCATCAGTTTTTTTATGTTTATTCAAAAACTGTTAAGTGTATTTAAAATAGAGCAAAAACATGTTAAAACTCTGAAATTAAAAATCGGAAATTAATCTTTAATAAATTTCGGAAAATTCTACTATCACAAAGATCAACACTTTGTGATCTGTGTAGTACTTTAAAACATTCTGATGTTAAATGTAATTATGGTTACATGCACATTAATCATGTATTAGAACAATGTTCTGAATTAATAAATTTTACAATTTTTTAATATGCTTTGTCGGAGCTGGGGTTTAAAACTGCAACAATTTATGCGTTGAGATTTAAGTTAAGTGCTTCACCCAACTGAGCCACTCTTCGGTCAAATAATAAAAAAATAGCTTATTAGTGATAGAACCATTCCAATCAAATTTATTGATAACGAGAAAGTTGTTTGCGCTGATACTAAAAATAACTAGAACATAAAAATGATTTGTCAACCACTAAACATCCTCAATTTTAATGTCTTTGATTTGGGTTTTTAACGTTATTCAATTATTACAACACAAACACCAGTATTGATAAACTTATTGTAGCCGTGTATAAAGCATGGAACAAAAAAACCGCAAAAAAAACTAAGCAACGATAACAAGCTTTTTTACATGAACAAGAACAAACTGCGTTTGCAAAACATGACTGTTTGTAGTTACTAATTAGATACATATATGTTACTCATAAGTGTATATAATTTTTTATTTTGTTTTATAGTTTAGTTACACGTTATATATTTTTTTGCAAACTTTTTAGAAAATTGGACAGTTTTTTGGAACAAATAAAATTCCTAAATTTTGAATTTTTTGTATTAATTTGTTAAAACTAACATGAGAATTTATTTTATAATCAAAAACAAATGTTATGTAGTTTTTTTATACTGGCGTTTCTTTCAAAAATCAAAAAATTTTATATAAATAATTTTTATTTTGGGTTGAAAATCAGTGTTATAAATATTTATTTTATAATGTTTGTTTGACTTTTTCTAACAAATTTCACATTTTTGACTTTAATTGCTGTTTTAAACTTTTATCTTAAAACTTATATTTAACGCAGTTTATTCTATCTTATACCTATTAGGTTACTATTTTTTTGTTATTTTACTGGCTGGCACTATTAAAAACTCTAAATAAATCTTAAACAATAATATTTTTGTTTTTAAGTATATAATAGATTATCATTTGTAGCATTTATAAAAACAAATAAAAAACTCGTACACAATTACATTAATTAAATAATAGATATGTTATTTTTATATTTTGCATTTACTACAATATACTTTTACAACCATAATATAAACATTTTGATAGATTACAATCATTCAGATTATATGTTGTTATGACATTAATAAAAGTTCTAAAATTATAAAAATATATATAGACGTAATTGTGAAATTAAAAATTTAATTCTTATAATTAAATTATCTGTTTGTACATATAAAACATGACTAAAATATTACAGAACAAATCAAAATGTTCGTTAAATCGATATAAAACCGATGTTTCATTAATGCTGCAAAGGATATTATCATCAACGCAAGTACATATTTATATGGACACATGTTGAAAACCACTTCACAACAAAACTGGTTTTTATAATATAAAATGCATTAAGTGAGTGTATATAAATATATAGACGTTCCAAATTAAATCAATAGTGAAATGAAGCGTGCAGAGAAAACATTATATTAATAAATATTTTTTTAACAAGTCCCAAGTATATTCAGATAAGTTACAAAATCGTAACCGCGTATTTTGATCGATACAAAGCGGGTCCTGGCGACTCCACCATTATCGTTTATTATGTAAGAGGTGAGGATGTGCCGCTCGGTAGGAAAGTGAACGATGCGGCGGCTTTCCAACACAATTAGGGCCAGCGTAGGGCTAAGTACAAAAGCATGTAGTGGCCAGGCGAGTGTGAGTGATGGTTGACAGCTGACCGCGGTCCGAGTGACCGCGACGAAACTACCCGATATTCTCCTCCTGTGTTGAGCTACATCTTATATGTGCTCAACATCGGCGTCCTTTTTAGATAAAAAACAGCCTTCTGTATATACTCCTGTTCGTCGCGTATCAGCAAACTTCATTTAAAAATTCGCCTCGATTAATCGTTCATATCGAAAACATGTAGTTGGAGAATGACTACATGCGGAAAGAAAACGGAGAAGTAGTCTGGATAAAAGAAAGAAACCAATTATAAACTAATAAAAAGCACAAAGAATTGTATTTTTTTTGTATTTGTTTTACGTATATACAGTTGTACATACTTGCAATAGATTTAATTATTGGTACTGTAGTAATCAATTAACTTTAATCTTTTATAAATATTATATAAATGTCAAACTTTTGCAACTTTGTGCATATAGTTTAGAATATTTTGTATTTTCTACTAACTAACAGTAAACCAATATGACCTGTTATTACTACAAGTATCTCAATTTTATTATAAAATAAAAAAGTAAACTTAATATAAGATAAAACATCTGCACTTATGGTAGCTTTCAATTATTTTTCAATTATGATATTTTAATATGGACATCAAAAGTCAACAAATACTGTAAAATTTATTTTTCACACTATGCTTAAGATTTTATAAAATTCCAAACTAAATATTTTATTTTACATACAAAAAATTATTATAAAACTAAGTAAAACCAGAATTGAGTTTAATTAAATTATGATATGTACATACATTATTCCAAAAATGGTATGTTGACATATTAATATTTCTGAATACGTAATTTACATATTTTTCATTTCTAAATTCAACAGATTTTTGCTAAATGTAATAATAATAATATTGACATTATTGTTTTTTTTTTAATATTTGGTTAGTATCACTAGCAAATGAGCGGAGTCCTTAGCATAAGTGTCTTATTTACATAATCAAACAAAATGTTACTTTGTTACAGTAAACAAGCGGTATCTGTAAATATTATATGTGTCTTTTAGAAACAATAAGTAATTAAATGAATTAATTATTATAAGTTTGGTAATCAAAATCCGTATTTTATATAAATAATAGCAAAGTGCAATACAGCTGTGTTTGCGTAATTAGCTGCGGTGGGTATGTATAATATTTTTATTGTAAACCATTGTTGAGCTGCTTCTACTTTATTAGTTTATAAAAAAGGATTACTTTTTTTGCAATTTATTTTTTCTTTAAACTCATTCAATTTTTACAGCACTAGCCATTATTTTTTTCAAAAACAGTCCTGGACTTAATAATGATTTATTTCAATTTGATATAGATTTTTTAAGTTATGTTATTTTTTTTTTTGTCAAAACTTGTGAAAGGATCTGGTAATAAAAGATTAATTTTTTGGTCAACTATATGTTTATGTGGATTAGATTTCTTAGATTCTCAAGTTGTAAATACTGCTATGGATTGTTTAACTAAAAAACATACATGATATAAAAAAAGTAAAGTGTATATAAGAGTTCTCATACTTGCACCAATGTAGTCTGTAATTTTATACAGTTGGCCAATGCTAGATCCTATTTTTGTGCAATAATTTTTTTTTTAAACCGTTTTTGCAAATAATAGTTAATATTTAGTTAGGTTACTAACATTTAAACTGTGCAATCTATTATCAAACCATATTTTAGTCAGATTATTGAAATTCGTTCTTCCAACATTTTAATAGGTAATATTTAAATTTGCTATTTGAATTTAAATTTTAAAAACCATTTTTAAATCATATTTTAGTCAGTTTTTACATTTCTCAAACACATCCTAAGAAATAAATGGTAGGCAAACTTGTTATGTTAAATATTTGTTTTTGGGTTAAAGTGTAGTATGTGTGGTTTTTTTTTTCAAATATGATTGCTAATGTAAATTTGAAAAACAAAACAAAAATGAATTTAAATGCATCAGTTTTTGGAACAATATCCATTGGTTTTTGAAATAAGAGTGATTGCAGAGAAGCGTTTTGCAGAAGGCTATACAATTTAAATTAAATTGCAAAATCTTGTGCTGTACGAATTAAAAAAAAATACTTAAATTTTTTATTAAATTTAATTGTAGCCTTATATCTTAGATAAACTTTAAAATTTAGTATAATGTGCATACATTTTTATTTTTATTTAAATTTTTAATTGTAATATTTAGGCATTACTTAATGTCACAACAACATAAAAATACATTTGAATTTTAGCTAGTAAAACCACACTCGTTAAAACTATCACGTTGAAGACTAGGTTAAGCAGTCTGTAAACATTGACCTTGAACATTTGAAGCTTATAAGTTTCGGAAAATACTAAAAATTGATGTTTATTTTATGTGTCAAAAACACAGTTAAAATTGTTAGTCAATTTTGGATCAGCAATAGTCCGAATAGATTGTTTTTAAATAGAGTTTAAAAGAAATAGTGTAATTTTTAATGCTCTTTATCATACTTAAAAACAATATACAATTTAAAAACAAATATAAGTTTTATATATATATATATATATATATATATGTTTCCGGCGACAGGATAGTGAGACCAATTGCGCCTTAAATCGCAGGATAGTGAGACCATTTTGGATAGTGAGACCTGGTCTCATAAGCAAGCTTCAAATCACAGGATAGTGAGACCAATTTCAATAATGTGAAGTTGTCGACAAAGCGTATATCCATAGCGGCAAGAATTTCGCGGTTAGCATTATGAGACCAGGCGATAGACTGTGACTTTCACACATTTATTTGATCCCTAGAAAATTATAAAAGCATTTTGAATGACAATGTTATTAAATAAAATCGTATTTTAATAAAATATTGCTTAAATGTAATATAAGTATCAAATAAGAGCAAATATGATAACATACAATTATTGTAGAGTACCCCAGAAGATTGTACCCTATCGTCCCCTGCAATGCAAATTAAGGGTACAAATATTGCATAAATGTAATATGGATATCAAATGAAAGCAAATACGGTAACAAACATTTATTTTAAAGTACCACAGAAGATAGTACCCTATTGCCCCCTTGCTAACCAAATTAAGGGTCTAAATACTATACAAATGTAATATGGGTATCAAATGAAAGCAAATAAGGTAACTTATAACTGTTTTATAGTGCCCCAGAACATTGTACCCTATTGCTCCCTTGCTAACCATATTAAGGGTACAAATACTGCACAATTGTAATATGGGTATCAAATGAAAGCAAATAAGGTAACATACAACTATTTTATAGTGCCGCAAAACATTATACCATTTTGCCTCTTTGCTAACTAAATTAAGGGTACAAATATTGCATAAATGTAATATGGATATCAAATAAAAGCAAATACGGTAACAAACATTTATTTTAAAGTACCACAGAAGTTAGTACCCTATTGCCCCCTTGCTAACCAAATGAAGGGTCCAAATATTATACAAATGTAATATGGGTATCAAATGAAAGCAAATAAGCTAACTTATAACTGTTTTATAGTGCCCCAGAACATTGTACCCTATTGCCCCCTTGCTAACCATATTAAGGGTACAAATACTGCACAATTGTAATATGGGTATCAAATGAAAGCAAATTAGGTAACATACAACTATTTTGTAGTGCCGCAAAACATTATACCATTTTGCCCCCTTGCTAACTAAATTAAGGGTAATATGGGTATCAAATGAAAGCAAATACGGTAACAAACATTTATTTTAAAGTACCACAGAAGATAGTACCCTATTGCCCCCTTGCTAACCAAGTTAAGGGTCTAAATATTATACAAATGTAATATGGGTATCAAATGAAAGCAAATAAGGTAACTTATAACTATTTTATAGAGCCCCAGAACATTGTACCCTATTGCCCCCTTGCTAACTATATTTAGAGTACAAATACTGCACAATTGTAATATGAGTATCAAATGAAAGCAAATTAGGTAACATACAACTATTTTATAGTGCCGCAAAACATTATACCATTTTGTCCCTTTGCTAACTAAATTAAGGGTACAAATATTGCATAAATGTAATATGGATATCAAATGAAAGCAAATACGGTAACAAACATTTATTTTAAAGTACCACAGAAGATTGTACCCTATTGTCCCCTTGCTAACCATATTAAGGGTACAAATACTGCACAATTGTAATATGGGTATCAAATGAAAGCAAATAAGGTAACATACAACTATTTTATAGTGCCGCAAAACATTATATCATTTTGCCCCTTTGCTAACTAAATTAAGGGTACAAATATTGCATAAATGTAATATGGATATCAAATGAAAGCAAATACGGTAACAAACATTTATTTTAAAGTACCACAGAAGATAGTACCCTATTGCCCCCTTGCTAACCAAATTAAGGGTCCAAATATTATACAAATGTAATATGGGTATCAAATGAAAGCAAATAAGGTAACTTATAACTGTTTTATAGTGCCCCAGAACATTGTACCCTATTGCCCCCTTGCTAACCATATTAAGAGTACAAATACTGCACAATTGTAATATGGGTATCAAATGAAAGCAAATAAGGTAACATACAACTATTTTATAGTGCCGCAAAACATTATACCATTTTGCCCTTTGCTAACTAAATTAAGGGTACAAATATTGCATAAATGTAATATGGATATCAAATGAAAGCAAATACGGTAACAAACATTTATTTTAAAGTACCACAGAAGTTAGTACCCTATTGCCCCCTTGCTAACCAAATGAAGGTTCCAAATATTACACAAATGTAATATGGGTATCAAATGAAAGCAAATAAGGTAACATACAACTATTTTGTAGTGCCGCAAAACATTATACCATTTTGCCCCCTTGCTAACTAAATTAAGGGTAATATGGGTATCAAATGAAAGCAAATACGGTAACAAACATTTATTTTAAAGTACCACAGAAGATAGTACCCTATTGCCCCCTTGCTAACCAAGTTAAGGGTGCAAATATTATACAAATGTAATATGGGTATCAAATGAAAGCAAATAAGGTAACTTATAACTGTTTTATAGAGCCCCAGAACATTGTACCCTATTGCCCCCTTGCTAACCATATTAAGAGTACAAATACTGCACAATTGTAATATGGGTATCAAATGAAAGCAAATAAGGTAACATACAACTATTTTATAGTGCCGCAAAACATTATATCATTTTGCCTCTTTGCTAACTAAATTAAGGGTACAAATATTGCATAAATGTAATATGGATATCAAATGAAAGCAAATACGGTAACAAACATTTATTTTAAAGTACCACAGAAGATAGTACTCTATTGCCCCCTTGCTAACCAAATTAAGGGTCCAAATATTATACAAATGTAATATGGGTAACAAATGAAAGCAAATAAGGTAACTTATAACTGTTTTATAGTGCCCCAGAACATTGTACCCTATTGCCCCCTTGCTAACCATATTAAGAGTACAAATACTGCACAATTGTAATATGGGTATCAAATGAAAGCAAATAAGGTAACATACAACTATTTTATAGTGCCGCAAAACATTATACCATTTTGCCCCTTTGCTAACTAAATTAAGGGTAACAAATATTGCATAAATGTAATATGGATATCAAATGAAAGCAAATACGGTAACAAACATTTATTTTGAAGTACCACAGAAGATTGTACCCTATTGCCCCCTTGCTAACCAAATTAAGGGTCCAAATATTATACAAATGTAATATGGGTATCAAATGAAAGCAAATAAGGTAACTTATAACTGTTTTATAGTGCCCCAGAACATTGTACCCTATTGCCCCCTTGCTAACCATATTAAGAGTACAAATACTGCACAATTGTAATATGGGTATCAAATGAAAGCAAATTAGGTAACATACAACTATTTTATAGTGCCGCAAAACATTATACCATTTTGCCCCTTTGCTAACTAAATTAAGGGTACAAATATTGCATAAATGTAATATGGATATCAAATGAAAGCAAATACGGTAACAAACATTTATTTTAAAGTACCACAGAAGATTGTACCCTATTGCCCCCTTGCTAACCAAATTAAGGGTCCAAATATTATACAAATGTAATATGGGTATCAAATAATAGTAAATAAGGTAACTTATAACTGTTTTATAGTGCCCTAGAACATTGTACTCTATTGCCCCCTTTCTAACCATATTAAGGGTACAAATACTGCACAATTGTAATATGGGTATCAAATGAAAGCAAATAAGGTAACATACAACTATTTTATAGTGCCGCAAAACATTATACCATTTTGCCCCTTTGCTAACTAAATTAAGGGTAACAAATATTGCATAAATGTAATATGGATATCAAATGAAAGCAAATACGGTAGCAAACATTTATTTTGAAGTACCACAGAAGATTGTACTCTATTGCCCCCTTGCTAACCAAATTCAGGGTCCAAATATTATACAAATGTAATATGGGTATCAAATGAAAGCAAATAAGGTAACTTATAACTGTTTTATAGTGCCCCAGAACATTGTACCCTATTGCCCCCTTGCTAACCATATTAAGAGTACAAATACTGCACAATTGTAATATGGGTATCAAATGAAAGCAAATTAGGTAACATACAACTATTTTATAGTGCCGCAAAACATTATACCATTTTGCCCCTTTGCTAACTAAATTAAGGGTACAAATATTGCATAAATGTAATATGGATATCAAATGAAAGCAAATACGGTAACAAACATTTATTTTAAAGTACCACAGAAGATTGTACCCTATTGCCCCCTTGCTAACCAAATTAAGGGTGCAAATATTATACAAATGTAATATGGGTATTAAATGAAAGCAAATAAGGTAACATACAACTATTTTGTAGTACCGCAAAACATTATACCATTTTGCCCCCTTGCTAACTAAATTAAGGGTACAAATATCGCACAAATGTAATATGGGTATCAAATAAAAGCAAATAAAGTAACTTACAACTATTTTATAGTGTTCCAGAACATTGTACTTTATTACTTCTTGCCAAACAAAATAAAGGTACAATTACTGCACAAATGTAATATGGGTATTAAATGAAATCACATAAAGTAACTTACAACTATTTTATAGTGGCCTAGAACCTTGTACCTTAGTACCCCTTGCTATACAATACAAGAGGTACAAATACTGCAAAGGTGTAATATGTGTATCAAATAAAAGCAAATAAAGTAACTTACAACTAATTTATAGTGCCCCAGAACATTATACCCTATTACCCCATGCTAAACAAAACAAAGGTACAAGTATTGCACAAATGTAATATGAGTATCAAGTGAACGTAAATAAGGTATTATATAATTATTATAATGCCTCAAAACATTGTACTCTATCGCACTCCTGCTAACAGATTGAGTATCAAATGGCAACAAGTATAGTAACATAAATATACAAGGTTGGGTAAATGTATGGGAACACTCGATTATTGGTTTTATTTTTAGTTTTTGTAATAAATGACATTAATAAAAGGTTTTGTAGAAATTTTAATCTATGTAGTGATGTATTTTGATTTTTAGTACAAGCTCTATTTTACAAGGTATAATATCACCATTAGTTTTTTTCAAATGGATCACCCTGTATTTTCTTTTATTTTTAGAAAGAGAATTTTTGAACAATTACTATGATATATGGTTGTATGGGATTACAACTGACGGTTTTTGAAATATTTATTAAAATAATTAAACAAAATGTAATAGATTGTGTTCTTATTACCATAGCAACAAGTAAAAACATATAATGTTATTTTGTTATTCTCAATACAATTAAAAAAAAATGTAAAAATAAATGAATATTTGAAGCAAAAAGTCAAGTACAATTAAATATGCTTATTATTATTACTATAAATCATTTTAAACGTACTGCATTTTGTTTTATTATTTTATTGAATATTTCAAAAACCGTAAGTATTTGTATTTGTTCTAACAAAAAAAAAGAACTGATAATGACGTTATATCACGCGAAACAAAGCATGCATTCAAAATCAAAATACGTCACTGTATAGATTAAAAAATATATAAAAACTTTTATTAGTCATTTTTGAAATAAATTAAAAATGCAGTCAGAAATAGGGTGTTTCCATACATTTGCCCAACCCTGTATAATATTCCAAAACACTGTACCCTATCGTCCCCCTTGTTAAACAATTTCAGGATATAAATAATGCTTCAAATGAGAGCAAACATATTACATAATATGTATAATTATTTTATAGTAACAAACTGTACCCCCATGTAATTCAATTAAGAGTTCAGGTAGAACACAAATAAATTATAGGTGTCAGATGACAAAAGTTATAACTATAACTACAATAGCATCATAATTGAGCAAGCTAAATATCAATTCAATTGATTCTAACATTATTATTATAAATAATGACTGATTCCATTTTGCAATCGTTAGATTGAATTTGAATAAATTATTAATTTATTTTATAATTATCATTGTAATTAACATTCTTAAAAACATATGTGTACTTATTTTATTTTGACTTTTATGTTTTGTATAATAATGTATTAACTGAGCCTACCGCCATAAAAATTTAGGATAATTCGAAATCGGTATACTTAAAAACTCAAATGTACTAAATTTCATTTGGGTATGAAGATTGAGTACAATATAATCATAATTGAGCCGCCCGCAATATGAAATCTACAGTCCTGTGGTGTGAAAAATGAGTTTTGAGAGTCATCACTCCTGTGTTTTTATATGTTAGGACAACTGTAACTAACTTGATAATGTTATGATAAACTTAATTTGATCAAAACTATATTAATAAAATTTTAACTCTGAAAGAATAAATGAGAATTAACACTATAGAATGTTTACAGCAAAGATTTTGTTATCACATTCATATTTTTCGGGTTTATGCAGCACGTACGCTTGCTTGTCCTTGCCACAGTTAAAAGGCACAAAAGCATCAATAGAATACCCTTTTTTATACGCATTTATGTTTTTATTGCTTTCCGCTCTTACATTCCTAATTACGGAAATATTTTAAATGTTATATTATAGAAGAAATATGTAGAACAAAATAATTTCATTTTGTTTACTTATTGATTTAGTAGATATACAAAATTACAATTTTATTAGAAATATACAAATTTTATATCAGTATTTTATTTGAACACCGAAACCCATCGCGTCGAAACGCTTATAAAAAGTGTATTTTGCCAGGAACATGAGTAAACATTCAGACATGACCGGCGGAGTTTTTTTTTATTATAATTATTTCACTCAACAAATATTTCATTCAAAATAGAATTTATTTTTTAACATGAATGATTTTACTTTTTAATCTAATTAGAAATATCAGAACGTAAATCTATAAAAAGATAAATGTTTACAAAATTGTTCTTTTCTAAACTGTAGCAAAACCAATTACAAAATAAATAAATAGAGATTTCCATACATGAACCGATTTTAAATTATGTAAATTCATATTAGGGGCGGCTTAATTATTTATTATAATATGTAATAACATCTTCAGATCTAAATGAAATTTAATAAACATTGGTTTTAAGTATGCAAATTACAATGGTGATATAAGAATATCCCTTTAATAAATTTAGATAAAGGCAATAGGGTACAAAGTTATTAGTTTTATAAAAAATGTACAAATTTACATATTTACTCTAATTTGAAACTCATCTTACATATATATTTGAAATGTTGTGCGTTACATTTACCTTTAAATAATTAAACTCAAAAAACAATAAGGTAAAAAAAAATTTAACATAATTGTACAAGATAACATTTGCTTTCATTTGACACTCATATTACATTAGTGTCATATTGTACTCTTAATTTGTTTTATCAGGAGATGATAAGCTACAATGTTCTACGGTACTATAAACTAATTGTATGTTACCATAACTTAACATATTACATTGATGCTATACTTGTACTCTTAATCTATTTAACAGGATAGAGGGCACAATTTGTGCCCTTAATTTGCTTAGCAAGGGATACAACAGGGTATAATGTGTTTCGGTATTGAAAATAATTTTATGTTACCTTATTTGCTTTCATATGATACCCATATTTAATTTATACAATATTTGTAGCCTTAATTTGTTTCGCAAGGGGGACAATATGGAACAATGTTATAGGGCACTATGAAATAGTTGTAAGTTAAATTATTTGCTTTTATTTGATACTCATATTGAATTTGTTTAATATTTGTACCCTTATTTTGTTTAGCAGAGAAGCAGTAGGGTACAATGTCTTGGGATACACTACAATAATTCTATGTTACCATATTAACTTTCAGTTGATACACATATTACATTCAAGCAATATAAATATTTGTTATCATATCTTCTTTCATTTGATACCCATATTACATTTATGCAATATTTGTACCTTTAATTTGCTAAGCAGGAAGACAATAGAATACAATGCTTTGAGGTACTTTACAATAATTGTATGTTTTCATATTTGATTTTATTTGATATTATATTAAATATATAATTTGCTTAGCAGGGGGAACAATAGAGTACAATGTTTTGAGGTATTCTGAATTAAATGTTTGTTACTATGTTTGCTTTCAATTGATACCCATATTACAGTAATGATTTATTTGTACCCTTAAATTGCTTAGCAGGGGGGACAATTGGGTACAATGTTTTGAGGTATTCTACAACAATTGTATGTTTTTAAATTTGTTTGCATTTGATACCCATATTACATTTATGCAATATTTTTTCCCCTAATTTGCTTAGCAAGGAACACAATAGGGTACAATGTTTTGGAGTACTTTAAAATAAATGTTTGTTACTATATTTGCTTTTAATTGATACCCATATTACAGTAATGCAATATGTGTACCTTTAATTTGCTTAGCAGGGGAGACGATAGGGTACAATGTTTTGGGGGACTCTACAATTATTGTATGTTACCATATTTGCTTTCATTTGGTACCCATATTACATTTATGCAATATTTGTACTCTTAATTTGTTTAGCACAGGGGATGATAGGGTACAATGTTTTGAGCTATTCTACATCAATTGTATGTTTTTTATTTGCTTTCATTTGGTACCCATATTACATGTATGCAATATTTCTACCACTAATTTGCTTAGCAAGGAACTCAATAGGGTACAATGTTTTGGGGTACTTTAAAATAAATGTTTATTACTATATTTGCTTTTAATTGATACCCATATTACAGTAAAGCAATATGTGTGTGTATATTTGCTTTCATTTGGTACCCATAATACATTTATGCAATATTTGTACCCTTAATTTGCTTAGCATGGGGAACAATAGGGTACAATACTCTGGGGTATTGTGAAATACATGTTTGTTACTATGTTTGCTTTTAATTGATACGCATATTACAGTAATGCAATATTTGTACCCTTAATTTGCTTAGCAGGGGGGACGATAGGGTACAAAATTTTGAAGTATTCTACACCAATTGCATGTTTTATTTTATATTTGCTTTCATTTGATACCCATATTGCATTTATGAAATATTTGTACCCATAATTTGCTTAGCAGGGGGGACAATAGGGTACAATGTTCTGGGGTATTCTGAAATAAAAGTTTGTTACTATATTTGTTTTCAATTTATACCCATATTACAGTAATGCAGTTTTTAATTTGCTTAGCAGAGGGGATGATAGGGTACAATGTTTTGAGGTATTCTACATCAATTGTATGTTTTTGTATTTGCTTTCATTTGATACCCATATTACATTTAATCAATATCTGTACCCCTAATTTGCTTAGCAGAGGGGACAATGGCGTACAATGTTTTGGGATACTCTACAATAATTGTATGTTACCATATTTGTTCTCATTTGTTACCCATATTACATTTACGCAATATTTGTACCACTAATTTGCTTAGCAGGGTGGACAATAGGGTACAATGTTCTAGGGTACTTTAAATTAAATGTTTGTTATGATATTTGCTCTCAATTAATACCCATATTACATTTATGCAATAGTTGTATCTAGAATTTGGTTAGCAGGGGGGACAATAGAGTACAATGTTTTGGGGTATTCTACACCAATTGTATGTTTTTATATTTGCTATCATTTGATACCCATATTACATTTATGCAATATTAGTACCCCTATTTTGATTAGCAGGGTGGACAATGGGGTACAATGTTTTGGGGTACTTTACAATATTTGTATGTTACCATATTTGTTGTTATTTGTTACCCATATTACATTTACGCAATATTGGTACCCTTAATTTGCTTAGCAGGGGGGACGATAAAGTACAATGTTTTAGGGTACTTTGAAACAAATGTTTGTTACTATATTTGCTCTCAATTGATACCCATACTACAGTTATGCAATATTTGTACCATAATTTGCTTAGCAGGGGAAACGATAGTGTACAATGTTTTGGAGGACTGTACAATAAATGTATGTTACCATATTTGCTTTCATTTGGTACCCATATTACATTTAAGCAATATTTGTACCCTTAATTTGCTTAGCAGGGGGACAACAGGGTATTATGTTCTGGGGTACTTTGAAATACATGTTTGTTACTATATTTGTTTTCATTTGATACCTATATTACAGTAATGCAATTTTTGTACTTTTAATTTGCTTAGCAGGGGGGGGGGGCGCGATTAGGTACAATGTTTTGGAGTATTCTAAAAAAATTGTATGTTACCGTATCTGCTTTTATTTGATACCCATATTACATTTAAGCAATATTTGTACCTTTAATTTGCTTAGCAGGGGGGGGACGATAGGGTACAATGTTTTGAGATATTCTACATCAATTGTATGTTTTTTTATTTGCTTTCCTTTGATACCCATATTACATTTATGTAATAATTGTACCCCTAATTTGCTTAGCAGGGGGACAATGGGGTACAAAGTTTTGGGGTACCCTACAATAATTGTATGTTACCATATTTGTTTTCATTTGTTACCCATATTACATTTACGCAATATTGGTACCCTTAATTTGCTTAGCGGGGGGGACGATAGAGTACAATGTTTTGGGGTACATTAAAATAAATGTTTGTTATCATATTTGTTTTCAATTGATACTCATATTACATTTATGCGTTAGTTGTACTTATAATTTGGTTAGCAGGGAGGACGATAGAGTACAATATTTTGGGGTATTCTACACCAATTGTATGTTTTTATATTTGCTATCATTTGATACCCATATTACAAATATGCAATATTTGTACCTCTAATTTGCTTAGGAGGGGGACAATGGGGTACAATGTTTTGGGGCACTTTGAAATAATTGTATGTATAGTAAATATTTGCTTTTAATTGATCTATATTACAATAATACAATATTTGTACCTTTAATTTGCTTAGCAGTGGGGACGATAGGGTACAATGTTTTGGGGTACTCTACAATAAATGTATGTTTCCCATATTACATTTAAGCAATATTTGTACCCTTAATTTGCTTAGCAGGGTCGACAATGGGGTACAATGTTTTGGGGTACTTTAAAATAAATTTTTGTTACTATATTTGCTTTCAATTGTTACCCATATTACAGTAAGACAATATTTGTATCTTTAATTTGCTTAGCAGGGGGGGCGATAGGGCACAATGTTTTGGGTACTCTACAATAATTGTATGTTACAGTATTTGCTTTTATTTGATACTTATATTACATTTGTGCGATAATTGTACTCTTATGCTTATATTTGGTTGGTGCAATGTTTAGGAAGAAGCAGGGGGATTACATTAAAATTATACTGTTTGAAAGTACTAAAAATATTTATACAAGTTTCTATTTTGTTCTTATTTGATTACTATAGTACATTTGTAAAATAAGTTTACTTAACATTCATATAGTTCAAGGGTTTAAAATCAAATTTTAGGGCTACTACGTAATTTTTGTATGAGTTACTAATTTGTTTTAATTTATTACCTTTATTATATGTTACCCTAATTTATTTGAATATATTCGAATAGGTTTAGCTATTTATTATAATTATAAAATATAGAGTAACATTCTAATATTGGCTTATTATTGCGGCAAATGCTTATGAGACCAAGCGGCATGCTTATGAGACCAGCGAGAAGGTTAGTGAGACCAGCGGCAATGGTCTCATAATTCCTTGGTCTCATAAACCCTTATATATCAATAATGATATATATATATATATGTAAAAGTTAAACAAAAGTAGAAATCATAGTTGTTCCACAGTAGATTATGTGAGAAAATAACCCTTAAAAGATAAAATTATTGCCGGGAGTGCAACACAGAAAAGCAGAAATGCAAACCTTCCAAACAGTATGTTGGAACAGACCTATAGTGTTTTTATTGCCTTATTTTGTTGTCATTGTAATTTTTCTATGTTTCTTATACTGGTTTGTGACCATATGGTCATCATGTAGTTGGTTTGCAAGCTAAAAATTGCATTATAAATAATGATTTTTGTTCTTTGTGTAGTTAAGTTGGTAAGTTTGTATAGAGCTTCTATAGCTATTGTGTTTTTTTTCATAAGGTTCGGTACGTGTTTATCCCATTTTAAATTATTTGTAATTGTAATTCCAAGATAGTTATTATGTGAAACTTCACTTAATTGTTTTTTATTTATATATAGCGTAATGTTGTTGAATCTTTTTTTTTTCGTGATATTAACATAAAGTTTGTTGTCTTCTTGTACTTCGTGTTGCAATTTTGTTTTGTTTATTTTTGTATGTATCAGAGTTGTAGCTTTCCATTTAGTTTTAATTCAAATATATCATTAATATATAAGATATATAGAAGTGGTGCAAGTACACCACCTTGTGAGATACCATATTTGCTATATTTTATTGACTTAGTGTGTTTTTCATCTTTGTTTGTAAAAGTCTGTATTTTAGAAACTTTTGATTAGAAACTTTTGATTAGATCTATTTCTTTTTCACAAATTCCCATTTTTTCTAGTTTTTGTAATAACTTTTGTTTACATACAGTATCAAATGCTTTCTGCATGTCTATAAATACTGTAAGACATTTTTTTCTTGAGTCGAGAGCATTGTTGATGTTGTGGATTATGTCCGTAAGTGCAGAACTTGTACCAGGTTTTTTTTTTAAATGCATATTGTCGAGTATTTATAATATTATGTGATTACACATGCTTGAGTATCCGTTCATAAATAATTTTATCAACTATCTTAGCTATAATAGGCAGAAATGCTATTGGTCTATAGTTTTCCGGCAGATGTTTATTTCCTTTTTTAAATATGGGTATGATAATTGTTGGATTTAGGTTTAAAGGTACATTGAATACATTATATTAACTATTTGCTTAATAGCGTTTTTTTATAGTTGTATTATTAAGGGGAGTATTACTCTTACTATTTGGCTCAAATTTAAAACTTGTACGCGCAGGATTACTAGAAGCCTTCACCTCAGTTGGCAATAACCTAGATTGAGCTTAAAAATATCCGTCAGTTTTGGTTTTAAGCTTGATGATCTACCAACCAATTTTTACCTCATAAATTCATAATTGGTATTTGAATAAAATAAGTGTTTTAACAATTACATCAAACAATCTAGAAAATGTAGAAACTGTAATTGCATTATATCTTTTTTAAGCATCAAAGTAAGAAAATTTATCTGTTATTGAAATCTTGACTGTTTTTTTTTCTTCTTTTATTTTTGTACAATCTCAAAATAACCATTACAATTTACTCATAAAGGTGAACTTTATACATAGATTAGAGTAATGTTTTTTACTGCATTTTGTACATATTGCAATACTTGGACATCTATCTGCAGTATGTCCAAATTGTTTTCATTAAAAATCCTCATTAGAAAACAGTTCTACTTAAACATACTGAAATCTGGAGAGCTGTTCTTTATCTTTAAACAATCTAAAATTATAGCAATACCAAAACCTTTTGAACCAACCACTTAAGTAGATAGCTTCAGAACAATTACTCTCCGCAGCTTGCATATAAAAACTAATTTACAACAAAATTTCAGAAAGCATAAACCAAATCACATCTCCAGAACAAGCAAAGTTATGGCCCAAACAAAGCTGTGTAGACCAAATACTTGCGTTAACACATATCGGACGTGGGTTCAAAAAACAAACTAAAAACGTCAGCTGTATTTATTCATTTACTTCACTGCAGCTTATGATACTGTTTGGAGAAAAGATTACTATTTAAGCTGATTTGTGTAGTATCGTGCATAAAAATCTACATGTTAATTACAACATGTTACGGGACAGACTATTCTGAGTGTATTTAAACGGAAAAATTAGCAATACAAAGCACTTGAATAATATTCTACTCCAAAAATCTTCAGCTTCAATCTAAATAATACTGAAGCCTTTACTATTTTCACAATTAACTTCAACAAAACAACACTTCGACACATCCAACAACACCTTTAATATTTGAGTGTAACTTTAGACGGAATCCTTACTTACAAGAAACACTTAAAAAACACTGCAACAAAAACAACATTTTCAAAAATAAAGGATTTATTTATTTTTTTAAAAAGTGGGTTGTGGTAAAATAACCCGTTTATTCCAATTAATTTTTAGTTTTCCGATTGTATTCATATTTACAAGATTTTGTCCAGGTACCTAGTAGAAGTTTACTTAACTAAATATTTTTAATAATTTAGGTAAATCTGGTGTAACTTTCTTGTCCGCAGATTTGGTCTGTAATGTTGAATTTGGGGTAGTTGTTTAGAAATTCTCATCTTTGTTAGGCGGGTATTGTTGTCAGTAACTGCCTTAAAATATACACCTTAAATTAATAACATAATTACAAATAAATACTATCAAACCCGTTAATTGAGAGAATAGGTCTAGAACATTCAAAAGCGGCAAAAAAAATAACTTTTTTGTGTTTTTTTTTATAAAAAACCGTCAAAGACCAGTGCTGTTTCAATTAATTTGCAAACTGACAACAATCATAAGGTCAAATAAACGTCTAGTAGTTTGGCTAGAGAATGCCATAGAATAAGCAAAAGGATTGATTAGCAGAAAAAACGCCATGTTGCCGCACCAACGTTTGTAGACTGACTACGTAAGTTTTGACGTTTCTACACTTCTGGTACTTACTATAAACCTTATCTTTTAGGTTTTGTAGCAACGGGTAGTCATAAACAATGACCAAAAGTTTACTATAAAGTTAGCCTAATTGGTCTACGACTGACGGTTATTTTGATATTAGAACAATGCGTTGTTCTTTAACAGTTTTCATAAGGCTTATATAAATGTATAAAAAAACCCAAAAGGACTTTTGTTGCCGTTGCAACATACATTTTCTTACGTAGCAGATAGCACAAAGTAGTTTTACAGCTATCAAAATTATTATGGATAGATTAAGTCAAACAGTTATTGGGTCTGAGGTAACACTAAGTGTTTGCTCTGGTAAAACGACATTTATAAGTGTTCTCCGGTCTCTAGAAATTTACGCAGGCATACCATACGTTCCTTCATGGAGACCTCAATAGAAAACTAGAACAAGCGCAACTGTTCCAACAAAGCTTCTTGTGCGGCAGTGTTGACTCAGGCGTTGGGCTTAGTTGGGCTAAGATAAAACCCCACAAAATTTTAGTCAAAACTTTATTTTTTATTATATTAAATTAGAAAAAATCACTGTTCGGGCGATAACTTCTGACGTTCTTTACTAAGAGGCGGCTAGAGTAGTTACGAGCCGTGATCATAGAATTCTTTAAATTGCCTTAGGCGAAGTGAGGACTGGTACAAGAAAAAAAAATTACAAAACACATTTAATCACATTTTAACAGTTTTATTTAAATATGTAGGTGGGGTCTAATTTGGAAGATAACCGCAATTGATAACTACACAGAACACAAGTAAACATAAGGGCAAATAAAGTGATAATGAAGTTCAATGCGCGTATCAGTAATTGATAATTACACAGGACCAGAATACATCTATATACAAAAACCACAAGTATTAGGATTAATCACTGTTTTATCACAATAACTACTGATTTTACTTTAGTGGTTGTTCTTTTGATTCTCAAAAAAGATTAAACTTTTTGTAACTTATAAAAAATCATGGTTTGAAAGAAAATTATCTGGGTAATTAATGGTAGAATAGACATAAGAAGACAAGGATGCTAATACAAAGAAAAATGTTTACAATATATTCTAAATAATTACCTGAATTAGCCTAAATATTTAGACTTCGACTCAGAGAACCATAACTGTACTCTAATGTCTCATGCAAAATTTTTTACTGACGTACATTCTTGTATTTTACTGTTCTGCATTTAATCCTTAACTTTAATAAATAAAAGAACTATCTAGTCCAGTAAATTAAAAAAAAAACACTTTTTTTAGACTCAAACTTTAGCTTTATTGTACGTAAATAAACGATATTTTTTGGTTGAATGCTTAAATCTATCACAATAAACTTTGTCAGTTTTACCGCTCCCATCTACTATGGATCCACGTATAGAGCGCTACATCACACACTTAATATATGTAAATTAAAGACATTTGCAAACTCAAATCAAGCTCAAAACCTTAGCATAGTGCAAACCTTTTATTTATTATCACTTAAATAACTACTCACCTTAAAGTTCAAAATAACAAACCAATTATTTAAAACTGTGTTAGATTTAACTACCCGTTTTACCAGAAGCTAGAGCCAAAGTAATTCTAATTCTAATAATAATATTCTAAACATGACTATTAGACTATTTTTGCTATTTTTTTGGATTACCGCGCACTGCAAACATGTAAGTGAGTTTTAGTTAAGATGTTCTGTAAATAATGTTTAAGAATAAAGTTTACTCACAAATAAATTTAACGTGTGGGTTTTTTGAAAAGATTTGTTTCTCTTTGGCAGAAGAATAGAGAAACATAAAAAATAATACTGATAAATAGGACGTTATTGTAATTTAATAATTAGCAACAGATGTAAATACAGAAAGCATATAATAAAAGTAATAAAAGATTTTAAAGCAAAATATTGCAACGGTGAGAATCAAAAATAAATTTACGAACAAAAAACAAAGTAGCTATACTAAATGATGCTAAAAATATATAAAAACAAATAAGTAAAATAGAAAAAACCAAAAACTAAATTAAAAAAAAAAATTAAGCAGTCTGTATTTTTATGATATATTATTTTAATAATTGAGTTTTTTATTCTATATAAATGCGCATTTATCAAAGCATCTAATCAAACTCTAAGTTTGACTTACATGTTAGAAGGCAAATTGCAAAAAAATATTGCCTTTTTAAGATATATAATCAGATTTAAAGCTTAAGAATTTTGTCAGTCAAACTGATTTAGACCTGACTCTATTTTAAAGGTTATAGAACCGTTTTGTAAAACGTATAATTGAAATAATGTTCAACCTTAGAATAAAGCACAAGCTGACAATTGTTATTTTGATGTCATATTTCATTTATTAAGTTGATAGTTGTTGTGTAATTGATGTTCTGTTTTTAAGTTAATACATTCATTTAGAGACTTTGATAATAAAATTTATAATTAAATGTTTATACTATCAAAACAGTGCTTACGAAAACATAAAAACGTTAGTTGTTAATATGGTCATATTTGCGACATCATAATAAATATAAAAATCAGTCATATGAGTTACTAGTTCTATGAAACTAAGTGAAGTACGCTTGTTATATTGCAATCTAGGCGCATTCATATAACTGGCGTACTTCACACTTCACACTTCACACCGTAGGTTGTCAGAGATGTAAGTGGCAATCATACTTTGTACCAACCATCCATCTAGATATAATAAATCTCCATGGGAACGTCTTTGAATGGACACGAGTGCCCTACATCGAGGACAGTAATGCTTCGGGTAGAATTACATCTAATATTGACTTGCAAAATCGCTGTCGGTTAGAAAGGAGCACGTCCCTGGGCGTGCTGGTGCCAAACGATCTAAGACTTACTGTGATTGATTGGCCTGGTTGATACCTACCCTTAATTGCATTCCAAATGTGTTTACATATACTTCATATATCCTATATCACCACGATAGGGATGCGATGTTTGCCGAAAGGGAAACTCGCAGACGGTTAGACACTTTTAATTATGCTATGTAAGTGGATGGTACACACACACAATTTCCATGTTTTTATTGTTAATTAATGCGGCCGTATCCTAACTCTCTGTCTGATGTAAATATATGTTTCAGCAAGATTATAAGCTGACATTTTCTAAAATGATTTATGTGTTTGTCCGTAATTTGATTAAGGAAAACCAGCAAACGTGTATTTTACTCTTTATTTTTTTCTGCATAATAATAAGATCCCATTCCACTCCGCATTTCCGCCCGGTTTTATTTCATTAAAACATCATGTTTCGTTATACCCTCCCGTATCACACACTGAATATATGTATATCATATTTAGGTAGGTTTACTTTGTACTCCAAATGTCAGAGGTAAAATTTACATTTAGATTTTACGACTTTCCATAATGTTAAAAGCAAAAGCATTTGTTTCATTTTTGATATCACATGTTTCCAGGAGCATTATACACACAACCGAAAAGAATATATAATCAAACTTTATATGAAATATAATTTTGGATTTATAAAACATATTCATTAATGTACAGCTAGGCATTACAAAACATATATGTACGCATATAATTAGTCCATGTAACTCTTTTTAAGCATATCTGCAATTATTTTATTTATGAAGGATATATTGTTTTCTTATAATACAAGTTTATAACTATATTTAATTACAATGCACTATTTAAATGCTGTGTTAATATTAAGATTGCTTTATTAAATCCCTTTCACTTTGATTTCCACACGACAGGTTACAAATGAATGTGCTTTAATTCAAATGCTCGGAGCAAATAGTAACTGTTTAACAACGACTCACCCCTTTGAAGTTGGGAGTTACATTTGAATATTACTCAACTTATGGAAAGTAATTAATCCGAGTAATAAAATTAATTAATATTTGTGCACTGATAAATTGTTCATTAAAATATTAACTAACTTTACGCTTTGAGCTTTCTTACACTCTCTTAATATTTAACTTGTGCAGCAGCAATTATTAATATCGATTTTGTAATATTCAACAAATATGATATGTTTCATTAGTAAGACTATTAATATCAATTTGTTCCGCGCGTTTGTTTAGATGTGTTTGCAAATATAGGCTATTAACAAGTAATTAATAAATCAATTATTTAATTACGTTATGCGTAGAATATGCTTGTTTCACAAACGTTTTTGCATTACTTACTATAAATTTTGCTTAGAAATATATACTGTCATGCAAAAAATATATCAAGGTTAAGTAAAGTGTTATAAAACTTAATATCTGCTAACGATGACAGAACATATAAAACTAAGCTTAAGCCTTACTTTAATATAAAATAGATTTTTTTTATTATTAAAACGTTCTTGTTGTTAAATTACTTAATATGTTTCATCAACGTATAATGTTTTTGAATTTTGAAAAAATTCAACATGCAGCGCCAATGTTGCAAAATATCTAGGTCAATAATCAATTTTGGTTTGACATAGTGAGGAACACTAGCATTTATAGTTTATTTCAATAAAACACATTTACTATGTACTATATCACAAATTATTATATTTGTAATATACTACATAGTAAATGTGTTTTATTTATCGTAAAACAAACTATCACATAGTAACGGCCACTTCCATTTAATTTATGGTTTTGTTAAGTTTGTTTAAATTTTTGGCATTTTATCTAAACAGACTATTAATAACAATACATTCTCTTAACTACATAAAAACAAAAGTTTTATAAAACACGCAACATAATAACAACAAAATAATAAAAAATTACAAACTGTTGTGATAAAATAAACAAATGATTAAAATTTGAAAACAAAAGGACAATTTTTTTTCAATAATGAGTTACTGGTAATCAAGTGATCATATTTTTTCTGCGGTATATCATTCCAAGCTTCCTGAATCCGCAGCCAAAGATGCTACAAGTTGTTTGATGGGTGTCATACATTAGTCAACCTTTAACCGATTATATCCTAAACATGCTCAATGAGTGACAAATCTGGCAACCAAGCAAGCTATGGAAAGACAACAAAAGGGTTCTTAAACTGCGTACAATGCATTTCTCTTCCTAATAGTAAAGGTGTGTTTTTAGATTTATGTTTTACTAACGATCGTGATATTTCTGTGATAGAAGCTGTAGATGTTTTGTTAAATTTAAGCCAACACCATACTGCGTACTTGTTAACTATAAAATGTAATACTACCTGTGATATTTTAAATTGTGATTATGTTTTTAATGATTTTAAACTTGCCGACTACAACGCAATCTATAATTATTTGTTGAATGTTGATTGGACTGCACTATTTTATAACTGTGACATTGATATGTGTCATGATGTATTTTACTCTGTAATAGATTATGTTATTGATTGTTTTGTTCTTAAAAAATTGTGGCGTGAAAGCAATTTTCCTATTTGGTTCAACAAAGAATTGATATCACTTACTAAACACAAGAAAACTGTACACAAACGTTACAAACCTTCAAAACTATTGTTGGACTATATTGAATTCTAATCTATTTGTACTACTTGCAAAAATCTCAGTGCACATCAATACGAGCAATATATTTTAAAAACTGAAAGTATAATTCAAAATAATCCAAAACATTTTTGAAGATTTGTTAATGAAAACAAAAAAAACTAATGGTTTTTCAGCCACAATGCATTATAAAGATTAAACTTGTAATAATGAGAACAACTTTGTAACTAATTTTACAAATTTTTTTTCTTCAGTCTATGATAACGAAACTCATCCAACTCCATTGTTTAATTTTAATAATAACGTAATACATACAAAATTTTCTATTAGTTTGTGTGATGATTTTGAGGTTATTAAAAACCTTAAATGTAATTTAAGCGTTGGATCCGACGGCTTTTCTTCTTTACTGTTAAAAAAGTGCATTTATTCTATTGCAAAGCCATTGCACTTACTTTTCAATGCTTCATTGAACGAAACTAAATTTCCTCAAATATGGAAACAAAGCTATATTACGCCTTTGTTTAAATCTGGAGCCAAAGAGAATATCACTAACTATAGAGGCATTTGCATTCAATCTGCTATACCTAAATTGTTCGATAAAATTGTAACTAGTCAGTTGCAATGGATGTGCAAAAGCATCTTAATAAAAGAGCAGCATGGATTTTGTGAAAAGCGTTCCACACTTACTAATTTACTCCGTTATGAAAATGACATTTTAAATGCATTTGAATCTAAAATACAAGTTGACTTAATCTACACCGATTTTTTAAAGGCGTTTGATTGTGTGAGTCATAATATTTTGATAACCAAGCTCAGTGCTCTAGGATTTCATCATGATGTAATTTCTTAGTTATTCAGCTTTTTGAAAAATCGCACGCAGTGTGTAAAAATTAATAACTTTTTGTCACAGCTCATTCTTGTTTCATCTGGTGTTCCTCAAGGATCTCATTGTCGACCAATTTTATTTTTGTTTTTCATTAATGATATTCCACAATATATCAATTCATTGTCATTTTTTTTATTTGCGGATGATTTAAAAATGTATAGAAGAATATCATCTCTCAATGACTGCCATCTTTTACTATTATTAATATATATTCTATAAATACTTGGTGTTTTATTAATAAATTATTTTTTAATGCTGATAAATGTTTTTCAATAAGTTTCCATAGAACTTTAAGCAAAATTTTTTTTAACTATATAATTGACAGTAAAGTGTTAAACAAAGTCACACAAATAAAAGATTTAAGCGTTATTTTTGATCATAAACTTACATTTGTTGAACATATAAACATCATGTGCAATCGTGCCATAAAAATGTTAGGATTTGTATATAGAATGTCCTCGGATTTATCAGCCAGTACACTAAAACTTTTATATTGTGCTTTGGTGCGTTCGCATTTAGAATATGCTCCGTCAGTTTGAAGTCCTGTTTATGAAATTCATAACCGTAGTATTGAACAAATTCAAATTTTTTTTTCTCGTTTATTGTCTTATAAATCCGGCATATTATCTGTAAGTTATGATTACTGCTACATTGCTTCATTGTAAAACCTACCGCCATTGAAGATTCGCCGCAAAAGAGCTGATTTGTCGTTCTTGCGTAGTTTAATTATGTCTGAGATTGATTGTCCGGAGCTATTTTTTACTCTTCCATTCCATGTAGCACCTAATAATAGACATAGCAAACATTCTTTTTTATTTTGCGAGTCAACCCATTCTACTAATTATGGTTTCAACAATCCACTCGGTAGAATGTGTAGATTTGAAAATAATTTACCAACTGATATATTAATGTATTTTGTGTCTCTAAATCTACGTTCAGAAGTCAGCTAAGTCATGCTGACTAATGTTTAATATGTGCGCTTTTATGAATGTTATTTTTTGTATTTTTTATTTTTGTATTGTAAAACATCATTGTTTATGTATATTTGATGTAGATGTATATGGTAAGATTATACCGTGAATAAAGTATTATTATTATTATTAACACATTGGTAATGTAACTAATTGCTTTTAAGTTATTAATTAAGACTAAGACCAAGATATGTTACTATACCATTGCACTCCTTGTGTGAAGACTGTATTGTGTTCCACAACAAATGATAAATTTATGCGTACTCCGCGCATACGTTTGACTCTTCTACAACCGTCGTGAGCCCACAAACCAAACCGAGACTTGTCACTAAACACAATTTGATGTTATTCTTAAGCCTAATTTGCTCTTCTGTTGCTTTGTTTAAAACTGCACGTACGGTGAAGTAAAGTAAGAAGAAAACACCAAAAATAGACGGTACAAATGTAGTCCATAAGATTTTATCCAGCAATAAACAGATGACATTGCCATTCTGTGTCCTGTACCATCCATTTAAAATATTGCAATTGAGTGAGATGTTTACGATCTGTGATCATCAAGAGCAGGGGTTTCCAAACTACAGCCAGCAAGCTTAGCCAATCAGGCCCGCGGCGGACCAAAAAGTCTCGGCATATGGATTGCTGTAAAATTAAAAACAGACTACAAGCAAATTTTTGAATGTTTTTGAAATGTGTGGTGAGGAAACTTATAAAAGTCCAATAAAGATGAAGTTGCATATTTTTCTTTGAAAAGATTGTTACTTTGCAATTTAATTATCTTCATTTGAAACATGGAGTCAATTCTTTCTACATTGAAAGGATTTTGATATAACTTGATGTCGTTAGCAAATCTATCAAAATCAGGAAATCGAGATTCAAAGTTATGTTTGAAAGCTTTCAAAACTTCAATTGCAAAATCTATAAAAAATTGTGTCTTGGATTGCTGACTGAAAGTTTAACAAGTATTAAAATGAGAAAAACATCCCTTTTTTAGTTAACTTGCAAAATGTAAATTTTTTGTTGAAAAGAGTTAACATGAGTATATAAATCTGGTAGAAGCTGGTTCTCTCCTTGTAGCTTCAAATTGAGGTCGTTTATGTGCTTGGTTACATAGGAATAAAACCAATTATTGTAAAGTAGCTTTGCCAACGGACGATTTTTGTCTGTCAGGAAAATATCTATAGCCTCCCGGAGCTCAAAAAATATTATAAGAAATTTTCTACAGTTAAGCCAGCGTACAGCAATGTAATAAGGTCATTTTCTTTGATTTCTTCCAGAAACTTGTAAAATTGGCGATAATTTAGCGCATGAGATCTGATGAAATTCACGGTTGATACGACGGGTTTTAAAACTTGTGATATATCTACATATTTTCACCGTAATGATTATTGGTGAATTGTGCAATGTAAAATTATTGGTGCTAATCTCTCATCATTTTCTACCGTTTTTGAAACTAGATTAACAACACTTTTATTTTTTTCCGACTATATTTTTACTGCCGTTAGTTGTGATGCACTTTAACTTCTTTCACCAAATATGGTTCTGTAAAATTGCATTTTTGACCGCTTTGAAATCTATCTATGCCAGTTGTTGTGCCGTGAATCATTTTTACATCAAGCAGATCTTTGTACACTTCACAATTTTTATTTATTGTTCAAACAAGATTAATTACCTAAGCAATATCCGACATGTTTGTTGATTTGTCCAAATGCCAGAGAGAACCTCTCTAGATGTCTATTTTTTTGACAAGTGCGTTAGGATATTTTCAGCAATATCATCGACTCTTTGCGCATTAGTGTATGTCCACAAACTAATTGATTTGAATATTTCCGCCAAAAAAATGTGATCAGAACATTTTTTCGGCCGTTGCAAATTCCCGGAATAGAGCGTGTTATCGGGAATTTCCACTGTGTAAACCTATGTATGTACATAATTTTATATTTACATTCAAAGTCCGGCCCGCAAATTTTTTGCGAAAAGATTAGTGTGGCTCTTGTAAGAAAAAGTTTGAAGACCCCTGATCTAGAGCGGCGTTAACCTCTTCATTGGATCATCTAGACTAACATCTATTACAATCTTCTTTTTTTTTTTAATTTTGGGTTTTACAGCTATTTTTCATTGCTCCAGAAGTCTTACAACCAATAATAGCTACATTCAAAAACATTTAGTTGTTGATAATTTGCACGATAGCAAACTTTTCAAATTTTTAAATTTTTGCAAAGCACAAACTAATAAAAAAATTGGCAGTTTTTAAACACCAATAGCTTGTTTAATATACATAAAGAATTCTAAGAATTTATTAACCATACATACACTCTACTTTGTTGAATAAATTTGAGCAGACAATTAACATTAGCAATTAGATCAAATAAGATACTTCAAAGAATTGGGTACAAATTTTGTATTCAATTTGTTGTTTTCTGTTTCAGAAACTGATGTAGCAAATTACAAACAGTACTATTATTGCTAACTCTTGGCAAACCAAATGTAAACTAGAGCTCATCTATCACAAAAGCACAACTCACACTTTTGCTACTTTTTGCTAATCATCGGTAATTATCCAAATGGCATTTACAAACTTTGCTTGGGTTTTTTAATTCTACTCAATACTCATTTGGTAAAGTTAAAAATTATAAGACTAACAAAGAAACAACCCTAGCAAAAGTAATCAATGTTATCCCCAATGGACTACATTAAATAATACAAAAACACAAACTCAGCAAAATAAATAAAGGATACATACCTAAATAATTATTTTTTATGTTATAACAACAAAGGAGGCAGTACAGGAGTATTATGCAAAAATGTCTATAAACAAAAATTACAACAACTACTTAGTGACGCAGCATCATACAACTTTTTTTTTTAAATCAACACAAAAAATAATTTTTAATTAACAACTAACAAACTAATCAATCAATTAATATTAAAATCTGTCATTACAGAAACTTATAAAAAATTACTAACAAGACATAATTTTGTCTCACTAAAAATAGATGGAATGCTTAATACCCATAAATAAAATACTTTGCTAAATTCAGTTGTATGTTGCACATGTCTTCTCTGTGGCTTCGTATACCCGACACCTCGATTGCTTACCCCAAAAGGGAACAGCGTGACTAGGTATTTATTTATTTATTCTTACAGCGCATTAAAAGACTATGTCACAATATTTTACTTCAATATTAATAACTCATTACAACTGAAAGAGTTTATACAAGATAAGATATACAACTAACAGAAAAATTTATTTTAGTATTTTTATATGTTACATCAATTTTACAAACATTTTACAAGAACTAGTAATACAAATTATAGAATATGATTAGTATATGATAACACAATACACGTACATAGACAAAATTACACTAATTAAAATAATCAAACACACATTTACTGGTTACTTTCAATACAAAAATATCTTTTATCAATAATTAAAAAGCAGTAGTATTACATACATCGGATGGTATTTATCCTTACCGTTAGCAGCAAATACTGTATAGGAAGAGTACAATCAAGTACCAGTACCATAGTTTACTGTATGACAAAAAATACATGTGCAATAGCCTCGGGTGGCCAAAGTAATTTTGAGCAGCGGAAGCCAAAACGACAAGACGCATCTGTAAACAACTCAAACATATATGATGCAATTAAATTGACGGAACAAGGCCTTGCTTGTTTCACTAACTAATTTAATCAACCAAACATTGACATTGACTTAGTTTGTGGCTTAAAAGTTTTCTAATGTTTGTGATCTAAAAAAGATTTTGAATCATGTTTATCAAAACCTTTTTGACTAAAACTAAAGTATATAATATAGATTCAGATTGCTTTAATCTAGTAGATTCCAGTTTTCATCTTAAACATCTACAAAACAACAATCATATTTTAGACTGACAACGTAAAAAACTAAAAGCATTGGTTATAATAGCAAATTTCTTAAACTAAACTTTGTTGATAATAGTATTTTTGTAATTGGCATATACCGTTCTTCAAATATGGCAACTCCAAACTTTTTTGATGATGTTTCTGAAAGTTTTGACAAGATTTTTCAAGATAGTCATAAAAAAGTTGAAATTTAATGTACATAATACTAAATGATTAAGTCACTCATCTTCTACAACACTATCCAACCAACAAGCTATAATTTTTGCTGCTTTCCACAATCTTACTCAACTTATTATATATTTGTATTTTTTAATTATTTCAGAGATTACAAGAACTACTATTGAAGCTTCTTTAGAAAATTCTGATTATTCACTTATTAATTCTGTTGTTAAAACTTCTCTTTCTATTACTACCAAACCTAAAACTACACTATCTCTACTACATTTTTTTCAAAAACAATCTATTTGGATCATTGCCGACCCGGCAAAGTTACTCAATTTTGTTTTGAAATATTTAATCCCGCTGCCAAATAAAGCCGCCGGCACAACCCGCGCAGCATAACATTCCGTGCGGCAAAATGTGGATAATTTTGAGCAACCTGCGGCCTAGCATCTATAAAATAATATATTTATACTTAATTTAGTTATTTAAAACTTGGCTTTTAGTACAGTTTTGATGTAGTATAGTTTTTATCAAGTGTAAAATAAAATATGAATTTGAGAGTACTGTCAAATGAAGCAAGGACAAAATTATTTTATTAATTTATCATTATAATAATGAACAAAATTTATGGAATCCTCAAAATAAGAATTACAAAAACGGAATTATGCGGCACAACTCACTAATACAAGAAGATGCAAATGCGCTAAATTTTGAAAAAGGAAAACTTGGACGCAAAATAAAACCCGTCCGTTTAAAAAAAAAAAAAAATGTAAACCAAAAAGTGATAATTTGGTTCTTAAATGATAAGAATATTATAAAAATCTCTATCTCAGACTCAAAGCGGTCTCACAAAAATACGCATACAGATACAAAAAAGTTATACATTTTGGTTTTTATTAATAACAAAAAATAATCAATATAATGTAAAAAAATAAATTTTTATTATTCTGCAAAGTACTTTTTTTAATTCTCACAGCATATACAACAATTCAATTTCAAAAAAAATATTTTTTTAGAATATTTATCATTTTTGCAAACTGTGTGTTTGCAAAAAAAAGGCAGCAAATTTATTTTACCATAACTTTTTTATTACCGTGTCGATTTTAAGCGGACGCACACAATTTCTATCAAAAAACATGAAATTTTTATATACCTTGGATCAAATTTTGATAAGATTTGACAAAGTTAGAACGGTTTAAAGAAAAAAAAAATTGCTAAATTCAAGGGTTTTTTTTTTGGAATAATGGTTGATGTTTAAATGACTGCCACAATATTAAACATAAAAATATGAGTTTTAGGTACATGTAAAAAGGAATAATTTAAGCCAACTATCATATCTTTTTATCTTTTTTCAGAAGCCCAAAAATTGAGATACAAAATAAACTAAAAAAGACGTTTTATTGTGAAATTTCTGACCTTTAAATGTGTGTCATTTTAAACAGGCAATATTCTAAGGTCCAACTTTTGAGAATCTTATTTTTTTTATTTATATTTTGATCTCTGAAAATTTGAGCATCAAAGAGGTCGACTTTTTTAAATTAATTGAAAAGTAATGGAAACCTATAAGCATATTACATTTTTGCTGCGTAGAAGCATCAATTGGCATCAAAAAGAAGCATGGCCAATTATGCTTAGCTAAATCAACTAAAGACAATATTTATCTTGCCAATCTAAAAAAAAATATCCAGAAGTAACATTCTATTCACTATGCTCCAGAAATTATAGTCCGTAAATCCGCATTTTTTGTGTGATACGTTTCCAAAAGATTATAAATGTTTCAAGCTCTTTAGGTTTTTCTCAAAAAATTATGCAAATGCAAACAAGCTTATTTGATTGATTGCAATACAAACAACAAGGAAGGTCAAAAAAGAGAAAAAAAACTCTGACAAAGCTGAAAAAAAAATAGAAAGGCTTTAAAGAAAGCAATCGGGGACAGTAAAAAATAATGCTGAAGAAAATGTTAGAATCCACAGATGGAAATTCCTGGAGAAAGCTCACAAAATAGTAATGATTAAATTAGGAGGAATGAAAGCAGTTTGCTTAAAAAAAAGAGAGTGAAGAAGTAATAATTGAAAAATAAATTGGTTTCTACTAAAAGAATTAGAATTAGAAGAACCAACAGAAATAGCTGACAAAACAGAAGCAGTCTCTGCAACAGTAAAAATAGATAAAACAGAATAAAAGAGAAAAGCAGCGTTAGAAAAAAATGTAACAAATAAAGGAAGAAACATTTCCGACCTGCTAAAAAAAGACAAACTTAGTGTTAATTGAGAAGAAGAAGAAAGCAGGCAAATCAATGGCGTATAGACCAATATGCCTGATCAACACATTAACAAATAATATGGAAAAAGGTATTGTAAAAAAAGTTGAAAAAAAAAATAGAAAAAAATCTGGATGAGAACAAGAGCAATATAGATTTAGAAAAGAAAGATCAATTCAAAAAGCCATTAAAAAAGTAAAACACATAGCAAAAAAGCAAACAGGAGACCACACAGAAAAAGACAACACTCTGTCATAATAGCGCTATATATACAAAATGATTTCAATACCATTCTATGGGAAACAATTATAGAAGCTAAAAAAAATAGCTGATAAAATTATCAAGATAGTAACTCTATTACTTTCAAAGAAGAAATCTACTGACTAAGAATAAAAAATTTAGACAGTCCAGAGAAGTACCACAAAGTTTTGCACTTATGCCTAAACTGTGGAATCTAGTCTATAATGAGCTAATCAGGATGCGGCTGCCGGAAGGAATAACAATAACGGTATTTGCGGATAACGTGGTTTTGTAGGTAGAAAAAATTGAAGTTGGAAATTTTTTTTTTTTTTATTTATTATGCTTTTTACGGTTATTTTACATCGCCACAGTAAGTCTACGACTTGTTTAAAGTGGTTTGATGGGACCAACAGCTTAATACGTGACTTCCGAACCACGCTGGTGGATAAAGAGCAAGTTATCATTTCAGTCATATTTCGGGGATCGAACCCCGGACTGCTCGCATGATATGCAAGTGCTCTACCATTGAGCTATCACACCATAAATAGATATTATAAAGAGCTAAATGAGAAATAAAGAGTAAGATCTGGTTCCGCAAAAAACTAAAACAATCGACAAAGAAGACTAATAGGAGAAATGGAAAAATACAGGTAGGGGAACAAATAATACTATTACCATAGAAAAGAAAATAAGAGTTACACTTAGAACAAAAAGATAGAACAAACAGGTTAAAGAAGCGGTAAGAAAAACAAGAAAATATGCTAAGTAGGCATATGAAAAGACAAAAGCTAATAGCAACGGCAGCTAGAAATATACTATTGTACGCCGCAGAAACATGGAGAGACGCCTTAAAAACAAAAAACCAGAAAAAAAATAAGAAAATCTACGAGAGCAAGCTTGTTAAGGATCTGCTGGGCCTACAGGACAGTGTCACAAAAAACAGTAGAAGTAATTGCGGCAACAATGATGGTAGAAGATAGATTAGACAAAAAGAAATTGGTAAATAAATGAACTAGTAAATAAAAAGCAAAGAGATGGGCAAGGGAGAATACGATGGAAAAGTGAAAAAGACAGTAAAAAAAAGAAACATAGACAAAAAAAACTAACACCAGAAATTAAAAAAAAATAGGTTGAGAATAAACCAGCAACGTGTAACTATATAACACAGCTACTCACCTAACATGAAACTTTTAGTAAATATTTACAAAAACTAAACAAAATAAAGAAAGACAAAAGGTGTATATTTTGTCAAGAAGACACGCATAACGACGCAGAACATACGCTAGTAGAATGCAAAAAAAGTTAGAAAAAGTATTGGTATACAAAATCAACAAATCCACAATCATTAATATATGCCTGAGTGACAAAAACAAATGGAGAGCACTAAGAAACTATGCAACATCAGTACTGAATAATATAGAAGAGTTTGAAGCTTTCAGATTTAGATAAACCAAAATAGAAAGAAACACACAAATCAAAAACCACAGAAGAGAAAAAAAGGAAGAGCAAAAAGCTAAATAGATGCAAAAAAACAAAGATGAGCAAAACAATTATGCCTACCAAGGAATAGACGTTAAAAAAATAGGCAAATGAAAAACAATTACTGAAGCATTAGTACCAACCAAAATTGCAAAAATAATGAAAACAAAAAAAAAATGCTTAAGGAAATGGTCAGAGTATATCTGGCAACCAGGAGACACAAAGAACTAATTCCAAACAGATTCTAGAATCTCACTAGAAGTAATACTGGCAAATTTAGGACTACCAAATATATACATTTAATAGAGTTAAACAAAATATTTATGAAAAAAAAAAGAAACGATAAGGAAAAAGTGAATAAAGATATTAAAAAACTAAAAAAATACCTCAGAACTTAGCAAATATTTAGGTTGAATAACGCAAGAATGGGAGAAAGAAAAGATGGATGTAAGTGTAAGAAGTAGGAAAAAGAGTATAGGAAGAGATGGACCGGGAACAGCATGAGTTGCCGCAGCGGTGTAAATTTTGCGAAACCAAAACCAGCCCACTTTAAACAAGTACCACATTAGTGACAATGACAAGGACAAACTAACAGCAAAACTAACGTAGAGAGAAAAACCAAAAGGTAATGCTACGCGCTAGTCATTCACAAGGTCTACTTATTGAGGCTAATATCTGATCAAATTAAAGGATAAAATTGAAGTGATTATTTTTTTTGTATGAGTACCTGATTTTGCAAATAAATGTGCAGTTTGCTAAAGCTTAGATAAAGTTGCCAGCAAATAAACTTAAACTACTCCTACTTTACGGAGTAACTACACTGCAACTTGCTTGATAGTCAGAACAAACATTTACCGTATTAAAAGGAACAAGTATGAAAACAAACAGGCTAACAATTTTTTTAAGTTAAAGTCTGCATGTAAGTATATTGGCACTTTTTGTGATTTTCATTAGTTCATTTGTTTTTGGTTTTTATTACGACTTTACAACTTAAGTTACTTTTTCCATTTAAAAATTTAGGGCTTTTGTTGAATACTGGAGTTTAATGATTAGTTTTTGAGCCATGCTTATTAATACTTTAGTCAAAAGTGTTCATTCACCTGAGATAAAGCTTTATTTATATTTAAAAAAAATTACATCATTTTTAACGCTTTGATTATTGAAGATTTGTTTAAGTTAATCTTTTTGAAAAAAAAATTGTGCTGTTAATAAATAATTATATTTTTATAATAAAATTATTGGTCATATATTAAATTTTTAAAAATTTAAACAAAATTGATAAGATTTTTATTGTCTTATAGCTAGTTACATTCAATTTAGAACTAAATTTAAAGATTGGCACAACATAAGATGGTTTTCATAACAAAAACTCAAAATAACTATAAGAAATAATAAATTTGATGAAGTGGATATATATTGATTAACAAACAACAGTTCCAAAGATAGCAATTACACAGGCCAGGCCAAGACTATTATCAATTTTTAGTTTAGTCAATTTCTTTAGTACACATTCTAAGCTATTAGTATAATCACTCTAGTATTGGATGCAGATGATAATTATACGTATATAGTGAGTTTATAACTAGAGAAAAAATAATCTGCAAAAAATGGCAATATTAACTCTATTAGTGTGTTTGCTCAATGGTAGAGCCTTTGCATATTAAGAAAGTTAGAAAGTAAAAGTATACTTAGTATTAAACAACTGCATGTTGAGATACAAAAACTCCGGAGTTACTTTAAAAACCAATCCAATCCACTATACACAATTATAGGTTGTATTGATTAGAATTGCACATTACTAAAACTACAACTAAACTAATGAGATACTTAAGACCAGCTACTGAAAGATCAATTATAGCTAATAAAGATCAGTCAGTTAAAACAAAAAAACTATCAAAAATTTATTCTTAAAAAAACGTAGTAGATGTGTGTAGAATGTGTTTTAAAAATTTTGAAAACATTATTCATCTAATATCTGGATGCAAAAAACTTTTACACACAAAATATATAACACAACACAACACAGCAAAGTAGCCGGCAATATACACATACAATAGGAACTAGCGTGAAGAATACTAAACACCAAAAACAAAACTATATTATGAGTACAACTACTTACCTGTTCAAACTAATAGAACTAGACCTTACAATACACCAAACATTGTTCGAGATAAAATTTAAAAATTGACATACTTCATTAAAATCAATATTTGTCAGCAAAAACACTAAAATTAAAAATAGTAAAAAAATTACTAAATACAGCAACCAACCTATAAAATTAAAAAAACCCAACAAGAAAAGAAACAGCAGTTGGAACTCGCAACGTGCGCATACATTTTTGATCTCTACTATTCTGTCATCACTTTACCAGAGTTATTTTTTTATTAATACGTGGAATGCAGTTTATCAAAGTATCCCAAAACATCACTTAAAATTACTTCATATAAATCTTTACATTCTACCTGATAAATGAGAGAATTGTTGTCTGTATAGCGCACTAAGATTTTTTCTCCAATCAACTTCTCATATACAAGTAGTAGAAGTTGTAAATTGCTAATTTAAAAACGTCCAAAATACACATGTTCTACATAAATTTGTTTGTTTAAGTAAACTTTGGTCTTATTTAATTCTATCGCTGCGTTTTGCTAATAAGCCATAAACTTTACAAGAAAAAGTTTTCTAATATTTTTAATATTTTTACTAAATACTTCATTAATTTGTATAGGTTTTTCAACTGACTTTTTAAATTTTTAAATACAATATTTTTTTGTAAAAATTAAACTATTTTCTAAAGCCTGTTGTAAAGAGCTATAGTGCAGCTTTTTGTTGTAAAAAGTAGTTTGTTTTGTTATAAATTTGGTAATGTGAGATGTTTAAGGCAAAATAAAAAGTTGTTCTGTAAGTCATGAATAGATGGCAAATATACTAAAGTTGACTTTAAGAATGTTAAAATCATCTTAATGTACATTAAAATCAAAATTGTTCAAATTGCTTTTTACATCTCAAATTTACCATACGGCAAGTATTGATACCAACCTATTATAATTTGGCAAGTATTTGTTATTAGCTTTTGCAAACCGTTTGGTGCACTAGCTAGATTTTTTTTTCTCAACAAGCAAAACCATATCAATATATGTCAACAACTTTAATTTGATTTGGGTATGCTTAAACATACAATCTCACGTGTCTTCGGGTAAGGTGTTAGTGGGAAGAAGCTAGACCGTAAGTTTTCAAACAACTTGCGCAAAACTGCTCAAACACATTAGGTTACATATCAAAACATCCGTTTTCAAGTATAAATCAAATATTTGCTTAAATTTTTACATACTTTATCACACATTACGGGCAGAGCATAATTATTATTGGCTATGTATGTGCCAGTCAATGAGCTAAAAAGCTTTTTTTGTCGGAAATTCTTGTTTTATGTAATTTGCTTTACAAATTTAAATAATTATAAGAAAATTACACATTTTTGCGTTAATAAATTAAATTGTGTTTTATTGAACTTGTAAAACTGAGTTTGAAAATTTAGATAATTTTTTAAGTATGATGCTAATTTTTTTAGTTCCTATAACTAAAAATGTAAATAAATCAATAAATCAAAATTTGACTAGTGTCATTTATATTTTTGATCAATAAATGTAGAGTTATTTATTTATTGAAAGTATTTCTACTTGACCCTTGAAATCTGACACTAAATTCTTAATAATAAAGTGGGAGTCGTAGCCATTTAAAGTATAAAATAATGCCCAAAATGCTAATGCTGACATAACTGGACCATTTGGTCTAAATAAACAAATGCATAGAATGAAAATCTAAAAAGATCGGGGTTTTGTCGTAAATGTTTGGAAAACAAAGAATACAAAACGCAGAGCCATTTTTGACAAACACATGCTAAGCAAATAAAAACTTAAAACAGTTCTTTGGCAAAAATTTAAAGATTTTATTTAATAAACAGAACTACTCAGAGTAACAACCAAATGTGCACAACAAGATCAAGAGCCCAGGCCGCAGTGCAAGAACGCAAAATATACCACTTTGAGAATAAGAAAATTAAAAAAAAAAAACAAACAGAATAAACAAAAAACAGAAAAACATGGATATAGATTTGGTGTTTAATTTAATATTTAGTAACATTAACATTTTAGAAAGTTTGATTTTTTTGTCTATCTTAGGTGTCAAAACGTTTACCTTGAGGACTACTGATGTTGAAGTTACAACATCTATTGTTCCAAATACATCATTTCAAAAATCAATAAATGTATATAAAAAATAATAAATCTGCCTACACCGGTAATTAAGTAAAAAATGTAATATTTCAAATATATAAAAATAACAATGCAGCAGCATTACAAGTGTATAATAGATTCATTTTTGCAATTAATTAATGTATTAGGTGATTGAATTTAGCAAACATAATAGGTATATGTAATTTGCTGTTATACTTTATTTGGTTTTGGTAAATACGCAAATAATTTTTCTAGTAATTTTTAATTAATATTCAATAATATTTAACATGGATTATAAATACTAAACACATTTATTGCCCAGATGAAGTTATACAAATATAATTTAATATTATATTAATTTAGTTTGCATAAGTTGATATATGTCTACATAAAATATATTTCAATTGTATGTGCAACTTATTCAGCGTCTAGACGCCACGTGTTATGATTTATTAAAATAGTAAAATCACAATTCTAAAAGATTCCTGCCTTGATGTTAGATTTAATAAAATTTTGAATATACATCATTAATAAAATAATAGTATAAAATTATTTTGAAGAGCGCATTTAAAGTGATATATTGTGTGTACTTAATTTTCCGGTGTTTAATAATGACAATTTCTGCGCCCCCTGCAAAAGAATGATCGTTATTAAAAAGAGCAACGGAGGTTGGAGGTGGAGGACGACATAAGAAGCTGTTAGTAGAAAGTATACAAACTAATATAGTGTATCACTCCAAACAAAAGTAGCTAGTTCTTTCAGCGGCTGTATGTGTGTGTGTGTGTGTATGTGTGTGAACGTGAACCCTAATGCGACGTCCCGGGGGAGCAGCCCCATTATCGCGCCCCTCAACGCTCAGCGACGCGGCACAATGATGCCAATTCCCAGGCGCAACAACGTATACGTTTAGTTTAATGCCTCGGTTGTCACTCCCAAATACGATGCTTTCTGTTTTGACCCCGACTGGATCGAGGATGGTCCCGTTTAACTCGGGATTTATTTCCGGAATTTATTTAGGATGGTGATTTTATTGTCTACCTGTATTTGAATAGGTTGACTTTTACACGTCATACAATCATTATTAAATTGGAATCTAGTGGGAAAATAGAGAAGCAGGAAAATGCTGCGGGGAAAAATTCGACAACAAAATAACAGGAAATAAAGCAAGAAAGTTATATCCCCAAGCAAGTGGATCAAACAACATACACATACTACATACAGAGCAGATACAATGTTCCAGGGACTTAACATGTCCATGTTAGTTGAGAAATGATATAACATGGAGGTCGCCAGTTATAGAGGGCGTGGAAGTCGCTCCTCCTATCTGCCCGCCCAGGACTAGCTTCCTGAGTACGACACAGAGCGATCTGTTGGCAACCAAACGAAACACTGTGTTGTGTTGTTTTATTGCTGTATAAGCTGTTTCATTATTTCCAAGAGTTGTAGATAAGATTGGATAGAGAACGGAATAATCCACTGATTATTTTTTGCTCCCTTTTCGTTCCATCCTTTTTAGGATAACTGCTTTTATGGTCTCGCTTTTTTTTACTCTTAAAGTAGTTTGTATTCGTTGATAGCGGCGGTGTTACGGAATTTTAATTTCTTCTAATCTTAAACTTGTACGATAAACTGCTTTTCTGTTATTTTAAAATTAAATTTTTCTTTTGTTTATTTTTAAGTACGACAAGAGCGGGCAAATTGGGTTTTTTAGTGGATACGAGTTTTACCGTCGGATCGTATATATTGAATAATTTTTGCTCTTAAGTGTGTACTGTGATGGTTTAGGATGCATAAAATAAATATTATTTTTCGCACTTGTTTAGTGTTGCTGACAGCCGTGAGTGATTTTTGCAGCAAGACGGAACGGATGAGAAAACATTGCAAATAACAAGCCTAGGATATGCTTCCTCCGATCGCGGCTGATAGCGGATCAAAAAGGCCGCGCTGTTTATAGAGACCGCCGCTAAGCAGACCTACGCAAACACACCTGGAGGAACCTAAATCATTCATTGACAGCCAGTTATATATCTCTTATATATTACTAAACAGAACTTAATATACGGAGTGAGTGTTAGCAAACAGACAGCTTAGCTGGCGGTAAATGGGCAAACAATAGTAGAGAACCCGGTGTGTTGATAATCTGTTGTCTACATCCCCTTACTCTGTTAGGATAGGTACTACAATATTTATACACGGATCGTGAGGTTTTAAACATTGTCTGTCGGTCAACAATTCAAATGTCTCCCGGTTCGCATTTATCATACGTGTTCCTTATGTAGCGCATTATCATTGTACATTTTATTGCTTATTGTCATGCGAGTTTATGTTTGCTCAGAGCTCACGCTAATAACTGGGGATGCAACGCTAAATACCTATATGGGGAACCGTTACGAAATTTTTCACAATGCTCAACGTACAAACGCATTCAGCACTTAATTTAGAGCGTAGCGGATTTATAATGGTTCACAGAGATATAACACATATGCGACTACCTAATGCAATTTCTTTTCAGTACTTCAAAACCTTTTAAGGAAACGCATTAAATGCTGCTTATTTTATTTATATTTTGTTTTAAATAATCGTAAAATTCAAAATTTTATAAAATTGCTAATTTTATTGAAATAGAAAAAATCAAATTGAAATTGAATTAATTGAGTACATACTCATACACTATTAAGTTTAATTGTCTTCTTCTGATTTTGCAAATTGGAGTAAAAAAAATTTAAATCAATTATAAATTTACTTTAAAACTCAATAAAAATAAATATTGATTATTTTTAACATTTTAAAACTATACTAATTGTTTATAACACTTCTCACTAATAAAACAATTTTAAAAATAAACAATGTTCCAATATTTAAAACTCTATTAGAAGAGAATATTATTCTTCAACTAGAAACTACGAATTTGTATACATTTTTTTATACTTATTCTTTGTCTAAAAAGTTTAATATACAAAAAATTAATAATAATTTTAAATTTATTTTTATTTGCAAATGCCAAACAATTATAGAAAACACATTTTGCAACGTAGGCAACCAAATGTTGACTGTTAATTAGTATAAGCGAACAAACAAATCACTAAACAATTAAAATAAATAAAAAATTACATAATACACAATGAAATTGTTTTCTAACTGAAAAAAAATAATTTAAAAATACAAAATATTCAATCAATCAATATATATTAATATATATTGATTGATTGAATATTTTGTATTTTTAAATAAAAAAGCTTCAATAAATTATGTTTTAATTTTTTAATATAAGAAATAAAATTATTAAAAATAATTTGTTTTAAATAATAAATTAGGTAAAGATATAATTTGTATATAATAAAAAAAGTAAGTAATAATAAAATAATAATTATAATTAGTTAAAAAATAAAAATGATTATTATAATTATCATAAGAATACAAATTTATAATAAAGTAAAAAATTTCTCATGTTTAAACTATATTAGAATAGTGTTTACAAAAAACAAAAGTATTATGTACTAAAAACTTATTTTGTGAATTGCAAATTACAAATTATTGAAAGTAGAATTTGCATATGTAAGAAGAAAGCAACTGACAGTCCCATCTGTTTTAACTAAAAAGATTATTGACAATATACAGCACAAAAAATTATTTCCATATAAAATTACTGGTACTTTTCGAGACAACCTATAGCGGAGTTTAAGTACTTGTGCAGATTTAATTAAACCTATTAGTGTAGAAGAAATAGAAAACTGTGTAAGTAAGTTGAAAAATTCTTTAACTCGAGCGTACAAGGACTCTTGTCTACTTAGGCTGGTTACCGAATCCGACAACACCATACCTTGGTGATGGAGATCCTTCAACAGAGCAAATAACTCAAAAAACAAATCAGACTGGATGTTATACAAAAATGCACAGAAATATTATAAAAGACGCATACGTCAACGTCAACGGGAAACTTGGAGATCTTTTTGTGAGGATGTTGAAAACACCTCAACTGTTGCATGGTTGAAAAAAATCTTATCCAAAGACTCCCACCAGCAACTGGGTTGCCTCAAACAAATTGACGGCTCATACACAACCAATCTATTGGATGCAACGGAGATACTTCTAGAAACTCACTTCCCAGGCTGTACTGCCTTGGAACAAGTCTGGTCCGTCGCTACAATTCCAGCTCCATCAGAGGAGGACTGGGTAGCTGGTCGCCAGCCCGTTGAAGAGGTGCGTATAGCATAAACAATTAAAAACTTATCTCCGTATAAAGCGCCAGGATTAGATAGAGTCTTTCCTGCTCTTCTACAATGGAGCAAAGATATCGTACTAACTCATCTGGCTAGAATCTATAGTGTATGCATTGCTTTTCGATACATACCTATAGCATGGAGAAAAGTAAAAGTTGTAATTATACCAAAACCAAGGCGTAACGATTATACCTTTGCAAAATTCTATAGCCCAATCAGCCTCACGACTTTTCTCCTGAAGACATTAGAACGATTGTGCAAAAGATCAATTCGGGAAACGGCTCTTATTACTAAGCCAATACACCCAAACTAACATGCTTACACTCAAGGAAGATCTAATCGGCCCTACATCTTGTAACGGACCGAATCGAAAGATTATTAAAAGACAAAATGTCTACGTATTCATAGATATTGAAGGCGCTTTCAATAAAATCACTTTTAATAAAATAAAAACTGCTCTTGCAACACATAGTGTAAACCCCACAATTAGTAGATGGATAAAACACATGTTGGAGAAAAGAGCCGTTACTGTTAATGTAGGGGATTTGATTGTCATAAAAGTCGTTGCTAAAAGATGTCCCCAGGGAAGTGTATTATCTCCACTACTATGGAATATAGTAGTCGACAGCCTTATACGGCTACTCAATGATCATGGTTTCTACACAATTGGTTATGCAGATGACATAACAATTCTACTAAACGGTAAATTCGAAAGCATACTCTGTAACTTGATGCAAGAGAGAAAATTGGTGCAAAAACCTGGCTCTTACGGTCAACTTAAAAAAACTCAAAAAACTGAACTGATTCTTTTCAAAATTGGTAATCTAAACTTACTAAAACTCCTAAATACCCCACTACCGCTATCAACCGAGGTAAAACATCTTGGGTGGTTTTTGACAATAAGCTCACATGAGGACCACATCTAAATATGAGATCAATAAAGTTCATATGACTAAACAAGTTGCAACAAATGGCATGCCTAAGTATAACAGGAGGCATGCGGACAACACTAACTGCAGCTATGGAGGCATTGATATGCCTGCCGCCTCTCAACATTTACGCCGAGGAGATGGCGACAATGGCAGCTTTGCGTCTGAATGCAGCTGGACTTTGGCACACTGCAGAAAGGGCTGGCAAACACTGTACTCTCCTGGAAGAGGCTGTTAAGAAAACACCTCTGTTAGGAGCGCAAACAGATAACATGTCACTTTTCTTTGTGTTTCAAAGATCTTACAAACGTGCGCACACATGAACAAAAGGAGAAGAAGGTGGTCAATGATTTGATTAGAATCTACACGGATGGCTCAAAAACTAATAAAGGTTCTGGAGCGGGAATTCTAAGCAGAAGTAGTTAGGATAACCTATGGGGTTATGGAAATTGTGAACTGCAAAATAACTGGCAAAAATGTCCAAATTCTAACGGATAGTAGAGCGACCCTAATTGCTATAAACAAGCTTAGAATTACATCGAAGCTAATTTATGAATGTCATTGTGCTCTTACTTTAGCAGCCTGTGGAAATAGCATCGAGCTGCTCTGAGTAAAAGAACACTCCAACAAAGTAGGTAACATTAAGGCGGACGAGCTGGCGCGTAAAGAGTCAACACTCATGGCGTGTGGTCCTGAACCCTGGACCGCTTAAAAAGCTTAAAAAATCTACTAAAAATTAACACACACAATGCACTGAGACGGCGTTGGGATGATAATCGGGCTGCAGACAGGCAAAAGAAGCAATGACTGCTCCAAACGCTAAGACAGCCAATTACTACTTGCGACTGTCCAGAAAGAACTTGCAAATTATGACAGAAATCTTGACAGGACACTACCAACTAAAGAAACACATGCACACGATTGGTATTAGAGACAATTCAACGTGTAGAAAATGTGAAATAGACGACGAGACAATCAAGCACGTGCTATGCACATGCCCGGCCCTCTCATACAATAGAGAGTCTATGTTGGGGAGCTGCTGGCTTGACATGCCAGCATAAGGGAGACCTCTCCAAGCGTTGTACTTGCATACATCAACCACATAGAGTGGTTAAATGCAAAGACAACGGAATGAGGTCACCACTGGAGGAGGTACAAAAGGCCTAATGAGGCCTACGTGCAGTAGATTTTGGTTTACCCTCTAACTTTCAATCCAGAATCCAAAATCCAGACGTGTCTTTAATAGTTAGTGAATTCTTCTACTATGAATTACTATAGGAACGCCAAGATAACTGACATGCATTTCATATATGAACTTGCTGATGGCAATTTAAAATTGTAAATTAAACGGTTTCTTGGCCATAATATCTTCAACCAAAAAATCTTTGAAAACCTTTATTGACGTCTTTGTGAAACGGGCACATTGAAACGAAATGGAGGGCCAGGAAGATCAATAACAGTAAGAACGGTAGAATTAGACTGGATAAAAGAAGACCTAAGTAGTTTTATGCAAAAAACTGCCAATACTTTGAATGTAACTCATTGGACAGTTTGAAAAATTCTTAAGGGCAATTTGTTGTATCCATACCACAATCAGCGTGTTCAGGCACTTTTACCTGCTGATTTTTCTTACGTATTGCGTTATGTCAATGGCTTTTGCAAACATTAGTTCTAATTCCTCAATTCCTGACACATATTCTTTTCACCGATGAACCTAGTTTCTCAAGAAATGCAATAAGGAACTTTCAGAACAACTATGGGCAGATGAAAATCCGCATCAGATATGTGAAAATTGTTTTCAACATCAGTTCTCCTTAATTGTTTAGGTTGGAATGTGGGCGACTGTCTAATTGGACTAGTTTTTCTACCAGGATGACTTACCGGCGAGGTGTATTGCAACTTTTTAAGTCACATGCTACCTTAATTTTTGAATGATGTATCATTGCCAACAAGAATTGTAATGTGGTTTATGTATAATGGTGCACCACCACATTTCAATTTGGTTGCTTGTAATTATTTAACAGCAACATACGTAGATTGTTGGATTGGTCGAGGTGGGCCGCACGCATGGTCTGCTTGACCCCCAGACTAAACCCCCTAGATTTTATTTCTTATAGGGCTTTCTGAAGTCATTTTAAGCGATTTTAGTGGAGAATTTTAACGATTTGCAAAATTGGATAATTGTTGGGTGTAAATTAATTAGAAACAACCCTGGTGTGTTTGAAAGAATTTGGCACTCAATGACGAGAAGATTGAATGTTTGTATTTAGGCTAAAAAAAGTCATTTTGAACATTTATTGAGATTCAGCAACTATGCTTGTACTTTTTGAAAGTAAAATGTTGTAACTGTAGCAAATTTTGTTTACTCTGTATCTTCAAAACAAAAGGGTTTTTAAAAATATAGAACAATATATTCTTAGTATAGGCCAAAAAATAACCTCTTAAATTTTTGCTGCATGTTTACTTAATACTCTGTATAATAAGCATTCTAGCTTTCTTCTCTAACGCAAAAACTCCATGTTATATATAAGAGTGACCTTATAGTAAAATACATAATATGGCTTTGTATTATAGAAAAAAAACATTTTTTATCTTCATCTACTTGGAATGCTAAATTGTTATTTTTTCTTAAGGTTATGCACGTGTGTCTTCTTGATTTAGATAGATGTCAAAATACAATCCTAATGGCAAAATTTTTTGGTTGGCATTTAACGTAATTCACCAGTCTTACTTTTATTAAGAGATTATTTTTGAACCATTTCATTATTAAAGACTGCGTGTTTTGCAATAATTTACGTAGATTATCTGCTAAAGCTGTAGTGTTTATAACAGTTGTGTCATCAGCAAACAATACTGTTTTTGCATTTATGTCACAACTTGGCCAATTATTTATATACCTAGTAGCAGGCAAGTATAATTCGTTTTCAAAACAATCAACAGTCTTATCAACAATTAAACTTTGTTATATTTGTTAATGCATCTGTAGTAGAACGATTACATTTAAATTTATAGTGTCTATCTGTTAATAACTTTTTGTTTTCTAAATACTTATATAATTGGTATTTCAAAATTGTTTTTAAATTTTTTTATATAAATTGGAACAAGAAATATTAGCTTATTTGAGTTTGGGTCATTAAAATTGCCTTTCTTATAAATGGAAATTACAAATGCAATTTTTAACGTTTTAAGATATACGCTTTTGCTAATGCAAGTATTAAATATAACAGTCAAAGGTTTCAATATTATATCTACTACAGATTTAACATGATCTGTATTGATGCCATATGTATTGTTACTTTTATTTTTCTTAAAACTTGATTTTTTTAACAAAAAATAGGTATTAGTAATTCAACAAGTACTTCCACTCAACAAACATAAAAACCATTTTATTGATAAAATCTGGAATTTTCAGAAAATATATATGATTAACTGCGCTAACAAAAGTTAAGCAACGTCTGGAATGAATTTTATTTGTTACTTTAAATACGCATCTAAACATACCATACACAAATCTTTTCTGTGACTCGGTGTGCTCAACGCTTTGATTGGCTATCCCGAACAGGAACGGCGTAACTAGGGATACTAATGTTTAAGATAATATAGGTTTTCTCAATAGACCACCGTCATTGGCAAACATTTTAATGTATACTTTTTACAACAATAATTCTAGAGCGCAATTAGTATGAGATTTACTAGGTATGGCTTATATCTATTGGTATTATTCAATACAAGGTTAGAAAATTGTCTGTACAGTATCTTTAGCAATTTACTTAAGCAAATTTTAAACGTAAATCTTGCTAAGTTTGAATTAATTGATTACATAAGAATATTTTTTATAAGAGAAACGCTTTATTTGCTCAAATTTAAAAAAGAGATATTTATAAAATAAGCTTTAAAATTTATTGTTTTTCAAAAACTATAAACTATTTAGACAAGTTAAACGTTAATAACGATTTAATATTTTAAATAATGTTAATGTAAATAAACAAACAGTACTGTTCTGTTTATTTAATAATAAAAATAATGCAAAATTTTAAATAATGATTATAGATTATTGAATTAAATATTAACAACAAATAACATATGTGTGGTTTTCAAGCTCAAATTTGTTGGTGCTAGGCTAATAACTTACTACTTAATTCAAATAAGTGCATAGTAATGGCATTTTTTGGGCGTCAGTCTACGGCAGGAATCGGCAAACTACGGCTCGCAGGTCAAATCTGGCCCGCCATATGATTTTAATCGGCCCGCAAAGTCCTCATTTAAAAAAAAAATCGCGGCGGGTATGTTTTCTAAAGGTTAACTACAGTTACAACAACGTTTTTTTGGATTTGGTTCATGTACAAAAGATAAAAAACTTATAATTTTTACAATCTGGCCTGCTTCAAAATAAGTTTGCCGATCCCTGGTTTATCGTAATGTATGGTTATTTTTTTATGAATAAAATGTCGAAAGTGAACACTATTTGTGATTTAAGCATTACGTTTGATTTAAGCTTATTATTTACACTACATATCAACGTAGCTAAAGCTTATCATCTTTTAGGATTTGTCAAGCGTAACTCTAAGGAGTTTATGATCCTTATACTATAATTATCTATTACAATGCTCTAATACGCTTTTATTTTAAGTATTGCTCAAATGTGTGGTCTCTACACACCACACCGCTGTCAGTAAAGAAAAAATTGAACTGATCCAAAAAAGTTTGTTTGTATTTTAGCGTATAAATGCAACAGTGTGGATTTGAATTTTGTTTAAGTACTTATTGACAAGTCTAGTAATGTGAAAACGGGTATTATTATACATTAGCATACAATTGTAAACAATAAATAAAGCAAAAGGCTTTACATTTGGATCTAATATTTTTTTAATATAGTTGTCTGTAGCCATAGTTCCTTTATCAAAAAGCACTAACTTGCAAGTTTTTAGGCTAATGTTACTCCACACTATTACCAAAGAATCACCAAAACTGAGTCTTAGTACAATATTGCACTGTACAAACCTATGTTTAGGTTTTCTCTTAATTTTTTTAATTTTATATTTTTGCAAACAATGCATTTGCAAGTGTGTGTTTTTATGATTTTTTATGTTAAAATAAAATTGTAGTTTATACTTTATACACTGACGAGCAAAAAATAAAAGTCACTTTAAACTTATTTGTGGATTTTTTTGTTTCAACTTAAGTTTGCAAATTGTAAACCAAAGTAGGCGTTTAATAATGCATTTTCTAACAAATGTTAACATTTTGCTTTAACTGGAAACCTACATTTTGTTGTGGTTTTTTTACTTAGTGTTAATTTTTTTCTGCAAAACTTGACATTCACACGGTGTACTGTACTTAGAAGGTCATAATGCCTTTAAGCCTTATTGTTAGAGTAAGAATTATAGCGTCCATTGAACATAGGCAAGAAGAACGTAAAGTTGCAAAGATTGTTAGTAAAAGTTTTTGTGCTGTACAAATGGTGTATCAGCGTTACTTGGATACTGGCCTGATAATCAGAAGATCCGTATGCTGGCAAAAAAAAAAATTACCACAAACAGAGATGACCGTTTTTTGGTGTCCACAAACTTGCAAAATAACAAACAACTTTTGCAGTTTATCTACGAAATCAACTCTATGAAGTTAGAGATGTAAATGTTAGTGAATAAACCATTTTTTGGCCTGCTGGATTGTCTTGTAGAAAGGTAGCTACAGGTTCACATTTACAACGCCGACATCGTGTTGCAAGATTGACTTTTGCCCAAAATCACCGAACATGGAGTAATAAGTACTGGAGTAGGGTACTGTTTTCTGATGAGTCACGCTTTTGTCTCAATGGATTAGACCGATGTGGTAAAGTGTGGAAAAGACGCGGAGAAAAATACGTTCAGTTTGTATTGATGAGAGACTTCCGTTTGGCAATGGGTCGGTTATGGTTTGGGCAGGAATTTTTACCGAAGCACGCACAGAGTTGGTTTTAATTGAAAATGATTTCCTGACAGTTCACAGATACATTATGGCGGTTTTCAAAGATTATGTTATAATAATGCTAGAGCTCACGCAGCTAGATTTGTCAGAAATTATTTGGATGAAGTAGAAATTTTGCGGTTTGATTGTCTACCTTTCAGCCCAGACATAGAACATCTCTGGAATGAGTTGGAACGACGTATCTAAAAGCATTCACTTACTCCAAGAACTGCTCAGGAGCTAAGACAGTTGTTATTGCAGGAATAGAATAATATGGACCAAAATGTAATCCTTAATTTAATTCAATGTGTTCCTTGTCGGCTTTCAGCAATTATTAATGCAATACTTGTTATTAGTAATAAGTTTTTGTTCCATGTTAGTTCTTGGAACATAAATTCAAACTTTGTCTAAACTGTAATTTTGTGAATTTCTAAAATACGCAATAAAAACAATATTTATTATTTACAATTCAACATTGAGTTTTTGATTTAGTGTGCAAAATACAGTACAATTGTTTATAATTTGCTAACATAAGGTTAAAGCAAAAAATTCTAAAACTAAATCATAGTTTTAAAGTGACCTCGCTAGTGTATTAATCTTACCTAACTAACTGTATGATAGCTCAGTTATAGAGCGTAAGCGTAGCACGCTAACAGTCTGGGGTTTGATCCCCGAAATGACTAAATAATAACTAGCTCTTTATTGACCGAGGTGAGTCGAAAGTCACTTAATAAGCCTTTGGTTCTATCAACCCCCTTTAAACAAGTCGTAAGTCTGAGACAATGTAAAACGGAAAATAAATAGAGAGAAAATTATGCTAATAGTCTGAATTTTAAGCTGAAGTAAAGTAAGATTGCTAATGCATGTAGATGTATTTATAGTTAAAATCAATAATTCTATACGGTTGAGTAGACATTCAAATCGGAAATTTAAATTATTTTTTAAATTACAATTTTCGATTTGGAATAAACATTTTTTAAATAAGTAGCAAACGAGTTGTTGTCTAATATGTATTGCTAAGTCAACTTCTTTGTCAATTTAGAATAATATAATAATAAAATATTTACTGAATTTTCAATACTAAACTTAAGAGCATACCGACCGATGTCTTAATTTTCCGTATTGTAGCAAAAACAGCTACTTTGGCGTCAATCTTATTTTCACATATAATTTGATAATTAATTAGTTTTTTCATCACTGCATTCAGAAAGGATTAATCTATATTTTTACAAAAGATTATAGTTAACTTATATAAGGTTTTTCAATAAGAAGTTTTATTTTGATATTTATTAAAAAAACGAGTATTTTTAAAGAGAAATCGATAAATGTTGATTTCATTGTAAAGAAGAAGGTATGCCATTAACATTTGAAAACTATATCAGTCAAATGGCCGCTACGGTTACAGTTGCAGTACCACATTCTTTTCATAAAATTACCATAAGCAATTCGCACATTTGTGGCTGTATGTCCTCGATAACTTTACGAATTCTATCTTTAAGGTCTTGAATCGATTGTGGAGCATTGGCATAGACCTTATCTTTCACGTGGCCCGAAAAGAAAAAGTTAAAAGGTCTTAAATTACAAGATTTCGGTGGCCAATTGTAATCACTTTTTTAAGAAACAACACGATTAGAAAATTTTTCTTGCAAAATTGCAATTGTTTCGTTGCTTGTGTGGCACTTAGCGCCGTCTTGCTGAAAATAAACGTTGTCCACATCAATATCTTCCAATTCCGGCCATAAAAAATCATTAATCATAGCTCGGTAGCGCCATCCATTCACCGTAACAGTTGCACCAGCCTAATTTAAAAAAAAAGGTAGTATCCAATCACACCACTAGCCCAAAAACCGCACTAAACAGTGACTTGTTGAGGATGCAAAGACTTTTCAACAATCATTCTTGGATTTTTTGAGCCCCAAATGCGACAATTCTGCTTATTAACGTAGCCTCCGTGGTGAAAAAGGGCCTCATTACTGAAGATAATTTTTTGATCAAATTATGGATCATTTTGATGCATTTGAAGGACCCAATCAGCAAAGATACGATGTTTATGGTGATCGACCATCTTGAGTTTTTGTGTTAACTGAACTTTAAAAGCCTTAAGACATAAGCCTTTACACAAAATACGGTGTAATGTCGTTTGTGGAATGTCTAATTCCAAAGATCAACGAGGAATCGACATACCTGTTCTTTACGACGACTAAAAAGTGCTTTAGTTTTGCGAACTGTGACTGAAAAATTTTCACAATTTTTCTAGTAAATTTTAATAATTTCAATGCGTTGTTGAAGCGTGTATTGTTTAATTTTCAATAATGGCGTAGTTTTTACTTCTCAAATGTCAAAATTAAACTTTTTATTGGAAAACCCATTATTTGCAAGTAGCTTTAAAACGCATTTAAAAGTACCTAAAAACGCATTTATTTTAATATTTGAATTCATTTTTCAACTATTTCCAATTATTATTGAATAAAATACTCTGACCCAATATAGATTAATCCTTTCTGAATGTACTGGTGAAACAAAAATTTATTATAAAATTATATTTGGAAATAAGAATGACGCCAAAGTGGCTGTTTTCACAAAAATACTGCAAATCAATTTAGCGGTCAATATGCTCTTAACCGTTTCTCTTAAAAATAATGTGCTTTATTATTCAAAGTTATTTTGTTGATTTTGAAAAGTCATAAATCTATTCTGATAAGAAATACTTTGAGTTGCCATATTTGGTTGCACATATGAAGGTTAGCTGAGAAGTATAAAACCTTTTAGAAAAAAACAAAACAACATTTTAAATGTTTTTTAAATATTATTTGTACATTTTTACTATATGTATTATGTGGTGCACAATAAGCAAATCTGATTTTAGTACTAAATTTAGTATAGTTATATTGTACGTATTTTTTTAAATTTATTATGCTTTTTTTATATTAACCGGTTCAAAATTAAATTATATTCATCTCAATACTCTTATTTTATTAATAACATGTACACATTTATTTGAGGGTTGTTATTGTTAAGGATTGATTTATATACGTGATTATAAATGTGTTTGTTTGACTGGAATAATTAAATTAATTAATAACTAATAACTCTATTAAATTATTATAACATTCTATAAAATAATTAAATAATCTTAAAGCAGTTGTAAAATTTACAGTTGAGATAACTTTAGAACTTACCATCTAACGATTTTTCTATAATTTTATTATCTCTTGCTAATACATTGTTGTTAATCCATGTTGTTTTATAAAAAGACAGACAACTAAAACAACAAAATCTAAAAGACATTCCCTTGTGTTATTCCCATAACACTCGCGGCTAATATTCGTGCAGCAATTGTGAAACTCTCCGCCGGACCCTTTTTAGTTACCATGTTAACCATCGTTATATCGATATGCTCAGCATTTTTGGATGACCACGAATAACAATTTGGTCATGTACACACAAACAGCGGTCTGTTTTTACGATACCTAACACTTTGCGGCGCAAATCTGCCTATATTTTATTAACATTTTTACCATGTATTTAACCAACTCATAGCTGCACGGCATATTATTAAAATAACAACGCATGTTATTCCATAATAAAAATATTTTTAATCGTTTATTCCTGCATCCAATTAATCTGAATGGCTTTATTTCATAAAAGCATTTGAAATTAAACGACGCGCTGTTCCATTCAGCAAGCACACAATAAAATTAACAATATATCATTATTACTAGTTTGATGTGATTAATACAACATTAATATTTTTTAGTTTTGTCCATTTGTAAAATGCATATTATTTAGTGTGTTTAAATTAAAACAGATAGTCCTGCCTGTCGTTAGTGAGGGTGGGGCAGTTATACTGCATATAATGCGTATAATCTATATTATTAAAGTGTCGTCAAATTGATATTCGAATCAAATCACCCCCCATTTGTTAATCAATGCGCATCAGACAGAAGCTTTATATTAAAAAGTGTGAACACACATCGACAATATGTATGCAAAATAGGAGGTTTAAAGCGATTCAAATGTCAATGGTATTGCAATTATAAAACCCTTCTAGTTGGTTTGACGTCCAGACGTCAGCGTCACATGTGATACAGACAGCGCGTTTAAATTTATACTTTTTATTATATCGATACACTGAAAAGTGTAAAATTCTAAAATTGAACAGGGGGATATTTTTTAATATTGCCCCACGTGTGGGATATATGTGTTAGATCCTCTGGACACGTTAGACATTTGTTTCCTGATATTATAACCGGATTTATTTTATTCTTTTTCGTATCACCCTCCACCGTGGCGATTTGATTTAATAAAAGTATTTTAAAATTGATTCCTCCATTCACATTTTACAATATATAGCTTTTAATAACCATTTTAAAATGTCTCAACTTGCTGTTCCTAAACTATTATTTTATTTTATTGTATTTCATCGCTTATTGAATTCTATTCTGCTTAGATAAGCAATTTTAAAATTATACGTTATCTGTCATATTAAAAAACTGTATATCATATATTTATTGTTTTATTCTTTACTTACATAGTAAGTTAAAAAAAATGATAAAATCAGAATACAAAACTAAAAGTTAAAAAGTTATTTCTTCATACACATTAATAACTAGTTATTAACCATTATTACTACAAAAGCATTTACTACAGAACTGAAAACCAAATTCTCGCGAAATACTTTATTCAGTTTAATTAACAAATTAAACAATAACGCATTTTGTTTTACTTATTTATATTGCTTACATTTAGCAATTGATAACAAATATTTTGATTAATATTCTTGTATTATTTTACAATTTTGCATTGAAGGTGTCTGTAAATATGAAAATTATTATAATATTAAATGTTGTTGTAGGTCGTATAGCAGACGCCAAAGTGGCGGCGTTCGACAAAAAAGAGAAGTTGCAAACACACAGTCTTAAAAAAACAATAATGCGAATTTAAATGAGCGAAAAATAAGTTTAAAAAAATGCAAGGAGTCGAAGCGCCAAGTTTGCCTCTTTTTTTATCATTCGTAAACTGAAAAGGTTCGTAAAAAGAACAAGACAGTTGAAATTCTGACAATAACGGTCTGAATTCCCCGAACGAGAATCTCCTATACAAACTCGTGTACAATGTACAGGTTATCCTGTTTTCAGTTACCCACACAAGTATCCTTATGTCCTTCTTCAACACAAGCCGATTCGCACCGCTATTGAGACAGAATCCAACTTCGGATTCGTTTTTTTATACAGCATTTTTATCTTATAGGGTTGGTGCGACTGTCGATTATCCGGAACCGCTGAACGTGACTGGGAAGCCAACGCGACGTACTCGATAACATTATTCATCAAAAACGCGTTTATATACAGTTTCATAAGATTAAATCGAATTTGATGCCATTTATAACAACGCGTTTCCAACTACACTTCTACCCTAAATAGATCACGAGATAATTTATCGAAAGATTGAGCTACTTATTGAACCAATCTGATATTAACTATCCAACCGAAACATTAAATAACTAACGTGCTAACTTAATAGATAAGACAATTTATATAATAATTTATCTATTTAATAACAAATGTAATTAGTTGAGTATATTTTAAAGTAAAAAATTTTTTATTAATTATTTCATCTATTTCAAATATTTCTATTGTAAAGTTCCATAGTAGTATGTTTGATAACGTATGTTTAAAAAACTACAAAGTATTTAAAAGCAGTACCATATTATATAACAAAGTTTTGTTATTAGTGTTTTTTTAACAACACTAAAATAATAAATATGAAATAATAACTTTTTTAAAATAGGATGCACTAATGTTTTGTTAGTTTTTTGTTAAATCTTAATAGTGCCTTAAAAAAAACATTTTGGTTGAATCTAAAGATATAACACAACGGGGAAACTTGAGACTGAAGCTATCGAAATTGGAACCTAACATAAAATCTCTGTGCAGCAAGCATCAAGCGCAATAATCTCACTAAATTAAAATATTACATTAATATAAAAAAATCTTTATTAAAAGGATTTAAAATTTAAAATTTAGTTTTTCATTATTTAAACATTAGAACAAATGTCCATTTCATTATTTGTTTTGAAAATTTTGTTTCGTTAACGATTTCCTAGTGATTTCTTCCTAAAACCTATAATTTAAGTTTCTAGTTCAATGTTTTAATATTAAAAATTATGTATATGTTACACAGGGGGGCATAAGAATTTTAGAAAGCCTTAGGTGGGGCATGGCACAAAAAAAGTTGGGAAACACTGATCTAAGTTATTAATAATGTACTTGCTACTAAGCAAGATATTCTTTTACAAAAAGGAAGAAATTATTTACAAGTCAAGATATTAAATTAAAATTTAAAATGAGTATAGCTTACTTGGTGGTACGTATTTTCCACGCTACTTTATGGGGTTGAAGCATGGACGCTGATAAAATAGCAAATGAACAAGCTTGCAAATGCAAGCTTTTAAAATGTGGTGCTTCTGGAGAATGTGGAAGCTACCGTGGACTAAAAACTTCACCAATGTCAAAGTTTTATATAAAATGACAAAAGTATGTAATCATTGACACCATTATAAAGAAAAATACCTGAGACATATGAGGCAAAATTCCAAGTATTTATTTCTCCAACTAATAGTACAAATAAAGATTCACCGAAAAGGAAACATTGGCAGGCGTCAAACACTTTAGTTCATAAATTTGAGAGAATGGTTTGACTGCCTGCATCAACATCCAACTGTTTAGAGCTGCAGTCAAGAAAGTCAGCATAGCCACAATGATAGCAAATCTTTGATAAAAAACACTATAAGAAGAAGTTAAAACTGTTCTAAAAAAACTAACATTGTCATTTCTTTAATTTATAACTAATGTTATTATATAATGTTTTACATTATTATAATAACTTGTCTGAATATTATATTTATTATATTATTAAAACATTTATTTACCTAATTCAAATTGATGTTATTACGCGATTTAAAGTATCAATATGATTTGAAAATTGTTTTGCTATCTTGTCTGTTACAAAATCTATATTTTTTTTTTAATTCACCAGTTTAACAAAAAAAATGTTTTTTTAGACACAGTTATCAGTTTTGATTTTGCGGTGTAGAGGTAGTTTAAAAGTTGTAAAAAAATATTTGTTATTAAAATTTTTAGTTTATATGTGTTTGAATAGTATTATTTATACTATGTTGTTATAGCAACATCTGACAAATTTCAGTAGTTTATAGCAAATTAGCATTAAAAGATATAGCAGTAAATAACGTGTGCAAATCATTAAATTTTATTATCAAAATTAGTGCTCCGTTTGAAATACGTCTCACGTATTACGTGATTATTATCCTTGCTACATCCGTCTTTCCAAATTGACTATTTAACGTTTGGTGGCCAAATTCAAGTCATCTAGTTTAATTAATAAGCAGCCAACACTAGAACGTCATCAAAACGCAAAGTCTGCTAAATCGATGCTGTGCGTGAGTGTACGAAAAAAAAAATTTTTTTTGTTTTTTGGAAATCTTTCCTGCAACTTGGCAAATTTTGCGTCAGAACTTGGGTTTGCACCCATTTAAAAGCCAACTAACCTTGAAAGTTGAAGTAAACAATTATAGACAGAGTTTGCTGACCGGTTTCTTAGAAAATGACTCAAATTTTGCATTATCTTTAGCAGTAAAGTTTTAAAGCAATACCAATTTATACAAAATACATTAACATAAAATGCATTTTAAGAAAATTACTATTTGTGCAAATTTTGATCTGGCCAAATCACCGGTACTTTTACTAAAACAAAACTGGCCAAATTACCTGTACTTTTACTAAATCAAAACTAGCGTTGCCATAACAGTCAACGGCGAGCACTACAGATCAATGATAAGCAATTTCTTGTAGCTTAAATTGTATTTTAGATACCGACAACATGCAGTTCCAACAAGACGATGCTACGTACCACACAACGCATGCCACAATGAACATTTTGCACGAGCGATTTGAGGGCATAGTTATCTTGCGCGGCGGCAATGTAAACTCATCACCAATATAGTTCGATTTAACTCTATTGGACTTGTTTGGGATTGTTTTAAATCGCAAGTCTATGCAAATTCAAAGTCAACATAACAAACGCCATACAACAAACTCAGTAAGATTTAAGCAACAAAGTCATTATTTATTATATTTTATACACAACTTATTTATATAAAAAAAAAATGTAGAAAATATTGTTTTAAATTTTTTTGTTTTTTAACTGACTCAAAGGATTACCAAACTTAATTCATCTCAGCACAAAATATGTCACAGCAACCATGTATTTTTTTGTTTTACATGTTTTGTGTCTGTTAAAATTGCAGTGTTGTTCAAAAATAAAACTACGCTGTTTTTTTTCTATTGGCAAGTTTGTTTCTTTGACGTTTTTTTAAATAACATTATTTTAGATAGAATATAGAATTTTAATTAAAAAACAATCCATTGAAAAACGTTGTTCTAAAATTGTTTAAAAATTGATTTCAATGCTAACATTTTCCTTAATAATAAGTTTTTACAGTACAAATATATAATATAAAGCAATTTTGTGCACCCCTAAACGTTATTATTATATTTGTAAATCGCTTGCAATCATGGTATATTCACTCCCCATATAACTTGCTGATTCCTTATTGTTAGTGTCAGTAATGCTCATAACGCAGCGTTGCGGTCGTTAAAATTAGCTGGCCATCAGAAACTGTCACGGCGGTTGTCACTTTACATAACTTAAACAAATTTATTGTTATTATTAAAGTTATTTGATAATTTTATTGTATAGACAGTTTTAAGTGTTGCTTACAATAAAATCGTGTTGCTTTTAAAGTTAGTGTTAGTACATGTATTAAAGTTTTTTAGATGTAAATAAAATAATTGTTATTATGTTTACATAGAATCTATATTATTCTATGCTCTTATGACACTGACAATAAGTATATCTAAATAACTTTAAATGTCTGTAAAATGCAAAACTGATTATCAATTTTATTGTAAATTATAACACCATCATTTATGATTTTGGGGTAAGAGTTAAAACCATTAATTTTAACTACAATTTGTAAAAGCATCTTAATCCTTATTGATCACAAATCTGCAACCTTTGTTAATATAAAAATTAATTAATATTCTATTTATGTCTTAGACATGTGGACATTATTTAATTTTTCAAAATCTTAAAAACAATATGGACACTTTTTATAGTAAGAGTTAAACACATTTTTTCAACAATTTGAATATGTTTTTTTATATAATAAAGTTAATAATTTAGTTAAAATAAAAAAAATTTAGTTTTATTTATTATTTAAATTAAAAAAATACCATTTGATAACTCGTTGGCTAAAATAAATTGGACTTGTTATTTTACTACTAACCGGATTAATTTGTATTAATAGTAATTGATTTTATTAATTTTTTTTTTTTTTAATGTTTTTTGTGTAAATTTTATATTGACGTGCATCTTTAAAAAATATACATTGGTTATCAAAATTGAAACAATTAAGACATTGTTACCAACTAAACCCCACCCGTTCTGTAAATACTTAGAAATTTAAGAACTCACAGGTCATGTACCTTCCGTTTGGAGATGGATGGGATTACACCCTATAGGCTGAGGGTTGGGATGTGATGTTACCCACTTTAGGTTAAGGTACGGCTACTTGATTCAACGGTCGTTTATATAAAAAATTCTTTCTGTCTGGCTTGGCGAGTTATGCAAGATTAAGATTAGGATGATTTTCAAGATTGTTATAATTTACGGCCAAAGTTTTGATGTCGTAGAGCAACAACTCAGTGGAACATCTTTAAAGTGTTACTTTGGAAGACTTTGAGACGATTGAAGTGAAAGCTAGCTGCTGTTCCGTAAGTAAGCATAGGTCTGTTAATAAATGTGTAAAACCGAGTTTTGTTCCAGGTCGACATGCTACTATTTTGACGCAACATTAAAACAAAAAGGTTTTTTGCCATTCTGACTTTATCAAGAATTGACTGCACGTGGAATTTGTATGTGAGTTCCGTGTCTCAAAGATAATACACAGATATTTAACAGTATTGGACCACGGTATGAATATATCATTAAAAAAACATTTGCATCAGCTCCTGACACGGTGACAAATTTGTCACCGTGTGAAAAGAACAGCTTTGTTTTTTGATTATTTTTGACTTGCTATTTGTCTAATCATTCTTCAAAGTTGTCGGTACCATTCTGTAACTTTAAAATAACCATCTCGGTGACTTTGAAGAACATAGAAATGCTGTATCATCAGCAAATTATGCCATTTTAACGCCGTGCTTTAATCACAAAAGCATGTCAGCGACGTCTAGGTTGAATAACAGCGGAAAGAAAACGGAGTCTTGAAGAACTTTTGCCATTATTTGCAGTAAGGTAAATATGTGCTTTTGAGTTTTACTGTTAAAGTTTTGCGGTTTAGATATGAAGCTATCAACTTCACAAAACACAAAGTAAAGTTTGCCCCGTAAAACTTAAAGAAAAGTTTTTTGGGCCAAACCTTGTCAAAGGCTTTTTTGATTTTAAAAAAGACCACTTCGGTGACTTCTTTGAGTTTAAATCTTTTGACTATAAGGTCCGTCATGCGGTTTAGTTGATAAACAAATAAATGCTCTTCTCTGAGCCTATGTTGGTTGGAAGAAAATTTTTGATTGACTCTGTGTGATCCTAGAGTCTGTCTAAAACTACAGGTGCTCAGAAGACTGATAGGCTGGTAGTATTGAGGAAATGTCTGTTTTCTTTTAGATTTGGAATGTTTATTATCAGTGAGCCTTTCCATTCTGTAGGAAAGTGCTCAGTTTAAAAAATCGCATTAGCAATGTTAGTGAGTGCCATTATTGTTTTAAACGAGAACGTTTTAAGAACTTTGTTTGTTGTATTATCGAGATCTGGAACAGTGCGAGTTTTAAATCGTTTGTAAGTTGTACTCTTTTCAGCGGCTTCTAAAAACTCCTCGACTTCTTGTTTAACCATTTCCACGTGCTCCACATCCTCGGCGTTAAAGTTTAAGGCTGGCAAATGCTTCAGTATTTCCCTTGATAGAGCATTGTAGCCTATTTTTGCCATAAATGAACTTGCCTGTTTTGTAAAGCTTTGAAAATCTTTTACATTAGATTTTTATTTTCTATAATTTATTAAAGCAACACAAATTTTTGTGCAACCTTATAGCTTTCCTAACTTTGCTGTGGATCAACTTTAAAATATCTTAATCTTTGGGGTCGTGATGTTTTGAGTGATACTCCGAGTGGATTATCGACACGAACTTGATTAAAAGCCATTTTTGTGGTTTAGTGTATTTGGCACGTAAAAAGTTTGACGGCTCTTTCAATATCTTCAACCATTTGCACTGGTGCTAACCTGACAAATCTCTCTTTCAGAAATTGTGAGAAGAAATTCCAATCCGTACGTGTTACAATTTTTTTTCCTTCTTCGAGTGATTTTTTGCACGTTCAATCTTTGGCATTATTTTTTAAGCTGTTCTACGTCGGGTGCTTGAAGTTGAAGTCCTCCGTTATTATTGTGAGGTGGGGATTATCAAGAATCACATCAAAATCCGCTGTTTTAATGCAATTTACCGGCCTGATGAATGCTAATGCAATTTTGAATGTGCCTAACCCGGGCAAATTTACTACTATTTGATTTAAGCGAGATGTGTCTGGGGTATCCACATCGGAGTAGTACACTAATCTTTTTACAAAAATTTATGTTCCACGTTTTGCGGCTACTATCGACATTTACCTAATTTGTCTGTAATGCTGTTAGCATTCCAGAAACAAATGTGGCATTATATGTCGAGTGTATTTTCTGCTTTAGTTTTTAATGTTTTTTTTTTACTTCAATTTGTTTGCCAAAAGTTATTGCTAAAATCAGAAGAAACAACATAAACCGGCAAATCATTGTTCATTATGAGAGTGCAAACATACCTCAATTAGCATAATATATTTTTCAATCCCAACGATGGTTTTTAATAAATTACAAACATGCACATAAATATTATAAAAAAATTTCAAAATTTTTCAATCCACAAATGCTGCAATACAATAAAAAAACAAATTGTAAGGTTATAATTAAACATTAAATATTGATAAATTTTATAACTAAACATGCAAGAAAATATTGGAAAGCAGCCATTATTATAAAAAATGTTTGAAATCTTCTAAATAAAATCTAACAATGTTACAATACTTAAAATCAAATTCTAAAGTCAATAACAAAAAATGATCTAGTGACTACAAACAAGTAAGTATTGTTACCTTCATTTAAGATAACCATGCAATTTAAAAACAAATTGGTTAAGTTACAGTCTAACACATTAGTTTTACTTAAACCCTACATACAATTATAGAAATTAGCAGAAATTGCGAAAGAAGTTGTTTAAGTTTAATCAATTAACCAATTGTCTAACCAAAATTTGTCAAAATATTGTATATTAAGCAAACAGGCAGTAACCAAAAGAAATATATTTGAACAGCTATTAAATCTAATATATAATAGAAAGTGAAGAAACAAAAATAGGTAAATTTTTAACTAATAATATTAAAAATAGTAGTTGAAGCTATTTTTAAAGTTACGATAATAACGTTATTCTAACTTTTTGTTTATTAGTGTTTTTTTTTTGTTTTTTTATAAAAGCATCTGAGAATATAGTTAAGATATATTATATGTCAGAATAGATGGCGAGGAATTATCGTATTTTATTTCCTCAGACAAAATGTCAATATTAATGTCTATGTGCGCAAAATGGCTACACTTGCTTGCAGTTTTGCAGCTTTATTTCTCAGACTGAATTTGAGTTTTCACATAAAAAAGTCGACGTTTAAGTTGGTTATGGTCAAATACGAGAGTACTTTGGATAGTTTTTGCTTAAGATAAGCACTTATTTTAAATTGTTTTGGTTGTTCCACTTGTTGTAACCTTAATCTTGATTTGTAGTTAGTTTAGTTTTTGAGTCTGCAATTGATTGTTAACTTTTTACATTAGTGTCCATATTATAAAAATTTTTTGCAATAAAAGTAAATTTTATAAATGGTGTTTTAATAATAAGCGTATTAACAACTGCAGCAAACAATATAACAAAAGAAAAAACTAAAATTGTTTTATATCTCATTTAAACATTATAATAAAATAGTTTATTTGTCTCTCTAATCTTAAATGTCACTTTTACTTTTTTAGGGGTTTTTCTGAATCAAATGTTAAATTTATATTATATTTTTTAACACTTGTGTGTTACAGCTGATAATATGAAATAACTTTCTTAAAAATATTTAAAGATTTGCATTTCTGCATTTTACTACTTTGCATTATAACTTTAACTTTAATCAGTAAACTTAGCTTTCAACTTTTTGCAAAAATTAATAATGTCGGAAATAATTCTATAAACAAAAAAAAAGAGAAACTTTATTTAAACTTTAGACACTTTTTAAACATTTAACAGTGATTCAGTTGAGTAAAGCGCACAACATGAATCTTGGTGCAAAATTTGTCGCAGGTTTAAACTCTATCTCCGCCTGATTATTTTAAGAAATTGTATCATTTATTAATTTAGAATATTAGTCCTATAGAAGATTAGTGTTTATGTGACTATTATTTGATTTAATATAACATTGTAGATGAACCAAATAGTAGACTTGTCAGTGTATCCAGAGTCTCGTTTTTCTTAATTAGCGGGTTTGATAGTATATGTTTGTGTTTAATTCAAGGTACATATTTAAAAGCAGCTGTAAGGTAGTAAAACAAACATAAACCTTAAAATATCATCTCATGCACCCAAAACATAAAATTAATTTTTTGACAAACTTTCCACTGTAAATGAAAGAGATTGTTTAGTTATAGGTGTAAAATCTATTATAAAAACTTTGTCAATTTTGTTGCTCAATTTCCTTACTTACCACGGAGCCACATATAGAACGTTTGAGTAATATAGGTTTAATAAATGTAAATGAAATGTTTCCACAAAATTAAAGTGTACTATTGCACTCTAAATCAAAGCAATGTGTCAACTTTTTATCTATTGCCATACAAATAATTTTTTACTTTTAAAATAATTATTATGACCCAATTGATTAAATCTGGGCTAAGTTTGCCAGAAAGTGGAACTACAGTAATGAGGTAGAACTAACACTTTTTCAAATTAGCTCATCAACTACCCGGATCAACTTTATCTGCATTTTGGGTCACCGCGCACAGTAAACACGCAAGTGAAGCTTACAAGATATAACATCTTTATAAACGTCAAAAATTAACTAAGAAATAAATTTGCCTTGTCTCAAACAAACTGTGGGATTTTAAACTAAGTTATCTATCAACATTACTTTTATAGACGCATTTCAATTTTTGCAAAACCAGTTGCTTGTTTGTTAATACTTGATCATTTTTAATTTGATAAAAACACTACTTTTGCTATTTGTATCAGTTTGGATAAAACAATCAAATTTAATGACCGGCTAAACGACAACAAGCAAGTAAAGAAGCAATGATAGTACGGTATTTTTTGTTAATTTTACTTAAACCGCTTAGTTGGTAACTAGTACCCAATTTCTAAACATTGTAAACAAAATTCAATGATTAATTAGACAATAATATTTAAGAATTAAATATAATAATAAAATAAAACACTGTTTTTTACCACAGTATTTGTGGTAAAAAAAATCTGCAAATTTAAATATTACTAACTCTTATTAAAATAAGAAAACTATTTTGTGAGCACTTTCTCCAATAACGTTTTCTTTGTAAACAGAACAAATAGTTTTTGTAAGCACCAATGCTTTAATTGCTTGGTTAAAATCAATTAAAAAAATTTGTTGTATTTGCTTTTTTAATTATTGATACATATTATTTTTTGTAATTTAAAACTACTATTTGCTTCCTATAAATAAAAAATAATAAAATGTGTACTATAAAAGCTATTTGCGAAACAAGTTCGTTTTTAAAGTTTTCTAAACTTCAAAAACAAAAAACGCAACAAACTTATCCATTAACCTAATAAATAATAAATAAAAAATATACGTAGTTAATAATATAAGTTTGTACCACAAATAAAAAACTTTTACACAATAAAATATAATAGTGCGATTTAGGTACTTTTCATTATACTACTAAAATAGTAGTTTATAAATATGTCTGCAAGCAAAAGTTATTGTATACTTATTTTGCATATACTGTGTTCAGTATAATTTTTAGAACACATGTCATCCGACATACCACACAAAAATAAACGAAAAATGGCCACGAGAGATGTTTTATCGAAAGATTGAATAATTGGAAGGCCAATTTAAAATATACTCAACAAATTCGTAATTAAATTCGCATACCATATTAAAAACCTGCTACAACAACAATTACATTATAATTAGCCTCCTGTAAAATTAGCACCACATCGCGAAAGAACATCACAACAAGAAAAAATGTGCACGAAAGTGGAGAACTCAATTACACTTATCAAAGTTAGAGTTGTCATGCGGTTTGATTGATTTGGGAATTTAAGCCGTATGCAAAAGATACGTATGCCTTTCAGGTGGATATGTATTCAGTTTGACGAACGGGCAGCCCCTAATCATTGCCAGACTTGTAATTATAAAAGTAGTAATTATCAAGCTGCGTGTTTGCTTGTATCGGTTTGTTGGAACTCGGGGAATAATACACGTCCATCTGCGTTCGTTTGTTATTGCTTAATTTATTCATAAAGTTACATGCTCTCGTTTAAATTAAAGGAACAAAGAACCACCCATACTACTTGTGTTTTCTAAATCCTTAATAACCACCCATTTAAATTGAGACATCGTTAATAACTAACATTTTTCCGAATAATATGCTCTATCGTACCGCCCGATTTAATTGTGTTTGCGAATTGTTGGCTATCGTAACAATTTGCATATTGCATGTTTCACTTAAAAAATATAATTGTTGAAATAATCACTATTATTTATAATTCTGTGCTAGATTAAAGCAGTATAACAGAATTTAAAGTATACATTTAACAATAATATACGGCTGATTAAACGCATATAAAGCGTGCAATTATAAATGCAATATTTTGCTTGTAATATTATAATTATTAACTTAAATAATGTAATAACTATAGATTTATTTTAAGTAATCATGCACTTACTTCTAATATGAAATAAATTAAAACCCAATCCTGATCTGAAAATTAAATTTCTACCCAATCTTTAATAATTATAAATATAGTAACATGCAATTCAATTATGAATAATATCACTCAAATAATACCTGACTGATAGATACTTTATAGTTACAATTACATCCTTCACTCATGTGTGAGGTAGGTAGGTAGTGTTTGAAAACATGACCGACAGACATTACATCTTCGTGTTTTGCTTTTATGTAAATGCACCACAATTTGTTTCCTTAGTTTAGTAAAATCGATTAAATAAAAAAACAACCATAAATTAAATATTATATTTGTAATATATTATTATATTGTAGTAATAAACAATACACTGAGTTCAAAAACGCAAACAACTTAAAAAGTACCAATTTGTTTAGATAGTGCATATTATATGACGTACATGATTTCAACATAGTTAATGCAATTAACAAAGAATAAAAACGATAGTGCCTAAAATATACATTATTCACGTAGTGCAATTGGATTTTTAATTACACAATCACTTTGCGTGTCAGTAGTACGGAAATTAATATTTTTTGCAGCGTAAAAAATGAAAATTATTCCTCTAAGTAACCCAAATTAAATTTCAACACGTACACTACAATTATGACTGTATCGTACAAGTAGTAAACAAATTTAAACAAAATTTGTTAGTTAATAATCAAGTTACGTACATTTATAAAAGAAATTAACTCAATTTGCAAAAAAAAGTCAAACTTTTAAACATATTTGCTTGGGAGAAAACAAATATATCCAGAAACAAAAGGTATTCTACTACTAATACAAGAACGTGTGATAAAAACTAGATACTTTACCAAACATATAATGCTTCAAAAACCCAGAAACCAATAACCATCCATCCAGCTGTTTGCCACTAGCCAAAATTGACTATATAAAAAAAAGACACAACAATATAACTGAGATTATCAATCAGTCAATGTTAGAAACATGTTCATGTTGTAAATATGCTGTAAAAGTAAAAATTAAACAAACACAAAATACTGTAAGACTTAACAAACAAAGCAACAATAAGTACGTTCTTTATAGATTTATCTATACCTGTTTATAAAAATGTTTAAAAGAAAATAGAAAAAAAAAACAAAGAAAATAAAACAATAAGCTAATACAAATATTGGTTAAAACTTCAGTACAAATAATACCCAATATAATTTTGGTAACAAATTTTATATCTAATTACACCAATTTAATGAATTAGGATTGCAAAAAATGTTTTTAAAAAATGTCATAACTTTACTAAAATGCATGACATGGCAAACACATTTTTAAGCAATAAATTATAATATCTACTACAAAAAGTTAAAACTAAAAAAAATAACATGATAATAATATATAATAAACTGGCCGCTAAAAGTAAAAGAATTTCAACCTGTAGCTTAATTAAAAATAAAAATCAGATGATATCTAAATTATCCACACTCAGTGATAGGCAAATACTCAATTTATTGAAATTTGAATTTGAGTAAATACTTAATACTTAAGGTGTGTACCCGGTACCCAATAAGTAAATACCGGGTATATTGCAGTTTAAATAAATACTATGTCAAAGTTATTCAACAAATTAAATACTCAAACAAACTGTAGTTAATATACAATATACAATTTTTTTTTATAAAATAAAACAATTTTAACTACAAACACAGATTATGTATATGCTATAAACACAGTGGCGTACCTAGAGGAGTTCAGTAGGTGCGGTCCGCAATGAGCGGCACATATTTTGGGGCGGCATTTTTTATATCTAGTTCTACAAATTATAAAATACTATATGATTTTGAATTGTTTTTAAATTTGTTGAAAATATTATTTGTAAAAATTTTGCTCGGGTACAGATATCAATTTATAAAAACCACCATTTGATTGACTTAGAAAGGGCTGCAAATTGAAGACCGCCCCGGGCGGCAGAAGCTCTAAGCACGCCACTGTATAAACATAAATTATTGAAATCTTGTTTAAAATTCAATATATACCGTTCAAATCAAAGAGTGATTTAGATATCAGATTTAAAATCAAGTTTAGATGTTGTGTCAATTGCGTGAGTCATGTAACTTGCATCTGAGTCGTCTGACTCTGAGTATGTATGTGGGTCTGAGTCTAATTTGATTTGATTTAAATATATGTCCATACGACTTGTCACTACGCTGTTATTTTTCATTTTTAGTTGTTTGCTTCTACTTTTGATCTTTACACTCAAAATAAAAAAAATGTTCAAAACTTTCATAATATAAAGTACTTGCTTTTGGTTGTTCTTCCAATTTATTGGACTTAATATTTTATTTGTGATATATATGTAATTTTTGGTTGTCAATCTGTTTATTCTTTCATTATGAATAAATGAATGAAAAAGTGCTAAATGATTTTTAAGTTTCTGCTGACAAATATGGAGCAGTTAAAAATTGTATAACAACTTTGGATAATGATCTTGTACCACATAGTCTTCACTACCAAGAAACTGGAGGTGTAGTAGATTTTGCGTCAAAGAAAGTTTTTTGACAATAATTTGTGTTACAAATGGTAATTTGCATTACATATTTAAGAAATTCAACTTTCATATTTGCTGCTACTAATGTAAAAACTCTATTGCATTAATTTGTTGTTTTTAAGTAAGGTTTCAACTCTCAACGTCATTTTGCGTCTGCATTACAAGATTACTAGATCTATCAAATAGATCTTGTATAGCTTACGCAAAATGACGTAGCTTTAAAGCAAGTAATTTATCAAATGATTTAAAAACATTAGCATCTTCAACGACAACTTCAAATTTTACAATTGGTTTGTGTGTTTAAATAACGGTATCAATTTTAGACCAAAATGTTATATAATCTAATAAGTTTTTTTTATGTCTGCATGTAGCAAACTATTTTAAAAGACTTGAGACAGACCAGACCATATCTGTACCTACATCTAGTCTATCAACACTTTTTCTAACCAACACTTTTCTTACAGCGTATCACTTTTTTAAATACAATATACATTATTTTACTTACCATTTATTACATTCTTTGCTTTTTACAGATTTTAAATTTTATGTCACTTTAAAATTATGACTTATTTTTGAAATTTTTTGTTGTAACTTTATGTTTGCAAATTGTAAACCAAAAAAAATAGCCGTTTAAAATGTTATCTATCTGTCAGTTATTATCACCGTGTTACAGACTTTTATGAAACAGCATTCATTTTGTTTTAATTAAAAACCTACATTTTGTTGTGGGTTTTTACATAGTGTTGGATTTTTTCTGCAAAACTTGTTATTCATACGATGTACTGTACTTAACAGGCCATAATGCCATTATGCCTTATTGTTGTAGCAAAAATTATAGCGTCGATTGAAGATGAGCAAGAAAAACGTGAAACTGCAAGGATTGTTGGTAAAAACCTTTGTGCTGTACAAAAAGTGTATCAGCGTTACTTGGATAAAAGCCTGATGACCAAAAAATTAGAATTTGGACAAAAAAAGTCACCACAAACAGAAATAACCGTTTTTTGGTGTCCACAAGTTTGCGGAATAGAACAGCTTCTGCAGTTTATCTACAAATAAGTTTGGTTAGGGTATTAATCAGCGATAGGACTGTTTATTATTTTAAAACTTTATTTCCATTTACTTGTATATAAAATGAACGTTTCGGGCTTGTACTTAGCCCTTCCTCAGCACTATAAGAATTTAATATACATTAAAAATTGGTAATACAAACAACGACAAAATGAACAAAGGATGGATAAATACTATATACTATCTTAATTAAAATAATGTTAACAATTTGAAATGGTATTAATAAAATATATATATAAAAGAATGTATAAAATGTTTAAAATGTTACACGTGGTATTATTTGTTGTGGAATAATACCACGTGTAACATTTTAAACATTTTATACATTCTTTTATATATATATATTTTATTAATACCATTTCAAATTGTTAACATTATTTTAATTAAGATAGTATATAGTATTTATCCATCCTTTGTTCATTTTGTCGTTGTTTGTATTACCAATTTTTAATGTATATTAAATTCTTATAGTGCTGAGGAAGGGCTAAGTACAAGCCCGAAACGTTCATTTTATATACAAGTAAATGGAAATAAAGTTTTAAAATAATAAACAGTCCTATCGTTGATTAATACCCTAACCAAACTTATTTAAATTTTTGAAGGACGAAGTAAAGAAAAAACAAACGAAATTTTTTTTACAAAATTAACTCTATGAAGTTAAAGATGCAAATGTTAGTGATTAAACCGTTAAGAGAAGTCTTTGGGTTGTTAAAATGTCTTGTAGAAAGATGGCAACAGGTTCACCTTTACAACCCTAACCTTTACAACCCCCAACCCTGCATGGAATATGAGGACTGGAGCAGAGTACTGCTTTTAAATAAGTTGCTCTTTTGCCTTAATGAATTAAACAAACGTTAGAAAGTGTGGAGAAGAGGCGGAGAAAGAAACGCTTCAGTTTGTATTGATGAGCGATTTCTATTTGGCGGTGGGTCGGTTATGGTCTGGGCAAGAATTTTTATCAAAGCACGCGCAGAGTTAGTCTTTATAGAGAATGGCTCTCTGACAGTTTACAGATACATTATGGAGGTTCTCTAAGTTATGCTTTTCATGACAAATATGGGCAAGCGCGGCATTTTTATGCATGATAATAGTGGACCTCAAGTAGCCACAGTTTTAAGAGATTATCTGGATGAAGTGAAAATTTTGCAGATGATTGGCCAGCTTTCAACCCTAACATAATTTCCATAGAACATGTTTGGGATGAGTTTGGAAACATACACTTGCTCCAAGAACTGCTCAAGAGTTAAAGCAGTTGCTTTTGCAGGAATGAAATAATTAGACCAACATGTAATTTTTAATTTAATTTAAATACTCGTTATTAGCAAAGTTTTTTTTATATATTTTGTTCCATATCAGTTTTAGAAACAAAAATTTGAACGTTTTCTGAACTGTAAATTTGTATTACCAAAATACGCTTTTAAAAACAATAAATATGCTTTACGATTTAACATTGAATTTTAATTTAAAGTTATTGTACAGATGTTTACATAAGGTTAAAACAAAAAAATCCAAAATAAAATAATTTTAAAATGATTTCTATTTTTTGCTCGATAGTGTATATATCAAAACTAGTATGTGAAAAATAAAGAACTGCGGCAAATCATTCTATCTAAGGCAGCAATAAGATTGTACGAGACTATTTTTTTTTCACAACTTGGATTCAAACAATTCAAAAGTTAAATAAAAAATAAACTAATTAGGTTACAATTTACGTCTCAAAAACTATCACTGTTAATTAACATTCCACATATAACGTATATTTTACATTTACTTTACAGACATTTTGATAGGCAAGCCAAAACTGAAAAACATTACTACACTACCATCACACAAGAAGAATACTCGAGTCAAATACTACCAAACCCATTAACGACTTTTGACATTACTTTTACGGAACGCAGCTATCTAAATGCATGACGTTTTTAAAAAATGATGTTTTCATAGCATGCAGTTAAGAAAATTAAAACGTTTAAAGGTTGACTACAGTTTATAATAACTCAAGCAACATTCTGCATTATCATAAAAAATATAATAAAAAGCAAAAATAAATAAAAAAGATTAAGATCCTAACCAACACCAACACATCAGTTTAAAAAGAACAACCCATCTATAGCAACTTCTATTGACTATTTAACATTAAATTAAGAATTGAGATAAAATTCTTATATTATTATAACTTTAATTCTATCTTTTAATACACAAAAATTATGCATATTTTATACTTAGCACATTGTGGAATAAAGTAATTAACTATTGTTAGCAGCAATTTTATGTGAGTAATATTACACTTGTAAATCTATTTATCAAGCTCAAATAGGTTATTTATTGTTAAACTCAAATGTAGTGAATATGTTAACCATGATTTAAATTAAGGTTTGTACAAACTGCAAAAATATTTTTTGCAAATTACACGCCAAAAATAAGACAAATAGGAGGAAGTTTTTTTACCGATGAGACGCTAACATTTTGTTGATATGCTTAGTTCACTTGTCTAAAGTAATTTGGAATTGGACAAAAACAATTTATTTCTTACCACTACATTATAACAAACAAACATATTAACACAGCTTTGTTAATAGTATGACAAACAAATCTTTGATCAGAAAATCTTTACATACAGTTTTTAAAGAATTTTATATTTCTACATCAAATTTCAAATAAGTATTAAACTTTTAAGCACAGTAAAGCAATCTATTTAATGTAAACAAAGCAATATTTACTTTTATTTGTTAGTAAATTTACGCTTTGCAGCAGTAAAATTAATAACATTTTGATTCATAAAATAAAGATAGACAAATGGAAAGAGAAAATAAAATTGGTGCCCCGAATACGAAGCTTTGCAGCCTACCATATATGGAAACGGTGTAAAGCAGCAAGTGGGGAGAAAAAAAAATATAATGTTGTAAATATGTAAATATATTATAATAAATTTAGTTAATAAAAAAAAAAAAAAAAAAAAAAGATGTAAATTTTTCATGTTTTTATATTATATTTATAAATTTTATATAATGTTTAACTAATATTTTATTTTACAACAAATAGTTTTTATTGTTTAATATATGAAAAGAGAGAGTCTTTTTGCAATAATAAATTTTGAGAGCTAATTTAAAACAGAAAATTGCATTTCTTTTATTTTGGAACTTTCCTATGTATAAATGTGATATATAACAATCATCAATTTTTATTTAAATAAAAAAAATATCTAATTATTTTATTTATTTGTTTAATTAGCATTTAAATTATAAAGTCATAATTTTGTTAGTAAAAGTTTTAATTATTAATGCAGATATAATTACGCACTTTCTCAAACGCGTATACAGATTATATCAAATATTTTGATTATATAGCTATGAGAAGTAATATGTATGAAACAATAAGTCTTTCTTAAAAACAATTTTTTTAAACAACAAGAGTATTCTATCATCGATGTTAATAGTTTCATACATACCGCATGATTTATGCGTGTGTTATTATAATTATTTTAAGTTTGCATCTTAATTTAAAAGAAAATATTTAATTGAAAATATTAGGAATATTTACATAGTCATACCTATAGTTGAAACACAAATTTACTTAATTAATTTATAGTGATTACATACATTTCTAAACTAGAGTTTGTATATTTTATCAAAAAACTACATATACATATACAAATTGTTCAAAAAAGAATGTAAAATATTTAAGGGGGTGGTAGTACAAACCACAACAAACATAAATGACTTAATAAACATGGGTTGTCATAGCAACGGTTTCGGAGATATGAAAAAAAAAAACTGGTCCGTTTCTTTCTATCGAGCTATGTGAAAAAGTTTGGACTAAATGCTCTCTAACGGCAATCAAAAAATGAGCTAGAGCACCATCATGCTAGACTCACATTTGTTGCCTGTTGGCCAAAGGAATGTCAGCAAAAAAATCATACATTGTGCTTTGCAACAAGTTGAGATAAGCAGCGCCTGTTAATCGGTTTGGTAACACAACTGGACCTAGAAACCTGTTGCTTACAATATCTATCCAAATGTTTAATGAAAAACGTGTCTGATGTCCACATTCAATTACAGCATAGAAATTTTTGTCTGCCCAACGATGTGAATATAAATATTAACAACTCCATTTTGAGTAAACCTGGCTTCATCCGTAAAAAGAACTTTGGCAAAAAACAGCGGGTCTTCAGCATTCTTGCGTAAAAACCAGCTACCAAAAACCAAACGTACTTGATGATCAGTTAAATTTAAAGCTTGTACTTGTTGTACATGGTATGGATAGAGCAGCTGTTTGTGAAGGGTTCTCCAAACAAGAGTACTACTAATTCTTACCTTAGCTGATATATCCGCACACTCGTTCTTGGATTATGCTTTATTGCAAATAACTAATTACTGCACAAAAGAAGATACTAGCCACTTCTTACTTCCGGCGGAGGTTTATTTTACCCATGGCAAACCCCATATGGGGCCCAGCGCACAAGCAACAGCTGATGTCCAACATCAGCTGTGCGACAATTTACGTTCGGCAACAAATAAGGGTGCCGTGAGTGTACAGTGTGTGCAGTGGAATAAGAGCAATGTCAAACTAAGGGTTACAACACTCGCAGGTGAGTAATAAAGCCCTATTAATTACATGGGATTGCACGTGGTTCGATAGGTTAGATCCGCGTGCATCTTTAAACAACGGAGCGGCAAGCCGACAAACAAGCAAGTTTATTGCCTCATCAATTAAACATCATGTTGCAATAATCAAAAGTGCCGGCAGCCGGCTAACTACAATGTTTAATTAGTGGCAGCGTGATAGGCCACCCCGTATACAGCTAGTTGCAACCAGGGTTGCCTAGCATACCTGTTATAATTCACGCGGCTTGTTATTCGTGCGTTCAACAAAAGTGTCTATGAATAATGCTGCATAACAAGCGCGCGTTCATAAAACTATAAAACATAAAGACAATCAATGAACGGTTGCATTATTTAACAAATAATGACGGGGTTCGTTACAATACATAAAATGTACTCACAACAACTGTCAAATACTGAATGTTTATTTTACAAAACATCAGTCAACTATGATAAAAAATTGCACGTTTTTGCAAAATAAAAAATGGAGGTAAAAAGAATAATAAAAGTAAATGTTCCATATTTTCAAAACCATGACAACCCATGTTTATTGAAACATTTTTGTTTGTTGTGGTTTGTACTACCACCTCCTTAAATATTTTACATTCTTTTTTGCAAAATAAAAAATGGAGGAAAAAAGAATAATAAAAATAAATAATGTTCTACATCTCCGAAACCGTTGCTATGACAAGCCATGTTTATTAAGATTTTTTGTTTGTCACAATTTGTACTACCACCCCCTTAAATATTTAATTTTTATTTTTGCAAAATTAAAAACGGAGAAAAAAAGAATAACAAAAATAAATGATGTTTCATATCTCTAAAACCGTTGCTATGACAACTCATGTTTATTAAGACTTTTTTGTTTGTTGTTTGTACTATCACCTTAAATATTTTACATTTTTTTTACACCTTGTATACATTTTTTAATTAATAAGATTATACTGGTTTAAAATCCAAAACTATTAAATTAAATAAACAATAAAAAGTATAAAAATTGTGATAAGAAACATTTAACACAATTTAACTATTTAATTTATTTTGGACTTATAATAACAGATAACTTTATAAGTGTTGTGCAATTGATATCAATTTTTATAAAATATATCAATGCAGGTTTTTATAAAAAGTTGTTAATAATTTAATGTTGCAAAAGGTTAATCGAGTTTATTTATAGTTAAGTTGTTTGTTTTTTTCTAAAATGTATAGAATATGCTGGAAGCCTTATAAGGTCACTTTATTATGCAACCTACACAAAAATTACTGTATTAGACAACTTTATTTGTGCGGGTTGTCAAAAAACTAGGTGCAACAAACTATCAAACAAAGATGATGATGATGATGAAATATTATTAAAATATTGACTAGATGAGTATCACACAAGTTAATAATAAAATTTTATATTTATATGACAACGTGAAAATACATGTTCTACAAACGCTTCATTTGTGGGGTATTCGCAAAAGGATAACAGTGTTTAAAAAGTTTTTTTAACTTAACTTTAATTTAAAGTACGTGTAGGTGATAACATACGTACACAACAGAATAGTATTTTTAAATGGTAAATATTAAGCGTGCCGCTCATTAAGATAGATATTGACAAGATACGTCAGTTTATCAAGCATCCGTTGATCGGATGTATGTATGTTGATGGCGTAGCTATGTATTTTGCCTCAAAAAACATGACCTCATTGGAACGTCAACTTCAAATAACTATTAACTATATTATGAACTAAGCTAGTAAGATTAACTTTTTCTACCAGTAAAACATTGCTTATCGTCGGTGAAAGTGCAAAAACTTCGTTTTACAAAAATTTTACAGGAGATGATAAAACTTTATTTTTCAAGTATAGATAAAAGAGTTTTATGTTCTATCTTTCTGAATTAATAAGAATCCTAACCAATAATCTGATCATTACTTGATTAGGCAAATTTGTTCAATTTTGCTCTAAGTGCTCAAAATATATGTCACTGTTTACTTTGTCTGAATCTTCATATAGCTATCAGTGACAATGAAAAAGTTTTGTTTCTTAACTTGGCTATAACTAACGTTGATAATGTTACAAACAAAACTATTTGTAATTTTTTACAACAATTGTTATTATCTAGCTGGCAAACGGAGTAGTTTGTTACTTATACAATAAACCGCAATGTAATTAAAACTTTATCGTGGAGTTTGTCATGCAGACCAAAAAATAATGAAATTTTTTTTTATTGAAACATTGCATTAATCACTGTTAATAGACTCACAGGCATTTGTTGGCATTTAAAATGCGCCTAGTTTGTGATATCTGTAATGTTCCATTAACTGTTTGTTATATATTATTGAATTGTTGACAGATTTTAAAATAAAAAATTGCAAACAAATGAAGGAATATGTAAAAACAAATGCAGTTTCTAAAAATGAGTTAACTTTTTAAAATAGTGTGAGGAAATAATGGTTGAAAAGGCATTAATACGCATTGCTATAGGTAGGAAGTCATGTATTTTGATAGACCTACACAAAACAAAGCAAGAATGAAAATAAAATAAACGCAATGCGCTAAACTGGGAAAAGAATCAATCTCCAATAAATACAAAATCAGGTTAAAAAATAAAATAAATAAAAATATGCTGTGTTAACTTGCTAACTTTACCTAGAGCAAAAACAATTTGTTAAAATAAGTAAACTAAAAGTTGAAAAAGTAAATAACAGAATTAAAAAAATTGTGTTTTCACTAAGATGCAACTATTGCTTCAAGTTCGGACATAATGAAAGGAATTACAGAGAAGAGAAACATAAAAAGAGATGCTATAAGTGTGTTAAGGTAAGGCATACTGTGAGAAGCTGTAAAAATAAAGCAATAACAAAAGACACAAAACCAACGTAAAAAATGTCTAAGGTTTAGAAAAAATGATAATAAAAAAAAACAATGCTAAAAGAAAGAAAATAAAAATTTTCTAAACTAATTTGGGATTGTAATAAAGAAAAAAATATAACAATAACTTACACTGCAGAATTAAAAACACCGCAGAGCAAGTCATCTATAAGTGCACTAGGTGGCATAGAAAATATAGAAATTAAGCTAAAGGTAACAGTAAATGTATTTTTTTCTACATTACTGATATAATGTTAGAAAGCAAATAAAACTGGAAAGTTAGTAATAAATTTATAAAAAAGTTAATCATAAGCATCAAGTTGGAATATATAATGGAATGATGTATTAAGGATTCTAGATATACTGATAACAATAGCGAAGAAGAAAGAAATATCCATAGTAATTGTGAGTTAACCAGATAAAAACAAAACTAATTTTAAGTAAATAAGAGACAAAAAAACAGTGTAGGGACAAGGTAGAAAGATGGGGAACACTAAAAGAGAGAATAGTGAAGGGTAAAGTAGAAAGTATGATAGTATACAAATGTTATATCAGTTTAAACAACTGGAATACTATCAAAACTGAATAGAACAATTAGAAAACTGTTTAAAAAAATAAAGTTTTCAACGCAAAATTACCGATATAAAAAAATTCAAAAATAGTCGATGACTGAACAGTAACGGAGAAAATATTACTCAGCTTACACAAACGTATGCAATACAATACAAAAAAAATATAGATAAATAGGAGTATACAAGAAAAGGTAAATAAAACGTAAGAAGGATGGACAGAAAGAACATAAAAAAGCAATAGAATCAAAAAAAGTAACAGAAAATAAAAACATGATATTCAAAGATATGCAAAAAATACTCTAAAACTAAGAAAAGTGGCGTATGAAGCAATTTCCAGGTGCAAAAAAATAGAAAATTGTAGAAAAAAATAATACAAACAATAAAAAAAATCAAAAGACAAAAAAAGGAAACAAAAAAAAACAAACAAACGCAAAAAAAATCTTAAAAATATGCCGAAAAAAAAAATAAAATCTATAAAGTCTTGAAAAAAGCCATATAAAATAATAATAAATAAATTGAGAAGAAGATAAAAGAAAGGCCCACAAGAAAACAAAAGAAAAAAGTCATAATTAAAAAGTTGTTTTTCAAAGGATAACCGGTAAAAGAAACCGAAACAAAAAAAAAATTGACAATTGCATACCAAAAAATAAAAAGAAAACATTTACAGAGACTACAAACAAAATTGCAGAGATAAAAAAAAAGTTGAAAAAAACAGAGTAACAAAAAAAATCAAATCAAATGCCAAATAGTAAGTACGCCACCTCTAAGTTGTAAAATAACGCAACTGTTAAGATATTCAAAATATACCTGGCAACTAGAAGACTCCTTAAAGAAATAACTTTAGATAGAGCTACAAAAATATTACTAGAAGTAGAACTTAGAAATTAGAACTGCTAATAAGAATATTTCCAAAAAATTACAAAAACTGTTTATGAAAGAACAAAGAACGCATCTGAAAACAAACCAATAATTAAAATAAATAAAATCGGATTTAAAAAAAAATGCAAAAGGTAAGCAAAAAGCATGTTTAAGTGTACATTTTTTAATCTAGAATTAAGCAAAAAAAAAAAAGCGCAAATATTATGCTGAGTTTAAGGGGTAGCATTAATCACACAAGAAAGTTAGGAAGAAAAGACTCTGCAAAAGCAACTGTTTGTTAGCCTGCCAGCCATGATTAAATTTTGAAACAAAAACTCTAAGCAGGTAAACTTTTTTCTTTTCCCACATTAAATTGTTGTTGGTTGAAAAATTAGCCAAAGTTTTAGAGGTTTAAGTATATATCTTGTATAATATATCTATATGTAAATTATTTGGCGGATAAACGGTAACTTTGTAGATCGTTCTAAAAGAAAACAAAAATTTAAATTTCAAAATGATGAGAAACTTTTCGTTTGCCTCACAAGATTCTCAAAGTTTGGTTACGCTTGGCAACGTAACAAAATTTTTATTTTTAATTTAAAACTTATAATGTAAGCAACTTAATACACACCAAATGTTATATTTATTATAAATTACAAATGTTCAAATTGGCCACCGTTTACTGTTATATACTTTACGGCACGTATCGATATCAAATGCATAACATTCTCAAACTTCACCGGCGTAATTTGCATATTTATTCAAGTAAAAGCCATAATAAATTAAAAATATTAATTGACATTCATTGCATAAAATTTTTGCTACGTTTTGCTATTTTTAATTTAAATTTGATTTATTTTTTGAAAGTAATTAGCATTTGCAATTTTCAATATTTTTTATTATTAGTTTTCAATAAACCTTTAGTATAATAAAAAGTTAAAAGTTTATTATACTAAAAAAAAGCAAATTGATACATAAAATGTGCAATTAAAACATTATTGTATTGACCAACTTGAAACTTTGAGGACCTTGTGAAGCCAAACATCAGCATTTTAGAATTAAGATTTTGTTTTTTTTATGGCACGGTCCGCCAATTAATTTACAACCTGTATAAATTAACTTAATTACCAACCAAAATAAAGCGTTTTTAATGTTATGATGTGTTCAAATCATATTGTTGTAATTATTTTTTATTGTTCAATGACTAAATGATAAAACATAATATAAAATTTTACTGCTTTTAAAAACATATTTTTAGTTACTGTCATCAACTATTATTGTTATTTTTGATTAATACACTTGTTAACTTTTATTAAAGTATTGTATACACAATTCATGGCAACAATAATAAAAAAAAATATGAAGTATAAACAAATATTTATATTTACCTATGCCTACTTTATCAATGATGAATTAGTCAAACATTGAGTTCTATGAATAACAAATAATAAACCACTATTTGTTCAATATTAAACAATATAATATTAAACATGCATATGGGGGGAATGAAGCAATAAAAGTATGGATTCATTTCGAGTAGAAAATAATCACAAGTATTACAAATTTAAACAAGCAAAATATTTTTATTTTTATATATGATAGTTATCATATTTATCAATAAATAAAATAAACAATTTTTATATCATTCTAATTAATATATGAGAGTATGATTTTTAAGATCCTAACCCCGTTTTAATTAACTCCAATTAACATTATAAATTAAGTGTGATGTATTTATATTTTAATATAATTTTATATAAATAATCAATAATTACAAGAGTAACTTGCCGCATATAAATTACATTAATGTTTAATTTGACTTAATTAAATTCTAATCGCACATAATTTTATTTATTATATTATATTTAATCCGGATTTATAAAATGAAATTAAACATTAACATAATTTTCTCTAAAAAGGTTTATAAACTATATCATCAATATAATTACTACCAATATCATTGCAGGCAAATTAATCGATTAAAAAATAAAAACATCACTATTAACCGTTATTATAGAAGTTCCTGTTATGATCAAAGGAACTATTTCCACATTTGCCATCTAAAATCCAATTAAATGTGTTTGATAAAAAACGGTACGTGTTTTAATAACCAGGAAATTGCAACAAATTTGTTGATACGGTGTATATTTAAATGTAAATACTTAGCTAATTAAGCGCATCATTACTATTATAAGATCTACTAATTGAATTGATTTAATGATATGAAGTCTAAATGGTAAACATTTGTTGGAGGTATGAAATCATAATCATGTAAATCCCTATACCATTGTCTAGTGCACACAATTTATAAAACTACGAGTGCATATTAATATATTCCTCCTCCCGGATAATATATTTTATTTGACACCATAAAAACATCACACACACTTGCAGGTTATATTTCATAATGTGTAGTTATCATCTCCCCATGTAATATTCTGCGTGCAGCCAGCCGGTCGTAATATTCCTGTATTTGCTACCGACTAAACACATACCAGATTATATACCATAGTTTAGCTACTTGCATTTCTCTTATCAATATTATTATGTTTGGTAAGCACAGCCGTTGTTATATTTTTTATACACACACATTTTAGTTTGTCTAGGGATTATACGAATGTCGCGTGTGAAAATCATAATGCATTATTCATTCTGCAAAATTATTTCTGTATTATGTGTATGTGTAGTAGAATTAAGGAAAAGGGGTGGGAGTAAACCTATTTACTTTTTATTAAAATTGCATAATTGCACTACATAAACGACGGATTTAATGATGTTACAAATTAGGTGGAAACATCGTCACACATATTAAATGAGGCTGGATGGATACTGCTTATTATGAAAATGATTTTAATCATACATTATTATATCGCTGTTCATCGATATTCACATTCCTGTTTTGCAACATACGAGATTTTATCGAAAATTTTTGCTGCGGCTACTGACGGCGATCAATCTCAAGCTGATCTTTAAATATATACAGCCCACAATAGGTATTTATAGCTGTTAACATGTCTTGTATTACGTTGATAATGTAAAGTGCTGTTTTATATGCACCTTTACATGTAATTGCTTGATTACAGACATTGTCCTTCATGTTTATGAGTTTGAGGGATATAATCTGCGATGGGGATTTTTGATTAAAAACGGTAATGCAATTTTGTTATATTTACACAACCCAAATTAAATTATAATAATAGCCTAGATATAATGAGAAAGCTACTTAATAATAAAGTTAAAGATTTTTATAAATATTTTAGTTAAAAAATGTATCTGAAAATTATTAACAGTGTTGAGATTTTGTATTCTTAAATTGAATATTGATCACCAAGATATAAAATTAATAAACTAAATTGTTTTGTTATTATAGTATGAATAATGGCAAACATTTTATCTTCTGCAGACACTGTATATATTATATAAATTTAAGAACAACTTTAATTTTTATACTCATTGCGTCACATAATTATTTAATTTATAAAAAACTTTTATTATTTATGAAACATAAGCAATTGTATATGTTTTTTTTGACCTGCTATTATTATAATACTTAAATTTTAATTGTTTATCTGCATCTTGAATATAGAAAATTGAAGACCCTGGAATGATAAGTGGATAAAGCCCACGTTTGGCCATATCTACTTTATAATAAATTCTTACTTATAATGTACAAATTGTTCTATCGTTTAAAATGATAACGAGACAGGTAGGTTACATATATTTTTTTGCTAGATGCTTGTCTAGATGCATTTTGTATGGTGCGTTGAGTATGATAACCGGACAAACACCATTTTTCTCGATTTACTCTTAATACTTACTTTGAGCATTATTCACTTATCATTCTAAGGTTGTAATTGCATATTTTCTTTTTGACTTAAATTAAATTAAACAATCCGAGATTATATCGCTTTGATTAAATAAATATCAAGCATTTATTTGTTGGCTAACAAGGTGTTTGTGTATACAATAAACAACAAGTATAGTTACAATACAATATTTTTTAAATTAATTCTTTGCAATAAAATTATTATTACAATAAAAATATATTGCTTTCTTAATAAAGCAACTTCAACCATTTTTGATAACTATTCTAAAAGTTTAGAATACCACTGAATTTTTGTTACATCTTATAATCTTCTTGCTAGCTATTTAGCAACCTTTTATTTGTGATAGACATTTTGAAAACTAAAGTTTCTACATCTGTATATTTTTATTTTTAAGTGTTACAGAGGTTACTAATATTGAGGCTACTTTAAGAATATCCGACCATTTTTTATAACGTTTGCTGTTAAAACTTATCTTATTAATATATAATACTACTACCAGGGCCGTTGCGAGAAGTACGGCTGCTTATGTACAAAACATAAATATGCCCCTTTTTATAGCATATAAAGTTAAACTCATAGGTGTTGCTAAGATGATTCAAAATAATTTTGGAATTGAGACTCATCGCAAAGTATTCAGAGCATTTAATTCCATCAGTGCTTTATCTTACAATTGAATATCTCACTACCCCTTTCGCCGCATGAGAAAACCTAAAAAAATTAAAAATGCCTATGTTTTTTTGAACAAAATCACATTATTTATTTTTTGGTCTAAAAACATTTTCTATTAAATTTTTAGTCAAAACTAACGTTTTCTAAACACGTTTTTAATTCAAAACATTATTTATAATATTTGATAAACTTTTTTTAACTTTCCAGCACAAAATCACATTTTTTCATTAATTTTTGGTCTAGAAAGCATGTTCTATTAAGTTTTTAGTCAAAATCAAGATTTTTTACAGACTTTACCAAAATTATTTCTTTTGGTTAATTTTGACTTTAGAACAGTATTTTCTAATGTTTTTTTTTTGCACCTTTCTTGTATAAAATCACATTTTTTAATTACTTTTTGGTTTAGAAAACATTTTGTATTAAATTTGTAATCAAAAACAACGTTTATTTGCTCCAAAATTGCTTCTTTGGTTTAATTTTTATTTCAAAACAGTATTTTCTGTTGAGTTTTCTTTAACTGTTTTACACAAAATCACATTATTTCATGAATTTTTAGTCTTAAAAGCATGTTTTATAAGATCGTCCCTTCTTTTTATTGTGCACCTTTGCTTGTTATTCTTTTGGTAGATGCATTACCATAGTTATCAAAGCAGGTTTAGGTTTATCAAGCATTTCTGTGGTATTTTATTTATTTTTCTTGTTTGCAATTAAGAATTAAGTCATGTTATCTGCCTTCTAGCTTTCCGTTGATGCTGACGTCCAGCTCTCCATCCATTTTTTAGGTAGTCTGCCTGAGGTTTTTCTATTGCCATTATTGTGATTTGACTAATCTAGCTATTTTTTTAGTATCTAGTTTTTCTTTGATAGCGCTGCTTCTAATTTTATCACGTAGTTTACTGCTTTTATTATTCTAAGACTTTTTATTTCCATGCTCCTTATTAGTTTTTTAATTTTAAATGTTTCTGCATTGGTTTTAGCGGCATAGGTTGGATAGGCCGCACACAAGTTTTATAGATTCTAACTTTGCCCTGTTACCTTCTATACTCTATTCTTTTGGAATACAAATTACTAAATGTGCTTTTAATGTTCTAATCACCATTGAGCCAAAAAACTATCTACGACAAAACAATTCTGAAATGGCAGAAATAATATTTTAATAAAGCGACAGGAACAATAACTTGGTCACAGATACAAATTTACAATCTTTTTATAAATAATCTTAACTCAATAATCAATTCAAATACATTTTTGGCCGCTTTATTCATTTGGCCGCCGTGTGCATCGCACAAACCGCACAATATGTTGCGACGGCCCTGACTATTACAAAACTTAATAATTTAAGATGAATACCAAAAAGTGAAACAATTTCTTAATTAGTGTTTATATTCTAAAAATCAACATATAGTAGCAAAATATATCACCAAAACCATGCAAAAAGTTTTCAAAAATGCGTACCATCTATTATTAAACATAACACAAGTACAATTTTTTCGTAGATAACATTATTCACTTTTAAAAACCAAATAATACTCTAAGGTCTATCAAAAATTAAAATACAGAATAATTAGCAAATTTTTAGAAAACCTGCAGTACATCACACTTTGAAAAAGTATCCGCCGCTAACATTACCTTAATATCTACATTTGTCTCAATGATTTTGAGTATAGTAAGCACATAAATATAGTGTCTATACGACATAGCCTTAAATTATCTCAGCGGATTACTTCATTACTAATCGCTTTGGGGAGACAATTATGTTTGTATTATACACCATAAGTAGCTTATAACACCTCGATGTTCGAGGGTAAAAATATTATATAAATATACAATATTTTTATCCTTAAAAATTACCTTGGGTTCAAGGTATATAATACAATCATAATTGGTTGCTAATGAAATAATCCGTTGAGATAAATTAAGCCCATGTCGTAAAGACACTATATCTATGGGCATACTATAACAAGTGAGATACAAAAAACAAACAAAACCAACTCAGCTGTAACTTGTTCTTTGAAATACCCGAGTATCTTATAAGTTGACGACAGAACCTAAAATAATTTGAAGATAGGAGATGATACAAACTTTTTTTAGGCGCGTCCCCAGGTGATTGATTGAAAACTAGCTTACGCGGATTAATTTTATTGCACGGTAACTTTGCTATGGCAACAAATCTATTACCACTCTTCTTTCTGCCGTGTCAACATTACTAGGTCAAATTTTTAAGTAGACTCTATTTATGGTTTCTGATGCTATCAAGTAAGAAAAACAATAGTTATAAGATAAATAAAAACAAAAACGTCAAATAATAATAACAATATGTCTTCCTAGAACTTTAGGAAAGCAATTATTTAGCGCCAAACAGCAGAAGCATTCAAAATGGCCAAAAAAAAAACTGAGAAAACAAAAAGCAACCCAAGAAGCTTAAGCAATTAGGCAAATTTTGGATGGCAAAATTAAAAAACTTTTTGAAAGGGGGACAAGACATAATATGAATTCAAAAAACTTCTAGTAGCTCTACCCTGGCATTTGATGATACTCCTGGTGGCATTTTAAGTTTCAGTATTCCGTTGTACAGTATGTTCCACAACGTCGAATTCAGAATGGAACCTTGCAGCACACCACCGTAAATTTGCATTATTTTTTTCTTGTAGATGTTAATCTTCTGGTTTTCTAAGTAGTTTTTAATTACGTTCAAGAAATAATCATTGATTCCACATGTTTACTGTAGTTCTTGGATTATTTGAGATCAATTAGCAGTATTGAATGCGTTCTTGACATCAAAGAACACAAACATAGTATATTTTCTCTAGCGTCTTTTTTCTTTGACCTCCAGATTCTAAATTTTTCATTAAATTTTTTTAGTAGTATCATTGGTTGTTGTAATGTTTGTGTTTATTGGTCCTCTATTTGGGACAGCATATTTTGAAATTTTTTTGAGTCTTGGTTAGGTGACATATAGCATGCTTACATAATCAATTTTTCAAACCTTGTGTATATATATCCGTTTTTCTATTTTTATTATTGCATTTCCTTCAGTGGGATTAATTATTTCTAGGGCCACATCTGTTTTCTAGTCTCTCGTTAAGTTTCTTGCCTGTGCTATCTGTATGTTATCTTCTATCATATATTGCAACTGAGCTCATATGCCGCCTTGCATCTGTTTAAATTTACTTGTAGTATCTTTATTATGTAGTTTAATCTTGCACTTCAGTCTACTACCTCCTCTTTGTGTTTTAGGCATAATCCCTGGGCTGCTTAGTGCCTCTCGGCTTCACATAGCGGGTAGTATGATGTGTTTTTGCATCCTGCGGCAAAGTGGTCCGTTCCTATGCATCTCTGGAACATTTTTGTGCGGTCGTCTCTCGTGCAGTCAGATGTCGAGTGACTAAAGCCCCAAAGCAAAACAAAACTTGTCTTGCAACAGTTACAAAAATGACTAGCAAAAAAGATCAACAGAAGCAAAACAAACAAAAAATAGGCAGAAGTAAAAATCATAGTGAACAAAAGGAACCTTAAAATAGAAAATTGGCTTGTTTGAACAATTCAAGTCACCAGAAGCTAAACATATCTATTTTATCATGTTACAGGAAAAGCTTTCCGACGTTTTTCTGATAGCTTTAAAGCTAAGTTAAAGTAAATCAATTAGTATGGTATTTTTTATACTAAAACTATTAAACAAAATTGTTGATAGGTTTATACAAGAAAGACTGTGTTTTTGCTGCACCAATAAAAAAAATTTGTTATAAAATAGCTGGCCAACCAGTGCAAAAAGACTATACACTGCCAAGAAATTGCTCTGGGAGTTTTTTACATATATTGCCATGGCAATTAAAAACAAAAGAATATAATTTTTTGTCAGATACTAGGTATACTCTATGCTTAACAATTAAAATGCAACAATTACACAATACGGCAAGACTGTAAACGCTAAAATTGCTGATGTATGCTTACAGAGCGGTGTGCTATTACCTCTACTAGACTACATATTGAAGGTTTTAAACACAAACAATAGAGTACGCCTGATTTTGATACCAAAGTATCAAGATACAAAAAGTAACCACGGATGAGTTTGTTAAAAAGAAACTACAGAAAAGTTTATTAGACTTGAACCTGTTTTCGGTATTTGATACAAAACCAACAAACTAACTATTTGTGTTAAACTTAATCCGAAACACAACCGCTAGATATACTGTCTAACAAAATTCAACATAAGGCTGTTCTTATTAGGATGATTGCACATTGCCAAAATTATAGTACTGCATATGAGCAGTACAAAACTGCTAATGTTTACAGAGTTTATAACTAAATAGTGTAACATAAACAAACACGTGCATATAATAATAATCCAGACAAAATTTTTATATATACAACGCTTACAATATGCAACGTTGTGCTTTCTTTGGTAAACACAAGCTGACAATAGCTTAAAACGGTTCTTTAGCAAAAACAATAATATATTTTAAAGAAGCGGAACTACCAGAAAAGTAACAATTAAAAGTGCACAATTGGACAAGAAGACAAATTAAATACTGTTTTTGTACGCAAAATGTTTAGGTGTTGTGTTTGCAAATAATGCAATAATGTGAGATGATTAAAGACAGCAATCTTTGAGGGTTCTTTGAGATAACGCTCTGTAGATTCAAATAACACCATTCACGGAACTAATGGATTCTAACTGCAGTTTAAGCAATTAAGCATAGTTTAAGCTAAGTATAGCGGAGTACAGTAAATCAATGGCATAGCAGTAAAGTGCGCTATTTTTAAAACTCTAAGTACAAACATAATAAAGGTATTAGACTAACACATTTCCTTCTAAAACTTGTTTTAGTCTACACATAATTGCTTTTTTCATCAATCAAGTTAAACAAAACGGGTTGTTTTTAAATATTTTACTTATAATAGTTAGTAGATCAATGAGAGTTATTATAAACGTTTTTACAAAACAAATGTTGTTATTATTTATTTTAAACAATTATTCTTGTAGTAGAACGTAAACAAAAAAAGTACATATAAGGTATATTGTAAAGTATAACTAAATCTCCAAAAAAGTTAAATTAATAGACTAAAACCTAATAGAAGTTAAAACCTTTTCAAAATTTAAAAATAAAGTTGGTAAAGGTGTTTAAATTTCTAGAAAGTAATAAATAGGTTTTTACACAAACAACAAACGTATTAAAACATTGTATAGATAACGAGCATACTATTGTTTTAAAATCAAATAAGAGAACTACGGATTTGACCGTTTAGCCTAGTTTTTTACTCTATTGATGTAACATAATTTACGTTAAGACCAATTTTAGGTTATATGAACATAGCGTTTATTATACTTATAAACTGCGTTATTCCCAGACGCAGAGGTTGCATAAGAAAATACTTCTTAAACAACCAAGTTTATTTGTCAACATCTAAGCAATAAAGTTAGTTTTTCTTTTAAAAATTTATCTGTTTTAAAGGTGAAGTAAGTCAATGCTTAAGTTAATAAAGTAACTTATTTAAATTTGTTTCCTAAATTTTAAGATGTGTGACCACGTATTTAATTTTTTTTATATAAATTGCATTAGACTGTTTTTTTTTAGATAAATTTAACAATTTATCAACTGACAAATATTAATAATAATAATTTTATTCTATTAAAAGGTTAGTGTTGATTAAATTACTAAATACCAACAAATTAAATAGAATATTAGAAATTGTTATATTTTTTTAACAATATCTACTAAATACACACACACTTTAAAAATGGTTTTAACCATAAATGTATTATGTATGTCACAAACTAGTAAACTACATTAAGTTTTTTTATTAATTAACAAAATCTTTTTTAACTAATAGGTTAATTTTTAAACGTGAAAACTTCATTAAGGTAACCTATAGAAATACATATTTTTAAATATTTTGACTACTCTCAGAAATTATTTAGATTTTATTGCCAGAAATAAAATAATCTCGGCATTAATAGAAATATCATTTAATAGTTATTATTAGGAAAACTGTGCCGAGTACATTGTAATTATATATTTCAATAATTAGATAAATTTAACAAATATACTTTATCTATTAATTATTTTAACAATATATTATTTTAGTCAAACTTAAAAAAATCTTTTGTACATACAGTTGATTGATTAAAAAGTGCCAATTGTAATGACTAGAAGATCGCTTTTAGAAAGCACATATAATAAATTATCTCTGAACCTATCAATCATTTTTTTACTTAATTCCTCACAAAATATCCATGAGCTTAGATATTTTTGTTACCCTACATAGATATATTATGGGATTGTTTACACAAGAGTAATAAATGCGGTTTAGCGTATGACATATCGATATATGTGGATTAACATATGAATCGGATTTATTAGATATTTAATGTTTGTGGCGTGCGCGTGCGGCTTTTCGAAGGCGGAACGTGGGAAGCGCAAATAGAACAGAGTGCCGATGATCGTTATTTATGTCCGAAAACTACTGGAATGAATCGTCGCTATTGTTTAGAAGCACCCACTAGAAGAGGGTGACTCCACCACTGCTGATTTTATTATGCTACACGTATGCCTAAATGTTTTTAATATGTTGTGTGATTCTGACAGATGTAACTGGCCCATATGAATAATAGTGCGTCCCTTTATGCAACGCTATTTCTTTGTCTGTGTAGGGTTGAACATTCCCTAGTTCGCAGAGATTGATGGAAATTACTTAATGGGAGACTAAAAAAATAATTTGCTGATGTAGGTTGATTGGGATAAGATGTTTGCTTTTCCGTAGATAAACATATAAACAGTTCCATAAATTGTTGTCGGAACCGACATCTGGAAAAAAGAGGGAGTAAATCCAAAAACAGGGCGAATGTAGTGACAGTCGGATGCAGCTAGTTAGTGGTGTCGGGGAAGCAACCACCCGCGACGACCCCTGCTATTATACTTACAGATAAAGTTGATTCAATTATAGGCAACCGCATCTGCCATCTGTTGGCTATTATGAGTGCGCATCGGCCATACTAACGTGATTAACTCGTTGCTAATCTCTGGGCAGCAGCTTGACTTTGCCCCAGATCAAAACAGATTAGCACCAAGATAAGAGATGTATGATAGAATACGACTAGATGGCTTCATTTTATAACGAATAGTGCATATATCAAGATAAACATCCCCTTCTAATCAAATTTCAATTTTACTGACCATCTCATGGGTTGCAACACAAAATTACTTATCCAGTAATATGTTATACACATTTAACTAATTCATTACAAACTAACTTCAAAAATCAACTAAAATTTATGTTATAATGTATATAATATTGTCAAAAACAATCCTATATATTTAGTCAAGTCAGTAAACAAACAAAAAATGTTTGTTTAAAAATTGTTTAATTAAATATTATTTATTTTTAGTTTTCAAGTAATTATAAATTTGTTCAGTGTTTATGTTTTTGTTAAAATAAATATACAAATTATTTTTTATTATTATATAGTTATTTACAATATTAGATCAGTAAGGAAGCGTTTATAGCCAATACAAGGTGTTTCAAAACATGTGTCGGAAAATAAAGGGTGGGATTTCTTGGTTTCTTTTTTTCTTATAATTAGCCAACCAATCTCATCCTTTATTTTCCAACACATATTTTAAATTACTCTGTCTAGTAAATCATGGTAAGCAATACATATAAACTAGCTATTTTATAAATGCAGCTAACGGTCTTGTGTAGAATTTAATATTTAATTTAATATCCTTTATTTAATAATCAAATGTCAAAAGTCATATTTAAATAAATGCAATATTTCTTTTTGTTTTTTGTATGTTTTAATATAAGGTTGGGTATAGATATATTTCTTTATCTGAGGATTGGTCCAATTGACGATCGAAACGTTTTAAATTGTTCAAATCTATGCACATAAACAAAATAATGTTTATATTTAAGCAATCTTAGATACACATTATTTAGTTTTTTTGATTGATTTGCATACAGAATGGCACAAAACGTCATTTAAAACAAAATTATAAATTCCAAAATTTTTGTTTCTGTACAGCACAGTACCAAATATTAATTTAATATTTATTAAAATGTTGACTAAAATTGACATAGTGTAACACTGTTACTGTTTTGAGAAGTGAACATTACATGTTTTGAAGATCGCAAAAACGTACAAGTTTCTGCATCAAAACAGTGGTATATACGTATTGATTCAACAGTTCTTGTTTGCTCACTTTAAAAAAAAATTAAACACGACAAAATCTAGACCTTGCGGTTCAAATTTTGTTAAAATTTGACAAAGTCAGAACGATTTAAAAAAAGCATAATTTTGTAATATTGCAAAATTTACGAGTTTTTTGGAATGATGTTTGAAGCTTGATTTATAAAAATGACTGCGCCAACATTGTATATAAAAATATGGGTTTCAAAATACATATAAGAAAGTATAATTTGAGCCATTGTGGACTTTTTCAGAGGCCCAAAAATTAAAATACAAAATAAGCTAAAAAAGATGTCTTTTTGTGAAATTTCTGACTTTCATATATTAGTCCAGTCAAAGTAGCTTTTTACATCTAAAAAAATTCAAAAGTTTTAAAACTTTATACACATATATATGTAGGTACCTAGTGAAGGATATACTAAGAGTCCTAACGAATATGATACAAGCTCTAGCGGCAATTACAAAAAAAACAGAATACTTTTTTCGGTTTTTTGTTAATAACTTGAGAACTGTAATGCAGAGGTGGTATACCCGAAAAGCATGCTACATGCTGTTTCTTCTGTGGGCGGCAGAGAGGTTTGGTTTAGCATTCAAAACTGATTTGGTAAAAGTTTTGTAGCACAATGCATGTTAAGGAAAGTTTGCTTGTGAAGTGCATTGTATGGTACAGGAATATTTTGTTTCCAGCTTCAGCTTTATTACATCAGTAATACTTTGCAGTGTAGTTTGTTTTTTGAACAAATTAAAACAGACAAGTTTTTATTTTCGGTATGTAGCGAAAGTCGTTTCACATCCGCTGAATGCATGCACAAAAAGTATGCAGTTTTTTATTCCCATAGTTTGCAATTGCTGACTCAAATATACCTTTGTTTCTACTCTGCCGTGGCTAGGTTTATCAAATAATATCTGTCTTTCAGATGGGGTTAAAGCTATGAGGAGGACAATAAGATCAACATCTTTGCCAACTATTGTTACTTTGTTACTAGTTTTGGATTTTATTACTCCTGTGCGGATAATCAATTTACCAGCGTTACTAGATTTTTGTTTTGTTTTAATTCTATTATCGTGAAGAGCAGTTAAGAGAAATAAAATAAGTTAGGATTTATTGTGATCATTAGAAAGAGAACCATCCTGATTGACTGTGATTTGTGTTCTGTGTTCAAAGTTTATGTCAACTGACCTATTTAGCTTGTACTTTGGTTCTATTCAGCTGTCTACGTACTAGATGGTGCTGCTGAATTAGCCATCAAATGCAACGGTACAGCTCTTTCCGGCATAATGCTTGAGAATATAGGCGACATAACATTGGCAAATTGTTGAGATTAAAGATTTTTGGGCTACACTACCTTGTGTAACAGTAATCCTCTATTCCAAACAATGTAAAATTCAAAAAAATTGAATTTTTCTTGTAGTACAGAAAACATATTGTATAAGGCGGATTTGTTTGTTTTCAGCATTCTAGTTTCCTCAAATAAAGATAAAGAGCAAATAGCAAGCTTATGTTATAAGTAGTTGTTTAAGTTCTTATTACTCTGCTTGTTAATAGCTATCTTTAGAAACATCGTTAAAGAGTTGATTACCACTTTTCTCTATGAACAAAGAAGGTAAAAGAGAGACCGCACTAACACTACAATTTGACGCGTATGCCACGCGTATCGTGAACGCTATGTAGAAGAAAGAGCAGGTAGTTGGGAAAGATGAAAAAGACTGTCAAAATAAACGGAGGACCAAACAAAAAAGACCGGCTTTTTGGCTCGTAACAATACAAAAAACTTTTTTTTTCTATGCTTTAGCGTCATATAACTCAGTAACCGCTATGAATACAAAGAAAATGTATATGATCATTTTTATTGCAAGTTTTATCAGCTTTCATTATGTATATAGTCTACTTTTACCTTCTACCTACAGTTTTTGAGATATTAAAGAAAAAACAAAAAAAGTGCCCTGTTTTCGGTCATTATTGCTAAAGCTCGTGTCATATTTGTTAGGACTTTTAGTATATTTTTTATTAGGTACTTATAAATCAGTGAACAAAGTTTTAAATTTTTTGAAATTTTTTAGAAGTAAGATCAATATTTGAGCATATTTGATTGGACTTTATGTCCCATTTTAAACAGTTCAAAATTTTGGAAATCTTTTTTTTTTCACCAATATTTTAATCCCTTAAAATTTGAGCAAAATTAGTCAAAAAGTAATAGAATTACCATATATATATATGTATATATATTGTTTTTAAATTTTAGCTTTTGTACTGTTTACATATTTGTGTAATTCTGGCTCTAGCTGATAAAATTTGCCAAACTGTTCTCATTTCTTGCACCGGCACAGATTTGATTTCTTAGTTCAGTTAACAGATTCTATTTAGAAAAATGCTAAGCACAAATTATACTACCCGCCAACAGTAAATTTTAGATAATATGTATTAATATGTACACTAACAAATTATTAAAATTTCAAGAAAAAATTATGACACATTTTTCATTTTTGATCAGATTACCTTAGAGTATAAAAATAAAAAAGATTTTATTGATTTTTTTTTCTTTAGATAATTTTTTATAGTCTTATCATTTATTGAACACGTGTGAGATACAATTAGTAGAAGACTGAGCCATCTTTAGCTAGCCACTCGCATTTATACTCAGGAAACTTGACAAATTTATATCTTATGATGATTTTTTTGTTTATAAAATTTTATCAGGTTTTTAGTGCATTTTTAATTTTGGCAGTTGGTGTAATTTTTTTTTGTTTTTAATTAAGGAACAAAACCAATATTTGCAAAAAATCTTAAAAGCAGAAAAGCTAAATCTAGCTTTTAATAATTGATAATCTTGTGTACTCAAACTTTCTGCTCCAAAACCAACCTATTTTATCTTTTTTTAAATTTACTTTCTAACCTAACTACTAACAATAATTATTAATCCCAACCTGATGGTAGGTATAATATTATATTGTAATGGCTTGATCTAAATCTAATTATTTTGATTTAGAACAAGTCATCAAAACCACTACAAACGCGAAAATAAAAAAAAAATAATTTCTGTTTTTCAGCATCTTGAACATAAAAAACTTTATAACTTTTTTTGATTAAAACTAAAGCAAATAATAAAAACCTAGATTTATTCTAGTAGATTTTGATTTTTATTTTAAACATTCATTTGCTGATAAACAGAGTGTTTGTGTTTACACTTACAAACAACAAACATTTTCTAGACTAACATCGTGCAAAGTTTACGGCATTAATTATAATAGTATATTTCCTAAATTAAATCTTCCCGATATGACAAATTTTTTTATAATATTTATAATTTGTAATAGACTTCTTGGTAAAACAAGATTATTACCCAACTAGTGTAGTGGTAGTAGTGGCCGCAACTGAGATGAGAACCTTGAATTAGTAACTGCTACGTAACTCCCGCTAAATCTGCGACTTTGGTGAATAAATAATTTTATTTACCAAATTTATAGTTGCTGCTACGTAGTTATTACCAAAAATGGCTACTTTATAGTTATGATACTTCTAGGTAGCTTTTTTGGTAGTTGGAACGTCGTAGTTACCAGTGGGATAACTTTAAAGCTTTCGGAACTTAACGGTGGCAAACAATAGTAGCAACAACTACCTAATGCTACTAAAATGCAACTTTAAAATTTTATTTACTTTCAAGTAGCATTGATAGATCCCGCGACAAATTTGGGACGTCTGCGCAACTTTAACTGCCTAGAACTTATAAGTAATATATATATTAGTGTCAATAACGTTGTCGTTACTTGCAGAGTTGAATGTAATAGTGCTGTAGGCTACGACAAAGTCCGTGTCACTTCTCAAAATTATCATGAAGTAGATTTCACTATACAGTTCCTAATATGCCAATATTGAAAAGCGGTGCATAATATTATAAAATTAAAAAAGGTAACCTAAAAATTTGTGCTGAGTGCAACATTAAAAGTTTATGTTTTTTGATGTTTATGTGATGGATTAACGGGATTAATTTAATTCAACATTAAGTTGTGGTTGTAATTGACACTTGTTGAGAAAGCCATGTAAAGCTAAAACCACCCAGTTTGAGTTTCGAGTCCCAGATGGTACTGTGAAGACCCACAAGGAACTTTAAAGTGGCATTGCAGTTCCATGTGGTACTTTGTAGTAATTATTACTTTAAAGTTACACATTCACAGTTTCGGTCCACTATTGCTAAGTGACGATTACTTTGAAGTTGTTTTTTTTAGTAATAACCTCTTTAAATTTATTTTTTCAAAAATTTGCCATCTTTATGGACAACACCTGTGACGATATTGTATCAAAATATGTTATAATGACTGGAAAATGGTTAATTTGTTATAATTTATGTACAAATTATAACAAACGAATGCGTGTAGTTGCAAAATATTTATTTTAAAATGTTTTTAGTATTATAACGGAATATATCCTAGCCGCGCCGCTACTGCCGCGGCACGCGTCTCTTCGGCTTATTTATTATCGTGCCGTCTCGCTACGCTCCGCGATCTCGTGACTGTGACGTAGGGGTTTCGCGGCCCGGTCTGCTGGGATGAAGAGACTGCAAGAGCCTCACTTGTATTTGCGATTTTTACCGCTGCCGCCATTAGAAACTTTCGCGGTATAATAGCTAAGTGGCGTACTGGCGAACATACTCAACTTAATTCAAGTGGATGCGTCTGCCCTTGGGTGAGTCTAATATTCTTTTATTCCTTTCTTAATTATATATATATATATATTTTACATAATAATTATATTACCGATTTTTTTTTCTGTTCATTATAATTTATATAATAATGTGCTCATATTTGCCTTAGATATTTATAAAATAAAAACCTATCAACCGTACAATTAGAAGTTACCATTTATCCTGAAGCAACTTCCCGGCAATTACAACAATCCACCCCCGACAAAACACGTGGCAGTCAGCCGCTTTGTCACAGTATCTACGTGCCATATTTTCACATGACATTAAATATTTTAAAGACAATACTTTAATATAAACATACAATTGTGAATGGCGCGATGTTCAATTTCAACTTGGCACCATTATGTTTATCAGTAAAAAAGCATTTGTTTTAATTTTGTAATTCAGACCATCGGGTATTAGAGTCCAAGTTGTTTCGGACATTATTATTTTTTACTAAGTATTCCATTTTGTTTTTGAGTGTTTAAGTAAACCAGACAAAAATTATGTAGGAGTGAAACAAAAGAATAGTCTGTTGCAAGATAAGGCAAGCACTATTAAAAGTTTTAAAATGTAGGAAGTTCGATGTTCAACACGGCTACCACGCCGCGACGACGCCGATACGTAATCACTACGTCCCTGGAACGTAGCCGTTCCAGGCAAGTTGCCGTTACGTTGCCGTCATCGACAATATATTTTCCGTTTAGGTCGCACGCACAAAGTTGGAACGTTCCTATTACGTGGTCATAGCTAGTGGCAAAGCACTTTAAAGTGAGACGCGCCCTTTTAGCCCTTGCTATGTTTTTAGGGCTAGCCTGGCTCAGCTTAGGGAGACGGGCCGGTTCGCACAACAAAACAATGAAATAGAAGAAAAAAAAATAATAAAAAAACTCACCACGTGTTTAACAATGTCGGGCTCCAATTGATTTTTGGTAATTGGTAATTGGTAATTGCTTTACGTACTTCCCTCTTATTAGTGGGTTCCGTTTTAGGAAAATCAATAAACCTATGCTGAAAAATGTAAGCAGGAAAAGAAGAAGTACAGGTTTTTAGAATACTAAGTATAATCTTGAATATTAATGAATATGAGTACATACGCAAATAAACAGTAATTCAAAACGCAAAATTGTTCTGGCAAATCACACACACTCACTCTTACATTCACACAATCAATTGCCAGAAACTCCAATACAAAAAAAAAATAAAAATAAATTTACATATAAACTAATAACAATTTTTGTGGCATAATAAACTGAATTATAATTCAGCAATATGCTGATAACAACAACTTGAGGAGGGCTTCTCTACGATTCACTTCTGCAGGATTCAACTCTGCACGATTCAATTCTGCACGATTTAATTCCACGTGCTTCTTCAAGATTGCCTTTAATTGAGGGACGGGAAATAATACTTAAAGGTCCAAACTTGTGGTGGCATATCCACATGTACATAGAATAAGACTTAACTGAGGAATACTGCAAAAAAAATAAAGGGATTGAATTTACAAAGGACCGATCAAAATGAATAACATACAAAGAAAAAAAAAATGTAAAAGTACTTACTTGAGTCTGTATGCTGCTCAGGGGTATTATTATTTTATGTTGACTTGACTTAGCGCCAATCATATATTCTGCTACAGCGATAAATAATTTGCTTATTTAATATATTGGTCTCTGCCGTATCCGCTTAAGCGATCTTGTTGCGGCAAAAGTCAGAGTCGAAAAGACTCTTAAGTTAGCTTCCCTCTGGGAGCAAATCTCGAAAGTCCCCCTGCGCAAGCCAGTCTCAAATAATCACAATTGCACAAGAAAACAACAAATGAATGAAAAGGAATGAGGGGGATGATTAAGAGCAATAATGTTAATATAACTGTCAATTACAAAAGGCCTATTAAGCACTAGAACAGAATTAATTACTTAAAATTAGTCCGGCGTATTACAAGGATTAAATCGGCCAACCGGCAACACCGCCTTTTACAAAGAGCACCGCCTCTAAGCACTGAAGTGAGTGCTAGTACCAACCAGATGAAATTAAATCTTACTACTAATAATGTGAAAATGACAATAAGGTGACAGTGAAAATAAATTAAAATATCCAGTAATTAACTAAGTGAGTGATAATTAAAGTGACAGACAGGTGTAGCACACCTCATTATAGGAGGATTAAACAAAGCGTAAGTAAATTTAATTAATAATACTAGAGCATTACAGTTATATTCAATTATTTTGCTAGGTTATGATCAGGAAAACAATTAAGGAAGAACCAAGATAAGATGAAAAACAAATACATATAAAAGGAAGGCAATAGGAATAAGTTGGTGGAATGCATCGGTATGATTTCCTAGACACGGACCAACATATCAGGGAGTATAAGCATTATCTTACAATCACATTTATTATAAACTTGAGTCATCATATTTTATCATTCTTAACACATTCATTAAATTTTACTGTGCATTACAGAACCGAATCCCGACACTGAACTAGTCAAAGCCATAACCGGACATGCTACACTATCAACCCGAGTGACCAAACAGAAGCCAGTCCCGAAAGATAAGTACTTTAATTAATTATAATAAATTATTACTAACATTTGTATTGTTTTAGGTTTGGGACAAGATTGGACCGTCACAAAAGTTCCTATAACAGTTGCCGCTACGTTCCCGCAACAATATGTGCTAGTTGGGTAGATTTGTATCTTTCAACTATTTCAGAAATTACAACTAATACTTTTTACGTTTTAGGAAATTTTGATTATTCACTTATAACTTATGTTGTTAAAACTTTTTGTCTTATTAATATCAAACCTGAACGCATTATCTATCATTATTTTAAGATGAACATATTGTCGGTAAAAATGTGTATTTGCATTTTTGCCAAAAATTGTTTTATCTTATTTAAACCGTTTTACAAAACGTGTACAAAACCTTGAATTTTTTAGTTTATTTTAATTATCATATTATGATTCATAATAATTCAAAAAAAATAGAACATAAAATTCTTTTATCTATACTTGAAGTGTAAAGTTTTTGTCGCCTCTTGTAAACATTTTGTAAATGCACATACGAGGTCTTGCACTTTCACCTACAAATTAAAAATTAAAAAATCTTATTAGTAATTTTAATTTCAATACTCATTGTTAATATTATGAAGATCCACATATTGCAGCATATAACCCTAAAAAACTATTCAGAATGTTATTAAAATACTTGGTTTCCTAGACAGTTATTAAACAAAAAAAACTATTTGAAATTAATTTAGACAAAAAAGCAGTTAACAAAAAGCAAAAAGCATTTAAAAAACACATTAGTAATTGCTCCAAACAGAATAAACAGGATTATGAAAAAATTTGTAAACATTGTGACAACCTAATATAAGGTTTTCCAATAAGAGGTTTCATTTTGATATTTTTAAAAAACGAGTATTTTTTAAAAGAAACCAATAAATGTTTATTAATTGTAAAAAGGAAGGGATGCCATTAACATTTAAAAACGATATTAGTCAAATGGCCGCCACGGTTACGGTTGCAGTACCACATTCTTTTCATAAAATTTTCCATAACCATCTCGCACATTTGCGGCTGTATGTCTTCGATAATTTCACAAATTCCAACTTTAAGGTCTTGAATTGATTGTGGAGCATTGGCATGGACCTTATCTTTCACGTGGCTCCAAAAAAAAAGTCTAAAGGTGTTAAATCACAAAATCTCGGTGGCCAATTGTGATCACCATTACGAGAAATAACACGGTCAGGAAACTTTTTTTGCAAAACTGCGATTGTTTTGTTGCTTGTGTGACACGTAGCGCCGTCTTGCTAAAACTAAACGTCGTCTACATCAATATCTTCCAATTTTGGCCATAAAAAATGATTAATCATAGCTCGGTAGCGCCATCCATTCATTGTAACAGTTGCACCAGCTTCATTTAAAAAAAAATAGGGCCCAATCACACCGCTAGCTAGGATGAAAAGACTTTTCAACAATTATTCTTGGATTTTTTGAGCCACAAATGCGACAATTTTGCTTATTAACGTAGTCTCCGAGGTAAAAAGTGGCTTCATCACTTAAGATAATTTTTTGATGAAATTCCGGATCATTTTGATGCATTCGAAGAACCCAACCAGCAAAGATACGACGTTTATGGTGATTGACCGGCTTGAGTTCTTGTGTTTACTAAACTTTAAAAGCCTTAAGACTTAAGTCTTTATGCAAAATACGATGTAATGTTGTTTGTGGAATGTCTAATTTAAAGATCAGCAAGAAATGGACAAACCTGAGTTTTCTTCAACACTACGGGCTACATTAGCAATATTCTCATGTGTTCTTGAGCAATGCACACGGTTTCAAGTCTTCACATCACAAACTTGTCCCAACAGCTCACAATTTTCCACCAGGTTTACTATTGCCGGCTGAGAAGGTGCTTTACGACGACCAAAAAGTGCTTTAGTTTTGCAAACTGTGACTGAATTTTTATTTTTTACCATTTTTGTAGTGAAATATAATAATTTAAATGCGTTGTTGAAGCGTGCATCGTTTCATTTTTAATAATGGCGTAGTTTTTATTTGTCAATTGTCAAAAGATAATAGTTTCAAAATTGACAGCTGCTTAAATAGCTTGTTATTCAAAATAAAACTTCTTATTGGAAAACCCTTTACAATTTGATAAAGATAGGACTGTAAGAAACAAAGTTAATCAAATTTTTAAGTTTTTTATAAACAACAACAAAATTTATAATACAATAATTTCATTAAAAGGTAGTACAAAATTCTTCAAACTAATCAAAACTATCTAGCTACTAATAAAAAAAAAACAAATATTTTTGCAAACCAATTGCTCTATTATTATAAATCGTTCTATTGCTGTACCTATTTTAATTTAACTCATTTTAGACAACGTGTTGTCAAAAGATATCTTCTTAATTTAAGTACCAAAAAAGCATCAGTTATAGATAAATTTTAAAAATACAATATATTATTGTTTTATTATACAAAAAAAACATTCCCCTAATTGTTAAAAAGTTGCAAATGTTCAAATTATATCTAAAATCTATTTTTTTAAATTTAGATTTATTGCATTATTGTCCAATCTGTCAATTTTTTTTGTAAAATACATTATTTTTTACATTGTCAAATTCTTAGAACAAAATAACATCATCTCAAATACTTAATTAGAATTATGATCAAAACGTCCGACAACAGATCTTTTGAAATAATATGTTAGTCACAAATAGAATTTTACTTTAAACAAACGTAGAAAAAATCTTATAGTGGTTCTAGACATTTTCAAAACATTTGATAGGGAATAGCATCATAATCTCATTAACAAGTTTTTTTCACAAATTTGTAAATCTTGTTATTAGTTTTTTAACAAAACAAAAAGTTAGAATAAATAGTTTTAACACTGATCATAAATACTGTTGTTTTTTAAAACCTTGCTTTTTTCCCAACTTTGTTTTTAATTTACATTAATGCAGAACTAAAATATTGTTTATATTTTTTTAGATAATAACACTCTTCATACTTTCTAAAGACCATCTAATCAAATATTTAGAAACAATTTTTGACTAGAGTACACTCAACTGTATCAGTATCAATACCTAATGAAATTAAATCTAAACATCTTAAAGTTTTTTGTTCTTATCACTAACGGAAACAATAAAGAGAAAATAATTATACAAAGCAAACCCTATAACAAGCGGAGAAGAAAAAGGTTTCTTACTCGATAGACTGATACAATACAAAACCTGTTCCAATCAATTATCAAAACCGCAGTTCGTAGTACATCAAACAGAAGCAGATAGCGTAACACCATCAAACGTGTAATAGATGGCCTAAAATTAGAAAATAATATATGTCACACTTCTGTTGATTCCCAACTCCGTTAATATTAACTTTAAAATAATCATTTATATTACTTCCATAATATTTTATTAAAATATAAGTAAGTAATTATGTATAATCTTATCTATAAAGTATAATAACTGGTTGCAAAAGCATTCAAAAATGTTATTAAAAAAATTATAACCCTACAGATTGATGTAACTATAAATTTGATTATCTAAATAAAGTTTTTTAATATTTTGACAAAAAGCTTAGGTTTTCTAAATACTATTATTTATGGTTTATAATATTTCATAATATGATATACATAGAATAGACAAAGTTCTATTACAAGTTTTATTTATAAAGTGATATCATCACGCAAACAAAATTTATAAAGCGGTTAATTAAAATTCTAGGCTTTGCATTTTGGTCACGCTCGAGCAGTTTAGGAGTATTTACATTTTAGATTTAGCTTAATTAATACCGCTCTTTTCTTAAATAACGACTTTAAAAAGAAAATGGATTTATTTAAATGACTACACATTTATAGCATCTGTCCCTCCAAAATATTAACACGCCGTTTTATGCCCGTTTTACATGTATAATGGGCGCACAGTACCTTAAATAAATATAAATACATACAAAAGTCGAGTATATTTCATTATTACTTATGTGACATACAAAGTGTTAAACATGAATTTACATAAATCAATCAAAATAAACAAGGGTAAAACACATATATGCGCGAGAATATTTTAATTTCTAATACCACCCACCAGCATTCCGATGTAATTTATAAAGGCGAAACAAGCTATTAGTTATAATTATATTGCATGCATATTTCATCAAGATATGGGTCTAGTTTGAAATTTCGTAGTTTAGTAAGTTATAGCATCAGATTAGTAGGTGATTTGCATTTATGAATCGCTACTTTCGTTCGCCTTGTATCCATCACGCGAAACTGCTAAAATTATGATAACTATGTTAATTCATATTTATTATAAAAGAAATACCTTAATTTTTTTCTATAATACATGCGTACCATGTAATCATGTATAAGTGGGCAGAAATACAGGTTATATATAAGTTTTAAAGATTTAAAACGAATTAAATTAACTTGTTTTTGTAATGCATGTATAATATGTTCATGTAAATATTACATAAGGTGCGGAATTATTTCCTACGTGTTTTATTCAAATCATGTGGCTTATACAAATCTGTTAATAATTGAATAAGTATTTCATGTGTGGTACAAATATGAAAACTAATAATTAATCATATACTGTCACAAACAAAAAAAAGGAAGAGCCAAAGCAAAAGCAGTAACGATTCTAAGTGTAAAGTATAATTTTTAAAATTAATTGTGGTCGTTAACATAGTCCCATTGTTGTTTGAATACAGAAGTATTATATAAATATGATAAATGAGACGCTAGAGATTGCTACTGTCGCATTAACTCGTTTTAAAATCTGTCCCGGACGTTTCTGGGCACATTAATATCATATACGCGATTAGCCGTGAATAGAAGCCACCACTTTTTAAGGGAGCATAATATAGAATCGCCTTCCTATAAAATCTTAAATAAAAATATCCCCTCTGTTATCAAAACTGCTTTCTTTCAGAGTGTAGCTGACAGAAGGTCTGATAGGCACGCCCTGTTGTAAAAATATTATATTAATGTGTTAATAATGGTCCTAAGAGAATAATAATATGTGATTTTAAAAAGGGAAATCAGATAATGACATGATTGATGTTGCTTCATTGTGTCACCTTTGCTCGACTTATTATTTTTAAATTGAAAGAGTTGTCTTTATTATGTCCTACAATAACATTAATTCTAATGTATTAATATTTTTACAGTTTGCTCTGAAAATGTCAAGACGATGACGTATTACTTAATCGCATCTTTTTAGCGTCTCCTACTCCGAGATTTCATTCTAATATACCATCTGTTCTGGTTTATTTAGCCAGTTAGCACGAAGAGATATTTAAATTAAATTTAATTTCAATTCTAATGAAGACAATAGTATTCTAAATCGCGACGACTGCAAGTGTACATGGCAAGTAATATCAAACCGCAATTCTTGTGCATTTGCCGACACCACCCCTCGTTCGAGCAACTTTAGACTTCATAAATACGGTATAAAGTTCTACTAACTTTGCTTAAGTTGTGCTGAAATGATTATTTTAACGGAGAAACCATCTGCTACCCACCTCTTAGAATTGTTGATAATGAAAATTACTTCGAATATTCACGTTTCACAAATGACTGCACCAGTGTACGGACTATATAAATATATATTTATATATATGTAAAATAAACATCTAGCTTTCCTTTTATTCGGTTGCAAATTTTACATTATCAAATCTGACAATATCACGTCAAACACATACATAATACAATAAGCGTTCGTATCAGATTCGCTCGGATGTCTACGGTTATGAAAAATTTAGCCTGCGAGATGGAACGATCGAGAGTTTTCAGCTGTGGAGAAGGACGCTTGTGATTCACGTTTAGATGTTTTTTATTCAAAAGCCATCATGATAGGTGTCCGGGGGCTTTACGTATGATTGATGAGTTCTGTCGACACATTGTTCGGATAGACGTGGAAGCTCAGCTCCTTCATAGCGGGTGGTATAACTAATAGTGTTACATTCAGGAAGATGGTTTTATCATACACGCGCCACTGCATCCGTGTCCGACCAAACAGACATACGTATATATTTTACGAAAATCACATTTCTTATAATAGAGCAACAGAATAAATCTGAAAATCAATGTATTTCCATTCCAGCACATTGCTTGAAATATAGCGGCACTATTCTTTACGAGAACGATTTCTTATTTATAAAATATCTTAAAAACTTATTAATTAATGATCATGCATAAAAGATTAGTTAAGTTAAGCTAATTATATAATAACGGACGTAGAATTTAATGTTTTTGTGTAGAATTTAGTTTTTTTTTTTAATTTTCAATGTGTATTCACCACATTTTTAACTACAACAATAGAAGATCTTATTAGGTTAAGTCATATTTAAAACTTTAAGAAATATAAAAATGAGATTAAGAATGAAAATTTGTAAATAAAATACAAAAAATATGTTGCAAATTCTCAAAATACAGTACTAAGTAGTAAAAAAAAGTGGATGCTATAAATTTAGTTTTTATGTTATTATGTTCTTAATCTTTTGTTTAGCACACTTTGTGTTTTGCTTTGTCTTTGTGGTCACTGGTAATTATTTTTCTGTATTTAGTAACCAAAAAGTGCCGTTTTGAAAAGCGAGTTTGTAAGGTATTTTTTGTCATTGAGAAATACGTTTTTGTAATACATTTATAGATCTTCGGCAGAATTTTAACAATGAAAAAATCTATTTTATAGAGAATCTAAAAGAGTTCATCGAAAGATAGTCAACAATTCAAAATTTCGATACTACGAATTACAATTAGAAGCATCTAACAATCGGACAAAAGATGTTTGGAGAATTGTTAATAAAGATCTTAATAGGGTAAAAGAAATAAAAAATATAAAGTTAGTAAATAAAGATGTAGTTTTAGAAAACCCAGAAGAAGTTGCAAATCATTTTGCTAATTATTTTTCAAATATTCCATCAGAAAAAATTGAGCAACATTTTGGAGCTAATATTTCATTGAATTGTACCGTTTCACAAAGCCAAGTTCAATCTATGGGAATGTGTAAAATGTCAAAATCAGAGATTCAATCAATAGTACAAAATCTGAAAAACACAAATGCAGTAGGAACCGATGGAATTTCTACTAAAGTTTTAAATTTTGTTTGTAACACAATATTGACACCTTTAACCAATTTGATTAATCTTGCTCTTACGGAAGGTGAATATCCAAAAGCTATAAAAGTTGCAAAAGTTGTACCTGTATATAAAAAAGGATGTTTAAATGCTGTCGAAAACTACAGACCAATATCAATATTAAACATCCTATCAAAAGTATTTGAAAAAGTTATATACAACCAAATTTGGAATTACCTTACAAAATTTGATTTATTAAGACATGGGTTTGTAAAGGAAAAATCTACAGGAACTGCAATTTTTGATTTCATCAAACATATACACAAACTCATGGATAAAAATCGTTACATCGTTGGATTATTCTTTGATTTATCTAGAGCATTTGACGTAGTAAACATAAATTTTATAGAAAAAAAACTGTGGATTATTGGAATTAGGGGGCGTGTTTTAAAGTTAGTTGTGTCGTTTTTATCTCAAAGGAAAATGTTTGTAAATATAGGTAATAGTGAATCAAAGGTACATGATGTATCATTAGGCGTAGCACAAGGGTCAGTTCTTGGACCTTTGATTTTTTTAATTTATATCAATGATTTATCAAGCTGTGTTTCTTCCGGTTATACTATAAATTTTGCAGACGATATATCCGTCATTGTTGATGCAGAGTCAGAAGAAACTTTACAAATAAAAGCAGCAACTGTAATGGTAGACATCCAAACTTGGTGTAATAAAAATAATTTAATTATAAATACTGATAAAACAGTCAGTGTTCAGTTTTATAAAAACAAAATTCCAAATATAAATATCCCATTTAGTGCTAACCATACTAAATTTTTAGGATGCTATATCGACTGCAATCTTAAATGGAATATTCATATCGATCATGTGGCCAAGAAATTGAACAGCGCATACTATGCTATTTTAAAACTTAAAAAAACAACATCTCAAAACTATTTGATACAAGTTTATTATGCTCTAGCATATTCTCATTTGTCTTATAACATAATTATCTGGGGAAAATCTTCTGAATCAATAAGAATACAAATAGCGCAAAAGAGAATATTACGACTAATCTTTGGCCTGAAGCGCATTGAATCATGCAGAGAGTTATTTAGAACTTACAAAATATTAACTTTTACATCAATATATATTTACAAATGTGCTACTTATTCGTACATGAATATAGATTGTTTTGAGAAAAATTCAACTAACCACCAATATGATACTAGGCACGGCCAGGAACTAAGGACTCCCCGACATCATACGTCAACATACAAAAAATCACCAAATTTATCATGCATCACCATCTTCAACAAACTGCCATCTGATATAAAAAAACGTCAAAACGTTAAATTTATTTAAATGTAAACTAAAATCATTTCTTATTGACGGGTGTTTTTATACTCTTGATGAATATTTTAATACTTAATTTTTGTTTAGTGACTATTTATCAAATGTTATTTATGTTTTTTAGGTGTTATATAATATCATGTTGTATTGAAATATACTTTTGTATTTGTATTTTATTTGTATTGTATTGTACTTATTTTTAATTTATTGTAGTTTATAGATAGCATTCTATTTGTACTTTTTACCATATATACATACAATTTGACTTGACATATATCCTGTACACAATCATTTTTAATGTCTAATAAAGATTATTATTATTATTATTATATTATTATGAAAGCAATCACCAGGTTCATCTTTTTCTTATTTTTGTCTGCTTCTACAGTTTTTCTTTTGGGTCACTTATTTCTTGTGATTGTTTTTCTCATCCAATTTTCTAAATTGGTTAAAATTTATTAAGATTTGTTTATATTTCTTGATAAAATATCTTAAACTTTAGGTGTTGAGATTTGCAGATTTTTTTGAACTCCCTTTTTTACTTTAATTTTTGTTCCAATTTTGTAATATTTTTCTTAATTGTTTGGCATCATCTATTCTTAATCAACTTTAATATTTTTACTTCAAATTCCGTTATGTTTATCTGCTCCTTTTTTTCTGTCACTTTCTTGTTTGTCTATATTCTCATCACTGCTTGTGGATATGTTTTTGATTTTTTTTTAATGTTTTTATTCTATTTTAATGTTTTAATACTTGGTTGCTTCCCCCAAAATCCGTGCAGAACCCTAATATTTTACTAAAGAAGGATTTATATTTTTTGAGCTACTCTCCTGAAATATTTTTGTAATTATAATCAAATTTACTATTAGTTTATCATAACTCTTTGTTATTTAGTTTATACTTTGCAAACGGGTTGTTTTGTTGTTAGTCACTTTGAGGATTAGAATATGGATTTAGGATTGAGACATAATAACAGATTAAAAGTGCTTATTATTTAAAGCATCAATACTCTGTGCAATCCTAGTCAGCGTAAACTATTTTATTTTGTTCTACCACTTCTTATTGTTAGAAAAGACTTTCCTATTTTCTATCTAAGAACGCGACTAGAAGAAATTAAAAGTATCCTTCTAAATCAAATTTTGGTGTGATTTTGAATAAGTTTTACTAGTCTGTGAGTAGCTTTTACCCATTGAAACCTTAGTTTCTATTTGGCGTAATAGAATTTATTTTGGAATTAGCTCTTTCTTGAGAATGTGTGTGTTTTTAGTTATTAGATCTAAATATTTTTTCTGTTTTTTCTTTACTCTTCATTTGATGGATTATCACTGTAATGTAGTTTTGAATTAGACTGAAATTTCTTTAATTTTTTATTATAATTTCAATTGTATGTTCCGGTGTTATTTGCTTTACGTTGTTTTTATAGGTTTTGTAGTTTTTTGATAATTTAAATTTGTTAGATACTGTTTAAAGCAACCATGTTCACTTAGAAACTATGTTTTTTTTTTCAACTATTCCATTTTTTTCTACTTGTCTTATATTGACTTGCTATTTTAATAACTAAATTTTTTTGTTATGTTATTGGTATACGTTTATATTTCTCGAACCTATGAACTTGTTCTTAGATTGAAACACTAAATCTGCTAAAGATCCTAATACCTTTTTCTTGTTTGAAACTGTGTTTTTATGAAATAGAATAGAATAAAATAGAATATATTTTTATTCACATGCTGTACAGGTTAAAACACAGGTACGAAAAGTCACTTATAAAGTATTACAAATAATAATAGACTAGACAATACATAAAACATTTGTAAAACATAAAATTTACATATAAAAACTTGTAAAAACATATAGAAACATACAAAACATCAATAATTTAATTACACAACGTATCTAACAAATATTCATTTACACTATAGTACACTTTACTAACTAAACTTTTTTTTTATTTGTATTTTAAAAGCATTATACATTTTTATATTACTAATATATTTTGGTAATTTATTGTAAAATGATATCCCTGCATATTCTGGTGATTTTTTATACTTAGACAACTTGTGGGACATTGTACGTATAATATTTTTATTTTGTATGTTATATGTTATGTTATATAAACATCTTTAGATTTAGTAAACATGTGTAGGTTTTTTTTAACAAAATTTACAGATTTATATATGTAGATAAACGGAACAGTTAACAAATTCTTATTTTTAAAAGTAGTTTTACAAGTGTCATGCGGTTTTATATTAAAAATTTATATTAGAACTCTTTTTTGAGATATAAGAATTCTATTAATATAAGATGCACTTTCCTATGTACAAATGTTAAGATTAAGATGCAAATATACTAATGCATAATACATATTTAGCAAAGTACCTTCATTCAAAAATGGTTTTAACTGTAATATTGCAAAATAACTTTTATTTAATTTTTTACAAGTTTGGTCAATATGTAAATACAAAACAACTAAGTTTGTATTCTACATCTTTGTAGAAAATTAAGTAGTTTTGCAAAAGTTTTTAAAAATGAAAGTTTATTATGACGTTTTTTTTTTCAGAATTAGCTATTAGGCGGTTATTGCTACACCAGTTATAAAATTCATCAAGGACAATTAAGGTTGTATTTTTTATACATTCGACACTTTTAGCTGAAATGACAATAGAAGTGTCGTCCGCAAACATAATAACTTTTCTTTTCGATATGAAAGAAGGCAAATCATTTATGAAAAGAAGAAAAGAACCCAGAACAGACCTCTGCGGCACACTTAGTTGAATTTCATGTTTTTTAGTTAACTCATTGCCCATTTTTACAACTAATTTGCGTTCTATGAGATACAATTTAACCCGTTTTAAAATTGTCCCTCTAATACCTAACGCATCCAATTTAGTCATGATAATATCTACGTCTACTACATCAAAAGCTTTTGACAAATCAAAAAACAAACCAATTTCATGGTTATTTAAATCTAGTTTTTATATATATAATTTAAAAATTTGCTTGAGGCAGTTTCTACTAAATAACTAGCTCTAAACCCGTGCTGGTTTTTACAGATAATGTCATATTTATTTAAAAATAAAATTATATTATTAAATACAATTTTTTCACACTTTTGATATTGTACTTAAAATAGTAATAGGATGATAGTTTTCTATAAACTGTACATTATCTTTTTAAAACAACGGAGTCACTTGACTGTTTTCAAAATTTTTGGAAAAAACCAATGCTCTAATAATTCATTGAATAAATAAAGAAAAGGATTCAAAGTAACAGCTATTATTGATTTTAGTATTTGAGAAGTTATATCATCAGTCCCCAATTATTTTTTATTGTTTAGGTCATTTATAGTTTTTAGTAGTTCATTTTTATTTACAGGTTCCAAATACATGCTATGTTTTATATGTAACATCAAAGTACAGCCAGAATTTAAATTAAATTTAGGACCATAATTTTTATTAATTTTATCTGAAGCAACTGTGGAAAAGTAATCGGCAAATAATTTGGCTACTTTAGCCTGTTTACTGATTATTTGATTTTTTTTTTCAATTTAATATTATTACTTTTTCGTAAAGGCTTTTCTAAGTTATAATTTACTTGATTTCAAATTTCTTTTGATTTGTTATTTGAAAATTCTATTTTATTTTGTATATAATTGCGTTTTACTTGTTCAATTTTAAGGTTGTGCTTCCGTTTGTCCTCTTTGTACTTATTTTTAATCGTTGTGTCGTCTGAATTTTTGACTAACCAAAACATATTCTGTAAATTCCTTGAATCAACTTTAATTTCATTATTTATCCAGTTTTTGTGGTTGTTAGAACTATATTTTTTTGTTTGTACAGGGCATGCAATATCTAAATAAAAAATTATTGTATTTATAAAGTCTCAAAATCGAAAGTCTTCTGAACTACTTTTATACATAATATTATCCCATTCTACTGTTTCTAGTAGTTCATTAAGAAGAAATAGACTATTTGAATTTACTTTTCTAGTATTGAAATTTGTAGTTTGAACAATGTTCAGTTTATCTAAATTACTACGTAAAAGAATTTGTGCTAAATGGTCCGCTATCAAAACATCTTTGTTTTTTACTATAATGTTGTCATTTGGAATGTTAGTTACCATATTGTCTATTGCGCTTATTGAAGTATCTCCATTTACATTAGTAAATATTCTAGTCGGTTCATTGTTAGTTAAGATTAGCTGAAATGATTGAAACAAATCTATTAATGGGTTTTTGGATTCAGTGGTTTTTATAAAGTCAATATTCATATCTCCACATAAGACCATAAAACTGTCTTTGTTATATACGCAAAGAGCACTTCTAGAGCATTTACAAAAGATAAATAATCACCAGAAGTAGATTTATAAACAATTAATACATTATTCTTAATAAAAATAAACACAAAAGAAACTCCACATATTTCTAACTGGCCTTCTTGCAAAATATTTTATACTTAAACATTTAACAGAGAGATTGTTTTTTGTATAAATAGCAACACCCCCATGGATCATATTAGATCTACAAAAATATGACACCAGCTTATAGTTGGGAATACATAAACACTTCAAATCTGGTTCTCTTTGCTAATGTTCAGAAACACATAGAATATCAACACTTTCACTCTTACAAAACAGTTCGATGATAGTAAGTTTGTTATTAATTCTTTGTACATTTATATGTCCAATGCTAAAATTAATTTTAGATTTTTCTATTTGTCTAAAAAAGTAACATCACTACATAAATTATTTATTGCGGCGCACATATTTTTATTTGATGAATTAGTTAAATTTGACACATTGTTACCATTGCACTGATAATCATTAATAATTTCTGCTATAGGAATATTCACAGAAGACAAGTTTCTTACAGCTGGTTCATTTATTACGGCTTTTACATAATTTTTTCCTTTTTAGGACACATTTTTCATAGCAGATATATAATTTACGGATAACACATTACATTGATTATGGACATTAGAAGCAATAAATGAGTTAATCGATACACTTTACACTATCTTATTAGCACAAGGTTCATTTTTAGTGTTGTCATTGTTAATTTCTTGATGATCGATCTTACATTGTTTTAAGGTATCCAAGCAAACTTCCATAAAATGTATTTTACCTTGGCGTGAAATGTCTCCACGATTTGTAAAACATTTAGCAGATGTTAAAAATGTATTTATAGATAAATACAAAGCATAATCTATTTTTTTACATATACCATGTAACAGTAAATTGTTTTTAAAGATGTAATTATTGTACTTCTTGATAGGAAGGGCCAATTATCAAAACATTTGTATTGCTTATCCTATTCAACATTTTTTTGGTTTTAAAATGATTTAATTTGTTGTTATTTGAAGCATCTACGCTACTTACTGCCTAAAATAACAACAAGATCTTGTTTAGAAATTTTTTTAGTCAAATCTTGTTTATTTTTTGTAAGAGAATCAAATTGTCCACTTGGTTTTAATATTGACTAAACATTATATTTATTATTTTTATCTAATATTCTCAAAACCTTATTACATCTATAACCAGATTTGTCTGCAATTAACAAAATAGAAGGTTGTTTTAGATTCTGCTTATTGGTATTTAATTCAATAATACTTTCTTTCTTTCCTAATAAAGTACTACTAATACTAGTATTGAATTGATTTTGGTTTATAGTTTTATTTATATTAGTTTGTCTTTCAGGTTTTAAAAGCTTTTCAGATTGCATTTGTTTTGTTAATTTTTCAACTTGTGTAGATAGATTTTTATTTATTATCATCCCTTTGCGAATTGCTTTGAACAAAAACAACATTTGAGTTTGTAATTTAGAATTAGTATATTCTAGTTGAAATTGTTTATTTCTACATGTTTGTTTATTATTTTTTTATGCAGTTTTTAGATCAATTTTATTGATATTACGTTGTCATTAGTACTCATTAGCATTATCGTTATTAGCTAAATTTTCAGAAAATTTTATCAGGTTTTTTTACGTTTTTATTATCATTATTAGCAAAATTTTCAGCAAGTTCATCTATGTTTATCTTGTTAGAGTTTAAAATATTTTAAATTTTTTACTAGACTAGCTTTGTTTCCTTTAGTTTTAATTTTTTTTTTGCCTAATATCATAGTTAATTGTTTAACTTTTATTGTATCTATCGAAACAGTTTTCATTTTTAATAATAAAAAAACTGAATTATTGTTATAAAAAAAAAAAAGCAGTTACAACTATTTAATTACATAATAAAACAACAAAAACAGTGGACACACGTTTCACACCGACTGGGTCCTTAGTGGTAACTGACATTCAACAAAGAAAGATTTAGGTCACGGAAGGGATAAAGGAAATATTATAGAACTAGACATAAAATAAAAATATATTGTTCTAATTATTAGTTAAAATTATATTTAATATTAAAAACGTTAAATTAAAAACAACATTAAAATAAAATTGCCGTTTCCGGGTATCGAACTCAGGACCTTTAGTATATTAACCAAGCGCGCTAAACACTAAGCTGCAAGGTAATACTAAAAAGCAGTATATTGTACCTGAGGAGTCGTGTAAGATAAAATACCTGGCATTAACTTACTAACCAGTGCTGTAATTGCTCTTTCTGCTGTGTACGTAATTCTTCTTATATGTTTTTCTATTTCTAGGTTGTGGTCAAACCATGTACCTAAATATTTAATTGTGGACTTTGATCGTATATGCACACCATTTATTTTTAATGCAAAATTGTCTTTTTTATTATATCTTTGATTTTTATTTCAATAAATGTGAATAAAATCTTTTTTTATGGAACAGTGGAACGCATTTATAATTTCTATAATAACTATTAAGCATTTTTTTTTGTTTTTAGTTTGTTCTTTTCTTTCTCACAATGCTTAGAAGTTTTTTCATAGTCTTTACTTTGAATGTTTTTTTCTAAACCTATGTTGGTCTTTGAAAAGTTAATTTTTTATTTCCACATGTACAGGAGTATATAAATGAATGGGATTATGTAATCACTTTAATTATGCCGCCTTTTTAAAATTGTCTACTATATACCATTTGTTTTGACAGTTCAACTTTGACAGCTGTCAAGCAAGCAAGGACTAGGAATAGGCGGTTTGATAATGGGAAATGGTTCTATTCTATTTCGGATTGTGTTCGAGAGTTTACAACTGATAATTATAAACATGTAAACATATGAAAATATTTTTATTATTGAGTTTTAAGATAGGCAATTTTATTTACGAATTTTTACTACAGCTAAACACGAATAGTGTGGTTTCTATAATAGGCAACTTAGTATACACAAAAATTATGTTAAATGTGGTTAAACTAATGCCTTTGCCCGTTTTAGCATTTTCATTTGCGCTTACATTTTAAACATTCCATGAGCGACATTGTTCTGAGATTGAAAGATGCTAAAACGGGCAAAAGCATAAGTTTAACCACATTTAACATAATTTTTGTGTATACTAAGTTGCCTATTTCAGAAGCCACACTATTTGTGTCTGGCTATAATTTATTTAGGTATTTTATATCTCATTCTTGTTTTAGTTTAAAAAATTTGCCAAAATCTTTTGTAGTTGCCGGTTATTTTCTTTTTTCCAATGTCTAAGCCAGACATTGTTGTTTTTTTTATCTTATGTTTTTTTGAAAAACTAGATTTTAAATTTTGTGCATACTTTTGCTTTCTATCATTTTTGTCTTGTTGTCTATTTTTATATTAACATTATTTTGTTCATCCTCTTTGTTTATTTTTGATAAATTTTTGTAGGACTTTTTTGCACCTTACTCCTTAATGCACTTGACAGTTCTATTTTATAATTGGGAGTTTTTAGAATAAGTTAAAAAAAAAGATTTGGAAAGAAATTAGGCAGAGAAAATAAGAAGTTTGGAATTGCTTTATATTTAAGAAATATCAACCTTTTGTGTAATTTTGTTGGTTTGCAAAGTATATTTATTTAACCTTACAACCCTAGTACTACTACTAGAGAAAGAAAGAGAAAGAAAAAAGTGACCAAACGCTAGTCAAGACCATTGCTAACACGCAGACGACTGTTGCCAACGTTGTTCTTGCATCACTACCTATTACCAACATGATTCATATTATTTTACAAAAAATGAACTAGATAAAGTGAAAGCCGACTTGCAAACACAGCAACGATAGTCACTATTGTGCAAAAGAGCCTAAATGTTGCAAACACAATTAAAGACTCTAACTTCTACTACAAACACGGATTAGCATTTAATGATAACAACTATTTGCGTGATGCTTCAAATATAATCATTAAACTTTAGAGATAACCGCAAAAATAGAAACTTCCCCTTAAGATGTCCTGGAAGTTTTGGATTAATTTGCAACTTGCTGCACGGACGTAAGTAAATCTAGCCACGCAAGATAATATGTACCATCCTAAAAGCTAACAACTTGCAAACTCTAAGCAATCCTGAGAAATGGCAAAAACAATAAAACAATACAAGTAAACACTACCAGATTGTGTTATCAACATATACAATAGAACAAAGATTATACCACAAATCTATGGTCGCAAATTATTTGATGTAGACGAGGTAAATTACAAAGTAGCTAAAGTGTTGCATTTGAAAGTTTGCATTGTCAAAAACCGAGAGAAATACATTGGACGTAATAGTACAAGATTGCCAAGATACCATCTAAGATACAACAAGCAAAACTCCGATTAGAAACACTATTGGTAATCAACCTACAAGTGTCAGAGGTTAATAAAGTATACATTGACAAGTATGCGAACAGGAAGAATCGGAGCAACACTATACTTAGTCAATCAAACAAGTGCGCTCACCTCAGTTGACCACAACTTAACATAGACTAAATGCAAAGTAAAACAAAAATGATGACGTTCAGAAAGAGAGAAGGAAAACGTAAAGTAAAAAACTGGAAATAAACTGAAAAATAAAAGACATGATATTTCATAGTTTAGTAAAGAGTATGTTAAAGTACAAAGCATAAATTTGAAAATAAAAGAGCAAGACAAATAAGAATCAATTTAAACAAAATACTGCATCAATGCCCTCTATTAGGAGATACGTTAAATTGTTTGTGTGTGAAAAACACTGTAATACAGTTAAATCCTACACAGACAGGCAACGGCATTGTTGGCGCGTTTTATTTGAATCAGATGACTGAAACAAATTTGTCATTTAAAATTAAAAAATGATGTATTTTAAGTAAATTGTTTTTTTATCCAGTTAACACCTTTGAGGTTTTTAATAATTTTCAAATGCCTAAAAACATTAACATCACTTACACGATCATTTACTCCTACGTTAACATTGTAACGGCATGATTCCGGGGGAGTTGCTGTCGTTGGAATTCCTAAAATCAAAAATAAGGATTAGTGGTATGCAATCAAGTATACACTATGTTTGAATGAAAATGATGTTGAGGTGAATTAGGAGCTTTATTTTTGTTTTGAAATTAGTTTCTAACTACTTTATAATTAAGTTATTTTGATGTTTTTTGTAAACTTAATACTCACATGTTTCCGGTGCTGTTCTGTGCTGTAGATTTAGTTCGATTGTGGACTGGCCCCGATGCTCTCGGTTTTAATCTAAAAACAAGTTGCGATTAGGTTATTTTAATGCAATTGTTATAAATTGTTAATCGAGAAAGGTTGTATTATGCTGTAGATTGCATGGGAGAGTGCTAATAGAGATTCGATTAATTGTTTAGTTTAAGTATGATTGCGGTTACGATGATGGGTTTTATTCACCTCGGGTAGTATTCATACTAGGATTTTGGGTTATCGATGAGTTAATTGTTGTAAGTACTACTCAAGAGATGATTTACCGCTTTGTTAGAGACTGGGGGGTTGTTTATTTTGGATATCAAGTATTTGTTGTGTTGTGTAGTGGATTTGAGGTTAGGTGGTTCAATTCTGCAAGGATGTTTTTTCAGGGGCAAGGAAATTACGTTAAGTGGATGGGATGATTTATATTGTTAATTTTATTAACTTGAATTGCTGTACATACTTGTGGCTGTTAATCCACTTTGTTGTCACTTTCAACTTGACACCTGTCAGCCATCTTCTGATCACGTTGTTCAGCGCATATGGGTTTGGCGCAAAATTTGAATTTTGCTTAATTAGAATCATCTGCGCATCGGTTTGATTGGCAAGACGCCATGCTTCACGGAGAATGATATTTATTCCTTTTCCGGTCGTTGAGGTGTCGTGGTGTGGTGTTGTGGCAGTGGCAAGTATTCTGAGAGGATTTGTAAATCCTTAGGCATCGTGGCCTGATTTATATACTCGCTGTTTAAACTGCATTGAGTGGTGATATATTGTGCTTTGTGCTACCCGCTAAGGGAGATTTAGGGGTTTATCGTTTATACCCACATCTCATGGCTGAAAGTTATCTAAAAAGATTGTAGGACCGTATTAAAATCTCAGGTTGGTTAGGTGTTTATTTTTATTGCTTTCCGGGTTTGCAGAATTATTTGTAATTCTGGTTTTCTATGGCATGTTTTAGGTTCTTTACTACGGGCGTTCTAGTTTATTTTTTAACGTCCCAGAACGGTCACCACTCTGCTGTATCTATCGCAGGTACGGGAGACCCCTCTTGACGTTCCGCATAGGACGTGCTGAAGAATACAGAAGTGTGTTCAAGCGTGAGGCCGCTGATGTTCCCAAGTCTCACATCCTGTTCCCAATTGAAGTGATTGGTTTGGTTTATTTTGGAGAATACAGAAGTGTGTTCAAGCGTGAGGCCGCTGTTGTCCAAAGTCTCACATCCTGCTCCCAATTGAAGTGAAGTGGCTTATTTCCAAGAATCCAGAAGTGTTCAACAGGATGAAGACAATCACGTGATATCGACAACCTTCATGTTCAGCCTTTATAATTGTTATTTTTTTTTGCAATGCAATATTTGTTTTCTGCTGTGAAATTTATTGTTTTGTTTTTTTTGGGCGTGCTAATAATTTGCCTTACAGGATCTTTGGACGGGGATAGCGCTATGCCTGGACAGGGACCCAAACCGTGAGTACTTCTTTTTTTTTCTCTTGTACCGAAATAGTGTTTTATAAATTTCACGGCTTAAGTTTGTATCACTTTTATTCAAAGTTATTGCTCTTGGATATTATCGACATATGGCTGTTTTGTCGGAAACACTGTTTTTCTTTTCCTTTCGAAGATCGATGTTAAACTGTTGAACATTGCATTTATTTTAAATTACAAATGGTAGATTGGCATAACCTACTGCCAATACTTAAAAGTTATATTTGTTTTGTGGGACCTATCCAATAATATTTGGATGTTTTTGTTTTTGTATGTTTGCATTTGAATCAACGGCATTTAAGTTTGTTGCCTTTATTGAATGTTCCTATTACGAGCATTTAAGCCCAGAAATATTGGTTTTGTTTTAATATTTTGCCGAATATAAATAAAGTACATATATTTAGTTTGCAAATTCTGGAATTTGTCCCAACTTAATTTTAGCTTCCCTTGAACGTGTTATCCGCGTATGTTTTTTGAGTAACTTCTTGGTATCGGGTTCTACCATTAGGAGGTGTGGCCGGTTACAGGGTTGACTTCATAGAAAGATCCCGTGGCGTCCACCTCTTACTCTCACCAAAGAGCATAGGTAACCAAGTTAAGGGTAGCTGTTTTGGTAGCGTTACAACATATAACATGTCGAGGCATTTACTAATGTTTATAAAACAATAAAGTGGCATTTTATAAATTATAATAAAAATAAAAATAAATACGTTGTCTATCTATTGGTCTGCAAGAATATGGAAACTTTCATAATTTCTTAATTGATTCAGATATTTTCTCCGATTTTCTTTTGTTATTACATTCCATACAATGGGTAAAATAATTACTTTTAAATTATTTCTTTTTTAAGGTCTGAAATATTACATTAAACTTCGTAAAACAAACAGAAAAGACTATCTTGTTATTTGGAAATAAAAAAATATTATGTTTTAAAATTGATATTGTAAGAATCTATTCTACATTTTTCACAGGTTTTTATAAGTATATACAGCATTTTTTATGGCCTTGTTACGGCCACAGGATATACGTTTTTTATATAAAATTATTGCAAAAAAGTAATAATAATTATATAAGTATATAATTCAAGGTAGAATTATAGACAATGTCAAACGGGTTTAAGTGAATATGAATATAAAATGCTATCGATTGTGAATCTTTATAATTATATTGTTTTAAATTATCTTTACATTTTAAATTAAATTCAATAAGATTAATGATTAGTATGTACAATTGTGACGTATTATATTGACTAATTAATTTTCTTTAGATGCTGTTAATAATGAAATCATTGAATCTTTTTGACATAATTAAATGACAGATATATGATAAAAATTCATATATCTTATCCTTATTATTTTTTTGTTATTCAACACATTATTAACAATTTTTAAACTAATAATAATTACATTAGAATTAATTTTATATTTTAATAATAAATATTTTCTTTACAGAAACTCTTACACTCTATGAAGTAATCTTAATACACTGAAGTCTAAAAGTGGAACATTAATAATGTGCAAATTGAAATCCAGACGTTATTATAATACTCTCAAATCTCAAATTCCCTTGTAAATAATGGAGCAAACTTAAGTGTGCATTATATAGAAGGAGTGTAAATAGTAATATATAACTTATTGAAATTCATAACTGAAGTTTTGCGTAAAAGATCCGCGCGAATGTGAACTTTATGATCATAAGCCTTTGGGATCTCGCTCTTAAACAATTTTAGTTCGAAACAAAGGCCATTCATTTCTTGTACAAAGTTTAGTATCCTGTCGGCATTTTATATAAGCGGACAATCTGAATATTAATTATTAAACTGAATGTAACATAATTTACTGATTTTAAGATTAATTATTTTAATGATTTGTTAAAAAAATCATTACTTTACTGTATTTAATTACGGTTACTTTTTAAAATAATCTAATAAAATCACATTAAGATAAAAATTTGTGAACTAAATTAATTGATTTTTTGTTATTATTTTATTTTTCTGTTGGGAGACAATGCATTGTATTTCTAATTAATAAGATAAATCATAGATAAATAGGTAAAAGTTCTATTTCTCATTATCTATTGTGAATCGAATAATGCCGCTTGAATGCGATGGGGTTATAGGGTAAATTCATATAGAAATCGCGCAAGTTTTGCAACTTAAAAATAAGTCGAGCTTCGAATACGAGGGATTCAAAAGTAATACAAGATGAGGAAGCCAGCTGGGGGTTGCAGAACTAAAACTTCATAATACAAGAACGGCACTGGCTGTGTGTTTATGCAACACAAGTCTGGGTGGAAAGTTTTACAACATGTACCACGGTTTCACTCTACATATAAATTTCTTATATAAAATTTTGAATAGAGAGGAGAGGCATTCTAAACACGAAATATAATATAAAGTTTCTGAACTTTCCAAAGTTCGAGAATGGCGAGGTCTACCTTTTTGTATATCTTATGTAAACTACTTGTGAATGTGAAATTCCCCAAATATGTCTATTTGTTCTATTTTTGCTCCACGCAGAAATAACGCAAACATTTTAGAGAATACTAATACTTGTGCTGTTGTCAAATAAAAATGTGGGCGTGTAAAAAGTGTGTGTGGAGACGGATCCCTACCAACTTAAAATCGATACAAACCAAATACACAGCAGCAAAACAAATTGCTATATTATACAAGTCATGAAGGCGAGAACTGGATAAAATATCCCGGCTGATAAAATAGATCGAATGAGGCGTTTCATATTAGGGAGCGCTCAAGTAAAACCCACGCATTCTAGGGGTGCCCTCCACTTACCCTCCACTCTCAAGTAAAATATTTATAAATTAACTAAATTGGAGTCATATAGGAGTGTTATATGGCTGATTGAGTTTATTGTGATTACATTACTAGTAGATTTAGTGCGCATTTACTCTCTAAATACATTTGCAGTAGGGTTGGTTTGAATTACACAGCTTTATTTCACATTACAAATTGCATTACCATGCATTTATATACACACAAGAAAGTAACCAAATGCTTTTGATATAATTGAATGACACTGAATGATATTTTAATGGCTAACAATATAAATTATTCATGAGCTCTTTTATATGTAAAGAATTTCTTAATTCTATATTATTTTACAATATGGTTGATTATTATTTTAAATTTTAATAACTTATTCGCATATAATAATTTAAATAAAATTATTCTGATTAAAATATTCATTTTGCATTTCAAACAAAAATAATAGTTTTTATTTATGACAAGTTAACTAGCATATTATTTAAAGCAGGTGAAAGGATGACCAATATCAAAGTAATTGACATTTTTTTTACATATGTCACAAATTTTAACTAATAAGTTATGTAAAAAATGTAGAATTTTAATGCTGTATTTATTGTTATATAAAAATACATAAACATACATTGAAAAAAAAATTGTGTTCTTACCGTTAAAATATTTGTCTTTTCATCTTTTTTGTATATTTGGCTACATAAATAAACGTATTATTATTTTTATTTTTTAAAGCTCGTAATACATAATACGAAAGATAAACTAATTTACAAACCTTTCGGTTAAAGTAAATAAATATATTATATTTTTATTATTTAAAAAAAATTCTGACAGTGCTGCAGATATCTAATATAACTGCACGCTGCAATTGAATGTAGATCTTTTTATCCAGTTTTAATTCTTTTAATGCATCATGCAATGTTAATGGAATGATGCCGGTAGCAGATATCACAATAAGAATTATACGTATTTTTTTTTTGTTTCAAAGTTGTTCAATTTTTATAGATAAATTTGTATACTTAGTAATTTTTTCTGTGTATGATTTTTGTAAATTGTTTGTACTCGGAATTGTAATATTATTCAAAAATGTATCTTTGTTAATTTTATCAACAAACGTTATTTTTATTTTTCAAAACTTTATCTGGTGTATATTTATAATTTGGCCTTTTATCACTTACTATAGAATTTTGAAAAACAATTTCTTGGTGAATAATTTTAGCTACATTATCATGTCTATGTTTAAATTCGGTATTTGAAATAATAGAACAACTTGATATTATGTGCTGAATATTTTTGTTATAAGTTTTGCACTTTTTACATTTGTCATTTTGGGTTCTGTCTTTGATAATAAATTTTTGATAATTTTTAGTTTTATTCACTTGATCTTAAATAGCTATTAGAAATCTTTCAGTTTTAGAGAAGAGTGCTCCACATGTTAACCAAGCGTTTGATGCGGTAAAATCCACATAAGTTTGGATTAGTTCTTGCAAATGTTTGCCATGTAATGCTTTCTCTTTCCAAGATTCTATTTTTTCATCAATTGTTGTAATTCTAAATTCTATTAGGTTAGCCATATTTAATAGTGTGTAGTTTTTCTCAGCATTGATTATAGTTTGATGTAGTTCTAATGTTTCTATTTTGTTATAAAAATATTTTTAAATTTTTATTTTTTGTTTGTTATGCATATTTTGGTTATCAATTATACCTCTACCACCACTTTTTCTTGGTAATGTTAATCTTTCTGTTGCTGATCTAGGATGATGAAAGTTTGCCAAAATTAGTAATTTATTAGTTATTTTTTCTAAATCTTCAATTTCTGTAATTGTCCAACGTATTATACCAAAAAATATTTAAGTATGGGAATTGAATAACTATTAATTGCTTTCATAATATTTTTGCCATTTAACTTAGTTTTAGTTGTTTTTTAATTCGTCTAAGATATTTTTCTGTTATGCCTTTTTTGTTTGTTTTTGATCTATTGTACATCTTTGTATACTTCATCTTCTAAAAGTCTTATTATTTCTTGGTCATTTTGTAGTTGGTAGTTAATATATAATAAATTAACGTTTACCTTTGTTAATACTTTGTGCTCTGCATTTATCAAGACCTATTTTCATGCAAATGTCAATACTAAATAGTTTGACAGTTTTTAATAAATGAGCTAGATTTTGTTGAGTCCCGCTGTATGATTTTATGTCATCCATATATATATAAGATGAGTTAAATTGCAAATAATTCTTTTGTTGTTTTTAATATTGAATTCATAAGTAGTTTTATTAAGCATATTTGAAAGAGGCTGTAATGCTAAGCAGAACCAAAATGGACTTAATGAGCCACCTTGATATATTCCTCTGTTTATCCTAATTGGATTAGTAATTACATAGTTTTTTTTTTTTTTTTTTTTAATTTTAACCACATTTTTCAATTTTATTTTTCAATTTTTTCAATGTTGCAGTATTAGTAGTACTAACTGTAATGTGCAAGTTACTTTTATTTTCTAAGTAACTTGTTTTCGTCTTTGTAAGACGCGTATGCACAAGCCCAACGATTATTTCGTTTTTCAAGATTAATATTTAATCACTTGTGTCATGTATGAATGGACATTTGTTCTAATGTTTACATGTAATTATCGCTAGGTAATTAGTCCGAAAAGTGTGAGATTTCTTAATTCTTCATTCTCAGAAGTCATTAATCTTTCAGATAGTATAAATAGTTCACCCTCTTTTTTTATAAATTTAGTTTAAACGTTGCTACGAGACCGAGTTGACTAAGTAAGTTAATTTATCTAATTTAGAATTATGTTTAAGTCTATAGTAAAGCCATACTGATGAGAAATAAATTTCGAAACGCGTATATGGATGATTTTAGACCATTTTAATATTTACATTTTGTAATTTTAAGACTGTTCGACATTGTTGCAGGTTACATTTAGTAAACTTGAGACACTGTGTGTACATTTATACGAACATGTTTTACCTGTTCTAGTGTTGCATAGTCTAGATATTAATTAATTTCCAATTCATTTTTCCTTTTATCTATAATTTATTTTCAAAATACTTCTTTTTTGTTTAATTTTAATTTTATTATTATTATTATTATTTATTTATTTATTTATTTATTTTTATTTTTTTTTTAATTTTAACCACATTTTTCAATTTTATTCATTTTTCAATGTTGCAGTATTAGTAGTACTAACTGTAATGTGCAAGTTACTTTTATTTTCTAAGTAACTTGTTTTCGTCTTTGTAAGACGCGTATGCACAAGCCCAACGATTATTTCGTTTTTCAAGATTAATATTTTTAATAATTATATCAATTTTATAAATTTTAAGAATTTCAAGAAGCCATGTATGAGGTACTGAGTCAAAAGTTTTACAGTAGTCAATGTATGCAGTGTAATTTTTTTTCAATTTATTATATTTTATTTATAACATTTCCTTTCCGTGGTCTTTCGCATCTTGTCAATAATTAGTCACCACAATTGGCCCTGTGGTGTGAAGAGTGTGTTCTCGTTCATATTTGTTTTATGTTTAATTTGAGAGCTTAATTATTTTGTTTGTTTATTTATTAGTTATTTTAATTTAACATGACAATTTATTGCAATTAATGTAAGGAATTAATCCACACTAACTCTGTGGTTTCTTCATTTAAGTGTACCAGTTGTAGTTTATAAGCACATGCTGCTTGCATCTCATCGGATAAGGATATACTTCAAAATAATTAGAAAAGAAACAAGAATTTTTATGCAAGTTATGTATACCCAATCAAGATTATTGCACTACTTCGGCAATGTAAGCATCGTTTAAAAGTTATTTTGTTCCTTTTTAACACAAAGTAATGGATAATTTTAATGGCATTTGATGCAATCAATTCTAAAGCAAGCGAGATAGAAAAGGAAAATGAAATATTAAAATCTGAGCTTAACCAAATTAAGAAAAGTAACCTTGGCAATCAAGAAAATATTATTGAAGAAATGGAAGATTGTAGAATGAGAAGTAAAAACTTAATGTTATTTAAAATAAATGAATCAACATTGCCAAATGCAATGGAAAGAATTAAAAAGGACATGTTAGAGATTACGAATATTTTACTTCCCATCGGCAATATTCCTAAACCAGTGAAAGTAATTAGATTAGGTCAAGCATCTAACAAACCGCAATCTTTAAAAGCTATATTTGAGAACTTCGATGTCAATAATACAATATTAAAAAAAGACTTTACAGTCAAACAGGATCAGACAATATCTCAGAACTCCTGTTTAAAACAGTGCGAAACGAGTTTGAGGAACGAAAAAATCAAGGAGAAAATAAAAACATTTTTATTAAGTATAAAAACAACCGTCCAGTTATAATGTCTGGGAAACCGATTTTGTCAAAAAACTTAAAGAATTAAAAATATATTATCATAACGCCGGGAGAATTAAAACTAAGTTAAAAGATTTTCAAGTTAATTTAGCCAATAATAATTATAATATAATTGTTATAATTGAAACATGGCTTTCGGAAGATATAATCAATGAAGAATTGAACTTGAAAAATTATTCTATATTTAGAACAGACAGATCTACTCGGTCAAGTGTCAAGTCAGAAAGGGGAAGTGTATTAATTGCAGTACATAACAGAATTCATGCTAAAATTATTCATGATGTACACCCAGGCGTAGAACAACTGTTTGTGTCTCTAAACTTTAATAGAGAAAAATTTATTATTAGTGGTTTATATATTCCTCCTAGATCTGATAATTCAAAATATTTAATTTATTGTGAAGCTATTGAAATAATTACTGAACGATACGTTATCGCTCGGTATTTATTCTGCGGAGATATAACTTACCAGATGCTGTATGGGTAAACGATGAAATGGGAGCAAATTTGGCTACAGCAGCAAGCCACAAAACAAAAATATTAAGTGAGTGTTTTGAAATTTTTTAATTTTAATCAAATTAATACTATGCCAAACTCTCGCGGCACCTTTCTGGATTTGGTTTTTACTCGAGACAAATTTATCTCAATCTCAGCTGAAGAGGATGCAATATTTCCGTACAGCGTACACCGCGACGCCTATCAGATAATAGTAAGAAAGTGCAACAAAGAAGAACTGATGGAATTTATGGATGTCAGGCCAGATTTCAAAAACGCTAATTATCAAAAAATAAATAATTTCCTAGCTGCAACAAACTGGGATGTAATTTTTAATGTAGGTAATCCCATCTGTGATATAAACAATATAGTCAAAAAGTTTAATGATGTTATATATAAAGCAGTTCAACTTTTTGTTCCTGTGAAGCGTTTAAAACGTAGTACTTATTTAAAATGGTTTAATGGGGAGTTGATTAATCTCATTAAAGAATAAAAAATGGCGCATGCTCTTTATAAAGTTTCTAGTCAACAAACGGATTATTATCGATTTAGTGTTTTAAGGGACAAATGTAAAACTCTTGGAAAAAAGATTTATATGGAATATACTTGCAATGCTAGTCAGAAGATATGTTCAAATTCAAAATTCTTTTGGACGTACATCAACATGAAGAGAAAGACGGATGGATTTCCTAAAACTATGAAACTTTGTGATAAAATCTGTGATAATAAACAAGGTTGTGTGGACTGGTTTTCTGACTTTTTTTCAACAGTGTACGTTAATGATGTTTGTTCGGTTCCTTTATATGATAATAGTTGTAATGTAAGCTTTTCAAAATTTGTTATAAACCCGAGTGATATATTTAGAGGTATTTTAAAACTTAAAGAATCTGTGATAGTTGGGCCGGACGGCGTTCTTACTTTATTTTAAAAAAATTGATTGTACATTAACTTAACTTTTATACAAGTTGTTTATGTTATCTATTAATAATAACAAGTTTCCAGATTATTGGAAAAGAAGTTACATTACGCCTATTTTTAAATCTGGCAACAGAAGTGATGTCAGTAACTACAGAGGAGTTTGCAACTAATCGGCTATTCCTAAATTATTAGATTCCTTAATTGCGGATCAACTTAAATGGTTATGTAAAAATGTTATTACTAATAATCAACATAGTTTCATGAAAGGACGGTCAACAGCTACAAATCTCATGATCTACCAATCTAAAATTATTGAAGCTTTTGAAAATAAAACGCAAATAGATGCTATTTATACCGACTTTGCAAAAGCTTTTGATCGCGTTTGGTACAAGCCGCTGATTGCAAAACTTTTGGCGATGGGCTTTAACCCAGAAATAGTAGCTTGGTTGCAAAGTTTTTTAACTGGTCGATTGCAATGTGTTAAAACCAATAACCACATTTCAAGGGTAGTCAATGTAACTTCTGGTGTTCTTCAAGGATCACATTGTGGCCTTATTTTTGTTATTTATTAATGATTTGAATGATGTTATTGTTAATTGTAACTTTCTTTTGTATGCAGAAGATTTAAAGATTTTTTTATAATATCAGTTCAGTAAACAATTGTATTTGTGTTCAGCGTGATTTAGATGGTATTAGTAATTGGTGTGAAACAAACAGTTTATATCTAAATCTTAATAAATGCAACTGTATAACATTTAGCAGAGTAACAAATACAATACGGTATGTTTACAAAATTAATAGAATACCATTAAAATCTGTAGACAAATTATCAGATCTCGGTGTTATTTTTGATAGCAAATTAAACTTTAATAAACATATTAATTCAATCTGTTCAAAGACGAGGAAATTGATGGGATTTGTAAGCAGAACTTCTTACAAGTTAACAAGCAAAGCATGTTTAACTTTATACAATGCAGTTGTAAGATCTACACTGGAATACTGTGCGGTTATCTGGTCGTCACATCAAAGTGTAAATATACGTAAAACGTAAATTTGTAAATTTGTTTGCTTATAAAATAGGAATTAGGAAAGAAAACATCAACTATCAATCTATTGCCAGCACATATAATCTTAAATTGTTAGAAGAACGTAGAATTATAGCCAATATAAATTTTATTCAAAAACTGGTAAGCGGCAATATAGATTGTGCAGCATTGGTGAACAAACTGAATTTTAATTTTGGGCAAAGGCACAACAGGAACACATACATTTTTCGCTGTGACCAACACTCAACTAATTATGCATATAATAATCCCATATCACGGATAATGCGAGAATCAAATATTATTCAAAAGAATTCTAATTTTAATTTTTTTCAATTATCTCATAAATGTTTTAAAAGTAATTGTAAAAACATTAACCTAGGACAGTACTTTAATTTTAATTGTTAGTTTAATGTATTATTATGTTTTTAATTATAATTGTTATGTTTTTTACTTATAAATTTATATATCATGTGATATACACTATGTAGTATTATATAGTTAATGTTAATATTAGTTGTGCATTTAAAGGCAAAACTATTAATTAAAATAAAAAAAAAAAAAGAGACAATTTGCCTAACCTGTAAAAAAAATTAAAAATAATATCTTAAGATAATTAAATAAATTTATTAATTAAGTAATTTATAATTATTATATAATATTTACATACAACTGGCAAATATCAATATTTACTCTACGTTTATACTACAATTTCACCAGTAGTTTCAACACATTCATTCACTTATGACTTAGTGCTGACCAAAAGTTATTACACAAAAACAAATAATCTTCACCAACATAATCTGTAAGCATGGTTCAAAGAATAGAAAAGAATTATTCCTAAAATTACACGTGTAAAGTCATTTTATTAAAAAATTAATAAGTTTGCCGTAAATTTTATTGTTTTTTTTTTTCAATTTAAGTTTAATATTATTGATTGCTATTGTTATATATAGTATTATAAATACAAATAGCATACTAATCAAGTTATTTGAAATAAAGATTACCATATGTGTCTTATATGAGGCTGTGGAAATACACACAGTATATTTTTCAGATGTCACTAAAGGACTGGTTAAAAAAGCAATATAATTGTAATGTTCTTAAATATCTATGTTAAATATTATAATGTTTCATTTATTTTTATGTAATACTTTGTATCTTAAGTTAGAATGATTTATTTATTTTATGTAATAGTTTAGTAATCAAATACAATAAATTTAACGTTTAAAATTTGTATAACAGATACATATTTTACATTATTATAATTACAAGAGAGTAGGCAGTATGGCAGAGAAGGCTTGTACGATTACCAGCGTTAACAAAAGTTAAGCAACGTCCGCTCCGGTCACGACTTGGATGAGTAACCTACAAAGTGATGCCAAGCACGATGTAGCGTTGTTTCCAATATGGGTGCGTTATCTCGTATAGGCATTCAAACATACAAATGTCTTCTCGTCGGATAAAGTTAACCTATAATATACGTGTATTTTATTTGAAGAATATACAAATATTTTTATTATATATTAACGCATTTTTCACGTTAATTATACGTGTAATTTACACGTTTAAAATACATATAACGTGTACGTATATTACACACCAAATATACGAGATATATCCGTTTAGTCGCCGGACATTTTTCCGTATAATATACTTAAAAACTAAACAAATATTACACTTGGGTGTAATACTAAAAATAAATTTATCTTAAACGTAACTGTGTTTACTGGGTTTTACAGGTTATTGGTGTATAACTAATTGGATCTTTTGCATTTCCTTTTTTAAATATTAATGAAGTTACTCCTTGCGTGAAAAAATGCGGTACTTTTTTTGGATATTTTATAAATTGATTTATAAGTTATAATTTATAAAGAACGTTAGAATTAAAGTTGAATTTTTAAACGCAAAATTTGTCGAGTTGATACTATGTTTTTAAGCGTCTTAACAAATCCAAAAGTTTTATAAACAGCAAATATAGCTGTCGCGTCTTCCAATTTCTGTTAAATTAAAAAAAAAAATTCAAGAAAGATTTCTGTTAAAATAAAAAAAATAATTCAAGTACCTTCCGCGGGACTACAAAAAGTTTTTGCTTCAAAATTCTAGATGTAGCTTATATATGTTTTTTTAAGTCAAAATACTTTTGACAGAAATTTTTTTCTTGTTGTAAAAAAGATTAATATGCATTATTTTGACATCACCAAAAACACATATAGCATATTATTCTTTTTGGCAACTCACCGACACCGCAGAGCAAGACTTGTTATGACTCCTTCTTTAAACTATTTTCCTGCTCCTACTTACTTAACTAAAAGCAAAAAAAAAACAATCCATGTTGTGTTTTAGACTATTGTTGAAGTAAACCAAAAATCTATTTAATTTTTTGTTTGTTTTTTTGATAAGAAAAATTAATTTTTTTTACTGTACGTCATTTTACTTTTAAATGTTGGCAAGTTTTGCAATACGTTTTTCTTAAATGCAATTAAAATTTAACTTGCACCTCTAAATTCTGGTTTATTACATAAAAGATATTAAGTTTATGCGTCTGTTTAAAGACTATAATTAAATCTATAGTATTTACAAAAAACCCACATTTGTGATAAGCAATTGCTAGAGTAACACGCAAGGGTGTATGTATGAAGTTTTTTGTTAACTTTGTGATAATAATAATACTTATTATAATTCAATGTTTTTTTTATTTTATAATATTAATTTCAAAATTTTGCGTTGCATTTTTCAGTTGCATCATATAGAGTTGGGTAAAAGTTACCTATACGGATATACAAAACTCATAATAAAAGAATGATATAATAGTACAATAGGTTTAGTGTTTGTAAACTTTTTTGTAGTTAAAACTTATTGTTACAATTCTCGTAACAGAACAAATATCTATGCCTTACCCAGGGTTTGAACCTAAGACCTCTAGTACAGTAACTAGTCTTGCAACCGCTGCGCCACCGAGGTCGGCCCATTGTTTTTATACATTGTTTTACTATGTCTGTTATGTGGCAGTTAAAATTAAGTTTATTGTAAAAAAATACATTAAAATCTTTGAATTTAATAACACCTTTTATATTACAGTCAAAATTTTATTGTTATAATTTATAGTGCTTACATTACAAGTAAATGACAACATTTAAATCAAAACCGTTTTTATTACACCAGACACATACATTACATAAATTTTGTTGTAAAATTTGTTATAAAAACAGTTGTTTAATATTACAATAAGTTTGTACAATTTTATATTGTCAGCATATACAGGGTTGGGTAAGTGTATAGAAACTTCCTATTATTAACAGCATTTTTGGTTTATGTAACAAAATGACTTTTATAAAAACATTTTTAAAAATTTTAATTTATATAGTAATGTATTTTGATTTTTAATGCAAGCCTTGATTTAAGAGATATGACATCATTATCAGTTTTTTTTTTTTTAAATAGAACACATTAACCAAAAATGCAGCCAATAAATGGATCTTTCTATATTATGAAGCATACGAACGAAAGCTTTTGATATGTTGGTATAAATGACATGTGTTTGATTTTTTTGTTTCATGTTTGCATATTTCTTACATAATAATTATTAAATTTGTCAATGACAATTTTTTTTTAAATAAATTTATGTTGTTGCGGATAGACCTGCAAATATATTTTGCCATACATTTATTTGGAGATAAGACATTCAAGTAGTTTTAAAAAATTGGATAAAAGCAAAAGAAGGCCTATAGTTTTACATATTTTTATCTATTTAGGAAATTCTATTTTTTTATATTAGAGCGAAAATGTATGTGAGAGGTTTGGCAAAAACAACAAAAAAAAATCATTTACTAAAAAATTGGGTAAGTTGTCAGTGTCCATAGTATGTCTTGATTTTTCTACATTTGATTAAAAACCATGTATTCAGTTACAAAATAATTACCCAGACATCATGTCATGTCATTGATATGTTCTCGTGTTAGAATGGTTTACATGTTAATATTATTAAAATGCTTCTAAAATTGGTTAATAATATTTTGACCTGATTGCAAAGTTGCATCTCCATATTTCATTACATTTATCAACTTACGTTAAATTTTAAAAAATTTGTTTTGATATCATTTAGTAAAAGTGCAGTTGTGGAAAGATATTATTATGTTAGTAATAGAAAGTTAAGGTTGCAATCAACTGATAGAGATCTGGGTGCTATCTTTGATAAGAACCTTACATTTACTAAGCATATTAATTTAACATGCAATAGTACAATGAAAAAATTAGGATTCATTAACTGTTTTAGTAAAAATTTTAAATAAGCACAATCAAAACTCTTTATATGTCATTGGTGCGATTCAAATTAGAATACGCCACTTTGGTAGTCACCATTTTAAAACAATAATTTACAGTTAATTTTGCAGTTAAAACAAATACAAAATAAATTTTTACTTATTGTGTTTTATCGGTTGAGCTATACTCGGGAGAATTATAGTCGTACTAATATGCTTACTAAATTAAACATCGGATCTCTACACACTAGACAAATTGTTACTGATTTATGCCTTTTACATAGATTGATTAATGGGAACCTTGACTGTCCTTATCTACTTATTTAATTAAATTTTGCAATTCTACATAATTATAGTACCAGGTAAGGTTATGGTTATAGTGGATGCGTATTCTGACGAAATGGCGTTCTGACAAATTTGTCCGAAGACGCGCGAATACGGCTATGGTTATAGTAGATGCGTATTCTGTCGAATTTGTTTGAAATGATGTTCAGAAATGGGTCATTAGTAAATGCATATTTACTGTTTTTACTCATTGTATTGCAACATATACAAGATAGATGACCATCGATGATTTATATTGTTTGAAAAGTCCTTTATTAAAAATTTTACTGTTATCCAAAAAAACTGAATACGTAAACAAACTGTTTGCATCTAAAAAATTAAATAAAGAATACTATACGTTATTTCAAGATCTTTTGAGCTAACCAATAAGTTTGCAGAACATTTTAGAATGTCACCAGAGACATTTTTCTACATTCACAACGGAATTAAAAAAAAAATAACTCCAAACAATCAAATTTTTGTTAGTGCATACCAGCAGAAGAGAAACTGGCGCTAACTTTGAAGTAAAAACATACTACATTTTTTCAATTTTTATTTTATTTAAGACTACAAAATAAGAAAAGCAAAAACTAGTATTATTTATGATCTATTAATTATTATTAAAGTTGTGTGTAGAGAAATATAAAAGTAGGCCTTCAGATGCGTTATGTTAGATTGCATTTTTATCACAACTTGGCTGAGGTGCAGTTGTCAATACCGTCAGTTGTGTTGGTGAGGGAAAATAACTTTCTCAAAAGTGACGCGATGAATTTCCTGTGACAGGGTTACTGTAATATCATGTATGTTGTGATCTTGAAGAGGAGCTACCATAGTCTGGTTGACGTTGTTGTCCAACAGTCTCTTTATCACAAATACTTGTTGCAACTTTGTTTGCACGAATAATTTTCTTTCTTCCGGAACTTTTCTGAGATACGGTAACAAACTCATCATAAAATGATAATCAGCACCTTTTTTGTTTTTTTCCTTATTTGACAGTTAAATTTTTTGTCTAAACTGTTCTAGCTTGTGTTGCTCGATAATTAATAGTTTTTCAATAACATTTGTTTTTGTATTTTTAGTTTGTTTTGCTTGAGAATTTTCAAAGATACTATTATTTTCTGATTGCGCAACCTTTCTTTGAGATTTACGTGATTCATCTTGAATAGAGTTTGTTTCAATGTTGTGTTTCATTCTCCCGAACACTGCTATGCAGTTTTCTAGACATAAATCAATCTTTCAAAAACATCGTACTTTTAAAATATAGCCATGTTGATTCTTTAGCTGCCTCTTCTTCTTGGCCTGATTGTTTCTTCGGAAGTTTATTCCATTCCTTACGAAAGGTGTCTTGCTACTTATTTCTGACTGCTTCCACTAAAAAATAAAAATAAAAACATTTATGGGTGATTAACAATAATATCGATAAACACATTCTTAGTAAATGTAAATCGTCCAATATAATAGGTTTTAGTGTGTAATTAAGTTATCTAACTAATAAAAATCAATGATTCCATTATATACGTATACATTTTTTTATTACAGATTTTTTCCTACTGAGATGTCATTTAGGGCACTCAGTTTTTCAAAAGTGCCATACGACAAATAGTTTATGAAACATGTCTTGCAATATAGAATTTTTTTCATAATAAACATATAGCTCAACCTACAACGGATCATTTCAAAACCATTGCAAGTGACTACTTTAGAAAATAGAATCTTTCTAATTGTGTTGGAAGCATTGACGGGAAACACATTCAAATTACTACACTATAACTATAAACAATATTTTATTCCATTGTGTTACAAGGTAAAGCTGATGCAAAATATAAGTTCATCACTATTGATGTCGGTGCTTACGGAAAACAAAGTGATGGAGGAATATTTTCTTTTTTAAATGTGTATAAACACTTGGAAGAAAACTATTTTAATATGCTAAATAATAAAAACATTCCATTAACTAACATTTGAGCTCTATTTGTATTGTTAGGTGATGAAGCCTATCCGTTGAAATTCTATTTAATAAAACCATACTCTAGACAAAATCTTGCCAGTAAAAAACAGGTTTTCAATTTTAAGTTATCTAGAGCATTTGAAAGGATATTGGTTCCGGAAAACGTTGACATTTTAGTAAAATGCGTCTGTTTACTGCATAACATCGTTATAGACAAGGAAGGTTTTCCTACATCTCATAAAAATATCAGTACATCCGAAAAAAACATGCTTGTAACAAGACGTTACAATCATCATGGAAAGACAGCAAATCAATTACGAGAAAACTCCAAAAATTACTTTGTCAGTCCAGCAGGTAAAGTGCAGTTTGAATAGAATATTTTAAATTAAACAGTATGTCATGTGCTAATAATAATATGTAATTATCACAATAATAAAATGTAAAATTTTACAAATACGAAAATAAATATACTTACAATTGTTGTCCATTTCTTGAGAAGTTTATTCCCACTTCTGACGGGCTAGGTCTCTGTTGTGGTAAGTTTTGCCTTTCATATCCCACAAAGATTTATTTTCGAAAACTAAATTCATTAATTTTTTAATATCCATTGCATATAAATCGGACTAACTTGTGCAAAAAGTTAAACTAGTTTGAACCTGTTCTGACAAGTTTGTGCGGTATCTGCCGAACAATACGCATGCAGTATAACTACGCCCATTAAATATTTATTGTTTGATTTATTTGCGCGTTTTTGGACAAATTCGTCAGAACGCCAGTTTGTCAGAAAACGCATTCACTATAACCATAACCTAAAACATTCAGGTTAGCTTTCCACAGTAGAAATTATGGCAAACATGCGCTAATGTGTAGAATAATGCGCTATTATAATTTAGTTTTTTGTCATGGAGATGTAAATATTAATATCTTTAACTCTCTTTTGTATTTATTTTGTAATCAAATAGCTAGAATAAATGTATCACACTTTGAAGACCATTAATAGAATCTTAGCAATTTTCTTATTTTTTAATTTTTTTATGGCTTTAACCTTATCTGAAAAACAGATATTACTTGTTAAACTAAGCAAAGGCAGAGTAAAAAAGAAAGTATATTCAAGGCAGCACTTGCAAACTATGGGAATGAAGAACTGCATACTTATGCATATAAAAAAAAAAACTTGTCTGTTTTAATTTATTCAAGAAGCGAACTACACTGCCAAGTATTACTGATGTATTCAACAAATCAAGTTTATCCAACAGGGCTGTGGCTGGAGCTAGAAACAAAATATTCCTGGTACTGTAAAATGCAGCCCACAAGCAAACCTCCTTTAACATGCATCGTTACAATGCTTTTACTAAATTGATTTTGAATGCTAAACCAGACTTATCTGCGCTGCCGCCCACAGAAGGAGCAGCAATGCAGCATGTTTTTTGTGTATACCACTAAATCCAATTTTGGCTAGAAAGCAAACTTTCTTTAGAACAGTAGAGTTTACTAGACCTATAACCAAAAATCAGGTAAGATTGCACTTTTTTATTCTTTACTGGTTATGTGCAACTTAGCAGTGGAAATCAATAATATTCATACATTGTTTTACTGCTATCTTGTTTCTTGTTAGAGTTCATATTTGTGTGACGGTTTTTTTAGACAATCATTTTATTGTTACCTGTTCTAAATTTTAGGCAGCAAGTGTGTCTGGCTGTAATATTGCATTTATATTGTTTGTGAGCAACAAGATTTTGTAAAAAACGCAATCAGGATTTTACTTTTGTAGATTAACCTAGAACAAACCTTGCACTACTTTTAAATATTTCTAAAGTGTGGAATTCTAATCTTATTAACAAACTTTATTGTATAAGTTTTGTTTAAGCATCTGATTTATTATTTCTTTAACTTTGACTTCAAAGTTATAAATGTTGGCATTTTTTAAGGTTTTAAGCTTTTGCTAATTTTATTTTTGATTAACAATAATTAATTTTTTTAATTAATCAAAAGTTATATTTGTAAAATTTATATCAACAATTATAGGTTAGATTTTGTAGCATCTGTAAACTAAATCTATTTGTATTTTTAATTTGTCTGCAATATGTCTTTTTGGGATACAATTTTACATTTTGTTTTAAACAAACATCTTGTTGTTAGTATCTATAAAGCTAAACTTTATCATCAAATTCAAAACATTTTATAAAATATAAAACCTATATACGCCAACACAAGATTAGTCAAAAATACCAAAACCCTTAAATAGTCATCAAAGATTTATTTGTAAAAACCATTTTTTATAAAACGCATAATTGTTAAGATGTAAGCAACTGATCAAACCTTCCACAAACATATACATTTATTTGAACCAAACAAAAAACTAAAAAACAAAACAATTAAATAGTACTTATGTTTATTAAATTTTATTCAAATTTCTGATCATAATAAGTCCCGTTTCTAATTTATGTTTAAGTATTCTGAAACTATCATTTTATTCATTATATTATATCATTTCTTTCCTTATAGGCATCTAAAATCAAAAGTTTATACCAATAAGTCACAAAATATATACGACTTAAAAGCAGAGAATAATTAAAAATATTAGTATAGAGTATTCTTCTTCTTCTTCGTAACATCGTGTCCGATGTGTATTGGTTATATTGACTAATCCTCTTTACCGCGCCAGTTTTGTAAGTTGTTTGCTCTGTTCTGTTTGAAGTATTACTGATAAACATTTAGGAAAATGTTTAAGTGAAGTTATTAAAAAGTTGGAGGGGGGGGGGGCATTGATAAGCCGCTCTGAAATTGCAGTAAACATTTAGTTTAATTGATTTGTTTTTGATTTTGTTTTTTTTATCCGTTTAGTTAAAATAAATGTGTAAAAAATAATCTTAATTTTTTTTGATAAATTATTATTTATAACTCAAAAACAATGCATTTTAAAATGTAATAGGTTTAATTAAACTCGGATATAAAAATTAAGTTTATAGCAAAATTGCTGGCGTTTGCCTAGACGGGTTGTTACTACTTGTACGTGTTCTTTTATAACCTTAATAGTATACAAACTAAGTGATTAGTTAACTTTACTTCTGATTAGTCATTTGACTAATTAACTAATTCCAATCTTTAAATGGCAACGTAGACCGTCCATAATTACAATTACTCAGTTATCTACTGTTATAGAAAAGTTATAGGCTTGTAGTTAAGTTAAGTAGTATCCAATTCTGTCTAAATTAATTTTGTAAATATTTAAAACCAAGTTACACAGTGCGAGCTAGCCTAGTCAGTTACTGCATACAAGTTACTATCTCTTTTCTTTATCGTATGATGGAGTTAAATTATTATTTCTTTATAAGTCACAGAAAGTTAAGCTTTTTTTCAGAACCAAAAGAGCAACCACTAAGGTAAAATCAGTATTGTTGTGATAAGACAGTGACTAATCTTAATACTTATGATTTTTGTAAATAAATGTACCCTGGTCATCATCACCTTATCTGTTCTAATGTTTACTTGTGTTCTGTGTAGTTATCAATTGCAGGTAGGTACCTACCAAATTAAACTCCACTTATATTTAAATAAACCTGTTAAAATGTGATTTAAGGTGTTTTGTAATTGGTTTTCATTTCCGTACCTATCTAAACCTCTAGTGTGGTGACTTCTAAGGCAAATTAAATAACTCTATAGTCACGGCTGGCAGCTAATCTAGCCGCCTTTTAGTAAAGAGCGTCACAAGTTGGCGCTTAAACAGCGTGTTTTTGTGTAATTTTATATAATACAAAATTTTTTTGGCCAAAACACGCCAATTTTACCGTAGTCCAACTCAGCCTGGATCTACAATGCCGCACGCGAGACTTTGTTGGAACAGTTGCATTTGTTCTAGTTTTCTATTAAGGGTTTTATAAAGGAACATAAGGTATGTCTGCGTAAATTTTTAAAGACGGAACCACATCTATAAATGTCGTTTTACAAACACTAGAAGTTAAAATTTTTAATAAGTAACTGATCAATACAAAATTCCTCAAAACTTTATTTAACTTTATGTTTTTTTGTCAATTTGCAAATTAATTGAGACAACACTGTTACTTGAGAGTCTTTAACAAGAAAAACTACAAAAAATCTATTTTTTTCTGCCGCCCTTGATTGTTCTAGACCCATTCTTTCAATTAGAGAATTTGATAGTATATATTTGTATTTATTATTTATTATTTATTTAAACTTTTTACGGCTATTTTACATTGCCACAGTAAGTCTACGACTTGTTTAAAGTGGTTTGATGGGACCAACAGCTTAAAACGTGACTTCCGAACCACGCTGGTGGATAAAGAGCAAGTTATCATTTCAGTCATATTTCGGGGATCGAACCCCGGACTGCTTGCATGATATTCAAAGGCAGTTAAAGACCAGAACTACGGACAAGAAAGTCACACCAGATTAACATGTCAAAAATTTTTGGTTAAGTTTTGCTCATACTGTAAACTTCTACTAGGTACCTGATCAAAATCGATTAGATTATTTTTACGACAACTCACTTTTCAACACACTTTTATTTCTATAAATAAAAAAAATCTAGTGACCACTGAAAAAAACCAGAAACTTTATACACAACAGTGCTATCATTTCTACTATAAATAATGTTCTGGATTGTTGAGAAGCGGTAATTCATAAATGTGCTTAGCAAGAAAAACAATGCCGCAATTTACCCTGATTATCTTTCACCAAATCTAAAAATAGGAACCCAATCAAACAACGTCAACGACTCCAGAATCTCTAATAAAATGTTGGCGAAAGGCTTTATAGAACTTTTTAACAGTCCGTGGAATAAACGGATATCTACGTTTTTGAATTAATTTCCGCAAGGTCAACAAGATGTTTATTATAGACGCATACAACTTACCATTCAGTAATGAGATTCTAGATAAATTACAAATTTTTTTACACTGTGCTTTTAAAGTGGGTATTGACAAATCCCATTAACGCTTGTGAATAAATCCTTAACCACCTTTACTATTCTTTTAATTTACGGTTATACCGTTTGGGTTGCATTTTGCCCCAGCCACGTAACAAATAATCGAACCCAAAGTGGAATTTAGGACATTTGCTTACTTCAACAATATTATTGTCTTGAGTAAAGGCAGAGCAATCTGAGCAATTTCTGAAAAGTTCTGAATTGACTACGATCTGCTAAACTAAAACTAAATTTAAATAAATATGAGTTTTGCGGTATTTATTACAAATGTGGGGTACACACTAACCCCGTCAAAGTGGCCGCAATACTACTACGCATTTACTCTGATCTTAGAAAGAAAAGCAAGAAAACCAGTACAAACAAACTAAAATTTTCTCTAACCCGATCCAAGTCAGATCTGATTTCTAGCACCTATTTTTTTTGCAAACAGAGGTTTTTTTTTTATTACAATGCAAGAGCTGCATTGTTAAAAAGAATGAAAGGGTATGGTCTGGTAATAACTTATGCAAGTAGAACGTAAAACCAGGCTAAGGGAAATTATATATAATAAACACTTATTACTTTTTAAGTTATTTACCTTATAACTTGGACAAGGTACTTAATGTCATTTGTTACAAAACTGACAATAACTCACACAATATAACCAATCCAAATAAGAATTCACTACAGCTATCGCAAAATATTAAAATGAGCAAAAGTTATAAAATTATAATTTTGTGTCCAAAGTCAATTTAAGTTGTAACAAATACATATTTCATATTTTTTTTAAATTGTCAAGTCTGCTCGCGCTTACAACATGAGTTTATTTTTCTCGTTACAACTTAAAAGTTGTTTAAACATTTTTTTATGAACATTTACATAAAAAATATTTTTTTTTTTTTTTTAAATCTTTTTTGAAACTACGCACATGTAAAGCTTGTATATGAACTGTATATACTATTTTATATACAAATAAAAGACAACCAATCTTAACAATTGTGTATTTTTTAGTGTGCATTGCAATACTCTGGTGTTTTTTTAATACATTAGTATTAATGTTTTGTTGGTCTAGTTTTTTTTTTTTTTTCTTATGTAATAACTTACTTTTTTTTAATTAATTGTTTTTATCTACATTTCTACTACGTTATCCGTAATTTTTATAACTGCAGTCTAATCATTGCAAACTAAAAATTGAATACTCAAATAAAATTCTAACAGCTTTATTTTAATTTTCAATTATTTATTATTTATAAAAATAAATTAAAAATAACGTTTTTGACATAATTAAATTATATTTGATTTACATGATACATAAAAAATAAATGAATATTTACTGTTAAAAGTTAAATTAAGTGCCATATTTTATTTTTACTACTTTTTATTTAAAATTAACAATAATTGGATAATAACAACAAATTAACATTAATTTGTTTGGATCAATTTATTTTTGATTGGATAATTTTACACAAACATATATATCAGTCTAAACGCATTTATATTCAAATGGTCACTACAAAAACTAGAATTTGATATAGTCTAGACGCCGTTTTCTGCGTATAGTGCAATTAACATATTTTCTGATTAATAAAATATTAATGGGACATTAAAAACTGATCAGTTCGATCAGATATCGAATTAATTGATGCTGCAAGAAAAACAGATAACTGTTTACTTAGTGCATGCACATTATCCAAGCAAATTGCGCATTAATGTAAATATAGCGACCATATAAATAATTCATTAGTAATTACCATTAAAATAATTAGTAACTATATGTAAACCATGGAAAAAATGTACTAATTTAGTTTGCTTTATATTTTTCATTTACAATAACATGTGTCAATAATAATTATGCGCCTACGGTATAGATATTATAAAAATTTTAAATAATTTATTATGCTAATGTATGCAAAGTTTTCCGTAAAATATGCGAATAAGCGAAAATGATGTAACAATTTAGATTATATTCTATAATATGTAATATTGCGGACAATTTTTATCTTTTTTATTGAATGGTCTATAATTATTTATTAAAGTTATTGAAGTTATGATGGCTCATTATATTGCAGCATTAATAAGTAACTATATACATAATTATTAGTAATTCTTGGTACCAAACCAAGTTAATTATTAAATGTTAGAATATCTGACCCCGGAAGTTTTTCTAAATATATATTTTTTTTTAATTTGGGCCATCCTTTTTGTTTAAAGTGTAATGTGCTGTTAATGTCTCTTTGATTTTACAATAAATTTATCCATTATTGTAAGAAACTTATAAATTAAATAATAATAAACAAGGTTGTTTAAATTTATTTTTTTATGGATGTCAAATACCATTTACTTCATAATGTTGAAAAAAATGCAGTCTAAATTAAAATATTTTATATTTAATGTCAACAATTGTATTTACCATCTAATTATTTTAACTAAAACTTGGGTTTATCGGAATATTTTTGTGATTAAAATTGATCAACTTCAAATTCTTGCTATAAGGAGATTATAATCTCAATGTTAAATAATTAATCTACTAAGATTACAATATATTGATTTACAAACAGTAAGTTTGTGTTTGTCATAAACTCATACACAAACAGTCACTCTATTTATTAAACTCAAATAGTGTTAGACAATACTTTACTTAACAATAGTATACAGTGTGTTTCTAAAATGACGTCAATGCTCTTGAAATCCAAATTAGTAGGGCAAAATAAATCTAAAATTTAGAGTTAACATTTTTTGAATTAAATAATCATACTGATGAGATTTGTAGAACCAAAACATTTCTCCATGCTTGATCCTTGGCCGCTGTTATTGTTAGATTAAGTTTGAATAAATTATTTATTAATTTTTTGAATTTCACTTGTTACCTTTTAGAACAATCAATACAATACAAGAACGTACAAAACAATATAATAAAAATTATTGAGTCATACTGACCAGAAATAATATAGTTTGTTTTTTTTTTTTCATTTTTGTGTATAAAATGGAACAATTTTACAGTAGTTAATAAAAATTATGTTAATATGCTGAAAATATTAAGTGTAAAAAAAAATTTTGGGGTTATTTGAAAAAAGTTTACAACAAATCTGCTGTCGGAACTAATGCATTCACGCATTAGTTGCGTTAATTGACGAAGACATGCTGCTGAAGTTTGTTCTTTATATTAAATTGTGTCAATAGTTGCTTTTTTGTTTTTTTAGTTAATAAGTGAAAAAAGGTTACTATTAATTTTTAATATGTTTTGAGCTACTGAATTGGATTTTAAAAACACAAGCGTCACTTTTGAGATTTTGGTGTTATTAAACATGCTAATTATAAAGAACTTAACCAATTTTTACATACAAATTTTAAATAACAGTAATTTAGATACTGTTATTCAAACACCTTAACACCTTCGGGTATATTAACGTTTTTGATTATATATATATATATATATATATATATATTTAAACATTCTATCATTATTTGAAAAAAAGCTATAAGTGTGTTTATATCATCTTAATTTTTATTATCTCAAACATACCGGCGAGAAAATAGCAATAAGTTTTAATAGGTTTCAGCAATAAAATAAAACATAATACTTTAGTGTGAATTCATAATTAAAACTAAAACCTTATCAGTGCATTGGATTCAGAAAAGCACGCTGAGGTTATGCCGTATGCCAGATTTAATTAAAAGCCAGTAGTTTTTTAATTATTAATTAGATTACAAAAATACGTAAAAAAATAGTTATAACGCCCTAGCTCGTTTAATAATTAAGTAATTAAGGATTACATTGCAGATTCTGAAAGAGAATTTTACGCTGAGGTTATGCCGTATGTTGCATAAAATGAGGAACGCTTTGATTATTAATTATTTAATAGTTTATAGAAAGCAATTTTTAGCATTTCTTGATTTTATATATACATATTTCTCGAAGGTCAGTAGGAAAGCCATAAATTATCGATACCGATTACGGCTGTCATGATAATATATTTAACGAGTGCAACAAAAAAACCTTTATAGAATAAACGAGACCGAACTTATAGTACTCAATAAAATAAAACATAATTAACAAATTAAAATTATGAAATTGATAAATTAAATTCACAAATATGTTGGGTTTTATTTTGAAATATCATAACTAATTAGAGTATTGAAGTATTAATTGTTAGGATCAAATTTAAAAAAAAACTATTTAATAAGCTTTGCATAAGAAAAGTTTTTTGTCCTTAAACTTTGTGGAGTTTATTGAACATAATGGTTTACCCAAATTTCACTTTGGTTAATGAGAACCGCTAATTAGTTAACTAATTAACTCTTATTAAGCGATGCATAAAAAAAGTAAAACAGTACATAACCTCATTGAAGTCCATAGAATACAACGATTTACTCAAATTTCACTTTCGTTAATTAGAACCGCTGATAATTAAATAATTAGTAAAATAATTAATCTTATTAAGCGATTCATAAAAAAAAGAAAACAGTGCATAACTTCAGTGAAATCCATAGAATACAACGATTCACTCAAATTTTACTTTCGCTAATTAGAACCGCTAATAATTAATTAATTAGTAAACTAATTAATCTTATTAAGCGATGCATAAAAAAAGTAAAACAGTGCATAACTTCAGTGAAGTCCATAGAATACAACGATTCACTCAAATTTCACTTTCGCTAATTAAAACCGCTGATATTAACTAATTAGTAAACTAATTAATCTTATTAAGCGATGCATAAAAAAAGTAAAACAGTGCATAACTTCAGTGAAGTCCATAGAATACAACGATTCACTCAAATTTTACTTTCGCTAATTAGAACCGCTGATATTAACTAATTAGTAAACTAATTAATCTTATTAAGCGATGCATAAAAAAAGTAAAACAGTGCATAACTTCAGTGAAGTCCATAGAATACAACGATTCACTCAAATTTTACTTTCGCTAATTAGAACCGCTGATATTAACTAATTAGTAAACTAATTAATCTTATTAAGCGATGCATAAAAAAAGTAAAACAGTGCATAACTTCAGTGAAGTCCATAGAATACAACGATTTACTCAAATTTCACTTTCTCTAATTAGAACCGCTGATAATTAATTAATTAGTAAACTAATTAATCTTATTAAGCGATGCATAAAAAAAGTAAAACAGTGCATAACTTCAGTGAAGTCCATAGAATACAACGATTCACTCAAATTTCACTTTTGCTAATTAGAACCGCTGATAATTAACTAATTAGTAAACTAATTAATCTTATTAAACGATTCATAAAAAAAGTAAAACAGAACATAACCTCAGTGAAGTCCATAGATAACAACGATTCACTCAAATTTCACTTTCGATAATTAGAACCGCTGATAATTAACTAATTAGTAAAATAATTAATCTTATTAAGCGATTCATAAAAAAAGTAAAACAGTGCATAACTTCAGTGAAATCCATAGAATACAACGATTTACTCAAATTTCACTTTCGCTAATTAGAACCGCTGATAATTAACTAATTAGTAAAATAATTAATCTTATTAAGCGATTCATAAAAAAAGTAAAACTTCAGTGAAGTCCATAGAATACAACGATTCACTCAAATTTCACTTTCGCTAATTAGAACCGCTGATATTAACTAATTAGTAAACTAATTAATCTTATTAAGCAATGCATACAAAAAGTAAAACAGTGCATAACTTCAGTGAAGTCCATAGAATACAACGATTCACTCAAATTTCACTTTCGCTAATTAGAACCGCTGATAATTAACTAATTAGTAAAATAATTAATCTTATTAAGCGATTCATAAAAAAAGTAAAACAGTGCATAACTTCAGTGAAGTCCATAGAATACAACAATTCACTCAAATTTCACTTTCGCTAATTAGAACCGCTGATATTAACTAATTAGTAAACTGATTAATCTTATTAAGCAATGCATACAAAAAGTAAAACAGTGCATAACTTCAGTGAAGTCCATAGAATACAACGATTCACTCAAATTTCACTTTCGCTAATTAGAACCGCTGATAATTAATTAATTAGTAAACTAATTAATCTTATTAAGCGGTGCATAAAAAAAGTAAAACAGTGCATAACTTCAGTGAAGTCCATAGAATACAACGATTCACTCAAATTTTACTTTTGCAAATTAGAACCGCTGATATTAACTAATTAGTAAACTAATTAATCTAATTAAACAATTCATAAAAAAAGTAAAACAGAACATAACCTCAGTGAAGTCCATAGAATACAACGATTCACTCAAATTTCACTTTCGCTAATTAGAACTGCTGATATTAACTAATTAGTAAACTAATTAATCTTATTAAGCGATGCATAAAAAAAGTAAAACAGTGCATAACTTCAGTGAAGTCCATAGAATACAACGATTCACTCAAATTTCACTTTCGCTAATTAGAACCGCTGATAATTAATTAATTAGTAAACTAATTAATCTTATTAAGCGATGCATAAAAAAAGTAAAACAGCGCATAACTTCAGTGAAAACCATAGAATACAACGATTCACTCAAATTTCACTTTCGCTAATTAGAACCGCTGATAATTAATTAATTAGTAAACTAATTAATCTTATTAAACAATGCATAAAATAAGTAAAACAGCGCATAACTTCAGTGAAAACCATAGAATACAACAATTCACTCAAATTTCACTTTCGCTAATTAGAACCGCTGATATTAACTAATTAGTAAACTAATTAATCTTATTAAGCGATGCATAAAAAAAGTAAAACAGTGCATAACTTCAGTGAAGTCCATAGAATACAACGATTCACTCAAATTTTACTTTCGCTAATTAGAACCGCTGATATTAACTAATTAGTAAACTAATTAATCTTATTAAACGATGCATAAAAAAAGTAAAACAGTGCATAACTTCAGTGAAGTCCATAGTATACAACGATTCACTCAAATTTCACTTTCGCTAATTAGAACCGCTGATATTAACTAATTAGTAAACTAATTAATCTTATTAAGCGATGCATAAAAAAAGTAAAACAGTGCATAACTTCAGTGAAGTCCATAGAATACAACAATTCACTCAAATTTCACTTTCGCTAATTAGAACCGCTGATATTAACTAATTAGTAAACTGATTAATCTTATTAAGCAATGCATACAAAAAGTAAAACAGTGCATAACTTCAGTGAAGTCCATAGAATACAACGATTCACTCAAATTTCACTTTCGCTAATTAGAACCGCTGATAAATAATTAATTAGTAAACTAATTAATCTTATTAAGCGGTGCATAAAAAAAGTAAAACAGTGCATAACTTCAGTGAAGTCCATAGAATACAACGATTCACTCAAATTTTACTTTTGCAAATTAGAACCGCTGATATTAACTAATTAGTAAACTAATTAATCTAATTAAACAATTCATAAAAAAAGTAAAACAGAACATAACCTCAGTGAAGTCCATAGAATACAACGATTCACTCAAATTTCACTTTCGCTAATTAGAACCGCTGATATTAACTAATTAGTAAACTAATTAATCTTATTAAGCGATGCATAAAAAAAGTAAAACAGTGCATAACTTCAGTGAAGTCCATAGAATACAACGATTCACTCAAATTTCACTTTCGCTAATTAGAACCGCTGATAATTAATTAATTAGTAAACTAATTAATCTTATTAAGCGATGCATAAAAAAAGTAAAACAGCGCATAACTTCAGTGAAAACCATAGAATACAACGATTCACTCAAATTTCACTTTCGCTAATTAGAACCGCTGATAATTAATTAATTAGTAAACTAATTAATCTTATTAAACAATGCATAAAATAAGTAAAACAGCGCATAACTTCAGTGAAAACCATAGAATACAACAATTCACTCAAATTTCACTTTCGCTAATTAGAACCGCTGATATTAACTAATTAGTAAACTAATTAATCTTATTAAGCGATGCATAAAAAAAGTAAAACAGTGCATAACTTCAGTGAAGTCCATAGAATACAACGATTCACTCAAATTTTACTTTCGCTAATTAGAACCGCTGATATTAACTAATTAGTAAACTAATTAATCTTATTAAACGATGCATAAAAAAAGTAAAACAGTGCATAACTTCAGTGAAGTCCATAGTATACAACGATTCACTCAAATTTCACTTTCGCTAATTAGAACCGCTGATATTAACTAATTAGTAAACTAATTAATCTTATTAAGCGATGCATAAAAAAAGTAAAACAGTGCATAACTTCAGTAAAGTCCATAGAATACAACGATTCACTCAAATTTCACTTTCGCTAATTAGAACTGCTGATAATTAATTAATTAGTAAACTAATTAATCTTATTAAACGATGCATAAAAAAAGTAAAACAGTGCATAACTTCAGTGAAGTCCATAGTATACAACGATTCACTCAAATTTCACTTTCGCTAATTAGAACCGCTGATATTAACTAATTAGTAAACTAATTAATCTTATTAAGCGATGCATAAAAAAAGTAAAACAGTGCATAACTTCAGTAAAGTCCATAGAATACAACGATTCACTCAAATTTCACTTTCGTTAATTAGAACCGCTGATAATTAACTAATTAGTAAAATAATTAATCTTATTAAGCGATTCATAAAAAAAAGAAAACAGTGCATAACTTCAGTGAAATCCATAGAATACAACGATTCACTCAAATTTTACTTTCGCTAATTAGAACCGCTAATAATTAATTAATTAGTAAACTAATTAATCTTATTAAGCGATGCATAAAAAAAGTAAAACAGTGCATAACTTCAGTGAAGTCCATAGAATACAACGATTCACTCAAATTTTACTTTCGCTAATTAGAACCGCTGATAATTAACTAATTAGTAAACTAATTAATCTTATTAAACGATTCATAAAAAAAGTAAAACAGAACATAACCTCAGTGAAGTCCATAGATAACAACGATTCACTCAAATTTCACTTTCGTTAATTAGAACCGCTGATAATTAACTAATTAGTAAACTAATTAATTTTATTAAGCAGTGCATAAAAAAACTAACTGATGCCGTAGCTTCTGTGATGTCCATTGGACACAATAGTTAAATCAAATTTTACTAATTTCAAATACTAAGTAATAAAATGTACACCTTACATGATTACAGAATTATGTAATAATTATTATGGTTATGCATTGATTACTTAATAAATATATGAATACGCATTAGTTACGTGATTATTTATGGAATGATTACAGAATTATTTATGAAAAATCTAATGACTACGTGATTCTTTAGTCAATAAATACGTAATAATTATGTAATTATGAACATGATTATGTCGTTCATTATGTAATGATAACGTGGTTATTCAATAAATACGCAATTTTCTTATAAATTTAATAATTCTGCATTGAAGTTATTTTATACTTAACCCAAAAATATTTTGATAAGAATTAATTTTTTTTTTTATATACATAATATAATAATTATGTTATTTGTATTAAATTTTTAAAACAGTAAACTAAATAAAAAATATATTAATTAATGAAAAACAACCATCAAGAATAAAAATGCGATTTATTATTTGAATTCTATGGATTTCACTGAAGTTATGCACTGTTTTACTTTTTCTATGCATCGCTTAATAAGATTAATTATTTTACTAATTAGTTAATTATCAGCGGTTCTAATTAACGAAAGTGAAATTTGAGTGAATCGTTGTATTCTATGGTTTTCACTGAGGTTATGTTCTGTTTTACTTTTTTATGAATCGTTTAATAAGATTAATTAGTTTACTAATTAGTTAATTATCAGCGGTTCTAATTAGCAAAAGTAAAATTTGAGTGAATCGTTGTATTCTATGGACTTCACTGAAGTTATGCACTGTTTTACTTTTTTTATGCATCGCTTAATAAGATTTATTAGTTTACTAATTAGCGGTTCTCATTAACCAAAGTGAAATTTGGGTAAACCATTATGTTCAATAAACTCCACAAAGTTTAAGGACAAAATGCAAGGCTTATTATAAAGTTTTTTTTTTTAAATTGATCCTAACAATTAATACTTCAATACTCTAATTAGTTATGATATTTCAAAATAAAACCCAACATTATGTTAAGTGTACATATTTGTGAATTGAATTTATCAATTTCATAATTTTAATTTGTTAATTATGTTTTATTTTATTGAGTACTATAAGTTCGGTCTCGTTTATTCTATAAAGGTTTTTTTGTTGCACTAGTTAAATATATTATCATGACAGCCGTAACGGTATCGATAATTTATGGCTTTCCTACTGACCTTCGAGAAATATGTATATATAAAATCAAGAAATGCTACTATTAAATAATTAATAATCAAAGCGTTCCTCATTTTATGCAACATACGGCATAACCTCAGCGTAAAATTCTCTTTCAGAATCTGCAATGTAATCCTTAATTACTTAATTATTAAACGAGCTAGGGCGTTATAACTATTTTTTTACGTATTTTTGTAAACTAATTAATAATTAAAAAACTACTGGCTTTTAATTAAATCTGGCATACGGCATAACCTCAGCGTGTTTTTCTGAATCCAATGCACTGATAAGGTTTTAGTTTTAATTATGAATTCACACTAAAGTATTATGTTTTATTTTATTGCTGAAACCTATTAAAACTTATTGCTATTTTCTCGCCGGTCTCAAACATTCATATGCTGACTAAGAAGGTATCTACACCCAAAAACGACAAGCATATTTTAGACTAACAATTTACAAAATTTAGACTATTGATCATAATATCTAATTTTTTAATCTAATAATTTTTTTAATAGTTTTGTAATGAACTTTGTTGAATTTGTGTTAAAGATAAACGGCCTACAAGTTTGCAGTCTGTTTTATGTCATCAAGCTATCTTTTTTGCGCATTGCTTTGTTTGATAGTTCTTGGCTTTTAATGTGTGACTTGGTAGGTCCATTTGTTGGTATATTAGCTCCACTTAAGTTCTGCAATTTGTTTAACCGCATCTTTAATTTTAGTTTGTTGTTTAATTTCTTGATTTGTGATTAAATTCTTATGCTTATGCCAAGTAGTGCACGTTCCATCAGGCAGGTTTTTAATTTGTTTGCGCATTTTGCTGTTTATAACGTATGTTGTAACGGGTAATATGTCAGAGTTTTTGAGGATATACTTAAGTTTTTCAAATGCGGCCTAACTTTGGTTTACTTTTCTAGTGATCTTCGCAGATTGGTTTTTTTTGCCCAGTTTTATTTGATGTCTAAAATATATGCATTTGTCTACTTGTTTGATTTTGTAGCCGTCCATTTGGTGTCAATTTTTAACTTTTTGGTTTATGATCTTGGTCTTTTCTAGGTTTATTTTGAGACCGACTGATAGTGATGTTGAGCTCTACACGTTCTAAATATGAAGGAAGAACGTAATTGAGATATAAAACTTATAGTTGTGACACGTGACCATTTAATAAAAAAAGAGATAGAACGATACAAAAAAATACTTGGTTCAGGAAAAAAGAAAACTTCTTGAGCTTATCAAGATCTTTCCACATCACTGACCAATCGAGCGGACTCAACAACTGCCAAGTTCTCCCGATCTACCAATGGCACCGGAGAACAAAAAGAAACCAAATAAAATTTAGTAAAAACTTCTTAATGCTTTCTAACACCTCTGACCGATCAAGACAACCCAACAACCGCTAAGTTTCCTCGACCCTTCAATGATGATGAAAAACAAAAAGAAATATTGACCAAAACCAAAATAGTTGGACACCGTACGATATTTAATATAACCAAATTTAACCTAGGCGAATAAGCTTATTTCCTGTATAGACATAAATTGTGTAACAATGTCACACTGCGCAACATATACATATATATATATATATATATAAACATAATATTTTGTAGTACCATAAAAATCCACTGGCATTAATAAAAGTTTAATTTGTCAAACTTTTTAATTTTTGTGAACATTACCTTAACAATAATAAAAAAGGTTTATGTATAAATTTTCAGATTAACATCGGTAGGTTCACGCAAGCGCCAACTAACCCTTTCAGTCGGTCAACGACTACTATTTCAAATTGACACTTTAAATTTGTGACACAATTTCGTGGCACTGACATAGAAAGAAGTTTGCTTGGCAAAGCTTCTTGAGCTTGACAAGCTCCAATTTAGCAAAAAAAGCAAATAATTAAATTGTAAAAGTTAAAAAGTTAATTTTAAATTGAAACGTGCAAATTTACAACATGGCTTAGCATAGCTGAGTTTTAGCACCACTTATCTTGCAAGAAAAACTGAAGAGAGAATCTTTCACCTCATAGGACGGTCATACAAGCTTCATCAGGTCGTGAAAAGTTTTTCCAAGACTCCTTGTATGTAAGTGTTGTGTACATCAACTTTGGGAAAAGCTTGAGATAGGTCGAATACAGATTGTAAAGAAACTGAAACTAGGCAAAAGCGATATGAGCTATGCAAACTAATTATTCAGTCTTAAGAGCATTCCAAATCTTACTGCATTCCAAATCTTACTGCTTCCATTCAGGTAAATGGTTTAAGTTGGTTTTGAGCCCGAACTTAATTTTTTTGCTAATATGGCGGCGGCATGGTGGAGCGTTGTTAAATGCGGAGAACCACATGAGTATTTTCAGGATCATACAAACCAATTTAATAAACGCTGCGGCGGCTGCACTTCAAACAAACATCATATGGTAGATCTTGATGGTCAATTTAACACATCAAAGAAATACCGTAAGTAAAGACACCACAACTTTACTCTATCATGGCCGGCCGGAAAAGAACTTCCTTTACATTCATTCACCTAAAGCTAGCCAACTTTATTTTGACCAATCCAGGGGCAGATCTACCTGTAAGCAATGGCCTGCAATGCGGAAAGGCCCACAGGCATAGGGGGGATTATTTCAAAACCTGGGGCCTCTCAAAATTTAAAAATTATAAAATAAAAGTTAAATGAATGACAAAAATGTACTTTTTTTTTCAAAATTGTCTTTCTCTATGGGCCTTTTTCATTGTCTTGCGGTGGGGCTCAAAAACTCTTGCTCCGCCACTGGACCAATCTCTATTATTCCCGCTTATATCATAAATGTGACTAACCGTTAATTTAATTAATGTTCACGGATCAGAGTGGCGCCATCCTATGAAAGTTAAATCAACCCACGACAGCCAGTACAGGAATCTATCTTCCTGCTGTAGTGAGTTTGTGCCCGTGCCAACGGCACTAGTACCAACTCAAACATATGACGTTTATCAAGAAGCCCTAACCTCATCTTTGTAAACAAAATAAACAAGTGAGTGCTAAACAAAATGTTTTAGTGCCCGCAGATAATTAAAAACAAAGTGCCATGGATATTCAAAGCTTCCCAAACTAATAAACCGTAAGTAAAAACTAATCAAAAAATTTATCTAATAACTCTAAAGTTAATGGGCAATCACATTCATCTCTCTCTCTGCTAGTACGAATTAAAGGAAAGTTATATGCATAACTAGCGCTAGTCTGTTTAAAATAACTTAATAACTAATTAAGTAAATCAATTAATTTGGTTTGGCCAAACCAAATATAACTAAAACCACTTGTTGATACGACAAACTACTTACTTACTTAATAAATGTTTAGACTGTAATAATTTATACTTAATTTTATTAGTTTATTCAATTAGTAATTAGTCCAATTAATTTTTTTTTGTTGTTGTTTATTTTAGATGTTGCTGTCCCACTGTGCAAGAAATTTTTAAACGCTACAAGCTACTCATTGCTTATAGTCTAAAATACATATTGCAGTACTCTACTAACAAAATTTAAAAGTCTTCAAAAAATGTACAATTTATTATATGTTATTAAACTAAAACAAAAGCAAAAAAGCATTTAACAAACTTATCACTATTTTAATCAAATTTGTCAGATTTATGAAAAACCTTGTAACAACATTGCAACTATCTAATAAAAACTTAAACAAGATTGCCAAAAAAACTAATAAAATTTTTAACATAAACAACAAAATATTCTATAAAACAATAAACTTATGGCAAGGTAGTTCAAAATCTTTAGTACTTCCAGTACTTCTTCTTTAAAATAATAAAAACAATTAGTAACTAAACTAATACAAAAATTAAGATATTTTTGCTAACTAGCTCATCTAACTCTAGAGATTCTAAACTCTATTAGTAATATAGTTGTATCTACAATGGCGGTTAGTGGTAAAATGATAATAAATTGTTAAAAGATACGTATACGTATACCTGTTACGCCATTTTTTTGCGTTAGGCAATCGAAGTGTCTAGCACACCAAGCCATGTGTATGGTATGTTTAGATGTGTATAGAAACGGACCCATTTGGAAAGAACGCTACGCTCTGCATCACGTTGTTGGGGACGCTCATCTAAGTTGCGATCGCTCCGGACTTTAGTTATATTTTCTTAAATTAAATACTAGAGAACCTTTAGGTATAGATCAAATTTTACCTTATTTCACTATAATTTTCAAAACATTTGCAACCACCAGATTTTTTACCAATTTTGTTTTGGTTTACATTAATAAAAATTTTAAAATAACTAAAAATGTTATTCATAGCTTTGCAAGTGATAGCAACTTTTATACTTTCTACAGATATTGCAAACATTTTAATGGTCTATATTTACTGATAAACTCAACAATGTATTATAACAATTTTATACTTTGCCAAGTCAATTAATTTTTTGCAAAAATATGAACGTTGATTATTTAATCAATTTTTTTAATTTTTTTTTAAATTTTTAATTGATTCATCATTATAACACATTCAGTATGCATTTAAAAAACATCGATTTGTTAAACAACATTTATTGTATTTTAACTTACTTGTTACAAGATTATAACAAATGTGCAATATAATTTTAGATTTCTTTAGTTTTTTTAGCAGAAAAATATAGAAAATTTTTGTAGAATCCTTTACGGGTAAAATTTCTAGAGGTCAAATTTTCCGATGCAATCAAAAATGTGAAAGCAAAAATCCAGAATATTGAAGCAATTCTACCATAACAACGTTTGATTTTTGCTAGTAAACAATAAACGTATTCTTTCTGAGTTATAATGTTCAAAAAAAATTTACTTTGCATGTTGCCATTAAGAGGAGGTATTATTGAAACATATTTGGTGAGCGTTGCAGAAGAAGAATTTATTTTGAATTTTAAATGCAGTTAACTGGGGTTTTATTAAATTGAAAATGAAAAATGAAATGAAATTTGTTTTTTGGTAGTTTTTTTTTTAACTTTATATTATCTCACTTATCAAATCAAAATTTTTTTGTTTAATGACGCTAAATTTGAACCAAAAAGCAGTAAATATTGTTTGCATGACACAATCATTGCAGTTTACAGTTTTGCCTCTAGTGAAGTAAAACTAAATGTTTCAAAAACAGTGTGTATTCTATTTTCAATGCGAAAAAAATATATTTTTATGAAAGTTTTTGAACCGTAAAATAATGAATCTCGGATGATAAACATTATGTACTATCTATAGACTGCTATCAATATCAGCAAACAAAATTAAGATAGTTAATAACAATTCTAATAGAATATTTTCTCTTGATATTTTTATTTGTTCAATTCTCTCGTAGACAGTTTAAATTAACTTTAAATCGTCAATATTATAACTATTATATATTATATTGATCATTATATTTTTTAATAAATGTAAAATCTAAAATTTGTATTTTTATATTTTATTAACCTAACCCTTAACCTTATGAGGTAGTCTTTCAGAGTATCAAAATAAAATGAGACAAGATAGTATGTAAATTTGTTTATTTGTTAAAAAAACTGTCAACAATTAACCACTAAACAGGAAAAAAATTCGGATCTAGATTCAAGCCGACAAACCGGCCAAATATCACTTCGAGGATAATTTGTCAATTCAATTATATTGATGTATAAGTAGATTTACAATAATATATATTGTATACTAAACAATTTTTTTTGTATTATACATTTGTAAATTAATAGTTTTTTTAAATTAAAAAAACAAGAAGAAATTAAAATTTTATGTATAGTATTTATTATTCAGAGGGAACTAAATATATGTAGTGCGAAATGTCGCAACAGTAAACCGTCTGTATAATTTAGGGTCGGCTATACATTTTAAACATACGAAACTTAATTAACAAGACATTAAAAGTTTAAAACAATCTCGCAGATGTGATTCGGATTAAACAGCTCGCAGTATCGTTATCCAATTATGATTAAAAGGTTAGTAAGAACGTATTAATTAGTTTGCGAGAGGGATACACAGCCCAGCGCTAAATAAGCTAATGCACACAACCCCCTCAATATCTCAGTAATAAATCACATTAGTCAGCTAATCCGCCACCCTGAGTGCTGTCGCAGGGCGCAGGGGACTCGCAAACACTCACACAAACATACTGATAATGATCTTCATTGCTGGGATATTTACTTAATAGAATATTCGAATCTATTAAGAGAGCCGCATCAAGTTATCAAGATATGCATTATTAATTAATTCTACCGCCCTTTGGTTATATTTATGTCAATTTACAATTAAACAGCGTGGATTCTAGTCGAACCTCTTAATCTCACTTGAAATGGAGTTCACAATTATGGTAATGATGAAAACATTGTTATCTACTATGCCATAATCATATATTTAATATTTATGGTATAAAAATGAATGCAAATATATGAGTTGAAAACTAATTATCATACTAATTAATCAATCTACAGTTTTTTTAATAACTTATATTTATCTGGATTTAGAATTGAATATTCTCCACGGTTTACACCAGATTCGACAGGTGGTGCAATAAAATTCATACAAGCAGAAATTAGGCAAGTGCGCCGTGCGAATTAGACACTACTTTTTATACAAATATAATACTCAAAACGTATAAAAAATATGACAATTGTATAAGTTATCAATTCCCCAATAGTCTCGTGCATAATTCGAGTATTTTGCACGCATTCGTATGGAATAGCATTTCTTCCTCATCATGCGCTCTCTACGGTTTTAATCATCTCATAAATTCAACTTTTTTAATTGGTTGTTTTTAATAATTACTGTTTATTTCTATATTATATATTATATAATAACTACAGGGAGTTTATAAATGAATGGGATTATGTAATCACTTTCAATATGCCGCCCTTTTAAAATTGTTTACTATACTACATATGTTCATATGTTTGCTTGACAGCTGTCAAAGTTGATCTGTCAAAACAAATAATATAGTCGACAATTTAAAAAAAGCGGCACATTTAAAGTGATTACATAATCCCATTCATTTATAAACTCCCTGTACTTTGCTTTTATAAGAACTTTATTTGTACTAGATTTGAAAGCAGTTTTACTATTGTTTATATAATTGTTGGCGTTTTGCAATTTGTGTATGACCAATATGCTAATTAAAATTACTCAAAGAATTCAAAGCATTTATGAACTGGACAAGGTCAATAACCTAACAATAATTGAAAAAAACTTTTATTTTTCTCACTCCTCGATTTTGCATAATCAGACAAAAGCTTAGCTTTGAAGTAGAATAATAAGTATAAAGTTATTGGCTGTTTGGTGAGTGTTATTTTTTAAGTGATTAATAAGATCTTTTAATCTGATAGTAGTTTTTTATTTTTATTTTTACAATGTGATATTTATAAATTACTTAATATGTAAAATACTTAAAAATACCTTTAATTTTCAACAAGAGACCATACTTTTTATTTATATTTTCAAAAACTTAATGTCTCAGAATTGGGCCAAATTTTAGTACATAAAAGTATAAACCAAAAAAAGGATTCCCAAAGGTTTAGCTCTCTAAACCCTATTTTGCTCTTTTTAGATTGTTAAAAGAGCCAAAAAATGGCTTGAAAAAGCTATTTTTTAATTTTTGTTTTCTCAGCCCTGGAAATATAATGACAGATGACAGATGACAGATGACAGATGACAGATGACAGATGACAGATGACAGATGACAGATGACAGATGACAGATGACAGATGACAGATGACAGATGACAGATGACAGACGACAGACGACAGACGACAGACGACAGACGACAGGTGACAGATGACAGATGACAGATGACAGGTGACAGGTGACAGATGACAGATGACAGATGACAGATGACAGATGACAGATGACAGGTGACAGGTGACAGGTGACAGGTGACAGGTGACAGGTGACAGGTGACAGGTGACAGGTGACAGGTGACAGGTGACAGGTGACAGGTGACAGGTGACAGGTGACAGGTGACAGGTGACCGGTGACAGGTGACAGGTGACAGGTGACAGGTGACAGGTGACAGGTGACAGGTGACAGGTGACAGGTGACAGGTGACAGGTGACAGGTGACAGGTGACAGGTGACAGGTGACAGGTGACAGGTGACAGGTGACAGGTGACAGGTGACAGGTGACAGGTGACAGGTGACAGGTGACAGGTGACAGGTGACAGGTGACAGGTGACAGGTGACAGGTGACAGACGACAGACGACAGACGACAGACGACAGACGACAGACGACAGACGACAGACGACAGACGACAGACGACAGACGACAGACGACAGACGACAGACGACAGACGACAGACGACAGACGACAGACGACAGACGACAGACGACAGACGACAGACGACAGACGACAGACGACAGACGACAGACGACAGACGACAGACGACAGACGACAGACGACAGACGACAGACGACAGACGACAGACGACAGACGACAGACGACAGACGACAGACGACAGACGACAGACGACAGACGACAGACGACAGACGACAGACGACAGACGACAGACGACAGACGACAGACGACAGACGACAGACGACAGACGACAGACGACAGACGACAGACGACAGACGACAGACGACAGACGACAGACGACAGACGACAGACGACAGACGACAGACGACAGACGACAGACGACAGACGACAGACGACAGACGACAGACGACAGACGACAGACGACAGACGACAGACGACAGACGACAGACGACAGACGACAGACGACAGACGACAGACGACAGACGACAGACGACAGACGACAGACGACAGACGACAGACGACAGACGACAGACGACAGACGACAGACGACAGACGACAGACGACAGACGACAGACGACAGACGACAGACGACAGACGACAGACGACAGACGACAGACGACAGACGACAGACGACAGACGACAGACGACAGACGACAGACGACAGACGACAGACGACAGACGACAGACGACAGACGACAGACGACAGACGACAGACGACAGACGACAGACGACAGACGACAGACGACAGACGACAGACGACAGACGACAGACGACAGACGACAGACGACAGACGACAGACGACAGACGACAGACGACAGACGACAGACGACAGACGACAGACGACAGACGACAGACGACAGACGACAGACGACAGACGACAGACGACAGACGACAGACGACAGACGACAGACGACAGACGACAGACGACAGACGACAGACGACAGACGACAGACGACAGACGACAGACGACAGACGACAGACGACAGACGACAGACGACAGACGACAGACGACAGACGACAGACGACAGACGACAGACGACAGACGACAGACGACAGACGACAGACGACAGACGACAGACGACAGACGACAGACGACAGACGACAGACGACAGACGACAGACGACAGACGACAGACGACAGACGACAGACGACAGACGACAGACGACAGACGACAGACGACAGACGACAGACGACAGACGACAGACGACAGACGACAGACGACAGACGACAGACGACAGACGACAGACGACAGACGACAGACGACAGACGACAGACGACAGACGACAGACGACAGACGACAGACGACAGACGACAGACGACAGACGACAGACGACAGACGACAGACGACAGACGACAGACGACAGGTGACAGGTGACAGACGACAGACGACAGACGACAGGTGACAGGTGACAGGTGACAGGTGACAGGTGACAGGTGACAGGTGACAGGTGACAGGTGACAGGTGACAGGTGACAGGTGACAGGTGACAGGTGACAGGTGACAGGTGACAGGTGACAGGTGACAGGTGACAGGTGACAGGTGACAGGTGACAGGTGACAGGTGACAGGTGACAGGTGACAGGTGACAGGTGACAGGTGACAGGTGACAGGTGACAGACGACAGACGACAGACGACAGACGACAGACGACAGGTGACAGATGACAGATGACAGATGACAGATGACAGACGACAGACGACAGACGACAGACGACAGACGACAGACGACAGACGACAGACGACAGACGACAGACGACAGACGACAGACGACAGACGACAGACGACAGACGACAGACGACAGACGACAGACGACAGACGACAGACGACAGACGACAGACGACAGACGACAGACGACAGACGACAGACGACAGACGACAGACGACAGACGACAGACGACAGACGACAGACGACAGACGACAGACGACAGACGACAGACGACAGGTGACAGGTGACAGGTGACAGGTGACAGGTGACAGGTGACAGGTGACAGGTGACAGGTGACAGGTGACAGGTGACAGGTGACAGGTGACAGGTGACAGGTGACAGGTGACAGGTGACAGGTGACAGGTGACAGGTGACAGGTGACAGGTGACAGGTGACAGGTGACAGGTGACAGGTGACAGACGACAGACGACAGACGACAGACGACAGACGACAGACGACAGGTGACAGGTGACAGGTGACAGGTGACAGGTGACAGGTGACAGGTGACAGGTGACAGGTGACAGGTGACAGGTGACAGGTGACAGGTGACAGGTGACAGGTGACAGGTGACAGGTGACAGGTGACAGGTGACAGGTGACAGGTGACAGGTGACAGGTGACAGGTGACAGGTGACAGGTGACAGGTGACAGGTGACAGGTGACAGGTGACAGGTGACAGGTGACAGGTGACAGGTGACAGGTGACAGGTGACAGGTGACAGGTGACAGGTGACAGGTGACAGGTGACAGGTGACAGGTGACAGGTGACAGGTGACAGGTGACAGGTGACAGGTGACAGGTGACAGGTGACAGGTGACAGGTGACAGGTGACAGGTGACAGGTGACAGGTGACAGGTGACAGGTGACAGGTGACAGGTGACAGGTGACAGGTGACAGGTGACAGGTGACAGGTGACAGGTGACAGGTGACAGGTGACAGGTGACAGGTGACAGGTGACAGGTGACAGGTGACAGGTGACAGGTGACAGGTGACAGGTGACAGGTGACAGGTGACAGGTGACAGGTGACAGGTGACAGGTGACAGGTGACAGGTGACAGGTGACAGGTGACAGGTGACAGGTGACAGGTGACAGGTGACAGGTGACAGGTGACAGGTGACAGGTGACAGGTGACAGGTGACAGGTGACAGGTGACAGGTGACAGGTGACAGGTGACAGGTGACAGGTGACAGGTGACAGGTGACAGGTGACAGGTGACAGGTGACAGGTGACAGGTGACAGGTGACAGGTGACAGGTGACAGGTGACAGATGACAGATGACAGATGACAGATGACAGATGACAGATGACAGATGACAGATGACAGATGACAGATGACAGATGACAGATGACAGATGACAGATGACAGATGACAGATGACAGATGACAGATGACAGATGACAGATGACAGATGACAGATGACAGATGACAGATGACAGATGACAGATGACAGATGACAGATGACAGATGACAGATGACAGATGACAGATGACAGATGACAGATGACAGATGACAGATGACAGATGACAGATGACAGATGACAGATGACAGATGACAGATGACAGATGACAGATGACAGATGACAGATGACAGATGACAGATGACAGATGACAGATGACAGATGACAGATGACAGATGACAGATGACAGATGACAGATGACAGATGACAGATGACAGATGACAGATGACAGATGACAGATGACAGATGACAGATGACAGATGACAGATGACAGATGACAGATGACAGATGACAGATGACAGATGACAGATGACAGATGACAGATGACAGATGACAGATGACAGATGACAGATGACAGATGACAGATGACAGATGACAGATGACAGATGACAGATGACAGATGACAGATGACAGATGACAGATGACAGATGACAGATGACAGATGACAGATGACAGATGACAGATGACAGATGACAGATGACAGATGACAGATGACAGATGACAGATGACAGATGACAGATGACAGATGACAGATGACAGATGACAGATGACAGATGACAGATGACAGATGACAGATGACAGATGACAGATGACAGATGACAGATGACAGATGACAGATGACAGATGACAGATGACAGATGACAGATGACAGATGACAGATGACAGATGACAGATGACAGATGACAGATGACAGATGACAGATGACAGATGACAGATGACAGATGACAGATGACAGATGACAGATGACAGATGACAGATGACAGATGACAGATGACAGATGACAGATGACAGATGACAGATGACAGATGACAGATGACAGATGACAGATGACAGATGACAGATGACAGATGACAGATGACAGATGACAGATGACAGATGACAGATGACAGATGACAGATGACAGATGACAGATGACAGATGACAGATGACTGACAGATGACAGATGACAGATGACAGATGACAGATGACAGATGACAGATGACAGATGACAGATGACAGATGACAGATGACAGATGACAGATGACAGATGACAGATGACAGATGACAGATGACAGATGACAGATGACAGATGACAGATGACAGATGACAGATGACAGATGACAGATGACAGATGACAGATGACAGATGACAGATGACAGATGACAGATGACAGATGACAGATGACAGATGACAGATGACAGATGACAGATGACAGATGACAGATGACAGATGACAGATGACAGATGACAGATGACAGATGACAGATGACAGATGACAGATGACAGATGACAGATGACAGATGACAGATGACAGATGACAGATGACAGATGACAGATGACAGATGACAGATGACAGATGACAGATGACAGATGACAGATGACAGATGACAGATGACAGATGACAGATGACAGATGACAGATGACAGATGACAGATGACAGATGACAGATGACAGATGACAGATGACAGATGACAGATGACAGATGACAGATGACAGATGACAGATGACAGATGACAGATGACAGATGACAGATGACAGATGACAGATGACAGATGACAGATGACAGATGACAGATGACAGATGACAGATGACAGATGACAGATGACAGATGACAGATGACAGATGACAGATGACAGATGACAGATGACAGATGACAGATGACAGATGACAGATGACAGATGACAGATGACAGATGACAGATGACAGATGACAGATGACAGATGACAGATGACAGATGACAGATGACAGATGACAGATGACAGATGACAGATGACAGATGACAGATGACAGATGACAGATGACAGATGACAGATGACAGATGACAGATGACAGATGACAGATGACAGATGACAGATGACAGATGACAGATGACAGATGACAGATGACAGATGACAGATGACAGATGACAGATGACAGATGACAGATGACAGATGACAGATGACAGATGACAGATGACAGATGACAGATGACAGATGACAGATGACAGATGACAGATGACAGATGACAGATGACAGATGACAGATGACAGATGACAGATGACAGATGACAGATGACAGATGACAGATGACAGATGACAGATGACAGATGACAGATGACAGATGACAGATGACAGATGACAGATGACAGATGACAGATGACAGATGACAGATGACAGATGACAGATGACAGATGACAGATGACAGATGACAGATGACAGATGACAGATGACAGATGACAGATGACAGATGACAGATGACAGATGACAGATGACAGATGACAGATGACAGATGACAGATGACAGATGACAGATGACAGATGACAGATGACAGATGACAGATGACAGATGACAGATGACAGATGACAGATGACAGATGACAGATGACAGATGACAGATGACAGATGACAGATGACAGATGACAGATGACAGATGACAGATGACAGATGACAGATGACAGATGACAGATGACAGATGACAGATGACAGATGACAGATGACAGATGACAGATGACAGATGACAGATGACAGATGACAGATGACAGATGACAGATGACAGATGACAGATGACAGATGACAGATGACAGATGACAGATGACAGATGACAGATGACAGATGACAGATGACAGATGACAGATGACAGATGACAGATGACAGATGACAGATGACAGATGACAGATGACAGATGACAGATGACAGATGACAGATGACAGATGACAGATGACAGATGACAGATGACAGATGACAGATGACAGATGACAGATGACAGATGACAGATGACAGATGACAGATGACAGATGACAGATGACAGATGACAGATGACAGATGACAGATGACAGATGACAGATGACAGATGACAGATGACAGATGACAGATGACAGATGACAGATGACAGATGACAGATGACAGATGACAGATGACAGATGACAGATGACAGATGACAGATGACAGATGACAGATGACAGATGACAGATGACAGATGACAGATGACAGATGACAGATGACAGATGACAGATGACAGATGACAGATGACAGATGACAGATGACAGATGACAGATGACAGATGACAGATGACAGATGACAGATGACAGATGACAGATGACAGATGACAGATGACAGATGACAGATGACAGATGACAGATGACAGATGACAGATGACAGATGACAGATGACAGATGACAGATGACAGATGACAGATGACAGATGACAGATGACAGATGACAGATGACAGATGACAGATGACAGATGACAGATGACAGATGACAGATGACAGATGACAGATGACAGATGACAGATGACAGATGACAGATGACAGATGACAGATGACAGATGACAGATGACAGATGACAGATGACAGATGACAGATGACAGATGACAGATGACAGATGACAGATGACAGATGACAGATGACAGATGACAGATGACAGATGACAGATGACAGATGACAGATGACAGATGACAGATGACAGATGACAGATGACAGATGACAGATGACAGATGACAGATGACAGATGACAGATGACAGATGACAGATGACAGATGACAGATGACAGATGACAGATGACAGATGACAGATGACAGATGACAGATGACAGATGACAGATGACAGATGACAGATGACAGATGACAGATGACAGATGACAGATGACAGATGACAGATGACAGATGACAGATGACAGATGACAGATGACAGATGACAGATGACAGATGACAGATGACAGATGACAGATGACAGATGACAGATGACAGATGACAGATGACAGATGACAGATGACAGATGACAGATGACAGATGACAGATGACAGATGACAGATGACAGATGACAGATGACAGATGACAGATGACAGATGACAGATGACAGATGACAGATGACAGATGACAGATGACAGATGACAGATGACAGATGACAGATGACAGATGACAGATGACAGATGACAGATGACAGATGACAGATGACAGATGACAGATGACAGATGACAGATGACAGATGACAGATGACAGATGACAGATGACAGATGACAGATGACAGATGACAGATGACAGATGACAGATGACAGATGACAGATGACAGATGACAGATGACAGATGACAGATGACAGATGACAGATGACAGATGACAGATGACAGATGACAGATGACAGATGACAGATGACAGATGACAGATGACAGATGACAGATGACAGATGACAGATGACAGATGACAGATGACAGATGACAGATGACAGATGACAGATGACAGATGACAGATGACAGATGACAGATGACAGATGACAGATGACAGATGACAGATGACAGATGACAGATGACAGATGACAGATGACAGATGACAGATGACAGATGACAGATGACAGATGACAGATGACAGATGACAGATGACAGATGACAGATGACAGATGACAGATGACAGATGACAGATGACAGATGACAGATGACAGATGACAGATGACAGATGACAGATGACAGATGACAGATGACAGATGACAGATGACAGATGACAGATGGACAGATGACAGATGACAGATGACAGATGACAGATGACAGATGACAGATGACAGATGACAGATGACAGATGACAGATGACAGATGACAGATGACAGATGACAGATGACAGATGACAGATGACAGATGACAGATGACAGATGACAGATGACAGATGACAGATGACAGATGACAGATGACAGATGACAGATGACAGATGACAGATGACAGATGACAGATGACAGATGACAGATGACAGATGACAGATGACAGATGACAGATGACAGATGACAGATGACAGATGACAGATGACAGATGACAGATGACAGATGACAGATGACAGATGACAGATGACAGATGACAGATGACAGATGACAGATGACAGATGACAGATGACAGATGACAGATGACAGATGACAGATGACAGATGACAGATGACAGATGACAGATGACAGATGACAGATGACAGATGACAGATGACAGATGACAGATGACAGATGACAGATGACAGATGACAGATGACAGATGACAGATGACAGATGACAGATGACAGATGACAGATGACAGATGACAGATGACAGATGACAGATGACAGATGACAGATGACAGATGACAGATGACAGATGACAGATGACAGATGACAGATGACAGATGACAGATGACAGATGACAGATGACAGATGACAGATGACAGATGACAGATGACAGATGACAGATGACAGATGACAGATGACAGATGACAGATGACAGATGACAGATGACAGATGACAGATGACAGATGACAGATGACAGATGACAGATGACAGATGACAGATGACAGATGACAGATGACAGATGACAGATGACAGATGACAGATGACAGATGACAGATGACAGATGACAGATGACAGATGACAGATGACAGATGACAGATGACAGATGACAGATGACAGATGACAGATGACAGATGACAGATGACAGATGACAGATGACAGATGACAGATGACAGATGACAGATGACAGATGACAGATGACAGGGGTACTAATACTGAGTTTAAATCCAACTATGTAGTTTATTATTTGAATATTGTTCAATACTTTAACCGCTTTGGTATTCAAGATTTTATATATAATAATCAAACTTCCAAACATTAATCATCTCGTCTTATTTTATCATACTCGAAAGAACTTTTGGCTTATTAAAACCAACTAAGTTGGTAAGGTCAATGAAGTAAAAATGCGATAATTTTATTTTTTTTAACTTAAAAATTATAAGTCAGCTCACTATTACTAAACAGTGAAACATAGCATTTAAAAATGCAGTTTTGCGTTTCCTGATGTGATGACCGTTTATAATGTAAAGCAAGACTTGTTAAAATGACAGTTCATATTGTTATATAGCAATATATATTTTGCTTACATTCTAGCAATATGCATAGAGAGTAGTCCCAAATATCTCTCTGGTGCCTTAGTAACAAAACAAGAGACAAGTAGATGTAGCATACACCAACTTCTAAGACATTTGATTGTATTGACCATTCAATTTTGTTACATAAGCTCAAGACATTTGGATTGAGTACAACATTAATTTATTTTTTGCATTTTAGTTAGTTAACAGATTACAATGTGTTGTCTATAATTGAGTCCAATTAGGGCTGTTTACATTATTTGTTAATGACATTGCAACAGTTATTAGTTGTAAAAAACTCATGTTTGCTGATGATTTAAACCGTTGTCCACAATCAACAAGACTGAACATTTCTTCAATATCAACTAAATAACATTTTTAATTAGTGTCAAATAAATATGTTACAATTGAATGCTTCTAAGTGCTAAGATGTTTTCAATCCTAACGAAGGTATTAACTCAGAATTATTATTTAGATATCAAGTTGACTCTCTTCAACATTGTCGTATTGCAAACAGTGTTGCACATTTACATACACTGTTTCACAATAAGATTGATTGCCTCGAATTTTTAAATTAAACTTAACTTTTACGTTCTACAGTATTTTAGCAGAAATTCAGCATCTTTTTATTGCAAGAATACTTGCACTAATGTTACGTCTAAATTGCCAGTTAGAAATATGTGTAAAAACTTTAACAAAATAGCTCTTTTAGTTGATCTAACAAACTATAATTTAAAGCAAGTATTAGCTTTAATTCCTAACTAAGTTAAGTATGTAACTTTTAAACTTTCTAAAATTATAGTAACTGTTTATATTTGTATATTAATTTTCTACATATTAAAATGTTGTATTTTTGTATTATTGTGTTTTTGTAACTTTATTTTTTTTATAATTATATTTTTATATTTTATTATTATGTATACTTTTTATTTAATTTGTCCTATTATTGGAATTTTATTCTGTCGGGCAATAAAGTAATATTATTATTATTATGGTTAAAGCGTACGGTTGTTAAAGATAATTAAGTACTTTACTGATTGTTAATATATTTTTTTTATTTCTAAATTTATTAAATTGATTGCAGTAGCTAGTACACCTGTAATGTATTATGACTACAATAAATAAAAGAAAAATTTGGTTGACAAAACATATTTCTACTAAATTGATCTAAATACTTGAAGATCACCCGCAAACATAATACAATCATAATACTTGGCAAATTATTAACAAAAATTAAAAACAAAATAAAATAAAATTTTGGGAATTGCAAATTGGATTGATACTTTACAATAAATTTCAATCAAATTACGTTTACCAAATTAGTGTATAGACACGACATAGCTGACTTTCCAAATTAATGAGAATTTGCTTTGATTCAAGGATAGAGCTACTAGTTAACAAATAAGATAGTTTTTTTTAACTTGTATTAATGACACAGATAATTTACAAGACGGCACATATTTGTCACAGCAAACATGTATTATCACAGATATGGCGTTTTTGGGTGTCACTCTTTGTGCACTGAGGTGCTTTCTGAGCATATTTTTGTGTTCGGCTGACAACGCTCTTTTTCAGAACGCCATATTGTAGGATAGACGGCTATGCACCGATAAAAAGCAATATCCTTTTAAGTCAAATTTTGGAAAACGCCAATAGAGTCGGCATATGTTGACATAAAATATCCTTTAAAAGCATCGGCAATATCACAGCATATATCACAAAGTTTGTTATTATTCATCATTGCTGATAGAATACCATTTGTTTTCTTGCTTTCACATTATATTTTGAAGTTTAAATTTATCTTATATTTAATGCGTTGTAAGTAAGAGTTGTACAAAAATGTATTTAAGTTTTTGCATTGCCCACGTAACACTTTAAATTGACGCTATCTGTAAATATGTAGTGGTACATACAAATATAAAATTTCATATACATTATTGCAAGACAACCATTTTATCTACTAACTTCTTCTCTCTTTTTATTGAAAGTAATGATTTGTTTGTTGTTTAAACTCAAATTATTACCACATGTTTATATTTAACTTGTTTACTTTGTTTGTCACAACTATTGTATTGTAGTTTTTGTTCAAATGTTTTTCAGCTCTGATAAAAGTTAAATCAATAAATAAGCAAACCTTAACAGAATTGTTCTAAGAAGCCAAAAATCAGTGTTTCAATTATAATACATATATAATGTTTAAAACATTTTTTATAAAATATAAATATTGGTAATTATATATATCTTGTAAGTTTATTTATATTTTATTATTTCATTAATAAGATAATAAAAAGCAAACATGACCGGTCATTAAAAACTATATATAAATAAATAACTAAATAAATGTGTATACTTAAGCCCATAGATTAAAACGAAGTGAATTTAGTCCTACTTCTCTAAATTAAATAAGATACAAGTGGTGCAAATTCACCCCAAACCCTTTTCATGATTTAATCCAAGATCTGCAATTTGGATTAAAATGGCAAAAGGTGAAACTGTAAATTCATCAATTAACTTGGAACCACCAACCAGCGCATCAACTACTAAATGTATGTAATTTAAATCCAACAACAATCTAAACAAAAGCGTCATTACAATACCAATATTGTTGAATATGTGATCAATTTATTATGCACATTATTAAAATGAAATTTCGATTAAAATTAATTTTATTGCAGAGTTTTATATAATAAAGGCTAATATTGTCATAAATGTTATGGGAACTGCATGATAATATAGACCTACAACGTCGACTCTATTGTTATCCATAAATCTATTAAAATTAACAAATCAATTCCATTTACTGGGGATGTTTTTCATTTTCATCGCCCAATTCATTCAAAAAAGAACATCGCTTCAACAAATCCACAACAATCGAGTAAACACACCGGATTAAGCATGCGATTATGCTTATGAATGAAATAGGTTGCAAAACATTTCATAAAATTGACACATAGTATAGGACAAATATGAAAGTGCGCCGCCTGCATCCACTACTCATAATAAGCATTCTGATTGCCATAGAGAATGATTGACAGTCGCAGTGGCGCAACATTAAATCAGGGTGGATAGAACTAGAGTAGTGTAAGGGCCTTCGGGAAAATATGTCAATCACACCGATGGCGGCCACTTATTTACAGCATCTGTTTGAACCTTTTCAAAAGTCAACATACATATTACATGGTGCAATTTTATTATTTTATGCATTTGTGGAAAACGAGATGATACGCACAGATTGATTTATGAACACATGGCTAAGTAAGTGAAATAGACTGACGGTTAAATCCACTGGGACCAAGAAAGTTAATGTTTGCCGCATGGTAAATGGAAATTGCAGCAGGGTGTAGCATAAAAGTGTAAATGACTTGCCGTGTTTTATTTATTATTATTATGTTAAATTGAAAGTGTATATATGATATAATATATGCACCATATTTTCAAAGTCAAATATGTATTCATAGCAATATTTAAATATTAATACTTAAACCTTGATATATAACTAAGAATTAAAAAAAATACATTACTTCCTGTGTTATAATTTAATAAAGAAAACATACATATTTAGGAAATGACTAAAAAAACTAATAACAATAATATTAACTAAATTTCTTTTTCATATTTTTTTTTTAAGGTTTAGTGTCTTTTATTTGCTTATTATTTTTAGTCGTAGATTATACAACGTAAACAACGAAATGTGTACTATAAGCCTTACTAGTTATCAATATAATCTTGCATACTTTATCGTAGACACAACAATTTTTTATATAAAAAACTTGAAATATATAAAATTGTTTGTCCATTCATATTGTATTTTAGTTAAATATTTGGTCTGTATCTAATTTATTTTATAGTTTTTAATAATATTTATTAAAAACTATAAAGAGGAGAAAAGAAAGAGTGAGAAGAATTAAAAAAATCAAATAATTTATACATAGTTTATGTAAAAAACAGTCAGTTTTAGTTAATAGAAGTGAGAACAGTTTGTTATGTGTGTGTTGAAACTGCAGTTTAAAAAATATTGTAATAAAAACAAACAGTAATACACAAAAACAATAAAAACTAAAAAAACAATAGTAAACAAGTGACAAACCCAACAACTGGCAAGTTGCGTCGTAGGATTTAACCTCTATAATCATTAGACTTTTCTTTTGTTACAAAATTTAAAATTGTAATATTTATATAATTTACTCTAATAATTTATATTAAAATAAAAAAAAAATTAAACAAATAAATAAAGAGAGGAATGAGTAGTAGAAAAAAGACCAGTAGTACCAGTAATTTAATATTTTTTAAACAAATTTCAACAAAAACAAGATAAGAATGAAAGTGAGAAGAAATAAAAAAACTTAATAAAAATAATATTTAGTAGAAAAAACAAAGGAAATCAAATAAAAACAAAGAATTAATGTTGTAATAAGCAGACTAGAAAAAGAAGATTAAATTGACATGGTTGTGTCAAAACTAGCAGAGAACCTAAAAGTTATTTGAGTGTAAAAAAAGTATTTAGACTGGTTAAAAAGATGAAAGATTCTTTTTCTTAAAGTTCCATCTCTATTACTAAAGGTTGGAAACAATCATGCTAAACCCTATCCGATTCTTTGCCGCTCTAAACAAAGAATAGGCGTCTAGACCAGTCCAATCCCAGATGCTCTTTAGCAAAGAGTATTTTTTACGGCCAATGCCTTGTCGCTCTTCTGTCTTGCCCTTTTCTTATCAACTTTAAAATTTTATATTTATTATTGTCGAATAGGTGCTTCAAATATGCCGTTTTTTTTTTTCTGTTTAATATTTAGCAGTAATTGTTGATCTTGGCACATACGTTGCAACACTTCTTCATTAGTAGTATGATCTACCCACGACACGTCTACCAGACGCCCACATTTCAAAAGCCTTTAATCAATTCATGGTATTCATTTTTAATGTCGACGTTTCACAGTCATACAACAATATCAAATACACATAGCACTTCACAAATCTTAGTTGAAGGGTTAAGCTTAGGCAAAAGAACACAACTTTGGCGCATTCGCATTTTGATTGCAGCGAGTTCAGTAGTAGTATCTTCAACTGTGGCTGTTTGTTGCCAATACAAATTCTTGATTATTTTAATATTGTTTTTGTATAGTCTTTTTAATTTCAGTATTTTTAAAAAGTTTGTTGTTTTACTCAATCAAAGGCCGTCTTGTAGTCAATAAAACATATAAATGCGTTTTGTTGCTGATCTCTGCATTTTTAAAGTACAATTAGACCGTATAAAGCTTCCTTAGTTTCCAGACCTTTGCGGAATCCAAGTTGAGAGTCACTAATATCTGTTTTGCATTTTTTGTAGATTTTTGAGTAAAATTTTTTTTATAAAATTTTGTAGACTACGTTATCAGATTTATTAGTCAAAACAGATCAAATTTTCTAGAGCTTGGATTTTTAGGGATTGGCAGTAGTTCCGAGTTGAGCCAGTCCTTTGGTATTTTTTTAGTTTTGTAATTACTATTAACTAACAATGTTAAGTTATCCAAGTGTTTTTCATCCAACAGTTTTAAAAATTTTACATAAAATTTATTTGGTCCAGCAGCTTTCCCCGATTTGCTTGTTTTGATTGTTCTTATCACCTCACTTTTGAGTATTTCTGGTGCTTCCTCCATTTCTGTGGTAATTTCATTAAGTCTAGGGGGCTTGCTAGTATAAAAGTTTTTAATGTATTTTCTTACTTTTTTAGTATAACTCTGTTGTTGTTATCTACAATTTGTGGTAAGATTTTTATTTGAGTTTTTTCTGTAGCTTTTTTTATTTTCTTATGAACTAAGAAAGGATCTACTTTGTTGCATCTTTTTTTTATCTACGACTCTTTTGCTATCCTAATCTGTCTTCTTATTTCACGGTTTACTTGTTTATATTTTAGTGCTTGCCTGTTTTTCAAAATTCTTCTCTTTTCCATCTTTTATAATATCTTCTTCGTCATCCACTCTTTCTTTATGCCTTTTTCTTTAGACCCTACTTTTTCTGATTCTATTTTGTTCAAGATGTTTTTGATTTTCTTTTAATCATTTTGTATGTTTTGTTATCTATTCTTTTTTATTTTTTTTGGTGTTGCTCGTATTAGCCTGTATTTTTGTAATTTCAGAATTGATTCTTGTTTTTACTTTTTCTATAATTTTGGGATTTCTCAATTTTACAATGTCTACCAATTTCTGTGTTTAAGTTTCTTTAATTTAATGTTTAAGTTACCTATTACTGGGTTGTGATTGCAATATATGTGGGCTCCTGGGCACGTCTTTACTCCACGCATTTCCGTTACTATATCTTTTGTTGATTAAGATAAAATCAAATTGATTTCTAACTATGTTATTTGCTGTATGCTTGAGGGACTGATATACAAGCGTCTGGGTGGCAGGTTGTACCAGGTGTTTGCTATTACTAGGCTCTCTTATTGGCAGAATTGTATTAGCCTATTTTCTCTATAATTACGTATTCTCAACCCGTATTTACCAACAATATTCTTTACTTTCCTCTATTTAACTTTTGCGTTGTAGTCTCCCACGATAATGTTAACTTTGTTATTTTTTGTGTAAGTAAAAAGTTTCTTAATCTTTTTATTGAAACTTTCCACTTTTCTGTCTTGTTTATTAGCTGTTGAGGCATAGCATTGTATAATATTAATATTGACAGGCTTGGTTTCAATTTTCAATAACATGGTTTGTCTGAATGTAGGATAATAATAATAATAATAATAATAATAATAATTTTATTTGTGTTATCAAAACAAAATTTGTTACACATGTCAAAGTACACAATAGCAAAAAAATTTACATAATTTAAACTAAATATAAAAACTAAATATAAACTAAATATAAAAAAAAAAGTTATACAACATAAAAAACAAAAAGTGTTATATTGAGTATTATAAAATGTACACATTAAAATATAGCCTAGCTAAAACATATTAAAAAGTTAAAAACAATAACTAAGACATATCATTAAAATTATTTAATAAAAATTCTTCAGTAGAATAAAATGCTTTCTTACATAAATATAATTTGATTGTTTTTTTAAATTTTACAATATCAAGCTGTTTGATAATGTTTGGCAAAACATTAAAACATTTTACACCATAAAACCTAGATCCAGTTTGAGTTCTTACTAATCTGGAATAATTTGCAATTAAATGTGATTTATTCCTTGTTAAATAATTATGCATAATTTCATGGCTATCATAGTTCTGGATATGTTGTTTAACATGCAACAGACATTCATAAATAAACACACAGGGAAAAGTTAAGATCATCAGATTGCAATAACTTTGTCGACAATCATCTCTGTACGCTATTCCTGCCACTATGCGTACTGCTCGTCTCTGCATTTTAAACAGTTTTGACATAGAACTACTATGTCCCCATGTTAAAATACTGTAAGACAACACAGAATGGCAGAATGCAAAGTATGCAGTTCGTAATACATTTTGAGACACTGAATTTGCTAATAAACGTAAAAAATATATATTTCTATTTACTTTCTTTGACAAAGTATCACCATGTCTAATCCAGTTTAACGATTGATCTATTATTAAACCTAAAAAATTGACTGAATTGTCAAATTTTGGCATATTTAGAGGTAAAGACATGGTTTTTAATGTAAAGCATATATTTGATGATTTAGATTTATTTAAAACAAGTCGATTGGCATCAAACCAATCTACAGCATTCAGGTAAAGGTTTGCATTTTGGGTCACTACTGTCTCAATACAAGAATTTGTACAAACTAAAGTTGTGTCATCTGCAAATAACACAACATTAGCCTGACCAAGATGTTGTGGTAGATCATTTATATATATATAATTTTTTACCGATTTTTGGACATTATCAGTATGCCTACGCCATTGAAGTGTTGGTAAGTTTCACCACCTGAGTAATATAGTACTTATATATATATATATATATATATATGGGTAATTCCATTACTATTCGACCAATTTGAAAAAATCGACCTCTTTGATTTTGCTCAAATTTTCAGGGATCAAAATATAGGTGAAAAAAATGAGATTCCCAAAATTTTGGACCTTAGAATATTGCCTGTTCAAAATGACACACATTTGAAGGTCAAAATTTTTACAATAAAACGTCTTTTTTAGCTTATTTTGTATCTCAATTTTTGGGCTTCTGGAAAAAGATAAATAGGTCTACGATGTCTCAAATTATTTCTTATTTCATGTACTTTAAAACCCATATTTTTATGTTAAATATTGTGGCAGTCATTTTGATATATTAAGCTTCAAACATTATTCCAAAAAAACCCGTAAATTTAGCAGAATCGCAAAACTTTGCTTTCTTTAAACCGTTCTAACTTTGTCAAATCTTTACAAAATTTAATCCACAAGGTCTAGATTTCTTCGTGTTTAATCTCTTTTTAAAGTGATCACACAAGACTTATAGAACCAATACGTATACACCACTATTTTGATGCAGGAAGTTGCACATATTTTTGCGATCTTCAAAACTTGTAATTTTCAGGTCCCAAAAAGGCGCTGTCACCCTATGTCTATTTTAGTAAAAAATTCAGTAAATACTCTTTGGAGCACAAGAAAAAAGGGTATCTATATGAGAAATGGTATATCGGGCATTATCAAGAATTTTTTAATATTAAAAAATTGTCAAAATTGGCAAACCGCACATTTTTGTATCTCAGTTCTTGGGTCTTTAGAAAAAGATAAGATGGTCCACGATGGCTCAAAATATTCCTTATTACATGTACTTTAAAACCCATACTTGTCTATTTAATGTTAGGGCAGTCATTTTGATACATCAAGCTTCAAACATTATTCCAAAAAAAACCGTAAATTAAGCAAATCTGCAAAATTATGCTTTGTTTAAACCGTTAACTTGGTTAAATTTTAATGAAATTTTATCCACGAGGTCTATATTTCTTTGTGTTAAATCTTTCTTTAAAATGATTACATAAGACTTATAAAATCTATACATATTCACCACTAATTTGATGCAGGAAGTTGCACATGTTTTTGCGATCTTCAAAACATGTAATTTTTAGGTCTCGAAAAACCGCTGTCAACCTATGTCGATTTTAGTCAAAATTTTAGTAAATACTCTTCAGAACACAAATTAAAGGTTATTTATATGAAAAATGGTATATTGGGCATTATCAAGAATTTTTTTATATTCAAAAATCGTCAAAATTCAGAAAATCTAAATCACTTTTTGTCTATCTTGCTTTGTTTTTGAGATAGTCAACAAATACAAAATATTTAAAAAACTTTTTATTTAGCAAAAAAACACAAACAAAACAACATTACTTTAACAAGTGTGCATTGATGCAAGCTTATGATACTTGTTAAAACAGTTTTCTTTGGTTTGGTTAGTGAAATTTGATAAAAATGCTGTTCCAACATAGAGAATACGCAAATATCATTTTTGTGTACGGACTCTGTAATGGTAATGCTCTAGCAATTGAGATTTTCTGACAATAAACAACTTTTTTGACGCGTTTTTTAGTGAAAATGTTCACCCATATTATTATCAAAAGTAAAACACCTACAACCAGGCGACGCAACATAACGACTTGCATTTTCTCAATGGCTTCTTGATAATACCCAATATACCATTTTTTATTTAAATAACCTCTTTTCTTGTAGTCTGAAGAGTATTTACTGAAATTTTGAGTAAAATTGACATAGAGTGACAGCGTTTCTTCGCAACTTCCTGCATCAAAATAGTGGTAAATATAAATTCATTCTATAAGTCTAGTGTAATTACTTTAAAGATAGATTAAACACAAAGAAATCTAGTCCTTGTGGATCAATTTTTTTTAAGATTTGACAAAGTTAGAATGGTTTAAACAAAGCATAATTTAGCAATTTTTCAAAATTTACGTTTTTTCTTTAATTAATGGTTAAAGCTTCATATATCAAAATGACTGCCCCAACATTAAATATACAAATATGGGTTTTAAAGTACATGCAATAAGGAATATTTTAAGCCAACGTAGACCTTCTTATCATTTTCCAGAGACCCAAAAATTGAGATACAAAAATGTGCGGTTTTCTGATTTTGACAATATTTAAATATTAAAAAATTCTTGATATTGCCCGATATACCATATCTCATATGAATAACCTTTTTTCTTGTGTTCTAAAAAGTATTTACTGAAATTTTGACTAAAATCGACATAGGGTGACAGCGCTTTTTCGGGACCTGAAAATTACAAGTTTTGAAGATCGCGAAAACATGTGCAACTTCCTGCATTAAAATAATGGTGTATACGTATTGATTCTATAAGTATTGTGTGATCACTTCAAAAAGAGATTAAACACGAAAAAATCTAGACCTTGCAAACCAAATTTTGTTAAGATTTGACAAAGTTAGAACGGTTTAAAGAAAGCAAAGTTTTGCGATTTTGCTAAATTTACGGTTTTTTTTGGAATAATGTTTAAAGCTTAATATATCAAAATGACTGCCACGATATTATACATTATAATATGGGTTTTAAAGTACATGTAATAAGGAATAATTTGAGCTATCGTAGACATTTTTATCATTTTCCAGAAGCCCAAAAATTGAGATACAAATTAAGCTAAAAATGACGTTTTATTGTAAAATTTCTGACCTTCAAATGTGTGTCATTTTGAACAGGCAATATTCTAAGGTCCAAAATTTTGGAAATCTTATTTTTTTCATCTATATTTTGATCTCTGAAAATTTGAGCAAAATCAAAAAGGTCGACTTTTTCAAATTGGTCGAAAAGTAATGGAATTACCCATATATATATATACATATATATATAGTTATTCTTGTTGCATCTTGCATGAGCATTCTATTTTACTTTGCTTATGCCTAAGCACGTCAATGTTTAAGATATTAACATTCCACGTTCATATTTTATGGTATTCATTTTTATTGTTTTCTACTTTAAAATTTATTTTAATTCTATAGTCTTTTCTAACTTCATTTGTTCTGCAAGGGTTTTGCAGGATGACGACCGGGAAAGCCTTGCATGTTATTTTTGATTGTCCTACCATGCCGGATCTTGGTATCTAAATTCCATGATCAGTAGAATATAATATTTGGTTTATAGTAGTCATGATTGCTATACTAAGGATGATGCTCATATGAACCTTTAATGTAGTAGTTGTTCCCTGCTTTCTACATCTCCATTTGCTAATTCATCCGCCTTTAGTAACGATTTCTCTTTTCATGAACAAGAAAGTGCCCTTGCACTTATTAGCTCTTTTATCCGTAGCTGTTGGCTGGTGAGAGGGGACTGCTTGTACCGGCAGTTATTCGGTTGACAGAGCCACGTTGGTTTCCTATCAGGGTGTACCACGAGCAGGTAAGGTTGCCAATTGAGCTGAAATTTCCATCACTCCTTACACCCTTGTAATGTTGGATTTTGTATATAAAAAAAAGTTATTAGAAAAAAAGATATTTTGAGATCAACAAAAGTAATATACATAGATAATGACTTAACAAAAGATAAAAGAGCAATACAAATAAAAATACAAAAATTAGGTAACATTACAACAAAACTTTTTGCCGTAACATTGTATAGTAGAGGAATTAAAAATATTAAAATAACATTAAAAAATAACACTACAAGAAACAAAAAAAACCAATAATAAAAAAAGACTTTAATCAAAAATAGAAAAAAAACATTTTAAACAACAGTTAAAAAAAAAGTTAAAAAAAAAAAAAAAAAAATTATATTTATAAAAAAGTGGGATTTAATATGAACAAGAAGAATATACATATGTAGAAACAAGTGGCTAATTGGAAATTAACGTGGTAGTAAATAAACAAACGTGGCAAAACAAGTCAAATCAGATTACTAGGCATTAGAAGTATATTTAACAAGTGATACAACAAATATAACAAACAATAAAAGTAATGTGGTTGAAAAAACCATAAAATGTTACATTTCACAGAAAACTTAAAAAGCAAAGAAAGAAATTTTTATTAAATACAAAAAAACAACAGTAAAAAAGTTATACGTACACACAAAAAAACATTTAGTAGCAGATGGTAGGACAAGAAAAGCATGCAGAAAAAGAGAAAAGCAAGAAATATGCTACGCAAATGGAAAAACAACAAAACAACCAAACCAGATTACCAAAAAACGTTAAAACATACATAAACAAATCTAACAAGAATAATACTACATGCAAACAAAAAAAAAGGAAAAAGAAAATTAATACGATCAGAATGGAATATTAAAAACTAAAAATAAATGTAAGACAGAAATGACCACTCAATTTTAGTCTGTTTGCTGGACGTATTACAAACATTGAAGAAGAGCTGAATCTTGCACAAGCTAGTGAAGCTGTAATGAGTAGAGTGTAAGTAAGGTCGTTAGCATACGCAAATGACATAAAATTGTTGTTTGAAAAAATATTTCAGAAAAATAGGGTTAAGAGTAAATTTTGATAAAACAAAAACTATAATGTTTAGAATAGGAGGAGAAAGACATAAGAAAAAAAGATTGAAAATAGGAGAGACAAAATATTTAAATAATAAAATTATTTAAATATTTTTGTATTTAAGTAAACAATGGGAAAAATAAACACATACACCAGTTAACAGAATAAGCATGCAAGGCGGTAGAAAAGTAAGAAAAAAAAAAGTTAGAATGTATTACAATAAAGAAGACAAAGTTTGATAGTTTAATTTAAAGTATGATGCTTTATGAGTATTAAATTTACGGGTGAAAAAAACAGAACAAATTAAAAGCTATACAGGCAAAATACTAAAGGTGGGTACTGATAATAAACAGGCAAACTCTAGCACATACTGTATTAAAAAAAGTAAAAAAAAATAAAATTAAAGCAGTAAAAAAAGGTAAAATATAAAAAAAAAATAATGGAAAGAATAATTTTTTTAAAAATGTCTAAAACAAAAAATAAATAAAAGATATAAAAGAATAAGCATAAAAAACAATTTTATAATGGAAAAGAATATGACTGTAAAAGTAGAAAGAAGAAGAAATATGGAAAGAATTGTATGAAAAAAAATAACAATGCCTGATATATAAATAAAATAAAAAAACAAATGTAAACAAATTGAGCTACAACAAGAAATATGCAATTATTATGGAAAATAATATTCTAAAATACTTTCATAATTTAAAGTACACAAAAACAAACAAAAAATCTAGATGTAAAAATGAAAAAAAATTGTTTTTAAATTTTAGATGAATAAAAAAAGCAAAATGTGTGAAAAAGCTAATTAACCAATAGAACTTATATTAATTTTTTTTATTGAAATAAAAAAAAAAAAACATATAAAAAAATGTGTTAAAAATGATGGAAAATGACAAAAATTGTAAAGTTTAAGTTGTATTGTATTATGTATGTTATGTTGTAGTGTAATTTGTAGATTGTTACAAATAAAAATGATAAGTGTTATTAAATATGCATTTTATTTAAGTAATGTATAAATTGTAACATGTAAATTACTTTTCAAAGCCTAATAACAAAAAATGAAACTACTAATTTTTTTTATATAAAATAAAATACAAATTATTAAAAAAAAACAAATAAAAAACTTTAAACATTAAAAAAAAGATTTTTTTATAATTTTGCTAAAATAGAATGTGTTTTTAGAAATTATTACAACTAAAATGTTTTTAATAAAAAAATATAGAATTATTTTGCAAGCTACTGGATAACCACTTTAACAGTATTTTTAAAAGATTAGATTATTTTTTTTAGAGATATAAATTAGTTTAAAATTTTAATTATTAAAAATTTAAATATTTCAATAACAAATTACTTTTATTTAATTTTTTGAATGTGACGTGGTTATCACGAGCTACATAAATTTGATGAGCGGAACTGTATGTTTTCCATGGTATTTAAGTCATTGTAAAAAAATACAAAATATTTCCAAATAGTCAGTTTTTATACGTTGTACAATATTTAATAGATCTTGGCAATCACTGACCTCATCATTTTTTAAAAACTACAATCTGCAGTTTAAATTGCTCTTCAGTGTGATAGATTTAACGAGTGTGATCTCACTTAAAAGATGCTTTCATGTTGTTGGCACATATAAATAAAGTAACTAAAATCATAGTTTAAAATTTAAAATATAGAATTTTAAATATACTTAGATATATACAAAAAAAATAGTAATTTACTTATAGATTTATGCAAAATTATGTCAATCCTAAACAATTAGTTTTTATTAGATTTGTGTATATTAATAACAAAAATGTTTGCTATTAATAATATTCAACTTTAAATAATATAGTTATAATTACACTATTATTAAAAAATAATTAAATTGCCTGATATGTAAATCAGCTTTGTTTTAAAAACGTTTACCTGAGCATTTTTGTACAAAAAACAAGTCACGATTCATGAATTGAATTAGAATGTTTTTTATATTTCTACTTAATTTGCATAAAAAATGGGTTAGCTAATTTAAATAAGTGCTAAATTGGTCTACAATACACGAGAAAGTATCTTTTAAAATTAGATTTTCATGAAACCACACAATACTAGAATTTTATAAGGGATATTTTCTAAATATTTTGTACTTAAGTGTGATGAATATTTCTCGTAATTGATATAATATAAAATTAACTCAAATATTTATAGAATTACTAATATAATTTTTATTAAATTAAACCTGTTATGTTTTCATCAAATAACATAGCCTACCGCCTATTTATTTAGATTAAATTGTAAGGGTGGTAAATGTGCTAATACTCGTATAACAAATTTAATGTAAAGTACTTATTTAATGTATATCTAACTTTTATGACGCGGGCACTACAAGGGCATAACTAAACCTCTGTTTAAACTTTCCTAAAGTTCAAAACCTCTAATTCTGCCACTGGTCATCAATGCTATAAAACAAGTAATTAATTTAAAATATAAATACACTACATAGTTAATTAAAATATTAACTGTGCAAAATAAATAAACATTTATTTTTGCAACTAATTATTATTGCATATATTTTAAAACTGAACTAATAAATTATAAATGAAATAAAAAATATTTTGTGTCGCATGTGATTAATTTGTTTTGTATGTTTTATCGCTAGACTGAATCACGTTTACATGTCGATTTAAATGAAACGTTTCTCTATTATTTTATTTAAATTCAATGTAATATTTATGTTTTAAAATAATTTTTATGTTTGTTCATGACAACCAGGGACAAAAGTGCACGATATATACATACGTTGTTTTAACTGGATATAATAAATTATAAATAAATAAATGAATTTAGTTTTATTGAACATTTTATAAAATGTATGTTTAAAGTGACAATATTTTATCTCGATTAAACTGTAAACACTAGTATTATAATTATTTAACTATTTATTTTTATTTTAAATGATCTTTGTGAGATTTTACCTTACGGTTACAAGATTGCTAATATTAAACTACTAATTTTGTTATTCGAATAAAAAATTCTTCGTTGAGTAAAGTAAAATCTAATTTTGTTGGATTTATACTGACCTAAACATTTGATCAATTTTTATTTTAGCTCCTTAATTGTTGCAGGACGACTAGCAAAGCCTTTTCCTCTCAAATATCCTCACAAAAAAATCTTTGGTTTTTGTACAATTTTTTTCTGCAATTCATAATCATATAATATAAGCAATCAAGTCAAAATAATTAAAAAATAATTTTTGCTAACTTTGTTTTAGAATAACGATATATAAGTTAAAGATTTAGTAGTAATAAAAAAATGTTTTAACATTAGATGTAATAAAAAAATTCTCAATATTTATTAAGGAAATTTTGAAAATAGTTATCTAGTTAGTTAAAGTTAAGTTAAAAAACCTAGATTTAATATTTTATAAAAAATCTATTATAAAAAATAAATAAACTGCTAAATAAGTTATAATTGAGTAAGATTATGAGAAAAAGCAAACATTATTTCTTGTTGATTAGATGATTTTGTTTTGTAATAAACTAGTAAATTAGCCAAATAAAATCAACTAGATTTACTTTAGTTTTAATTAAAAAAAAAGATATAAAGTTGCTTATGTTTAAAATGCTAAAAAATTGGGTTAAAATTCCCTTCTAGTTTAAAAATATATCTGAAACTACTCACATATTGGTACTGTCTAAATAATCAATATAACCTTCAAAATGTCAATTCTCTCAATTTAATAAAAATACGAAAATAATGTTTTAAATTTAATTTTGTATGAACCCATCTATTGATAATGTCTAAATAAGAAACATAACTTCCAGAATGTCAATTTCATAGATTGAACAAAAATACAGAGTACTACTGATATTTTAGATCAAATTTTTTCATTTTTATTTAAACCAAACTTTTTATTTATTTAAGACATCTCTAGAAAACAATTTTGGGTTTTCCAATAAGAAGTTTCATATTGAATAGCAAGCTATTTGGGCAGCTGTTAATATTGAAGCTATTATCTTTTAAAATTTGACAAGTAAAAACTACGTCATTATTAAAAATGGAACAATACACGCTTCAACAACGCATTGAAATTATTAAAATTCACTACAAAAATGGTGATAATTTTTACAGTTTGCAAAATTAAAGCAGTTTATGGTTGTTGTAAAGCACCTTCTTGGCCGACAATAGTAAACCTGGTAGAAAAATTTGAGCTGTTGGGTCAAGTTTGTAATGTGAAGAATCGAAACCGTGTGCATCGCTATGAGAATATTGCTAATGTAGCCCGTAGTGTTGAAGAAAACCCAGATTTATCGATTCCTTGTCGATCTTTGGAATTAGACATTTCACAAACGACAATACACCGTATTTTGCATAAAGACTTAAGTCTAAAGACTTTTAAAGTTCAGTAAACACAAAAACTCAAGCCGGTCGATCACCAACAACGTCGTATCTCATTTTCACTTTGGAGGCTACGTTAATAAGCAGAATTGTCGCATTTGGGGCTCAGAAAATCCAAGAATGATTGTTGAAAAGTCTTTGTGTTACTGTTTGGTGCGGTTTTTGGCTGGCAGTGTAATGGACCCTACTTTTTGGAAAATGAGGCTAGTGCATCTGTTACGGTAAATGGATTGCGCTACCGGGCTATAAAGAATGATTTTTAATGGACAAAATTGGAAGATATTGATGTGGACGACGTTTATTTTCAGCAAAACGGCGCTACGTGCCACATAAACAACAAAACAATCGCAATTTTGCAAGAAAAGTTTCCTGACGTGTTATTTCTTAAAGAGGTGATCACAATTAGCCACCAAGATCTTGTGATGTATAACCTTTAAACATTTTTCTTTGAGACCACGTGAAAGATAAGGTCTATGCCAATGCTTCACAATCGATGCAAGACCTTAAAGATGGAATTTGTAAAGTTATTGAGGACATACAGCCGCAAATGCGTAAATTAGTCATGGAAATTATCATGAAAAGAAAGTGGTACTGCAGCCGCAACCGTGGCTGTCATTTGATTAAAATTGTTTTCAAATGTTAAAGGCATACTTTTCTCTTTACAATGAAATAAAGATTTATTGATTTCTCTTTAAAAATACCCGTTTTTTTAAATATCAAAATGAAAACTCTTATTGGAAAATTCTATATATACACTCAAATGCAAAAAAACCGGGTTATTAAGTAATTTTTTTGCAAAAAACGCAGGTATTTTTTTATGAAACCGGCAAAAATACTCGATGGCCGTGATCTGGCAGAAAACAAAGAACAACTGCTGTGAATGACTGATTTATCGTTTGTACTAGTCTCTACGGAATCGTCATGTGACTTCAGTAGAGACCAGAAATCTATTTTGTAAAGTTTGTGGTACAGCTGTGAGTGTGTAGACAATTTGTCAAAAATTGCAAAAAAACTGGCTTAAAATGCTATAGACCAGCAGCGAGACCAAAATTACTCCGACGTCACTGAGTATAGTATAAGCAGGAATATCAATGAATGCCTGCACCAAATTGATTGTCATTGATGAAAGATTGCTGACTGCACAGCGTTATATTGAAAACTTTTTGGAAAATTACAAAGTTTCACTTGCTTTATTTATTAGCGATGGCTTTATTCTGATGCAGAATAACGCGAGACCGCATTCTGCAAGGTGCGTCACAGAATACTTGGTTGCAGTTAAAATAAGAAAATTTAACTGGCCTGCGTGTACTCTAGATGAAAATCGTTAAAAACATGTTTGAGACATGCTAGGCAGGCGTGTTAGAGAACGTGCAGTTGCACCAACCACAATAAACAAGTTTTGTGTGGCACTTCAGGAAGAATAAAAGAATATTCCACAAATTATTATTTGTGGCATGAGTTGCCGTATGCAGGCAATAATTACAGATGGAGGAGGCATGATGAAGTAATAAAATCTTAATCACCTAAAACTTTTGCCGTATTTTAACAAAAACGGCAACTTCCCCTTCATTGCTGCTTCTACAAATAATTTGATAAATGGTTAATTTTTTTACCAGTACATTTAGAAAAGATTAAACTATGAAATGTCGAAGTCTTTTAGTCAAATAATAGTTAGGAAATAGCCGAAAAACCCCATCAAATATAGAAATAAATGCGTTTTTCTGTATTTTTGAATGCATTTTGTTGCTATTTGCAAATATAATTTCACAAAAAAAACTTTGACATATCATAGTTAAATCCTCTCTAAATGTACTGGTAAAAAATATATCAATTATCAAATTATTTGTAGAAGCACCGATGAAGGGGAAGTTGCCGTTTTTCTTAAAATACTACAAATCAAGGTAGCGGTCGGTATGGTCTTAATAATGTTTATTAAATAAACTGATAAGTACCATATGTTGTTTTTGTCTACATCCTAATGGTTTCTTTGATTGTAATACACTAAAAGTTTTATAAAATAAATCTTATTTGGGTTTTTTGCAAAAAAATACTTATTGGTCCGTTTTTTTGCATCTGAGTGTATAAATCCAACTATTAGTGATATCTAAATGATAAATGTAACTTTTAAAACGTCAATTTCTTAGATTTAAAAAAATGTAAGGATGTTTTTAATTCAATTTTCTTAAAATTCCTTAAAATAAAACAATTTTTTTTTTTTTTATATAAAACATTTTTAAAAATCAACTTTGTATATAAACCCACTTACAGAATGTCAATTTATTGGATTTAACAAAAATACGTAGTACAGGTTTAGTTTTCTTAAAATTTCTTTATATAAAACAATTTTTTTTTTCATTTAAAACATATTTAGAAGACATCTATTGCTATTGACTAAATGACAGATTTAACCTTTAAATTGCCAATTTTCTAAATTTAACAGAAATTCAGACTAAAATTTTTCAAATCTAATTTTTGCAAAATTAAAAAAATATATATAAAAAACGTTTTTAAAATACAATTATTGTATAAATAATCAAATCAACCTCCAAACTAGAGAATTAGATAATTCTTATCTTTGCAAATGTCAGAGTCACTATGTTATAAGAAGAAAAAATAATAGAGTTTTTTTTTTGTAATTCTACGGTTCTTGCCTACTCTAGAGTTCCTGTCCACTCTAAGTTTCCTTCACACCAGTACTAGTATTTGTTATTAAGAAATTAAAAATTTCTCTTTTTTCAAGCGTTAGAAATCTTTTTGTCTAAGAAAGAGCAGGTAATATACAATCTTCTGTTAACCAGCAATTAGGCGGAAAGGTGTATCATTCCAGATTATGATTACCAGCAATTAGTTTGAATTTAAGTGCACACTTACCAGTCCATATGTTTAATATTAAAAAAAATGTAATTCTTTTTGTCTTGTGTAAGAAATCCATACGTCTAAGAAAGAGAAGAAAATATTTTTTAATGACCAACATTTGGGCCGGTGAGTAGTTTACAATTATGATTTTAATTACTATCAAGTAATTTGAAATAGAATACCTACTTATTTGTTTTAAATTTGTTAACAAGTGTTAGAAGTTTTTTTATCTAAAAAGAAAAACGTGGTATCCAATCTTTTGATAATCAACGCTTAAACTGGTCGGTAGTAGTTTAAACAAGAGTGGCTACAACCAAAAACTTGTAAAACTAAAAATTTGTATTTGTTTGCAAGTTTTAAGAGTTATTTAGTCAGAGAAGGAAAAAGTGGTATCTAATTTCTTGATGACCAACATTTGGGGAATAATTGGATTACTTTAAATTATGATTGCCATTGAGTAATTTGCAAGTGTTAAAAGTCCTTTAGTCAGAGAAAAAAAAGTATGATTTAATCTTTTGATAGGTAATCATAACTACCATTGTGTAGTTTAAACTAAAATGCTCACCTACCCGCCTTAGAGTTTGTAAACCAACAGTAAAAAGGTTTTTTTTTTTTAGCAAGCAGTTATAAGTTTCTATGTTAGAAAAAAAAATTTAATCTTTTGATGACCACATTTGTGTAAGTGTATGGGTCACTCCAGATCATAATTATTATCAAGTAGTTTAAACTGGAGTGCTTACCCACTCGTCTAAGAAAAAAAAAGCGTTAAAATTATGTTGTCCAAAAAAAAAAGTTAACATTTAATCTTTTAATGACCAACACTTTAGGTGAGTAAGTGGTTTACTCCAAGCATATCAGAGGTAGTTTGAATTAAAGTTCCTACTCACCCGTTTAAATGTTTGTTAATAAGAGATTGGTAGTTTCTTCTTTTTGCAAGCATTAAAAGTCTTAAGTAAAAAAAAAATGATGAATCCAATTTCTAGATGCCCAACACAAGACTAGGTGGCTGAGTTACTCCAATCTATGATTATCAACCAGTAGTTTAAACTGAAGTAAAATTAAACAAAAAACAATTATATTATCATATTGAAAAATTGTCAGCATTAGCAGCTTTTTCTTCAACATTTTAATTTTTCTGTTGTCCATCAGAAGCCACAATTCCAGCTAAATTTTAGTTCATAATTTTTTTCAAAACACCTACAGCTTACAAAACTTGATCACTGAAATCAGCGCTATCGGTGTTATAAGAATTCATTTCAACAACAATTTTGCATTGCACAAAACAAACTTTAAAATTCTCATGAGACGCGGCTCAAGAAATAATCGGAAAAATGTTTAACCAAACGTAAAGATTGTGTTTGTTGAAACTTAAGAGCCGGATCGTTAAGTTCAAATACTAATTAGTTATCAGGATGGACTTTTTCTCGGTTATTAATGAACTATACAACATTTGAAGATAGATTGGGGGCACTCATCTATGAGCAATAAGATATTTGCACTACATCTGTAAAAACCGAAACTAGTAATGTAAATTTGTCATAAAAACATAGTAAATTGTTTTATAATTTCATTATTATCAGATTGTAAACCAAGTTTAATTTAGGATTAAGATTTATATAAGGTTGATAGAGTATAAACCAGACCTAATAACACTAACAAATACTTTTCAAGAAACTTACCAGTAGAGCAAGTTTACATATTAATTTAGATTAGGAACTATTATAAAAGATTGTGTTATCATATATGTACATTGTACATTTAATATTTTACTTAATTTAATAGAGTTGTAAAATTATTAATTATTAGATATAAAAGTTGATTGATATATTGACTTCATATTAAATATAAAAAAAATATAGGATTTCAAATTATATTTTACTAAACTAGGGTGTGTTTGGTAAAATTTGCGTAATTTGCTTTTTAATAATATGATCTGTTCAATCAAATAAATACCTTTAGGTTTCTTTTTATTTTATTTCTATTATATACTTAAGATTATATATGAAATTGTTTAACCAACTATAAGTTAATTCTTTATACTAAAAGCTGATCAGAATCTATATTAAGGATCAAAGAGTAGCCGACAAAACCATCCCTCCCTTTCTAATGGCACCTTTAAATTACTAATTAAAAAATAAGAGGGTATTAGGAAAGCAAAGCAAATAAACGTTTTGACTTGTTTTTGAGAAACTAATTAATTAAATACGGAATATGCCAAATAATACCTCATTCATATATATTATCATTCCATTTGTAAAAAAAAAAACAACAAATATATAAATATAATAATAAATATGAAATATGCAAATTATAATATAAATATGTAATTGCAAAATAATTTGAAATTAAACGGTCGGTAAATTCAAATGAATGAATTTATTTGATTACACTAATGATCACTATATTAATTCGTGCGATATTTTACAGTGTATAATGATATATACTGTTGATGAGGTAGGCTGGGATGGAGTACCGGCCAGCAAGGTATGATGAATGACCATCGAGACAGGTTGAATTACACGTGAACCACAATCATAACAGTGCAGTATAAACCGGCACTCAAATGCACCCGCCTGTATCCACACACTACCACGAAATAGTGACCAGAATACACTGGCAATTATTCCGAATGATTTAATACCTGAAATTGGTGGATAATGGGCTGCATTTACACGCCAATATACCTCTCAGTTCCGACATCTATAGTGAGAAGTGTGTAATATATCTATACCTTTACTTCCTGTCGTGTATTATACATGTAAATAGGATGGGACCTATTATTAATGTTAACACATTTGTGTATAAAATTATTATTTATAGTGTACAAGATATAGTCTATTAATTACGAATTTATAAATTATGTTGTCAGCTAACGCGTAACAGTTATATTCATAAAACATTAAGCATATGTTTAAGGGGTTAAATATAAAATTATCATTTCATCCACTTAATAAGTTACAAAGAAATTAATAAATTTAAATAAACCAATCAAAGATAATTCACGATTTTAAATGTGGTAACACTTGGTTTAATACATTTATATTTGTAATTAATTCTATCAATTCAATCCCTCATCTTTAAAACGATTGGGGTCTTTAGATAAAATACATACGTATTTACATTTGTGACTATTTTTAGGGGGACTTCACAGAGACAATATATCAATTTAATCAACATACATTAAATAAATAGGTTCTTATTTATACATTCATATCTGGGATAGTAATCCAGTAATCTCTGGGTACTACATCCAGATGACGTGTATATTGGAAAAAGGGATTAAGTCAGCCCTATAGACAGTAGGACTCGGGGGACAACATATCACCTCCAACACTCGTGTGCTCCAGGGAGCTATACCCCTTTAAAGGATTTGTCGTCCTGTTTTTTTTAACAGTTGAATTGATAAGAATGTCGCATATTAAATATCGTACTTAAATATATCAGATGAAGATTTAAATAGCTTTCATTAAGGTTGGTAAATTGAATTATGTGAACCGTGATATTATATATTTAGTGACTTAAGTAGTTTATGATGTTGCTTGATTAAATAATCTAATTAGGCCGACAATTAAAAATTGAGGAATTCATAACTGCGCAGTTATTATTATTGCCAGTAGTCGTTCTTGTGGGATTATCTACACGTTCAATTCAAATAATGCCCTGAGAACAAGCTTTAACTGTAATTATAATAAAAGTGTGTCTACACGTATGTGGATGTAAGTGAAGCCGCGATTATGTGGCATCTGTGAATATTTAAATGGCCGCTTTCAAGTATTTCAACAATCCTAATTACACATTTCATAAAATTTAGCATATTTAATACGTGGAATGTAATGAATAATTAATTGCGGCAATGATAGTTTTATTTATAGGTGTGAACAGAATGAAGGATTTCACTGATGGGTAATTGTAGACAGTTGCTCTAACATCGTTTACGCTTTGGAGAGGTCAACACATTTGAGAACTAATAACCATGATTACCTCAGCAGATGTACAATGCTGTAAGATTGATGTGTTACTGGTCTACTCTAATTATTTCAGCCCACAAGCTAACTCCGTTGGTTGGTTAAGTTACACTATTACTAATACTCGTTTAGTATTTGATTACGTAGATTGTTACAATGAAGTAGACTTGATTATATGTTCAAATCACATTATTATTATATTGTTGCAATCAATGATAATACAATTAATAGTTTTAATATCTGGCATATTAATCTATTAATTTTGGTAATAATATATTAGATTAAATATTAGATACTAACACTTAAGAACAATTAGTAATAAATAACTGATTTTTAAATCTAAAATAATTTTGTTTTATATAAATAAAAATTGTAACTGCAAGTAAACATTTATAACTGTTAATTCAAAATAGCGCATAAACATTATTAAAATTTTAATTATCAGTTTATTAAAGAAGCTGTAACTATGAATGGTGTTCAGATTGAGTAGAGATAATAAAATCCTGAATGAAATAATCAATTAACTCAAATCAGTTGAGCGAAGGTCTGTTCCTATCAGAATTTGTATCTGTTTCATTGATACATTGTGTTAATTAAATGAAGAATAGCCTTTTCTCAAAACTAAACTAAAAATCTTTTTTACATGATAGTATCGTTTAATAAAAAAATATTATGTGTCAAATAAATTTAATGTTTTTATGTTAAAAATAGCAAATACATTTTTTAGTAGATGACAGTAATTAGTCGTATGTAATAGTTAGAGAATGCTTATTCTAGGATAAATGAGAAATTTCCTGAACGCATTATCTCAAAAAAAAAACTTGAGCTTGTTCAACTTTTTTATTTGGAAAAGCCGACAATGATTACAAAAACTGAAAGACAATAATCGATCAGTTTTTACAGAAATAGATAAGGCAATTATGTAACAAAGGCTTCGTCAAAATGCTCTAATGTGCTCAAAAATGCATTTAAATTATATACCTAGTATTTCATGTTTAATAAAATGATGAGTTGTTATAGAAACAAATTGGCTGTTTTAATATTAATAATCAAAACTTTGACTTTGCTATGTAGAAATTATTTGTGTAAAAATATAAACGCACATTAGAACATGATGCATTTTTTTGAATATTTCAATCATGTTACAATAATAATTATCTTTTAAATGCTTGACATAGTTATTTCATTCTTATAGTAAAGTATATTATGTCCAGTTTGTTATTTTATTTTAATATTATCTGTAGGTTCAGCAAACGCAGTAGTGTAATACACAATTTTTTTAAATAAATGTTCAATCAGCTTTGATGATGGATTATTTCTAGTTTAGCTTGAATCCTTTTTATGAGAAAAAAACTGTTAAAGTCGCGTTATTTAATATTTTGGCAAAATAAATTTAAAAGAAGCTAAATGCACAATGCACAAATAGTATCAAACTATTTATTAAAAATATTTTATAATTTTTTACTTAAATATGCCTCGGGAAGGCACTTGGCACTTGACGTCTAGATTTTTTGAGAAAATCCAGCTTTTAAAGAATAGTCTACTTGCGTACTTAAACTCTTTTATCTCTGGCCCAAAATAGCTTTTTGTCTTTGCAACTATATAACTTAGTTCTTTATAAAACTTACTCTTAAACCACTTAATAACCATAGCTGCAAATCTCAAACCAGCGGTAACAACGTTATTAAATTACAATAGTTTGTTTAGGATTAATTTATTCTGCATTTAAAACTGATTCTTTTTTAGGTGTGCAAAAAAATTAAAGTAATCAAAAACAGTATTAGTATAGAATTTTATTACATGTTTTTACTGTATCTAATAAAAAGTTTAGTCTACCGTCGATAATGAAGCAAGTAGCATTAATTTTCTGAACAAAACAACTACAAGATTAAACATAGATTACTATTTAATTAAATTGGTAGAACAAGACCTAGTCTGTTCTACAAACCAATTTTATCAACCAAAGACTGACTAATTTACGTTTAAAAATTAACTTTACTAATATATAAAAAGAATATTTAAACTTTGTTTACCAAAATCTTAAACTTATCAAACAAAATATTTTTTTAACTAAAACTAACGTAAACAATAAATTTCCAAATTGCTTAAATCTAGTAGTTTTTAATTATCACTTCAAACATTCATTTGCTTACCAACAATATGTTTGTGTCTACATTTATAAACAACAAGCATATTCTAGATTAACAATTTACAAAACTTTGTTTATAATAGCATTATTAAACTTAATCTTTTTAAGAAAAACATTATAATAATAATTTGTAATAATAATAATTATCGTTTATTTCTTGTCTTTTGGCCTTGAAAATTCTACTTACTACTACTTAACATAACGTTTACCATATAACTAAATTCACAACTAATATAATGTTAAACCCTGTTTTAATTAATTATTTATTAATTCTGTTTCAATTTTCTTTCTTCTTTTTGTACTGCCATCATCCATTTCATTCCTCTTCCATCTTCTGTGAATACCTCAATTTTTTCCATTTGTTTTTCTCTCATCTCATTGCATTTTAACATGTGTTCAATGCTTTCCCTAACTTCTCCACAGATCCTACACATCTTCTTTTCTTCTTTCATCCAAAATTTGCACATTTTTTCCTCATTTCCACATCTAAATCTTGCAATCATTTGTTTTCCATTTTTCCATAGTTTACATTTTTTAGATACTTTGGTAGTGCATTTGTTATAATGAGTTCATAATTTGAATTGTACCTAGATTCATTTATCCGTGTTCTTCGCTCTTGCACTTGTATATCTCTATCTCTCATCATAATTTTTTTCCACGTACTTCTATCTATTTTTACTTTTTCAATTTTCTCACTAGCATATCCATTCCTGTTAAAATATTTTTTTCTGCATGTTCCCATTCTTCCGCATTTTTTCTATATTTTCTCCTTCAGGCATTCTTGTAATATCTTAAATTCATTTCTTTCTCTCACTCTTTTTTCATACCTCATTGCACGCATTCCTACTTTTACTCTTAATTTGTCTATTTTAACTTCTTCTATTACAATGTATGCCGGGGTTTGAAAAATTTTTAAGGTCACAGAAAAATAAATCTAGGTTGTTAAAAAAAAAACAATTTAAAAAAGAAAATAAAAATCTTTTTTTAGAATCATTATAGTTACTGATTTTGATGGATTTAGTGTTGATGCATAATTTTTAGCAAAATATTGCTACATTCGCTTTAGCCATGTTCAAGCTACTGCTAAAGGCATTCTCTGTTTTACCCGTAATGCTGGCAACTTACAATACTGATGGGCTTACACTTTTGACTGAATTTCAAATCACTAGAAAAATTATTATTTTACTTTAGGTTAAAAAAATTCTTTTAACAAGGTTATTCAATTTTTTGCAATTTAATTTATTTTTTATTTTTTACTATACATATTTACAAGAAATGAATCAAATTAACTTGGGGGGGGGGGGGGGGGGTTATACAGCTTATACTAATAGATATTTACATATATAATAAAAGACAACCAAAGATTACAGATATTTTCAATTTAATTTTGGATAATTATATATATACATATTCAACAATTTTGAAAATATTGCTTTCAAAATTATGTATTTTTGCCATTCTTATAAAGGTTGGTTGATTATAGTCAGCTTATGATAAGTCATGTTTAATGATCTTTTGTAGATAATTATCATTGTCAGTCGGGTATGTTTTAGTTACGTGAGAAAGAATTGTTGTAACTGTATGTTTATGTAGTCACATTAACTTTTAGTATGTTTAAATTGTTATGAAAGTCAGGTTTTGTTTCAGAATTAATCTTAAAAGTTTATTTTGGTAAACTTAAAGTAATTTTCTAATACGTATTCTTGCAGCACCGCACCAGATTGGTACTGCATATGTCATGTCATGTTATAATTGGTTTGAAGTGCTGTATAAATTAGTTGTTGTTTGGTTTGATTGAGTTTATTGGTTTTGTTAATTAGCGGGTAGAGTGCTCAGAATGCCTTGTAGCATTTTATTAGTGTACTGTCTATGTGGTGAAATGCAACGGGGCACTACAAGTACTCTACCCGCTAATGAGCAAGGCCAGTAAGCTTAATCATACTAATCTCTACACTTAGATGTTTGTTATATATTATGCAGCGTTTAGCTTAATCTGCTCTTAAAATATTTGCCCAACACATCGGCGTACTTGCTTACTCAACACAATAGAATTGCGCAAGTAAAAACATATTGCTGTATTGTCAGAGTAAAATTTGTCGGCGTGTTGTTAATGTAAGTGTTAGATCTTAGAATAGAATTTTGTCATGCCGCCCTTGCAATGGTTTGTAAATTTGACAGACTCTCATTTTACTTGAGCTTAAACAAACGCTTATCAAGGTATAATTTGATAAGTGTAATAAGGTAAAAAAATGGTTAATGAGTTTGTATATAATACCAATTTGCAAAAACCTTGTCAAAAGCTTGTTACACATAATCTTATTAAAATTTGTAAGAATATCATGTGCAGTACGTACTACTTGCTGGATAGTATTGTGTTTAACTTTAAAGCCAAACTAGAGATTGATTATAACCTTGTGTTTGCAATCATGCCTATCTAATTGATCTAGTATGACTTTTTTGGCCAGTTTAACCAACACATTGAGTAGGTTTATTAGTGTGTAATAAATTGGCAAGATTTTGTTTTTGCCCCGTTTTGATATAAGGATGATGATGACGTTTGAAAAATACAAAAGTTTTAACATGCTATTTATGAGGTTTTTTAGTACAGAGTTGGTGATTGTATCCGATTCGAGTGTTTTACGTGATTTTTTTTTATGTAATGAATAAACGGATTTATCTTGTAAGTATATCTAAATTATTTAAATATTGCTGAATAGTCTTTTCAATCAGTCTGTGTTTGTCGTTGTTAGTGGAGTCTAGTCTGTGTACTTTTCTAAACACTTCAGTAAAAACTTTAGTCTTGTTGTGATCGGGCAAGACAATCCCGCTTCCGTGTTTAAAGGCATAGGATTATTCATAGTTTTGAGTAATTTTGTTAATTTTTACAAAAAAGGTTTTGAAATTTATTTGTCTATGTGTCGTTGTCATGTTTGTCAACTAATTGAAAATCATTCTTTATCTAAAAAATTGTGTCTAATATTTTCCGAAAATTTTGTCCTATACAGTTCTTAACATTTTGTTTTTGACGAGCATTAGTAAAAAGAACAGTATAAGCTTGTGGTCCAAATTAAGTCTTGTACAGTCCGTAATTATAAACAGGTAGTCGGATGCCTAGACTACTCTCCCACAATACATTATTGAAATAATAATTCATGTTTTTTGCAATGCACGTTCTAAACTTATGTTGTTGTTTTATTATTGCACTTTTTTACAGCTATTTAACATCGCCTCAGAAGTCTTACGACTTGTTTAAAAGGGAGGGGGTTTAAAATTATTATTAGCAGAGGTAGGCAGAATGTCAACAATAACAAGGTTTGGCATTCTAAGTTTTGAATATTTTTTTGCATATTTGTTCTTATAAAATTTACATTTATATTTTATATATTTTTATGGTTAGTTCATCTTGCCATAGTAGTTTAAGTGTTTCTCAATTCAGTATAAAAATTAAATTAAGAAATTATTCCTGTCATACAAAATAGGTTATATATTAAATGTAGTAAGTATTCTGTGTGGTCTATAAAATCGTACAACATATTAAAAAATTTTGGAACAATATTATCAACTTGAAAAAGTACTAATATTTAATTTTATTTATTTAACAAAGTTTGAAAACTTTTTACTTATAATTTTTTTAACGGATTTAATTATTACGTTCAAATCAGATACTGTTCAGTGTGATTATATTTTATCTACCACATTTTTTAAGTAAAAGTTTCATTTTTTTTAACGATAAACACATAAGTTGTGTTTTTTTTATTCTACAGGGGTCTAGGACTAGTTTTGATAATGTATATTTTGTCTGCTATTATTTTATTTCAAAAGCCAGCTTTTTACATTAAACTTTTTTTAACTAAGTTTGCATTTACTTTTATATAAATCTTTAGCATTATAAAAAAAAATGAACGTTTTAATATTGTATTTACAACACAATCTAGTTTTAATTAACTGCACTTTAAATTAATAATCATTTTATACAGTTCTGAACAAACTTACTCTATAATGCATACAATATTACAATTTTTTTTTAAATATTTTTATTTTGTATTATCAAGTAACCTAACCTAACCGCATTATTATATAAATATCAACAAAACTAAAAATGTAATTAATTAAACTTAGATAGATCAAATACAATTTTATTATAAATTACAATACAATATCTTTCAAAACACGGAAGAAAATAATAATAACACATTATTTATGTGTTATTTTTCTTATTGGCAATTTAACTTTAAATGGTTTACATATATCATTCATTTCACACTTTTATTTTATGAGAATATACATTTTTTAAATATATTTTATGTGATTCTTACAATGCAGGAATTAACTTCCTGTTTATAATTATGGTGGTGATAATTGAAATGCAACATTATGTATAAAAGTATTAATACGATAATATAAGTTATATTTATTATAATTAATTTGTGTTTTACATAATTGGAAAGTTAGAAAATACTTTTTATTTTTACGCCAATACTATTTGATGCTCAAGTCGATATTCGTAGTGACATCTGTGGCCACATACTCACATCACATACGCGTCAAGCCGCGCAACAATAAAGCCCGATATAATTAATACTTATTGAGATTCCCAATTGAAAAATATTGAGTGTTATTATAATACACAGAAACTGAATAAATTTCAGAAAAGAATCCCCATCAAAATTTCAACGGCGCAATAATTTACAAAGATCAAATTTTTTTAAATTTTTTTTTTCTGCGGCGGACGATATAAAAAGTATCACGCGGTTTTGTTTTGATCCTAATTGGGTGTAGCATTCCAGGTGATGTTCGCTTTTAGCAGACAGTGGTGTCGGGATGGATGACGTGATAGAAATTCGCATTCCCCTGGACGCGTCGGACCGGTCCAGGCTCCGTTTGACCCATGCTATGCGCTTCACACACGACAACTTTTTAAAACTTGCGAGGCAATCCACGAAATTTTAGTGCTCCTTCACCCATCACGTATAAGAGAAGTCGACAAGCAAAGATGTGTTTTGATACCACCAACATTTTGCAGAGATACTTAGACTAGTTATTTACGAGTGTGTTTGCAATAGTGCCCCTGGAATTAAGTGGTGTTAATAAAACTGTGCTGTAAATAATCAGTCTAAGTAATTTTTGCAAAGTAAGTCCTTATAATAATTAATTGTATAAATATTCACATCAGTATTAAGCGGATTCATTTTGCTCTTTAATTAATAACTTTACGAACAATCCTATTTGAAATTTCAAGTGCCATATTAAAATGTAAAATAATGCAATTTAAAATATCAAATTTATAAACCCTTCAAAAATATTTTAATTCACTTTTGAAATATATTTAGATTAATGCAATTGGTATACTCGAAAATACGTTGCGGCGCTGCACATTGTTAGTTATGATATTAATCTGTTTCATGCAGGCTTGAATACGTGTGATGATAATATTCGACATTTAAACGCCCATTTAAAGCTTTCTTTATATAAAAAGAACTTTTCTAGGTCAATATAGTTTTTTTTATATAAAATCCGTCTAATACATTAAGGACCCCATGTCAAACATATCTTGACATTTTTCTAGACGACTAAACACATTTTTAGAATAACATCCACTAGCCTGTATCACTTTGGCCTTCCCTTTTTTACGTAAGAGAACAAAGCTCATATGTATAACATATGCAATAGTAAAGTTATACCATTGTAACAGAAGTCTTACATTATTCTTTTGTGTTATTAAACCAGATCCTATAAGCAGACATGGTTATTTTATGTTTTTTATATAATGGAATCATACTTGTAACTAATATGAACTTTTACCGTCGCTTTGTTAAGTGGGAAGTTGAGAAGTTCAAAAACGGTTTAGCAAGTGATGTATTTATTAAGTAAATTATATTAAAATAAATTCTTTCAATTATGAGTAAATTCGTAACTTATATAATATTCTTAAAGTGGAGTAACATTTTTCATTACTATAATTATAAATATTCTTAGAATTTGATCAGAGACAAAGGCATAAAATATAAATTCTATGAACTATTATTATTTTTTGCATTGCATATGCATTACTAAACTAAACTTAAAATATTGAAACTTGAAACAAGACATTAATAAAAAAATGTATTATATTTATAGTTATAGACAAGATATTAACAATTGAATTTCTGTTTGCTAATTTTATCACATATGTATTTGAAATTTGACTTTTTAAATTATGTACATTCTATTCTATTTATGCTTAATTGCAGTTATCATTTTTTTTTATAATTAAGCTTTTAAATAAAAAAAAATATTTAAATTTAAAAGTATTTATTAATATAATCGGATATATAAGTGAATAGCACGTTTGAATTGCAAACTGCAGATTTCAGTTTTCATTCTCTAAAATTACATACATATCATCTCACCATATCTTATTTCTATTCTCTAAAAAACTTTTGATCTAATTATTAGTGTATAATAATAATAATAATATATATTCACATGCTGTACAGTTTAAAATACAGGTAAGTAAAGTCACAAAAAATAATACAAAACAAACCAAATACAAAAATTACATTTTCAAAATAAATTTTAAAAGTATTATTATTATTATACATCTTATAATATAAACTAATATTATTAACGTAATTACATGATTTAGTCTAAAAGATAATCTCTTTGAACTAAAAATTGTTTAAAGCGTACTTTAAAAACATTATACATAATTATTTTTGGCAATTTATTATAAAATGCTATTCTTGTACACGCTGGCAATTTTATATATTTAGACAATTTATGATCTTGTGAACGGATTACATTTTTGTTTTTTTTTTTTAATATAAAATTAACCGACTTGTATATTTAGATGCACGGAACAGTAAACCAATTCCTACTTTTAATAATGGTTTTGTAAGCATTGCGAGATTTTATTTAAAAAATATGTTTCAAAACTGAATTGAAAAATAAAAACTCTGTTAATATAATTGCCTCGTACAAATATTAAAATTAAGATAAGATTATACTAACGCATAATACATTTTTAACAAAGCATTCTCGACTAAAAATGGTTTTAGCTGTAAAATTTGCAAAATATCTTTTATTTAACAAACTTGATCAATATAAAAAATTTAGTTTTTTATCTAAAATTGTACCAACAATTTTTACAAAGTACACTTTGTGTTTTCATTATTGTCGATTATTAGCTATTTGCCGGTTGTTGCTGCATCATTTGTAAAACTCATTAAGAACAATTATAGTTTTATTTTAATACATGCAACTAAAATAATAAAAATGTTGTCAGTAAATATAATAACGTTATTTGTGTTTTTAACGATGCAAATCATTAATAACCAGAAGAAAAATTAGGAGACTTAGAACTGATCTTTGTGGCACACCTAGTTTCAATTCACGTTCTTTAGTTAACTCATTTTTTTTTATTTTAACAACAAATTTAAGCTTTAAAAATTACAGTTAAATCTATTTGCAACTAAATATAATTAATGGTTGTGACCTCTTCTACGTGATAATTCATGTATATACTTTTACAGATGTAATAAAGCATAGTAAGTAAGTAAGTAAGTAATCCTTTATTTATATATACCAGTTGCTGTAGAATACATAATACATGATTTTTGTTTTGTTGTTATATCCTTTTTTTATTGATTTAAAAGTTAATTATTTTGGAGATAGGATAAAATAATAATTAAACTATTTGCTTATAGCATTTGGTTTTTTAATAGCTAACGTTTCGGCAGCGTTGCTGCCTTCCTCAGAGCTAAAAACAAACATTACATTGTATAAGACAGTTAAAATAAATATAAAATTGTGATGACAATGTCAAGGACACTACTAATAAACAAATTAAAAAAACATATATCTAAACACAAAAACAGTTATATCACTATAATTTACCTTTAAAACTATTTGCTAAAATTGTCATATATAAAAAAATTTCGCGAACAAACTTGCACATACACTTTAAAAACACTCTTCATAAGATTGATTCTTTGTTTACAATTTCGTATGTTATAGTGGTTGCATACATTAAATTTGCTATTTGCACATTAAAATTAATTTTGCGTACATATTTGAAAGTTTCTCTTTGTCCGTTTTTAAATTAATATTTCGGTTTTTCGTTCTGTTGATATGAACCACTTCGCTAATTAGACGTTTTTTATATCCGGATTCCGTATCTAGTATTTTAGTATCTTCAAATTTAAATTGATGGTTTTCATTAAAAGAATGTTGCGCTAGAGCAGTTTTTTCCTTTTTTTCGCGGTATTGCGGTTTGCAGTCTTGTTTATGGTTATATAGACGTTTGCTTAGATGTTGTTTTGTTTGGCCAATATAACATTTGTCGCAATCTCCACACGGTATTTCATAGACCACGTTTGCTATCGCCTCTTTAGGGTCTTTGGTTTTAAGTTTAGTAAACAGTTTTCCTACTGTTGTTATGTTATATATCCCTAAATTGCCTATACCGTTTTTCTTTAGTTCATTGTTGATGTTATTTGCTATAAATGGAATTTGTGGGAACCTAAAATATGGTAGTTTTTTTTTGTTCCAGATGTATTATTTCATGTTTTTTTGAGGGTGAAAACAAGATCTTTTTTATAATTGGTTTAGGATACCCATTTGTTAAAAACATAGTTTCCAGTATCATAAGGTTTTCTTCGTAAAACTGTTGATTACTTAATTTCATCATTCTGTCTTTATATGATTTTAAGGTATTCAGTTTTGTTGTTAAAGTATGGCTGGACTTAAAATTAATGATTCTTTTTGCACTGGTGGGTTTCTGATACCAATTAGTTACAATCTGTCTATTATCTTGGCGAATTAGTTTCATGTCCAAAAATGGGATTTCTTTTTCAATTTCAGTTTCTATGGTAAATTGTAATTTGTTGTGGATGTTATTAAAAATTGATAATACATTGTCTATTTTATTGGATGGTACTGCGATTATGATGTCGTCCACGTAACAGTGTAGTAAAGGTAGTGGAAAACCTATTTTGTCTACTGCTTGAGATATTATGTAGTTCATTACCAAGTTAGCTAATATTGGAGAAGCTGGGTTTCCCATACTGCTGCCGTCTATCTGTTGATAAAAACTATTTTCATATTGAAAATAACTAGTTGTGAAAGTGTGTTCAACCATTTTAATTAATGTTGATTTTGTCATATTTGTGTAATTTGTTATAATATGAAAGTCCTTTTCTATAATGTCAATCACTAGTTGTTTTGGGATATTAGTAAATAAAGATGTCACATCTAAAGAAGCTAAAATGTAACCATTAGGAAGTTTAGTATCTTTAATTAGTTCTTTTAATTGGTACGAGTTTTTTACATTATAGTAAAAGATTGTTGTGTAATCTTTTAGCTGATTATGTAAAAACTTCGAAATATTGTAGCATGGCGAGTCTATACAACATACTACTGGTCTTAATGGTGTGTTTTTCTTATGTATTTTAGGCATTCCATATATTTTTGGTGAAACCGAGTTGTGTCGTTTTAGTATTTTAGCTTGTATATCCGTAATAACTAGCTCCGTTTTTAACTGTTCAATTAGTTTATTAGTTTTAGTTTCATATTTTGTTGTAGGATTATTTTTTAAGATAGCATAATTTGCAGTATCCGTCAGTAATTCTTTTAATTTTAAGTCATAATCAGTTTTGTACATTATGACTGTACTTCCTCCTTTGTCTGCCTGTGTTACTATAATATTTTCATTATTCTGTAGAAATTTCCTTGTTACGTTATATTCTTTGGTAAATTTATCAGGTTTTTGTTGTTGTTTTGTTTTATGAATCCCATTAGTAATAATATTTATCATATTGGCTCTAGTTACATCTTTTATTTCTTCTGGGTGTGAATCAATTATGTACTCAGTGTCTTTTATCAGCCTTGGAATATTTATATTTAGTATATTTGGTTCAAGAGAAAATTTCTTACCTAAACTTAAAATGTGTTTTACAGGTGTTGGTAGGTTGACTTTTGTTTTGTTAACAAGCCATTTGCTTTGCTCAGCAACCGTTAAAGTAGATAGATTCTTTTTTAACTGTGTTAATTTGGAAATTGTGTTATTTTTCCTATGTTTATATTCTTTGTTATAAATTCTGGTATTAAATTTGTATATATCGTCCATCAATAGTTTCGGTAATATGTTAGATAATATTGACTGTAAGTTCTTTAATTCTATCTTGATATGTGTAAGAGACTGAAAAGTTAATTTTATTTCTAGGTTTAGAGTTTTTAACTGCATTGAATTGATTATATTTTCAATGTTGTAGTTATAAGTGTTGTTGTTGCTTACTAGTCGAAAAATGTTTTTAAAATTATGCTGTATGTGGTTTGGTATACATCTGTTGCTTCTGCATGAAAGTAAATTGGAGATTGCGACAAATGTTATATTGGCCAAACAAAACAACATCTAAGCAAACGTCTATATAACCATAAACAAGACTGCAAACCGCAATACCGCGAAAAAAAGGAAAAAACTGCTCTAGCGCAACATTCTTTTAATGAAAACCATCAATTTAAATTTGAAGATACTAAAATACTAGATACGGAATCCGGATATAAAAAACGTCTAATTAGCGAAGTGGTTCATATCAACAGAACGAAAAACCGAAATATTAATTTAAAAACGGACAAACAGAAACTTTCAAATATGTACGCAAAATTAATTTTAATGTGCAAATAGCAAATTTAATGTATGCAACCACTATAACATACGAAATTGTAAACAAAGAATCAATCTTATGAAGAGTGTTTTTAAAGTGTATGTGCAAGTTTGTTCGCGAAATTTTTTTATATATGACAATTTTAGCAAATAGTTTTAAAGGTAAATTATAGTGATATAACTGTTTTTGTGTTTAGATATATGTTTTTTTAATTTGTTTATTAGTAGTGTCCTTGACATTGTCATCACAATTTTATATTTATTTTAACTGTCTTATACAATGTAATGTTTGTTTTTAGCTCTGAGGAAGGCAGCAACGCTGCCGAAACGTTAGCTATTAAAAAACCAAATGCTATAAGCAAATAGTTTAATTATTATTTTATCCTATCTCCAAAATAATTAACTTTTAAATAATACATGATAAAACAAAAGAAAAAATAAACTTAAAAATATATACAAAAAAAAACAAACAAAAAATTAAAAAAATAATCTTAAAAGTATACACTATATAAACAATAAAAGTTAAAAAAGTTAACAAAGCATCAATAAAATGTTTTTACATTACATACACGAATTAATTACTATAAAATTCTTCTAAAGTATAAAAGGATTTACTAATTAAATACGTCTTCAGTTTTTTCAGACATTGTTTTTTAATTTTAATATCTCCAATCTGTTGCGGAATGTGTTTAAATATTTTAGTGGTTAAATGGTAAAATGATTTTTCTACATACTTATTTTTGGGTATTTCTGATCTTATGAGGTTATTTCTTGTGTGGTAATTATGAACAGTATCTTTTGTAATAATATCTGGATGATTTTCAAATACATATTTGGTAGCATGATATATATATATATATAAAGAGATGGCACAGTAAGAATTCCAAAACTAAGAAAGTAGCTCCTACAAGAATCACTTGGTCCAATACTCGCTAAAATTCTTATTGCTTTTTATGTTTTTTTAAAGTAATTGCTAAATTGTTGTTGTTTCCCCATATTAAAACTCCATATTCAACCAATGAATTAAAGTAAGAAAAATAAACTGTTCTCAATGTTGATGGATTGCAGATTGATTTTAATGTTCGTAACGCATAAATACTTCTATTTAATTTTGTTACTAAAAAATTGAGATGTATTTTCCAGTCAAGCTTATTGTCAAAGTGTAACCCAAGTAATTTAAATGTGTCCGAAGTTTTAATTACTATTTGTTCTATACTAAAAACAAGATTCTCAAAGTTATTTGGTGGAAAAATAAGTACATTGGTTTTGTCTAAATTTATTAACAGTTTATTTGCCCTAAACCATTTAAATGATTGTGACAATACCAATTCAACATTAAACTGTAGATCGGCTACGTTTTTTGCGTATATGCAAAAAGTAGTATTATCCGCATATATAATGGTATCACACTTGATGTTACATGGCAAATTGTTAATAAAAATATTAAATAACAAAGGGCCAAGTATAGACTCTTGTGGAACCCATGATACATTGTTAAACCTGGATCTTAAGTTAATTTGTTTAAAATCTTTATCTAAGTATTTAATCTCTACTGCTTGATATCTGTTAGACAGAAATGACTCTATAATATTATACGACAAACCTCTAAATACGTATAAATTAAGTTTGTCTAGCAATAACTTATGATCTATTATGTCAAAGGCTTTTGATAAATCGACACTTACCATTGCTACTAACATATCATTATTTATTTTGGAAAAAGTACATTCCGATATTTTACATAGTGCACTTATTGTTGATTTATTTAGAGTAAACCCGTGTTGGGATGGCGAAAAAAAAATTTTACTAAAAAAATAATTTTGAATCCTTGTTTTTAAAGCAAATTCAATAATTTTAGACATACATGAAAGTATTGATATTGGACAATAATTGTTTGAATTAGATTTTGGCCTACTTTTATGCAAAGGTATAATTTTTGTCAATTTAAAAATATCGGGAAAATATCCATCCTCAAAACAAGCATTAATTATTTTAGTTAGAGGTGCTTTGATATATTCAATAGCAAATTTAATAATTTTGATAGGTATTTTGTCAAAACCATTTGCATTAGTATTATTGAGTTTTAAAACAGTTTCAGAAACTTCAATTTCATCTACAGGAGTTAGAAAAAAACTTGTTGAGTTATTGATGCGTAGTTCGTGTAATAAATCTAACGAAGACTCGTTATTAGAAGTTTCTATAGTTGTTTGCAATCTTAACGGAATATTCGAAAAAAGTCATTAAAATTATTAGCAACATTGTTTTGATCTTTTTATTAAAATTTCGTCGATTATAAGTTCAATTTTTTTATCATTTAAATGATTATAATTTTTATTAGTTTCTTCTTTAATAATATTCCACGTTGATTTAGCGATATTTTTTGAATTAGAAATTTTCGAATCAATGTTATTTCGTTTTGCTGCTTGTATAACTTTTTTAAAACATTACTATATGTTTGGTAGTAGTTATACAGCACTTTGTTGTTTCCTGAAGATCTTAGTAGATTATATAATTGTCTTTTAGTTCTACTTGATACCTTGATTGCTTTTGTAATCCAGGATTTGTTCATAGAATTACAACGTACTTTGGTTAAAGGAAAAGCACGGTTATGATACTCAGAAGTTATACAAGTAAAACCTTCAACTTTGTCATCTGTAGTACCAACTAAAATAGTGTCCCAATCAAGAACTTTAATCATATATAAAAAATTTGATTTGTTTTTTTCATTATATAATCGCATAGTTTTATAGTATGTATAGGTCGGTTTATCGGGGTTAAAATTATTTAAATTAACTGCTATATAATAATGATCAGAGAAATAAATTCCATCATTTTTAACTGTATATAATGTTTCATTTTTTATTATAATGTTATCGATGCAAGTGGACGATGTATCACTTATTCGCGTTGGAGATTTAGTTGTGACAGATCAAAACTTTGCAGAAGAGATATAAACATGTTTGTCTGATTTGTTAAATTTAACAAATTAACATTAAAATCGCCACAATAAACGGCATTTTTACAGTTTTTATTGCTTTCCAGAAGATTTTCAAAATAATATATGAATTGTTGAAAATCTGTCGTTGGGCTTCTGTATATTGAGAAAATGCTTAAATTTAACTCAGGTATTTTGATGCCAATGTATTCAAAAACCTTTTTGGTTTGTAGGACATTACAATCAAAAATATTAAAATTTAAATTCTTCCTAACAATAATCATAACACCTCCGCGCGTATATATTAATCTACAAAAACTATGTGCTACTACAAAACTGGAAAAACATAAAGAATCTATCTGACTTACAGTAAGCCAATGCTTTCCTATACATGCTATATCGATGAACTTATCTTCAAAAATACTTCTAAGTCTAATTTTTTAGAGTTGAGTAGAGAATTTAAATGTAGAATTCTTAGTTCATGCGCTCTTCTAAAAAAGAAGTATGATCTCTTTTTATGTCCATTGATGGAAACGTCTCTTTGTCGCTGTCTTCAAGGTTTGTTTTATTGCAATTATTCTTCATTTTAAACTCGCCGCTAATAATGATAGTATTTGGGGAAATTACTTCAAGAAAAACTTCAAATGTTTTGCTTACACTAGGAAGCTTTGTTATTGTCTGAATTGGAATTAAGTTACCAATATTAATATAATTTTGATTTTCAAAATCTCTACTGAATTTATTGTTAATTAGCAATGCAATTTTACTCACTAACTTAATAATACCTCTCTTATTTAAACGCATACTATTGTTAATTACATTTTTTTGAGAAATTAATTTGTTAAAATTGACAAGAGCTATATTTTGATTCAATTTATTAGCTCTAACAAATTTAAATAAGGTATTGTTGATAGTATTTATAAACTTATTAATTATCGGACGCTCGAAACTTCTTAAAACACTGACAAAAATTACATTTGTTTGTACTAATGATTATATTAAGACGTTCATATAATTTTCTGGAATATTATGACCTGTAAGAGCGTCACTACTACCAGCAATAATAACTACAAAATCCATCATCGAAAAGTCTTTAGCAAAGCTTTCAACATTACTAGTTACATCTTGAAATTTTGGTTTAAAAAACACTTCAACTTGAAACTTTAAAGCTAAAAAAAATTATAAATACTCAATTGTATGACGTCCAAAGTGGTCTGCCACAATCAATATTCTTAGCTTTCTATTTTTTTGAGTTTTTATAATATTTTTATTAATTTTATCAACATCTCCCACAGCAAGTTTGCACTGATTTTTTTTTATATCAATATTTTCGATGATATTATTATTATTATTAACAAATGAAATTGAATCGATTATATTTGTTTTATTTCTCGCAATGTGTTCATCTTCTTTTTTTTTTCTTTAAAGGTAAATTGATTTTTTAAATTTTGTTAAAGATATTTCCAGAAAGTTAACTCTCTTTTCTAATTCTCTAATTATATTATACAGCAAAATTACTTTGTTTGTTCTCTTGAAACTGTGCTTGCTTTTTTTTCAGTTTGTTTACATATATTGTTAACATTATTAAAATCGTTTTGACGAATTGCTTTATTGTCACAATTAAATGATATAAAACTAGAATTTATAGCTTCCTTTAATTTTGAAGATAATTGTTCTTTATTGCCAGGTTTTGCTAGACCTCGTTTTTCTAGCTCGAGTTTTATATCTTTTACAGTCAAATCGATAATCTTTTTTCGATGTCATTGCAATATATTATATATAAATTGTTGTCGTGGTACTAAAATCAAATTAATAAACAAGAAATTAAACAGGGCCTATTGTGGAGATTTTATAACAATAAAATACGTAGGGCCACGGAAAATTATTTGTTAATAGTAAAAGACAGTAAGTAAATACATCAATGCATATACAAAATTATAGAAATATACCAACATAATATAATAGAAAAGATATGATAAAACGATACATACACTTTAAAGTATAGAAATATTGTATTTTTTATTTTTTTTTAATTGTACACGTCGATACAAATAATATTTCCTTCACGTCATACAGCAGTGGAAATTTCCATACAGACACTCCAGGCAAGATTCGGCCAATTACACTAAATTAAAATATGATTTAACGCACACTAACAAAACACCACTTTAAAAATTACGAACGTATTAATAAAAATAAAAATAGTTAAAATTAAGCAGTGGAAACTCCACAAAATGCACTTTTAAAAATAAGATGCTGTTAATCACGTCTTCTCGCCAGACGAGCAACTATACTAGTATATGAGTACTCATACAACTTATTACATCTGTAGAAGACCCTAGTAGAATCAAAACTATTTTGTATTTGTAAGAATAAATTTGTGACAGAATAACATATTAGTAGTGCATCTAGTTTACTTGAGATAAAATCTACGTCTGCTACATCAAATGCCTTTGATAAATCAAAAAACAAACTAATTACAGAAATATTGAAGTCTAGTTTTTTACCAAATAATTATCTCAAAAGCTGTTTCTCAAAAACGTTTAATACTATACTTAAAATAGTAACAAACAATAGTTTTGTATAATATGAGCATAATTCTTTTTTAATAACGGAGTCACTTGAACAATAAAATTATTAAAATTTTTGAAACTTACCTAGCTTTAAAAATTTCTTAAATAAATAAATAATGGAACCTAAAATAAATGCTGTTAATAATTTTAAGATTTGTAAAGCGATGTCATCAGTCCTTAATTTTTGATATAATTTTATATTTTACATTGATTTTATCAAAAACGATTGCGGAAAAGTAATTTGCAAATAAATTGACAACTTTAACTTGTTTCCTTATCTTTATTAGTTCAATATTATTGCTTTTATTTAAAGATCTGAGTCATAATTTGCTTGTTTTTAAACTTCTTTTAGTTTATTATCTAAAAAAATCTATTTTATTTTGTATATAGTTTCTTTTTACTTAGTAATTTTTAGATTATGTTTTTGTTTTTGTTTGTTTGCTTTGTATTTATTTTTAATCATTATATCAATTTTTGAATAACCAGTACATATTCTGTAGATTTTTTAAATTTACAGAATATGTTATGTATTTTTTTATTTAATTTTTGTGATTATTTGAATTATAATTTTTTATTTGAATGGGAAAGCAGCATAAAAACTATTGTGTTTATAAAACGTAAATTCAGTAAACTATTCTTATACAAAATAAAAACATTACCAACATGTTATATAAGTTTTCAAGTGGTTTGACAAAAGAAAACAGGTATAAAACTGTAGTACAGATATGTAGATAACATTTTAGCAAATTTTTAAAGGTTTGATTCGACAGTTAAAAATTTTTCTACAAATTGTAAATAACATTCATCCACGCATTTAGTTTGAAGTAGCATCAAAAACTAACAAACAAACTAGCATTTTAGGCCTTACTTTAGCAAGAGAAAATAGCAAAATATCATTTAATATATTTAAAAAACCAACTTTTACAGATGCCACAACATTTCTGGACTCTAATATCAAAAAAATAGAAATTATTAAAAAAAAACTAAAAGCAGCTTTTAACTTAAACAAAATTAAGCAACTTTCTCTATAACGCCAAGAAAATAAATAAAAATTAAAGGGCTCAGAAATCTATAGACTAACTAACAAGTAATTATTGTAAAAGTGTATACATAGATCAAATTGGTCAAAATGTTAAACAACGTTTAAGTAAACAAAATCAACATTTGCAAATCATATAATTAAAAAAAAACTAAACTTTTCCAAATTTAGACGTTTAAGTAATTTTGAAAAAAAGTAATAAATTAGACCTATTAAAACAAGGTAAGAATTTTACTACAAGATTTTCTTCTTGCAGTAAGATTTTATCTTCGTTTGTTTAAAGTAGAATTTTATTTGCAATTAACATAAGTCAGAAGATTTGTTGTTCTAGACATTTCCAAAGCATTTGATAGGGTATGACATTCTAATCTTGTTAACAAGCTTTATTGTATAAGTTTTGATAACAAAACTGTAAATTTCTTTAATAGTTTTTTTGACAATAAAACAATTATAGTTAGATTTGATGGTTTTAACTCTGACCCCAAAATCATAAATGCTAGTGTTCTTTAAGGTTAAACAACAAATCCATCTTTTTTAATTTGTCTTTTAGGTGTTACAATTTTACATAATCTCTTCTGGAAAAATCATGTTGTTGATGGAAAAATCATGTTGTTGACAGCTTGAAAAGTATTTAAAAAACTAAGACTTCTTAATAGATGTAAAAAATATTATTTCTGTTCAATTTTTGCAAATATATAAAACCGTCCTTGTATTGTTCTACACTATCTCTTTTAAATTTTATTCAGAAACAAGCTATTTGGATCCTTGCCAATCCAAAATTGACCAATGACTTAGATACTTTACAACACAAGCGTAATGTTGCAGATCTTTGCATTTTTATAGGTATTTTAATAGACAAAATTCAAAACATATTGCTATTCAAACAAATAGTTACTTGTAGTACAAGGTTTGCTAAAAACTCTAAAAAAATATTTACTGACACTTTAGAAATGTAGGACCAAAACTTTTTAAAAAAATTTCTTCTAAACACAAATTGTGTTAAGGTTCAGGTATAAGCCACTGCTTAAATCTTGTCTTTAATGAGATAGTTTCAACGAGTGCAGTATCACTCAAAGTTGGGTGAAGCGCTTAACTCAAAAATCTCGGCACATAAATTGTTGCAGATTTGAGCCCCAGCCCCAAAATTTTTTCTTTGGAAATTAAAGTAATTTGTAGATAGATTTTTTATATTTTTTTAAAGTTTCATTGTTGTTAAGTAGAAAATTATTATGTATTATAATTAAAAATTAGTTTTTAATTCGTTTTCTAGCGTTTCACTTTAAGTTCATTTTTGTTAAGATAAACCTACAGATAAAAATATGATTGTTTGTTTTTTTTTTAAATGTTTGTATTTGTTAAACTGTACTTGCATCAGTTAACTACTCATCTATGTGAATATTATCTGCAATTGCATTGATTGTTTGAAAACAACGCGTAGTTTGGTCGTTAAACTTGATTAGTTTATTACTAACACCTGATGTTCAGTTATTATTTTTAATTTTGCTTATGTTGCATAAATTGGATGTAATTTTATATTGTGCATTTTTATACATAGTAGTACAAAATAATCAATACTAATTTTATCTATTACAAGAAAACTATTTTAAGTTTAAAGTTAAATCATGATGTTAATATTACCCTAACATAAATCTCTTTATATAAAACATAGTACAAAAATATTTATGGAAAAAGATTACAATAATAATTATATTGTTGGTCTAATTATAAATTTAACTATACATAAAACGTACTAGGTATACATAAATAGCATAACTGGTATGCTATATTGACTAAAAAAATCCCAAGTGTAAAATAATTGGGCGCGATTAAGGAATAACTGTTGACTTGCAGAAGAATTTGATTATTGTCAAAAATGGAAGATTTACTAAACACAGACAAGCATTCATTTAAACAACCTAAAATTTTACAGTTGACTAAAATGGTCAACTGTTGGTTGGAAAGATATATTCAACGCATTAATTTAGTAATTATTGTAAAAAGCAAACATGTTGGCAACAGTTGCTAACAGTTGTCAACATTTACGTTTCCTAAACGCGCTCATTGATAAGTTTTGTAGTTCTAGTTTATTTAAATGTGAAATGTTTTAAAATATTGACAGGTTTGGATTCAGCAAGAAATTGGCACATTGATTATACAGAATTAAAAAGAAAAAATACAGTCATACCCAATAGTAGTTTTAAAAAACATGTTTATACAGTTTTGTATTTATTTGTATGTTTTTTATTTTGTTTGAACAATGTTCATAGAGATATTTATAAAAAATGCAAAAATCTGCAACATTACGCCTGTGTTGTAAAGGATCTAAGTCATAAGATTTTTTTTATAAAATAGAGTTTAGAAAAGTTAGTGTAGATTCCAATGTGTCTCCGTAGGAACTTAGGAACAATATTCAATACAAAGACAGAAATAAGTTTTGTATATATGTAAAAATTAAACAAAAGTAAAAAACTTTTTACATCTATTAAGAAATCCTAGTTTAATAGATATTTTTGAAGTTATGCGAGATTGTAACTCCTAGAAGACAAATTGAAGAAGATTTAGATATGAATTCGTTGATTAGTTAAATATTTGGTACTGATGATACTTCAAGTTATGATTTTAAAATAGTTAAAAGTTGAGTTTTTTTAGAGTTAAAATTAAGTATTCAGATAATGTTTTGAAGTCTTTGTTTATAAATGTTACAGATTTTAACTTAGAAGATTTTAAACGCTGTGCCATATTTGTCGATATGGTCTTTAGAAAGTATGAAATATAAAGAGTGATATTATCTGCAAAACTATGAATAGGACTTTTAGTTATTTAAAGAAATTTATTAATGAAAATCAAAAATAAAGTTGACAAAAGAACAGAACACCAGCATTTATAATTTTGGGGTCAAATTTAAAACCATCAATTTAACTATAATTTTTCTATTGTTTTTCTTGACAATAGAAAAATTAATAAGATTAACAGACTTTTGATCAAAATTTATACAATGGAGCTTGAAATAAGATTAGAATGTCACACCCTTTCAAAAACGTTAAAAATGTTTAGAACTACTGCAAAAAAATTTCCGTGTTTGTCTAAAGTTAAATTTCATTTGTGACTAACATAAGTCAAAAGATTTGTTGTTGAACGTTTTGATCAAAATCTATATTGAGTATCTGAGATAAAGTTATTTTGTTCTAAAAACTTGAAATGTAAAAATTAATATAATTTTTTAAATTTTTTGACAGATTGAACAATAATGCAATTGGTCTATAATTTGAAAAATCAGACTGGTTTCTCTTTTTAGGTATAGATTGCAGTTTGCATATTTCCAACAATTTGGAAATGTTTTTTTTGTATGATGAGGTAACTATTTTGGTCAAAATGAGAGCTATAAATTGCAATTGTTTTAAGAATAACAAATTTTATCTATACTTGACGCTTTTCTGGTATTTAATTTAACAGGATATGTTTTGACAACCTGTTGCCTAAAATAAACTGGACTCATATTTTATCACTAGCTGGCACTGTAGGTACAGCAATAGAAAGGTTTATAATAGTAGAGTTAGATGCAAATTGGTTTGCAAAAATATTTTGTTTTTCTTTTGGATTAGTAACTAGATTGTTTTGATCATTTTTATAATTATATAATAATATATAAAAATTAAAAAAAATGAACCAATTAAAAATGACAGCCAATAATGTAAATTTTATGTTTTTTCTAAAAAGAAGAGTTGAATAAAAAAAAAATAAACTAATTAATTTGATAGATTTCATCTTTCTGAAGCTGATGATAGGGTTTGTCCAGTGTCGCTAGTACTAACCGTTTCTGAGTTTTGATTTTTTAGTGCAAAAAGTCTTATAATTGTGAAAAAAGTTTGTTAGGAGTGGTTTTTTTGACTTTTACCAATTTTGATAAAAATTAGTTTACATAGACATTTAAAAATTTGATAAAAAATTACTTTATTTGTTTTTTGTCTTGTAAATCATTGCAAATTGATAAAAATATTATAGCCAGGATACCTACTTGACGTTAAATTTTCCGTAGAATCTGAATTTCAGTATTTTGAAAGCAATAAATGCTTTGCAGAGTCACAAAAGCAGAAAAAAACAGTATAAATTGCAAAAAAGTAAAAGAAATAGTGGTGCATGACTCGCAAAAATTCCAAAAAAATTATGTATGTAGATTTTTTAATTACTGATAAAGTTAAAAAATAAAATTTCATGCAATCAAAGGTTTAGATAACCAAAAGTAAATTTCAACCCATCTAGAATATTTTAAGGGTTGTTTACCGAGTTTAAGAAGCTGTGTTAGAAAACCATTCAAAACCCTACTTCCATAATTTTTTTTAGAATTTTTCATTCAATGGGTGCGAAGAAAAAAATAAAAACGAGAAAACGCTATTTTTTGCCCCCTATAGAAATGGGGTGGTATCAAAATTTTAAAATCTTACTAAACATGTTTTTTTGAGGCTAGGAAAGTAATTTTTAAAGTAATTTGAATATTTGTGATGGAGGGCATTTCACCGATGTTAACCGGATGGACCCTTTCCGGTTTAAAAAAAAACTGTGTTGTTTATAGAAAGGTGGAAGATTCGGTCAGCTTTGTTTCTACCAATTCTATCTATTTCAAATTGTATTAAATTATCACAATGTTTACTAGCTTTCTTATAATCTTGTTTAGTCTATTCAAAACAATTACTGACTTGTTTTTTAAATGCTTGTTGCTTCTTATTGCCTGAATTAAAAACAAGTACTTTAGTTTTAGTTTAATAACAGAGAACAAAATAAATTTTTTGATAACTTTTTGAATAGTTTTTGTGAAATTTTCTACTGTAATATGTTAGTCCGGGAGCTGGTAACAAAAAAGTGCAAGAGTTTAGGAAAGGCTGATATTTTGAGATTGGATTGTTTTTTGGTCATAGAACGCCTCTGCAAAGTCAGCACCCCAGGTGTCGGGACACCTGGCGATGGCACGCTAAGAAAGGTGTAATTTTAACACCTTACTTAGCCAAAAATTGTTTTGGAAAAGCTGAAAATTTATCGGCAAATAGTCGATGCATTACAAAACCTTAATCAAGCAGTCAGAGAGTAATAACTAAACGCACGGCGTCGGCACAGTTGCGTATATGCTACAAGAACTAACTTAATGCAAATGATAGAAATATGTCAAATCACGTAATTAAATTCATAAAACAAACAGTCAGACATAGTTTTTTTAAGAACCCAATCAGTCAGTACCCAATTTAAGTTGTGATAAAGCGCTCGTCAAGAAATTAAAAAAAAAAAACATTCATTCATTGGTAGAACTATGCAGCAAATGCAGCATAGTCAACCAATGCGACATAGTTGCAACAAATACGTCACGGCATCAGTTTAATAGAATCACTCGTTCCGTTCCTACGTGCCACATGGAAAAAATATGGAAAATTTGTGTGTTATTTGTGTATTTTGTATGAGAGGAGACAATATATTGAAGTTTACCACAAGTACTCTTACAAGATGCAAATCAATTTTAATAATTCGTCAAAATAATAGTTTATCCTTCAATAATGTAGTTTTACCGTTACATTCTAATAATGAGATTCAAGGTTATCATGTAACATGCTATAGAAAATATACAGCTCTGGGAAAGAAATTCAGAGAAACCTTGTTTGATACAACCATCTCCAAAACGAGATGGAGAACAAAACTATTTACATTAACTACGATTGTTGCTACAAATTTGAAGCTATTGATGGAGTAGTAACAAAAACAATAGATGACACTTTCTCGTGTTTACCCTATAAAGAAGCAGATACAAAGATCATTTATCATATTTGCAATATCGAATATGAAGCAAATATTTTAGTAAGATGTTCAGACACCGACATACTTGTTATTCTAGTGAAAAATATGATGAATTTGAAAAGTACTTCAAAGATTTGGATGGAAGTTGGCGTTGGAAATAATCAAAGAACTATCAATGTTAGTCAACTGTACGAAAAATTAAGAGAATCAATGTGTACTGCTCTTCCTGCGTTTCATGCATTTACTGGTTGCAATTATAATCCCGCATTTTTTAGGAAAGGAATAAAAAAACCATATTAAAATCGTCCAAAGAATTTCAGGAAACTTTCACAGATTTGAGCCGAATATGTGATGACAATTTCAATGAAGTCTTTGGAAAAATCGAAAAATTTGTTTGTCATTTATATGGTTTAAAAGTCAGAAGTGTAGATGAAGCTCGGTTTATACTCTTTAACAAAGCATACACGTTCAAAGACACCAACGATGTCTTTCAAATTACTACCAGTAACGTTTACGGTTCAAATTTACCACCATGTAAAACTGAGTTGAAAAAACAATTACAACGTGCTGCATACAAATCAAACATCTAGAGCAACGCACATAAAAAACAGCCAACTCAACTGTCTGCAGTAGAAAACGGTTGGCTAGAAATCAATGGGCAATATGACTACGACTGGTATGAAGGAAGTCAACTGCCCAACTTTATCAGTGACGTTCTAATTCAACCAAATATTACTAATACAGGTAATTTTTTGTACAAACAACTATTGATTACAGTTAAATATTTTACACATAAACATATCATTTGACTGACTAAACATTGAATATTTTTTTATGTACAGAAAACAAATTGGGTGCAACAGACGATGTGACGGACAAAGCAAATGAAACAGAAGGAACCTCAGACGGCTTGGATAATGATTGCGACGAAGAAAACAACGAAATTAATAGCGATAATGATATAGAACCCTAAATAAAACATAAATAAATACTAAGTATTTTTTGATTGGTGTAAAACCTTTAATTACGACAAGTAGCGTGCGCGCCTTATCACAACTTCAATTGGGTGCTGATTGATTGGGTTCTGATAAAAACAATGTCTGACTGTTTGTTTTATAAATTTAATTACGTAATTTGTCATATTCCCAACTTTCAGCTTTTTCTAATCATTTGCATTAAGTTAGTTCTTGTAGCATGTATGCAACTGTGCTGACGCCGTGCGTTTGGTTATTACTGTCTGGCTGCTTGATTAAGGTTTTGTATTGCATCGACTATTTGCCGATGAATTTTCAGATTTTCCAAAACAATTTTTGGGTACGCTAAGTAAGGTGTTAAAATTACACCTTTTTTAGCGTGCCATAGCCAGGTGTCCCGACACCTGGGGTGCTGACTTTGCAGAGAATGTTTATAGTTTTTTTGATCTTATCTGGTTTTAAACAAATTGAAGACCTTTTAGTGAAGAAGATTTTTAAATGATACAATTTAAAAAACGTAAGCAAGTGATACAATATGTTTGGCTAATGTTGATTAGTTTTTAAAAAGTAAAATCACATATTTGAAAGATTTTGAGTTATATCTCCAAAACAAAAACAAAATTTAACTATTTTTAATTAAATTGTGAGAATTAAGAGTCGTATTTTTTGAGACTGCTACTTTTAATGCTAAGATTTTGTAATGTTTGTACCGCATTAATTGGATTGGTATTAATATAAGTTTTTTTCATAAAAATACTCGGTGAATTGTAGTCTAAAGTTAATGTTTATTTTAGTATCAAACAATAAAAAACTAGTGAAGGAAAAAGAAACATATAGAAAGTACGGCAACAATGAAAAGACAATATAGAAGAACATATTTTTGATTATAAGATAATTATGCAACTGATAATAAAAAGCGGAGCAGAAAAAAACATGCAGAAGAAGATTGAGAATGAACTATACAAATAAATAAGAAAGAATTTAAGAATCACCAAAAATAAAATCAAGTACAAAATAGTACAGAATGCGGTTTATTTTCAAAATATCGTATTTATTTTTATGATAAATGCTTATGTTTTAAATTCAGTGCATTAGTATCCAATTACATTAATCTGTTGGTCATAACAAATCAGATTGGTAATTTATGTAATAATATCTAATTTAGTTTGAATTATTACTTGTTAACTAGCATGTGAAATGCTTTATATGATAATTATTAGGTTCAATTAAATCATAACATTTAGTACAGTATAATTTATATATAAATAGAAAGGAAATAGTCAATTAACCGTACTTACAAAAAAAAAATCAAAATAGAAAATAAACTTATATCCATAACAACAAAAACTGTAGATAGCTTATAACATTCTTTTGTTGTTTAGTATTGACAACAAAACTTAATTGTGCTACATTCCTAAAAAAACTAATAAAAAATAAGAACTAAATTGCAAATATAAGTTTTTTTTTAAAACAAATTAATGTTAAAATATTTGTAAAATTAAATCATTCACAATATGAATTTTTGAACAATTTGTTAATTATCTAACAAATTATTTTTGTTAGTTTAACAAATAAATTATTAGTAATATTCAATAATCAGAAAACAATAACTTTTAAAAATTTAAAACGTCGACGATTTGAATATTAAACATTGTGATTTTAAGTATACTCACACAATAAACTGGCCGGCAATTTTTTGTTTTGTTTTAGCATATTTATAGTTATAGCAAAATTAATACATATTTTTTTAGACTTTACTGACAACAAATTTAAATAGGTAACTTTTACGGCTTTATCGATTTCTATCTTCTACAAGATTTTATTTGCAGTAGAATTATTCTATTCAAATTGTTTGCACAAGTTTTGAAGTTTATAATTGTTTACAAATAAACGCACGCATAAGTGACTAAAAAAACTTTACAAATCTCACACAATTTGTAATTTTGTTTTTGTTTTTAATGTAATTATTAACAGCAGCTAAAATAACTTAGATAAAATTAGGTGCGCCATATATCACAAGACAGATCAGCATTTAAATAATTAATAAATGACAACAGGCAGCATGGTATTTTGTCATTTATAAAAACAACGCTAATAGAATACTTTATAATTTAGTTAATGTATTCAATAAATAACCTATGTTATAAAAATATAATTTCTGTATCACGCGGGACTATATAAGCTATTTTCTTTTTCTAAATATGACTACATATAATATAATAATTATCTATTTATTTATTAACAATGTAAAAAATATTCTTAGAACGCTTTATTGTTTTAATTGAAAAATTGTAACTACAATATAGTTTATATAATTCTATAAGTAAAAACCGACATATCAAATTTAGTTGTAATTTTAAATTTTAAAATTACTGTTGATGCTTTATCAGTTAAATGTACTCAATATACATAAATTGTATAGTATGCATTTTAAGCTATACTAATTCAAATAAATAATAATTATATAAAAACTTGTAAGTGCTCATTATTTAAACTGTAAATGTAAATTGCAGCCAAGATCACATAAGTCTTTTTTATAATTGTAATTATTTAGCAATCTAATTAGATCTTTATAAAGCAGTGTCAAATTGCACGAATTGAAAGCTTTTTTAAATATCTTTTTTGCTTTTCAAAAAAGACATTTTAAAATTGTTTGATGCTTATTTGCTGAGAAACTCTAAACTATAAATTTTATTAACCTTATTATCTATAAAATATAAAACTATAGTATGCCCATAGATATAGTGTCTTTACGACATGGGCTTAATTTATCTCGACCGATTATTTCATTAGCAACCAATTATGATTTTATTATACACCTGGAACCCGAAGTAATTTTTAAAGGTAAAAAAAAATTGTATATTTATATAATATTTTATAGAAAATTATTATATAAACTATTTATGGTATATATTACAAACAAAATTGTCTCCCTCAAGCAATTAGTAATGAAGTAATCCGCTGAGATAATTTAAGGCCATGTCGTAAAGACACTATATTAATTTATAATTTAATAAAGCATAGGTCATTGGATTTGTTAGTACTAATACTTGTCTGAGATTTATTTTGTTAAATTAATGTATGTCAAAAAGTCAATTATATTTTTCAAGTTTTTAAAAATTTGAATAAAAATTATATTTTGTTTGATATGTACACCTGTTATAAATTTATATTATAAATTTAAGTTTTATTTTGCATTTTGACTTTTTTTGTTTTCTAATTCTATATTTAAAATAAAAAGTTAACAATAAGATAAATTTAAACTTTTTTTGTAGATAAATATTGTCAAATTTTAATAATCTACCCAATAACTACACAGATTTATTGAACTTTAAATATAAATATAAAAATAAACCATACTCGGTTAATTCTGATTGTTTTATAACTGTTTATTGTGTTCATTCAATATTTGTTAGAACATGACGTACTATCTGAATAGTTTATGCAATAATTTAAAATAATAAAACAAATTTAGGTTACAAAGCAAATAACATAAATGCTAACCTAAATGTATAGATTTTAAAATTCAGTTTAAAATAGTATCACTGCTACATTGTCACTTAGATAACCTGGAAGTTTTACAATTCTTCGATTATGATTAACTACAGATTTGTGTTGTTAGCATTATTTCCAAGTAGATTATTAATTGTATGATTATATTTATTATGCACGTTGTCAGTATTATTACCACGTAAACTTATGTATTATGTCACTACTAATTATGTCAATCAACTGAATACGTTTTTCTATTATATTTTTTTGTTCACTCTGTACTGTATTATTTTAGTTAGAAATAAATATAAAACAATCGAAAAATGTTTTTAGCCAATGAGTCTAAGAGTGCAGCTCACGTAACGATTCTACGTATTCTGAGATAGTTCATAGGCTGTGTTAGCATTTATGTAAACCTGACAAGAGTCTTATTATTTGTGTCAATTTTAATGTAAACTTAACAAATAATGATAATGATGCAAAGTCACTTTGAGATATATGTGGCTTACTTTTAATGTTATACCCCTACTAGATGCAAAAACTGTATTGATAATATTTGTATATCACAAAATATTGCTAGACTAATAATGTGCAATGTATATGATTATTAGTTTCAATTCCTGGTAAAATAGCAAACAAAATTATAGATAGGCAACTAAACAAAATTAATAATATCAAAAGATTGAATAATATAATAGAAAATAAAACATGGAATGAACTAGATACCAATAAAAACGTAGAATCTATTTTTGTAGTTTTAGTAATAAATTTTAATTTTAAGGTACATATATACAATCAGATGCAAAAAAACAAGTCATTGGGTAATTTTTGGCAAAAAATCTTGGTAATTTTTATAAATAAATTTTTTAAAGGTTACAATTAAAAAGACTATTAGGATGTAGAAAAAACAATGTATGGTACTTATCTGTTTATTTAATAAACAATAACAAGCAAAAACAATAATGTATATATACACAAAAGAAAATGCGTTTTTGCAAAATAAACTTAACAAAAATTAATAATAAAAATTTTAGTTGAATAAAATTTTAATATTTTGTTGCCTTCTTGAGCTCTAACTATTTTCTGCATACGGCGGTCTATGCCATTAATAAACTCATAAATATCATTTTGTAAAATATTTTTCTATTTTTTCTGAAGTGCCACACAAAGCTTGTTTGTAGTTGGTGCAACTACACTTCCTCTAACACGCCTGCCTAGCATGTCTCAAACATGTAGTTTCTATCTAGGGTACATGCAGGCAGGTTGAATTTTCTTATTCCAACTGCAACTAAGTATTGACGCCCATCGCAAAATGCAGTTTTGCGTTATCTTGCATCAGAATATAACCATTGCAAATAAATGGAGTAAATGGAACTACAAAAATTTCCAAAACTTTTTCAGCGTATTGTTGTGCAGTCTGCAATATTCCATCAATGACAATCAATTTGGTGCAGGCATTTAATGATATTCTTATCCATGCCATCAAGAAACCTCCACTAAGGCTAAGGCTAAGGCTAAGCTGGGGTTTAAAAGTGCACTTTGCAAATTGTTCTCCTGTTCTCCCGATTGTCTTTGCATTGAAAAACCCAGGGAAGTTTACATAAAGATAAAAGATGTGTTTTGTAGTCATGACTTAAATATAAAAACAAAAATGAGATTTGTCAGATGTTACGTCTATCTGGTTCTCTTATATGGAATAGAAGCATGTCCAAAGATACCTGCAAAAAACTATCAGCCTTTGAAATGTGGATATACCGGAGAATCTTAAGAATTTTGTGGAAGGACCATATCACCAACGCAAGGGTCCTTGATCGTTTCGGAAAAGAACTGGAGGTAGTTAATACTATTAAAGCGCGCAAGTTGCAATATTTCGGACACATTATCAGGAATAAAGAAAGATATTGATATATAATTTGATTCTGCAAGGAAAAGTGTTTGGAAAAAGAAGTCCTAGCAGAAGGCGTATATCCTGGCTCAAAAACCTAAAACAGTGGTTTTGGAGTACAACTACCAAACTCTTCCGCGCTGCTGTGAACAAAGTAAAAATAGCTATATTGATCCCCAACATTTAGTAATCGGATAGGCACTTGAAGAAGAAGTTTGTCTCCATACTTGTTCTCTTCCATCTGGCAAATGTAGGCAGAATCTAGACTCGTCAGTAAACAGTACAGTCCTCCATTGTGCTAATGTCCAATTTGAATGTTTTCAAAAAAAATAACGTAAAAGTAATTTTGGTCTAGCTGCTGGTTTACAAAACTTTAAGCAAGTTTTTTTCAACTTTTTATAGAATGTCCGCACACTCACAGCTGTACCACAAATCTCACGCAGTAGGTTTCTGGTCTCCACTAAAGTCACATGAGAATTTTGTCATCGATAGCAGTTGTTTTATGTTTCCTGCCAGATCCCTGCCTTCGAGTATTTTTGCCGGTCTCCCTAAACCGTTTAAGTGCTTTTTAGATAGTAGAAAAACTGACATAAAAGAGTCTGTACACATACCGCTGGCTTTTTCTATCTGCCACAAGAACAACAGTTTTTGCACAATCTTCAGCACTATCAACCATAATCAGTACACCAATCTGTCCTGAAAATAACAGTTAATCAAAAACAAACATGTCAACCCAGTAGCCTTCTTGATTTACTGTGCATAATATTAAATGAGCAATAGGTAGTGAAAAACACAATTTTTGCTTATTATTGTTTATTAAATAAGTACCATATGTTGTTTTTTTCTACATCCTGATAGTCTCTTTGATTGTAAATACTTAAAAAATTTATAAAAAAAATTACCCAATGACCCGGTTTTTTGCATCTGAGTGTAGTACTAAAATTGAAATATGAAAATTTGATCAAAATAATAAAAGTTAGACTTAACTATATTTATTAATACTAATCTGCTCAGTAAGAGCCTTCTTACACGAGACTGATTTTAATACAAGTGTCAGTACAAAAATTTTGCGCGCCAATTTCTTAAATATTTAGCAAGCTTTTAAGCAAAAATTTAGAACAGGTTCTAATTTTTTAGATGAAATCTTACTAAATAATTGACACATACATCCGTCAATGTATATATATGTCGCCAAAAACACTGGATTATAAAATTAAATTTTTAAATAATTGACGCGTAAAATTAGTGTACTGACACTTGTATTAAAATCAGTCTCGTGTCAGACGGCTCTAAAAGATAAAATATATTATCAAAAATACAAAACAATTTATAATTAACTAATTTTATTTCCAAAAAATTAACAATAAAAAAAATTATTTTGAGCCAACGAGTGTTAATGAAAAAAGAGCAAAAACACCAGAGTGCTAATATTTAAAAAAAATTCAGACGCGTTTATTATACAAGTATGTAATTTTTACAATAAATCAATAATTTAAAAAGTTTTTCTTATTAAATTAAAATTTAGCAAAACTTTCTTTAGATAAACAAAAGTATTCAAATAAAATAAGTTTTAAATCATTGTACATCTGTAGCAGTTTTTCTAAATTAATTGAATATTTACATTGTTGGGCAACATTTTATTATACGTTTTTTTACAGCATGTAAGCTATTAATAATAATCAATATAGGTATTGCCATGGTAATACATGCAGATAAAAAGAAATGAAATCTTAGTATATTATTTGACATGACAAAGGCTTATAATTTAGTTAATCACAAGCTACTTTTAAGTTAAAATTATGTGAAATACAAAAAGTCATTTTAAATTGGTTTTAAAGCTAGAAAGAAGGGTGATACATTTTTGTAAATTTAGATCAATCAATCAAAATCTAACACTAGATTAATGCAAAAAAATGCACTCCAAGGGTAAAGGTTTTTAGTTTATTTATAAACAGTTTAAGTATTTATGGTATTTATAAAAAAGTAATGTGATAACAAATAAATCAAAGTAAGTAAGAAATGTTCTGTAAAATGTTACATTGACGCACCATCGAGCAAGAGGACTACAATATCTATGTTTTGTTTTTTAATACGGGACCACAAGAAAATATAAATGTCTATTACATATAGTTTTGCAAAAATTGAAGTTAATTTTGCTTAACAGTTTTAAGCAATTAATGCATAAAATTTTGATCTATTATAATTCTCCTTTTTTTAACTTAAAATCTCTTTGAATAATTTTTTTGGGCTACAAAACTGTAATAGGTAATGTTAAAAATTTTATTTGAATTTTTTCAATTTGTAATGTGTAGTTAAGTTGATAAGACGACCATATTATACATCAATATTCCAATATTGATCTCACATGCATTCAGTATAAGACTAGACATAGACTACACTGATGTCTATGCTCATTCTTAAAATAAATTTAAACATTTTTTTAGTCTTTGAACACATCATATTACAGTATGAACCAAATGTTGGTTTTGAGTTAAACACCACACCTAGATTTAATTTAATATATAATTATTGTTATTCCACGCATTTATCTTGTCCAAATTATTTTAGAGCGACAAACAACAAATTAATTGGACAGTATATTTTTAAGTCGTCCTCATACAATAAACATTTACAGTTGGTTAAGGTGTCACATAACTCTTCAATAAACAACAAAAATAGAATGGGTCCACAGTGAGATCTTTGTGGTACTTCAATATAACTTGATCACGCTTTAAAATGTAGTTTCTTAACTTTTCAGATTGAGTCTTGCCAACAAGAAAACTATAGATCCATTCTATAATCTTGTTGAACTCAAGTGATTTTAATTTAGATACTAGAATTGTATATGTGTATACAATATTTGATATAGAAATATGTTAAAAAAATTTTGTTAATGTCGTTTTGTCTAGAGATTGAATTGCATCTAAGGATAGATATCTAAAAAACACTAATCAGTTGCATTTTAAACACGTTTAGAAGTATTGCTCTGTATAAATGAAACGTCACATCTAAAAACGTGTCTTCCAAAATTAATTTTACCCAAGTTATTTTACAAAAAATAATATATATTAAAAAGTGTAGGAATCAAATAGACGTTCAATTTATTAATAAAAATGTCCTTTTTAACTAAACTATCAATTCTTGAATTACTAATGTTATTTCTGCTATCTGACTTATAAATGAGCTCAATAAAGCATGTTTTTTTATTAATAATATAAGAAATTTCAATTTTTAACAATATTTTGAGTGTATTTAAAAAAAGTGTTAGATACTATCTGGTCCATAGTTTGCTGCGTTTTATTTTATTAATTTAAACAAAAACATCAATATAAAACGACAATATCCTCAACATAAACCGATAAGAAATAATCTGCAAGAAAGATTTGCACAACTTTGTTTTTGATTAGACATCACATTGCCATAAAAAAGCTCTTTTGAATAAACTGTTTTATTTTTATCATTAACAAAATTCTAAAAATATTTTAGATTATTGCATATATTTTGGTTTAACTAATTAATCATTATATAGAGTTTTCCAATAAGAAGTTTTATTTTGATATTTAAAAAAACGTGTATTTTTTAAGAAAAACCAATAAATAATTATTTTATTGTAAAATAGAAGGTATGCCATTAACATTTAAAAACAATACCACATTCTTTTTATAAAATTTTCTATGATCAATTTGCACATTTGCGGCTGTATGTCCTCGATAACTTCACAAATTCCATCTTTAAGGTCTTAAATCGATTGTAGAGCATTAGCATAGACCTTATATTTTACGTGGCTCTAAAAAAAAAGTTTAAAGGTGTTTAATCACAAAATCTTGGTGGTCAATTGTGATCACTTCTTTGAGAAAAAACACGATCAGAAAACTTATTTTGCAAAATTGCGCTACGTGCCACACAAGCAACAAAACAATTTGTTGCTTGTGTGGCACGTATCGCCGTTTTGCTGAAAATAAACGTCGTCCACATCAACATCTTCCAATTCCGGCTATAAAAAATCATTAATCATAGCTCGGTAGCGCTATCCATTCACCGTAACAGTTGCACCAGCCTCATTTTTTAAAAAAGTAGGGTTTAATCACACTTTCAACCCAACAACCGCACCAAACAGTGACACAGGATGCAAGGACTTTTCAACAATCATTCTTGGTTTTTTTTAGTTTCAAATGTTACAATTCTGTTTATTAACGTAACCTCCAAGGTGAAAATGAACTTTATCAGTGAAGATGATTTTTCGATGAAATTCCGGATCATTTTGATGCATTTGAAGGACCCAATCAGCAAAGATACAACGTTTATGGTGATCGACCGGCTTGAGTTTTTGTGTTGACTAAACTTTAAAAGCCTAAAGACTTAAGTCTTTATGCAAAATGCGGTGTAATGTTGTTTGTGGGATGTCTAATTCCAAAGATCGACGATAAATTGACAAATTTGGGTTTTCTTCAATACTACGGGTTACATTAGCAATATTATTATGTGTTCTTGAGCGATGCACACGGTTTCGATTTTTTACATCACAAACTTGTACCAACAGCTCAAATTTTTCTACCAAGCTTACTATTGCCGGCCTAGAAAGTACTTTACGACGACTAAAAACTGCTTTAGTTTTGCAAACAGTGACTAAAAATTTCACCATTTTTGTAGTAAATTTTAATCATTTCAATGCGTTGTTGAAGCGTTTATCGTTCTATTTTTAATAAAGGCGTAGTTTTTACTTGTCAAATGTCAAAAAATATTAGCTTTAAAACTGACAGTAGCCCAAATAGCCTGCTATTCAAAATTAAACTTCTTATTGGAAACCCCTATATAAGTTTCTACTAAGATTTTTGAAATTAAAAAAAGCTACTTTTTGGATGTTATTAGCACTATTAGAAAATTTACTATTCTCAACTATTTTTGTTGATACAGTAATATTTATTACTTCATATAAAACATTAAAAAATTAAACTAAACATAAACATTATCACTGCTACTGTATAATTTATCTCAAGTATAACTTGTGATGTAGTTATTTATTTCTATGTAACTAAATTTATTGATATTTCAATTTAAGATAATAAGTTGTTTGTAAATATTATAAAAATATATTATTTATAAAGATCTATCTTGTGTTGTCATATAGAATTTTGGTTTATTGTATGGTTTAAGATATTGAAAGATTGTTTAAAAAAAATTTAAAATAGAGAATTTAACATTATTAAATAAAACTCATAAATATAAAACTAGGTAACTTTCTTCTTTATTTCGCGTTTTACAGCTATTTTACATCGCCCCAGAAGTCTTACGACTTGTATGAAGGGGGTTGATGTGACCAACGGCTTATTAGGTGACTTCCAAATTACCCCGGTGGATAAAGAGCAAAGTTATTATTTTATTTATATTTGGGCATCGAACCCCGGACTGTTAGCGTGCTACGCTAACGCTCTATAACTGAGCCATCTCACCTTTCTACAAATCAAATCCAAATTATTTAGCTATAATGTGTTATAACAAGCTACCTAATAATTATAAAGATTGTCAACTAAAACATTCAAATATTCTTTAAAACAATTTTTTTCAAGCAAATCACACTACAGCATAAACCTAAGTAACAAGTTTTAAAAATGATTTTATTAAAATTTATTATTTTTAACAGCAATTAATTTTGTATTTGTTTTATTATGAGTAATATGTTTTTCCTGTATTTACTTTTTCTTTTTTTCTGTATTTTATTAGTTATTTATTTATTTATTTATTTTATATTATTATACTTGGAATAAGTTTTTCTATATTCAACTTATGAATCAACTGAAATAAAATTATTAAATAAATAAACGTTTATTTCTAGCATTTCGGCTTTGAAAATTCTACAACTTAACATAACATTTACCATATAAACTTAATTCACTTCTAATATAACATATAATCTTAATTACCCTAAACCCTGTTTTTAATTAGTTATTTATTAGTTTCGTTAAAAACATGTTATCTTTTATTTGTTACCGCTATCATCTATTTTATTCTCCTTCATCTTTTTTAGTACTTCATTTCTCCCTCATTTGCTCTTTTCTTATCTCATTGCATTTTAGCATGTATTCTATGTTTTCCCACGCTACTCTACACATTTTCTTTTCTTTGTTCATCCAAAATTTGCACACTTTCTCCTCATTTTCTTATATGAATCTTGCAATCATTCATTTAAAAAAAAAAAATTATACTTTTTACTTTCTAGGTACTTTGGTAGTGCATCCGTTAAAATATGTACATAATTTAAATTGTACCAAGATTTATTTATCCGTGTTCTACGCTCTTGCACTTGTATATCTCTATTTCTTATCATAATTTTATTCCACATACTTCTATTTATTCTCAATCTATCTACTTCCTCACTAGCATATCTTTTTACCTCCAAATTTCCGCTCCGTACAATAACATACTTTTTACTAAACTTTCAAACATTATTACTTTTTTTATATTTTCTATTTTTATTTTATAAAATCCTTTTATATTATTCATATTATTAAGATAATGATTTTATTTTATTTATTTATTTTATTTTATTTTTACATACATGTTTCAATGAGTTATCATCATTTTCAATGTATTTAAATTATATAATATTTCAAACTGATTTATTATTATTTAAAAAATTGTTTTTTCCCGCTACCTTGATATCTGTTTTTATTTATTTAAATTTCTATATTCCCGCTGACTTGAATTTTGATTTTGTCATTTATTAGACGTTACAAATTTAAAGGTTAGATAATCTATCAAATAAATATAAATATTTACATTATAATTTAAAATTTCTATTTAACTAAAATTTATTTTTATTAACATATCTAATAGTGGTGAATTATATATATCTAATTGTTCATTTATTACTGTATAATTTTGATTTTTTAAATGTTTTTTAATTTCTAAGCTTTCCAAAAATGTTAAATTTTTATCCGAAATGTGTAGAATATTTAATGATGTTTTTTGATTCGAAATATTATGTTTATTCAGAATTAAATGTTTAGCAAAATTTGACTTTTCTATATCTTTATATTTTAAAGCTCTTATGTGATCTTTATATCTAATATCAAAATTTCTCATGGTTTGTCCAATATACGTTCCGTTGCAATTACTACAATTTAGTTTATAAATTCCACTTTTATTGAAAATTTCTGTTTTTTCTTTAGCATTTATTAATTTTGTTTTTAAATTAATATGTGTTTTAAATGCTACAGTAATTTGAAATTTTTTGTTTAAATATTTTGAAATTTTTTCAGATAAATTGCCAAAATATGTTATTGAGCAATATTTCTTATTTACTTTTTTTCTAAATGGATATATTTCATTTATGCAAATTTTAAACTGTTTTTTACTAAGAATTTTATAAATAGTTGATTCATTAAAACCATTGTTTTTTGCAATTTGTTTAATTATATTAATTTCATCTTTAAAATTTTGATTATTTAGTGGAATTGAAATAGCTCTATGTATTAAACTATTAAAAACTGATAATTTATGATTAATTGGATGAAACGAATCTTTTGGTATAATTGTATCTGAAAAAGTTGGTTTTCTATAAATTTTGAAATTGAATTTTTCTTCTTCTAAATTTTGTGAAATAGTTATGTCTAAAAAGTTTATTTGTTTATTTTCTTCAATTTCTAATTTAAATTTTATTGTTTTATGAATATTATTAACATAAGTCAATAAATTTTCTAAATCATTTGTATTTCCTTTGAAGTAAATAAGAATATCATCTACATAGCGGTACCAGAATTTAATATTATGTTTAAAAATAGAATTAAATATTTGTTCTTCTAAGTTTTCCATAAAAATATTAGCCAAAATAGGTGATATTGGACTCCCCATTGGTAAACCATAATTTTGTTGATAAAATTTATTATTATAAACAAAATAATTTTGTTTTATGCATGTTTCAAATAAATTTATAATTTCATTTATTTTAAAAGGACATATTTCTTTTTTATATATAAACTTTTTAATTAAATCTAAACATTCATTTGCTGGAATTTTGGAAAACATGTTACAGACGTCCAAACTTATTAACTTACAGTCAATTTTAGTTTTATGGTTTTCTAATTTTTTTGTTAATTCTAATGTATTTTTAATGCTAAATTTTGGTGTATAATTATATGATTTAATTAATTTGTTTAAATATTTAGATAACTTATAATTTGGACAATTTATATATGAAACAACTGGTCGAATAGGATTTCCTTCTTTATGGATTTTTATAAGACCATATAATTTAGGATTTTGTGGGTTTTTAATTATTAGATTATAAATTTCATTTTCAGATAACAGGAATTTTGATTCTTTTATAACTTTTCTAATTTCTGTTTGAAATTTATCTTTTGGATTTTTCTTAAATAAAGTTAATTTTTCATTTTCAATAAACTCATTAATTTTGTCATTGTATATTGATTTAGTTAAGATCACACAAGAGTTGTTTTTATCTGCTTTAGTACAAATTAAGTTGTTTTCTTCAATTTTCTTTTTAATTAATATTGCCTCATACTTGTTCTATCACTTTATTAGCCTTTCTTGTCTTATTTTTTATATGTTTATTTTTATTATTATTTGTACAAAAAACATATCCTAGATATTTAAATGATTTTACTTCTTCAATTTCTTTTCCATTTCATTTCTAGTTTTTTATTTTGCGTCTTACTCGCCCTTTTCTAAAAGTCATCATTTTTGTTTTATTTGCATTTACTTCCAATTTTTTTTTTTTTTTTTTAATATTTATCCAGACATGTAATCATTTTGTTTATTTTATTTGGTTGTTTTGCTACAATCGCCATGTCGTCTGCATAAGCCAGCCACCACACTTTCTCTCTGCCCACCACCACCACCTCACACGTCTGCGCCCTGCATAGCATCTCTTTTACATCTGCAATGTATGCCTCAAACAAACTCGCTTTGAGTGGGAATCTCTGTCTCACACCTTTTGTAGTCTAAAGTTTATTACACATTTTGCCAGTTATACAGAATTTGCTAACTGTTTCCATGTATACTTTTTTCATTTTTTTTATTAGATGCTCATTTATTCCTTTTGTTTTCAAATACATCTACAATTTTTTTCTACTATCTGTCAAATGCCGCTTTTAGGTCCAAGAATAATGCGTACAACTTTCTTCCCTTTTCTGCTATTTTCTTTCTACTATATTGTGTAGTATGTATACATTATCTATGGTTCTTCTTTCTTTTCTTTTTATTGATGTTTTAATGCATGATAATAAGTTGCTTGTAAATATTATAAAAATATTTTATTTTACAAAGATCTATCTTGTGTTGTCATATAGAATTTTGGTTTAGAGTATGGTTAGAGATATTGAAAGATTGTTTAAACTTCAAAATAAAGAATTTAACATTATTAAATAAAACTCATAAATATAAAACTAGGTATGGTAGCAATCTGGCAATACATTGTCATACCCTAACTTTCTACAAATCAAATCCAAATTATTTGGCTATAATGTGTTATAACAAACTATCTAATAATTATAAAGATTGTCAACTAAAAACATTCAAATATTTCATAAAACGATTTTTGGCGGCAAGGAAATCACACTACAGCATAAATGAGGATCTAAGTAACAAGTTTTAAAAATAATTTTATTAACTTTCTTTCCTTTTTTGTTATTTCCTTTCTACTATATAGTGTAGTATGTATAGATTATTTATGGTCTCTTTTCCTTTTCTAAACCCGGCCTGTCTGTCTGGCAATATCCCATTCATCTTTAATTCTTCACTCAGTTTTTCTTATAGAACTAAGGCGTAAATGTTGTATGCCGTACTAAGTAACGTTATACCTCTATAATTTTCTGCAAGCTCTTTATTTTTTTTTTTGTGTATCGAACATACAAGACCTACTCTCCACTACTAGAAAACTCTTTTCCCTTTTATTATTTCATCTACATCTTAATTCAGTTGTTGTGTTGTCATTGGTTGTCCATTGGTTTTTTTTGTTTAGTACTTCATACAATTTTAAAAAGTGCATCCTTTAGTTTTCCATTAAAATATGTTTGATTTCTTTTCTTTTCTTTTTTTTTTTGTTTTTTTTTTCTTTGTTTATGTACTTCCATTTTTCTTTCTCAGAACGTATTTCTTTTATCTCTAATTTTTTTTTTTATACAGTGTTTTAACTTTTTTGTTTTTATCATTGTATACCTTTTGCGCCTTCTGTTGTTTAGTTGCTTTATCATTTTTCTAATATTGTAGTACTTTTCTAGCTTCTCTTATTTTCTGTGTGCATTCTGTGTTCCACATTTTCCAAATGTTTCTTCTGTTTGTATAAACGTTTTCTTTATTGTTGCGTTTGCGATTGTGTTTTTTAATTCTGCTTCTTGTTGTTCTACGCATTTTTTTCGGAAATGTGTTTTTATTTAAATTTGTTTTGTACATTTCTACGCTTTTTTGTGTTCATACATTTGTTACAATTTTTTTTTTTATTGGTTCTTTGTTTATACTTCCATTTATATTCACTTCTAGTGAATGATAAATGAATGATCTAACTCTACTCTTTCTCCAATCTTAAATTTGTCTATCTCATGCCACGCTTCTTCATTAACCATTACGTAATCAATTACCGATTGTCTCTTTGCTCCGATGTTGGTATATTTTTTGTATATTATTATTATTATTAATGGCTATAGCCGGCGTGTGAGACGAACAAAGTGGATCCGCACACGGTAACGGAAAAAGTGAAAAACAGTAGTAGCAAGGTGCGTGGAGTTCAGAAAGTGTTGACAGAGTGTTGAACTGGGGATCGGTGAGCGTTGGGGATATAACATACAAGCGGCAAGTGAACAACAGCACACGAGACATAAATAGAAAATAGTGAAAACCAGTCAGCTGTTCGACGGCCACCATTAAAAGTGCGCGGGCAGCACAACCAGCGACAAACGAAAAGGGCGCGAAATCTGAAAACAACGCGTAAAAGAAAACGAAGGATATACATATGAGTAACAAAAAAACAAAAAGTGATAGACCTAGAGCAAACAGTTTAACAAGTGTAAGAGAATTATTAAAAAGGAAAAGAGCGGGGGAAGAAAACGAAGACTTTGATAAGTGGGAGCAAGAACAAATAGAATTACAGAACTCAGCAAAAACCAAAAGAACTCAAGGAAAAAGCAGTAGTAAGGGGAAGAAAATAGAAACAACAGAAATGGAGGAAATATTAAAGAAAATCGATGAACTAAGAGCAGATATGAAACAAGAATACAACAAGAAACACCTAGAACTAAAGGAAGAATTCGCAAAACAAAACAAAGAATTCCAAAAGACTAAAGCTGAATGGGAAAATATGGCAAAAGAATGGAAGAAGGAAAAAGGAGAGTTAGAAATCAGAATAAGGAACCTAGAAGATAAGATGGAAATACAAGATAAACAGAAACGCAAGAATAACATAGTAATAATAGGAGCAAATATTGATGAAAAACAAGTTAAGCAGCAAGTAGAACAATTAATAAAAAATAAGTTAAACCTACAAGTAAACATAAAAAGTGGCTACTACATCAAAAACAAGGGGAATAAAAACATAGTGCAGGTGGAATTGAACTCATGGAAAGAAAAACAGTTAATAATGGAAAAGAAAGGAGCGATGAAAGGAACTGAAATATACATAGAGAATGACCTCACATATGAAGAGAGAAGGGTACAAAGTAAACTAAGAAGCATAGCGAGAGACGAAAGAGCAAAAGGAAGGAAAGTGACGGTGGGATACAGCAAAATCTTCGTCGAAGGAGAGAGATACGATTGGGATAAAGACAAACAAGATATATCAAAAAACTGAAAAACAATAAGAAGGAAAATGGAAAACGGACGAAGACACAGGCAAATAAAATGGAAATGAATATGGAAATGAAAGAAAAAAAGAAAGAAGATAGGAAAAATAAAAAAGAATATAAGAAACTAGGGACATGGAACATAAGAGGACTAACTGGGAAAAAAAAAGAAATAGAAAAAGAATTTGAGAAGGCGAAACTAGATATACTAGTAATAACAGAAACTAAGAAAAAAGGGAATGGAGAAGAGGAAATGGAAATGGAGCACCTGTTGGTATACAGCGGAGTAGAACAGCATGAAAGAGCAAGAGCGGGACTAGGGTGCATAATAAATAGAGAAAGAAAAGACACACTGAATAAATGGGAGGCAATATCAAAGAGAATATTAATGATAGAGCTGAAACAAGACAGAGAAACGGAAACAATAATAGCGGTATACGGTTCAGACGAAAACGATACAGCTGGAAACAAAGACAAATTTTGGGAACAACTAAGTGTAGCGATGGATACAGCAAGAGGGACGACATACATAGCAGGAGATCTAAACGCAAGGGTAGGACGCAAAGACCACATATACCCAAAGACAATTGGAATATATGGAGAAGAGAAAAGAAACAACAATGGGAAGAGACTACTGGATTTCTGCACAATACATGACCTGATTATAACAAACACCTTTTATGAGCACAAGGATATCCACAAATATACTAGAGTGCAAAGGAGCAGAGGAGAACGATCAATAATTGATTACATTATAGTCAAACGAACAAATAAAAGTGATATACGGGATGTAACAGTAAAAAGAGGCAGTGAAATATACAGTGATCACTACCTAGTAGTAGCAGAAATCAAGGAAAGGAAGGAAAAGAGCAAAGCTGTAAGAGAAAACAAAAAGAATGAACACATAAAAGTGATAAGGAGTTACAAACTAAAAAACAAGGAACTGGCAAAGAAGTACGAAGAAGGAATAAAGAGTACACTCCTAAGAACAAAAGGAGAAACAGAACACATGGATATAGAGAGATTGTGGGAAGTATTCAGGAGAACTATCACAGAAGTAGCAAGAGATACATGCGGAGTCAGCAAACAAAACACACACAAAAAACAAACAGCATGGTGGACAGAAGAAATAAAGCAGCAAGTGAAAAACAAAAAGAAGAAATGGCAAATATATCTACAAAAAAAGACAGCAAACAGCTACGAAATATACAAAGAACAAAGAAACAAAGTTAAAAATTTGGTAACTGAAGCAAAGCAAAAAACATGGGAAGAATTTGGAGATAAAATGGAGAAAGATAGTAAAGGAAATCAGAAGCTGTTCTACAAAGTGTTAAAAACCCAGCGAAAGAATAAAGAAACAGAGAGAAACGCAATCAAGGATGAGAGAGGTGAAATAATAACCAACCAAAAAGAAATTATGGAACGATGGAAAAAATACTTCCAAAATCTGCTCACAGGTGAAGAAAGGGGACAACAGGAAGAGGAAAATCAAGATAAGGGTAGGTGGGAGAAGAAAGAAGGTAATGAAGAGCAAAACATAACCATGGAAGAATTAGAAGAAGCAATACATAGATTAAAAGTCGGCAAGGCCCCAGGAGACGACCAAATCACAGCGGAAATGATAAAAAATATAGGAGAAAGTGGAAGAGAACTGTTACTCAAAGTGTGCAATAAAGTATGGACAGAAGAACAAACACCAAAACAATGGGAAATAGGATTAATAGTGCCAATACTAAAACAAGGAAATAAGATGGACTGCAATAACTATAGGGGCATAACACTGCTGAACACAGCCACGAAAATGATGGAACAAATATTAGAAAAAAGACTAAGAAAACAAGTCGAGAAATCACTAGAAGAAGAACAGAGTGGGTTCAGGCAAGGCAGAAGCACACAGGATCATATATTCACATTAAAAGAAATAATAAGCAAAACTCTAGCCAGATCAGAAACAGCATATCTAGCGTTTTTAGATATGGAAAAGGCGTTTGACAGAGTACCGAGAAACAAGATATGGGAAAGTCTAGACAAAAGAAAGGTAGACCCGAAACTGATCAGAGTAATCATGAGTATGTATAAGGAAACGAGAAACTGCGTCATTAGCAAAAATCGAAAATCACAAATCTTCAAAACAAATAAGGGAGTAAGACAAGGAGGCAGCCTGAGCCCGCTCCTGTTTATAATATTTATGGATGATCTAATTAAAATAGCCAAGCAAAAAACCAGACCACTATATATTGGATACAGAAGGATGGAGAAGATAGGAATAGCAGAGTGCGCCTTTGCGGATGATGTGGGGATATTAGCAAAAAATAAAACAGACCTCGAACATAACATGAAAGTTTGGAATAGAGTATTGGAAGAAAATGGGATGAAGATGAATAAAAAGAAAACAAAGAGCATGATAATATCAACAAATAAGGAAAAGATAAACATAGTGATAGAAGGGGAGGCAGTCGAACAAGTAGACAATTACCAGTATCTAGGAATAATGTTTGATGAAACAGGAAGGCAGGAAGTAGAAATTAACAAGAGAATAGAGAAAGCAAACAGAATTTACTACTCACTGAACAATATAATAATAAACAAGAAAGAAATAACTAAGCAAACGAAAATGAAGGTCTACAGAGCAGTATACAGGCCAGTTCTAACATTTGGATGTGAAACATGGGTACTCTCAAGAAGAGACAGGAGCAAACTAAGAGCGGCAGAAATGAAATTCTTGAGAAGAGTGAAAGGAGTAACGATAAAAGATAAGATTAGGAGTGAGCAGATAAGACAAGAGCTAGGAATAGAATCCATAGAAGAATTCATTGAAAGAAGACAACTGGGATGGTGGGGACACATGCAAAGGATGAGTGAGGCAACACCAGCAAAAAGAATATGGGAGGCCAAGGCCCAAGGAAAGAGAAAAAGAGGAAGACCGAAAGCCACATGGAACGACACAATTGGAAAGATACTCGAGAAAAAAGGAAAAACATGGAATGAAGCAAAGAATATGGCAGACGATAGAAAGACATGGAATAGATTTATCAAAGGAGAATAACACATAGTAGCCTACACCCAATGGGTAGAAGGGCGATCTGATTATATATATATATATATTATTATTATTATTAATACACTGGGTTAGTCAAAATTACTGAAACATCTAATTAATTCTCGTACCGCAAAAAAAAGAAAAAAAGTTTTATATAAACTATTGATTAAAAATATTTTTAATTTTTGTTTATTAAGTTATTTTTTTGATACAATTTTTTATAAGGTGGAATAGAGATAGAGCTGCATTAAGTGTTTAAAAGTTACATTTGTTTATTGTCAAAAAATTGCAGAACTTAAAAAAAAGATTAAGCTTAATATAGTACAATTACATTTTTCCTTATTTTGTTAAAACAATTGGAAAATAGACTTAAATAATTTTATTGTAGACATTTAATAAGAATTCCAATTAAATTATTTGATGACATTTTTTCACATGTCAAAAATGTTTACGTTAAAAAATAATTACAATTTTTTTTACAACTTTTGACGCTTCAAAAGAATGTACTACGATTTAATTTTAATTTTGCAATAATAAACTTTTTTAGATTATCAAAGTTTTGTTTATAGTTTTACATATCTTCTATAATGATTTAGATGCTTGTGCAATTTGACACATTCTAAAGCCTAAAACCAAAATAAAACTCATTTTGAAATAAACTGCATACAAGACTTTTTTGTCATTTTGTGAGAAAATTATAAAATTAAAACATAAATATAGATATTACAAATTTATTAGTTTATTTATGTTATGACATACTTTTTGTTTAATTTTACTAGTGTTGAAATCAAGTGAAAAACTGTTTGTTTTTATTTAATTTTTAAACTATTTCAGTAATAGAAAATCATCTAATATTATATATTAAATAATATTCTAATTGGTATTATTGTATAAGTGTTGGAATTTTATAATTTTTTTAATCTGCATAAAAAACAAAGTTATAAAAAATATGCTTTATTCATTATAATCATTTTAAGATTTTTAGGTTAATTCTTTTAATCGCATAACTCATAATTTTGAGACAAACAAAATAATATTATAATTAATCACAGAACTAATTAATCATTTTTTTACAGTCTGTAACTAAAATATTAATAAAAACATTTCATTACATTGCGATGCGTGTAATGTTAACTCTCATAAAACGTTCGTGTACTTTAAGTCGAACATATGAAACATGGAAGGCACAATTCAGAACTACATTAAAACATATTTTCTTAAATATAACACGCAATTCATTTAATCTTTATAAATGTCCTGAGTCATCAACATTTCAATCTCACTCTATTTTCGTACTGACAAAAATGAAATGAATGGACAAATGGTTATATTTTCAAAATATCTAAACGATACAGATTATAAATATGATTGACGCGCGAGTTAATTATGTTGTTGGGTATAATTAATCAATTTGACGCATCAGGCAAAATTGAATATAAAAGACTAATGATGCCTTATAACTAGTTTAATATAGGAACTATTATGAAATGTAATATAGTCTTACAAGTCATCATACTTGCTTTAGCCGTATACAAACATAATCACTCTTCGTATAGGCACACGAATATATAGTATAGCTGATTCGTGTATTCATATATTATGAATAGAGACATATTTATGAATTTATAGAAAAGCTTCAAATTATTAAAAATTTATAAAGTGAAAAATAATTTTACCAAGCGCAATCTTATTCCAGTATATTTTTGTTATTGCTGTGGTTTTCTCAAACGTACATTTATTGATAAATATATGCATAATATGCATATCTGCATTCTGATAAAACTGTCGCATTTAACGACGTATAATTAGTATTAATTATATCAGAGACTGTAATTTATGTGATTATAAGTACACGTCATTAATGTCTTTAATACCTGTTTCTAGGCGTCATACGATTGGAAAATAGGTCGAAATGTAATTTTTAATTAAATACATAATCTCAGATTGAAATATTACATTGCTATTTGCCTATAAAAATGTTTCGTGACTGAAAATATTTTATGAAAACAATAATAATAAAATGTAATTGCTTCTTGTTTTATATAATTAGATTGCATCATTACAATTATAAATAAACTGTTTACATTGCAGTTTATAAGTTGAAAGATTTGATGATATAATTGAAGATTGTAAACTAGTTCTAAAGGATGTTGCTCATCCGTATTATTATCTAACGTATAAATAATCTAGAATTTTTATTTAATGGTTTGTAAACGCAGTTTGCAGTATTGATTTTAAGCTTCAATATTGAACAATCACCTTATTTGCACCTGAATGTATTATTTAATGTTGAAATTATATCCTACATTACTATGTTATTGTGTGTTTTAAGTGCATATTATTGTTGATTCTTGTATGGCTAACCGTTTCATAAATAGAGCAGTCATGCGATAACATTAGTTTAATTTAAATATTTATTACTTTATTATAAACAAAATATTTACATGGAATTTATACATGTTTAATATTCATTGCTGGGTATTATTAGAATCAATATAATTATATGAATATTTTATGTAACTGGGCTATAAGTAAAGTGCAAATTTAATACTAATGACAACACCGAGTCAAACAAGCAGTTTATTTAATTAAATATAGGAATATAGAGTATATATTTCATTGCATTAAACATTTATACTAATCAGTTGTCAGTCTGTGATAGAATTAATTAAATTATATAGCCGGAATGGAGATCATCGGCTCCAAATACGATTATATTAATTGTGAATATTTTCAATATATTAGGATATAATATAAATATAAAAACTAATAAAATTGATCATTGTATAATGAAAATTGATTATGTTTAATTTTTTTAAATGTTTGTATCTATTTGTCAGTATGTTTTTTTTATGTAAGATACGTTATAATTTAGTCGCTTTAGTTATAAAGAGGCGCAGCTACAAAACATTAAAAATTAAGTGATATAAGGTCTGTTCCAACATACGATTTGGACGGTTTGCAAACCGTTCAAACTATGTACACAAACAAATTACTGTGTATAAAAGATTGCCTAAGGATGACAAATATTTGTTTGCAAACTGTCCAAATTGTATGTTGGAACAGACCTATAATACCGCCAACTAATATCTCTTATAAACTTTATAATAAAATTAAACAAAAATTATGCAGTTAAAAGTTAGTATCTATTACGCGAGAGTAGTTTAAAATTAAACTACCTACTGTTGATTTGGTTTTTAGCTTCTTTAAAAAATAAAGGTTATGTCACTACGCTCTTCTGTTAGTAAGACGCCAATTTAAGATTACACACTATTATTAATGATTGAAAAAACAAAACTATAATCTGTTGTTGTGTGCTATATTAGAAATATTACTATTTACACTATTTATTTGTTATGTTAAGATTATTGTAGATAAAATAAATTTAATAAATTATGCCGATGACATTAGTGTGGTAATATATGCTAAAAATGAAACACATTTGCAAACAAATAATCATAGCAAGAAAATTTTGGTGTTTTAATAATAAACTTATCTTAAATAAAAGAAAAACAGTGTTTGTAAGTTTTTTTTATTTAGAAAACCACATTTACTGTACAATACTATTGTATACTGTAAAAAAGCTATTAGACTGATTTATTGTATGACTTTAACGTATTTGTTGGAGAGAATAAAAGTACTGTAAGTACTGACTAGGCCTATTATCTGGTCTACCCACACTTTCAGATTAAATGTAATTATGGTTACATAAGCTTTAATTAAGTATCACAATATACAAACTGGAAAGAAAGTCAAAAAGCAAAGAAGAAGAAAAGAAACCCCACAAAAACACCAAAGAAAAACTAGAAATGACAAAAAGAAATGCTAAAAAAATAAACAAATTTGAAAAAGAGCAGAAAGAGTCTACCTAAAAAAAATAAAAACGTAGAAGTCATAATTGTTTTTATGTAAAAAATTACTTTCCAAAAGAAAACCGATAAGAGAACTAGAAATTAAAAAAAAAAAACAAACAAAAAAATTAGTCAATTAATAGCGGGTGATTCATTTAAAAGTTTTCTTTTTAAATAAAAATAACTAAAAAAATCAATTTTATCGGGTAATCTTTATTATGATACCAAAGAACTATTTTTTACATTTATTTTTTAAAGATTATTTCTTTTAAATGACTGGTCTATTCTAAAATTGCAATTTTTGATAACGCTTTTGATAATTTTGAGTGGTATTTGGCAAATGACGCAAATAATGTTGGCAATTAATTTCTCAATTGTAACCGGCTTATTCATGATGACTTTGGACGTTTTACGTAGCACATAAAAAAATTTAGAAGTGTGATATTACATAATCTAGGCGACCAACTAACCGGTCTAAAGCGTAAAATTAACAGTTTACTAAATTCTTTTTGCAATAAAGCTATGCATTTACGGGCTGTGTGACAAGTGGTTCTACCAAAAGGGCGCGTTAAAACCAAATGTCGTCAAGATTACACGCGTCAATTTCAGGCAGCAAATACTGATGGCGCAATAACGGTCGCCATTCACATTTACAATTTGGCCTTATTTTTGAAAAAATATGAACCAATGATTTCACCAGCTCATAAAGCACACTAAGGGCCAGTATTACAATAGTGGTTTAAACTGTAAGTTTACTAACTGCTAGTTAAAATTTAAATCGCTAGTTAGTGGGAACGCGTATTGCAAATTTCCTATATTTTATATATATATATATATATATATATATATATATATATAACAAAATATCTTAAATCTTAACCTATAAATTGACGCGTCAAAAAATTGACATTAAACTTTTATTGAATAAATATATTAAATATCTAACAACAAAAAAATTGAAAATTAATAAACATGGATAACTCCTTATAAACAATAGTAAGTTTCCAGTAATCACTATTAATATAATAGACTCATTTCTTATAAGTAATAACTGTCATAACTCACATAATTTAAGGTTATTTAAACTGCTAGTTAAATCGTTAATCGCCCATTTCCGCCAGTTAGCTATCCAGATATTTTAATCCACAGTTAGCATTAATCCACGTATGTGTGAGTTAAACCACTATTGTAATTTCGGCCCTAAACCAACCGTTGTTTTGTTTAAATGTAATAGCAGTTCTTAAACCTTTTTTAGTTGTTTTTCAGTTTAAATACGACAATTATTCTTATTGAAGTAAACATTAAATTAGAAATGGGCTTTATTGCTGCACAAAATTTTGGTCAAAACGGTAAATTTCAAGCTTCAAGTTTCAATTCAAATTAAAATTTGTATACTTTTAAACTAAGATATGTAAGTAAAATACGCCAAATTGTTTTATACATCCAAACTCATAATAAAGATGCCAAATTAATTCATCACGGTTATCGCGTGCACATTTAGTTGCTATATTTTCTTTACAACGTGCTGGACGTGGTCTATTTGGTTGCGTATTATTCAATAATTATAATTGGATTTCAAATTATTCAATAATACGGCAAATTGCCAGGATAATTTTTATTATGATCAATTGTTAAAAAATACTGAACAAAAATACCTTGACAGTTTGACGCGGAATACGCTTGATCTGCCATAAAATCCCTACTGAAAAAACTACCTTAAAATAAATAATTCAATAGTTAGAAATAGTCAAAGAATATTAGAAATAGTACTTTTAAATGCATTTTAATGCTATTTGCAAATATAATTTGATTGCAAGTTGCCGTTTTTGCATAAACACTACAAATCAAGGTAGCAGTTGGAATAGTTTTAATGTGTTGTATTTGCTTTTTTGTAAAAGATTGCTTATTAGTTAATTTCTCCTTCCTTTCTTAATTAACAAAAAAAAAACAAATTCTTTTAAACTTTTTTTTGAGGTTTTTTTTTAGATTGAATGTTAAATTTTTATAAATTTTTGATGCAAAACACAGTAATTAAATTTTCGAAAACAGCATTGTGCGTTTAGACTTTATATTGGTTAAAGAATGATTCTATATTTTTTGGTTAAATGAGTAATTGTAGCCATAACCAATAATTTGTTGTTCATGTCTGGCACTATCGCCTAAAAATAATAAAAAACAAAAGTTTTTTTTTAATTAAATGTAAGTATAAACAAAACTTTATTAAAAAACACAAACATTTTGAAAGTGAAATTGTATATATATTTATAACCTATTCTGCAAAAAGATTAAAATTAATATTAAGTTTTTTAAATTATAATTTATTTATTTATATAATTAAAAATTATTCTACCTTTTGGTGTATGGCTTTTGTTTTAACACTATTTTATTTGATACAGTTTTCTGTATTTTTTTCCTGTTCTGTGTTACTTGTTTATTTTTTTTCTATGCTATTTTAAGTGTTTCTTGATCTTCCTTGGTAATTTTTTCTGTTGCTCTTGTTTTAAATACTCTTTTTGTTATTTTTAGTTTTGCACACATAACCAAACCATTTCAGTTGTCTTTCTATTTTTTTTTGACATAATGATTTTATTTGTAGGTTTTGTCTGTATGTTTTGTCTCTTATTTTCTTTTATTTTGATTTTTTTTTTTTAATTTAATTTTTGTGTGTGTTGCATTGTGTTTACCGAGTCTACCTTTCAGAAGTTATGCCTTTGTTTTGTTTTGTGTTTTACCTACTTTTTGTGATTTTATTTTTTGTTTATTCTACTTTATTTATTTTATCTCAATTTTACGTTATTACTATTTTTTATGGATATTACTTGTTTTAGCGTAATATTTTGAATTTTGTTTCAAATTTTTTTTTTAGCGTCTTTATATCTATTTTTGGATGTACGCCTATTTAAGAATTGTTTTCCATTGATTGCTCTCTGCATCTAGTTGAATCCTGTTGTTAATTTTAGGTTGTATACCTATCTGGTGTGTGGTTTGCTCCTTGGTCTAGTGTATCCATAGAGGCGCCACTAAAAGATGATCTTATTCCATCTATTCACTTCAGGTTTAGCTACGTGCCCAGCATATTTCTATTTAACGAAAGCCGCTTTTTTGCCGCGTCTATTATTTTAGTTGTCTGTTTGATGTATTTGTTTTTAAATTCTTAAGTGATATTCTTATTATGACTCTCTCCATTGCATGTTGGGTTATTTTTAGTTTATGCATGTGTTTGTTAGACATTACCCAGTTCTTTGCTCCATAGCACATTACTGGTAGAATGCATGAGTCAAACACATTGGTTTTAAGATAAATGAGTATTTTTTTGTTTTTAAATATGTATCTGAACTTGTTGAACGCCGCCCATGATTGTTGAATTCTTTGTTTGATCTTCTTTTGAGGTATATAAATTCCTCTACTTTCTTTATGTTGTTATTCTCGATAATGATTAAACGGTCATCTAAGTACATAATTTTCAGTTTTCTCCAGTATATTTTTAGTCCCACTTTTTAAGATTTTTTGTAGAGTTTGGTTAGCATCTCCTCCAAATCTCCTAAGCTTTCAGCTATTATAGCTACGTCGTCTGCGTATCGTAAACAGTTCAGGTTTTTGCCGTTGATATTAATATCCTTGTGGGACCAGTCAACTTTTTTGAAGACGTGTTCAAAAGCCAGATAAAAAAGTTTAGGTGATAGACTGTTTCTTTGTCTTACTTTTTGTATTCTTACAAACTTTGAGTTTGTGTGCAGTTTGTATGTTGCTGTGGCTTGTTTTTGTAAGCACTTATTTAGTAATTTAATTACCATAGGTAACAATCTTTCACTACCTAGTATTATTATGTCAATTGCTATTTTATCTTCCTTTGGTGCTTTATTTGGTTTCATCTGTTGTAGAGCGTTCATTACCGCATCTTTGTCTATTTGAGGCAGTTTTTCTGAACCTTTATTACTTTTTGTTTGTGGTGCCGGTTTGGTGCTATCTTAGGTGTTGTTTGATGTATAGAGGTGGCATAGTGTTTCTCCACAATTGTTATTAGGCTGTCTTTATTTGTAATTGTTTTTTCCGCTGAATTTACTAAGAAGTATATCTCTTTATGGCTTATGTTAGGTCTTAGACATTTCATGTTTTTGTTTTCTTTAATAGTATATGTAAAGTATCAGATCTTTGTTTTTTTCTTTCTGTACTCTTGTATTTTTTTTCACTATTTTCTTGTGTTTTTTGTTTAATTTTTAGTTTTTTTGTTGTTTTATTAGTTTCTTGGTATCGTTGTCAATTTCCAGTTTTGGTTGACTCTTTGGTAATTGTTTATTTATAGTTCCAATACAATTTTTTATTGTTGTTGTTATTTGTTAAGACTGTTTATGTCAGCGGGTTCTAGTAATTGTGTTGTGTTTTGATCTATTCTTTCTAATTGTTGGTTCAGCATATCCTGATATTTATTTTCAACTGATTGTAGTTTGATTTGTTAGATACGTTTTATATTTTTGCGGAATAGTAGTAGCTTTTCAAGTTTTTTGTCAATGACTACTCTTGATCTAACCAAGCGATGGTCACTTCCTGCGTCGAATGAGTTGAGTAAGGTCACGTCTTTTACAATGTTTTTTTGATCCGTTAAAATGAAGTCGATTTTGTTTTTGATTTGTTTGTTAGGGCTGAGCCATGTCTATCTTTGGTTAGAATTTATTTTAAAGAATGAGTTATTAAGTATAAGTTATGTATTGTTATAAAATTAACGAATGTAGAACCTTTTTTGTTTCTACTACCGGTACCAAATTCTCCAATTTAAGTTTCAGTTTGTCCAGTTCTGGGTCCCACATTAGCATTAAAGTTGATAATTATTATCTTGTAAATGGTTGGTTTTTGTTCAATTGCGGTCTTCAATTTGGTATAAAATTGCTCTATTTCTTCATCCGGGTGACTTGAAGTTGGTGCATATAGTTGGATTATTTTTATATGTTTTCCTTTAGTTAAGCTTAGTATAATGTATGCCACTCTGTCGGATACAGCATTAAATGTTGTTATGTATTGGCAAATTTTTTTATTGACGATAAATGCCACTCTAGCATTCTTTGCTTTGAAGTACATAAAGTAGTTTTCTGAGTTGAGTTTGATCCATTTGCGGCTTATTCGCTTAATTTTGCTCAATCTTACAATATCATATTTTACCTTCTCTAATTTGTTTGCTAGTTTGTAGAGTTTATTGTCTGTTCTTAGTGTTCAAATATTGTAGGTTCCAATCCATAATGTTTTTTTTTTACAGATGTAGTCTTGGCTTAGCAGTCTAATTTTACCCAGGAATTCTTAGCACTCTTTCCCCTTCTGAGACTGAGAGCCATATTTTGCTGTTCATTTCTGTTTTGATTTTGAAGAGTTTGGCCTATCTTCATACCTTGGCCAATTGTGAGTTGGGAAGTTTATGTTTTACATTTTTGTAATTCTTGGTTAATGGATTTTGCTACAAAGTTTTATTTACACACGTTTATTATTTTGGAGGTCAGGACTACAATTTAGAGATTAGTCTTAATGGTGAGATAACTCAGAAATAAAGCGTTAGCTTAATATGCCAGCAATCTGGGATTTGATACCCAAAATATTTTATTACTACTAAATTAAAGCTTGTTCTTTATTCTCTAGTATAATTTGGAAGATATCTACTAAGCTATTGTGGGACCACCATCTTTAAACAAGGTGTAAGACTTATGGAGCAATGTAAAATAGCTATCAAATGTCCATCTGTACTATCTTGTAATAACAAAATAAAAATAAGTCTTAATTTTAATTTAATTTACTAAATATATACGCTAAATGATTTAGATTTCTTGATGAAATTAGATAATTAATTCTAAACAAACGTTAATATTGTCAACAATTTCACTAAATATTTTTTAATAAGTTACAATAATTGCAGTATAATTAAAACCGATAACATTGTATTGATTAATATAAAAAAATGTTTTTTTTTTTAATTTTATTATGCGCGCTTGTACCCTCACAAAATTAAAGTGCATTATTATGCATTTGAAAAACAAATTTTAAATTTTTTGTTTTATGTAATTTTCTTAAGTTTGTCAAATGCACACAACTAGTATCTAAACTTCTCAAATGTTTTTAGTTCAAAAACTAAGTTAATTCTAAAAAAAGTTAATGTAGACTATTCAACCGGTTATCTTAAACATCTTAGGCTTACTAAAATTGTTATACAGTTGTTTAAGTTTTCTATAAACTTTTTCAAACGTATCAAATTGTTCTTATGCTCACACAACATATTTGTTTATGCTCACTGTGGCTACTTGGAACACTTGTAACTTTCAAAATACTGTTTAATATTACATTAGGCTGTAAAGCACTTTGTTGGCACACCTTGTTTTCTTTTTCTTATGATGCCTAGCCAAAGATTAGCATAGCGCTTTCGTATGTTTTGTAGTATACAATGCTAGTTTTACACAAACAACCAAAATCTATAGTTTAACATTTACTGCAAACTAAACCAAGGGTTACTAGAAAAATAAAAATATATTTAACAAATTCTCTCTCCGTTGGAGAACAAACCTTAGCGGACAGATACTAGTCCACACAATAGACCAATGCGCTATGGTTTCTTTGTTTTCTATTTTAAATTAACTCAATTAAACCAAATTGTTTTTATGTTATCCATCTTATAGCTGCAAATTATTTTAAGTATACAAGCATTTTTAAAATTACGAAAAAATTCTTAAATATTTTTGAGAACATTCATAAGATTTTCAACTGCCACTTACAAATTTGTTAAAAAAATCTCTTTCGTTTTGAAGCAATCTTTATTGATTGTTTTGAGCAACAAATAAATTAAAAACAGTAGTCAAATTGTTATTGTATTTTAAAAACACAATATTTTTACATAATGACATTTTTAAAGTCTTTTTGGCGTTATTGAATCTATTAAAGTTACTTACGCATGTTAGTAAAGTTTGCTTATTTTTGTCACACGTAATAGGTATTTATGTGATTATCTATACTCTCAAGCCTAACTTACTAATATATAATCAATATTTATTTTTAACATTTTTTTGAGATAATATTTGAAAAGTGTTGCATGTGCAGTATTGTATGTATCAGAATTTTGGTCAAGGACACCGAATAGTTGTAAAAGTAAAGAAAATTAAGAAAACATTTTTTCAAAACTTACAAGATTTGTAATTCTTAGTATTTACAATAATAAATTTATAAAATATTGATTAAAAGATGTTTTTTTTTAATTTTTACTCATAAAATAACGTATCATAATGCTTTACTAAGATTTATAGTAAAATGAATATGATATGCAATGAGTTTAATTAGAAAAAAACATATTTATTTTTGCATTATTTTTACTGGACATGACACTGCAGCGTAATTAAAATAGTTAATCGTATTGAGCGGCATGTCGAAAATGTTGCATGAATGTATTAATAAAATAAATGTATTGTGATATTCTCTAAACAGTTGAATTAAAAGCAATTTCCGATATTTTAGTTTTATATATAAATTAAATATAGCTATTTATAAATTAATATTGAATTAAATTTAATGAGACTCATTGTCATGATTATGTCAGTCAACTGACATTTCACAACTAAAGTATATGCTATCATTTAACTTTAAAACATTAAATTCAATAAACATAATAGATACATAAAATTAAAACCAATTCTTCTAATATGTAACTTGCACAAACAACTCTAATGTAAAATAAACAAGTAATATGTAAACATTCATTCAAACGTAACATTTCTATCATGATCGACCGGTTGTACGAATAAGCAATTCTCATTTGTGGTATTGTTGGCGATGATAGTCAGAAGTGCATAAGAATAACCAATCAATGATTAGACGTGTTTATCGGGATGTATAAATGATTAATGAATGCGATGACAGTTCGTTAGCATGCAATTACGAGCATTCAGTCGAGACACAGGCCGAGGTGAGAAGTCTTATATGTCCACCTACACGATTAGCATCACAGGAAAAAATCTGGTTAACACGCATCTCATTCAGTAGTCGTGACGATGCATGAAGTTGTTGAAACACTATAAATATGTTGAAACTAATAAAATATTTTTCTATACACTTTTTATTTTATCTAATAAATATTATGTCTGATAACCTGAAATTTGTTCCTATAATATTTAATTTTATAATATGTATGTAATAAGTAATAAATATTTCTTCCGATGTTAATTAATTAAATCAACAATTCATTCATAACTCATATTTAAATTTATAAACATTAAATATTAATCATTTTATATGAAACCGTTATGCTCTGTACGGTTTGCCACAGTAGTACAAATCTACAACAAAAGTTAGACGTGAACAAATCCCAATACAACCCGAAACCTCATCTAAACTTGAATCTGATAACAGTTTCATTTACAGATTTCTACGTGTGTCAGACTCTATTCACCTGGAGGCTAACAATAGAATGAAACGTATAGGAGCCCATTTTACAACTACTATATCAGATAGAAGAAGTTTTCATGGAAACCCCACGCCGACCCTCCCCCGTTTCGGCATCCTTCTCGATGCTATTGAACGCGTCTTTGAACTGGGAAAGGGATAGCGTTTTCGCTATATTGTGAACTCTACGAGAGTTTGGCAGACTGCGGATCGGGACAAAGCCATCGTGGCTGGATTTGTTGGCACCCGTGTCGAACAAATGACTCCAGAGAAGTTGATCAAACTACGCTTCAGGGTAGGTCGAACATTCCGGTCGATATGTGGCGATTTCACCCTTTCAAACTGTGCACGCATTTCTACGTAAATTTATCGTATATGCTGTACACACTTTGAGCCGCAATAGATTAACAACGAATTGGGATTTTAGATTGCCCCGACGATGTAAAAAAGCAAACTTTCAAGCTTCTCATTCAACGCCATTTCATGTTCTATCACATCAATGTATTACAAAGTAAATCAACTATTCAAATTTGACATACATAATAAAAAAATATCTGAATTTTTAGACAACTAAAAGTCTATTGTAAATTTAAATTACAATAAAAAATTTAGATCAAATATTTTATAATGCACATTGAAATTGCAATTTTTAAAATTATTAGTATTAAAAAGCTTTTAGATTTACATTTTAATTATAAAAATGATATAATTTTCAACATGCATATAACTAACAGGAAGTTTGTAGTTAGTTAAACAACTTCAATAAAGTATTAATGTTTTGTCAATTTTATAGTAACTAAGTCTGATAAAAACATCTAGAAAGTAATCTTTAATGACGTAGAGGTAATTAATATAGTTATTTTACTTATCTATACTTAACTATACGTAATAAATTTAAAAAAATATATATAAATAATTTGTTTATAAGATAATTCAATACAATACGAAAATATGCTTAATTTTTTAATGTTTTTGCAAAGTGATGATTTTGTAATAAAACTGTAATGCCAAAAATTTTCAAAACCAATTCTAATAAATTACAGTTAAAGCTGTAACAATACTTTGAATTTTTAAGCTTTGCTACAGATTCTTTTAAGATTAAAGTTTAAAGATAAAATAATGTCATCTTTATGATTAAACCTGCACTTTTAAATTGCAAATGCATAAACCGACTCATATTATGCATATTATAACAAAGAATTTGCGCCTTACCTTAACATATTGTATTAAAATTTTAAGGTATTTCTGTACAGTTAAAGCTGTACTTGATAGATGACAGTTATAAATTAGGAAATTTGTAACATTTTAATAATACGCATGCAACCCAATAAAATCATTAAAATTTACTATAAAAATAATGAAAAGTTTGCGACAAGTTGGTATTTAATTTGGTCATTATAAAACATTAAGTTACAATGCAATTTTAAAAATAATTAATAGTTTTGGGCAGGCTCAGTCTTGTTACATACTAAAAAAAAATTAGAACGTTCTTGTTTTGCAAAATCAACTAAAAGTTTGCATTTAGTTGACGAAAGTGTTGTTAATGGTCCAGGCGTGTTTGTCAACTTTACCAACGTAAAATGCCACTGAGACAAAAATTAGAATTTAAAAATATTATAAACGACATAGTCCAGTATTATCTAAATATTTGCGTTAACAATAAAAATTGCTGTGTTTAGGGTTTACTGAACCCAAAAATGATATTAGAACGACCAATGCATCTCCAACAAATGACATGTAGGTACAGTTTATAAGCCGGTACTGTTATCAAGCTGTTTTTTTTTTCAAAAATAAGTACAAAAAGTGCAATGTTAGTTCACACTTTATATCATGTGTTAGAAACTAAAAAACTTTTATTTTTAATGGCTCTTTTTTTTAGTTTATTTATGAAATATTTACATATTTACAATTTATATTATTTGTTTTTTCTCCCCACTGCAGAGCTTCGTATTCGGGGCACCATTTTATGTTTCTATTTATCTGCTTCTGTCTTCTTCTAATTAGATCTCGTTAATATATAGTGTTTTTTAATTTTAATTTTGAATTTTTTATAATTCTTAGTTTTCTTGATACTTTCAGGCAGTTGGTTGTAAGTGACAAGTCCATTGCCTAGTATTGTTTGTTTTGTTTTTTCTGTCCTTGTTGTGTGTACATGTATATTGTTTCTTCTTCTTGTGTAATGTCCGTGAATTTCTTTGTTGCAATTTATTTGGAGGTTGGTTTTAATTTCTTTATTTTTAATTTTGTATATTAGTTTGCATATTTCTATTTTTATTTTTTCGGTTATCTTTGTTTCGTTAGTTATTTTGTATACTTCTTCTGTTGGTGTTAGTTTTGGTAGTTTGTGTATTATTTTTAGAATTTTGTTCTGTTGTCTTTGTATTTTTTGTATGTTTGTTTTTGTTAACATTAAAAAATTAAATTTATGAAAAAATATTCTAAACTAAAAAACATCCATAGACGCGTTTCGAGGTTTACCTCTCATCAGTATGGCTTTATTTATTTAAACTAATTGATTTTTAACTTACTTCGTCAACATTGTTCACCACCACAATTCAAAGTGAAAAATCAATTAGTTTAAATAAATAAAGCCATACTGATGAGAGGTAAACCTCGAAACGCGTCTATGGATGTTTTTTAGTTTAGAATATTTTTTCATAAATTTAATTTTTTAATGTTATTATTGGGTTGTCCGATTGAACAAATAGTAACGAGCGCTACATATGTCGTTGTGGCATTCGTATAAATTTACCTATTTAACTAGGCTTTATTCGAAATTATTGCTTTTACAACTGTCTCATTTGAGGACATTGCGTCTCTTCTTTATATATTTTATATTTGTTTTTGTTGTTATTCCTCATATGTTTATTAAATAATTAATTTTTTCTACAAATAGTGAATGGTAGATACTTAATGCAGTTTCTTTTGTAATGCATTTCTTAGCTCTATACACAGCTTCCATTGTTGCTGCGCTTTCTTTTAATAATTTGTTAATATGTGAATCTCAGGTGAGTTTCTCAGTTAATATTATTCCTAAGTATTTTGTCTGTTTGGTTCTAGTAATCTGTATGTTATTTATATCAATTTTTATGTTAATATCTTTTGTGTTTCTTTGTCTTATTATCATATACGTTGTTTTTTCTTCATTTATTGTTTGTAAGTTTTCGTCGTACCATTTAGTTAATTTCTTAACGTCTTCATTTATGTTTTTCTCTATTTTTTCTTTATTTTTCCGTGATATATAATACATGTGTCTTCAGCATATGTATATGGGTAATTCCATTACTTTTCGACCAATTTGAAAAAGTCGACCTCTTTGATTTTGCTCAAATTTTCAGGGATCAAAATATAGATGAAAAAAATGAGATTTCCAAAATTTTAGACCTTAGAATATTGCCTGTTCAAAATGACACACAAAGCCAGAAATTTTACAAAAAAACGTCATTTTTAGCTTAATTTGTATCTCAATTTTTGGGCTTCTGGAAAATGATAAAAAGGTCTACGATAGCTCAAATTATTCCTTATTACATGTACTTTAAAACCCATATTATTATGTTTAATATCGTGGCAGTCATTTTGATATATTAAGTTTTAAACATTATTCCAAAAAAAACCGTAAATTTAGCAAAATCGCAAAACTTTGCTTTCTTTAAACCGTTCTAACTTTGTCAAATCTTAACAAAATTTGATTCGCAAGGTCTAGATATCCTCGTGTTTAATCACTTTTTAAAGTGATCACACAATACTTATAGAATCAATACGTATACACCATTATTTTGATGCAGGAAGTTTGCACATGTTTTCGCGATCTTCAAAACTTGTAATTTTCAGGTCCCAAAAAGGCGCTGTCACCCTATGTCGATTTTAGTCAAAATTTCAGTAAATACTCTTTAGAACACAAGAAAAAAGGTTATTCATATGAGAAATGGTATATCGGGCATTATCAAGAAATTTTTAATATTCAAAATTTGTCAAAATCGGCAAACCGCACATTTTTGTATCTCAAGTTTTGGGCCTCTGGAAAAAGATAAGAAGGTCTACGTTGGCTTAAAATATTCCTTATTGCATGTACTTTAAAACCCATATTCGTATATTTAATGTTGGGCAGTCATTTTGATATATCAAGCTTTAACCATTAATTAAAAAAAAAACGTAAATTTTAAAAAATTGCTAAATTATGCTTTGTTTAAACCGTTCTAACTTTGTCAAATCTTAATGAAAATTGATCCACGAGGTCTAGATTTTTTCGTGTTCAATCTTTCCTTAAAGTAATTACACTAAACTTATAGAATCAATTTATATTCACCACTATTTTGATGCAGGAAGTTGCACATGTTTTCGCTATTTTCAAAACATGTAATTTTCAGGTCCCGAAAAAACGCTGTTACCCTATGTCAATTTTAGTCAAAATTTCAGTAAATACTCTTCAGACTACAAGAAAAAAAATTATTTATATGAAAAATGGTACATTGGGTATTATCAAGAAGCCATTGAGAAAATGCAAGTCGTTGTGCTGCGTCTCCTGGTTGTAGGTGTTTTACTTTTGATAATAATATGAGTGAACATTTTCACTAAAAAACGCGTCAAAAAAGTTGTTTTCTGTCAGGAAATCTCAATTGCTAGGGAATTACCATTACAGAGTCCGTAAACAAAAATGATATTTGCTTATTCTCTATGTTGAACAGCATTTTTATCAAATTTCACTAACCGAACCAAAGAAAACTGTTTTATCAAGTATCAAAAGCTTGCATCAATGCACACTTGTTAAAGTAATGATGTTTTGTTTGTGTTTTTTTGCAAAATAAAAAGTTTTTTAAATATTTTGTATTTGTTGACTATCTCAAAAACAAAAGATAGACAAAAAGTGATTTAGATTTTCTGAATTTTGACGATTTTTGAATATAAAACAATTCTTGATAATGCCCAATATACCTTTTTTCATATAAATAACCTTTTATTTGTGGTCTGAAGAGTATTTACTGAAATTTTGACTGAAATCGACATAAGGTGACAGCGGTTTTTCGAGACCTAAAAATTACAAGTTATGAAGATCGCTAAAACATGTACAACTTCCTGCATCAAATTAGTGGTGAATATGTATAGATTTTATAAGTCTTATGTAATCATTTTAAAGAAAGATTAAACACAAAGAAATATAGACCTCGTAGATCAAATTTCTTTAAAATTTAACAAAGTTAGAACGGTTTAAACAAAGCATAATTTTGCAGTTTTGCTTAATTTACGGTTTTTTTTTTAATAATGTTTGAAGCTTGATGTATCAAAATGACTGCTCTAACATTAAATAGACAAATATGGGTTTTAAAGTACATGTAATAAGGAATATTTTGAGCCATCGTGGACCTTCTTATCTTTTTCTAAAGGCCCAAAAACTGAGATACAAAAATGTGCGGTTTGCCAATGTTGTCAATTTTTAAAAATTAAAAATTTTTTGATAATGCTCAATATACCATTTCTCATATAGATGCCCTTTCTTATTGTGCTTCAAAGAGTATAAACTGAAATTTTGACTAAAATCGACATAGGGTGACAGCGCTTTTTTGGGACCTGAAAATTACAAGTTTTGAAGATTGCGAAAATATGTGCAACTTCCTGCATCAAAATAGTGGTGTATACGTATTGATTCTATAAGTCTTGTGTGATCACTTTAAAAAGAGATTAAACACAAAGAAATCTAGACCTTGTGGATTAAATTTTGTAAAGATTTGACAAAGTTAGAACGGTTTATAGAAAGCAAAGTTTTGCGATTCTGCTAAATTTACGGGTTTTTTTGGAATAATGTTTGAAGCTTAATATATCAAAATGACTGCCACGATATTAAACATAAAAATATGGGTTTTAAAGTACATGTAATATGAAATAATTTGAGACATTGTGGACCTTTTTATCTTTTTCCAGAAGCCCAAAAATTGAGATACAAAATAAGCTAAAAAAGACGTTTTATTGTAAAATTTCTGACCTTCAAATGTGTGTCATTTTGAACAGGCATTATTCTAAGGTCCAAAATTTTGGAAATCTCATTTTTTTCATCTATATTTTAATCCCTGAAAATTTGAGCAAAATCAAAGAGGTCGACTTTTTCAAATTGGTCGAAAAGTAATGGAATTACCCATATATATATCACCAACTAAGTTTATATTTTATATATCATTTATGTATAATATATACAATATTGGCGCTAGTACTCCACCTTGTGGTAGCCCATATTCTGCTATTGTAGATGTACTAAGTATGTCGTTTATTTTTGTTTTTTGTGTTCTGTTTTTAAAATATGTTTTTAGTAGTTTTAAGTTTGTGTTTCTAATTCCAAGAATTTCCATTTTGTTGATCAATTTGTCTTTGTCGATTGTGTCAAAGGCTTTCCTCATGTTTATAAATATTGGTATTACATACTGTTTGTCATCCAGTTTTCCTCCTATGTGTTGTATTATGTCAGTTGTTAATACCCATAGTGTTTGAGTTTTTTTTAAATGCATATTGTCTTTTGTTTATTATGTTATGTTTGTTTATGTGTGTCAGAAGTCTGTTATATATTGCTTTTTTTGTTATTTTGCTTAACACTGATATAAGCGATAGTGGTCTATAATTTTCTGATTTTGATTTTTCTCCTTTTTTGTGTATTGGTTTTATAATTTGTTTTTTGAGTATTTGTGGATATTCACCTGTTTGTATCATTTTATTTATTAGTTTTTTCAGTATTGGTGCTACTTCTTTTTTATAGCTTTTATTACGTCATGGGTTATTTGATCTTCTCCTGGCGCGTTTCTTATTTTTAGTTGTTTGATTATATCTTCTATCTCTTCTTCTGTTGTTTTGTCAAACTTAGCTTCTTCTTTTATTCTTACAGTTGTTATTGTTTTCCTGCCATCATTCTTCTTAATTTTGTTTGCCAAGTTTTTCCCTACTGTTGCAGAGTAGTTGTTCAGTTCGTCCGCTATTTCAATTTTATCTGTTTTTTTTGTCAGTGTTTTGTTATAATTTCAGTTATTTCTTGTTTTGTTTTTTCTTTGTTTTACTTAGCATACTATTTATTTCCGACCATTGTTTAGCTTAATTTCCATTAGCATTTTTTATTTTGTTTTTGTAGTAATTTTTTTTTCTTTATGTTGTTTCTCGTCACTCCATCTTCATTTATTTTATTTAATATACAATGACCATTTTCTACAATTAAGTTTTTGTAGTTATTTGTTATATTGTTATTTTCTCTTAAAATTATGTTTATGTCACCTACTATTATATTTTTGGTTTTTGTTTATGTTATTTTGTCTATTACTTTTAAAAAATCATCGTTTTTTGCGGTTTGTGGTTTATATATTGCTGTTATATGTATGTTTGTTTTATTAAGTTTTATTGTTAGTATTTCAGTTTTTTTGTTTGTTTTACTTTCTTGTACTGTTGTTGTTATTCCGTTTTTTATGTATATTGCAATGCCCCCACCTTTTATCAATCTGTTGTTAAATATTGCAGCGTAGTTTGGAATTTGAAAATATTTTTCTTTATTTGGATATAACCATGTTTCAGTTATTACAATAATATCTGGTTTGTATAGTACAGGTATTGTTAGTATTTCATCAAATTTGTTTCGAATACTTCTTGCGTTATGTAGGTATATTTTTATGTTGTCCATTTTGGTTATAGTTATTATTTATATATATTTTTGTTTTCTGTTTTATTGTTCCTTGTTTAATAGTTCCTTGGCATGTTCAATACCATGGATAACTATTGGCTTGTCTTCTTCTGTTATCCTTGCAAGTATTCTTTCTTCTTTATACCAAACCCATTTGTATCCGTGCTATTTCAATTTTCTTGCTTTTCGTATGTAAGCTGTTCCGTGATGTATATTTCTTTTTTTCCTTTTAATCCTCTTCAAGTTTTATACCTATTACAACAATTAGATATAAAATGAATAGTTATAACTGTAGCAAAAATTCTAAACAGTGTAATAAAACTTTTAGTTACTGATACAGTTAACCTAAAAAAGGTCTAATTTAGTTAATAATAACCACTGATAGTTAGTTGTATTATAGTTATGTTTAACTAAAAAAAAAAAAAAAATGTTTTAACATTGACGGTTTCTTTATGTTACGTACAATGTCTAAAAAAATTTTTGACTTTGCAATTTATAATTGCGTTACAACACACACATAACTTAATTATGTTGCATGTTGAATCAATGTTGCAATCAATTGATTGATATGTATTGCAAAACGTACATACCTTAAAAATGTATGTATTTTGCAGCTCAGCCCAAAACATTGCCTCTGTCGATGATAGTGTCGCAGAAAACTTAGGTTTGTCTATCCCAAGACGTTCACAGTCATTAAGAATCTTACAGTTTAACTTTTAACGCATACTGCATACAAATCATATATTTACAAAGTTACTGTTTAGTGCAGTTTTTGGGTTGGCAAAGTTATGAAACTTTATTTTTTTTTAAACTATCCTTTGCAGACATAGTCAAAGTGGGTATTTACTAAATAGATTTGTACTTTTTAAATTTAAAAAATGGTACTACTTCAAAATAAATAAACTTTTTTTAATAATTAAAATAAGTCTTTTTATTGGAATAGCCTTTATTTATCTATAACTTAAATTTATAATTAATTGCTGTTCAAAATACAAATTGCAATAAATTGAAAAAAGTTAAACATGAAGTAAGTTCAAAACCGAAAAAATACATACTGATACATACTATTTATAAATTAGATAGTTTTAAAACAGTGGAATCAGTAAAGTAAAAAAATATTACACTAATACTCGGGGACTTTAACGCAAAAAAAAATGCAAAAAATATATTTATAAATATGAGCTAGTGACTATATACTTGAAAGTTTTCACTGGACAATGACCAAAAAACAACAAATCATAGTCAAATTGACCATGGCTTAATAAACGCAAGATATAGAAATTGCATCAAACTTGTTAAAACTTGCGCAGGCGCTGATGACCACAATCCTTTAATCTTATAATAACACAAATGTACAGGGAGTTTATAAATGAATGGGATTATGTAATCACTTTAAATGTGCCGCTTTTTTTAAATTGTCCACTATACTATTTGTTTTGATAGATCAACTTTGACAGCTGTCAAGCAAACATATGTAGTAGTGGACAATTTTAAAAAGGCGACATATTTAAAGTGATTACATAATCCCATTCATTTATAAACTCCCTGTACATCAAAAATGAAATGAGTTACAAATAAAAATTTAAAAATTTAAGAACACTTGAAAACAAAAAAAGAGTATCAAAATATCAACTCGACAAATACTTTGCGCAAAGATCAGAAAAGCAAAAGAAAAAAATAAGACATTGTACTATTAATAAAATAGTCTTCAAAAATAAAACAAAGATCAGAAACATATAAGAACAATTTTTTTAATTAGAAGCAAAAAACTAACCTTGGAAATATAAAAAAAAAACCTTGACATAATTAAAGACAAAGCGATATATACACTAAACACAAAAAAAAGTCAAGCCAACTGATTATTAAACTAAAGATTAAAACATTAATTTAAAAAAATAGCACAATATTCTAGCAAAATGCACATTCTAAATTAAACAACAAAACTGATCGGTTTTTATTTTCTTGTTTCTACACCAACGTTTTATCATTCTATTTTGTGTTCTTACATTTTTTAATTTCTGCTGTTAGATTGCATTTGTTTTTAATGTATGTTGTATTTATTAACATCAATTTGCTTTGCTTTTGTCAAATTTGAAGTTTTCTTCTTAAGTCTAATAGCTAATATTTTATTATTACTGCCGTTTTTTTTTTTCAATCAGACATAATCTTCTAACTGTATTATCTTGATACTTTTTAAGCCAAGCGCCGTTTTTAAAACTTTTTTTTTTAGTTGACATTTTATATTTGTAGCCTATATAATGCTTAAATAACAATTTTTAATTTACTTTCAATCTATGTTCAAGTTTGATTTATACGTTTTTCCATGTTGTCTATTTGAACAACATCCAAAAATGTTTATAAAGCAAATAAAAAAGTGAATCTATAACATACTGGTAGTGTTATTATGGAGAAGGTGAGGTTAGCTACAATTATGAAAGATGAAAAGGCTAGGCTGTGTGTAAGCTTTTTTATTTTTGATAAAAATAAATCAACTAAGTTATTTAATTTAATCAAACTCAATCTAGCAATTACAGCGGCAAAGAGTTACCATTTATTAATAAAATAAGATAGATAAAAACAAACATTGTACATATTTAATAAAAACTTATTCTTTAGACAATTTTGAAGAAAAAAGTTTTTTATGATTTTTTCCTAAAAATGCAATCCTAAGAAGTTACAAATGAACAAAAAATGTAAAAAATCTCAAAAACCTCAATTTTTTTCAAATTTTGATTGCTTATTACTCGGAAAAAAAATCACATAATCAGAAATTTATGTAGAAGAATGCATTTTCAGTGATTTGAGCAAAAACAAATTTTTATTGCATACACTTGACTCATACATGGCCATATATATGAAAACGGAGAGTGGCTAAACAGTTTTCTAAAGACAAAAATTATACCGATTACAAAGATAAAAAGAATAAAACACTGCAGAGTATAGAGCAATCAGTTTAGTAGTGCAAGCAGCAAAGATTTTGTTGAGGGTAATAATTAAAAAAACTTGTAAGAATCATAAAAAAAACATAGTGAAAGAACAATTTGGATTCATAAATAAAACAACGGATGCGTTTGGTATAGTGAGAACAATTGGAGAAAGACAAAAGTTTAAATGTGTGTTTTATTTAGACTTAAAAGCCTTTATATGTGTTTAGTAAAAAAAACTTATATAAATTTTGAGAGTGGAAGAACAAGGGGTTCTGCTAAAGTTTGCGGAATTAAGTACTGTCTGTATAGCCATCGTTCTGCGATTGATATTTGTAAAATTTTACAATTTTCACCTATAATTTAGTTGACAGTTTGATTTCAAACTGCTCGGTTTTGTTTCAACAAAATTGAACGAAAGTAATAATTGTGTGAAAAATAGAAATTTCAAATCGTGACTTTCGAGTGATGGTTTTTTATAATTTTTGATGCGGTTTAACACCGCAGCAATGTGTGGAAAAACTTGGTTTGTTATTTGAGGATAAAGCATCCATCATCCAAAACTATGGTTTACAAATGATTCGCAAAATTTAAGCGTAGAAGCCAACGTTTGATGACAATCTTTGCAAAAGTTGTCCATGCACCTATGTTGTTGCAAAAAATATTAATGCCGTGTGTAATGATTTTGTCAGATTGGAATGTGACCTATAGTAAGATAGAGGCATCTTTAGGCATTGCAGCGAAATAAATACATACGATTTTGCACAATCATTTGCATGTCAGGAAGCATTGCAGTTGTTGGATCCCACACAATTTGAAAAAAAAAAAAACAAAAATAGGCACGGGTCAAGTGGTTCTAAAGAAATTTGAAGGGGGTTGTTCAAATTTGATATATAACATCGTAACAGGTGACGAATCTTGGATATATTTATATGAGCCCGAAACTAAACAGCAATCGACTGTATGTGTGTTTCAAAATGAACCTAAACCCACAAAAGTGGTGCGTTTACAAAGCGTTTCAAAAAAAATAATTGCTTGTTTCTTTAAAAAACGGGTCATGTTGCAACTGTTGCATTAGAGGATCAAAGGACAGTTAATGCTGACTGGTATACTTTAATTTGTTTGCCGGAAATTATCGCTAAAATTAGAAGGACCAACATAAACTAACGAATCATTGTTCATCATGACAATGCAAGCGCTTACACAGCACGACAAACTGTTTTTGACCAGTAACAACATCCAATTAATGACTCATTGCCTATATTTGCATGATTTATCGCTCATGACTTTTTCCTATTTTGACATATCAAGATTAAAATGCGTGGCAAGCGTTTTTCATCGCCTGAAGAAGCCGTTGAAGCATTTAAATCACTTGTTTTGAAAGTACTTTGCTTAGAGTAGCAAAATTGTTTTGAAGATTGGTTTCATTGGATGCAAAAGTGCATAAATTTTAAAGGAGAATATTTTGAGAAGCAATAAAGCAATTTACATAACGTAATTTGTGTTTTGCTTTACATTTTCCACACAAGGTTTTAAGTAGCAAATTAGATATAAACTTAAAAAATGAGAAAAAAAAAGATAAAAACGCATAAAAGCATTCAAAATTTGACTTTGGAGAACATTAATAAGCATTAAGTGGTCAAACAAGATCCGGAATAAAGAAATGTTAAAAAGAGTAGAGAAAGAAAGAACGATAGCATGTACAATAATAAAAAGAAAAGTACACATTAGTTTCATTAAGTCATGGAGACAAGCAAACATTATATGATGTGGTATTACACAATTAAAATATCTTTGCTTATAAAATTGTCAAGCTGCTAATGCATTAGATATGGCACAGAAAAAGCATATTGCTCATTTTACTATTTGTGTAGTTTATTTTCTAAAATGAACTTTCAGTTTACTTTTACACAATTTTACGCGTACTAACGTTTAACAAACAAGAGCAGACGCTATTTCTTATCTCTAAATTGTAGCAAGGTTTCAATTCAATTGAAAAGTTTTACGAACAAAAAAGTTGTTTTTTATCCATCTATCAAAATACAAATCGGACTTAAACAGTGTCATACCTTATTTTTCTTATTAATATTAAATAAAATGTACCAATAAATGCAAATCAGAAAAACAGATAGAAAAGATTCAAGAACTGAGAAACTGGAAGAAAGTCAAGTAAGACTTGCGAAAATAAAAACACCAATAATGATGACCCGGTTGGCAGGGCTGGCCAGCTAAGAATATAAACTTTTGCCAGTATTGCTTAAACAGAAGTACTCCGCATTTATACTACAACAAGATAATACCCACAATGAACTATCAAATTATTTTAATTACGTGTGTTCTTCTTTGCTTAATTTTACAATTTTACATTTAAAAAAATGTCTCAATTGGTTTAATTATATTTAATATAATTTTATATTATCTATATTTCTTTACTTATTTTTCATCTTAAAAAAATATAAAGGCTTACAAAAGTTCTCTCTTGTGTCAACATCGTATATTTTGTATATTTTAAGTTTGTAGTTAGATTATATCTCAAATTTAAAAGTAGCTAATTGTAATATAAAAGCTTAATCTTTTATTTCTGAACGATTTATTTAATTGCTATAATTTTTTAATATATTTATCCATTCATTTTGTTAATCTTTTAGTAAAATGCTAATTTTTTTGATAATTTTTTATTTGTCATAAGTGATAAATATTTTTTTATCTCTTTTACATTTATCTTTCAAACAATAAAGATATTATTTTTTGTTAGTTACTACTATAAATCTATGTGTTAGTAGTCAATAAACATATTTTTTATTATATTAGAATTTAAATAATCATACGTGAGCTTGTTTGTATTTTCTTGTATTGTATGTATGTATTTACATGTTATTAAATTGTAAGTTAATTAATATATTGTAGTAACATATACTTACACACTTAATAAAAAAGTAGCAAGTCATGTCTGACGTTCAATTTATTTACGAGAAGCTATATGATATATGATGACACATTTAAAATTAATGCATTTGCAATTAATTAAAACATAAATCCGTTCAAAATAAAAAATGGTATTATTATAGGTGTCTTAATATGAACAGCAATAATAAGTATAATTTAAAGTTTATAAGGACGGCCAATGAAATGTCACGCTCATGATATTTAATACGATGTAATTATATGTTATGTGCACCTCGAACGCCAGCATTTTAAACCAGTTACAAGACACATCGGTATCACAGACGTGAATTGAATGCTGTATGTATACACGATGCAATGAACAACAACAAAAAAACTGAGTGCATCTTTTATGAATTATTAATAGGCATGCTCGTTAATTGCTTTAGCAATTATAATTGATTTGTAATAAATATTCTTTTGTTCTGTAAACTGTTTGTTTAGCCCCTATTGTGGACTTCGCACAATTCACGCTTTTGAAGTGAAACGAATATTGAACACCTGCTGACCATCATTAATGTCTATCCTACACTAATTGGCATAATTTTAATTTCACCTTCTCGCCTTCGACACTGACTCCACTCACTCTTTGTAAGCAACAGAAGGCATTTGTTTTATATAAATACTTGTATTAAATAATAATTAATTATTCATTATATTCATGCTATATACATAAATGTTAGTTTACAAAAACGGAAGTATTCGATTAATGTGTTGAACTGCTAAGTACTAATGTGTACTTTTTAGTATAATTTATTTAAATGTGTATATAACGTTTGAATTCTAGCGAATTAGAAGCAAAAGAAAAAAAAACATTTTTAACATAATTTATAACCCTTATAATGGCATTGTTATGAATTTTCACCACATAATGCATTCCATTATATTATAATATAAAACTATTAGCAACCGATTATAAGTTACGGTTAAACGTTTCCTCAACAGGAAACTATATAATAAAATACGTTCATAAAAAATGAAGTTATGATTAATGATATTGAAAAGTGTATAATTGGGTGTGAAGGAGTTTTTACACTTTACACGATTAATCGATAATTACGATCCATTCGTTTTACTGGATGTCCGATTTAGATCTGATATTAGGTTTAACATATGTTTCCGGTACAAACACTTAACCCTTGTAGATGTTTTAATTGATCAGGAACGGTTTATTCCTTTTAAATATGGTATCTCTACGTTCTTTAATTATATGCAAGCACGCATTTCAACTTACGTTGCTAATTTGAATATTTATAAAGTGAAAAAGTTCAAACAATCTAAACGAACCAAGTTCAAGTTAGACTTGTATAGAAACTACTACATATTTTTAGTCTACAAACATGCACTCGTTATTAATTACTGGTTCTAGATTAGCACTTTACACTTGTCGAACAAGAAATGAGTCATAAACTAGTAATCACTAATATAAATTTCATATCACGATAATAGTATCCTAAGGCGCTTATTAAATACAACATTAATGTTTAATTTTTGATTGACATTTTAAATATATTGTAGCACACATAATTAAGATTAAATTACATCTGTATCAAAGTGTAAATAGTATGAAGGTCTATAATTTCATGTCAATGCATTGAAAAAAAATAACACGTGTTTGATTTATTTTCTTAATTTTTATTTTTAAGAATGATATGTTATTTGTTAGCTACATAATATGCATTTCATTTGATAATTTAAAGACATGATAATTAAATTTTATATTATATACCTTGAAAAATGATGAAGGCATAACACAATATATAATTAATATTTAGTATATACAATTGTTTATGTGCATATGGAGATTGCACTTTTTTTTTCATTTTAAGTTTATAAAGCCTTCTACATATGCTCATGAAAGTCGCAACTTTACTTGAATAAAGTGTGAACAAAATTTGAAGTAAAATTTGGTTGGTTGCTAGCATCTGCATTTGTGCTAACTTCTCTGAGACTTCTAGATTCACTTTTAGTATTTTTAATTAATTTTTAAGCAAATTTTGTTATTAAAAAAAATAATAATAACAGTTTATATTGTTAGCTAGCAATATAAATCTTGCTTACATTCTAGCAATATGCATAGAAAATAACATCAATTATATACATAATTAAATTATTTAATTAATCTCTGTCTAAATACAAAATATTAAAACTGTATTATAAGTACCAAACTTATTTTACAACATTTTATCCCAAAACACAAAAACACTAATTAATGTAAATATTATTTTTAATGTTTATTGACAGTGTAATAATTATATTTGATAATCTTAATTCAATTATAAAACAGTTGGCGACATCTGGTAATATAGGAAATCATACTAAGTGCAGTCTAATTAGATTTTTCTACAACGAAATAATGTGTTTTATTTTAAGTTTTCTAATGACGCTATTATACACTCATCATATAGCGTACTCGACTGCTATACCAGGAGTCTTGGGTTTGAGTCTCAATCCCCTATCTAGAAAGTCAGTTGTGTTGTGATAAGTACGCCTTCTTTTAGATAAGAAAAGAAACTTTAGTAGGTCCTGTGTACTGCTTTGGTGTTGCGTGCACGTTAAAGAACCCAATAATTTAAGTTGAAATTATTAAATTTGCGGCAAAATTTCCTGATGTGGTAGTCTTAACCTTTGGCATCGGTGATTAGCCTTGGCAGCAGAAATAAACCGATATTAAATAATTCACAATGTACTATCAACATTTGAAAAATTATTGTATCAAAAATGTTTATAATAGCTTTATTGTTGACCAAAACATTGTCTATCGGATGAACAAAAGTGAAAATACCAGCTTCAAAATGCAGTGGCAGCGGAGTTTTAATCACCGCTTTACCTTTAAAAAAAGCCTTGAAATAGTCATAATTAAAATTATTTTAGAATTAATTGGTTTAATTGTACACTTATATAACTCCCAAATTTCCTATCAGATTATATGCTGGTCATGTTAAAGCGTTTAAAGATATTTCCTTGAAGTTCCTAAATAGCTGATTAGTAGTTACTGGGAATTTTAATTTGCTCAATATCAACTGGTTACCTGATAAAAACTCAGTTAGTTTAACTTTATATTCCGATTTATTTATGATACAAATCTTTTATTGTAATAATGACGGTGCTTTATGTAAAAGGTTTTCCAATAAGAAGTTTCATTTTGAATAGCAGGTTATTTAGGCAACTGTCAACTTTGAAGCTATTATCTTTTAACAATTGACAAGTGAAAACTACGTCATTATTAAAAATGGAACGATACACGCTTTAACAACGCATTGAAATTATTAAAATTTACTACAAATTTGGCAAAAAAAATTTAGTCACAGTTCGCAAAACTAAAGCACTTTTTGGTCGTCGCAAAGCACCTTCTCGGCCGGCAATAGAAAACTTGGTAAAAAAATTTGAGCTGTTGGGACAAGTAATTCAAGAATTTTATTTTTGCTGATTGAGTCCTTCAAATGCATCAAAATAATCCGGAATTTCATCAAAAAATTATCTTCAGTAATAAGGCCCATTTTTATCTTGGAGACTACGTTAATAAACTGAATTGTTGCAATTGGGGCTCAGAAAATCGAAAAATGATTGTTGAAAAATCTTTGCATCTTCAACATGTCACTGTTTAGTGCGGATTTTTGGGCTGGCGGTGTGATTAGACTACTACTTTTTTGAAAATGATGTTGGTGCAACTGTTGCAGTAAATGAATGGCGCTACCAAGCTATGATTAATGATTTTTTATAGCCGGAATTAGAAAAAATTGATGTGGACGACGTTTAGTTTTAGCAAAACGCTAAATGCCATACAAGCAACAAAACAATCGCAAATTTACAAGAAAAGTTTTTTGACTGTGTTATTTCTCAAAGAGGTGATCACAATTGGCCACCGAGATCTTGTGATTTTACACTTTTAGACTTTTTTCTTTAAGGTCACGTAAAAGATAAGGTCTATGCCAATGCTCCACAATCAATTCAAGACCTTAAAGTTGGAATTCGTTATTATCAATGACATACAGCCGCAAATGTGCAAATTGGTCATGGAAGTTTTTATGAAAAGAATGTGGTACTGCAACCATAACCGTGGAGGCCATTTGACTGATATTGTTTTTAAATGTTAATGGCATACCTTCCTTTTTACAATAAAATAAATATTTATTGATTTCTCTTAAACATTCCCTTTTTTTTTAAACCTCTTATTGGAAAACCTTATATAAACTAATTTAATTCTATTCCTAATGACTTTAATACTATTCTGGATTATTGTTTAACTAATGGTGATATTATGCTAGTGTCTAAATGCGCTTTTATTATTTCTTGCAATAGATATCATCTTGCTCTTTCTATTAGTTTTGTCATAAAAAAATGTGCTGTTCTTAACAATGGTACTTACTTAAAGTGTGATTATAAGAAGTGTTAACTACATTGAATTTTTTTGTGCGTATTTCTTGGTTTATTCTTACTATTTGTAAATTTGTAATACTGCGGGTCATATATTTTATGATATTTTGTATGTTGTAATAATTAATCCATATAAACCAAAAAAAGAAACATTAAACGCCGATGCTTTAAACTCTGTTTTTTAGAAAATTACTTGATTTAATTTTATCAAAAAAAAAGCTTATAAGAAATAGAAAACGTTAATACAGAACTATGGTGTTTTTACAAACTTGATGTGTAGTTGCAAATCTGAGACATTGTTATATTATAAAAAGTACTTAGACAATATTGAACAGTCAATACCTAATAACTTAAAAGCATTCTAGTTTTTTGTTGGTAGTAAAAATAAATCATACAGCATTTCTTCTTTAATAAGTTTTAAAAGTGCAACGGCTACTACCGACAAGGATATTGCCAATCTTTTTTTTTATAAAATTATTATTATATATTTACATATTCACAACATTTTTTTTTTAAATTAATTTTTCACCCCACTTGCTGTAAAGCAGCCGTCTCCATATATGATTGGCTGCAGAGCTTTGTACTTAAAGCATCAATTTTATTTTCTCTTTTTATTTATCTTATTTTGTGTGTATTATTATGTTTTTTTTTTTATTTATTTGTTTATTTTGGTTTTGTAATGATATAGTGATCTTTATTTTTTGTTTTAAATTTTTTATATTTTTTTTGTATTTGCAGGTAGTTGATTATATGTGATTAGTCTATTGCTTAGTATTGTTTTTTTTTTTGTTTTACTACTTTTTCTTGTGTTATGTCCGTGAATTTCTATGTTTAATATTATTTGTATATTTGTTTTACTTTCTTTATTTTTAATTTTATATATTATTTTGTGTTTTTCTATTTTTATTTTTTGAAAATGTTTGTTTTGTTACTTATTTTGTATACTTCTTCTGTTGGTGTTAGCTTTGGTAGCTTATGTATTATTTTAAGTATTTTGTTTTGTTGTCTGTGTATTGTCTTCGTGATTTGTTGTTTTTCAGATTCTATATTTATTACATATGTATATTCAATCATCTGTTTGTACAATAATATCTCGGTTTAAACAATCTTTCAAGTAGATTTTTGCTCCAGAGCATTATGACGTTTTAGAACCATTGATGTAGGTTTAAAAGAGTATATTCTTATCTATGTTTTTGTTCTTGTTGTTTCTGCATTTGTACATTGTAAGGTTTTAAAATTACAAACAATAATTGTTAGTCTTCCCCGCAGTGTACCAAGTTCCAGATGCATTTAAGCGCAATGCTGCCGCTATTGCTACCTTCTCAACGTAGAAATCAAAAATTGGCAAACACAGCGTTGCTTCCATGGCTGCAGATAGTGTTGTTTGAATATTTTATTTAGCTATTTGTTGCAATTAAATTAGTTTGCAAATTTTCATTTTGCTTAGTTTTTGGCTACCACAGTAATTCTCCATAGGTAAACATAGGTTTTATGACAGTTATGTATAACTATGTATTATCTTTAGAAACAGTCGTCATGTTTTACTAAAACAACACATATACCAATTTGCATATCATGTTTAAATATTTAGCTCTATTCTGTATGCATATTGAGAATATTGTTATCGAGAAAAGTTGTTAAGCAATGTTGTGTATTTATTACGTTTTTTTTACTAAATTACTAAGCAACCTTGCTTAATAACAATATTGTTAGCTAGCAATATGCATACAGAATAAGGCTAAATGTCTATATGTGAGTTTGTTGTCAAAAATTACACGTAGGTATTTTACTGTGGTTTACAACGCTAATAAAATGTTTAGAAGTTTTGGTAAGTTTAGTTAACCAGTTTTTTTTTTAATGTAACAAAAATAGTTATGTTTGTTGACAATTGAGCGTAATAAACTGATCTTTGCACCAATTTTGTTTACAAAGTATTTCTTTAAATAAATAGTAGGATTGATATATTATCTGCGTTGCTAATTGTTTAAAAACCACGTTCATTGAGTGTACTACTATGTTTAAAAGTAACGGTAAAAGTATTTTACTAAGGACAATCTTTGGCAAAACAATTTTTTTTACCATCCACTAACTGTGCGGTTAACACTATGTATTGAAAGTGCAGTCTATACTTTAATAAAAATGGTTTTGTCAAACGCTTGTAGTAATCTCTTGTTTTGATCTACCACAAAATGCAGAGACAATTTGGTGATTTTGTTTTGAATGTAAGCTTGATGGTAAGGTTTATTAAACAATAAAATTTTGTCTGGGTGAAGTCATTACGTTTTGTTTTTTGTATAATTACAAATTTTCCTTCTCTTCATGCTATGGGAATGTAGCAAAAAGCAATATGCTTTATAGATTTTTGTCAAGTAAATTAGGATAACTTCTTTGTAGGAAGACTAGTAAGGTCTCATCCAATCCTTGTGCCTTGTATGGCAAAACGTTTTTAACTGCCCCAGCCTGAGAAAGGCGCTTGGAGACATATTTTGCTTATAAAATAATTTTACTTTCACGCCGCTAAAAAAGTTTCAGTTTAAAATAAATACGAGAATTAAGCGGTGAGCGAGAGTCTGAGCTTAGAACAAATTTTAGTGTTTTATGCTCGGAGCACTGTTTGATGATTGAAGCGCTATTTGATGATCGGAGCTAAGATTGTCGTTATGAGTTTAGTGTAAACTTGGCCAACACGCATGTATCTTTTTGTCTTTTAGCCGCTTACTCCTTTACTATCAAGGGTAATTCATTTAAATACTTGCTTCTAAACATATATGGGTGGTTTATGCATACCCATAGTTTAATAGCAAACAGATGAATAGATGTAAAAGCCGAAAGGGCAAATCTGTTTATTTAGTATTAGAACTATTATGTTTTGCATCAACTCTTGTTTGCCACATAGTGTTGTCACGGTTGCTTGACATTGATGCAGATAACATTAAGTTATGTCAAAGTGGCGCGTCATTTGAAAAAGTCTGGACTAGTGCATTTTCTTGTCGGAAGCTTTCTTTGAGTAGAACACTTACCCCCTCCACCTCCATTGCTTTTTTTTAAATGAAAAACGTTTTAAACTTTGAAGTCAAAATCTTGGTTTCACCTTTGCAGGTAATTTATAGCAAACCTAAAAGCAATAGAGTAGCTTTTGTTGAGATAATCTACCAATACAACGCCTAACGTGGATTTAATTCACAGTCAATGTAGGCCAAAAACCACTCTCTCGTTATTTTTAAAAATATATCCTAGTTGCACTATTTGAAATGCAATATACTTTAAACTTTTGTTTTGCTTCAGCACTGAGTTTGAAATTTGCAGATAAAAACGTTTTATTGTAAATGGCAGAAAGTAAGTCGTGAGCAGTTAGACAAAACATTGATATAAAACAAATTAAATATTGTGCTCCAGCCAAGACTATTACAGAATCATTGGTTTTTAGTGATAACAAACACAAAGTTTATTAGAAAAGACAAAAATATATAAATAATATAAATTTAAGTAAGAAATAAAATTTGTTAATTAATAAAAAAAAAATGTAATCATATAAATTAATTTATACGAGCAATTGCAATAATTTTTTTTTTATCGGATCACTTCAGTTTGTCCTGTAGTCTTTTATGAAAATTCTTTTTTATAAAATAAAATAAACTACGCAATATGAAAAATATAATTTTACACAGTTTAAAAAAAATTAAATGTTGCCCTTTAATGTTAATTTAGTTTGCTTAGATGTTATTCTGTAGGTTTTACAAGGTTTGTAGACGGTTGTTATAAATATAGAATTTGATTTTAATCCCACCGAAAATAAACCAAATAGAACTCGGATGAATAAACTAATTTGGTATTAAAATGTAATGTAGCACAGGATTTTTTTTGTTCAAGATTCCAATTAACAGAATTCATTATTTTTAGACTACAAATAGTTGCATAATTTATTATAAATCATAAGTTAATCAGGTTGAGTAAATTATTTTATGAAACAGACTATGAATTTAATTGTGCCATATATAGCGCATTGGCAAATTTAACTGTTGTACACGCAATTTGCCGTGCTCATATTTGTTATTTGCACGTGCAATGTGCGTATAACCAATGTGGATTCAAATATTGAAAGTTAGATCGACAAAAAGTACGCTTTGAAGGTTTATTACGACAATCGGATAGAAGTGAACTTAAATATAATATATCATCATTTCAACTTAATTTAGAAAATAGAATAATAATAGCTAAACGTTAGAGATAATTATTAAAAACGGCTGTTTGTAGTTACACGTGTAATCTCATTGTTAAATATTACGACGTAATTAAATTACTGTGGTTTATAATTATTACATTTTATAATATTTTTATGTATATTGAAACCGTGATAAGAATTTATGCAAACAACGTAAGACATAAAAAACATATTTCTGCACACTTATGCTACGGGTACATTCATAAAAGAATTCTGGCGATGAATATTTATAATAAAAGCACCCAAGTAAATGTAAAAGTAGTAAAATTATACCCATTCTGCATATACGGGAATTAATATAATAAGCAGTTAAAAATGTTGCTTGTACAAAATTTTATGTGGCAAAATATGTCCATAATGTATATCTCACGTAATTAATCTTAACTTTAGAAACATTAAAAGCAGATAAATATCGTGAAAACTTCCCTCCTTTTTATTTGTAATAAAATGGTCCCCATAAAATCCAGCATTTTATATCTTTTCTGATTTTTAGACGGCCACTAGGTCGGTGGTCCTTTTGGCGCTCATTTATCACTGCGAGGCACCCTGTTTACGTTATCTGCAGTTACACATTCATTAACATTTCTTTAATTCTATTATATAGATCGGGTAGTTGACTATAAAACAGTGATATGCAACAAAAACATTAACATGCCTATTAAAATTGTGTTTTTTAAATTCTTTTTGAAATTCCTCAGTCGGAATCTCTTTGAAAAGCTTTTATCAAAGTTGGTGGAATATGAACGAGGGTGCAATATAAATTATAATATATTGCCCTATAAATTTATTAATAGCTGCCGCTTATACAAGGTATTTAGGACATCTTACATTAAAGAGACAGTTGTTATTAAATGCAAAGATATCTAATCTCAAAAGTTTCTTGCGTATGTAACTTATAGTACAGTTTAACCTCATAGTAAAAATAAAATCGGGTAATAATTTTCATAATATATTATTGGTAATTATATTGATCTTATTAATTAACGGGAAATCGCGATTACTAATGAGCTACATGTAAGAGAAGACAGGTGTGTTCTTTACACCTGGACTGACATATACACATGTCATACAAACCACACTAGCATTTTAACACAAAACATGTTTCAGGAAAATTTACAGCACGCAACAACGTTGCTAATTTGACTAATTAAATTAATAATTTCTCTGAACCAATGTTGCGGTAATTAGTTGTGAAAACCAGCGGTATAACTCATGTAATTACTGCAAAACACTATGTTCTATGTCATTGATTGAATATTGAAAGCATATAAGGAATACTAGCATTACTACTAAGTAATTGTTAACCAGGTTGAATGCTGATGAATGTAATGTGGCTTTTATTTTTAAACATGATCTTTAACTTACCAGCATCGCTTAAACGAGTTTTGATTAAATCAATTTTATAATAAATTTGTTAATGAATAATTTAATATTATTATGACAATAAATGTTCATTAAATATAAATTAAATTTATTATTATTATTATTTAGATAATGCAGCAATTGAAAATGAAAAGTATTTATTGTATTTTTGATATTCGGTGTGCACTTCTTACTCCTTACATAAAAATATATTTGACTTTAGTTATATAGTTTTTAATTTTTTTAAATATTGTATAGTATTTAATTTTTTAAGTACTTTATGTGTGTAGGTGGATTGTCAGCATTAGTGCATGTTTAGCAATTTCTTCTTGTTTTATGTTTTATGCATATTGTTAATATACAAGAAATAAAAATAAAAATTATTATTATTTTAAGGTTTGCATAGCAGAGCAAAAAGTATTCTCTTTATAGTTGTTACATATACATACTTAGTGTAGCAAGTATCATTGTTTTCTGTAGTGATTCTAAATCTAAATTGAGCTGGAAGACACTTGACGTACATGTTACAGGTTCCGAGTTCAAACTTAGATTATGTCAATCGGAATTTCTCACTATAACATACTGTAAACGTACATATTTATTATAAAATATACAATATACAGATTGTAGTAACATCTGATGTCACTGTTTAATATTTATCTTACATAATTATAAAATTATTATTATATTATATTTATATATTTTAGCACACGTAGTATAGTAAACAAGATTTTAAACTAGTTTAATTAATTACCTGCAATGCAATGAGGTGCTATAAATACTAATACAGTTATATATTTTACTTACCAATTGTTTGTTAGAATCTTAGATATAAAATATATAAGTACTTTACAATTAACAATATTGTTTCAATAGAGATACCAATTTAGTAATAGGTAAAGTCGATAATTACTTTTTTATTATTCAAATTATAATTATTTTGCTTAAAAAAACAATTTATTTTATTCTTTTTGTTTTTAATTTTCTTACTAAATTGAATGCAAATTTAGAAATAATGTAGATATGTTTAGTGTGGCTAGTTTGAACGTTAGTTTTTATTGCTAAAGATTAATATTATTATGAATCTTGCAGCTAACAATGTTTATGACGTGCTTAATATGTTTAGTGAATGATGGTTATCAGTGCCTATAAACATTTCATACAATGTTTAGAAAACTCATTGTCAGTGATCCAAGTCATAACTTTTACTCATATTGACTTAGTATTTGTTGCTGATTTATAAATTTATAAATATTTACTTGTAAAAATATAAAATTTGTTAATAATTTTAAATTTAATCTAACTATATCCACACAGTTAATATTTTATATAAATAAAGTATTTTCTTAATAAAATTTTAATGCGTTTATTTGATTGCCCGTTATTACCTTTAAACTTACTAAGAATAACAATTATATATTAAGGTACATATTTAGTAAATGCGTTTTACAGGAAGTTTATGTTGCAAATAAAAATAACTTATAACAGTTTAAACTTCTATATCTTAATATTAATGATTTATTGTTATACATTAGTATTGTCCATTGTATTTTTGCATTAAGTGTATGATTTAAGCTAATTAGTATCATTCAAGACTAAGTTGCCTTGATACAAGTAATAAAAACAATTAAACATGTATTTATCAACATAAAAAAAATAAGAAACAGCAGCTCCTTTAAACCTAACTCCAGTCACTATTAGCTTCCAGTAGTGGATGATTGTACAAGTTTTGCATCCGTCCTTGGTTATCCGGCGATTCAATTTTGGTACCCTTTGGGTAAATTTCTACCGTTTGCTTCTTAAATGGACAGCCTGCTCCTTAAAAATCCAGTAATTTAAATCAAAATTCTTTACAAAAGGTCATAACGTGTTTCTCAGTGTTGGAAAATGTATTAGTTGGTAAGGTAGATTTTTATGCATATATTGTTGACGTTTGTTAGTTAATGTAAAAATGTACAAAAGTGTAGATGTAAGGTGTACAATCTGTCATCTAAATAAAGTTTATTAACAATACTAACCATGTTGAATTATTACTTGTAACTATACACAGCTGTTTCTATAAAATCCTAATTGGTTATGGGCCCAAAGTGACAAATTCATAAGTGAAGTTTTAAGAAAAAACAAGTGGAAGCGTGACGCCAATTTTATCGGTCAAGTTCATTCTCTGGTTTTAGACATTTGTTGTGAAATCAGATATTAAAAATGTTTACTAACAAAAATATTGTTAAAAACTTAAAGGAAACAAAAATTATCACACATGGAAATTCGCAATAAAATTTCATAGATTGGATGAGTGTATAAACACTCCGTGTGTGGTCCATAATTAAAGTAAGCTAGAGAAAGCAAAGGCACGTATAATTCTATCTATAAATGACTCATTATTTGTACATGTTTAAACACTAGACAGTGCATCCAAAATGTAGAAGGCACTCAAAGTTATATTTGACGACAAAAGCTTAACCAGATAAATTAGTCTCCTGCACAAACTAATCACAATTAGATTAAAAAATTGCAAAAGCTTGTCAAAATATGTAAACAATATTATAAGAACAGGAAACAAAATAAAAGTTGTTGGATTTAGTATTACTAAAGAATAAATGAGTGCCATTCTATTAGCAGAATTAGTAGATGAATTCAAACTCTTAATCATAGAAATTAAAAATACAATAATAAATCCACAAATGCGTGTGATAGTGGAAATAGAACAATAAAAATAATAAAAAAAGTGTTAACCTGTTACAATTGTAGAAAAAAGAATCACAAAACATCAGAATGCAAAAACAAATAACCAAATTATAAAAAAAGTCGTTTTTTGCAGAAAAACTACAATTCAAATAAGTGATATACATGACGCGCGTAACGGATCGCGTAATTAACAATAAAAATTGCAAATTAAAAAATATGACGCTTGCTGACAATTCAAAGTTGTGCATGACTGGAATTGGAAACGTATCTATAAACACAAATGATTGTAGGATTAATGATAACAATGTGTTAATAGTTCCAAAATAAAGTGTGAGTTTATGGTTGTTGCATCTACAATAAAACCAAATGATCTATTGATAAACACAAAGTGTGGGTTAGGTGCGTACAGGATTGCAAATGATTCAGCAAGTTGTAAGCTAACAGTTACCAACGTCAAAGCGGAAGTGTGGCATCATCGATTGGGACATTTCAACTACGCATTCAAAAAATGGATACAGGAGTTGTCAAAGGTATGGACATGCAAATTGAAATTAAGAAGACTAACTGCGTGGTATGCTTAGAGGGCAAACAAGCTCGAGCACCGTTCAAGATTTTAGAGTCAAAGACAAATGATTTACTCAAAATAATCCATTTTGATTCATGTAGTCAAAATATATAAAACAGAGGCCAGCCAACCAAAAAAATATTCTACAAGTATTAAAAAAGGATTTTCACGCCAGAACTCTATCAAATGAAAATTGTCAGTAAAAAAAATAAAATAAAATCATTAGAAAAAAAAACAGACCTAGAGCATAGTTGAATTACCTTAAGGTAGAAAGGTAATTACAGAAACGTACTCACTCGTAGTTTGATATACTTCAATAATTAGGTATTTGATAGCATTAGCAGCAAAACACAATCTAATAATTAACCAAATGGATGCAGTAACGGCGTTCTTACAAAGTAGATTAAGAGAGAAAATATATATGAAACCACCCAATATGTACAATGACGGTAGTATAAAGTACTCAAGTTAAACAAGGCAGTTTATGGATTAAAACAAAATAGAAAAAACTGAAATTTGAAGCAATGTAATGTTTTAAACTCAATTAGCATAAAAAATCTAAAATTGATTTATGCATATTTAAAAGTGTTTATAGATATACACGTAGATGACTTGTTAATATTTTGAAACAGTTTTAAAACTCAAAACAAGTTGAAACTAGAACATGGTAGCAAGATCAAGTTCTTAAATAAAGCCATATTTTGGAATTCTAAACAACAACCAACTGTAGCATTATTAACAGCTGAAGCAGAATATATAGCGTTAGCGTTTACTACACAAGAAACAATGTAGCTAAAACAACTTAACAAAAAACTGAATTTTCCAATGAGCAAATCAAATATAAAGATTGGAAACGATAACTACAGCTGTGCAATAAAACTTGCAGAGTTTGATGGATACCGAGCAAGAACAAAACATATAGACATTATATCCGAGACTGTATGGAAGACAAAACTATAATAGTTCAACCCATCCCAACAAGCGTCTTCAGCTCTGTCAAGACATTATGGACATTCTGATTAGGTTGATTTCAATAAACGATTAAATAAAGCAAACAAAAAGAAACGTTCACAACTACAATTAATTATTAGTTATGTTACTCAGTTATCTTAATTTAATTTCACAAATCACACAAAATTACTTTTTATAAAACAAACAAAAACTTTACCAACAATAGTGCACTTACTTAAGTCTTCAAAAGAAACTATAAATTTATTTTTATTTGCTCAAAATAAACTCATGCTTTATGGAATACGGTTTGCGAGAGAATGTTTTGCGTAATATTATTTTGCTGAATAGTACCAACAACAACATAAATACAGTTAATATCCTATCAGTACTCAATAAGGCCTATCACGCTTAGCAACTTTAATAAAATGGCATCTGGCAGCTGTGACAATTAAGTAAAAAAAAATTGAGAATTGTCATTGGTTTTATTTCAATGATGGGTGTAAATAGCACTACACTTCAAAAATCAACATGTAAACTACCGATTACTTATTTCCAATTAAGTCATATGCTTACACTGCCAAGCATAAAATTTCACTTTACAATTTTAATTTTTTTTAGAAATTTTTGTGGTTGTAACAATTTACTACTAACTAATTGCTTGAATTAAAAAAAAAATTGTTGTTGAAAGTTTATTGGAAATAATGAAAACAAACACTTTCAATTTGATGATCTAAGTAATGAAAATGATCAAGTTTACTTTTATAAGCTTTTGTTGAAACAAACAAACATAGTTTTTGTTTCTGTAATAATATCTGTCTGTTGCAAATTAATTGTGTATTGTAGCCATTGACAGTGTTTTGCAATGATCAATTTATGCTCATGTTGCTGTTGTTGCGGCACAAATCGTGGCGGCTTTAAAAACGGTCACGGTCAGCGCAAAACTGCAAGAAACGTCTCTCGAGTGTGATACGAGTATGGCGATGGTAAGAAAAAACTAGTCTGCTTATTGGAAGATCTGCTTTAAAGCAAAGCAACACTACAACAACTAGAGATGACCGCTTCCTCGATTTTAGTGCTTTGAGAAACCGAACGGTCACGGCAGTTTTCTTTCAAAGTTATCTGCAAGAAGTGAAAAATGTAAACGTAAGTGGACAATTAGGAGACAGACGCCGCTTTTCCGTAAACACCGGATTGCAAGGTTAAATTTTGCACGAGAACACTTGGCTTGGACAATACCGGATTGAAGTTGCGTATTGTTTTCCGATAAATTGCAATTCTGTCTTACGGGCTCAGTCGTGTAAAAGTGTGGCAATAACAAGGCAAGAGATATGCTCAAGCATGTATTGTCAAGCGACTTTTATTTAGTAAAGGATCAGTTGTAGCATGAGAAGGCATATCTTTTGACACTCGCACGGAGTAAGTTTTTATTGAGAATAGGACGTTGAATACGCATAGGTATCTAACAGAGGTTCTAGAAGACTATGTTTTACCGTTCATGGTTATTCTTGGTGACGACGCAACATTTATGCATGAAACGCACGCTCCCACACTGCTCAGATAGTTACTGGGTATCTTGACGAGTGTCAAACCAAGCAATTTGTTTGGCTTGCTTGCAGTACAGATTTAAATCTGACTGAGCATGTTTGAAATGAGATGGGAAAACGTTTACAAAGACATGTGCCTGTCCCCAGAAATTCTAAAGAGCTTTGCAACATACTGGTGCAAGAATGGGACAATCTTCTGTAGAATGTTATTCAAAATCTGATCCTGAGCATGTCTCGTTGTTTGCAAGTTGTTATTACTGCCAGAATAGGGAATACTTGCTACTGAACTTATTAAACTTTTTTTTGTTTTAACAAAATCATATGAATGTAAACTTGTTCATTTTTCTTACTTAGCATATCAAATTGAAGTTGTTCATTTTTATTACATTCAATAAACTTTAAACAACAAAAACTTTTTTTTAATTTAAGCAATCAGTTAATACTGGTACAACTAAAAAACACGTAAGAAACTAATAAATTCTAAAAAAAAGAAAAATTACAACGTGACCTTAGTTTTATGCCCGGCAGTGTATATTACTAGTCAAACTCATAATTAAAATAAACATTAATAACAACCTTGCTTGTTCCAACTCCAAGATGCACATTTAGTTGCCAATCTAGAGTTGGAAAATAGAGCATAACAAGCTTACATTACACACACTCACATAATTCAACGTTTCTTCTAATAAAAAACATTGCGTTACCACTTCTAATAATAATAATAATAATAATAATAATAATAATAATAATATTAATAATAATAATAATAATAATAATAATAATAATAATAATAATAATAATAATAATAATAATACATTTATTTTATTTAGGTTTACAATATACAAACATGTATAAGTAAATAAAGTAAAGTACGTCAAAAAGAGTTTTGTAAAAAGTGACAGAATCAAAATGAAGTTTTATAACAAGTTTAAAGTTTAAATTTAGAATAAACTTAAAAATTATATTTATCAAATAATCAGCGTAATATTGAGCGCAACACACAATGCCACAACGCTAGCATACTTTTTGTAATCAGTTGTTAAACGTTGCGTTTTAAGTCCAGCAAAGTTTCATGTTAATTTTAATACATCTTAGATTTAACATGTCACCACAAATCCGAAAAGCTAAAAGACCATAACCGATCTTTGTGCCGAGATGTCAAACGACACAAAACAAACTTTTTTAAAACACCCATAGACCAACTGGAGACACAAGGTCATGCAACGTCTTGCTGATAACATACAGAGTTAATCAAAATTACTGGAATATCTAAATAAGTTTTTAACCCTAAAATAATTTGTAAAAAGTTTCAAACAAAAGTTGTTTGGTTTCTAACAAACTAATGATTAAAAATTTTCAATATACAGATTTTATTGTGGAAATTTGGTAAACTTTTTTTTTAATTAAACAACTGTATATTTTTATATTTTTTGATTCTAAGATTAATTCTGAGTATTTTTTGTAAACATATTTTTTTATAGCATGCATCATTTTTGAGTTATAAGCAAACTCCTGAACTTAAAATAAAAAAACCTTTTCCCACAAACATACACATTTAATTCAACTAAACAAATAAAAAAACAATAACATCAAAAAGAAATATAAAAACAACCATTAAATCATTAAAAATGTAAAAATTGTTTTATATACATATTCAGCACCATTAGTAACAAAAATTCTGTTTATTCTTCTTGCCATGCAATTGAAAATGTGTTATATTCCTTATAATTATGTTAAAAACAATTTTTTTATCCAATATTTTACAACTAAATTTTATCGTTGTTTTGGTCAAACAAAAAAAAATAGTTTTTTGTCATAGATAATGTAAAAACAAAACTGTTCTTATTGACTCAGAAATTACTTTCCTACTTATTGATGATAAGCGTTGTACAAATTGATTAGAATTAGCTTCAATCCTGTTTCTAACTTGCAAAATATTTTCTTCTGATTCTGTTGTGTTTTTTTTTGCAGGGTTAATATCTTCAATTATACTTGTGTGCTAATATTTTTTTACTCATATTTAAATTATTGCAGGAACAATTTAGTTATTAGAATCATTGCTAAGTCTGATTAATTGAATTAGTTTTAATAAAAAACTCTACACTGATCATTCTTTGATCAATCGGCCACTGTTTTTATTATTAGTTTTTATAAAAAAAGTTTACTATCACTAAAAGATTTGACAATTTTTATTATTTTTACAAAACCGCACAAACTTGTTAACACTGTAAGATTTACAATTTAAAATTAGTTTATAGAATCCGCTTTTATTTGTTTTATAATCAGTCAAAAGTAGTTATTAAATAATTTTGCCTGAAAACACTCCTAAAACTATTTTTTAGGAAGGAAAAATTACAACATAATTTTAATAGCTTTTTTTTTGTTGAACTACTACTACCTCAAAAATAATTCTAAGTGAAATCTTAGATCTTGTAGAAAAAATGCATAGTATACGCTTTTTAAATGTTGTATTTAGACAGGAAATATGCGCGTGCCTTACAGTCTTATGCAGACTCAAAATGCATAAAACAAATTAAAAAAAAGCGTTTTTTTATTATATAAAAAAATAAAAATAAAATTTTGTTTATGCTAGTTGCATACTTTGTAAAATTAAAAATTAAATGTTTACTTCAAATCAGATTGCATACTCTGTCTATCACTACACAATAAGTGTTTTTTTGTAGTAAACTATAAGTCGTCATCTTTACAAGTTGAAAACAGTAAAGAAGTGTAAAACAGTGTTTTTTTGCTTATTTTTATTAAAGCTATCTGATTTAACCCTAAACATTTAAAATGTCTTAAAACGCTGTTTTTATTTGGGGCGAAGAAAAAATATTGTGTGTAACTTGTACTAAAATGCTATAGCAACCTTTTGCTGCTGCTAAAGACTGCAAGCTGCTAAAATTTATTTTATATAATAATAATAATATTTACAATGCTCCGGTAGCGCAGTGGCTAATTGTTTGAAAGTTGGTACAACTAGTCAGGTTATGCTACCCAATCCCCGTCTAATGACAAACTGGACCCCCAGTTTCTTCTGTGATAAAAGGAAACAAGTCTGGCAAAGGTATTTTGTCAAATAGTGCCGGTGATGAAAAGGCGGGACTTGTCTTTTGGTTCATCCTGGTCACTAGAGAAAAAAGCAACTTTGACAAAGTTAGTCCTTTCTTAAATAGTAGAGTTTTGTATGGACTGATTAGTGACACCAAATCTATCAAGAAGATCGGAGATGACCTTCTTATGGAAACAGTTTCAACCGCTCAATCTGCAATTTTTTTTAAATGTGCCCGTATTGCAGAAATCGATGTGACAGTTTCAGGCCATAAAACATTAAACTGATGTAAGGGCATTGTTTACTGTTAAGATTTTTAAACTGTTTGTTGGAGAAAATTGTTGAGAACATGAGTGGTCAAGGGGTAATCAAAGCGCGTCGCATCTCTATCATGCCAGACGGAAAACGCAAAAAAAACCCCAACCATATACTGACGTTTAACTGTCTATAACTTCCTACTACCGTGAAAGAGGTTTTTTATAGCTTTCCAGTCAGGGCATATATTCAGGCCCCAAAGAGTTACTTCAATTGTCAGAGGTTTGGACACATAGCTGCTCGTTGCTTCAAAAAGCAGTTTTGCGCGTGTAGACAACCTCTGCATAAAGATAGCAAATGTCATCAACCAATTATGTGTATCAATTGCAAGATCACGTAATTGTCCAAAATATAAAGAAAAATTTGCTACAAAAAAAAATTATAACTAAAAATAAATTATTGTATTTTGAAACACGTAAATTGGTATCAATCTCTACACCAATAGCCGAAATATCATACGCCAAAGCAACGACTGCATTAAAAAGCTTAGTGGACGTAAACGAGCTAATAAATAAACTTTTACCGCTTCTTATTGCTGCACTAAGCACATTCAGTTTCCTGCAGCAAATAAAAATGGCAAATACGCCAAAACAAGTAGATAAGAATTAGTTTGATCCGGGTAAACATAAGCGGGATGGCCCTTCTTCCTGCAAAAGTAACAACAAATTCATATTGGCATCAGAACTTTCTGTTGTCAACAGTGAGAGTAACAGATGTAGAAAAAGGAAACATGGCTGGAAAAAGAGCAGATCACGTTCTTAGCTGTAGGTTTTATATTTAAGTGTTGTTTGTTTTGGCACTGCAGTTTTTTACAACTGCGGTGTCATTTGTGTACTTGTACTGTTCTTTCTATTTTGAGGTTCTAGCATAAAAAAAAAATTTATATTAGTTTTAAATTTTGTTTACTTTATAGTTTTGATATCGGAGTTTTTTTTCAACTTTGATGTTATTTGTGATAATAGTTTTAAGTTTTATTTATTTTATGGTTCTGATATTGGAATTTTTTACAACTTTGATGTTATCTGTGATATTAATTTTAAGATTTTATTGTTCACCTTGTCTACGTCCAAACATCAAAGTCTCTTTACAACTTTGTGTGTTTTATTTGTTTTGTGTTAACTTATTTTAATAGCTGTCCTTCTATTAAGTGTAATTTATTTGTTAATTTATTTTATTTATTTAATAATTGTCTAAAATTATAAAGACAATAGTACAGTAAAACTGCAACGGTTGCAAACGCAGGTATTGTGAGCTAAAAATAATCCTGGTAAAGCACATGCCTTTTTGCGTGTGCCTACAGAAAACGCATTTCAAACCCCAAATAAAAATCAATTTTCGGGGCTTTACATGCACAAGAAGTGACGTTCTGCCGGGTGACCAAGCCAAAGGTAGAGTCGCTATATTTCTGAGCAAAAATTTACCGATTACGGAAATAACCCTCAAAACTAGACTCTAGGCAATCGCGATTTGGCTTGCCATTCTAATAAAAGCCACAATATGCTGTCTTCCACAACACGGGTTTTCCCACACATTTTGAAAGTAGAGTTACAAACTTTTTGGAAAGTGACTTGTCTTTATCGTCTCTACGTTTAGCCACACGTTTATCGTGGCCTGTATTAGAAAGCCTTTACGGCAGCGATCATTTTCTTACTGCAATTAAAATCATTGCCAAACGGATCAGGTAGATGGTCTCTTGACCGCGCAGACTAACAAGGTTTCCAAGTCAGTCAGATCTTACCAGAATCAAATGGTGAAGATGTCAAGACTGCCGTAAAGGTTTTTACTAATTGTATTGTCCCAAAGTCCAGCGGTCAGCTGGCCGGTCCGTCGGTTCCTTAGTAGAACGACAATATCCCAGTAGCTGTAAAAATGAAAATGAAAGCTTTTAATTGTTTTAAAAAAACTCTGATGCAAAAAAACATTATTGCTTTCAAGAAAAAGCGCGCCGCAATATTCTTGAAAGCAAGCAAAGTTATGGGAGAGCTACTTGTTGACAATCACGCCGACAACTTTGGTTAGTGAAATGTGAAAAAAGGTGGAAACTATATCGGGAAAGAAATTTCCCCCTGTGGCTTTCATCTTGATCGTTGATGCAAGGTAATAGATTTTTTCTTAAACATTCCGGGTAGATGCCGCTTTTTCATATCAGGTTGTAGATTTCTAGCAACTGCTCCGTCATGCGAGAGGAAAGCTGCCGGATAACCTAATAAGGCACGTCGTCTGATCCCGGTGCAGAAAAAGTACTCATACCGTTAATTGCCGTTTTCAACTCTTTTGAGGTAAAGAAAAAAATGTAAGGTAAGGAATCCGGGGAAGAGAAATTTAACAAAGTTGTTTTTTTTTACAAAGAAGTTGTTTACTATACATTTGAGAGTTACTAGCAGACGCAAATTGAGTTGCCAATGCGTATGCAATTTTTGGTCGCTTTGGTAACTGATCAAAATTTATCAAGAGACAGAAAAGTTTTCAAACTAATTTTTCCACACAAAAAATAACCAAAAAAATAGATTTAGGTAAATCTATTTTTTTCAAAAAGTTTTAAAAGGTTAAACATCTAAAGAATCTAAAAAACTCTCTTCCCAAAGCTATTTTTATGCAAATTTTAACTTCTTCTTTTTTTTTTCTTTTTCTTCTTTTTTTTTTCTTCTTCTTCTTCTTCTTCTTCTTCTTCTTCTTCTTCTTCTTCTTTGCGCAACTAGGATTTTTCCTGTTTGTCTATTTATTTTCTTATCCAGACTCTGTTGTTGTTGAGTGTAGGTTGTCTATCTACCTCTTTGGCGGTCTTCCAACTGGTCTCCTGGTATACGGCTTGTTATTTTTGCATATATATATATATATACAGGGTGTCCGAAAAATACGTGTACAACGTTTGACGACAGACTCCTGACGTCAAAATAGGTCGATCTAAACCGACTTAGTTATATCCAAAATTGTCTCGTTTAGCCGGTAGAGGGCGTCAAAAAAAACAAAAGTATAACAAAGTTGAAAGTATCTATTGTAAGAAACTAAGTAAAACAAAAACATTACTTAAGCAAATGTGTAAAATGACCGCCATCTTGCTGAATACACTTATTAACACTCTTTAAAAAATGATATTGGACCCTATCTAATGTCTCGGGATTATTAAAATGGTTGCCTGCATTTAAAATCCGCTGCAATAAATCATCGCGTGTGTTTAGCGGAGTCTTGTAAACTTCTGTTTTAATAGCGCCCCACAAAAAGAAGTCACACATATTTAACTCAGGAGAACGTGGTGGCCATTTTACTGGTGCATCATTGCCTCTTCCAATCCATCGGTTGAGATATTGATGATGTAAGTATTGCCGAACGGCAACGGAAAAATGGGGCGGGGCACCATCATGCATATACCACATTTCCCTCCGAAGTAAAAAGGGCAAATTCTCCAGAAGAATTGGTAATGTGTCTTGCAAAAAATTTAAATAAATATTTCCATCTAACCTGTCTGGAATAACAATGGGACCAATAAGGTAGTGATCAATAATACCTGCCCAAATATTAATTTTAAATTGATGCTGATGATGTGCAACTTTAATGGCATGTGGATTTTCATCGGAATAAATATGTTCGTTGTGCAGATTGGTTACCCCAGATCTTGTAAAGCATGCCTCGTCAGTAAACATAATTTTTCTACAAAAATTTGGAACAAGGATTTTTTTGTTTCTAATAAATTGACAAAATGTAAGCCGCATGGGGGGATCAGTCGGTAAAAGTTCCTGGACTTTTTGTATGTGGTAAGGATGTAACAACTGTTCTCTTAAAACTTCATTGACAATCGTTTTAGGAACATTTAACTCACGTTCTAAGAGACGGGTACTGGTACTTGGTTCTTCTTCAACTCTTTCCAGAATCATCTCTTCTGTTTCCACAGTTCGAGTTGTTCGCATACGAAAGCAGGGGGCCTTCAAACTTTTTCTCAAAACTGCCCGTTTCCCGAAGATGACGCTCAATATTGGCAAATGTTTGGTGGTTTGGTATTCGACGGTTAGGAAACCTCTCCATGTAAACCCTAACACTCTGACCGCCCATTTCCTTGACAAAACCCGTATACCAGGAGCATGTCAACTTTCTGAGAGTTTGTATAATTTTCCATTTTTAATGGTAAAATGAACTTGTAATTCAAGAATGTTGATCGTATACTTGAGTAAATTTCATAGACTGGTGACAATTTGTCAATAATTGTCAAATTATTAAACGCCATAGCAACAAGGTCACTTAAAAAATTATTGTTACAGGTAATTTCTTTTTAATATTTACAAATTTTTGACGCCCTCTACCGGCTAAACGAGACAATTTTGGATATAACTAAGTCGGCTTAGATCGACCTATTTTGACGTCAGGAGTCTGTCGTCAAACGTTGTACACGTATTTTCCGAACACCTTGTATATATATATAATAATCGGTTTAGAACGTCTTTTGACGTTGTCCGATGCCCGTTTGCCACTCTTTTTTATTATCCTACTGTCCTTCTACTAAGTTTTTTGCAGTAATTGCCGTTTTAATTCCCTGAATCCACCTTTTCTTTGGCCTTCCTTTTTTTTCTTCTTTGTTGTGGCACCCATTCCATTGCTTGCCTAGGAAGTGTATTTAAGTTCATTCTTTTAACATGTCCGTACCATATTAATTGTCGTTTTTCTAAATCATCATAGACACTCCCTTCTATTCCCATACGCTGTTTAATAATCTCATTCCTAATTCTCTCTAATCTTGATATTCTTGTCGATCTTCTTAAGGCGTCCATCTCTACTGCTTCTATTTTCTTTTTATATCTATCTGTAACTCTCCATGTGTCTGATCCATATAGTAGCTGGTTTTTTATCATGGTATCATATATGTTGTATTTGTTTTTATTTGTGATATCTTACATATGGTTGCTATATTATCTGGACTCATCCTATCTACATGTTCATTCCATTTCCACTTCTTCATTTTTATCTATTTGAGGACGTCTTCTATGCCGCATTGCTTTTGTATTTGTTTGTTTGTTTGTCAGTCTCTTAATGTCAGTCCTATGATCGGAATTAGAGTTTTTATCTCCACATTATTGATTTTTTGTTTTGCTGTTTTTCTGTCTGCTCTAGTTTCTGCCGCGTATGTTAAGATTGGCTTCACCGCTGTCTTATATATTCTCAGCTTGCTTTCTGTAGACATATATATGTTTCTCTATATGGATTTTTTTAGACATCCGCTTACTCGCAGCGCTTTTGTGATTTGCCTCTTTACTTCTGCTGTTAGACTTCTTGCGCTTGTGATTTCCGTTTTAAGGTAGTTGAAAGTCATCACCTGCTCTATAATTTTGCCCTCTATTTCTAGTTTGGATTTTTGTATTTCTATACTGATCACCAAAGAAAACTTTAACAGTATGTGTAAATAAGAAATAATCTAATGTAAACAAAAAATTATTACAAAATATTAAAAAATAAAGCTGATAATTAAAAAAACAATCAAATTTGTTAACTTTAAAGAGCGATATCTCCAAATTCATTAAATATAATACTACTTTATTAGGTCAATATTACTCAATTTGCTTGTAGTTTTTGGCATTCATTTTATAATTAGTTAATTCGAAACACTCTGTACAGTAACTTTAAAGAAAATGACTATATAAAATTTACTATTGCGGTTGCGTACATTTGAATAGCAAAAAATTTGGTGTAGCCTTATTTTGGGAAAGAAAGTGCTTATAACAATTGAACAATTTGTATTTTTATTGTTTACTTTGGTTTTACTTGTCGGCATTGTCTTCTGCTTCTTGGAATGTATAAGAAATTTATTATATTCTGTCACAATTAAATAAAAGGTTTTTATATAATTGATAATACTAGACTTTCTTAATTATAAATTGAGTTTTGCGTTTTTAGCATCAACAGTATCAAACACTACAAAAATGAAACTAATAAAAATAACAAGATTTAAAATGTTCATAACATTTACTTATAATCCAATCAATGTCAACTCGTTCAGCAAGTCTTATTATTCTAACTCATCACCGTTTTGTTTATAATACATATATATCTAATTATGTTATATTTTATATTATTATAATAAGTTTATAGGTTTTGTAATTTAATTTGCGACTGAACATTTATATTGTTATTTTCTCATGTTTGTGTTTAACAAAATAAAATCTAATTTACTTTTACTTTATGAGTACTTTAAACTGCAGTTAACTTAAAAAAACATAGATGTTATATTATATTTTTAAAATAATACTTAGTGTAATGATGTTTTGATTAAAGTAAGGCAAAATTCTATATATAGATCCTTGAAAGTATACAACATTTTCGTGTGACCCAAAGGTAACATTATGTTAATACATGTTGTATATACCTCTAAACCGGAACATAGTACGTGTTGCATAATAGCTGCCAGGTACTTCCGTTCTTGTGGGGGCGGCGCTGTTTACATGGTGTCGAACAGCCCCCCATATCGGCCCAACAGAACATCGTAATTGTACTTGCATGTCATACCATACTACGTATTACTTCCATAAATATTCTTCTTTGATGGAAAATTATGTTTAATATGCGGACATGGATTTACATGTCAAGGTCTCGTATCACGGAACGGTCGAAAAAAAACCGTAATGCGTCTAGGTGTAAAAATACTAATGTTAATTACAATATTAAATTAAATTTACATGCGGTTATAAACACACGCTAGGAATCATTAAAAAGGTATTAAAATTATATTAAAACTGTAATTATATAGTTTAGAAATGAAACATCATATATGGTGTTCTTAGCGGTTGTATATAAACTTATTATTAAGATGTGTAAACTGATAAGTAGACAGAATGCATATATAGGGACATTGTTTATTTTCTAATTTGGTTATCATGGACATATATCATGCAAATACTTTAATACGAAGTATTAAAATGTCGTTATTGCACTCGTACTCCCATTTTAATGCATTATTCTGCAAATTAGAGTCTTGTAATGCAATAGGATTATATTTTTCTCAGATTAAAATTAAGTCAAAAATTAACAACCAGCGATAAGTTACAAAGTAAAGTTTAATTATACTTTGCATAGTTAAATATATACAACAATATCAAATATGGTATTACTATAATACAAAGTAATAACACATTCACATTTTATATATAGAAATTAAAACTAAATAAACAAGAATACATATGTAGAGGTTATAAACTGATGCTAGTTAATGCAAAGTACAGTTATATCTGTCCTGCATACACAGACGCTAGTTACTTACTATTCGCCATCTCAGAATCTTGGGAATCATTCCAAATCGCCTCCGAGATTGAGATGTGACAGATAGTCACTAGCTTGTGTGTGAGCATGACAGATACTATTGTCAGCCAAAGGAAAAAGGAAATGTACTTAAGTACATTTTTAAGAAGTAATAAGTTAGTACGGTATAAACACAAGCACACATATTATTTTTTCATTACATTAGTACAAAAAAGTTATTATAAACTAGTGTTTAACTCTAAAAATATATAGTTTTAGTAAATTAATACATGTATTGAAGCTTTACAGTGACGAATTTGTTAGTATCATTTAGTTGGTTCAGTTTATAGTCAATTATTTTTTAATGTTGAATTGTGTACAAAATATGAATAAAATTTGAATATTAATTTTAAAATTATATTACAATAATTGGTATATTTTCTTTTCTTAACAATAAATATTGGTTTAATTTAATTTTGTTGTTAGTTGTTGTAACTTTTAAAAGAGTCAAATAAAAATAAGTTTTTATTAAAAAAATGCTTTTTTAATTTTTTTTATAATATAATATAATATAATATAATATTTATATAAAAGGTTATAATTGAAGTAAGTTTGTTTTGTTACTATTTTTAAGCGTATTCAAACTAATAACAGCGTACATTACAAAACATAAAATTTCAAAAAAAACATGGATGATATAAAAAATAAAAATGTATTTGCATGAAGTCAGAAGAATAAGAAACATATTTAGTAAAATACAACAAAAGCAGAACTACATATTGCAGAAATATTAACAATAAAACTAAATAAAAATAGTTTAGATGTGACAGCAATACTTAAACCACAAATTGCAAACAAATGTTTACATAATATTTATTTACCTGATTTTTGCACAATTTATTAATATTTAAGATTATTATTAAAACAGCCTAACCTTAAAGATTGTTTACGTGTTTTAGCCATCATTCAAGGATAGATACTTGGCAAGCAAGGTCTAGGACAAAGGAAAATATCATGGTTGCAGAATCTCAGAGCGTGGTACGAGAAGATGTCAAAAGAGCTTTTTAGAATAGCAACCAATAAAGTGAAGATAGTCATGCTTATTGCAAACATCCAAAATTAGATATGCACTTGAAGAAGAAGTCATGATTTACTAAATGTTTTATTGTATTACTATACTTTCATTCAATAAAATATTAATGATGTTTCATACCTAAACTTAATATACATTATTTTAAATTTACTACAAATATAAAAATCTGCAAACAAGTCAACTACTTACTTGTCTTGCACTAACAATATATTTTAATATAAGTACATTGTTTTTAACACAAACAAAGTGGTATTGTATATCAATATACTTCATTCTCTTATGATGTTTAAGGTTTTGCGCTACGCGTAAGCATGATTGATTGTTTTGTATTATTAAAAAAAGAAAACCATTTATATTTACGTTTAAATTTGTTAATAAATAGTAAAACTATCATCTTTCACTTACTGTGCAACTTATTTGGTTTTAGATGTTATTTTTTGCTGATCTCTAGAATGCGGCACAGTTGTACACTTCAAACACGTACCCTGATGTTTATTTTGTTTCAATAAAGTTTTTTCCCTAATCTGCATCCGCGTACTCGCACAACACTTCAATTTTATTGCGTCTGTACTCCAAGTTTGCCATAGATTGTATTAAATACCGCAACACTTGTTTTAATAAAAACCCATTTTTTTTTTTAAGTGCAGGTTTAAAATCTGCTCAAAATATTTACAGCAGCACACAAATCTGGTATTGTTCTCAACATGGCATAGATCAAACTGCCGATTAGTTTTTTGCATTGTATTTCTAGTTTTGGGTTTTCCAATTTCGTCTTCAGTAACACCTGCATTGTAAAGTTTGCAATGACTAGAGCCTACTTCTAGGTTACCTTTTTCTATTTTATAGTTTTTTAGTATTTGCTTTAAATAATAATTTTGATTTAATGTTGTGACTCCTAGATTCATATCTTTTAATTTGAATACTCATATAACTTTTTGCCAGTCCTATATCCTTTAGTTCAAAGTGATCTGCTAACATTTTTTTACATCATCTTTTTTATTAGTGTTCAGAATTAACAAATTATCCACGTACAGCAACACTAACTTTTTACCTTAGTAATTTGTATGTATGTACAAGCAATAGTCGCTTAAAAACATTTTAAATCCTTTACCTATTTTTTTTGTTTGATCACTTAAAAGATTCTGTAAGTTCAAATAAAATTTTGCAACATTTTTTTCATTGTTTTTTACTCTTTTTGGTAGTTTCAAGTTGACTTTCTCTGTCTCAATACAAAATTGCTTTTTTTACATTTATTTGGTATATTGTTTTTTTTTTACATTTGTACTGCTACTGCTATAAGTGTTCTTACGGTTAGTATCTTTGCTACCAGTGCATAAATTTTACAAAAAAATTCTTTTTTTTGCAATAGCATTTTTCTGTTGGTCGGCAATAGGGTAAAGCAGACATATAAGGTTAATAGCGCTAATAATAGTTAAACATCAGTTAGAGCGTCAAAGACTAGGATTGATGACCAACAAAACAATAAAAAACGTAACGTTTTTACCAATTTGAGTTAGTTACCTCATATAAGCATCTAACCATATACATGTTTTCTTGCTATAAGAGGTTGTAGATTTTGAATATTTACTCCAATCTCCAACCTTACTTTAATTGTTTATCTTTGTTTTCTTACTCTAGTTCTTTTTAAATATTACATTAGAACTTGTAACTATTTTGTTCTTCGTAGGTAATTAGATTCTAAAACTATTGTTTTCTCCACAGTATTAAATTAATCAACCCTGTTCAATTTTTCTGTCAAGTTTCTGTCGTTTTTCTTTAGTATATGTACATAAGTGTGCAAAAATTTTTTGAACATTTGGATTTTTTTTAAACCACAATTGGTAAAGTAATTTATCTTTAACTGGAGTTTTTTTATGCAGTTTATTATTTAGGCAGCTGTATTTACATCTTTAGCCTCTAGTGTCTTTGTAAATCTTTGGCATAAATTGTAGACCTTCTACTTTCTAGAGGTATATATTTTCTTTTAGATTTGCCATATTGTTCTCTTTTGTCTTTTGCACTTGGTTGTTATCAAATAAAATCAAATAATTTGCTTAAATTTTTTTTTCCGTTTCTAACTCTTACATTTTTGTAAGTTTTTAAAAAATTTTCTACAAATGTGATTTTTAACTTTACTTTTTGTTAGTAACGCTGTGGATTTACTTTATTTTTCTGATGCATATCTATCAATCTAAATCTTTCGGTGAGCTTATTGATTGGTCTTTCTTGCAGTTAGATTGATTCTCAAGCACTCTTAAAATAAAATCATTCCTAAGATAATGTTGATATTAATCTGCTCATAAGTCACAATTCAGATAATTTATTGTTAACTATTTTCTTAAGTTGGTCGTTTAGTTCACAAATTTTTTTTTGTAATTTTTTTTTTGTGCACCTTTGTACAAGTAAAGGTTAGGTTCCTAATTGCGTCATTCATACTTTACTGTAAGCTTTTTTTTGTGCATTAGCTCTTGCAGCTATCATATCATTATATCACACATTGTTATGTCGTAATAGCAGTTCCACCTGCTTACGCAATTTGGACCAACTTTCCGTTCCTTCTAGTTTTTTCATGTTTAATTTGTCACTACTTTTTGCGTCTCTGTTGTAACCTTCAGTTTATTTATTGTTCCGCCTCGTGTTAAAAACTTAATAGTTTGATAAAGTATCGCACTGTGCTTACACTCCTACGCTCATAACCCGTTGTTGGAGTAATATTTAAATTACTGTTGTTAGTTTAATAATTCAATTAACAATATTTAGCACTATATAATGTTACAGATTAAAAATGTTTTGCAACGTCTACGTTGTATTACAATATGATAACATGTAGATCAGGTTACCTGAATATATTATAGAGAGAACTTGCTTTAAATATTATTATAATAAAAATTTACAACCTGCATTTATAATGTTAAACAAAAAGTTTCTATAGCATTATGTGTACAAGAAATATTGTTTTAATTATACATAATAGGGCATTATGTGGTTGTTGTGTTTTGAAAATATTGAAATATAATACGTGATAATATTTAACACAAAAGATTCCATAGACGAGCAATATTTAAATTACTAAAACAATATATTCATTTACATGGTTATTGTTAATTATAAATGGGATAATGCAGATTCAATATAAAAGGTACAACAAAACCCGAAATTATAAAATACACAAATAAAAAATGATTATAACCTAAGGGCAACATTACTAACGATCCGACATGTACGGGAGTATTGATAAACAAACTGGTCCCGAGGCCAAATTAAATGTGCGCCATGTTCCGCGTGCTCGCAAAAACAGCGCAATGTTTCTACACAATGTAGATACAATAAGAACATCTTATGTACGCTACAAGAGCGTGGAGGGCACCGTCAAAGAGAGTGCTTCATTAATACAGTGCTTCGGGCCACTCGCCTTTACCGTACTTCATGCTCCCGCTTTCCGAAATTTAATTATTCACTTAACCTTTCTTTAACAGATTATGATGAATAGGTTAAGAAGTATTGGACAGGCCACATCGAAATGATTTATTATTTGTAATCTCTTTAGCTGTTATACTCATTTTACCTACACTAAATTAAATTACTCACATAATAAAATCAGAACATTAATTATTCGTTATACAATATTACAGAAATAAAATCAATAGACACAGCAGTACTCGTGACAGTTTATTAATTAACACCAGTAAAGAGTACAAACATTTCAAATTAATTAAAACACACATCATCGTGATTCGTATAATTACAAATAAAACATACAGTAACTACATAATCATTCCAATCATTATAAATAACAATAATTAACTGGTAAATAAAATATTAATTCAATTAACACCAATTAACCGCAAGCAAATTATTATAGATTTTTTTTGCAATATTTTGTAATGACGATGAAGAAGCACCTTAACTGAATTGAATTTCAAGGTAGAATACGCGACTTCGTTATATAAATCAAACTGTTGGAACGAGGACTTACATATTTATGAACAGTAAAAATGTAAAGAAAAAGTCGTTCTGATTGCATCGAAATAACTCGAGGATCAGATCGTAACATAAAATATAACCTTCTGTGTGGTTGCGCTGCAAAAAAAGGACTTATTAATACAAATAAGAAATTTGTTGAAGCGCGTCCGGTTACGTTTTACCATTGAAAATTCATTAGTGTCTACATAAAATTGTCTGACTGATCCTATTACAAGTGATCCAATTAACTTGTTAAGAAGCACTAAGAACATTTTCAACAAACACTTTGCTTAATTTATTATACCTTTTTTATACTTAAATTAAAAGTTATTATATTAATAATACATGAAATAATGCTGAACAAGAAATATCTACATTTAAGACATTTAAAATACATTTTTTAATTAAATTATAATGAATTTAATCAATTTGTTTTTTGTTGTTATAGAAGTATAACAAGTATACGTATATTGGTAATAGGTTGCAATTATACATTTTTATATTCGGTTTTTATTGTTAATTAAATTGAGCTTTCTTAATGTTACCATAAATTATTTTACTGGACACATGTATAACATCTTAATAAATTAATGTGCCAAAAGATGATCGTAAATTGAATGGTAAATGTGGTAGTAAATGTCCAAGCAATTTTATAACTTCATTAGCTGTTAAATATTTCAAGATATAAAATTTTGCATAAATATTTATTAGTTTTGCTACTGTATTATTAGTCGTGAATTTATGTCTGAAGATTGCAAATGTTTGTAACGTATATAATATATGTTACACAATTAATATTTGATTATTTTTAATACATCATCTTTATGATTATGTAAATTTTTGCATAACATGCTTATTTTATAATATGTTTGAAATTTATCGGTTCAGTTAAAGACATAATTTTTCCTTCTTCCCTGTCTGTTATTTATAACTTTTAAGGAAAATACTTGAATTCTTTAATAAAACGAGTGTAAAAAAATACACTATACATTTATTGAACAAATACAATCAAGGCAGAGTACTGCTTAATAAAAATTTGGTAACTGAGTGTGATAAAATAAATACAAACAGTTGCACAGTTGTTGTTAATTTACTTAGTGTCTAAAGGGGCCCATAGACGATTAATATTAATATCAATATTATTATCAATATATTGCTAGAACCACCTAGACGTTGCAATACAATAGCGCAAACTTTTTGTTAGTTAATAATAAATCAAGTTGTGTAATCTTTGCTTTTGTTATAATTAAAAAAAAAATACGCAGATGAATAAAGGAATGGTTAAAAAAAAATAAACATTTTTAGGTTAGATTGTACAATAAAAAACAAACACTTTCTGATTGACTTAATATATTGTGCAATTTTTTAATATAATTTACAGACGGTCAATATTATTGCATAATATCAAATATTGACTATAATATTGAAAGTCTAGGAACCGCTTAAAGTTAGTAACCAATCGCATTAAGTACGATTATTTGTATTACCGTACGTTACCCGTTTTATTACAATCGGATTAAAATTAATAACTTAAATTACGTTATCTATTTACAAATGACATGTTATTATAAACTTTAAGATTAAGACAACTTGATGTGTCACCATGCATGGTTTTTTCTATTTGGATTATATAGTGAAGTGAAGTTTACTGCCATATATCAAAATTTTACCAAAAATTTGATTCCTGAATGTGAAAGTCGGTTGATATCCGTATTAGTTTTAAGTGTAGTTAAGAAAATTTATTGAATATTAAATTATTTGTGAAACTAGAAATGGTAAAGTAGCTGTTTTTACTACAATTCTGGAAATCAAGCTAGCGGTCGGTATGCTCTTAATACAAATATTTTTTTTTTGTTTTTTGTTTTTAAAGCAGCGTTCAGATCTACATTGAAGAAATAGAACTTACTTCTTCAATTCAGTTAAAGCATTAGAAACCTTTCCATTGACATGCCGCAAAATACGGGTAGTTACCGAGCAAGAAAATAAATACCAATTAAGTTGAACAAAGTAAGACAATCAAAAATCACACAATACTTTAAAAACTAAAAACAAGTCACGTAAAAAAGACTACATTAAATGTAAATATCAGTTTTTTATAGCTGCTAAAAATGTTGCACTTCTATGCCAAGAAATTTTGTTTTTTACTATTAAAACGGTGCATAAAAGTATACATAAAAGCGTTGTATAGAATCATTTCAGATTAACAAGTTGACTAACTTTAGCCACAATAATATCGATATGTGATCTAAATAATAAACTTGAATCAAACGCAATGTTCAATTAATAAATAATATTAACTTTTGACAGCTCAATTATTAGAAAGGATTCAATCATTACCGTAAACTGTCTACAAAATGTTAGCCTAACTTATGTGGAACACATGACCGACGCAAACAAGTTAAGATTCAAATTTATAGGTAAAATTATAATAAATCTGTTCACAAACGCATCTCTAATATAAGATTTTTACAGCAAAAACTTGAGAAATGTTAATTTATTAGTTTAAAAACAGTATTGATTGAAAATAATGTTTGTTTGTGACAGTCATATACTTAACTGGTAACTATTTTTTTTTTATTTTGCGTTGTAGTATTGACTTTTTTTAATGCGTTCTTAAACGTTACTAACTTGATGTCGTACAATATGATATAATGCAAAATATAATAAGTAAAATATTGAATTTAAGCAAGTTACTCTGCCTACCCTTCTACCTCTGATGTTTATTTACTAGTATCATACCGTTGTTGCTTCTTTAGAATTTATTATACGTCTTAGAAATAATTTTTTGCAAAATTGTCTACATTTCTTGATAGTGCTTGGTTGTAGATACAATAGTTTTACCCTTATCTGGTAGGGGTTGGATTCTATTGGCAGAGATCTCACTCTTGTTATACAAACGTATTTTTTTTATTAGAAGCTAGCCAGACTGAATATAATGAGTACAAAGCTCATTTTGTCGTAGATTATTAAGCAAGTGGCACTATTTCTACTAAGCAAACTGCTCACAAGACCAAACAAGGCTTATGATAAAATTAAATTAGCGGAACAAAGCCTAATTGGTTCTACAATGAAATTGACTTAATTTTTATAAAAATATTTATAAATAAAAATTAATTTCTTTAATACGAGCTAAAAAAGAATTTAAATTCTGTTCATCAGCATCTTGAACATAAAAACTGTAATTTTTTTACAAAATGCAAAGTAAACAATAAAATTTCAGATACTATAATCTAGAAAATTTTAATTTGTCTTTACATCCACAATCAACAAGCATACTTTAGATTGATGACGTACAAAATTTGTAATCATACAAAAGTAAATGTTTTTCCATGTGATTGACTTTTTGGTTAATTAAGATTACTAAATCTGTACTTTTCAACTATTTCTGAGATTACAACAACTAATGTTGAGACTGATTTAGAATTTTTCAATTATTTACGTATTATTTCTGTTTTTTAACTACCAAACTTAAACCGTGCCTCATCTATCATCATTTTATGATAAATACAGTAAAAATAAAACAATTTCTTAATTATTTCAAATTTGATACTTATTGTTTATATTTTGCAGAAATATAAGAATTTGGCAAATTGCAGCAAAAATTCTCAAAAAAAAAACTATTCGAAATGTCGTTAAAAATTTGTTCTATTTTCTGGTATTATATCAAATCAAAAAAATTTGTTTTTAATTTACACACAAAAAACCGTTCCAATTAGACTAATCAGAGTTTTAAAATTTTAAGCTAATCAATTTTTTCAGTTTTTTGTAAACAACAAAAAAAATTGTAAAACATTAAATTTATTGCAAGGTAATTTAAATTTTATTATACTTTCTATTTGGAATGATCAAAATAATTAACTCAACTATTTAAAATCTTCCTTTTGTTATACCTATGCCGGGTAGTGGTAAAATAAGAAATTTAATGTAATTCATCCAAAGAGTTCTTGATAGATAACTTTTTAAACTACATTCCAGGAAGGTATAGATGAAGTTTTATCAATTGTTTTTAAAACATTTGTAAGTAAATTTAATCTTATTCTGACTCAAACATTAGCTTCATCAAATAAAAAAATCATTTCTGAAATGTTAAAAATTGCAATTGTTTAACCAACCTACACTTAAAAAAAATACATGCCTAATTCTTTAACTTATAGATTGCATTACAGTCTATTTTGTATCAAGATTGAATTACAGTCCATTTTGTATCAAGTTTTTAAAAAATATAATAAATTCAACATTGCTATGTTCTTAGAACAAAATAACTTTATCTTAGATACAATATGAGTAAAGTTTTATTATAGGCAAACATAGAAAAAATCTCGCAGTAGCTGTAAATATGTTTAAAGCATTTGATAGATCCTAATAATATTTAAAAACTTCATTGTATAGATCTTGATAACAAATCTGTCTTTACAATAGTTTTCTAAACAGTATGAAACTTATAGTTATTATTATTAGTTTTAACTTTGACTTCAAAATCAAAAATGCTATTGTTCTTCAGGGTTTTGCTTTGTTGCCGACTTTATTTTTGATTTACATTAATAAATTTTCAAAAATTTTATTTATAATTTTGCAGATAACTGTACTTTTTATATTTTAAATTTTTTAAATACAATTTTGACAAATATGGCAAAACGTCTTGAGGTTTCAAGGTTAAAATTTGTAGTATCTATAAACATAAACTCTAAAACAATATCTGAATAGAGTATGCTAAATTTGATCAATTTTAACTCAAAAAATCAAAATTTCATGCTGTTACAAAAGCCTAGATATCATCAGTACCAAATATTTAATTTAACAACAAATCCACATCTAATTTTTTTTCAATTTGTTTTTTAAAGATTACAATCTCATACATTTTTCTCTGAAACAATCATGTTGTTAATATAGCTTCTAAAGTATCTAGAAACCTAATATTTAATAGATCTAAATTTGTGTACAACTATTGCATATATATATATATATATATATATATATATATATATATAAAACTTATATACGTCATTGTATTGAATATTGTAACAGTTGGAAATTGCTTATTACAATTTATTAAATAAAAAAAGACAAAAGTCATTATTACGTAAAATAGGGGTTTAAGAAATCACTGAAAAAGTTTGGAAGTGGTTGGTTTGGCAAAACCAGCTAGGTCCAACTTAAACTAATAATGTTTACTAAGTACCAATTGAGTACTGATCAAAACCCAGAAAACATGTCTTTAAAATTTATTACCGTTTAAAGATAGACGCTGTTAAACAACCTAATTTAATTTAAGTGAATTTAAGTTCAGTTAGTGTTTAGATTTTGATGTAAAGTTATGTGTTAGATAGACGGGGATAAAATTATGTTTACTTTGTGTTTATACTTGTAATTAGGTTCCATGTCTAATAGATTGTTAAGATGGTTTGTCTAGAGTTGGAGACGTATCAATGCTATTGCCGGCTACCACATAGAAATCAGTAGAACTTGAAGCAGCCTTTGTATTAAACATATCAACAAAACACCTCATATCACTATCATTGTTTATTGAATTAAAACTTTTTTATTGTTTACTAGAAAACATTAACTTTTTGATAATTTTATCCTGTTCTAGTATGCAGATACACACACCAGCATTAATATTAATAATACTTTATTTGCTGTATAAAAACTTACCATTTACATCAAATATACATAAATAATGATGTTTTACAAAAATATATAAAAATACAAAAAAACCTATAAAAATAAATTGCACCTATTAAAACAAAATATTAGTCAGCTGACTTCTAAACGTAGACTTAGAGACACAAAATAAATTAAAGTTATTTGGTAAAGTATTTGCTAATCTAATCATTCTACTTAGCGGATTATTAAAACCATAATTATTAAAATAGGCAGACTCACGGAATAAGAAAGAATGCCTGCTGCGTCTATTATTAGGTCTATATGAAATGAAAGAGTACCAAGTAGCTCCAAACAATCAATCTCTGACATAATTAAATTATGAAAGAATGACAAATTGGCCTTTTTTTCGGCAAAGCTTCAATGACGTTAGATTATAGAGTAAGGCAATGTATGATCAAAAATTATGCCTAAATCTTTTATTTGTGTAACTTTGTCTAATACTTTTGTGTCAATTACATAATTATAAAAAAATTTACTCAAAGTTCTATAAAAACTTATTGAAAAACATTTATTAGCATCGAAGAACAGTTTATTAATAAAACACCAATTGTTTATAGTATAAGTCCAGTTGTAAAAGATGGCAGTGACAAAAAAATATTAATTTTTAAACTGCGTTTGATTTTTCAAAAAGCTAAATATCTAAAAAACTACATCATTATAAAAATCCAGAACTCTGAGCAATCAAAATATTGTGGCTCACACAATCAAACGCCTTTGAAAAATCGATATTGATAGAATCAACTTGTACTTTAGATTCAAATGCATTAAAAATATCATTTTTATAACAAAGTAAATTAGTAAGTGTGAATCACAAAATCCATGTTGCTCTTCCACTAAGATGTTTTTGCACATCCAATGTATTTTATCAAACAATTTAGGAATGGCAGATTGAATGCATATACTTCTATAGTTAGTGATATCCTCTTTGGTTCCAGATTTAAACAAAGACGTAATATAGCTTTGTTTTCATATTTAAAGAAATTTAGTTTTATTCAGAGAAGCATTAAAAAGTAAGTGCAATGACTTGCAATAGATTAAATGCACTTTTTTAACAGTAAAGAAGGAATGTTATCGGGTCCAACGCTTAAATTACATAAAGCAATATATCAAAATAATCCCAACAATGTACAATTTGCATGTTTGAGAAATACACATTCATTAATCCACAATATAAAATTTATATATTCGAGATAGTGATAAAAATTACAAAATAAATTTTATTAAAATTTTTATCAATGTATTTAACAAATTTTATCATCAGGTAATACCGGATCTAGAAAAAATAAAAAATATAAAAAACAAAACAAATAATATAGAGTATGCAGTACAGACAATAATATTAAACAATATTTAACAAATTGTACTTATTTAGAAGATAAAAACATTGATATTATTGGTTATTAATTCTAACATTGTCCGTTATTATTATGCTTGGACTATACAAGAAGATTACAGTAATAATACAAATCTATCTAAACGTATAAAGTAATTATAAATATGTTGTTGGTGTTACACAAAAGAAAGGAAACTAACCAGGGTAGAGCTAACAAAAAAGACTACGCAGGTTGAAGCTAGAGAAAGGTTTAGAAGTTTAGTAATAGAGAGTTTGGTCAAATTTCAAAGTATTGTTAGCGCATAACAGATGTAAGTATTTTTATTTTTATTATTGGTGTTGCAACAATTCATAACTTGGCTTAAAGAATATCCAATGTAAAATTGTTAAATTTATTATTTTTGATTTAAGTTTAACATTTTTGCCAGTAACCATTTCAAGAACCATTTGAACGTTGCCCAATCTGAACTTTTGAATTAGTTATAAATAAGTTAGGCTTTGAATTTATTGTTGTAATTTGGTAGTACCATTGTAGAAATTTGACCAGTGTGAAATTATCAGGCATTTGCATTTATGATATAATATTTCTTGTTGTATATAATTTGAGTAACATTGTATTTATTTGTTTATTCAAAAATTGTTTTATTTATTTATTTTGTATTAATTTTAAACTAGTGTATAGTAAAATCTAATGTTATGTTAGTAAGATAAACAACGTCCTACGACTTGTCTCTAAATTTTGAGTTGCCGTTTGCAAATAAACCTCTTAAGACACCAAAGCAATGCTGTATAGACGTGGGCTCAAAGAAAGCGTTTCAATATTGTTCTCAAATATCATAAAAAGCATCTGAAACTAGACAATCTCTTTTAAATTCTATTTAAAATCAAGCTATTCAAATCAGTGCTAACCCAAAATTGACAAATCTTGGCTTTTTTACAGACAAGTTTATGAAGATTGTGCAAACAAAATAGAAAACATATTGCCATCTAAACAAATATTTGTTTGTGGTACAAGGGTTGTTAGAAATTTTAACTAATATTTACTAAGAGTTTAAAGGTGTAAGACTAAAATTAAAAAAAAAACCTTTTATTTAACAGGACTATTGACACATGAAATAAACTACCAAATTTAGTATTTTGCAAACTGTTTAAATCTTAGATTATGCGTTCTAGTCCATTTTTAATACAATTGAGGATTGCAGCTAATAAATAAGCTATCTGGCAGCAGATTTGTCAACAAGCCGATGTTGAAGTTTTGCTATGTTTACAGTAGTTACAGCTGCACAGTGTTCATACATATTATCAATTTTATTGACATATGAATGACGCATATTTTGTTTACTTGACATTTAATATAACCTATTGTAAACAAAAATGACTATTTTATTTACTTCTAAAAAAGTTATTATCAATATATCAATCTATAAATTTTACTCTATTTATTATCAGATTCAATTTGCAGAAATTAACTGTTTTTGAGTAATTATTATTAAAGTAATAGAATTGTGTTTTATATGTTTAATCTAAAACGATGCTAGACATAATAGATAAAAAATATATGTATTTGTTTTATAATTTTTTCTTATCTATCTTAAGCTGAGAATACAAATGCCATAAAATTTAAAAAGTAACTTGCATGCTCAAAAATTACATGTGCCAATTAATGACACAGCAAGAATACGTAAAATTCTATAAAAGCTGCTCCTGGTCCGCTTGCTAAGGCAAGTAGCAGACTAGCGGATATACATATGCCATTTGTTTGTCGTTTTTTTAGTTATATAGAGTGTCTAGGAAGTAGAGATAAATTTAAATTTTGCGCCATTTTGTTCTGTGACGGTCGGCAGCCGTGATTTTTTCATGTTTGTTACCTGATTAGTAGCTTGATCACTTTTGTTTGGTGAACATTGTTGTTTGATGTTTATTTTTTGTCATAGAGCAGATGTCAACTGAGCAACGCATCCAAGTGATAAAATGTTATTACAAAAATAGTGAAAGTTTTACGGCAACCGTTTGTAAATTGCTTGTGATACTCGGACGTAACGCTCCAAATCCAAATCAACAGTTTGTAAATTAATCTAAAAGTTTAAGACAATGGGTTCTGCTTTAAATGTTAAGAAAACGGGACGACCGCGTTCTGTTCGAACTCAAGATAACATTGCTGTTGTGGATGATAATGCAATCGTAAGCTCCAGAAAACGGTTTGCCGACAAGCCCAACAACTGAATTTATCAGAAATTTACTGCATGTAATCTTTTCAAAAGATCTAAAAATGCATACGTACAAAATTTAACTTACACAAGAGTTGAAGCCTGCTGATTATAGAAAAATACATAAATTTGCTCAGTGGGTCTTGGCTCGACAAGCAAAAAACAATAACTTTACAAAAAAATAATTTTTACAGATGAGGCGCACTTTTACTTCAGTCGATTTGTCAATAAGCTGAACTGCAAAATTTGGGGTACCGACAATCCGCGAGTGACTGTGGAAAATGAGATGCATCCACAACGCACGACTGTATGGTGTTAATTCTGAGCAAAAGTTTTGATTGACCCGTACTTTTTGAAAATGATGAAAAAGCTGCTGTCACTGTAAACGGCGACCGTTATAAAAACATGCTTTCTGATTGGTTTTTCTCAGTTGAGGATAAAAATAACAACTTTTGGTTTCAACAAGATAGTGCGACAAAAGTGTCTGTAAACAAACCACAAACAATATACCAATTGAAGAAAAAAATTTAAAAAATTATTAGCAGCATCCTACTTGATGTTTGTAAATGCGTCATCAAAATCTTCAATCAACGCATTGCTAATTGCCGCGCTGCCTTGAGTGGTCATATGGAGGATATATTTTTTCATATATAAATGGGAGATGTTACTTAATATGTTTGTAAAAAAATTACATTTTCAATAAATTTTGTAAGTTCTATAGCACTTTAATATTTGTCCCTACTTTCTAGACACCTTTTATAAGCACATTTTTAAAAATGTTTAAAGTTTTCATAACTGGCAAAGAACATGGATAGAATTTGAATTGAATTAAATATAATATATATTTTTTATATAAACTAATAAACTTAATAGTTTTTTCATTTTTTTATCAACTCATTATTAAAATAAAATGTAGAAACAAAAATACAAATTGTCACCTCCTTGTCAACTTGTCAGCTACTGTCTACTGGCATTCTAGTACACATTGTGTGCGTTTATACAAGGTTATCTAACAGGTATTGACGGTTTTTAAGTTAGTATAATAAACTTATTAATTAAAACACAGAAATTACCATGATATATATTAATTATATACATAATGCTGTTTTTATTGGTATTTAAAATTTAAACATTACGTTTAGCAAATGCGTTTCATTCAATCTTTTGCATTCTTTGAGCAGATTGCAAAATGATTGCAAGACACGGTGTATTTAAACTAATGTCTCTTATTTCTAGTCCAATGTTTTGTTTTAACATTTCTAATGTATTGGGCTTGTTAACGTACACTTTTGACTTTAAATATACCCTTAACAAGATCTTGCAGTCCAATTAACATTGCCGCTTTCTGAAATTATTTTTCCTGAAAACATCTGCCTCAACGCCCTGATAAACACTTGTGTATTGTTACTTGTTGTTTCATCTTGCTGAAACCACAATTTATGTATGTCTTTTTCCAATCTCTTATATTCCACAGGTAACAAATTTCTCGCATTGTTAAATACCGTTAAGAGTTTACAGTAACCGCCAACCATCTTGTTAAAATAAATATGACCCAAGTATTTCAAAAACAGAAACCCCACACCACTCTGTGACTTTTGCGAATGTAAGGGTTGAGCTTGAACTGCACGAGGTTGTTTAGACGACAAATATGTACCGCATGTTTGTTTGTTATATTGTCGAACAAATTGTCTCTAAACTTCAATTATGGATTCAGTTTTGACAAATGCTGGTACACAAAAATGCGCTGCTGTACCGGCCACAAATTTATGAATACTAAAACTGCATTATATTTTAAACAAGTTACCCACTTGATTTTTTCTTTATCTTTTTTTAGTTCTTTTACCACAACGCTCCAAAATTTGTCAATACCTGTTGGCGGACTTTGTACATGTCTTTTACCGTCCCCTACCACTTTACTTGCACATTACACGCCAAAAAATCATTTTTTTTTATTTGGTGAAATCAACTTGCATGCCAGCGAGAGGCATGCTGTTTGGCAGAATACACGTGCTAGTAGCTGGCATGTGCAAGGAGCTGGTATGAACTTGTGCAAGTAACTGGCATGTGCTTAGTTTTCTACAAAAAAAAGTTTAACGGGTATACCGGTTTGAAAAACCGTTGAGGTGTCAGACGCAATTATATCAAATTGTCAAATTTTTAATTTAGAAATTTTAGCAAAAAATTGTGAACAAAGTGCAGATAGTTGAACCATTTGGTGACTAAATAGTAGGTAGGTTAATGTTTGTATTGAAAATTATAATAAGTTTTTTTGTAAATGTCACTGAACTAATTTGTTTTAATAAAAGTGGTTTTTATCTGCATTTTTTTTAATAAATCAACAAAAAAATTTAATTATAACAAAAGTGGAGAATAGGTAACAATCAGTAAATTTCAAAAGATGCAAATAGTACTTTACAGAAATTTAATCTATGTTTTAACAACAACAACATTCAAAAAACTGTTTGTACGCCGAACAGGACTAGGGCAGTAGAGAAATATAAAACATGTTTTGTTTGAATAAAGTGTGTCGTTTTGTCACCTTATTTTAAATAAATTAACTTGGTCATAAATGTTTTGCTACCGGCCTAATATTATAAGTGCATGCTAGAGAACTTTGTTATAGATAAAAAAATGCATATAAAAAAATATATAACATCTGAACTAAACGTATCGAGTTTAATATTTGAAAACATGTATAATTGATTTATAATATATTTATAAACAATTTAAATTGTATGGCAAATCTGGGAAAACTAATACACACCATCAAGTTTTTTTTTTAATTACTTAGAAGTACAATTACTAACTATAATTAACTAATAAATTTGTGAGAACCTAGTCTAGTAATAAAAATATCAGATAATGTGTCAAATTTTAATTACATCGAGTTCGAACTTAATTGCACCGTAAGTGTTGACACGTTACAATTAACACGTCCCATTTATAACATATGAAATGGTTGTCAGAAAATAATAAATTACATTAATTATTTGACTAATTAATTTGCTTCAACATCCCTATATAAAACTTTTGCATAATATCTAAAGTAATATGAGGAAACACAATTACAAAAAATATAACACAAAATTTTATGTTTTATTTAAATAATCAATATATTAACAGTAATGCATTTGTTAATTACCAGCAAAACAGTTTGTTGATGTTAATGGATGAGTTAAAAATCATAAAAGCTTTTTATATGAATACATTTAACAAAATGACACATAGAGGCTTAAATATATAGCTACTGATTACTTATGAATATTTATTAACTTAATTTTTCCACGGCTACGCGTCAATCAAAAAATATTAAACCGGAACTAGCCGACCCTTCACACACAATAATAAAAAATGCAATGTGCATATAAGGGTAAAATTTTATACCATTTAATAACACCCAGCATGCAGGATATTTAAATATCCACGGATTATAATTTAAAGAGAAGAATCATATGTCCACTGTTTGGAGTGTCACCTTCCTTTTAATTTAATTACACTAAATCCTTTATACAACTGTAAATTTAAACGTCAAGATGTATTTAGTCATCTTATAAGCTTATAGTAATTCCAGATATATTTAAGAAGTGCTTGGTGGTTATTTTCTATATTGAAATGATGCAACCAGTTATATTAGCATACATAATCAGCTTATACAGTTTTAATTTTTTTTTAAGAAATAAGTCAGCTATAATCTTGTAAAGGATACTTTATAGCGTGTATGTTTTGATTCTGGTAAATAAATGTGTTTTAAATTGATATCAATTATGTTTTATTATATTTGGATGAAATATTAACTGCATCAGAGATAAATTTATTATGTGTTAAATATTACCTCAAGATATCTATATTAGACTTGTTTTTGTTTACATGCCTTTTAACTTAAAGTTTTGATATGTTAATAACAACCATTTTGGCATACTATACAGATATTCTTTAATGGGTGTTAATTAACTATGTATTTGTTGTTTGTTGATAATTTGCATATATTTAAAAAATAATTGTTTGAGATTATGTTAGAATTAACCCATACTTATATATGCTTTGGTTTTATTTATTAACGGAACGGTTTTGGCAGTTGGTATCTAAGTAATGTAAACATATATAGTAAAGCGGGTCTGTAAATAAATAAAAACAAAAACAAAGCAAATAAAAATATTATTTTCTACATAACCTCAAATAATCACTGTTTATTTTGATAATAAGTTTTTTTCTACAATTGAGAAGTGGAAGTATCAATGAGACTTATTGGCACAAACTAAGACCTGGCGTCATTCGTAAAAAAAATTTGGCAAGAAGCTGCGGGTCTATAGCATCTTTGCGTAGAAACCAGCAACATAAAACCAAACGAACCAGATAATCATTTAAATTTATGGCCTGTACTTGTTGTACTTAGTATAAATAAAGCAGCTGCTCGTGAAGAGTTTTCTAAACAAGAGTAGCACTAATTCCTATCTTGGCTGATATTCTTTGCATACTCATTTCTGGATTATGCTCTATCCGTGCTCCAATTTTTTATTCTGCTCTAGGAGTAGATACCGACCTTTATCTGCCGGAAAAATAACACAGTTTTCAAAGTAAACCGGTAAAGAAATGGCTATTTGGATAAGCTTCTACATAAATACGTTGCGTTTTGGTGGCAATCTCATTAGCACGACCATGAATTAACAGCATGTCTACTAGTTCTGCATTAGAGAAATCAGCTATAGCAATAAAAACTTGTGCACTAACAACAACTATTAAATACTGAATGTTTATTTCAAAAAACATTAGCAAACTATAATAAAAAAACACACTTTTGCAACATAAAAAATGAAGAAAAAAAAAATTTAAAAAAATCATGTTATATACATATCTCCAAAACCGTTGCTATGACAACTCATGTTTATTAAGAATTTTTTGTTTGTTGTGCTTTGCATTATTCCTTTAAATATTTTACATTCTTTTTTGCAAATGAAAAAATAGAAGAAAAAAGAATTATAAAAATAAATAATGTTTCATATCTCTAAAATCGTTGCTATGACAACCTATGTATATTAAAACTTTTTTGTTTGTTGTGGTTTGTACTACTACTCCCTTAAATATAAGCAAAACAAAAAAAAATGACAAAAGTATTAAAAAAACATTAACAAAATCTAATAAATGCAGGTTTGTTAGTATAATTACAAAAAAAAAAAAAAGAAATTAACAATAATTTTAAAAAACAAACAAAGTATTTATTTTAGATTAAGCAATGAATTGAATTAACAATAAATCGTTTTTTTATGTTTATAAATTTCTAAAGGTCTTTTACTTTTTATATTTTTTAGACAACCTACAGCAATTATTAAATGTTGTAAACGTTTTACATCAGCTATAATATTTAGAAAGTAAAAGCTAAAAAAAAATACTATGTAGAACAAATAGAACTTCAAAAATATTAATTAGACAAAAAAATGTTTTAAAGTAAATACAACAAAAACATAAACATTGGTTTTAGATTTTGTATTTTGGCATTGAAAACAAAATATTTTTTTCTGTTTGTATTTTTATTGTAATTCAAAAGAAAACTCCCGCCTGCTCTTGTTGTAAACACACTACTACTTTAAACAAAAAGTTAAACCTAACTAAGTTTTAATCAATCAGCTTGTTAGTTCTAAAGTTCACACTATGCTACAGTAAACAGAATAAAAAATGCTGTTTAGTGTTTTTATTAACTTGTTTAAGGCTTTTGACTATGTCAATGTTATTGTACTAATAGCAAAGTTAAAACGATATAAAACTAGACATATAGCTGGCAATTGGTTTAATATTTAAAGAACTGTCACTGAACAGTAAAAGTCTAGGTAAATGAATTTTTTTTAAGAAATGCAAAAACTTCTTTGTGGTGTACTACAAAAATCTGTTTAATTAGCATCAAAATTGATGAAAGTTTTTAACAGTAATTTGCATAATATTTTTTGTAATATGCTGGTAAGACTAATCAAATCTGTTCAAAAGTCTGGCAAAATTTATTTTACTTTTTGGTGCTCTTAGACAATTTTAAATATTGTTTAAATTTTTTTTTTTTAAGTTTATTTTTCAATCTGCACTTGGCGACTTGTAACTTGATTACTCATGTGGTTTTTCCGCAGACCAAAAAAGGACTGAGCTCCTTTTTCTTACATATCTGCTTATACATTAACTTTTCAGATTTGTCAACTACTTTGGCTATATGACTTGTATACAAATCTGGATATGTTTTCTGTGTACAGAGTATTTTCCTAACGACAACATTTCAATGTATTATGCACTAAAATTGCAATGGTTTAATATGACAGGCAAAATAGCAATTAATACTTTAAACCTTAAAATAATTAATTATTGCATACAATTTTTTTTTGCATATCATAACAGAGGTTGGACATTGCATTGGTAAATTAAAAAACTCGTGCATACGTTGTGCATTAAAAACAATCGAACATGTATTATATACATTCCTTGCTTTGTCCCACGCAAAGAGTGTCTATGATAAGAAATTTTTAGATTAACATACCATCAAAAAGAAAATACCTTAAAACACTGTCATACTATAGATGAAGCAAATAAGTTTATAATAAGCAACAAAACTATGTTAACACTAAAAAAATTAATAATAATAGTAATAATAATAATAAACTTTCTTTCTACTTATAAATGACAAATAGAAAAAGTAGTTCAGACTTGGTCTGTTCTACCACTTAACCATACAAAATTTCCAAAAAAAATTTTGTCCTGCATTACACTGCTCATATTCCAACTGCATCTAGTTCTATCCAAACCATGATAAATGTAACAATAACTCTTTAAATATTGTAGACTTTTCATTTTACTGTATAATTTATAATGCAAAAAAAATTGTCAATTTGACACTTCCAGATAAAGGAATTATTAAAATCTAATTGCAGTAAACTTAATTGTACCCTTTAGACTTATTAAAATAGTCTATTATACAAAGTTAGTAAAAATTACCAAAACACCTAACTAAAACTTCAAACGTAAAAAAAAATAAAAAAACAGAACAAATTTTTTTTATTATTCAGGTATGTGGGTGAACAAATTAAAATATTCCATTTAGAATTAAATCCATATCATCCGATAAGGCTGTGCAAGCTTCTAAACGTCTAAAAGCAAAATACACGTCAGGTCCTAATGGCATTCCTTTTTTTTTAGACAAAGACTGAGCTACTGTTTTAGCCAATTCACTACATTATATGTTTAACTTAATATTAAAAACTTTAACGTTTCCGAAACTATTAAAAATTGCCCGTATTAGCCCAATTTAATAAAGAAAAAAACAAAAAAAACATATCAAACTATTGTCCAATTGTTTTAATTAACAATTATGCCAAAGTTTTTGAACGGATAATAGCAAAACGGCTTTATTTTGTAGTAATAGGTCTAATATCAGATAACCAGCATGGTTTTGTTAAGAAGAGGTCTATTGCGTCATATTTGCTATGTTTTAGAGAACTTGTTTCCACATTGCTCAAAATGCGACAGCAAGTGGGATGATATATAAACTGATTTCAGTAAGGCTTTTTGTTCGATATTCAGTAAATGAGAACACAAGGAGATTATAAAAATAAATGTTTATTACTGACTTTTACATGTGCAACTGACTACAGCCAACTACAGCGTTACTGAAACATATATGGAGTCATAGAGTTCTATATTAATTCTAACACTCTTCCTCGATTTGAAGTTTTTTTTTTTTATGAACAAACTTCGCAATCGCTAAACAATTCAAATATGAAATATAATGTAAATAAAATAACAAGTTTTGTTTTCATACTCATTACTCATAGAATGTTTAACATTTTTCTCAGCATTAAAAATCGTTCGTTGGTCAGGCCTTTAGTGAGAACATCTGCAATATTAATTTTTGTATCGACATGTATCAATATGATCTTTTTATTTATTACTAGGTCTTTAATGTAATGGTACTTAATGTCGATGTGCTTTGTTCGTTTTGAATTTTCATAAGACTGTGAAATATCTATTGCCCCCTGGTTATCAACTAAAAGTTTTCCGGTTAATTCAACATCCAAATCTTTACACAATCCCTGCAAGTTGATTAGGTCACATGCGCTAAGAGCCGCAGCTATATATTCCGCTTCAGCGGTGGACAATGATACACAGTTTTGTTTTCTCGAAAACCATGCAATTACACAATTCGAATACAAAGTGACTGACCCGCTTACACTCTTCCTGTTTTGTTTGTCGCCTGCCCAATCGGCATCTGAGAATGTTTGTAAACTTTTTATTGCACTTTTCTTATAAACTAGACCTAAATCTTTCGTTTCCTTAAGATATCGTAAAATTCTTTTTTCTTCCATCCAACAACTTTTATTTGGTTTTTCTACCCATTGAGCTAAATAACTAGCAGCATAGGCAATTTCAGGTCTTGATACAACACTCACATACATAATACTTCCAATTAATTCTCGGTAAGGTACATTTATCATTTCTTCTCTTTCTTCAACTTGAAAACCTTTGTTTATTGGAGACTTGGCTCCTTTTGCTTCAGTTAAGTAAAAATTTTCCAACATTTTTTGTATTTGTTTGCTTTGAGTAATTTTTAAGCCATTCTGATCTCTCTCAATCTCCATTCCCAAGAAGCGTTTTACTTCGCCCAAATATTTGGCGCTGAATTCTTTCTTTAACAATGTTATTAACTTATTGGCTTCTTCTTCGTTTCCAACTATTAAAATATCATCAACAAACACAGTTAACCATACATTCTTTCCTGTGTATAAACAATAATCGTATGAAGATCTCATTATATTGATAAAACCCATATACTCGTTAAATCTATTGTTCCAATACTTTGGACTACCCTTTAGCCCGTAAAGTCCTCTATTTAACCTTAATACTTTATTATTATTTTCTTTCTTTAATCCATCTGGAATTTTTACATATAACTCTTTATCTAGTTTACTATTTAGGAATGCAGTTGGTACATCAAGTTGGTGTATTTTATAATCACATTGAACTGCATGTGCCATCAACAATCGGATCGTACTCAATCTTGCTACTGGAGCATAGTTATTTTCAAAGTTTTCTTTCTCTTGAAATCCTTTAGCAACCAAACGTGCTTTTTTAGTACCGTCTTCTTTAATTTTGAATACCCATTTAACATCAATCGGGTGTTTTCCATCCGGTAGCTCAGTTACAGTCCAAGAGTTGATAGCATCATGTGCGCTTAGTTCAGCATTAATTGCTTTGCACCATTCTTTATTTTTATTAGCCTTTTCAAAATTATCTGGCACTTGTTCATTATTTGAGACAAGACAAAATGCGGTATGCAATTCGTAGTCATTTAAATAGTTTGGTAACTTGTTACTTCTCTTTGGTCTATTTTCATTTTCGGCTTTGTCGTCATCCAAACTCTGATTTGATTCTTGTTCACTATCTTGATTTCAATCTTCTACATCAGATTCATTATTTACATCATTATTTTCTTTTTCATTACTTTCAAATGTAATTAGTTGATTTTCATTTCCAGTCTTATTTTTATTAAATACAAAATTAAAAAAAAAAAAGTATAAAGAACTCAAAAACAAGAAAAAGCAGAGTCAACGGTAAGAACCATCAAGTTTGACTTAACATTTATGGTCCTTTAAACCAGGATAGAACAATCCACATCTGCAAACCAGCATCAACATGTCAGCATTTGCAAATTTAATAAGAAAACGCGGCGCATGCAAGCGCGCTATGACGATTACGTGAAAGATTCTGAAAAACATCACCAGTGACACAGACGTCATAAAAATAAAAAGTAGATTGGCAAAATTGCAAGACACTTGTATTAAATTCTAAAATATTTATTCAATACAAAATAGAAAATATCGAGTTAAAGGATATCACAAAGATGGAAAGTGCAAGAATATTGAAAAAAAATTGTTGAAATTATCTATTTTAAGATACATAGCAAATAAGTACAATCATAGAAAAAAAACGCCATCTTCCACACTCCTTAAAGCATCAATACCATCAGAGTCTTTAGTATTAATTAAATTACCAACGATTTATCTCCCAAAATTCAATAAAAATTTAGAAGTATAGGTTAGATTCAGCAATAATTTCAAATCTATGGTAGACGTAAATGGAGCATTAAGTGAGGTGCAAAAACTCATGTATTTACTACTGTCAAGTTTAAGCGGACAAGCAGTAGAAACAATCAGCTCGTTAGGTACAACAGCATACTATCAAGTAGCAATAGACATACTTCAAATCCAATTTGAAAATAAAAATCTAATAATTAAAAGTCAATTGACAAAACTATTCAGTTTATGTGAAGTCAAACAAGACTTTGCAACATAAATTCGTCATCACGTAAATAAATTTACAAAACATATTTGATCGTTCGATCAGCAAACCATCAAAAAACCTTCAACAGATACATTACTGATGTATTTAGCTACGTCTAAATTAAACGTTACTACTAAAGATAAGTGAAAAAAAAAATGAATGACAATACAAAATGCAACGTTAAAAAATTTAACCAAATTCTTACACGAGAGATGTCATCTAGAATTTTGTAATTTACAAAAAATGTAACATAAACTAAAAGCATCACAAAGTTACACTAGGATCGCAGCTAAATGTACTAAATGTGCAAAATGCAAATTGATTCATAAAATATTCAACTGTAATAAATATTTACAATTAACACCAAAACAATGATTAATAGAAGTAAAAGCTATAAAATTGTGTATCAATTGTTTCTCATTTGACCATTTTGCAACATACTGCAGTTTCGGAAATTGCAGGCGTTGCAACAAAAAACACAACACTACGTTGCACATACCAATTCTGTCCAACGTTTCCGCAAAAACGGAGAACACACAGGTATCAAGTTTATCATACACTATAAACAGCAATCCAAGCTCTCATTTAACATTATTGGCAACAGCTATAGTAAAAACATACGATAGCCAAGGACGGTCACATAACTGTCGTGCATTATTAAACAATAGATCACAGTCTAATTGTATCACACAATACCTTGCAAAAAAGTTAAACCTTCAACAAACTAATATGAAGATTCTACTTAGTGTCATAAGGAAATCATTGACGTCAAATCAAGAATCAGATTTTAGCAGAAATTTAAAGAGCTTAGTCATACCATCTATCACGCAGCATCAACCTACAATGTACACACAGATACGTTAAAAATACTACAAAATATAAGACTGGCAGACCCAACATTTAATATTTCTAGAGAGATATGCTTTTAGGTGCTAAAATATTTTAAAAATTGAAATCAATTGTACAACTGCGATTCATACACAATGGTTTTATTTTACAAAAAACAAAACGGAATATATATTAATATTCTTGGAGAAATAGATATGTTCTTAAGACCATACCGACCGCTACCTTGATTTGTAGTATTTTAACGAAAGCTGCAATTTCCCCTTTATTGCTGCTTCTACAAATAATTTGATAATTGATTAATTATTTTACTAGTACATTTAAAAAGGATTAAACTATGACATGTCAAAGTCTTTTTGTGAAATTATATTTGCAAATAGCAACAAAATGCATTCAAAAATACAGAAAAACGCATTTATTTCTATATTTGATAGGTTTTTTCGGCTATTTTCTAACGATTATTTGACTAAAAGACTTTGACATATTATAGTTTAATCTTTTCTAAATGTACTAGTAAAAAAATAAATCAATTATCAATTTATTTGTAGAAGCAGCGATGAAGGGGAAGTTGCCGTTTTTGTTAAAATATTACAAATCAAGGTAGCGGTCGGTATGCTTTTAATTGCTGAAATAATTTTGAAATTAATATCAATTAAACATCTGAGATCCATACACAATGATCCTATTCGACAAAAAAACAAGACTGGTTTGGATTAAAACCGGTTCAATTTTAATACAGCCTACACAATCTTGTCAGATATCCTAAATAGCACTGGATCACAAGCTCTAATGATTTTAGAAAATAGAGCAAATGAGTTTAAAGAAGTCAATGACATTAGCGGAAACAACATGTAATCATCACTTCATGCATACTTTCAAACAAACTCCGGAAGGTCGATATATTGTTAGCTTACCTTTTAAACCTAATAGAAAATGTTAGGGTCTTTACTACAAAAATGCAACAAAACGATTTTATCTATTAGACCAAAAAAATCAATATCTGTATAAAGAATACTCAAAGTTTATGAAGGAATATGAACAAATAAGACACATAAATGAGGTGCCAAACGACATCAAAAAAAGTTATTACTTGTTATTGTGTATTAAAAGAAGACAGTAGTACAACTAAGTTAAAAGTAGTTTTTGACGCGTCAGCAAAATCGTCATCCCAACTCTTAATAAATGACACACTGCAAGTAGGACCTTCAATACAAGACGACCTGTGTTCAATTTTAACCAGATTTAGACGATGCAAACACGTTATAACAGGAGACATAGCAAAAATGTATCGTCAGTTTTTTGTAACAAAACCTGGCCGCAACTATCAAAAAATATTATAGAAGTACAACAGTTCATACCCATTAAAGGTGTAGAAACTAACTACCATAACATATAAAACTGCATCAGCGTCGTTTTTAGCAACAAGATGCTTACAACAATTAGCCAGTAACAATAAAAGAGTATACTTACTTGCAGCAGCTGCAATAAACAAAGATTTTTATATAGACGATTACACAACTGGTTGTGACTTTATTCAGGAATTTAATCAGCTCTACCAAGAACTATGCGGTATGCGGTTGTCTTGTCTTGAGGAATTGGCGGACAAACTGTTCACAGTTGCTGCAAACAATCAGTAGCAGCCAAACATATAAGCAACCCTTTGATAAAACGTTTAGTTCAAAGTCATTGGGAATGCACTGGGATGCAACAATTAAGCAATGTTGAAAGCAGTACAGTAAGCTCAAAATGTAAAATTTAAGAATTAGTGATATTGCACAGCAAATTGGCAAAAGTGTCAGTACAATAATTCAATCTTAGCGTAGATAAATTGAGAAATAGAAACATCAGCGGATATTATTTTACCAACAAGAACAACTAAAGATGTCTGGAAAGGGATAACTAGCTAATGTATCTCTGTTCAATTTTTTTGTTTTTAATTTCTCACAATAATAAGTGGCGTCTGGAATAAAGCAATGAAAAACTATAAAGGGTCGATTAATAAAAGCAAATTATTGTAAGCAACAAATTAAGATTTTCTCTGTATGGCCACGTTAATCGTAAGTTAGGTTGAAGTTGAATGTTGCCGAGAAGAACAATAAAATTTACATTTGGCAGTAAAACAAAATACAGTTCTTAAACGCGAATTGATGATAAAGGTAATAAATATTAGTAATTGTTTATAGATGTTAGTCTTTTCTAGTGTTTATTCTAGAACCAACATTAATGCCCTACCTAAGAAGGTTAAAAACCTCCATTTTCTAACAGGATAATGCAAAACCACATATGTATATGTAGCTCAGGTTTTTATAAAAATTTTAAAACTAACTAATGTTTATTAACTTCTATGGTTATATGGTATTGAATATATGTGAGATAAAACCGGTAGAAAACTGTGCCATTTTTAGACACATCCCACTTACTTAACCTAATATTTGGATGCATATTCAAAAAGATTGCGATATTAGCTTTAGGTTGAGATTGCATAACTTATTATTTGAACTTCTCATTAAAATTGAGTTACTATTATACAATACTAATTTAATATAAATAATAATCTATGTAATTTTAATGTACAGAGCAAAAATAACATTTAACATTTGTGCATTGTGTGTCAACTAACATACAGGGTGTTTCAAAACATGTGTTGGAAAATATAGAGTGGAATTTCTTGGCTAATTATAAGAAAAAAAGTTCCTATTAACATGGTTCAGCAAACGCACCATTTTCGAGATGCAAGGTAATTTTTTTTAATTTTTTTGACAATATCTCAGAAACGGAAAGAAATAGTAGCAACATGATCACAAAATTTTTATTTTACAAAACTAAGCAACAACATAAAAAACAAGAAAAATCACAAAAACTGTTGAAAATGACTTGTTTCTACGGTAACGCAAATTTCCAACTTACGTCTTAGTGACTGACGTACCCGTTCAAAAATGCCTGGAGTGTTTTGTATCGTATTGCAGGTTGCAATAATGCAATTTCTTAGTTCTTTATTAGTATTAGCTAATGTAGTGTAAACTAAACGGTTTCTATACTGTTCATTTAAGAATTGACGCGCAACTAAACTAAAATGTGCAAGAACACCATTGTGCATGAACCACATTTTCTTTCTTAATTGAACCGGAACGTCCTCTAAAAATCTTAGCAGCTCTTCTTTAAGAAAATTACAATATGATTGACCATTTAGCCTAAACGGCAAAAAATATGGACCTATTAAATGGTCTCCTACAACACCTGCCCAAACATTAACAAAAATGTTTGCTAATGATGGCCTTCCATTATGGCATGTGAATTTTTGTTGGCCCATACATGATTATTATAGAAGTTCATAATTGCATCGCGAGAAAAATTTGCTTTGTTCGTAAATAAAACTTGTTCTAAGAATCGAAGATTTTGCGCGATTCTTTCTTGAAACTATTGGCACATAGCTAATCTTTGCGGAAAATCTGCTGGTAAAAGGGCTTGTACTCGCTATATGTGATAAGGGTATAACATCTGGCTTTTTAATATCTTCTACGCTGTAACGTGACTAATGTTTAGGTTTAAAGTTATTCTTCTAGTGCTAGTTGATGGATTGTCTTCGATTTTTTTAAATACATCTTCTTCAATTTGCGGAGGTAGCAGGCGAGGTCTTCCATTTCTTGCAGCTCTTTTATGTACACTTCCAGTTTGATGTAGACGTTTATAAATACGAATGAATGTTCATTTGGTACCTGTCGGTTTGGAAACCTTTTTTGATAAATTTGACAAGCTTTTGCTGCATTTCTATCGGTAACGCCATAAACAAAATGCATATTGCACATCTCGCTATCACTGTAATTATTTATTTTGCTATCACGCAAGCAAAATACTAAGAATGGGCCAATTAATTGAGTAGTAAAGATAATAAGTTTCTGCGATATTGACTTTTTTTTTTAAAAGGTTATTTATCAACTAAATGACAATTGTCAATAACTCAAATGCATGAAACAAATGCATGAACGCTGACGACTAGATCAAAAACAAATGTTTTTATCAACAACAAAACATGTTGCTACTTTTTTTCGTTAGAGCTTTTGACTAGGAATACTTTTTATGTGTAAAAAATATTGATAGTTCACAATGTGTTTTCAGAATGCCAATTTCTCAAGTGTCATAGAAATTAGAGCCATAAAAACCTTACGCAACTCTAAAATCTCCGTCAAATATTAATAAAATTGTCAAAAAATAAAAAAAAATAAAAAAAATTACACCTTGTATCTTGAAAACGGTGCGTTTGCGGAACCATGTTATTGAAAACTTTTTTTCTTATAATTAGCCAACCAATCCCACTTTTTATTTTGCGACACATGTCTTGAAACACCCTGTATATCGTGCAATAGTAAATGTGTCAGTGTTATAGCACATAAAGCTTATAGCGCACTTATAATTCTTGTACTGCACTATAACTTAAAATTGAATAAAGTATAAAGTAATTTACTGTGACTAAAATACTAAAAACGTTCAGTTATTGTCAATGATATGAACGTTTAAGAGTATGTTCATACTTATGCATTGTATATTGTTGTATTTAAGAATAATTAAGAATAATTTAGAATAATTTAGATTTATGAATTATTGTCTGTTTGGCAATTAAATAATGGTATACTATTCTGTAGTTTCTAACTTTTTTAGCAAAAAAATAACTTTTAAATTTCTTTCCGTAGCTTAAATAGGTTTATTTTTTGTTTTGGCTCCCAAATTACGCAAATCTAGCTAGCTATATAAAAATGTCTTTTGTCTACAAACTAAAAAACAGCTCTTAAATGACAAATTTTAAATTATTAACAAAGTTCGTATTTCTATACATTGTTCTTTTCCAATTTCAATAAAATTTAAAACAAGCTAAACTTGTGTTAATATAGAGGCATTTTAACAGCCAATGCTACCAACACTGTAAATTTTCACATAAACATTGCTTAAATTGTTTTTGCTCTTATTTAAAAAAAATGTTATTTAAAATTTATTTAATTAATTTGTCAAAACATTTGATTACCTAATAATTTTAATAATTTACTGTAATTGCAAGTAAATACTTTTTAATTACAAAATATATTCAAAACATACGAAGTAAAATACACGAGAATGAAACAATAACCATAATTATTTCGAGGTTTGGTTGTCTTACAAAGCATCGCCTGCACTAATTATCAGTTTCCTTTCTGAACGGCGGTAATGATGAGCATTCCCTTAGCATAAAGGAAGCAACATTTATAAACAATTTGAAAACCCAAGCGCTGCAATTATACCTGCTGTAAATTCGCCGTTCGCTTCCGCAAAATAGCGCCTGTTAAATCCCGTACAATCTTAGTACAATTTATGAGTTTTCTCTTGGCAAATCATTAAAGTAGAACTGCAGGCTCCAATTATAATACATATTGTTAAAATTAGAACAAAGAAACTACGTTATTATTACTAGAACACTTGAATTTTAACAAGGGGAGTTGGTACAGAAAAAATAAACATAATAAACTTATTGATTTCACATACTCAACTCATATACAACACGTGTATTTACATCATTAATTTAATTATAAAATCAGACTTTGTTCGATAAATTAAAGCTAATTAGTCGATGTTTACTCTTCCATTTAAATATATTCATACTAATTAAATATATACTTCATTAATTTGTTCATATATATGCGTTAATTAAGTATATTTATTGTATAAATAAGATCGAGTTTTTGATATTTATTATTAATCTGTCAATCTGTTTTAATGATTGAAGTGCAATTAATAATTAATTTATGTCCTACCGTTTATCTACCATCTTTTACAGTTAAATGGTAATTAGATAGTAGATAGAAAATATTTACCTTGATATAATTATACAAATAAAGTGTCATCCTTATGTGGGCTGTAAGAATTTTCACGATTATTGCGAATGATAAGTATGCCGGTTGCAGAGTTCTCCCTAGCCAATTAGTATAACATAATGGTCCTGTGTGGTGCCCCGAAAATAAAATAATAGAACTCTAATGAGTCGGAGACCTTTTCTACGGGAACTATGGAGCAATAAATTATTATAGGTTTTCTGTTGGAATTCGAACACCGACGGCGATCTCCACCCAATTAGTTTAGTTTAATTTCAATAACTCGCTAATTCTAGGTGGATATCTTTTTGCTACCGGTTTTTATTTCTTCTAATTGTTTGCCATGAACAGCTGCCGTGGCCGGTGCTGCCAAATATAATTGATCATATATTTTTAAGTAAATAACTTGTATTTTTAAAATTAATGAGTATATAATAAATACGCATCTGGTTTTATTTTAAGTCAAATTTATTTATTCATAAAAAATGTTACTCGTAATTGTTGCACTTATTAAATATTATGCAAGGACACCATTAAAAAGACGTACAAACGTACAATTATTTTAAAAGTGCATGCATAATTTGGATATCTTGCATACAAATTAGCAATTTATATTTTAAAGTTTATAATAAATTAATATAAATTTGAGTTTTTAATTAATTATCATTAAATTTATTACATAGATTTAAAATTTGCTTAATATGTATTATTAAAGCGAGCTTCTTTAAATATCTTAACCAAGAGCAATGAAATGACCTACAATGCTTAATTTTTATAATTCACTAAAACCACATGATCATATGATCCTATATAATCCATACAAAAAGTTATATAAATATTAATTTTATATTTTTTAACAATTTCAAAATTTGGTTGTTTTAAGTGCAAGCCGTTATTAATTAGCCGTGAACATAAAACGTTATCAATAAACATTTGCTCATAACGCACGTCTAGATCATTTTTTTTAATTAACCTAAAAAATAACTTCCGGTCAATAAATATTTTTTAGTTTTTTTTTTAAAGAAAGCTTTTTCAATGTCGACTTATATTATTTAATATAGAATAGAATAGAATAGAATAGAATATATCTTTATTACTTATGCTAGCCATTGGCCAGTAACAAGTCATAGAAACTACGTTAAGCCAGCTATTTTTCAACTGTGTAGATACATTGATCCAGAAGGTAGGCTTTCAGACATTTTTGACAGGTTGAAAATCTTAATATTTTTTATTTGTATAGGCAGTCTATTATACATATAGCTTCCTGCACAGTTAAGAGAATTTTTATATTTACTTATTCTATAATGAAGAATATTGATATTATTTTTTAAACGTGTTTGGTGATGAAGAATATCATTATTGACAACAAAATTTTGTTTATTGTTGTATACATAAGACAATAATTTATATAGATAGATGGCAAAAACTGTTAGTATTTTATGTCTTTTGAAAGTACTTCTACAAAACTTTATGTAGATTAGACTATAAATAATTCTAATTATACAATTTTGTAGGACTAAGACCTTATTAATATCTGTTGCTTATCCCTACAATATAATGCTGTAGGTTAAGATCAGTCATACAAGAGCGTAGTAGGAAGTTTTTAGCGCTTTTTGATCTTAATCATTTTTTAGGTTAGTAAATCCAAAGACAGATCTGCCTAGCTTACTATAGATTTTATCTACTTGTGCTGACCAGCTCAATATTTTATTTATAATTGTGCCCAGGAGTTTGGTAGACTTGGCAACTGTTAAGATATGGCTATTCAATTTTCAGACACAATGATGGACGTGTCATCAGCGTACATAACAACATCTTGTACCCATATACTCTGTGGTAAGTTATTTATAAAAATTAAGAACAGAAGTTGTCCTAAGACAGAGCCCTGCTCAACACCTACATTTAAATTTTTGTGATCAGAATTACTTTTTTGATGGTAACAAATATTCCTAATATGCCTCGGGTATCTACTTTTTCTAGATTGTTAATTCGGATGTCAGCACTCACACAGTCAAAGGCGCTTGTTAGATCAAAAAATAAAAAATAGCCCAATAACCTTCTCCTGTCGATCTAGCTTATTGTAGATGGTTTGGATAAAACTTATTGACGCAGTTTCTGTAGATCGTCCGTCCGTATATAACTAATCGATATTCAAAACTGTGAAATAAACGTAGTACTTATGTTTACTGCATAATAATTAATTAATTTTTAACAAAAAGTTAAGTTAGGTTAAGTTAAGTTAAGGTTAGGTTGTAAAAAAACACAAATCCAATCAAAGGCAGTCATAAAGTATAGTATGACCATAGATATAGTGTCTTTACGACATAAACTTAAATCATCTTAACGGATTATTTTATTAGCAATTCAAGAGTAAATTTATTGTATGTTTATATAATATTTGCACCATTGAACATCAAAGTGTTATAAGCCATTTATGGTATATAATACAAACATAATTATCTCACCAAAACGATTAGTAATGAAGTAACCCCTTAAAATAACTCAAGCAAATGACGTAAAGACACTATATCTACAGGCATACTATATCTCAAAGTATGGATAGATTACAACAAGACGATGGTAGAGCAAAATACAATGAAACTGGCAAACTATTGTAAAATACTAATAGCACACTAGAGAACCTTATCAATAGGGATAGCCAGCAGGTAATAGAGACTATCACGCATATAGAATACATATTAGAGCAAAGATTAAGATTATACAAAGAAAGCAAACTTAAAAAAGGCAACATTTAAGAAAGAGATGTTTAATAAATGGTAAGGAAGCTGAAATGACAAAACAGACAAAGTAGCTTAAACTAACAAAATATTAACAGTTGAATCATGAGAAAACAAAGAAATGTGGATTCTACGTTAAGGAATATTTGAGTTGCCGCAGACGTGTCAGCTTCTATGCAAAAATAGGCTTCAAACTGACATTTGACAATAATGTCAAAACGATACTCAAGAAAAAAGAAGAATGGTAAATCATAAAAACATCAATGAATTAAAAAAATTATTAATAGGAACATAGCCACACAACTTAAATGAGACTTTTTTTTCTACTACAGGGAACTTCATTTATATGTAATACTTACTGTTTTCATATTGGATAATTTGTTTATTTTAGAAAGTTAAACTTAATATTATTATTATTTTTATTATTATTATTAATTAAAAATTAAAAAAAAAATAACCTGATAATTTTGGCAAGCTTGCTTATCAGGACGATTCACCCTGAAGATAATAATATTTCTAAAGTGGGAGTACATATTGTCAAGTCGATTAAAAGTTAAATGGATGATAAGTAAGCTAAAATAGTTCAATGTTATATATTCAATAATATTTGCCCTGAATATTGTTAACAAACTAAGCCACTTCTGAAGTCTTATTAAACACGTTGTAAGTTTTATCATCCGTTGTTAAGTAACTGCAAATAATTTATGTGTAGTTTACTATGACCACATACAAACAGTTTTAAATTTTTTAATAAAAACCAGACTTATTAAAACAAGATTCAAAAATTGATAAACACTAAAATAAAGATAATATTGATAAAATATGCAACAATGCGCGCCAATGTTTTAAAGAATCTAAGTTATTAGTCTGTTTTAGATTGACAATAATGTAAATAAAAAAATTTTGAAAACAATTTAGAAAAGATAAAGTAGTTTTAGTTGCTTTTTCCTATACTTTGAAACAATATTAAAACAAAACTATTTAGGTGTTTTACATGTACTATTTGCAAAAATTGCAAAGTTTTTGAGTATGATGAAAAATCTTTATTTTTTAGATACTGTTAAAGTTATATCAATATATCAACAACATGCTTTTTGTAATGAACAAGATGTAAAATTAAAACCGTTAAATTGTATATTAGCAACACGCGCAAGGCAAATACATTTCTGTTCTATTTACGGACCGTCTCCATTCCGGAGGTTGGCTATCATCATTACTATTTTGATTTTGAAAACTGCCGCCCTAAACAGATCAGCTGACGTGACCTTAAACCATTTTCTCACATAACTAAGTCAATAGCTAGCTTTACTCAATCATTGAAATTTTACAAAACCAAATTTAAAAACATGTAGGTATAGATGCCTTAAGTTTTGACTTTGATAAGGTTAAAAATGCCAAAAAAAATATTGGTTTAAAATCTTTGTTTGCGGTTTTTCTTAAGAATGGTACATACTGTAAGGTCATTAGTATATTAATATTTTATTTAATAATATAATCTCAAGATATAGATCTGAGGAATCAAAAGAACACATTAAAATGGTTAAATAAATAAATAAATACTAAATCTAATGTCTCATTTGCTAAAATTTATTTAACTAATATCACAGAACAATCACCGATGACAACAAAGTTGAAAATGATTTTGATGCTAGTACTTAACCTAATTTAATATCACAAATGACACCTAAGACTCTAAAAAACTAACTAAACCTAAATCAAATGACATCAAAACTGTAAAATAATTCAAAGCCAGACCTGTTATTTATTATTAGTTGACAAGTAACATTAACTAGTTCACGTGTTTATTTGTTTTGTTAAACATCCCATACACGTTAACTAACACACACTGAATACGTGTGGTACAATATTTATTTATTTACATTCATCAAAAAAACCAAAAAACTGTGTTGTTTTAAATAATTATTTTTATTCTGAACAAACAATTAAGCAAATTTTAAATAAAATAAAAAACTTTATTTAATCGGTAGAACGCAGTTTTCAAGTACAAGAAGATTTTCTGCACGTATCGATGTTTCTTATGTAAAATTTTATGACAAACATTATGCTTTTTTGTTAGTAAAATAATTGGAAAATACAAAACTTAGTAATATTAATCAAAAACAAAGTCCAAAATAAATTTGGGGTAAGAGTTAAAATTATTTAATCATTATTAACTACACTACTATCAAAACTTTTTAGTTTGTAATTAAATATACGCTATAAAATTATTTTGTACAAAAAACTTGACAGTGTAAAAACTAATATTTTTTTCAAAATCGATGGAAAAATTAGATAGTACAATAGTTAGTTTATCTTTCTTTTTAAGTATAGTTTAAAAATATATAATTTTCCAACAATTTAAAATTGTTTTCTTGTATAATAAAACAAATGTTTTGCTAAAAACTTTTTTCTTCAGTAATTTGAACCTTTTATTTTATTACTAAATGGCATTGTAGATGCAATAAAAAATTTAAAGAAAAATTTATTAAAATTGCAAATTACTTTCTGTTTTTTAGTTTGTATTAAATTAGATTGGAATAGGAAACAACTTTTGAAGAAAAGTTAGAGAACTAATAAGAGATTGGTCATATTTTTTTTTAAATTTTAATTGTAGTTGTACATTTTGAAATAATTAGAAGATCTGGTCTTTGTTTTTCTATTAATTAATAGTATTGTAAATACCAATTGCAGTAGTAGAAAAGACTATTAAAAGAACTGACTCTCAGTTATAGTAATCATAGTCTTTTCAAGATACCTAGGCACTCTAGTGAATGACAGATAGAATCTTCAACAAAAATTTAAGAATAAGATAGACCAAGCCAGACAAGCATTCAACAAATTACGCCTTCTATATGTGATAAAAACCAAAATTTAAAAATCTGCCTCATAATGGTTAAGTGATACGTCTGGCTAGTCCTATTGTGTAGTACCAAAACCTGGACAATAAAAGCAGCATCTATCAACAAGATAACATTTCAAAAAATGTAAACCTTCAGAAAAATGTTCCAAATCTTATGGGTTGACTACATTAGCAATGAAAAAGAGCTAAGATAGACGGAAGTAAACAAATCCTTTTTCAACTACATAGAACAGCTTAGAATCAACACTTGGGCTATCCATATTTTAAGAAGGCCAAGAAACCAAATACCACAGCTAGTCCTTGAAGTGGAGATAAAAGGCAAAAGAAGCATTTCGGCTACAAACAGCTCTTATAGCTTCAGAATATAAAAAACTAAACAGGTCATGTTAATGGATATGTCTAACAGTGTCACATATTTATTTAAAAACCTTTTATAATACATACAATAGTTTTTGTAAATTACAAATGACACAAAACAAATAAAAACTTTATACTATAATCTTAATCCAAAAACTATAGTTTTTTTTTATTTATTATGTAATTTCAAATATAATTAAAACGTCTTTTGAGCAAACTTGTTTAACCCAATTCCTAAACTTTTTAATGTTGCCAGCTAATTGTATATACTTTGTTTCATAAAGTTTGAAGCTTTTATAAAGTGTGAATACGGTATAAGCATTGTTTTAAAATGCATGTGCAAGCATATAGTTATAATATATAAAGCAAAATATAAAAATATATTTGTAGTTAGTTTACGCAGTTTGTAAATTTAGATAACTGATGTGCTCTGCAAGCCGTATATGTTAGATGATGCATCTCCTGCAAATATTGTTGATAATAATTTTTAAATGCAATGTTTTAATTTTGAATGTAAACCATAAAACATTTAGTTTGAATAAACAAGCCTACCTGAGTTACTTGTATAACGATAACTTGGATATATACCGCTATATATTTTTTTAATTGTAATAGCATTTATGATTTTATTTAGTCAAGTCATGTAATCTCTACATTTATTTAAACAAAATATTTTAGCAACCGCCAGGTCACAACTTAGCATAGAAAGTGACAAATTTAGTAAACTTGTAAAAACTTTGTCAATCTAAAAATTACGCATTTTTTGTATTTTATTTAACATTTTTAAATATGCAAGTAAGTATCTTTATTAGTTTAGTATTCTTTAAGATCTTTAGTCTTTACAGAGAATTGTTTGTAAAACCTTCATCTGCCGACTGATGAGCGGTTTTTGTCGGCTAGTTTGTAGCCCCCAATACCTACATAACGCCGCGGCGTCTACACAAAGACATTTCTTTGTCTAACCTTGGACAAGCAATCTACTAGTTTAAACTCAACAAGTCTAAACATAAAAATAAAAAATAACATTATAGCAAACTTTTAATTAACGCATATAATTTTGCGCCATGTATAAAATTATTTTTAAGAAGATACTATACAATTATGGTATGGGTTTATTAATTCTTCTGTTTTTAAACGGTTTGTGTATTACCACGATATGTATGATACTTGCTATCTAAAAATTTGATTTTTTAAGATGCACATTTTTTGTTTATTCGGTGAGATTAGATTAACAGGAGTCTTTATCCTTGGCATTAACCAAGGATAAAACTTTTTAAAACAACTTCAAATACCATTGGATTTTTAACATTAAAAGTTTCTTCTGTGTTTAAACGCATTTTTAAGTTTTGTTGTTAGTAAATATTACTCAGATGTTGTAGCATGAACGCGTACGTAAATAGAAAACAGTTGCAACAAACGGCTAACAGAGGTACCCCCAACTGCAGAAACTTGACTTTGTCGAAAGTTTTTCTATAGAGTATCTAATGCTCGCAATGTGGATTACGTCTAGAACTTTAATATCTTTAAAATCGTATATAAGATTAGATCTTTTCAAGACAAGCGTGGGTCCTGGTGAGGTCTTCTAAAACAAAAAAAATGCACAATACATGCTTGTTGTAAAGAAATAAAAACCTTTTGCCTCTGATTGTTTATCTACTTTGTGTATAGTAATCTGCAGTTGACGTGTAACAAACAAGCATTTGTTAACAGATGTAACCATTAATACTGCACACCACAATTGCTAGAAGAGTAATATATATTATCAACTGTAGTGCATAATGTCTTTAAAGTAATAAATTCCACATTTACTTTAAATTTACAATTTTTCCTAAAAAAATTCTAAATTTTTTTATTGTCAATTTATATCATAAAGTGTTCTAAACCAAAAAACAAGGCAGTTAAGCAGTATTGGTGTGTATTTGATTATGTTATTTAAATATTTGCTCAGTTTGGTTTACCATATTAGGTTTTATATTTCCAGCAACTTCTCAAAAATATTTTAAGTTTATAACAGCTGTTTTTGCATTTGTTTTGGTTCTAAGTAAATAAATTTAAAAAAAAATAAAATAAATAATAGATAGACAGCTATATAAATATATTAAAATGTAACATTTAACAAACACATAAATTGTAAAAAACTTTAAATATAAGCAGAACTCAGAAACCAAAACATAAAGTTTTTTTTGTCTTTTATTCTTGTTGCTTTTAGAGTCAACAACAGCAACTTTTGATGCCAAACTTAGCCCGTAATTGCCGTTGCTTATATTTTATTCTAAAACAAGTTTTGTGAAGCCGGTTTTAAGATGTGCAACAACTTGAGTGAGTGTGTGAAGAGTGTTTTTCTACATATTAGAGACCAAAGCTTTCTTTATTCGTTGTTGTTTTAGAGTTAAATATTTTTTAATTTTGGCTAGTTACGCAATCTTGCATAGTGGATAACTGAATATGTTGAGCAAAAATTACAATTTGTTGGTTGGTAACAATTGAGTGAGTTATTTAGTTTCATTTTATTAGTTTTAACAGCAACCTGCAATTAAACTGATAAAAATGGGGCACTAAAGCCAATTTATAAATATAAATAACAAAATAAAAATACAATAATTAAATTTTATTATTAATCTGACTATATTTTTACAAAAAAAACAACGTTTTTATAACATTGCAATTATGACTAAAGACATCAAATATTAAATAAAACATTAAAAAAATGTTTTTTTTTTAAATAAAAAATAAAAAAAATTATAACAGATACAGATCTAAATTCTTTTTTTGTTTGATTGTATTTAGTAGCGTTTGTTGTGTAATAATTTTTTACAGCTTTTATTAACTTGTTTGAATTCTTAACATTTAATGTTTTTTAAAATGTTTTATATTCTAAACAAAGCATTTTATAATGTTTTTTTAGTTTTATGTCTAGTATGCTAATTAAAATTTTGTTTAAAAAAAAAGCTTGGAGAAAAATTGCAAGATTTTTTTAACATTTCAATAAAATAAAACTTTTTACTTTGGTACTAAAAAACATTTATTTTTCTAATTGGTTTAGTATGAGCATATCTTTATGTTTTTAGATTCTTTGATGCTCATTTATTTTTAAGTACTTTAAGTGGTTTAAGAATTGTTTTTTTATTTTTCTGTACTTTTTTCAATGTTTGCACTTTTGTCATCATACAACAGCGTTGTCTCACTTTTTTAGCAATCTTTAACGATTTAGTTTTTTTTTTAACAAGTTACCGTTTTTTTTTAATTAAAAAAAAACCACAAAACACAATTTTATGTTTTTACTAGATTCTAATTTTTGTGACATTTTTATAAGTAAAAATTACATAATTTTATTGAAACCATTAATGATTTGTTTTATTTTACCAAAAAAAACTCAATTTCTATGAAAAAAGTTATTGATGACAAAAATTACCGCAATCAGAATCAGTCTCTGGTCTACAATTGTTTTTACTATACAATTTAAATCTTTTTTTTTTACAAAACAGAGAAAAATATAGTTATTTTTTTTTTGTTTTTTGTGCGTTTGATTTAGTACTTTTAACAAAATAATCTTGCAGACTTTTTAAAAGCTTTATTGGTATTTTATTTACAAACAGTAGCATTGTCAATTTTTTTATGGCTAGCTTTTTTTATTTATTATATCTACCTTAATGTTTTAAATTTATCATAATTATTTTTTTCTCATCTAACTTATCTCGTTGTTTAATTATTTTAAATATTTTTTAATCAGAAGTGTAGAAACAAATATTAAATTTAAAAAATGTGCTTTTTTATCATTTTTTAAGACATTTTTTTGTTTATATTCTAATTTATTGCTTTTATTCTATTGTATACTTGATTGTAAAAAATTAAAAAAATAAGTTTTTATTAATACTCTCAATCAAATCTAATCATGGTAAATTAAAAAAAACATGTTACACACCCATTATCATAATTAGACTTATGGAATGCTTAAACTAAAAGAAGGATCTTACATAGTAGCAACAATTAGAATTCAAAAGTATAACAAAAATACACCTAGGTCTTGGTAAAGTTAACACTATTTCTCTTTGTTAGAGGCTATTAAGACTACTACGTACACTTGAACAACATTATTTACACTAACAACTCAAAAGCAATTTATTCACAAAACAGAATAAACTTATTGAATGATTAAAATTTTTTTTTTTTTTAATTTAAATATTTTATTATTTAGATTTTTATTATATAATTAAATATATTAATTATTATTATTCATTATAGTTTCTACATACAGGGAGTTTATAAATGAATGGGATTATGTAATCACTTTATATATGCCGCCTTTTTAAAATTGTCCACTATACTATTTGTTTTGACAGATCAACTTTGACAGCTGTCAAGCAAACATATGAAAACATATGTAGTCTAGTGGACAATTTTAAAAAAGCGACATATTTAAAGTGATTACATAATCCCATTAATTTATAAACTCCCTGTATAAACAAGCTTTATTAAAAGAAATTTATTCTGTTGGCTGATAATTGTAAAAGTTTCATAATAAAAAGTTTAATTGATTTAAGAATTTAGAGGTTTTTCTTTTTTTTTTTGTTGCCTACAAGATTATTAATAGCATTCAAATTTTACTGATTTTTTTGTAGAACAATGTATAAGTTTTAAAATTATTTACTATAATTTCAATTTTAATCATTTAAGAAAATATTAAGACTTGAATAGAGATAATAAGTTATTACCGAAATTTTGTTATAAAATTAGTTTTAATTTATATAATGTTAAACAACGTTGAAATAATATTGTACGACGATATAAAATTAGTGGAGGGAGCTTGCTGTGAAAGATGGGCCATACATCAGAACTCCACTTAGGGAAGTGCACTAGAGCAGCACTTAAAGGGTTGGTCGCTTTAAGCCCTGGTTAGTCGAGGTAGTATGTAGTAGGTATATACAGAACATATATAGTAGTCCTTTCTACTTGAGAGGCTAAGCATGAGAACCGAAGTCCTGCTCCTTATGTAGATGCCCCACGGCGGAGTAGCTACGGGCCTCCTAATGTGCTTTCCATGTCGCTGCAGTACCTCAACACGTGTCCACCCCACACCCCCGTGTATTATCGATGTATTGCCGTGTAGTATCACGAGATCTCGTGTGGGATTTTACTTCAACCAACCGCGACGAATTACACGAGTTACCCTGAACGCGAACGAAATTTTCATGCAATATGTTAGAATATATTACCTTCACCATCATATCGGATACAATTAATCATTTCAGCATGCTTACAATTAACGTAATTTTTTGCCATTCAATATAAGTACAGTAATAAAATGCAAGATAATCGTTTCAAACTACTTAAAACAGTTTTGCTAAAATAAATTAGTATAACATAAGAATCACCAGACCGTGGAATCAGAAAAGAGAATCGTTGTATAAGTGATATTACACCCGTCAACATTGTGTTACATCCAGTGACATGTTATTTTTCGGGGACGTATTGTAATTCATGTGTTCCCTTGATGTAGTATATGTCCGGGCACAATGTATGAGATCTAGACTTGTTTAATCTCTTAGCTACATTTTTAATTTTCCGCCCCGATGATGCGGTGACAGCACTCACAATGTCCAACAACTTTACTTAATAATATGTCACTCCATACTACCATCCACTCTTCGAAAGCCAAATACATTCAGACAGATACATTTACCAGGCAAAAACAAATCATATTGAATATATCACTTAATTTATTATTATTTTTTACAATAATAAAATAATCGATCCTGAAAAAAAAAAACAACGACCGCAATCCTAAAAACCATATAATACAAGAACTTTCCCGATAAAATCACACCATCAATCATATTCGTTTACAAATGAATCATGTTGGGCTTTAAAATCATTACCCTCAAAGTAGTCCCTTGATCCATAAACCATAACTTTATAGCTAAAAATCTCTCTCGCCTTTTTTATTATAACAGCATAATGCGAGGGCGCGACAAATGGATGCTGCCACGCGGCCTCATAGTAAACTGGACGCCCTCTATTCATTACCGTCACGTGCCGAAAGCCCGACATTATTATTGTTTGTTATGGCACCGTTCGCGTTATTGCCAGACTAATCCCCTGCACTTGTTATGTATTACTTACTTACTTCAGACTGCTACATGAGCAATGCATGTACTCGACCGGAAAAGTTAAAACTTAATTACAATTAATGGGAGGCACACACACTCTCTGTACATAATGCCAATTTATTGCTGGCAATAAAATCTTTGATTGGCCATATATGTTACGGTTTTATTTATGTTAAATATATTTAACTTACAAAAATAACATGGAACGTTATGCCGGTTAAGTGAAGTTTATTATAATGTAGAACATTGGAATAAATTGCTTACTTCTGAAATAAGACGTTAAATGTTTAGAGATGTAATCTGTTTATTAGCATTGCTTATGAATAACTTCTCTTTACTCAAGCTGATCAATCAGCATAAACAATAATAAATAGAATAAAGTTATTTATTTATTATCTTTTATTCAATTATTTCAATTTTTCAATTAGGTAACTAGCATAACTTTAGGAATTGGAGTTAGTTCTAATAATTACAATTATTATGCATTACACACAATTATTAACGATATATAAAATATATGTAAATTTTCTGTTAATAATGTCGTTTATTATTATTATTATTATTAATAATCATTTATTTAAACATTTAAACTAAAAAAAAAAAAAAAGAAACCTATTTATAATGCACATCATAAAAAGTAAGATATTATCGTAAAAATGAATTGATTAAAAATCATACAAGTTTCCACGAGTATGTATATTGCAAACTTTTTGGTGTACTTTGCACAGAATACTATTTTGTATATTAATAAATAAATGTAAAATAGAGTTCACGGTATTACTTGAATTATCTCACGTCCGGTTTGCTTAATGGAACAGCTCTTATGCAAATAAGATCCTTTTGTTGGTTTTGTGTATAATTTACTCTTTAATTGAACTAAATTTAATTTACTTAAAACATTTTATAACAAGTTTAAACTAAATAAAATTCATTTTTTTTAATGCTAAAATATAATGTTTAAATTGGCGTTGATTCAAAAATTAATTTTTAAATAACATTGAGCAAAAATAAAGTAGTTTGAGATGCTTCTTTCTATACTTGAAAACTTTATTAAACGCAAGTATGTCCACTAAGATAATATTTAAAGCAATTAGTTAACAATAAAATACAGACTAAACAAGTTTAAGTTTTTTTATTTTTTAACTTAAGAATTACTAACACACTTATTCCAACATTTTTCTAGAAACACATAAACGAAAAAAAAAATTCTTTTGGTAGTTTGGTAGTCACAGGAACAAGGTCGGTACTGTAAGTTGAATGTTTTAATTTCTTAAAACCACATTCATTTACTACTTAAATAGATTGCATCTAGCAGTTCTTGTGTAGAAGTTTTTTGAACATAATTTTGTTTTTTTTTTGTATAGTTGCTTTTAAGTTCTTAATCGTGTCTTTGTAGAATTCTTCTTCTTCTTTAATATGGTTCCTTTTGGCATATACTAACTTAAGAAAATTTTCTCAGCGTCTTAGAAAACTGTGGTCATTACCAAAAGAAATTGTTTTTGTTTTCTTGGGTAATTGAAAGTTCTTACGAACTTATTGCATAAAATTTTGTTTTGTGAAAAGACTCCAGTGTTGTACTCATTTCCAGTTACAATTTTATAGAGAAACAGTAAAATGTGTTATTTTGAGATAATGAATGTTAACTCAATCGAATATAATAATTAATAAGCATAGTTCTAGTACTGAGTTTTAATTTTGCTATTAAGAAAAATAAAATGTGTTAACAAAATGATTTTATTACAAAAATGCTGTGACTCATTTATTTTTCATAAGTTAGATCAAATAAGCATAACAACAATTTTATTTTTTTCAAAAATACATTATACGTTTATAGTTTCTGTTTTATTATTTTAATTTTTTTTCTAAACAAATTTAGTTGATAATTTAGATACATTAAATAATGTAATAAAAACGGATAAATTAGCAGTTGTAGATTATATTTGAAAGTTTTCAAGTTGTAGAGTAAATTTTATTGGGCGTCATGTCACAAGTCAACCTGTCCAGACTGTATAGCATAATTGTCTTTTAGTTATAATAATTATATGTTTTTTAAGTGGTTTGCGTTGCGTTCCTGCTTAGAGAGCATGATTGTTTTTTGTGCAGTTTTGACGTCTAAGCAGTTGTGTTTCCTTATTAAAGTTTTAGATCTTTTTTCAAGAGATTATCTTTAGTTCATTTTTAGTTATTTTGTAGGCTAATGTGAGCTATGCAGTGCATATCGTATACCTCACATTCACTTATCAAATGTAATAGAAACTTTCTTCAAACATTTGTTGTGTGTTTTACTTTAAGACTGAAGAAGTTGAGAATTTATTGACCTATACCTAAATTTTCATGTAGAATTTTTTGTTTGTTTAGTTAACTGGTGTATAACTAAAATACTCTGAACAATTATAGCTTAATCCTTTCTAATGTACTAGTAAAAAAAAAATTATCAAATGATATGTGAATGACCCCAAAGTAGCTGTTTTCACTACAATACTGAAAATCAAGGTAGTGGTCAGTATGCTCTTAAGGGTTAAGATAATTGTAGTAATTGTTGTAATGTGTAAGTTTTTTTATACAATTTTCTAATTTACAAAAAGTAGACTTTAATCTGCAATAGTACCATTTTTTTACATTTGAGAAGCTTTTTATGTTTACTAAGTAAAACGGCAAATTTTAGACCTTAGATTAAAAAAAAAATTATGTAAAAATACTTGATGTTTACTTTAATGTTTTGCCAATGATGGAAGTACACTTTTTTAATTATTTCATCTAAATATGTCTGCTTTATGTGTCTTGTTTATCTAGTGTAGCATTGTGCCAAACTATCAATTTTTATTCTATTAAAACTGATTTTGTCAAATGCATCTTTGATGTTTATAAACACTTCTAAAGTAAATATTTTTGTAGTATTTTTTTAATTTCATATGTAATAAAGTGCAAAGTCAACTTTGTAAATTTTTTCACCAGTTGGATTAAATATATCGGCGTTGTAATAAGAACCTTTATCTATCTTATTAACTACAACATTTTGCTCATTCTCATGCTTTATAGATAATAGAAAAAAAACTATTTTAGAAAAGCCAAAACAATTTGATTCAATTCTGAGGTTTTGCAAGTAAATCGTATTTGATTGTCAAGTTATACACAATTTTTTTACAATATTTAACATCTTACATGTTTTGTGCTAAAAAGATTCAACTAAGAAAACGGGTTTCTAAAAGTATTTAAATTAATTTTAATAAGTTGGTTGTGTACGTGCCAACTCTTAGTTATTGCTTGATGTTTTTGAACAGAATATTTTTTAGTCATGCAGCAGTGAATATACATTAATTACTATACAAGAAAATAAACACTTTTAGTATTGTAAAAAACAAAAGTTATTTGTAATATTGACATGCATTTTGGCATATATAGCTAGAAACAATAAAAGTTTTAATAATGCAGTTTCTAGTATTGTGCAAGCATAATAGTTAAGATGGCTGCAAACTCTACGGAGAAATTATATTGTGTGCTTGAGTTTTCTAAAATAAATACTATAAGTGTTGTTTAATGACTTTTTAAATAAACAGCATTTTAGCACTATTAATTACACCTTGGTGTTATTTGAGCAAAGGAGAATTTTGGTATAAGCGTTAAGTTAATACAAAGTGTCCACTGCGTGCTATGCTAAGAACCTAGTCTATTCCTGTAATATACACAAAAATAAGTAGTTAGAATTGACAGTAAAGCTTTTCATATAGTTTTACTTAAAATTTTGTGAGCAGTGGCCTAAATTGGATGTTTGGGTCTTACCGCAAAATATTGAGAAAAGCCCTTTTATGGTTTTAGAAAAAACGTACACAATTTTGTTGTATTAGAAAATGCAAATTTACATGCCATAGTTAAGAAACCGATGCATTCAAGTTACCTTTCAGTGCGGATTTTTTAGTGGTGGCGTTATTGGGCTATTTTTCTTCAAAAACAATAGTAGAGCCAACGTTACTGTTCCCGAAAATTGTTACAGAGGCATGATCACTGATTGTGGTTCAAATTGAAGGAACTTGACTTACAGCAGTTCTGCTTTCAACAAGAGCAATGTGAGCAGTGGCCTAAATTGGATGTTTGGGTCTTACCGCAAAATATTGAGAAGAGCCCTTTTATGGTTTTAGAAAAAACGTACACAATTTTGTTTTATTAGAAAATGCAAATTTTATAAAAAATCAAAAACTAGTAATTGCGGTCTTGAAATATTTTTAGAAAAAATTAAAATTCTATTTATAAATTGTCAAAAATAGCTAATCTATCAAAATATAGTTAGAAATAACAAAGTTTAGCCATAAACTACTAAAAAGTTTAAAATTCTATTTATAAAAAATTAAAAGAAGCATTATCCATTTATAAAAAACTGTTAAAAAGTGCAAAATTATAACGTCAAAAATAACAAAGTCCTATTAAAAGTGCTAAATTTTATTTACAGAATGTCAAAAATGGCAAAATTATATAAGCCTTGTAAGTTTGTAGCCTTTTCTGCATTGCCGACACGGATACGTCACTGTTTATAAAGTTTATTTGGGCAATATTTTTTGTTATACATCTAAATCTTTTTTAACATTATTACGTCTACTTCAAATGAGTTTCTAACCCAACTATATCTCTTCATATATATATATTTTGTGGAATGAATCTTTTTATTTCACTTTTAAAGATTTTTAAATAAAAAAAAAATAGACATAGTACCGTTGAAAATATTATTGTCATTAAGATCCAAAAACAACTTCAATACTAAAAACGCTGTTAATTGATGTATTGCTATTTTTTTTTGCTTATGTTTACTAAAATATGATTTTATCCTTACAATTCTGTGTTTAACTGATTTAAAAAATATTCCCTAAATATGCCAAATTAAACAACCACTTTTTGTTATTAAAGCGATCAGCACTTTTTTGTCTGTTAAAAATATTTCTATTTCTATTTTTATGAGAAACAGTTCTAAACTTGCAGACTGTCAATAAATAGTAGTGATAAAACAATATTTGTAAAATGACATACTTATCGATTAAAATTATATCATCAAATATATTAAAAATGCGTTGGAAAGAACTAACTTTTTCTTTTGTTTAAGTTTTAAGGTTTTTCGCAACTCACCCAAATACCTTTTGCAACTTAAATTTAGGATGCAACCTGAGGGTAAAAATTAGTGTCAGTCAATCTACGATATGGTACAATAAAACAACAGAGTGTTTATATAAAAAGAAAAATTTGAGAAGACGTGTGTCAAAAGAAATAGTGGAATGTGTTTGTGTTGCTTACCAGCAAAGTCCACAAAAGTCAACAACAGTTGCAAGATTAAAATTCCGCACCAAATTTTGTGGAAAATTTTACGTAAGCGACTCAAAATAACCACTGCAATTTCTTACGGTAGCCACCTAAAAACTCTACTCTTACACCGTATGACTTTTTCCTTTAAGGGTTTTAAAAAAGCCTAGTTTACGTCTTTTTGCTTCATAATAATAAAGAGTCAATGCAGATATGTTACACCAGGTTTAAAATAAACTAGATTTTTATGTGAACCACAAGAATCACTTTATAAAACAGTGTACACAAATTTATAATAATATTATTAGTTTTGGATAGTTTGTTTTAAATAAATAAAACACATTTACACAGATGTAAAAGATAAACCATGTTTTAGTTAAATTTTAAATAAAAAAAAAGTGTGTTTAGATAACTTTGTAGACAGAAAATGCATTGTTTTACTTTGAAGCAACGTTTTGAAATACTAAACATTTATTTTGAAAATGAGTCTCATTTGTTTGCAACAGCGCAAAAATTACGTACGTTGTTTGGAAGTTATAAAGTGATCAAAAAAATACAAAAGTTTGTAAAAAAGTGCGTGAAACTGAAATGATTGTAGACAATGCGCGCATCAAGCATGCTCATTCAAAGCGATTTGTCAAAACTGTTGCTTATGTGGCTCGAAACGTACGCTAGCACCCAGGAACATCAACTTGGCGCAAAAATCAGCTACTTGATATTTGGCAAACCACTTTGAAGCGGATTCTTTACAAATACCTCGATATGTTCTCGTACAGTACAACTTGTTTAAGAAATTAAAATAACCAATCTTAATCAAATTGAGTGTTGAGGTTATGTAAACAAACAAAACTGCGGTATTTGGGAAACAGAAAATCTACATGCCATAGTTGAGAAACCAATGCATTCAATACCTTTCAGTGCAGATTTTTTAGTGGTGGCGTTATTGGGCTATTTTTCTTCAAAACCAATAGTAGAGCCAACGTTACTGTTCCTGAAGATTGTTACAGAGGCATGATCACTGATTGTGGTTCAAATTGGAGGAACTTGACTTACAGCAGTTCTGCTTTTAACAAGATGGGGGGCACCAAATTCAACAATCTTGTTGTTACCTATTTCGATTATGTAAAGTGGCCACCTCTAGATTTTTTTGTAGGGCGCATTAAAGAAAAAGGTGTATGCTGTCAATTTACACACATTTGACCACTTAAAACAAAACATTTGCAAAGTTATCGCCAAAATACCGCATGAAACAGTGGCGCAAATACTTAATAATTGGTCTTCAAGAATGACCTACTGCCAAGCCTGCAGCAGCAGCCATCTACATGAAATCATATTTTATACTTAATCGGAATATACACTCTCTAAAATAAAATCAAAATAATCTTAAAGAAAAAACGTTTGTTTTTTATTCTATATGATTAAAATTTTAACTTAAAGATGGCCCGGCCCACCTTTTATATTTGTAATATAGTACATAGTAAATGTGTTTTATTTATTTTAACTGTATATTCAATAGACTTATAACACATCCTCTATAATTTTTTTTTGTTGATAGTTTTTTGCTATTTTCTTAGACATTTTTATACAGTATTTAATTTTTATATTAAAAACTTTTTTAAATAAATTTGTTATCACCAAAAAACCGGAAAGAAATCTTTGTACTATTAATTTTTTAAAGTTTACTCAACTATATTAGTCAGTTTTGGATTTTAATGAGACTTATGTTTTACTTTGTATAGGGTTATTTAAAAAAAAAACGGGTATTTTTTAAGAAAAATCAAATTTTTTTTATTTCATTGTAGAAAGGAAATTATGGCATTAACATTTAAAAACAATATCAGTCAAATTGCCGCCACGGTTACGGTTGCAGTACCACATTCTTTTCTTAAAATTTTCCAAGAACAATTTGAACATTTGCGGCTGAAGGTCCTCAATAACTTCACGAATTTCATCTTTAAGGTCTTTAATTAATTGTGAAGCATTGGCATTGACCTTATCTTTTACGTAGCCCTAATGAAGAAAGTCTAAAGGTCTTAAATCACAAGATCACGGTGGTCAATTGTTATTTTTTTGAGAAATAAAGCAGTTAGGAAACTTTTTTTGCAAAATTGCAATTGTTTTGTTGCTTTTCTGGCGCTACCGCCGTTTTGCTTAAAATAAACTTTGTCCACATCAATATCTTCCAATTCGGGTCATAAAAAAACATTAATCATAGCTCGGTAGCGCCATCCATTCACCGTAACAGTTACACCAGTTTTATTTTTAAAAAAGTAGGGTCCAATCACACCGCCAGCTCTAAAACCGCACCAAACAGTAACACGTTGAGGATGCAAAGACTTTTCAACAATCATTTTTGGATTTTTTGTGCTCCAAATGCGACAATCCTGCTTATTAACGTAGCCTCCGAGGTGAAAATAGGTCTCATCACTGAAGATGATTTTTTGATGAAATTTCGGATCATTTTGATGCATTTGAAGAACTCAATCAGCGAAGATACGACGTATATGATGATCGACAAGCTTGAGTTCTTGTGTTAACTGAACTTTAAAAACCTTAAGACTTAAGTCTTTATGCAAAATAGGGTGTAATGTCGTTTGTGGAATGTCAAAGATTGACAAGGAATTGACAAACCTAGGTTTTCTTTAACAGTTGGGGTGCCACTAGTAGTAATGTTATATAAAAGTATTAAATCTGATCACATCTACGAAATTATTGGTGAACCTTTCTCTCTAGAAAAATATTGACAAGTACAGCGCCGTTTTTAAATTAAAATTGGTTTTTATGGGACAAAACGCCAACCAACTCAATATCCAAACGATAAGATTTTAGTCATTACTTTTTTTATATGTTGAACTATATACAATATTTTATGTTTTCATGTTTTTAGTTAAAGATTTGAAGTTATATTTAACAAATAATAAAGTAATAATGAACTAATTAAAAACGCTATTTTTTTATTTATTGCAAAGAAACGTCTTATTGCAACAAATTTTTACAAATTTGAAGGCACAGATTGCACTTTCTTCTTTTTTTTTGCCAATTATCTACAAAATTATATTATGCATGATCGTTGGTTTAACGCTTGGTTTACTATTTTTAGGTAAGTACTAATGACATAGTGTTTTAATAATAATAAATTGTTACTAAGTAATTTCAATCGAAATAAAAATAAATGCAAATTTTATTTAACAATTAATCAATTAATTTATAAGTTTACTGATTAATATATATTGAAATATTTTTTGTATTCATTTTACTTAATTATAAATAAATATAACAATGTATTACGTTTAAATTAATATATAAACTTGATATAAAATAATATAGTAAAATTAGTGCACAATCATAATCATAATGTATTTAGGAAGTTATTTTATACTATAATAATATAATAGAAAATAAATCTTAGCATGTAGAAAGACTGCATGAAATTTCTTTCCCATGAGCATTGTACAACTAGTAGTAAACAAAATTATAGTGCTAGTGGAAACTGTACATTTAAAGTGATATGAGTTCTTCATAAAATTCATTTCGCAGATGCAAGTATTCACACCCTCATTCCAAATGTACAAGTGTGAAAATTTTGCTGCAAGCACTAAAATGCATTGTTATATGTTATATGCACTTGTCGCTATGAACCCCCTATATATACATAAGCACAAGGTATTCACAAGAGAGGTAGTATTATGAAAACATTCATTCTTGTTATAAAGTAATACTAATATTCTTTGTACTTTTGTAATTTTTAATAAACTATGTTGGTTACAAATTATGTACCGGGGTTGTGCCGGGGTGAATTTATTAATTAACTTATTATGTTTGTGGGTACTATGAAAATCCTTGATATAGGGGTGAAAATTCAATTAAAGATTATTAGAATGGGTGCAAGATGCACGTGTCGACAGAAACACATGAATATGAAACTGTAATCATGGTGTGTGCACGTCGACACGTCACGTGACATCGAAATAAGTGTATGTTCAGTTGAGAAAACAATGATTCACCATGATTAATATTCCTTCTAAATACGAGTTATATTAATCTCAATTCCATGAAACTGAATAAAAAAAGAACTGGGGAGGAAAGATACAAAAAACGAAGATTTAATTAGCAAAGTAGAATCCTTGCTGACAGGCGGAATAAAAATTTTAATCCTCTTTCTTAATTTTTATACCGAACATCAAGGAAACTGATAAAAGATTTGTTTGAGTTGTAAAAGTTGGTCTGTTCTAGAACGGCGATGGGTAATGTAAAATATCCATTAAAATTCTCGCGAATTAACCAAATCCAATTAAAAATTGAGTGCTTTTTCATTTCGCATTATACTTCATGGAACTGGCGCTGAAATAAAACTGAAATGATATTACTAATTAACTTGACTGTCAGTAATCCAACTGAATTTTCTGCATCCGACCACACAGGACCGGATTTCTGGATAAAAAAGTCTGTTTGCAATTTAAAATCCGATCAGTAATGCATTCAATTAAATGTTTATTCGATCTATAATCTAACCGAAACGTGAAATAATTATACACATGACTTAACATAAATTTGAATTTGCTAAGATTTCAAATAAGAGATACGCAGGAATTAAAATTCCTCAACCAGATTAACATACATTGTAAGATTCAGGTTAAGCATTTTCAATTTTTATTAATTTTATTATTAAATGTTTAATTTAATATATTTCAAGCCAATCCTGTTTTGATTTCATATTTTATTTATTAAGTTTTGAATAACTAGTGAATGAATACATATACGTATTTAATGCAACAGTGTTTGATGTGCTATATTGAAATAAAATCATCTCCCATATAAATTTACCTGGTATGTTGACTAAATAATTATTTTAAAATGCCTTTATATTTAAATTTATTATATAGCGTGATGCAGGTTTTATATCTATAATATTTTGTGACAATTTCATTATTTATATTAAATAATGCATCGTGTGTGTTATATTTTATTGGCAGTTTATTTTAAACCCGTAAATTATATATATATAGATACCAATTATGGTAATAAAAGTTAAATTTGATATTTATTAAAATATCCTTTACTTAATATTCGAATCACATTATCGATGATGTATATTATGTTTATTAATACTACATCTTCTGTATCTTTAATCTATATAAGAAACAAGCATCCATGAGAAGAATGCATAAATAGTTAATTAGGTAAAATGGGACAATTTGTAGATAACCATACATGGATTACTTACAGAGTACAGGTTGTACGATATGCAATCAGCCGTCTGTTGCTTGTTTAATACCATAATGGTATGTAAATAATACCTTACAATTGTCAACCACAAATCATACATCGGCTGTTTTTACTATACCTAGTATCAACGTTAGTATGCTTTATTTACCTGGAAGCATACTTTGCAAAATAAATATATTATATAAAAATACAGCAAAATATGGCAACATGCAAAAGTTAGGTAATAAATTAAAATGTATTTGTAAGCTGTGTATTTTTATGTAAAAAGTTTCTCATATACCTTCCACGTAACCTATTAACTTTATTAATGCGAGAGTATTATGGAATTTACATGTAGTTAGAAAAAGTTTTTAATAACCCAAAGTTTAAAAACTGTTTTCGCAGTGTTAATATGTACACTTTATACTTTAATATAAATTGCAGGGTTTTTCCGCAAGAGTGTTTAAAAAAGCAACATTATCGAACTTAAATACACCCTTCCCAAAAAAGCTTTACCCACATAGTATATTTCTTTATTTCCAGCCCCCCTCATTCAGAGACTAATGGCAATACTTTATAAACCAACGTCTTGCAGAAAAAAATCACTGAGCACCCGTGAAATTACTAACTTTTTCAGATTATAATAAAAGCGTCAACCTGATTCTTTTGAAGGGATCGAACTTGCTCATTTTCTAATACAAAAAACTTTTTTCTTTTATATAATAGCTACTCAACACTTTTGACAGATTTGCGATTTTTTTTAATTACTATGTTTAAGTTTGCCAGCCGGATTCATATTAAGTGCCTTCGCATTAATCTCCTACTCTATAATTAAAACTGAAGCGTGGTTATTTTACTGGAATTTAGTTTTAAAACTGAATATTTAAATAAATTATTTTATAAATCGGATAAATGTATTTATTTTAATTTATTTATTATTGCTTTATTAATAATGGAATGATATGCTCGAAAATATTAGTTTTAATAAAATTGGATGATTTTATGTAATATTATTTTAGAGTTGAATAAATAGAAACAATGAAAACGGTAAATGAATAAATAACAATATTTGAAATAATTATTAATTTTCAATCAATATGTTTACATTAGAGAAATTATATTCAGCTGGGTTGGTATTGTTATTTTATTCATAATAAAAAAGCTGATTACTCTCAACCTACCATAATACAGGTATGTTATTCTTTTCCAAAAAACAAATAATGAGTTTTTACTATAGCGATCTCTAAAAACAAAGATAAACTTATAGAAAGTTTGAATGTTGAAGTTAAAAGATGGACAAAATAAATATTTAAAAAAACATAGTATAGAAAACATAGTTATTTTTCGCAGTTTGACAAACTGTTTACTATAAAATTATAAATTTTTGAACTCAGACAAAATATGAGCTTTATGAGATTTGTCTACAAGACAAATAACCGGTTGTTCAAATTTTTAAAACTCGGTAGTTTTTCCCAGAGAACAATTATTAGATAGTGTGGCAAAGAATATAAAAGAAAAACTTTTATCGGCTAGTCATATAAATATGGAATTTATCAGTTTTTTTGTGCAATAAATGTTTTGTTTAGTTATTTTGTGCAATAAATGTTTTGTTTTGTTATATACAGGGTGAGTCGGGAGGAACGGATCAAACTCCAGGAGTGTATTCTACACTTGAAAATAATGTAAAAATACTTAAATGTTGTTATCCGATTTTTAATTTTTAATTAAAAATAAACAAAATTTTATACATTAACGTTTTGGTTTTTATAGCGTTCTTATAATAAATGTTTTTACCTCTAAACATTTTCTGCTTTGTATACAAAGGGCGCATGTTGCTCTCCTGATGGAGTCATGTCTTTGTTTAAGATTGGCTGCAGCATTTCTAATACGTAGAATTAGTCCATCTCGAGTGTCCACTTTTCCTTTGTACACTTCATCTTTGAACCAGCCCCATAAACAATAATCTAATGTTGTGAGGTCTGGAGATCTTGGTAGCCAACTAATAGAATCACCGCAATCAATCCAACGTCCAGGAACTCCATCGTGTTGGTAGTACATTTGCATTCTGATGTTTAAAGTAACATCCTCTAGTAGTCCGTTTATTTCATCTGTTCAAATCATTTTGTAAAAAAATTAAGTAGTTGGCTCCTGTGAAGCGATTTTCCAAAATGAAAGGGCCAATTAAATATCTATCGACCATACCACACCACACGTTTACCAATAACTTATGTTGTGAGTATTATTAATGCCGTCACGGGTGAATGTTACTTCATTTGTAAAAAGTATGCGCAATACAACACAAGGATTATTATTTATCCACCGACAAAATTCCATACATTTAGGATAATCTTCTGGTTGTAGATGATATGATAGATATTTTTTGAACATGGTATAGATGTAAGCCTTGCTCGTGGAGAGTCTTTATTACTTATGTTTGTAGAATACCCAATTGAATACTAATTCTTCGTGAGCTGGTCGTTGCATCTTCTGCTACTACATCCAGAATATCTTCTACCTCTTCTAAATCTTGTCGAGTAGCTCGTTCAGATGTTATGTTAACACTAGAAAGCTTTCCGGTCTTGCACAGTTTGCTCAAAACTCTGATAAATACACTTTTATTAAAATGTCTCTGATGTGGAAACCGTTGACGTTATTCTTCAACAGCAGCTGTAGCATTCCCATTACAAAAACCATAAACAACTACTATATTTGCATATTTTAAATTTGAATAAGTCTGTTGCATTTTGTAACACTTTAATCGTACAAACAAAATAAACGTTAAATTACCGTCACACTGACACATTATCAGAAAAAAAAGTTATCAAATATTTTAGAACGTCAAACATGGCATACTAGATAAAAAAATTAATTATGCTATAACTTGAAAACAAATAAAAATTGAATATTTCAGTTTTTTTACATTATTTTCACGTGTAGAATACACTCCTGTGTTTTGGTCCGTTTTTTCCAACTTACTTTTTTTTTAATAATGGCAAGCCGGTTGTTTAAAATTTGGCAGCTCACCCCTGGATATATGTTCTGTTAGGAGAATTTGCAAAAATTCACATTTAATACATGGTTGTCAAAAAACAGAAAGTTTTTGCAAGTATTACTAGATTTTATATTAAAAATAAGTCTCAAAACTCTCTATTGTAAAATAAAAATTCTGTTTATATAAGACAATCTAGCTGTAAAATAGCAAAATAACTTTGACTAATATAAAGATGTAATTGTGGAGTAATTCATAATACAAGATTACATATATACATAAATAAAGAAACTACATATTTATATATAAAAAAATTAAAATGACAAAAAATATTAAAAAGACATTAACATAATCAAATAAATGGTTTGTTAGTATAATTACAAAAAGAATTAAAATTTTTTAGAGTTTAACAATAATTTCAAAAAACAGACTTTCATATGTTTAATCTGGTAGTTTAAAAGTGGTGAATTGGTTTTCTTTTTATGTTTGTGAATTTCTGAAGCTCTAATAAGTCTAATTTTTTACTTTTTTTAGCGTTTGCATATTTTTATTAGAATTGAACAACCAACAGCCAAATAAAAAATTATTGTGTTTATTAATTTAATAAACTATTTTTATTCAAAAATATTTACAATCTTACTGTTTCTTGCAGTTTATTTGAGGACAGACTATTTTAATTTTTCTAGTCTCAGTACTTGTATTTTTGTTTACCTAAACAACTAAATAAGAGAATTTGTCTTATATGATTCGTTTTAAGTACATTTTTGTTTTTACTACAATACTATTATTTCAAATGTTAGTTATCATATAATCTATTTACATTTTAATTGTGTTCAGGTTTTTTATAACAATCATACAACCAGCTGCTAAGTTAAAAACCATTATGACTTCAAAAATATTAGAGATATGATTGTTTATATATTTATACACTTACTGATGATGCCTTAAACGGCGAAACCGGTTTAAATATTAAAAATAATAAAAGCATATAAAAGTATAAAAAAATTTAATTATACAATTTAAAATATAAATACTATATGCAAAAGAAATTAACAACTATATTCAAAAGAAAAGTCAACAATTATGACAAAAACTTTGGAGAATTGTAAAACCAAAACTAAAACATTTACTTTACTTTGTAATTTAAATAAAAGACAGTCGAGCTTGAGTTAACACAACACGCGGTCTCTCATTAAACATATCAAGCAACCAACAACTAAAATAAATTTTGTAATTGTAAATAGTTTATGTAACTATATTTGTGTAAATTTATATGTTGCAACAAGTAGATTGCTGCTAAGAGCAGGTTGTTGCTAAAAACAAATAGTTGCTAAGAGCAGATTCCTACAAAGCTAATAAAAGCAAATCAAGCAAACTGATGCAGAGGAATATAAATAAAGCTTATGTTTTTAAGTTTTAAATCAAAATTGACTAATAATTTGAACCGTTCTACCATCTACCGTTTATGCAGCAGTTCACCAAAAAAGCGGTAACGCCATCAGCAATAAAAATACGTTAACAACGCCAACACGTGCTTGCTTGCTATACTACCAGAAAAACTTCATCAATGCTTCATCAACATTCCAGCATAATTTTTATTGTTTACTTCAATTGAAATCCTTTGACTAATGATAGAGTGGTAATAAAGAAAAAAAAAATATAAATTTTTAAATCTTTTAATAACCCGATTCAAAACTTAACTACCAAAACCAATATGTTACATGCAAGTAACTTCTAAAACAAAGTAAAAGTTACAATAAGTAAATGTCTTTGTAAAAAACTAATTCAGAAAGTAGACAGGTTTGAAAAAAAAATTGACATGGTATGAGCTGATATCTTATTTAATACTAAAAGAAATCTTGTCTTATTCCATAACAAGTAATTGCTGCTCAATACATAAAGGACGTACTCACAAGTTAAGTCATCATCATCATGCAGCCATAAGCGTCCACTGTTGGACATAGGTCTCCCATATCCCACTCCATTTATCAAGGTTTCTTTGTTAAGTTAAGGTCTCCGCTCCGTATGTCATAACGGGTAACACGCATTTATCATATACCTTCCGTTTCAGGCAAATGGGTATCTCAGACTTAAAGATGTCCCTTAAGTTCCCAAAGGCCGCACACGTCAAGCTTATTCTCCTGAAAAGATTGCTAGTTTGGTTGTCTTTGGTTAACCGTACTTTATGGCCTAGGTATTTGTAGGATGTCACTTGTTCTATTTGGACTCCGCCCACTGAGATATGATTGTTTAGTACCATATTTGTCATAAATTGCGTTTTTAAAAAGTTGATTTTAAGTCCAACGTCTAGTGAAGCACGGTGAACTCGTTCTAGCATCCTGCAAGCATCGTTTAAGCAGTCAGCAATCAGAACAGTGTCGTCGGCAAAACGTAAATGGTTTAGGAATTCTCCGTCTATTTTGATACCCATTTTCTCCCAATCAATTTTCTTGAAAGCTGATTCAAGTAAGGTGAAGAATAACTTTGGGGAGATAGTATCATCCTGGCAAACACCTTTTTCAATGTAGAATATCTCTGTATTTTTGTAAAGACTTACGCACGCAGTTGCATTTTCGTATATACTTTAAATTAGTTTAGTATATCTGTGATCGATTCTACATTTGCCAAGAGCTTTTAGCATCTTCCATTGGTTAATTGTGTCAAATGCTTTTACATAATTCACGAATACAAGAATTATTGGTTTGTTGTATTCTATTGACTTTTCGATAAGTGTCTTAATTGTTTGAAGGTAGTCATTGGTTCCGTATGCAGATCTAAATCCAGCTTGTTCTCCGAGCTGGTAAAAATTAAATTTAGGTGTTAGTCGTTTTGCGATGATCTTCATCACAAGCTATGTAATACCTACTGAAGCTTTTATATGATAAAAAGAAAAAAATACTTTTATTTAAAAATCACCAAAATTTAGTTATAGGTTAGCCAGCTCTTAGCTCAGATCCTAACCCTATTGAGCATTTGTGGAATTAATTAAATAGAAAGATCAAAAACCGGATTATAAACCTAAAAAGTTATTAACAGTTAGTGTTAACTTTTCAAAAAGATAAAATTAACATATCTTAAGACAATATCCAAAAACTGATTTAAAGTAAGACATAAAAGGCTGTTATTTAATCTTGTAAAAGTCAACACGTATGACTGACTAATTTTAGTTATTGTTACTAATAGTTTTAGTTTTGTAAGCTTTATGACTCATAGTTTTTAGCAGTTTGATTGTTTAATTACGATTTTAAATTAAAATTGTTAAATGTTTACTTATCTTAAAAAATAGTTAGTTACTTAACAATCTACTGAGTTTTAATCTTTTTTAAATGCAAAAAAATTCAATTATTTTACTTTGTGTTTTACTAATTTATTGGCGCAGTATATATAAATGTAAGGTTAATGTGTAAAATGTTAAAACAGTAATGTTAGCAGCACCAAAATATATAACTTGTATGTATAAACAAATAAAGTATTAAAAAAAAAAATACTTAAAAATTAAAAAAAAAGAGTTTTAGGAGCAGTTCTTAAAATCGTATAACAACTGAAATAAAAAAGTTTAGTACACTCTAAATACACACTCAGTTTTAAATAAAATGTACTATCTAGTAAATATTGTGCTATGGTTTTAATATTTTGGTAAAATAATGCTATATGTTTAAATATAAATTGATCTCAAAATCTTACTAATAAAACTCTAATTAACACAAAAAACATTACAATTAACACAAAAAGACTTTATTAGTGACATCATCTTTTGCACTAATGCAAGAATTTACTATTTCTAGCATGCTTAATATAAAATAATTAATGTCTTCTTGAAGTATCTTATTTCCTGCAACCTGAAAGTGGTGTTACAAATTGTCCAAAAGCCTGCGCAGTGTTTTAATTTACTAACCCATTATGTACTAGACGTGTTTAGTTGATAATAAGTCACTATAATGATAGTTGCAAGGCTAAAATAATATTTGAAGCTGTACTTGCTTTAAGTACGTTTTGTGATGCCATTTAGTATTGTCTGCTTAAAAAAAACTAATACATTATGGATATAACAATGTGCATTCAGAGCGCCTAAGATAAACACAAAAAGTGATCTACTACCAATACATATTGCACTCTAAATCATTATTTATTTATTTATGTATTTATTCCATTGTCTTTCTATCTTTCCGTGCAATGCGTACATTATTAACTTGTGTAATAATATGTGCGCTATTTTTTTTATATCTTTGGCTATCTTTTTAATTTTTTTCTAAGTGTTTCCTCTTTTTGTAACCTCTTCTTTTATTGCGCTTTTCCATTCTTTTCTAGGTTTTCCTTCTTTTTTTTTGCTATTTTTGTTTCATATATTTTTTTAGTGTTTCTTTCTCTGCTCATTCTTCTGATATGTTCATTTTATCTCATTTGGCCTTTCGTATTTTTTTTTGTATTAGATTTATTTGTAAATTCAACCTATATATTTTGTTCCTTATTTTATCTTTAATTGTTTTGTTTTTGAACCTCCGAAAAAATCTCATCTATATTCCGTTTATTTTTTTAATTGTCATGTGTCATGTTTTACTATTATATGTTAATGTTGGTCTTTTAACTATTTTTGTTTTTGTAGTTTTTGATATTTCTTTTCTGTTGAAGTGTTTTTAATATGTTATATAATTTTGCAGTTTTTTCTATTTTGTCATCTATCTCTATGTTTATTTTTTTGTTGCTTTGTATTATTGTACCCAGGTACATTTTGTTGTTTAGTTTTTCTGTCACAATTATAATAGTTTTTGCTTTTTATAGTTTATTTATATGTTTATGTTCTTTAGTTGCTTTTTTATTATTGTCATGTTGTGTTAAAGTTCTTCTTCTGTCTTTGCAATAACTGCCGCATCGTCTGCAAATAACAATTCTGCAATTTTTGTTATTTTCATATTTCAATATCTTTGTTTAATTTTCATTTTTTTCTTTGCTTGTTTTATTGCCTTATCTTAATTGAGAAAAGCAATGCGCAGTTAGCACACATTCTTGCTCAGGCCCTTTCTTCGTTTGGAATTTTTTCGATTCCTTGTTGTTCATTTTTATTATGTGTTTGTTTTCTGTGTCCAAGTTTTTAATTACGTTTATTATTTCCTTCTCAATTTCTCTCTTTTCTTTTCATATATCATTTCTCTTAATTCTATGGAATGCTTTTTTGAGATCAACAAAGCATACATGGCTGTTTTCTGTTGTCGATTCTAATTTGTCTCTTAACCTTTTTTCAAGAATTCTTGTTTGATTTTTAATGTACCTGTTAATGAAGCTTTTTGTTCTTTAACTTCTTAATTGCTTCTATTACTTCGTCTTTTTTTATTTCTTTTGTTTTTTTTCTTTTCTTCTCTCCTTAAGCTCTCTTTTAACTTCTTTTGTTTTGTTTTTATCTACTTCTTGTTCTGTTAGTTTTTGGAAGTATTGCCTCCATTTTTCTATTATCTTGTCTTCTTCCGTTATTATTTTTCCATTTTTACTTTTTATGTTTATCATATTGTGTTTTTATTTATTTCTTTTCTAAATTTTGTTCATTATTTTTTTTTTTTTTATTATTCTTTTTGTTTTATTTCTCTTTTATTTCTATTTTGTGTAGTCTTCTACTTTTTGTTTGTAAGTATTTTTTTCATTTTTTTGTCCCTTATCTCTATCTTGACTTTCTCTGTCTACCAATTAGTTTTTTTATATCTCTGTTTACTATTTTTATTGTTCCACCGCTTTTTTTTGCAGCTTCTAAAATAATTTGTTTCAAGGTTTTTTAATTTTCCTTTCTTTTTTCTTTTTTTTTTATTGTTTTTTTTCAGTATCTTTTATATGCCGTTTGTATTTGTTCTTTTTTTAGTTTGTATGTTTTTATTTTTATCTTATGGTCGCTTCTTGTTTTTGCCTGTCTTGTTACTTTTACATTTTTTATTTTATTCTAGTTGTTTCTGTTTACTAGGTAGTAGTCGATGATTGATTTCTCGTTTATGGTTGGTTCTGTTCTTGTGCATTTGTGAATTTTTCTGTGTTTGAATTTTGTGTTTGATATTACTAGATTGTTTTCGATGCATAGTTGAACAATTTTTTCTTCGTTATTGTTTTTTATTTCTTCTCCTTCTTTTCCCATTGTTTCTTTTATTCCCTCATTTTGGTTTCTTACTTTCCTATTTAGGTCTCTTAGTATCATTATGTTTTCAGATCCCTCGTCTATTTTTTGTTGTACTTTGCTATAGAAGATGTTTTTCTCGTTTATTTTTGCGTCTTCATTTGGTCTCTATGCTACTATCATGGTCCATGTTTCATTTTCTACTAGCTTTATTTCTACTGTAACCATTATATCAATTTTCTTCTAGCAAACTGCAAACTTTGTTGTTTTTCTCGATACCGGCAAACCCTTTTACGGCTATTATTTATCCACAAACAAAACCTAGATTTGAATTTATCACTATAGATGATTTTATTCCGTTATTTACCTGTATGGTGTTAAGAGCTGCATTTAATAGAACTTGTCAAATTGATCAGTGTAAATAAAGACCAAAAAAAAATTGAGAGAGACCTAGTTAGATGATGTCGCTGTATACCTTCCTCAATCTATGCAGACCATATTCTATCAACTGCAATATGGTTTTAAATTAATTTTCTAACAATTTTCCAAAAAAACAGACTTAATTCCTTACAATTCAGATTTTGTGATATACTTAAGATACCAAAAATTTTATTTGATTATAATGATGCATACATAAACATACTATACCAGTAGTTTATTGTTGATTAAAATTTTGATTAAAATTTAACAAATAAAAAAAAAATATTCTAGTTGATTTATTATAAATAAAATTATAAATAAACAATGCAAAACATAACAGAGCTGATATAAAAATTTATAATACGAAATTTGTGGTTCTTATTTTAATTAAATTAACAGTATGTAGCCACTCAGTTTGTTTTTCAAAATTATTATTAAAAAAAAAGTATGCCAGTATTATGTCAATGACTTTAATTTATCGGTTAATAAAACTACTTGATGAATGATGAACGGTGAATTAATGTTTCTTGCAATATTGATTAAAAACTTCAAGCTGCGAAAAATCTATAAATATCTATGGGTTATGTGCATAATATTTTTAGAGATTATAGTTAAATTATGTCTAGGAATTCAAGATCAAATATAATTACATCCGTATAACTTTTTAAATTAATTTCTGTGATATTAGTTTTTATTTTAATTTTATTATTAAATTAAGTTTTCAAAATAAATATATAGAAATTCTTGTGTTGCTTTCATATCCTTATATATTATATTATGCTTTAGCATTAGCAGCCAATAACCTTAGTTGTCGACGATGCAGAAAAAATATATGGTTATACTACTTCTAATTTAAGAATTTTTGTTATAATTTAATTGATTTCATGTTTCCTGTTTGTCGGCGGTCATTTTGTAAATATTTGAATGTGTGAAACAAGAACACATGTAAGTAAAAGTATATAATATAGGCGGATACTGATACACTATCAGTAACCGGAACATGGCGGCGCTCCACCCCGGAAGTACCGTGCGTGACAAATTTACTCATAAAAAAGCTAATTATGTTATATTTCGCAGAACATGAATGGAAATAAGTTTACATGGCAACATATACGGTAACCGAATAATTTTATTCCTTGGATGTGCAAAGCGAGTAGCTTCAATAAAACATTACCCCAAGCGAAGTGTGCAAAGGATTAGTGAGTTTTATACATCGGCCGCGGCTTTTAATGTGCTAATTTTATTTATTTCCGATTAAAATGAATGACCCATGCAGCCGACACAGTATAAAAAGTACAACGACGACAATTGAAGAAATGAATTACAATTGAGTGTTCCGTAATCATAATGGATTTATTTACGCACTTTTTCCAAAGGAAACTGGTTTATATGGCCGGGTGGTCTGCAAGTTTGCCTTTACTCGTCACTTTGACATTGTTCTTCGGACCTTACTTGGCTGATACAATATTTATTAGGGCGTACTCATTCGCTTTTATATTTGCTTAGATTGTACACGACAATGTGCATGTTCACCACACGGGACTGGTAGTTTGTAAGTACACTAATAGCGGCATGATAGAAATATGCGTTTTTTGGCCGCGGCTTATTTTAGTGTGCTTATAGGAACAGCATATTTACAGCGGCGGCCTATTGTAATTTACATTGTGGTGTTGCTGATACATTATCAATCCTGTATAAATCAGCCGTGAATGCAGCGATATCAGTCCATGATCTCCCTTGTAGGAGGAAGGTTACATCTTACTTGCCGCGGATTCTCGAGAATGTACACACAAATATGCAAACAAATGTTATCAGATAATATTCAGGCCGGCACAATTGTTATTTATTAATGCATATTTTACAAAATAACGCCGCCAATCCACTAACAGCAATTAACTTTATCTTCACACTTATCTATCTCAAATTTCTTTTCTTATTTAATGCTGCATTTTCTACAATTTATTACAATTACTGTCGAAAATTTTATTTTTTTTTAAACAAAAATCTGTCAAAACATTTTAGATTGCATACTTAACTTAATAACTTAAATAAATAAATATTTAACTAAACTGCTATAATATTTTGAGTGTCATAAAATCAGTGACAAGAAATATATGAGAACGCAAAATCTTTTGTAATAAGTTTTGAAACTAAACTCATTTTTTTTGTAAAGTTAAACACTACTAGTACAATTAGCAAGTAATGTTACCGATATCCCACTAGTATCAACGTCGCTGCAATTACGAATTATACGACTAGGCATTATGTGCGAGTTGTACACTATACTATTTCTACAACTATAATAAGTAAAAGAACAATTAACAATTTATTAATACCATATTGTTCAACAAGCACAGTATGATACACATATTCTACAATTCTACGAATATAAACGTTGCACACAAGAAGAGTGGTGCAATTTCAAGTAGAAAATGGAAACCATTTTCAAGTTGTCCACTTTGATTTTTTAAGACTAAAATACAGGAAGAATTAAATTGTTTATTAAATGTTATAATATGACATTTAATGTTACTTTTTGATTGCTTTGTGCGTAATATTAATTTTTTGTTCACAATATTTAACCTATAAAATAGAATACTTTTTCATATTAATAACAGTGACACAATCACTGACTTATTGTTTTAAAAAGTAGAAAAAAATGTATTTACGTATTATTGAATGGCGTTAGCTCCAATCTCTAGTCTAGTGTAATGCACGCCGTCATTGACTTTTATAAATTGAGCTAATATAGTCGCCAACCCTCGCCGACTTTCCCTGAATATACATTGTTGGTTTCATCCTATATGAAAGGATGCTGAAATGACCCTACTCCACTTCACAAAAAACTTCAATTGCTCTTTTTCCAACACGGCTACAAGTGTTACTATGAATAGTACATCGAAAGTACATTTTAGGATAAAATATACGACATCCTTTGCAACTCATTTTATAATCTTTTGATATACATATTTTTTATTCAGCAATAATTATTGCAATGCAACTAACATTGTTTAATTTATTTTTCATCTATTAAGTTAAGTAAGCTGATATACAAGACTACATTCAGTTAACATTATTTAAATATTTCTCCAAATTGACTTTGCAATAAGTATAATAAAGTAACTATATTTAATATTTATCTTTTACATATAAATATGCTAGTCCGGAGTGAGTCGTTACAAAAACAATGTTTGCACACCAAATATTTATATAATAATCTTATTAAAAACAAATGCAAATGATTATCATTTAATTTTAATTTTAACTTTATTTTTATTTTTTATTGTTTGCAAAAATAATAATTTTGATCAATAGACATTTATTCCGCATATTTGTTCTTACTTCATGTTTTAAATATAATGTTTTTGTACATACTACTACTTTTCAAATATACGTTTTAGTTGATTTAAATCACTTGTTTCTACCGATGCTGTCAATGTTTGCGTCTCAATTAGATAAGAAAAGTGTGGTTAGATACCTCTGTAGACAGAAAATGCATGGTTTTACTTTGGAGCAACGTTTCAAAATACTAAAAATTTATTTTGAAAATGGGTCTCATTTGTCTGCAACAGCGTAAAAATTGCGTACGTTGTTTGGAAGAAATGAAATGCTATCGATCGAAAGAATACAAAAGTGTGTAAAAAAGTGCGTACAATTAGAATGCTGGTAGATAGTGCGCATCAAGCATGCTCTTCTAAAGCGTTCTGCCAAAATTGTTGCTTCTGTGGTTCAAAGTGTACGCAAGCAATCAAAAATGACTGCGTACAAAGTGCAACTGGTTCACTGGACCGTAGTGCCTGTTTTTGCTTTGTTCAGTGGGCTTTAAACAAATTAAATGTTGACTCTAATTTTAACCAAAAAATCATCTTCTGGGACGGGGCTTATTTCTATCTTAAAGATTTCGTAAACAAACAAAATTGCTGTATTTTGAGAATAGAAAATCTACATACCATAGTCAAAAAACCAATGCATCCATTGCGAGTTACCGTTTAGTGCGGATTTTGAAGTTTCTCCTTTAAAATCTATACACTTTTGCATCCAATAAAACCAATCTTTAAAACAAATTTGCCACTCTGAGCGAGGTACCTCCAAAACAAGTGATTTAAATGCTTCAACGGTTTTTCCAGGCGATGAAAAACGCTCGCCACGCATTTTATTTTTGATATGTCAAAATAGGAAGAAGTCATTAAGCAATAAATCAGGCAAATAAGGGCAATAAGTCACTAATTGGATGTTGTTACTGGTCAAAAATTTTACAGTTTGTTGTGCTGTGTGAGCGCTTACATTGTCATGATGAACAATGATTTGCAGGTTTATGTTGTTTTTTCTGAATTTAGCGATAGCTTCTGGCAAACAAATTCAAGTATACCAGTTAGCATTAACTGTCCATCAATCTTCTAATGCAACAGTTGCAACATGACTCGTTTTTCCAAAGAAACAAGCAATCATTCTTTTTAAAACGCTTTGTGAACGCACCACTTTTGTGAGATTAAGTTTATTTTGAAACACCCATACAGTCGATTGCTCTTTAGTTTCAGGCTCATATGAATATATCCAAGATTCGTCACCTGTTACGATGTTATATACTAAATTTGAACAACCCTCTTCAAATTTCTTTAGCATTTTTTTGCACCACTTGACACGTGACGGTTTTTGTTTTTCTTTCAAATTGTGTGAGATCCAACGACTACAAAGCTTTTTGACATGCAAATAATTGTGCAAAGTCGTATGTATTTGTTTTGCTGCAATGTCTAAAGATGCTTCTATATCACTACAGGTCACATGCCAATCTGACAAAATCATTTTACACACAGCATCAATATTTTTTGCGACAACAGAGGTGCATAAACAATCTTTGCAAAGATCGTTATCACACGTTGGTCTTCCAAGCTTGAATTCTGCAAACCATTTGTAAACCATAGTTTTGTATGGTGCTTCATCCTCAAATAACAAATTACGTTTCTCCACACATTGCGGAGGTGTTAAACCGTATAAAAAATTATAAAAAATTATCACTCGGAAGTCGCGATTTGAAATTTCCATTCTTCACACAATTATTACTTTTGTTAAAGTTTGTTGAAACAAAACCGAGCAGTTTGAAATCGAACTTTCAACTGAATTATAGGTAAAAAACGTCAAATTTTACCAATATGACAATCGCAGAGCGCTGGCAATACAAACAGTACTTGATTCCGCCACTAGTTTTTTGTGGTTCGAATTGGAGAAACTTGAGCTACAGCAGTTCTAGTTTCAACATCATGAGGCAACATCTCATAATGCACATGCATATTAACTGTCTAAATCTACATTTTAACTTAAATTACAGAATGTATGCTACAATACAATTTTAATCTTCTGGGTAATTTTCATGTTTTGGAACAGCTAGGTTTATTAAAATTATGTCTAGGATCTATAATGTATAAAAGCATTTTACGCTTTAACTGATGGTAATAAATTTTTTTTTATTTGTATCAGATTTTTTTAAGTAATCCGCAAAGAAGTACTGACAGACAAATTTTACGCAAATACGGTATTTGCTGATTTTTTCAAAACAATCTTTTGTTTATATTATTCGTAAAAACAAACTCTAAACAGATGTTTTGAATTACCACTTTGACGCTAGAAATGTATAAAAGTTGTATTTTTTTTATTAAGATTATTTTATTCTTTTGATGCTGTAGCAAATGTTGGTAGCACGGACAATTATTGCACCGCTATTTTTTGCTCATAAAAAGCAAAAAAAATCAAATCAGTATTAATGCTAGTTAACAAGTTCTTATTTAGTTGTTTTAATAATAATTACATCGTAACATGCGTTTTACAAGTTCAGTTCTCAAGATCCCGGACCCAATTTACCGTTTCCAACTATAAATTGTTAGATTTGATAAAAGTTTTCTTGCTAGTTTGAGCTGTATTTGACATTACTCTTGTTGCATTTTACAAAAATGTTCTTTGTTGGCAGATTTTTGATTAACCTTATAAATTGTAGCGTGCGTCTTGCAAGTTGAATTCTGGTAGTCTTAATTTGTCTTTAAAGTTAACTTAGAACTTTTTTGACAATTTGGTAAGACGTAGTTCTTATAATATTACCTAATTTATTTTGATGTAATTGGTTGGTCATTGTTAGCTTTTTATTAAAAACTTGGTTGTTTTTTAAATACTTTTGTAGTTATTTTCTCTACCTCAAAAATTTCTGCATCAAAAGTAAGGTTTTTTCAAATTTTTACATTTGTAAACATATCTACTTCCCGGTGAAAGTATGGAGTATCTAAAAAATATTATTATTGTTAATTAAATGCAATAAATCACATACATTTAACAACATTAAAGTTACTATTTTTTTTTAATAAAAAATGCATTAAGTAACTGGTCAAATAAGCTATATGTGAAATTTTTTGTTGCAATATGATCTTTAGAATATAAACAATATTAAAATCAAAATTATTAAAAAGATTTTTGACTTTAATGATGTTTTTTTTTTAATAGATGAGGCGGGGTTTAGATTTGGTATTAATAGAAAAAAGTTTTTATAAGTGAATGATCAGAATTTTTTAAAGCAATCTCAACAGTAGTTGTTGTAATCTTTGGAATAGTTAAAAGATACAAATCTAATAATCTTGGTTCATCAAGAAGTCCATCACAAGAAAAATATGTGGGTTGCTGAATAAGTTGAGTAAGATTATAACAAACAGCAAATATCATAGCTTGTTGAAATTGGTATGTACCTGTTAACATGGTTTGGTCCGACTTTGACAACGGCAAGATAATGGCTTCTCTCCAACATTTCGAGTAAACGTTGTTTTCCCATATTAGATTGTAGATTTCCAGAAACCGCTCGGCCATGCAGGAAAAAAACTTCTAGATAACTTGATAAGGCACGTCGCTTAGTCCCGGTGCGGAGTAGGTAACCATACCGCTGATAACCGTTTCTAACTTTTTTGAGAAAGAAGTTGTAGTGCAAAGACTCCGGAAAAAAAACAGAGTTTTTAATTGTTTTTTTTTTACGCAGGACATGTTTACTCTAATTTTGAGAACTACTGGCAGACGCAAATTGAGTTGCCAAAACAACTGCAATTTTGGTCGTTTTTGGTCGACGATTAAGATAGGAGCCACAGAAAAAAAATTCTTTTCCAATACGGTTTCCAACTTTTTCACTACGTAATAGTCAACACGTAGCTTTTCCATAATTGTTGCTTACTTTCAAAAACTTTGCGGTTAGCTGATTTCTGGACTTTGAAACAACTACTTCTGTCTGATCTCTTTAACGGTGGTTTTAATTGCAATAGAAAAATAATCGCTGACGGAAAGGTTTTCTAATATATGCCACAATAAACAAGTGGCTTACACGTGGAGACAATAAAGATATCTCAACTGCCAAAAAAATGTACTTCTACCTTCAAAGTGTGTGACAAAACCCGTGTTAAGAAAGACAACGTTGCTTTGATAAAGAAAATTTTCTATCAACGGCCTAGCGTGTTTTTCCTCAAGGAACCCCAAAGCGGATTGGAAGCGTTAAAATTGCCCACCAGAAGATAGGGCTGTGAAAGCTGCAAAATAAGTTTTAGTATAACTTTCAAAGTCCAATTAAATTCTAGAAGATTCAGGTTGCACCTTGTGAGTTTAGTTGTAAGGGTTATTTCTGTAAACTGTAAATTTTCCTTCAAAAAAAAAAACAATTTTACTTTAGTTTTTAGAGACCCGGCAAAACGTCACTTTTTGAGCATGTAATGCCCCAAAAGTTAAAATTTTCTTGGGGTTTGAAGTGCGTTTCTTAGAGTCACACGCAAAATAGTATGTGCTTTACCAGGATCATTTTTAGCTCAGAATAGCTGCGTTTGCCATCGTTGCAATTACACAATTTTATACAAATATTAAACAAAAAAAAAATTAAAAAATAAATAACACTTAGTATGCGGACAGCTATTAAAATAAATTAACACAAAACAAATAAAACATCTAAGTTGTAAAGGTAAATTTTTAAAACTAATATCACAGATGACATGTAAAGTTGTAAAGTACTTTAATGCCAGAACTGCAACAAAGTTGTAAAAAACTCCGATGCCAGTACCATAAAACAAATTAAACTTAAAACTATTATCACAGATTACATCGGAGTTGTAAAGTACTCCAATCTCAGAACTATTGAATAAATAAAGCTTACAGATGACACCAAAGATTAAAGATTTTTTAATGCCAGAACTTTAAAATAAAGGAACCAAAACAAATACACAAATGACACTGCAGTTGTAAAGAACTGCAAAACAACACTTAATATTAAATCTTAATAGAGGGTTTATTGCTGGAAACGTGTTCTGTTTTTTTTTTTCAACCAAGTTTTCTTATTTGTCTGCCTCTGTTGAGGCTACTGTCGGCTGTCGAAAAATTCTAATCCTAAACTGGATCCGTCCAAAACAGGTTTAATCAGGTTAATTTTTATGCTAACCTGACTATGTATGGGGAGTGTATTTCCCACGTTCCTTTAAAGAAACCGCCGGAATATACGACCTGACTGCAAGATTATAAAAAGCTCTTTTTACGTTAGTAAAAAGTTGTGGACGGTTAAATATCAGTATATATTGTTTGTAAATAAAATAATAAATCACTTTATTACGTTTTTTATCACAAATTATTTGTGCTTAACGTTTTATGGGCTAAGACTTTAACGTTTATATCTCCAATTCGTAAGCGATTAAAAAAAAAGATATCTCTGACTTTTTTGATAGATTTGGTGTCACCAATTAGTTCATACAAAGCTTTACAAATTAAAAAAGGGCTAACATTGTTAAAGTTGCTCTTTTTTCTAGTGACTAGGATAAACCGAGGAACAAGTCTTGCTTTCTCATCACCGGCACTACTTTTTGACCAAATAACTTTGCCAGACTTTTTCCTTTTGTTGAAGAAGAAGCTGGGAGGTCCGATTGTCATCGGACGTGGACCGGGTAGCTATAATCATTGGCACAACCCACTCAGTTGCACCAACCGCCAAACAATTAGCCACTGCGCTACCGGTGCATTGTTTTCCCACTCCGGTAGTTGCCAAATTCCTGCTAATTTTGAAGTTTATGTCAATTTTAACTGACGGCATGGACTGTGGCGTAAATTAAGATTTGACATCATTAAAAAAAAAGTTGCGTTTAACCTACCGCCAGGTTGGAAATAAAAAAAAAGAAAGTTAGCGGTAAAAATGTAAATCACAAGAAAATAGGGAAAATTGCCAGAAATAACTTTGGGTACATTTGATTTGGCTTCCGTTTATTGACCTATCTGACATGGGTGGCCCTGCCAATTTAAACTCCCGCCAGCATAGCTCAAACAGAAGTTACGTTGCTCTCTCACCACGACAAGGTAGTATTTACAAAGAAGTTTAACTGATATTATAATCGTAACAAATAAAAAATTATTAATTAGTGCAGTAAATGTATTATGTATAAATATTTACTATATTTATTAAAAAAATTAAAAATATAAAACAACAAAAATTACAACAAAAAAAAAATTCAAAAAACAATTATTTAAAAAATGTCAAATAGACAACAACAATAGAAAAATGGAATACCAAAAAATTGCAAAACATTAAAAAAAAAACACTAACAAAAACTAGAAATAAAAATATTCAATAAAACTATTTCAAAAAAAGAAACAAAACAGTCAAAAGTCTGCTATCTGGCATCCGGTAAAAAATAAATTGTATATGCAATAGTAAAATAAGTAATTAGCCATTCCGTTAAATTATGTTATAGTAACTATTTTGTCATTTTAAAATAAGTACCCTGATAATGTCAATTTTATAGTAAACAATGTTGCTGTTCTTATTTTGTAAAAATTATGAGTAATTTGGAGAGTATTCCGTTTAATAGGCAAAGTAATTTCTAGATTGTTTCCTAAAAAATCCAAAGCAATATAAGTATACATACCACAAATTTAAAAAACTGTACATTAAAAAATAGTACACAACTAGGGAAATGAAAAGATATTTATAGCATAAATTGCTAACTTATTTGCTATTTATGCCTGTTTGCAGCGATTTGTTGCTTAATTTACTCTTTCGTAGGTTAATTTTGATTTCTTAGCTACAACGTTGTTTAAAAAAAAACAAATGTTTTCAATTAGATAGTATATGTGCCAAACTTTACGCTTATTTATTAGGTCTGTTCCAACATACGATTTGGACAGTTTGCAAACCGTTTAAACTATGCACACAAACAAATTTCTGTGTATAAAAGATTGCCTAAAGATGACAAATATTTGTTTGTGTGCATAGTTTGGACTGTTTGCAAACTGTCAAAATTGTATGTTGGAACAGACCTATAGTTTCCTTTATAATTGGCATTATATAATAAAAGCAGAATTGGATATTAAAAAGAAGACGCTAAAATTTAATTTGAAAGTTTTGAGTATTAGAAGTTTTCAAAATATTTCAAAAGAATTGCCATATTTAATTAATCTAATACAGCCAAATCTATATCATTATAAAAATTAAAGATAAAATCCATCTTTTAAATTTGTTATACTGACATTTTATAATAGGTTATGTTTATGATATTGATCTTTACAATATGTTGATAAAAATAAGATAAAAAAGAAAATAAAAGTAGGACATTCAAAACAATTATTTAATATGTTTTTGTCAATTTATTAGAAAAAGTTTTAATTTAAATTAAATCCAATTATTTAAATTAAATAGAATTGCAATTTTCTATTATAAGATTTTATTATATATAATTGTTATAAATTATTAATAAATCATGTAATAACTATACATATGTAATTAACATAATTATTATAGGGTTTCAGGTTATTTATTTGTAATTTTTTTATAAAATTAATTAATTTAATTAATAAAGTAAGAGTTTATAAAGCAATTAAATTTGAAAATTAATTTAATTGTTATGTTGTAATAAAAGTTAATTTTAAAATAGAGATTAATCATAAAAATAATGTCTTTCTATAATGAAAAACATGACAAAAGTGGAAAACATCGATACTAATTTCATTAATTCTTATCAAAGGAAGTAATCTCCGGAATCAGCTGATTAAAAAAGTTGTCTCCTCTCGATGCAGTCTTGCTTGAATTGCCTTGTTTTTAATGCGATTGAATTAAAGATTGAGTTTAAAATAGGCTCTTAATCAATGTCTCCACTTCATTAAGCGTTAGATCACAGATAACGGCGCAACAAACTTCATCGGATTTTTCTTTCATTTTGCTAAAATCGGATCAGATATCCGTGTCCACGTTCATTCTTTAAGTTTGATGTGAAAGCAAGGGGCTTTAAATATTTATAAGGCTGAGTTTTATGGGCCAGCGGCTGTTATTTGCAACATTTATATAAAGCGGATATACTAATCGTGTGCTTTTATAGCGCATATATGTTATACATGTTTGTGTGCGAGTTTCACCAAGTATCAATATAGAAATAAATTCAGTTACTGCGAAGGGATGTTAAATGTCCGGAAGAAACGCACCATCAGATTTGTGGTGGTAAATAAGAAAGATATCTATTGTTTTGGTCGTTATGCCATTAGACCATTTCCTTTACAGAGGCGTGCTGAATCACCCCACATAGCATATCCGGACTGTGGCTGCACATTTTAAATCGGAAGTAGCCATTTACGGCAAATCCAGACAAGTGTCATAGACCGGAACCGCAATTTTGAATTATGTAATTTTTAATATTATTCGCTTAAGTACTTCGGGGCGTGCTTTTCGCTTTTTTATGTCCGTAACTCAGATGGTTCGGTAATGAACAGTGTTCGGCTGGCATAAAGCCAAAGGGGGCACTCATAGTCTGCTCGACCCCACGAATTTACCGCGAAATGTCGTCATATATCACGTGATTACGCGCAGCGATGAGTTTTCCCGCGATATTATTTACTTTCCCACCCCATGCTATCGAAATACAATTGAGTTAGGGTAAACTTAATGTACTATTTTGTATTTGGATTTCATATTTTATCGCTTTATTCACTCAATGTACAATCTCGGCGAATCTCGTTTAATTAAATCAAGATTCAAATCGTTTACTTTATTAATTTACCCTTCCTAGATTTCATTCAAATTTTCTTCGTCTTAAATCAATATTTTCAATTTAAAATATTTGATGTTGTTTTGTGCACAAAGCTGATAATCATTATTAGTTGTTCTTGTCAAAAAAAAAACTAAAAATACGTTTTTAAGAAATTTGTATAAAAGGCAAATGTAAATTGTTATTCTTGTATATTAGTGCAACCGCAATAATATATTAATTAAAAATTGTACAACTAGGTATATACACGTAATTAAGCAAAATTATGTTAAAAAAAATATTTTATAGTATTATATTTATACCAATCCAGAAATTAAATTGCCAAAACATAATTTAATTTCTGGATTGGTACATTAAAATATATCACATTACTTTAAAAACATCGTTTTTCAATATTATTAAAAGCAACTTAGATTTAGCCTTAAAAACTTCTTGCAACAATCCAAAAAAAAAACAGTTGGTTATGGTAACAAAACTTTATAAAATTTAATACAACAAGTATTAAATTTTATAAAGTTTTGTATTACTTTTCTTGTGTATTTTGCTTACGTATCAGTACTGTGAATCTTATTCTATATGAAACAATATTTCTTTTAATATAATAGAAGAAAATCATAAATAATAATTGCTTTGTATGGCCACTCATCAATCGTAGTTTTTCTTTAGCAAACAACAAATAATCAACTTATAACGTTTTAGCTTGGTGCCACTCTAAAGTAATTATTAATAAATGTTATGTTGTTTTTAGTGTAGCTGAACACAAATTTTAGGATTGGGATTGATACTTAACTCAATAGCAAACCATAATAAACCCTTAAATTGCCAAAGATTTTATTGCTGAAAAAAACTGATTCATATTTGCTTATTGATAGATTTGACAAAGTGTGTTAATGTTTTTCTCATAGCTCTCTTTTATTTATTGTTATATATTTTTATTAAAAAAAAATAACATTGTACAGAATATATACATATTAATCCAGTTAAAGTAGCTTTTCACCACTGAAAAAATCCAAAAGTTTTGAACGAATATGACACAAGGAAATGACCAAAAACAGAGCATCTTTTTCGATTTTTTGTTAATATATTAAGAACTGTAGATCGGAAGTAAAAAATCACTATATACGTAATAGCTAATAAAATTTGCAATAAAAATAATCATAGACATTTTTTTTTGTATTCTTAGGAGGAAATTGGGCTGTTGAATACATCAGTAATACTTTACAGTGCAGCTTGCTTCTTAAACAAATTGAAACAGACAAGTTTTCCTTTTTGATATGCAGTAGAAGTATCACAACCGCCGAATGCCTGCACAAGAATTTACAATTTTACTTTTTTTTCTACCGTGGCTTAGCTTAACAAGTAATATATGTCTTTCAAATAAAATTAAAGCCATGAAAAGGACTACTTTGTCACTAATTAAAGATTTTATAACTCCTGTGCAACTGATCAAAGTATCAGCGTCACTGATGCATGTTTTGTTTTAACTTTATGATCGTAAAGGGCAGTTAAAAGTAATAAATTAAGTCTGGATTTATTGTGTTTATTAGAAGAAAAATGATCTTGTTTGACTGTGGTTTGTGTTTTGTGTTCAAGATTATATCAACTGACTTCTTTAGCTTGTACCGTCGGTTTTAATCAGTTTTTTTTTGTATTGGATGGTGCCGCAGAATCTTTTTCTTTTCTATTATTTTGCGCTTCATAACTTTGTAACCGCTAAAAATACCAGAAAAATGCATATAATTTTTTTTAAATTTTATTGCAAATTTTATTATTACCGTCGTTTTTAGACCCGCTATGTTTAACAGGCAACCACAGACCCACTAGAAATCTTTGTTGTAAGTGTGTGTATATTAAGTAATTTTAACTTATTAATTAAGAACTCTAAGAGCAATAAAAGAGAGGTAAACAATTATTAAGAAAACAAAAAGTTGATGTCTGGCAATCTCTGTTAGTCCCAGACAGTAGAACCGACGGTTTAAGACCCAGCAGTGATGCCATGTTTTGTGGCCTAGATAGGTATGTAGCACATATTCTTTGTGTATGTCTAATTTTTATGTGTCTATTGCATGTAATAAATACGTGCCGTGAACGTAATTTTATTAGTTATCTGCTGCCTAATTGTAACACTGATCAGTAAAACATGTTGAAAATTTTTCAGTCACAGTTTGTAAAACTGAAGCACTTTTTGGTTGTCGTAAAGCACCTTCTCGGCTAGCAATAATAAACCTGATTTTTGAGCTGTTGGGACAAGTTTGTGATGTGAATGTGTGCATCGCTCAAGAACACATAACATCATTGCTGAAGTAGCCCGTAGTGTTGAAGAAAACCTAGGTTTGTCTTCGTCGATCTTTGGAATACACCGTATTTTGTATAAAGACTTAAGTCTTAAGGCTTTTAAAGTTCAGTTAAGACAAGAACTCAAGCCAGTCGATTATCATAAATGATCCAGAATTTCATCAAAAAATCATCTTCAGTGATGAGACCCATTTTCACCTCGGAGGCTACGTTAATAAGCAGAATTGTTGCATTTGGGGCTCAGAAAATCCAAGAATGATTGTTGAAAAGTCTTTGCATCCTCAACGTGTCACTGTTTGGTGCGGTTTTTGAGCTGGCGCATGGCGGTGTGATTGTACCCTAGTTTTTTGAAAATGAGGCTGGTGCAACTGATACAGTGAATGAATGGCGCTATCGAGCTATGATTAATGATTTTTTATGACCGGAATTGGAAGATATTGATGTGGACGACGTTTATTTTCAGCAAAGACGGCGCTACGTGCCACACAAGCAACGAAACAATCGCAATTTTGCAAGGAAAGTTTTCTGACCGTGCTATTTCTCGAAGAGGTAAACACAATTGGCCACCGAGATCTTGTGATTTAACACCTTTAGACTTTTTTCTTTGGGGCCACGTGAAAAATAAGGTTTATGCCAATGCTCTACAATCAATTCAAGACCTTAAAGATGGAATTTGTAAAGTTATCAAGGACATACAGCCACAAATATGTGAATTAGTCATGAAAAATTTTATGAAAATAATGTGGTACTGCAACCGTAACCGTGGCAGCCATTTGACTGATATTGTTTTCAAATGTTAATGGCATACTTTTTTCTTTACAATGAAATACACATTTATTGATTTATAGTATTTGTTGCTGATTATTGCACAGTTTAAAATATTTGAGGTTAGATATTTTAATAAAATTTATATATACGTTATTGTGCTGATTTATTTACTAACTTTATTGATTTCTCTTAAAAAATACCATTTTTTCTAATATCAAAATGAAACCTTTTATTGGAAAACCCTATATTAAAGAAGTTTAGCATATTATCAACAATTAAATTGAGTAAGTAATATTATGCACGGTACAAAAATCAAACGGTAGCCTTGCTTCCGTGTCACTCGGAATGCTATAGCCGAGTTGGGATAAAGAAATAATAAATTTAAAGTATGTATATTGCATATAATATAAAAAGCATCGGTGTTATTAATTTTATAAGAGATGAGATTAGAAGTCCGCGTTTTAAATTTTGTCACAACCCGGTCTGGTCTAAATCTCATCCTAACGCCCAACACGACCCGCCCTGAAGCCAAGTATATTATTAATAAAATATACAGGGTTGGGTAAATGTACAGAAACATCCGAAAATTGGCTGCATTTTTGGTTTATGTAAAAAATGACTTTAATATTTTATTTTATTTTTAGAAAAAGAATTTTTCAACAATTACAATGATATAAGGTTTTATGGGTCTACGACTTACGGTTTAAACGTCAAAATAAGTGAATATTTGAAGCAAAAAGTCAACTACAATTAAATATGATTATTATTATTACTATAAATTATTTAAGACGTACTACATAATACCTTATATCATTGTAATTTTTTTTCTAAAACTAATAAAAAATACTAGGTGTTCTATTAAAAAAACTGATGATGACGTTTTAACACGCAAAACGAGGCATGCATTGAACATCAAAATACGTCACTATATAGATTAAAAATATACAAAAACTTTTATTAACGTCATTTTTGAAATAAATTAAAAATGTTGTCAGAAATTAGGTGTTTCCATACAACTATTAATAACAGTTTCTAATAAACGTATAGATAAAACTAAAAAACAAACTCTTATTTTAAAATTATAAGTTATAAATAAGTAATAGACATCTAAAGGAATAGAGTTGACCGTAACTACGTGATAATTTATAATAAAAAATAAAATAAAACACAGTAATTGTTTTATTTAATTTTTTATCCAAAAGAATAGTTATTGTTATAAAAAGCGGCTATGACCTATAATAAAAAACGCAAAAACCAGCATTATTAAAATAAAACAATATTTTCTATACAATCACAGGGGTCCCGTGTTTGATCGGATATTTGGCCACTAATGCAGCGCATTTGTTTTATTAGAGAAATTAAAAAAAGCTATTAGCAACAATTAAATCAAGTAAATAGTTTAATGCACGATTTGCAAATTAAAAAAAAAAGTGTTTCCGTTCTATCCATGTCAGCCCGCAGGTTTTATTGCAACGTGTGCTGTTTTTTAAGTTTTGTTGCGTGCCCAAAACTCTGGCCGGGCACAAAGCCAAGTCAGCTGCGATGCTCTGATCATTCAATTGCATTTGCTTGTTTTAGTTTTTAAAATGTATAAGTATATTATAGCTTATTACAACGTTGCCAATGTTTGGTTTAAAAACGTTGGTATGGCATGGCTGGTCTGATAACGTCATGCAGTGTGTATACAAATACGACGAGCGCGCCCTCGTCTGCCATATTTAGTGAACTAAATTTGTATGTGTTGTGTTGTGTTGGAGTTATTTTGTCTTCTGCTATATTATGCCAAAAATTAACGAAAAACACATGAAAACGTTGTCAGACCCAAGGCCGGGCCTGAGAACGTCGGATTTGGTCTGGGAACGTCGGTAGTATATATTGGGTCTATATAGGCGGTTTAACAAATCTATATATATATATATATATATATATATATATATATAAAAAAAAAAAATAACAATGTGGACTAATAAAATAAAATTTTTCAACAACATGAGATAGGAGCCATTATGAATGTTTTGACGTTGTTCCCGTTAACCCTTTCATAATAATATAATACGTCAGTTATCTCACTTAAGAATATATATATATATATATATATATATATATATATAATCAACTTTTACCTCCGACTTACAGTTTACAAAAAACCAAAAAAAAGTGCCTTGTTTTTGATCATTGCCGCTAGAGCTCATGCCATATTTGTCAGGACTTTTAGTATACTCTTCATTAGGTACCTATATATCAATGTAAAAAGTTTCAAAACTATATTCATACATACAAATAATATTATTAACAGATCAAGTATAATCTTTATTTTTTTGAAATAACCATCAACCGTAGTTTTTTATGACTTATTATAAAATATTTAAAAAAACAATTTTTATGTGTATAATCAGCATATTATATAATATTATAAATAATATGTAAGTTAGTCTTCTGTTGTACTTTCATCTCAAAAAGCAATAATTACTTGTTGTAGAATCAGAAATGGAGCTTTATACTTAGAGGAATAAATGCGTTTCTGGTAATTAGTACGTCAAGCAGAATTTTTTAATTACTATTGCTATTACAATTTTGCTGTTTCACCTAAAGTTTTTTTTTTTAATATCTACTCATTAAAATAATTATATAGAAAGTTATTATGGCAGCTTAGTTTTGTAATTGCTTGCAAGGCAAAACGTTCAACCACGTAGAGATTTTGAAAATTGTGATTACTGAAATTCAAAAAAAGAATTGATAAATAATTAAGCAAAGGCCGACATAGGATTTTGTATATATGACTAGCGGACTGAGTTATATGTTATATGTGTATTTTGTATACTAAAGATTAAAAACATAATGGAACATCTTGAGGAAAAAATGAAGTACGAGCGTAAACGTACTTGACTTGATCTGTTTTGTAAATTATGTTAATAAGATATAGTGGAACTTTTAAATTAAATAGTTTAAACAAAAATTTAATTAAACGCCTTGTATATGTCTATGACCAAAACGCTTAAATGATTTCTTTTAAGGTAAGATGTTTGGATGTTTGAAGTTAGAATAGTTTAATGAGTGGTTTACATTTTTTTTTTTTAATCAAACTATGTAACAGCTTTTCTAAAACTAAAAGTAGTGTAATAGGATAATAACTGACTGGATGAGTCAAGTTGCATTTATTTTTTGGAATACAAATAATAACTTCAACTTTCAACTTATTAGAAATATATTGCTGTTTGATGTAATAATTATCATAATTTATTATGCAAATGTCATGATGCAATTGTCTTGTCTAGGTGCTGAGTTTTTGCAGTTGTTTAATGTGGCATCGTAAATTTCTTCATTTATATTTTTGTCAACTAGGATTAAGTGGGTCTACTTACAAAGAGTCTTGTACCAAGTATTTACGTCTTGTAAGTGATTGATTTGAAAAATGTATATGCGTTTTTAAAATAATAACAAAATTTGTGGTTATGTCAGTATCTGAAGTATGTCATTAGTTATATTTATTGCATGCGTTTATATATGTGCCATTTTTGTACTGTTTTATTAAATCATGTGTATGTATGTCTAAGTGATTGGACTGTCTTTTCAATATTCTGTTGTTTGTTATTTTAAATTTTCTGTATAATTGTTGTTTATATTTGATGAGTCTAAAAATGAAAAAGCAGATAGAGATTAAAAACAGAACTGAACTAACTAGAAATGCTTTTCTTAAAATAATACAAATGTTCAGCAATCGCTGAGTCTTTTCTGTATTACTGTACGACTTGGAATTATGGACACTGAACAAACAACTCACAAATATACTCCAAGCTTTTAAAATGTGGATATACAGAAAAGCCTTTAAGATCTCATAGACTGATAAAGTTACAAATGAAAAGGTGCTAAGAAAGATAGAAAATAAACTTAAAGTCATCAATACAATTAAACCTAGGAAACTGAAATATTTCTTTGTTAAAAAAAAATAAGAACAAAATAAGAGAGAGCCAGATTCATTAAATAAATGAAGTGTTCAAACTGTTTTCATACAAAAACAAAACACACTTGGCAAACATTCTGCGTCTTTTCGTTACTATTTTTTTAGTAGTTAATAATGCATTCCATATCAAGATAGTTAATCATGATCACTCCACAATAAACTAAAAAAAAACCAAGACTTTTTCAACAGACTTTTAAACAGGGAAACTTTTTGGATTTAGAATACCAAAATGCTTGCACTTTATAGAATAAAAATCCATTTTGTTGCATTTTTTCATGCCCAAATCGTAAAATATGTGACCCACGCGCTTATATAAAACCTTCAGTGAATCAAATATTTGTGTTAGTCCAATTCAACTTTTTTTGCTATAATATAGCGATTTGCGTTCAACGAAAGTTGTCTAGGCTAATTATATATCAATAATTTTAATTAATATTTGTAAAAACTATTTTCACTTGTAACATACTAATTTTAATTCACAATTTTATTATAGTAAGAAATATTTAAAACATGTTTTATTTCTTTTTTTATAATTCACCTTGAAATTATTGTGTTTTACATGCAAATAAAGTTTATTTTATAATTATAATTATAATTATAGTAACAATTATAAGCCATATGAAACTGTAATAAGTTAATTCTACCAAACTATTAGGTACATGTTTTTATGACAACAGAAAATACACAAACCTTATCTAAGAGAGTAATGATATTAAAAGCATTTGTACGGTAAGTAATTTTATACAAAAATGTAAAACTTAAATCATACACTCAATGTGACTAGGGATACACTAGTTTATAATAAACAAAATAAACAAATGGAAAAAACTAAAGTATGTAGTTGATCATTGAAAATTGGTTTTTAAACTGTGATAGTTATTTTGATTGGATAAATGAACTTAAAATAAATTATATTTGTAATTATATTTGACGTTTCATTATTTTAACATTTCAATATATTTATTTGATAAAATTTAATAAATTATTATTATTTTAAATAATTTATTTAACGTTTTTCTATACATATTATTTCTTTTATAAGATTTTATAATACTATTAATAAAATATAATTTATTTATATAATTTTGGGTAAGTAGAAATAAATTGTTCATGTGTCACTGAATATTGCAAATTACTCATATGCATGTTTATAATGTTTCTACACCACTTCTAATAAAAATATCTATAACTTTATGTATGCAGATAAAAAAATAAAACTTTATATCCTATTTAATGTTAATTAGATAATCATAATTCGAAATAAAAAGGTTTAATAACTTCATACAATTGTCATACAGCAAACAGAAATATAGTATACTTTTGATAATAATTATGTTAATTTCACAGCGTATTTAGTTTATTTAAAACCACCAAAGTATGATCAACAAAATATATGTTTTTTTTTAAATGATTGTATTGACAGTAGCAAATTGATATGGAATTTGATGAAACAAATATCTGCAATATTCTGTCAAATCTACACAACATAGTCAATACACACAAAAAATAAAAACTGAGCAAATGAAATAAACGGAATTGATTTTTAATTTTATAATGTTATAGCCAATTATTGGTAGAATTGTCGATAAATTTATATTCAATATTTCATAGATAAATGCGAATTTAAATAGCGCATTAATGTAATTTATAAAGTATATGCTACGGTTGAATATTTTAACATACATATTTATGAATAATAATTACTTAATTGGTTGCCATATTTAAATTATTTTGGTAAATATGCTTCATTAAATAAACTGTGTTTTCTTTTTTCTGAAAACCTTTATGGTGAATGTTTTAATTTTTATTTGGATCATTTACCATTGGGACCCTCATAAATATATATGTACCTAAATAGAACTACAAGCCCCGAAGCAAAAACAAAAGTTATGGTCAATAATAAACGTAGACGGATCCTGCAAATACAGCAGTTTTAAAGCCCTTACACTGATAAAACGCGGACGAGGATTTACTAAAGCCTACCGAATCGGTTACATACAACACGGCCCGCTATATTTTCCGCGCGAATTCCTATTAATTTACTCGCGCTGTCGCACACAATCCGACCGTCCGTTCGTCATCACTCATGCGGAAGTTGTAGGGATTTGCCTGCAACGCAATCCGACAACCCAACCAAAATGAAAATCGTTCCCGTAAACGAAATGATACCCAACATTTAAACACATTTTGTATTTTCATAGCTAGTTTGAAGGGTAATGTCAGGTGGCGCATGTTGTCAATGATACAGTTCCTGCCATCTATGTCTGCTTAATGCTTACTACAGCTTAGTTTTCGCACAAAACGCAACTTGTTGTGCGGCGCTAGCTACAATACAGTTACCGATAATATAAAGTAGTTTTCTATACATCATAAAACTAATATCTGCTATCAAGTTTTTTTATTCCATATACTAGATGGCTTTCTATTCCCAAGCTATTAACCATATTAGAAAACTAATTCCTTTGTGACTATTCTATAATAATTAATTAAAGTATGTTACTATATTCAAATAGTTTCTATTTGATAAATGTTTATTGAATAATATAATTATATTATATATTTATGATATTGTATTATTTTATCTATTTAAACATTATTTAATTGTAATGCATATCTATGTTACAAACATTACTCAATTTAGATAATAAATATTTTAAAATTAATATTAGTAGACATCTACATTTAGTATACAGTTTTTATAACAGATAGAGCATAGAGCAAATAGTCAGGCTTTTTAGTGTTATGACAAATTGTTTACTGTCGACGTGTTGAAGCCGGCGTTTGAAATAGTAAAAAAATCTTATAGTGCAGATCTCTTGACTGTCTATAAAGTCCAGTAACGTCAGTGCTGAAGATCTAGTGTGTTGTGTTTAAAAATGTCGGCAACAGAGAGCAGTGCGATTCCTTGCCAGCAACTTCCGTCATCTGAACGATGTTTACAGCTGAAATCAGCCTTCTCCGCACATTACAAACATGATCCCGACTATTACGTTCGAGTACCTGGAAGGTATTACCCGCTTATTGTATTTGTGAGAGGTTTTCTCTCATTCTATTTTACTTCATTCGCAAGTTGATTTTTGTTTGTTGTTTTTTTAGGGTGAACCTTATTGGGGAACATATTGACTACTGTGGATATGGAGTGTGTCCTATGGCGCTACAGCAGGACATCCTGCTGGCATGCTCTACAGATAATGGCGGCATCCTTCAGATAACTAATTTAGAATCCGTTCACAAATCGTTTGAAGGCTCCATTAAAAACATATCGTAGGTTTTATCTCAATTATTTATGTCATATCTTATCAATGTTTTGTGATATTTTTAAATTCGTTTCATATCGAGTTCGATTATTTGCAAGTATAGCATAGTAACTAAAATATGGTTTTATTCTAAAAATAGATTATAATACCATACTAATTATAATTGCATCAACACAATAGAAAGTTAAATATTTTCATAATCATTAAATTATACTTAAAAAGTAAATATAAATTAATGCAAAGAAAACATCTCTATGATTAAAAACTTTTATGAAATATCATTTGGTAGAAAACCAAAAACAAAAATTACTAAGTTTATGATTTGAAGAAATACTATTTGAAAATAGTTATGTCTACTAAAACAATAAATTTTTTATATAAATTTTAGTATAAACTATTCTACAAAAGAGACATTATGGACAAATGTCAAAAGCATAAGAAACGTAATTAAAATTGTGATATATACAGTTTTGAACAATCTTTTAAAATTATATTTTACCACTAACCCGCACTGTAGGTATGTACAACAATAAGAGGATTAAGAATAGTAGAATTTTAAATTAGTAACTAAATTATTTTGATGAAGAGGAGGTATTGAAGATTCTGCAATAAATTTATTGATTTATTTATGTTTGTGGTCTTTTCGATTGCAGCACGCACTATTTTGCTGGCTGATGAAAATGTCGATGGACCAGTAAAATTGATATCTTACACAAAATATGTTTTTGATATTTAATTAATTATTATTATTATTAAATTGATTTTTTAATATGACGTCATATGTCATTAACACTAATCTATTTTATTACTGGGATTGTAGAAGATCCAAACATTCCGCAGGACTTAGAAAGGTATTTTTTTAATTTTTTTAAATTTTAATTTTTAAATTTGATTCCTGCAATCTTAGTGATTCTTATTGCTGTTTTTTCTGAGGTTACTCTGTTGATGTCATTTTTCCCGGTAAAGTTCTGTGTGCTATTTTAGTGGAGAAATATTTTCAACTTTGATTTGCACGAGTTTTTCAACTTGTGCGTTTTCTGCTACTGGTTTATGCCATTTTGAACTTTGCTGTAATTGGCAATTGACCAATATTCTGTAGACTACCTTGTTTAAAACTGTTGTGTCATTTTTTGTATCTTTTGCCAATGAGATAAAGTAGTTTTCTTTAAGTGCATGATATTTGGTTTGCAAGATCTTTTGAGTCTTTGGGTAATGGCTCTAAAGGTTGAGAGATTTAACATGTTTCTATTTGTGTTAATAAAGTATCTATTTTTTTATATGTCAGGGTAGTCAACCCATCTATTCGATTTAGTTGACTCTTGTTTAGTTTTACAGCACATTCCTATATACTTAAAAAATGCTGAAATCTAGGCGCGATAACTTGCCAGGCTATTTTATCTTCTAATAGTGCATGGTTTATTTTGTCTTTGTGTTCCTTTGGGGTTTTCAACAAATTTTGTTTCTTTGTCTGAATAAAGGTTTGATGTCTTGCTTCGACGTAACATAAATTGCTTTATGAATGCTTCCGTGGTTAAGCTGTTTATTAACTAAAAGTGTACTGGTTTTGTTGCAAACCATGTATGGTTTTCTTGAGAATGTTGTAACTTTATTTGAAATGAACTACAGAAATTCGTGCCTGTGTTGGTGAATGCGCGACTGGATTGGACCTATTACTGGTTGCAGTCATCTAGAATTGACTCTACAACAACGTAAACATTTATGTGAGATTGGCTAACATGTTGATCGCACTGCTAACAACCATGATTAAGTTTTAAGTATTTGTAGTTTATAATGAGCAGTTAAAAGGTTACGTAGTAATATTATTGGATTACGTTGATTGAATGGTAGTTTTGCGTGTATTAACTTTTCACCTACTATAATTGGTTTGTCTTTGTTGATAAAAGTGTTTAATTTTAGAAATCTACTTGATTTGTTGATCAAAAGATTATGTTGTAAGTTGTATATATTACCTTTCAAAGTGTTGTTTGAGCCTTGTTTATTTTTGGTGCAGTCAATGGGACAATAATTTTTGTTTTCTTTTAAGAGTTGTGAATCTATCGGAGGCAGAACGCTACAATCCTCGTTCATTTTTAAAGCAAAAACTACTTGGTGATAATATGTTTATTTTCTTCAATTATTGTAAAAGCTACTACTTGCTTTACATTGTTGTACCTCTTTTATTGATAGCCATTCATCTTGGTTTAATTGTAGAAACTCTGAATTATGCCACTGCAATGTTGAGTCTTTGAGTTGAGTTAGATTTACACTTTTAAATATGATGTCAGCTATGTTATTATGTGATTGTACATTCCTTCAATTTGTATTTATCAGCTCTTGCAAGGTGAGCGGATCCATCTAAGAGCGATGGTTGAATCTAACCAGTAGAATTTGTTGTCAAGTTCAACTTGAGTGCATTCTTTATCTTTTTTGACAAGCGCGCAAAAATAACCACTCTATTTATGCCAATTGCGGCATATGCCGCCTCAGATGCATTGCAAATTGTGCAATTCTAAGTTGATGTAAGTCTCGTGTATATGTGACATGGTATTTGTATTGCATTGATGGATGTCAGATTGTACTTATATTGGTGCCAAAACATATGTATAGCTATTGAAACCGCTAGCTAAACTCATTGGATTAAATAGTGCTATAAGATGTTTTGCTGTACGTGTAAGTTGGATGATGCGCTTCACTGAATATTGCAGTAAATTAATGGTAGAATTTTACAGCTAATATTTTTATAACTGTTGTTCGTTCCTTGGGTAATGTTGCATTTTAGTTAATTGCGGTAATTGTATCTAAGATTTGTTTGTTATGCAATTAAAATTTTCTCAAATCAATATATTGCTTAATTGATGTTGAAGCTCTTTAGCCTCCGCGATTGAATGAGTTCATATTATACAGTCATCTAGTCATCTACATAAAAGTCATGTTGTACAACAGCGGATGCATGTGAATACTGAGTGCTTGTCAATTGCTAATTGTTTGAGATTTTGAGAAGCAAGATATGGTGCTGACGACGTGCCATATGTTACAGTTTGTAAGTTATATATTTGCAATGGTAGTGACGGTTTTTCTTTTCATATAATTTGCAAATATGGTTGATCTTTGTGTTCCAGGTTTTCCGGTACGTTTATAATATGGCGGCGTGAATTACATAACGATGAACGCATAGTCTGAGTAAAATTGAGAATAAATCTGTTTGTACTATAGGCCCAAAAATGTTATGTAATGATAATCCAGTTGTTGTTTTTGCCGAACCATTGAATACAACTCTCAATTTTGTTGTCGTACTATCTTTCTTAATAACGCAATGTGTGGAAGAAAGTAAATGTTATAATTAATTGGTTTTTTGTGTCCTAGTTTCTTGTATTGTTATATAAATTCTATTGTATAAGTATTGCTTCTTGAGCGTAGGCATTTTAACACATTAACTGCTGCGTGGTACAGCGTATGTACCACGGCAAAACTACCCCGTCAGGGCAGTGGTCCACACGCTATACCACGCGTTAATTTTTTCTTTGCGGGGTTGTGTAAAGAAAATTTTAATATGAAATGTGATTTTTTTTAGATATCAGAAGCAAATAGCTTTAAAAAACCAATAACAAAAAAAAAATTCAATTATTTTACTATAAAAATATTAACAAAAATTTATTTATGTTATTTAAACAATAAAAGTATAATATAATAAATAAATATATATTCTAATTATAAAAAAAATAAGTAGAAAATTATGCACGTTCACTTGTATATTTAACAAAATAACATTCTACACAAAAATGCTGCTTTCATACTTTACATATCCATGTACAACGCTTTGTTTTGTTTCGGGCAATTGTTGGTTCAAATTTATTTAATGTATTTTTTGTAACAGACCACAAAACGGCGGCGAACACCAGATTGAATGAGTTTATGTTGACGATTGTCTTCATCGTTCTCAGGTTTTTCAACATCAATCTCAAAAATTGATTCAATAATTTTTTTTTTAAATTCTGTTATGCTGATTTTTTGTTGGCAAACTTTATTATATATTATCTTGTATAATAATTGTCGGTAAATAAAGTTCTACCTTTGTCCAATAAATTTTCCATTAATTTCATAACAACTTTTGCAGAAGCAGATACATTTTTTTCTTTGTCATTGCCACAGTATACTTTTAAATCATAAGTAAATCCTTTTTTAATGCATAATTTATACAGTTTTATGCCAAACTTATTTTTTGTTTTGTTTTTTATGTATTGACGGAATGACAGTTTGCCTCTAAACGGAACTAGTGTCTTGTCAATACACACTTATTGTCTGAGAGTCATAACAAATTGATAACGACTTTTTAACAATTCAATTAGTGGCGTAATTTTATGTAGCCTGTCAGACGTATTAACTTATCGCTAAAATGAAACATTCTAATCAAAATTTCAAATCTATTTCTAGATATGTGCTTTTTAAGTTTGTTATAGTAGATATTACTTTTTGACCAATAATTTGTTAATCTTGGATATCTTGTCAAACCTATCTATAATAAAATTCCCAAAATCTTTTCAATTTCGGCTGCATCGGTGTCTTGTCAGAGGTGGACGCGTGATTATGAAAATGTTGTTTTTAGTTAAATTTGATTTGCATATCTATTTGTTTCAATTACAATTAAATTTATAACTTTGTTAGTTATAAACAATTTCAAAAAATTGTATGGCTTTTTATCGTGATAATTATAAATTTCATTTTTATTTCTGTTTCACGTAAAGTAAAATTTATATTATTCAAAATTGATTGATCAATTGGAAACCATTGCAAGTTTTTGCTAAATTTGTTAATATTGATGATACTTTCTTTATTTTCTTTATTTTCTTCATTACACGCGTATTGCAATATAACCGACTCAATTGTTTCCTGAACTTCGTTAATCGGTTGTCACTAAATTTTGATTGCCTACAAAAAATATAAATATATTGTACACTTTCAAAAACTTGCTTCAATATGAATAACACTACACAAAATAAATACTTGTCGGAAAAATAAAAATATTAAAAAAATATATAAAAACTTTATTTGCAATTTCAACAAAAGATGTTTTAAGAACAATCAACAATATTTTTTACGTAAGAGATTTTTCTCGGTTTGTTTTCATTATTGATGCTATCATCGCTATCACTGTTACTTAGATTCTCAAGTACAGAATCATTTATTGAAAAATTTTCTGTTTCATCGTCTGATAAAAATTTTTGCAGCTTTTGCTGCTCTAGTTCATAGCTCATAATAATCAAGTAAATATTTGTACGTATGTACGTATGAAAAGTAAAAGAATACTGAATAATCTAATCGCGTTAAATTTCTTCCCCACGGCAAAAAATTTATACGAATCCTCTTGGTGAAGGATTGTTTGTCAAATAATAAGTATATTTAACTAGATTATATATTATTAATCTTATTATAGATTAGTTTAATGAGATACAATTTCCGCAAATCAAGATTAAGGTCACCATTGATGAATAACCTGTTCGGTGAAAAGTACTTATAACCAAAAACATCTGATTTAGATTAGCTCATTTTTTTTTGGAGCTGTTAAGCTTATTTGTATTTTCCAAATAAAACAGTATTATAAATTACATGTTAAGACTTGTCATGGTACAACGTTTGTGCTATGCGGCGTAAACGTTGCATACACTTAGGTTTTGTGGCACATACGCTGTGCCACTCACAAAAATTGTTCTAAAACCAAAATTTATTTTTTTTTTTAAATTTTAAATTTATTAATTTACTAAGGGCCGGTTTATTCATCTGTTCTGTAAGTTATTGATTAGTTACGTGTTTAATAAACTTGTAGGTCACTTATATAAAATTTGGGTGTATTCATCCCATTTTATATGACAAGTAATTACTGAACGCTTATAATGTTTTTAAACGGCTAGTACAACTTAATAGAAAAAGATATCTATATACATATCTGTAGGAAAGACAGAGATAGACTTACTAAAAAGAAAACGATTGTGGTACTACTGCTTGTTGTTATTTGTTTGTGGTTACATTCATGTGAAACAAAATGGCATAAGGTTATGTTCTTTTAGCAATTTTTTTACTGACGGGCCAAAGTGATCTATATAATTTATCTGTCTTGTAAATTTAATTTGATGACAGGTTGTCACTATTGACAGACGAATAAACATTTATTTATGGCAATCTTATCAGTAATGCTACAGAGCACTTTATAGAAAAGTGAATAAATCGGCCCGTATAGTATGTTTTACTTAAGTTTTACGAATAAAAAAAACGGTCCCGTGGGCCAAATTTATCATCTTCATTGTGGCAATTAACGTGTTGTAATCTCTTTCTTAATTTGTGAAATCCGAGGATTGCCATTTTTTTTTTAATTTAGCAAAGTTGATAGGTTCAATATTTAATAGTAACCTTACTACAAATGCTTTTTTGTTCGTTTTACGTACTGTTTGGTTGAAGTGTTTCTTTGATTTACATTGCGTGGTTTTGCGTAAATTGGGTGTTTACTTCTTGTGACTGCCATTTTTTTTTTATTTGCGTCTTTTGAACTAATTATATTTCAGTTGCATGTGACAACTTAATTACGTATTTTGGGTTGTGAGACCAAATTATTCTGTGGCTAGCTTTATCTATCCGATGCTTAGTAAATTCAGAAATATTTTGGCATCTAGCAATAAATCTATTTTTCTTGTTAGTTAAATTCTGCATTGACTAGCGTGATGTTTTTAGGTATGTTCTGTTGTTTTCTTAGAAATAAGTTAGCTTAGCCTTGATTTGTTAATTGATTGTTGTCTCTAGTCTTTTAGTGATTAATATGCCATTGATTGGCAGACGTACCGATTGTGTTTTTATGTTTAGGCCTGCGGCCAGTTCGTTCTTCATAAAGTTTGTTTGCGATGCACTATCCAATAACGTTTTACACTGATGATGATTTCCATGCTGATCGACTAAGTTTACTAATGCGGTTGATAATAATGTCAATTGATTTATGTAGATGCTATTTATGGCAGAATAACAATCGCTTGATGTGGGTAAATTTGTACTCATCAGTCTTGGTGGTCATGTAATAACTTTTCTTGCGTTTTGTGACGTGTCTGGATTAGCACTTGTTTTCGATTTAAATATGTTTAAATTTTTGGTCATTTGTCTCTGGAAAATATGAATTTAATGATATGTTAATTTTAGCAACATGCACGCTGCAAGCTATTATATTAGTAGAATGGTTTACCTACGCCATCTCTTGCAAATAGTTTAATAGTTTAAGTGACGTCTGGTAATGGGTATTGGTGTTGGATAAGATAGACACCTGTACGAGTTGCAATTGAGAGTCAAACTGTCTCTCTTTTATTAATAATTACTATTTTATAAACATTAATTACAACTATAAATATTACTTTTTTAATTATGCATAACATTGATTATTTTATTTAATTCTATCAATGCCATAATACAAGGGTACTACACTATTTACAGTAAACTATTTTAAAACAATAATATTTTAAACATGTTTTATTATTTTGTTTTAAACTGTTTATTCAAACAATCATTAATTAAAAAATAAAACAATTTATTATGTACTATAGATTATCTGTTTTGTAGTATAATTCTTTTACTATTAGTACCGCATGCTCATTACAGTAGTCTTTAAAAGTCATTTTTCTTCTTAATTACCTTTTGTAACTCCCTCCTTCACCCACCCCCTAACTTTGTATTTTAGACAGGGTGTTCAAAAAAGAATGTAAAATATTTAAGGGGGTGGTAGTACAAACCACAACAAACATAAAGTCTTAATAAACATGGGTTGTCATAGCAACGGTTTCGGAGATATGAAACATTATTTAATTTTATTTTTCTTTTTCCCTTCATTTTTTATTTTACAAAAACGTCCATTTTCTTATCATAGTTGGCTGATGTTTTGTGAAATAAACATTCAGTATTTGACACTTTTTGTTAGTGCACAAGTTTTAATTGCTATGGCTGATTACTCTAATGCAGAACTAGCCGACATGCATTTTATGTATAGTCATGCTAATGGGATTGCCACCAAAGCGCGTCTGTATGTAAAAGCTTATCCAAATCGACAGATTCCTTCACATCGTATGTTTGGAAGAATTCTAGGGGGCAACTCATTATTGAAATTTAAAAAAAATCATAATTTTTTGTTGAAGTTTTAATCATTTTTTAGTGTAAATATTTTACATATTATTTGAAATTTTCATAAAAATGGGGCTACAGGTTCTCATTCTTTTACTTTTGGCGGCCAGTATATTTTTTTAATTATTATAAGTAATTTTTATCATTTAATACTATATGAATTTACTGTTATATTAAATATTATATTGGCTAGCAATACATGTTTATTTAATTTAAATTCTCCATCGTTATAAAAAGAATGAGTTACATCATTATATTAACTGATTATACATTTAAACACGTGCCTAAGGATACGAGCGGAGCAATTGTACCTTAAAATAAACGGCATGTCAGCTGTTGATACACGTGGAGGATTTATACCGTATTGAATGAAAATATTTTTATAAAATATGTGAATAACAATGTATTGTTGCAAACATTTTGATTACATAATTTTAAAAAATATATATATTTTTATTTAAAATATTATTAATAACACTTATTATTACTTTTATACTTTACGTTTTTTCTATTGCTTACTGGAATGCATCATTTATAAAATAGACATTGTTAAGGAATTGCAAACTATTTCATACGTTTTATTAGGCTTACTGTGTGCGAAATAAATTTATTAAATTAATTAATAATTAAACCAAAATAGTTTTTTTATTTGTTTTCTAAAGACTAACAGTAAATAATTTAAACTTTATTTAGGTTTAATGAATAATCGTTTTGCATAATCCAATTGTATAGAATGAATAATAAATGTGCATTAAAGTCGAGAATAAAAATAAATTAGAGAATTCTAAAAAGAAAACTTTTTTTTTATTATGTCTACGAGTGAAACAATAATAATGAATGTAATGTAAACTAGTAAAATTGCTAAAAAAACTGTAGTTGAATCTGTAATTGAACTTGGAAGCTAATTCTTAATAAAGTTTTAGGTTTTCTCTAGAGTCTACCTGAAATTCTAATGTAAGATAGTTACTAAAATTATTATTTTTAGTTTCAAAATATGACATTTATGAATTATTTTTTACAAGTGAGAATGACTGTTTCCGTTGCTAAATACTAAGCAATCTAATTTGGCTAAAAACGGTTTAAGAGATTTTACATTATAAAATGTGCACCAATTGCCAATCATACAATAAACTTTTGTTTAGTTTTTCTATATCAAGTAAAAGTTTTTTTTTTTTATTTCAAAATGTGATATTTATAAATTACTTGATATGCCATAACAACCTTAAAATACTTTTGAATTTTAACCATGCAATCACACTCACTAAAACTATCACAGTAAAGACGAGATTTATAAAGTCTGTGGACATAAGTTGCAAATTGTAATTCTCGGGAAGTAATGAATTTGGAAACATAATTCATTTGTTGATAGTCCTGTATAAAAATTCTTTTTCAAAAGTTTCTGTACTACATCTTTAAATTGTTAGTGAATAATTATTACAATTTTTAGCAAGCCTTGTACTACGAATAAGTACTTGTTTATATGGCAATAGATCTGCTGATGTTGTAAAGTATATAAGTCATTAGTTAATTTTGAATTGGAAATGATTTAAATAGCTTGTTTATGACTAGAATTTAGAAGAGATATTGTAATTTTAAATAGTCCTTTCCAGTAATACACTGTTTACTTTTATTAAGAAATCTTAGATTTATATATTTTTGTTTACTCTCTGCATTGTTGTTCCACAGAAGATGATGTTAAATTAGAATTTTAAGAAAACAAATTGAAGAAAATTTAGATAGAGATTTGTAGTTTAGTTTATAATATGATACAGCTAATATCTTGGATTTTGACTTTAAAACAGTAATTTTTTTTTAGATTATAAATTAACCAAATTGGGTATACCCCAGTCAAATATGTTTTAAATATCTTGGTTTCTTGATTCTACAGATTTGTATATTGTATATAAATGGTGATACGATTTACAAAACTATGAATAATGCAATTTAGTTTTAGGTATTGATTGAACATTTGCAATATTTTTGTCACAATGAAAGCTAATATATTTGCCAATGTGTTAAGAATAATAGGTGGAATTTTATTTATACTTGATGTTTTTCTTGCATTTAATTTAAGAATACATTTTTTGACAGCATCTTGCTTATTACTTTACTTTTAACAAGCATTGTTAGTACAGTTATATATTACCTTGGAATGAATTTATTGTTTTATAGAAGTTATTGTTTTTTATTTTGTTAAAAATGTTGATGAGATTTGTTCTTGCCAATCTTACATATTAGAGTTTATATCAAATTTTAAAATTATGGTTTGATTTTAATGATTACTGATGTATTTGTTAAATGTTTTTTGCTTTTTATTACATGTTTTTTTAATTGAACTTGTTTTATTTTTCTATGTTTATCTTAAAATAAGGACAGTTGAAGCGCGGCTTAGGTTTAGTTATAATATGATATAATATAGGCATCTAAACATCAAGGATGTTATACTATATACTGGATTGGCAACCAAGCCCCTTAAAGTGAGGAAAAATATCGAAATATGCAATCCGCCGTTGTGCCGCTTTAGCATCTCTTTTTATCTCACAGTCGTATACGAGGCAAGAGAGACAGAATTTTAGAAAAATTGATTTAAAACAGTAATTACAAACTGTATTTTACTATTTTATATATTAAATTATACTACCAAGTATTACTAATCTTTCTCATAAAAAAAAGTAACATAATTTCAATTATTATTGACTTTAATAAGATTTATAAAAAAATAAAACAAACTTTCTTATTACAGACACTCAATATATTTAATAATAATAATAAAAAAGTAAAACTAACTTGTACATTTGTTTAAATTATAAAATATATTGACAAATATACATAATATAGTACTCACATAATAATTCGTTAACCAAACCGTGAATAATGCGTGCTTTAAAGTTACGCATTCGTATGTCAGTTTTTACTTGTATCTGATACATCTTACAAAAGAAATTTATTTATTAACTCTTAAGTTACTTAATAGAAACAGTAATAGATTTTTTACACGGTTAAAAAATTAGAGTTAATAATTTTTAAAAAAGTACTAATTTTATTATATTTTATTACAAATAATTAAAAAAAAGTGCATAAACTCGAAAGTAAAGTATTAATAATAAGCTACATTGAGTCTAAATGTATTAAACATAAAGATCTACTTTATAAAATTATTAAAACTACAATGATATAAATATTAATAGAATGATCAAAAACAACAATTAATCACAATACAAAATGTTTGATGTGAACTTTTGCATATATTTTATATATAAGATATTTAAAGGGAAGGTAATAATTATTCTGAATAAAATTAAAACACAAAACTAGCATATAAAAGTATAATTATTACCCAACAATATTGTTTACTTGCATTTAATATAATTTTTATATTAAACAGCATAACATATTTTAATTGCAAATGCTTACTAATAAAATTAAATTCCATTTCTTATTTCTTTTAAAGATTTACATCCAATTGCAACCCAGTATTTAACCATTATTTCGCTTGTTAATATTTCTCATTTAAACCGTATATGGCGTAGTGACTAGTGCGACAGAGTAAAACATACAAATTTATACGGCACAACGGCAAGTTGCCTACCCACGGATTTGGACAGTATAACATCCTTGCTAAACATACACATGTCTTCTCTGTGGCACGGAGTGTCACATCTCGACACCTAACGGTATTAAGAGGTTATAGATTATATGTAATATGAATGATGTATTGACATCACAAATAATCAGTAACTAATTAAAATTTTCTAAAGCAGTTCAACAGTAATTATTGTAATATCTAGAATAGTTGAACCTTAATTTACTAAGAAGTCTATTACAAGGAAAATAAATGAGATGTTGAATAAGTTGAGTAAGCTCATGAAAAGCAGCAAACATTACTGTTTGTTGGCAGGATAATGTAGAAGATGAGTGAATATTATTTACATTAAAATTTCTTAACAGATACATTTTAACTTTTTGTTTATTACCTTGAAAAAGCAAATCAAAACTTTCAGAAAAGTTATCAAAAAAATTGGAGAACTTTTATTTGGGAAGCGATATATGTTTTTTTCTCAAACTGATTGAAGATGATAATATACACCATCTAGTAGATTTATATAATAAAATCTATACCAGTGGAAACATATGCAAAGAATAGTTGAAATCTGCTTTCATCCTTCTACTTTATCTGCTAAGATTGTTCAGATTTTAGAACAATTTGCTTGATGATATATATATATATATATATATATATATATCGACTTTCAGCCTTGGTCTGTCCACTGCAGGACATAAGCCTCTTCTCTGCTTGTAAATGCTGGCAACTTACATTACAAGGGACCTACAGTTTTAAGTGGATTCCGAACCACTGGAGAGAATTATCACTCCTCAGAGAAGGGTTTAGCCGTAAAACCCCACGCTGGCAAGGCGGGTTGGGGAGTGGGAGAGCGTATAGAACGTGAAAAGTATATCACGGTATATGGGAATCGAACCCACGATCTTCGGTACAGCGGCCGGATGCCTAGACCACTGCGCCACGCTCTCTCTCTCTCTATATATATATAAATATATCAGACTGGGTAAAAAAAAAAGTGGATTTTTTTGTGTGTTTTATGAAGTGATCTTTATTCTTAAAAAGTAAACCATGCCAAATTTAATCTAAATTAAAAAAAAAAACTAAATGTATGGTTGTGACCAAGATGCATAACAATTATATCCCAGACCTGACTATAGAAACCAACAGAATTAATGGAGTAAAAAAGGTACCAATATCTAGGTACTAAAAACAACAACGATCAAACTGTACAAATAAATAGAAGAATTGAAATTGAGAGAGCTGCCTTTGATAATCCAAACAACTTCTTACAAATTGTAATATTTGAAATTTTGTTTTCAACCTTGAATATGCTTGTTTTTTTGTGGATGTAGACACAAACACCTTGTTGATCAGCAAATGAATATTTGAGATGCTACTTGAAGTCTACCAGATCAAAGTGATATAGATTTTTTTTACAGAGAAATAACTAGAAAACACAGAACAATGCAGAGAAATAACTAGAATAAAAAAATAATTTTTAGAAAAATATTTAGAAAAAAAATGCATAAAATATTATTTTTCTAATATATAAATTATCAACAAAAGTGCTTCTACAATTATCTCTATATGCAACTGATGTGATTATTTTTATAGCTTGTCTTTGCAGACCAAAAAGTCTATACATAATAGTCAAGTGACTCTAAAATGCCATATGTTACCTTAGACTGGAATAGTGTTTTATTGTAGAGTATGTGTAAAGTATGTGTAAAGTGTCTTAGCAAATATGTTGTTGCTAATGACACTTCCTCTCCATGCTATGCCAGCTTAGAGTTTAAATGAATTTCCAAGAATTTAGTACTACCGTTTGCATTTTCAGCAGATGTCTTTAAAGATATAAATAAATGGTGGGATTATTAACATGGTTCCACAAACGCACCGTTTTTAAGATACAGGGTTTAAAAATATATATATATATTTTGACAATATCTCAGGAAGGTTTGAGATACACAACTCAGCTTTTGTACACATCTTAGCATTAATATTAGCTACTTTTCATTGACGGAGATTTTAGAGTTGCGTGAGGTTTTTATGGCTCTAATTTTTATGACACTTGGGAAATTGGCATTCTGAAAGCACATTGTGAACCACCAATATTTTCTACACAAAAAAGGTACTCTTAGTCAAAAGCTCTAACGTAAACCGTTTTAGAGAAATACGGCATTTTATGATGGAAAACAAGAACAAAAGTAGCAACATGTTTTGTTGTTGATAAAAAAATTTGTTTTTGATGTAGTCGTCAGCGTTTATGCATTTGTTTTATGCATTTGACAATTGTTGTTTAGTTATTAAATAGCCATTTTTCAAAAGAAGTTAATATCGCGGGAACTTATTATTTTTATTACCCAATTAATTTGCCCATTTTTAGTATTTTGCTTGCGTGGTGATAGCAAAATGAATAATTACAGTGATAGCAAGATGTGCGATATGCATTTTGTTTATGGCGTTGCCGATGGAAATGCAGCAGAAGCTTGTCGAATTTATCAAGAAAGGTTTCCAAACCGACAGGTACCAAATGAAAAAACATTTATTCGAATTCACTATCAAACTGGAAGTGTACATAAAGGAAATGGGAGACCTCGCCTGCTACCTCCGCAAATTGAAGAAGATGTTCTTTAAGAAATTGAAGATTATCCATCAACTAGCACTAGAAGAATAGCTTTAAACCTAAACCTTAGTCACGTTACAGTGTGGAGGATAATAAAAAGCCAAATGTTATATTCTTATCACATACAGTGAGTACAAGCCCTTTTACCAGCGGATTTTTTGCAAAATCCTCGATTCTTAGAACAAGTTTTATTTACGGACGAAGCAAATTTTTCTTGCGATGCGATTATGAACTTCCATAATAATCATGTATGGGCCGACAAAAATCCACATGCCATTATGGAAGGCCATTATCAGCAAACATTTTCCGTTAATGTTTGGGCACGTGCTGTAGGAGACCATTTAATAGGTTCATATTTTTTGCCATTTAGGCTAAATGGTCAATCATATAGTAATTTTCTTGAATAAGAGCTGTCAGGACTTTTAGAGGACGTTCCGGTTCAATTAAGAAACGAAATGTGGTTCATGCACGATAGTGCTCCTGCACATTTTAGTTTAGTTGCGCGTCAATTCTTAAATGAACAGTATAGGAACCGTTGGATAGGTCAAGGAGGCTCACAGGCTTGGTCTCTTCAGTTTCTAAATCTAAATGTTTTGGATTTTTTTTTGTGGGGTCACTTAAAAAGTTTAGTTTACACTACATTAGTTAATACTGATGAAGAACAAAGAAATCGCATTATTGCATCTTGCAATACGATACGAAACACTCCAGCCATTTTTGAACGGGTACGTCAGTCACTAAGACGTAGGTTGGAAGCTTGGGTTGCCGTATTTTCAAAAAAATTTGTGATTTTTCTTGTTTTTATATTATTGCTTAGTTTTGTAAAATAAAGGTTTTGTGATCACGTTGCTACTTTTTTTTTCCGTACCTGAGATCGTCAAAAAATTAAAAAATAATAAACAATTTACACCCTGTATCTCGAAAACGGTTTGTTTGCGGAACCATGTTAATAGGAACTTATTTTCTTATAATTAGCCATGAAATCCCACCCTTTATTTTCCGGCACATGTTTTGAAACACTGTTTAAAATAATAGGGGACTTAGTATAGACCCCTGTGGTACATAATATAATATAGTAGAAGTTTTTGATAGTTTTTTATTAACTTTTACTCGCTGTTGTTAATTTGTTTGCTAGCTGTAGGATAAAAATTGTAAAAATATTGTGTATAATATATGTTTATTAATTTAGTAAGTGCAGTAAGTAAAATGTTTGCGACAGTTATTTTAAAGAACCATATATGTTGTTTGAGAGTTTTAGAAGGAATAGATGATTCAACGTTTATTTCAATTATGATCATAAATTGTTTAAATTTAAGATTAATATCTGTATTTGAGTTTATAAAATTCTAATTAGTGTTATTAAATTTGTTAAAAAAGTTATATTGTCCACTTTTTGTTATTGGTTTTTCTAGATGTTGACGTTTATTCCAGAGATTATATACTTGAAATGTATTTCAATGTGGTCTGAGAACCCACTATTAATAAGAGCAACTGATACTAATAATGATTCTATATTAGAGAAAATTTTCAATTTTTGATAACACGTTTGAGCATTTTGAGTAATATTTTGCGAATAAAGCGAGTAATTTTGGCTTCTAATTCCTCAAAACAGCAGATCTTTTTTAAGCTTTTCAAGAATTCAAAGAAAGATAGAAAAGGTGACGATTTGGAAGGTCGGATTTAATTCTTCCACAAGTTGATTTTTGTATGCTTTTATCTAAGTTGTTTTATACGAAATGCTAAGTTATTGAGAAAGGCGCCGAATAGATTCATCACGGGCATGACGCGTACACCCTTAGCTGTCGCTGCTATATTTTTTTACTACGGGTTAGATTTGGTCGCGTATTGTCTAATAATGAAAATGGGTTTTATATTTTTTGATGGTACTGCAAATTATGCGTTTGGTAGACCGATTATGTGAACCATAAGTTCTTTAAGTGCTAGAAACACATTTCTTGCAGAGCGCTTATTTTTGTAACAGCGCTGAAAAATTGGTAGACAGCGTCGGGTTAAGTCTTACCATGATGAAATGTTAAACAATACTGAACATAAATATTATGACAGTTTACTCACGCAAGTTTATAAGATTTTTTTTATTATAAAATTAAATGGCGATCACTAACACCAATATTTCAGATTACTTTAAAAACTTTGATAACTAATAGATGCGTTATAGAGAGCCATTAATTGAAAGATAGAAGTCTGGTAGACATCAATTACGTTTTATGGGGATACTTACTACATTCGCGCATTTGAACTCTAATTTTTGAGCCATGAATGGTGGCCTGTACGATTTTGATATGGATATATTAGATACCCGACTTGCGTTTGTAAATTGACTTAAATTATATTATGGCAGCAATTTTGTTGGTGATTTAGTAATACAAAACATGTATTAAAAACATTTATTTTTTGCGTGCAAAGGGAAAATCTTCAAAAATCACTGAGTGGCATGTGTTACTCTCCAGTATTGTAAAATTTTTACTGATTAAGAAACCCACTCTTTTTTCTTGTTTTTTTAGGAAGTTTGTTTAACGTCTTTTGGCACTGCGGTTTTTCTGCACCTGTTCTACACTTTTGATATCTTATCCTTTTAGCAGCTCTTTTTTTTATGAAGTTAAGAATCTTATGCAAATGGATTACTTTTAGTTCTACTTCGGTTAGGTTGTGTTTCCCAAAGGAGGTTTTGTGTTGCAGACTATAAGCTTTGAATTCACTCAGCAATTGTAGCGGAGTTTCAACTTTTTTCATACACTTGAGGCGTTTGCGGAATTTGTTAAGACCACATTATTGGGCTATCAGTCTTGTGAGCTTTTGCAGTCATATTGGACTTATTTGTTTTACCGATATTTTGATATTATGCGATGGCCCTGTTAGGAATATTTTTGAGCTTTTTCACAAGAGTTTTGCCTCAAGTCTGCTACGGAGTTTTTTTTTGGTCTATTAAATATCTAGTAAATGTCCTTTTTGTTTCTTTTTTGGCAAGAGATTTCTTTTTATGCCCTGGTCTTTTGATATCTAGACTAGGCAAACTTTGCAGATTTTGGCCATTGTTTTCAGTCTGTTTATGCAGTCCATAACTAATTTGGACATGATAGTACTACTTCTATAGCTGCTGTAGGCAACATTCTTGACATGCTAGCATTTGAACTTTATTTAGTTTGCCGTACACTTGATAATGTATATTATATCATTTGGGTGGAGGTTGTTTATTTAGTTATGCATGTTATCTGAATGAGGCACTCCCAACATGGTCAATTTTAACTGTAAAAAAACTTCTTACTGTTTCAAAATTTAAATCTGGGGTATCATTAGTACCAAATATTAAACTTAACAACGAATCGAATATCTAAATCTTTTTTTTTAATTTCTCTTCTAGGTGTTATAATCTCACATAATCTTCTTTGGAACGACCATGTTGTCAACATAGCTTTGAAAGTATCTAGAAAACTAAGATTTCTTAAATATAGTTTTTTATTACTGTTCAACTTTTACATATAAATAAAACTTAAATTTGTTCTTGTATTGAATATTGTTCTCAAGTATGGGATGGAGCATCGAAAACTACACTATCTTTTATAAACTATATTCAGAAACGAGCTATTCGGATCATTGCTGATCCAAAATTTACTAATAACTTAGATGCTTTACAACACTTAACAAATATTCACTGACAGTTCAGAGATGCAGGACCGAAACTTTTAAAAGAAATTCTTTAACCATACTATTGACAAATGGAATGGAACTTCTACATTCATTATTTTTTTAGACTTATAAGCCACAAATATTTAAAGTCAATGTTCGGAGACTGCTTAAATCTAGTCTTCAATGTGATAGTTTCAGCGAGAGTTTCACTAGTTAAAATTTAAAGGTATTTTTATGTTGTTAATATAAATATCACATTTTGAAATAAAAAAGGTATATAATTAAATTAATTGAATATTAGCTAAATTTTGAGCAATTCAGAAATTGCTATCTGTTGAGATAAAGATTGCATCTACTAAAACTAAACTTTTGTATACATTTTCCTATGTTTTTCTAATGTGCAAATTAAATATTTTATCTTTCAATGGATTCCTATTATATACCATTTTGTTTGTAAGGAAACATTCCTAAGGATGACTTTCCACGGAATTGTTATAGTTTTAACGGTTGGTCTGCTCTTTATTGGCTTGCTGTTGTTATTAATATTTACTTTATTATGACAGTAATAAAATGTTCTGACTAAATTGCCTGAGAAGTTATTCGCATACTTTAAGAATAAATTTTGCGGAACGGCTTTATTTAAGAAAGTTTGTATGTTTATTTCTGCACTTTATAATAAAAATTGTCACTTAATGTTAAACATTATATTATAATCTTTTATATACCTCTCTACATCTGTACTATACGTGTTAATTTTATTTGGTAATTAATAATTTTATATAGGTCATGATTCGCAAACATAACTATACAAATAAATTAAGATAATGTTATTTTATTCTTATAACCAACACTTTATCAAATTAACAATCTGCTAATATGATTTTATATGAAGTGATATTGGTATTTTATTTGTAGAGTGCATTTAATTAATTTACGTAAAAGGTTGATTTATTGAGTAACGCAACATACATGGCGATAAGTATGCAGCAATCATTAACATTTTGTTTCAAGTAGATTACTTGCTACAATGCTTTATGTTTTAGTACGGTAATAAAATACGTCGACTAGCTTATTAGCAGGCCAGCTTTTTATTTCAATCTTTCTGGCTATACAAAAACTAACTACTGGAAATACGATCTAATTGTAACAAATTACTAATTAGGTGGTTTTAGTATTACAAATCTTACTTAACGAGACAGAACATGATAGTGAAGAACAAAAAAATGTTGTTTTGTACAGGATTATTAATTCGAGTTATGTTGTTCGCAGGATAACTCTGGTCGATGGCGCGCCTGAGTGGCATCAATATTTCTTATGCGGAGTGCGGGGTATATTGGATGTACTACCTAAAGATGTAGGATTAAACGGATTAAAGGTGATGGTCAGCGGAACTATTCCCCAAAGTGCAGGATTATCAAGTAGCAGCGCCTTGGTTAGTGCTGCGGCTTTAGCAACTGCTTATGCGCATGAGGTAAGTGTTACATGACATAGGTTGAATGTTTCAGTTATTTATGTAATTAGTAGATTATTTGTTGGTAATACAATACATTTAATGTCAAGTACATGTTATTAGTTATTTGAAACATACACAAATAGAAAATAATGGTTATACGTAGTACAATATATTAATTTATTAAAACATCAAATTAACATAAAGTATAATACATTTTAATAATCCTGAAAAAACGTCGAGGTCAGGCTTATTAAAATAAGACTTCTTTGTTTTATTTCAACGTATTATGAAAAGTAGCACGATGTCCGCTATATAAAAATATAAACCACAAGGGGTGAAAGGGTGATAATGAATCTGAATAAAGTATAAAGTTTGAGCCCATTTGTGTACATTCGTGTAACCAAGTTTACATCCGTTTCAGATTATCTAAACGGACAGTTTTTACATAAATTAGAAATGACATTGCAACATGATTTATCAGCAACAATTCAGTTAGTGTCAGCGGTAGTCAGTATCATTTTTAAAATTCCTGCTGGATTGGATTAATTATTTCATATATTGCTTTGGACGCTTCATAAACAGACATAAAAGCTTTAAATGCTTTTCCTACTTTCTTCTTTAATATAATGTACATTTCTATATTGTTAAAATGTATGAGATTTATCAATTTATACAACTTAATGTGAATGACAGTTCTGTATCTATTACGTGCCTATAAAGATACAAAGCACGCTATTTATATCTTTATATTCTGAAGGTTATATAAAATTAAGGATATTACATAATTTCATTACATCTATTGACAATACTTTAGTGCTATATTATGTTTCTCGAGCATATTTAGTCTAATTAACTTTTTTCTTTCGTGCAAGAGAGAAGTACTTCTGACGTTAATATTACGCCAGAAGAGTCACCTCTTATCATAAATTTACCTTTTACGCCTCACGTATCGCGTGTATAAGGTCTTGTTAGGGAAGGTCCCGAATATTTATAGTACGCACTTACCCGTTATTTGCCCTTCCTGTCTTTGAACACAATGAAATAAATTGTAATTATTTAGTTTTTTACAAAATAAATAAATATACTTAATTTTTAAATAAATTTTATTTAAGTTTGTTGCTAAAAATTAGATAGTTTATATAAATAATTGTTTTACATAACATATAATATACATATATGATATGTATTTTTTTCCTTGACTTACAACTTACATGTTTGCGATTATTTCAGTATTTACCCGCAATTCGAATTGAAAACAATTGCTGGAAATATACTTTGTGATAAACACAAAACTTCTAAATCTTACAAATGGATAATATATTGATTTATTCAGTAACTTTACTAAAACATGGTAAATTAAATAAAGAAATATTATTTGAATTTTAGTATAAACTGCTTTGAGATTTAGTAAACATCTTGTGTACATCTAAGTTATCTATTTGTAAACGATTTATAGATTTATAGGATACTCGTGGCTATTCTCTATGCATATTGCTAGCATGTAAGCAACATATGTATTGATAGCTAACATTTTAACAAATCTTGCTACCTAACAATATGAACTGTCATGTTAATAATCTTGTTTGCTAACAATATAAACGGTCATCACATCAGGAGGAGTGGCAAATTATTTCCAGATAAAATAATAATAATATATTTAAAATTAATTTTGTTAAATTGACAGTTCATATTGTTAGTAATCAAGATTTGTTAAAATTACAGGTTATTTTGTAGTAGTACTAGCAATATATATCTTGCTTACATTCTAGCAACGTACTATGTGATAATAATACAAAACAATTATGTTTGAATTACTGCATTTAACAAATATTGATCTTGTTTTCAAATGAAATCATTTTAGTACCAGTTTTGTTGCATTTAAAACATTATTTTTGCGATGATATTTTTACTTACTCAATCATTTACACATAATAGAGAGAATGTAGGGGCTCTAGATACTGATGAGGTTCTCCCACAATAATATTAAATTTAGTTATGGTCTTGTCTTACATGTACTGTATGTATTATTAGACTAATGTCCTGAATTAATAAATGCCACAATCGTTTAACATGTTTTCCTGGGATGAGTCAGACGAATTTTAAGTTTAAGGCGACGACATAATTGGATTTGATGATATATATCGTAAATAATATGCAAAAAGGTTAATCATTGTGTCACAGTTGGAAACATCTTTGCTGCTTAATATATTAAATACAATTATTACATTTGTGTGAAGCGAGCCGCGCACAAAATTTCATTTTAGAAACTTATATTGACAATTGGCAAGATCGCGTCACGACGTTCTCGTTATTTTTCTTCAAGCGTAATACTATAATGTCTAGATTATGTTTCTAAACACAGCAAGTAGAACAAAGTTTATTATTATTATTACGTTCTTAGTAATAAATATTATTGTACTAGTAATCTAATGTAATAAAATGCCGAAGCATATGTAACTAAGTAATCTATTTTTGTTTTGCATTTTGCACTTTTTGGTGACTTAAACGTGTAGTTTATATATATACTATAATACATATAAAGAAATTTTGACAATTGTGTCATTACTGAAAATTAAGTTGAGGAGCTATTGCCAATTAATTTGTAATCAGTATTAAAGGATGTTATTGTTATCATGCATAAATTCATTTTGTTATAGAAAATAATATATGGGCAATTTCATTTCAAATGGTTTCTATCTAAAATAAAAAACGATTTTTTTAGTTTTTTTGTCGTTATTTAACTTTGACTTTGATAAATTTTATTTTTGTTTAATAATTGCATTTTATCGCAAAAAAAATTACTAGTGAAATCGATTAGAAACCTTTTTTATTTTTGCGTTTTACAGCTATTTTACATCGCTCTAGAAGCTTTACGATTTCTTTGAAAGGGGTTGATGGGACCAACGGCTTATTAGGTGACTTTTGAATCACCCCTGTGGATAAAGAGCAAAGTTGTTATTTTAGTCATATTCGGGGATTGAACCCCGGACTGTTAGTGTGCTACGCTAACGCTCTATAACTGAGCTATCTCACTGTTCGTAGAATCCAATTCTGACGCTGTTTTAAGTCCACATTCTGTATATACGCCGCCAAACCTAAGAAATCGATTTTTTGGTTTTAGTTGTCTGCGCAAAAAGAAGCATTTTTTGTAATTTTAACCGTCGTAGTTTGCGTATTTTGATGTAAATTAGTTGGAAAATATAAATTTGTTTTATGTATTTTGGCTTTTGAGGTCTCAAACGGTTATTTTTTAACATATACTTTTACAAATACATGTTTAGCAGCGCTCAGAGGAATTATACACTAAATATTATTAAAAACTTGATTCGGCCGTAGAAAAGTCTATCTAAAAAAAAAATTTAAAAAAATTTTAGACAAAAAATGTGTTAATAATTAGTTTTAATACAATTTAATTACAAATTTATTCTTACAAATACATTACTAGTTTTGGCTCTACTAGATTCTTCTACAGGTGAAATAAGTTATATAACTGTAATATTTAATTACTAAATAGTAATTTTTTTAAATATTTTAAACTTTACTTTATTATCTTGTCCGGTCAAGCGTGCAAATGCAAAAGTGTTTCACAATCTGGCGTAACATGTAATAAAAATGCCACTGTGGTACGTTATTTGACCTTTCAGGCTTTATAAAGAGACTATTGTACTATATCAAGTTTTGTTAGATAAAGTTTGGCCTAACAATAAATTGCTATTAGATAAACTATCGTATCTTGAGAAGATTGCAGACAAGAATAAGGTTATACTTGATTACAAAACATGTCTTAAAACTTAAACGTGGAACTAATGAATCCGATGTTATAAGCTACATTAAAGGGGGCGGTATGGGATAACGGCTCTGAAAAAGCACTTTTTTACGATTTTTTTTACAAATCTATTGAACGAAAGTGAAAAATTTTATTCGTATGTTGTTGATTAACTATTAAAGTACATTTACAATTTTTTTTGGCCAAAAATGTTTAAAAATATCGTTGTAATTCAGCATTGATGTGGGCCGTGTCAAAATTTTCTAGTTTTCCGGTGACCCTCATAACAAATCGCAGAATTATCTGAAACACACGGAATTAGAAAAATTTAGTTGTTTACAAGTATAGCTCCAAGACAACGTTCCCTTTTTATCAAAAAAAAATTATTTTTATTTTTTACGGCCGGTTGAAGTCAAAAATACGGTTTTTTCACTAAAAATGGCGCCATTTTGTCGCTGTACAATTGATTAAAAGCAAAAAATAAAGAAAAGGGGATTGTTGTCCTGGTAACAAATATATATTAAAGAAGTGTGTAAAATTTCAACCCGATCGGTGCAGAACTTTTGAGTTATCGTGGTCACCGCATTTGAAAAACTTGTTTTGAGAAAAACGCGTTTAAATTTTACGGTAAGAAAATGATAGGAATTTTTTTTTTTAGTACTTACATAGAATCGTCCCATACAACAAAGTTCCTGCGGCCTTGGCGATGTCTAAGGCATTGTTTTGTTTCAGTCTTTTTAAAATTCTTGCTTCTTTTGTGACAAAAGCAGCCTTTTTCTCTGCTTTGGTCATTCTGGAGCGGTCGAAATTGCGGATGTACTGGTGGGCACTCGGGCCAGTTGTAATTTGCATTTCTTGCAGGAAAGCCAATAAGGCAATATAGCCTTTATTAAAAGTGCAGGCAGCTACATTTGCTGCAATGTCGATGATAGTAGGGTTACTTGATCAAATTTTAGGGCTAATCCTCCAAATAAGCTCAGTTTAACTCGAATTGACCTGGGATTTTAGGACAACATTTCTAAGACATTGTACTTTCAGATAAAAGAATTAAAAATAAACAATTTTTTGACCATACCCCCCGATATTTTATTTGACGCTGTAAATTTAATTGTACAATGTGGAAGCTACAGTAGCCTTAAAATTGGTTCCAGCTGACCATGCTCAAGCTATTTATTGCAAAGACTTTTGGCTAGCTAACGTTGCTGTCAAAAAATTTGTGAGTTATGGTTGTTCACAAAATGTTCCTGCTTCATCTCAAATGGATTTTTGGAGCCAAAAACATGTCAACAGCTTGGACTCATCTTCAGAAAGGATAACGGTTTTTCCATCTACTACCAGAACTTTGGAGGTTTAAAAACTAAACTTAGGAAATTTTTGCTAGCTGTGCAGTATATTTACCACCTAATTCAACTAGTGATAAATATCTTGACTATTGTTATTCCGTCGAATCTATAGCCGACTAGTTTCCAAGCAATAAACTAGTTTTATTGGGCGATTACAATCTACCTGCAGCGTCTTGAGTCAACGATGATTTAGGTATAGGAGTAATTTGTAATGATAGTTACTCTGCTCATTTAGTTGCTAATTTGTTTGGGTTTTTAAACTGCGTAAAATGCATTTCTGTTTCTAATAGCAAGGGTGTGTTTTTAGATTTATGCTTTACCAACGATCGTGATATTTCTTTGATAGAAGCTGTAGATGTTTTGTTAAATATAAGCTAATACCATACTGCGTACTTGCTAACTATAAAACGTAAGTACCTGTGATATTTTAAATTGTAATTACGTTTTTAATAATTTTAAACTTGCCGAATACGCAATCAATAATTATTTGTTGAATGTTGATTGAACTGCACTATTTTATAACTGTGTTATTGATATGGGTGTATTTTACTATGTAATCGATTATATAATTTATTGTTTTGTTCCTAAAAAACTGTGGCGTGAAAGCAATTTTTTTTTATTTGATTCAACAAAGAATTGATATTACTTACTAAACTCAAGAAAACTGTACATAAACGTTATAAATCTTCAAAACTATTGTAGGACCATAATGAATTCTATTTATTTGTACTTAGTGCACATTAATACAAACAATATACACTGCCGAGCATAAAATTAGGGTCACTTTGTAATTTAATTTTTTTAATTTTGTTTAGTTTTTTACGTGTTTTTTTGGTTGTAAAAGTTTACTAACTGATTGCTTGAATAAATTTATTTGTTTAAAGTTTATTGAAAGTAATGAGAACGAACAATTTCAATTTGATGTGTTAAGTAATGAAAATAATCAAGTTTACTTTCATACGCTTTTGTTGAAACAAACAAACATAGTTTTTGTTTCTGTGGTGATATCTGTCGCGGCACGAATTGTGGCGGTTTTAGAAGACGGCCGCGGTCAGCGCGAAACTGCGAGAAACGTTGATGTAAGTCTTTTGAGTGTGCAACGAGTATAGCGGCGTTACGAGAAGACCTGGTTCAAGGCAAAACAACTGCTAGAGATGAGAGATGTTTTTGTTTCTAGTGCTTTGAGAAACCGAACGGTTACGGCAGTTTTCCTTCGAAACCATTTGCAAGAAGTGAGAAATGTAAACATAAGTGAGTGGACAGTAAGGAGGCGACTTCATGGTGCTGGATTATCTTCTTGAATTAGAGCTACTGGACTGCCAGCTTTCCCGTGAACACCGGATTGCGAGGTTGAATTTTGCACAAGAACACTTGGCTTGGACAATAGCGGATTGAAATCGCGTATTGTTTTCCAATGAATTGCGATTCTGTCTTACGGGCTCAGATAGACGTGTAAATGTGTGGCGACGACAAGGCGAGATATATGCTCAAGCATGTATTGTTGAGCGACTTCCATTTTGTGGAGGATCAGTTATGGCATATATTTTGACACTTACACGGAGTTAGTCTTTATCGAGAATGGGACGTTGACTGCGCATAGGTATCTGACAGAGGTTCTAGAAGACCATGTTTTACCAATTATGGTTACTTTTGGTAACGAAGCAACATTTATGCATGATAACCCACGGCCCCTCACTGCTCGGATAGTTAGTGAGTATTTTTACGAGTGCAAATCACACGATTTGTTTGGCCTGCTTGCAGTCCAGATTTAAATCTAATTGAGCATGTTTGGGATGAGATGGGAAAACTTTTTCAGACACATGTGCCGGGTCCCAGAAATTTTAGAGAGCTTCGCAACATACTGGTGCAGGATTGGGACAATCTTCCGCAGAATGTGATCCAAAATCTGATCTAGAGCATACCTTGTTGTTTGCTACCTGTTGTCACTGCCAGAGAAGATAATACTTGCTACTGAAATCCTAAAACTTTATTTTGTTTCAACAAAAGCATATGAAAGTAAACTTGTTCATTTTTATTACTGAGCATATCAAATTGAAATTGTTTGTTTTTATTACTTTCAATAAACTTTAAACAACAAAAACTTTTTTTTAAATTTAAGCAATCAGTTAGTAAACTGTGTATTTTACAAACTGAAAGTAAAATTTCCACTAATCCAAAACATTTTTGGAGATTTGTTAATGAGACTCTAAACACTAATGGTTTTTTGGCCAAAATGTATTTTAAGGGTCAAACCTGTAATAATGGGAACGACTGTGTCAATAGTTTTGCGTTTTTTTTTTATTGGTCTGTGATAACAAAACCCATCCAACTCTATTGTTTAATTTTAATAATAACGTAATTTATTCAAAACTTTTCATTAGTTTGTTTGATGTTTTTAAGGGAATTGAAAACTTTAAATGTAATTTAAGCGTTAGACCTGACGGCATTCTTTCTTTACTGTTAAAGAAGTTCATTTATTCTGTTGCAAAGCTATTGCATTTACTTTTCAAAGCTTCTTTGTATGAAACTAAATTTTCTCAAATATGGAAACAAAACTATATTAGGTTTTTGTTTAAATCTGGAGCCTAAGAGGATGTCACTAACGATAGAGGCATATACATTCAATTTGCTATACCTAAGTTGTTTGGTAAAATTTTAACTGGTTAGTTACAATAGATGTGCAAACACATCTTAGTGGAAGAGCAGCATAGATTTTGTTATGGGCGTTACACTTACTAATTTACTCTGTTATGAAAATGTTATTTTAAATTCATTTGAATTTAAAGTACAAGTTGATTCTATTTTTACCGGGTTTTTATCATGACGTGGTTTTCTGGTTATTTAGCTTTTTAAAAAATTGCATGCAGTGTGTAAAAACTAATAACTTTTTATTGCAGTTTAGTCGTGTTTCATCAGGAGTTTCTCAATGATCTCATTGTGGACCAATTTTATTTTTGCTTTTCATTAATCATAATCCCACAGTATATCAAATTATCGTCATTTTTTTTTATTTGCGGATGGTTTAAAAATGTATAGAAGTATATCATCTTTCAATGACTGTCATCTTTTACAACTGGACTTAGATTCTTTGAAAACTTGGTGTTTTATTAATAAATTATTATTCAATGCTGATAAATGTTTTTCAATAAGTTTTTATAGAACTTTAAATAAATTTTTTTATAAATATATAATTGACACTAAAGTGTTGGACAAAGTCTCACAAATAAAAGATTTAGGCGTCATTTTTGATCATAAACTTACATTTGTTGAATATATTAACATCATGTGCAACCGTGCCATAAAAATGTTAGGATTTGTATATAGAATGTATGCGGATTTATCAGCCAGTACACTAAAACTTTTATATTGTTTTTTTGGTGCGTTCGCATTTAGAGTATGCTCCGTCAGTTTGGAGTCCTGTTTATGAAACTCATAACCGTAGTATTGTACAAATTCAAAAGAAGTTTTGTCGTTCATTGTCTTATAAATCGGACATATTATCTGTAAATTATGATTACTGCTACATTGCTTCATTGTACAACCTACCGCCATTGAAGATTTGCCGCAAAAGGGCTGATTTGTCGTTCTTGCGTAATTTAATTATGTCTGAGATTGATTGTCCGGAGCTACTTGGTATTCTTCCATTCTATGTAGCATCTAATAATAGACATAGCAGGCATTCTTCTTTATTCCGTGAGTCTACCCATTCTACTTATTATGGTTTCAACAATCCACTCGGTAGAATGTGTACCAACTGATATTAATGTATTTTGTGTCTCTAAATCTACGTTTAGAAGTCAGCTGAGTTTATGTATGTTATTTTTTGTATTCTTTATTTTTGTATTGTAAAACATCATTGTTTATGTATATTTAATGTAGATGTAGAAGATTATACCGTAAATAAAGTATTATTATTAACAAACCAAAATTATACCAACCGACATTAAAACTATTCAACACTCACGTAGCATTTGACATTTTTTATTGTTTTATTGATACTTTAGAAAAAGACACCTTGCATGACACGGAATTATATATAAAAAATTTTTTATGCTGACAATAAAGTTTTAGATAATACGTAAGCTACAATTTTGTAAACCCTTCAACCTCACGTAAAAATCGTTTCAATCAAATTGTCCGGTCATTCGATCAAAAACTAACTGCAACAATGAAATTATTTCCCGTTAACTCTATTGTAGAGAATGCAACGGTGCTACGGAGTTTGCCATTGAAATGGATTTACTAAAGATTACATTTTTGGATCAGCTTGATTCAGTGCCCATGTAATTATGATACAACTGCATGGTTATCAACGATTGTAGCAAAATTTAAATTGTCGATTATTTGCCTCTAATCAATTCTTGGCCAATCATGCCAAACAAAATTGTTGAAAAGTGCGACGAAGAACTGATAATTGTTACGAACGACCTAGTCATAGCAACAATATGACAGACCGAAATTTGATAATATTTTTATTAATTTGAGAGCGTTTTTTGAATCAACTTAAAAATATTTCAACAAATCAAGTTTTAGCTTTTGTTTGGAACTGAATATACTGTTGGAAATGGTAGATGGTTATAAAGAGTATTGCAAAAAAACTTTGAAAGGTGAAGATAAGAAGACAGTTCAATATTATCTATAGTACTGTCAGTTTATCAATTTGTTTGTTTGGCTTTTAAGAAGTATCCGCAGCAGCAATTTTTAGCTCTACATAGACTCTATTTACAACATGTTTGATTTGTTTTTTTTATTGAACCAGCCAAATTATGTCAGGTGGTCCATAATGTACGTCAGAAATCTCTTAAACGCAGGAGAACAATTTGCTTTTGGTATCTTATTTTACAAGATTGCCTGTTGACTTGACGCTAGAGCAGACCATCAATGCTGATGCCTCTAATTAATGTACCAATAGTTTTTTTTGCAGACTATATATTGGCTCGACAAAGATGGGCACTTAGTCACAATACTAAGACCAATATTTTGTTCATTGTCAAAGAGCATGTCGGTTTATTGCAAAAAGATAATACCTCTTATGCCCTACAGAAAAGTAGAATTAAAAAAGATACTAAAAGTCTCCATAGTATAATTGGAAGTAATAGAAATACTCCGAATCTCTTTGGTGAGAGCATTGAAAAAAATGTTTTTTTTTTTAAATTTTGAAAAAACAAAGCAGCAGATGTTAATGCTTTTTAATAAACTTTGAGTTAGTTGGAAATAAGCAAAAATTTAATTTATATCTGAATATAATTCCGTTTCCGAAAAGTTTGAAAAACCGATAAGGCAGAACAAGATCTTGATATTCTTATCACAGATTGTTGTACAAGCTTAAACCTATAAAGATAAAAGGCCTTTTTAAAATGGATCGAGACGTCTTTGGCTGATTACTCGCGATCAGAAAAATTGCTGGACAGTTAACAAATTATAGACAGATTTAAAATATTGCAAAGATATCAGTAGTGTTAATTTGAAAATCAATATTTTTATAAATTGATAGTATCTGGTTTTTATTACGTTTAAATTTGACGTATAAAAAAAACTTTTGGATTGGACGTAATCTTTTTTTTTGACTAGAATAACCATATTATGTTATTATCAGTTATTTTTTTTTTATAATTACCATGGATAGCACATTATGCTGTACCACTTTGAGAAATGGTGGAAAGTCGCTAACTCATTTTGCGATCTTAACGATCTTTTCGGCAAAGAAATGATTAGCGAAAGGGCATGCCGAGATTGGTTTGTTTGCTTCAAATATTGTGATACTAGCTTAGACGACAAGTCAGGAAAGCGGTTGTCGAAGAGGACAAAAGATAAACAACCAGGACACTGGCTGAGAACTTCAACACTTATCAGTCTAGGATTGTTTGTCATCTCAGAATACTCGACAAAGATGGAAATTATCCGAATGTATCCTTTATCATAGACAACCACAAGGCCACCTAAATTCAATTTTTAACCAATTTCTTTAAAACATTATGAGCAAAACCAAAATGGATTATTATGCATCAATCTAATATAAGTTTTTTTGGTTCTGATGAATCACGCATTGAAGTGACTGGGTAATAAATTAATTAAATAATTTTGGTGTAACTACTTTATTATTATAACAAATATAAACACAAAATTAAATAAAAACATTCCAAAAAACATAATCTAAAAAATTAAAATGAATTATAGGCAAAAAAGCAATAATAATTATCCTTAAACAAATAAATCAACCATTCACACATACTATCCACATGTATTTATTATTATTTTATATTATAACAACGATTGAATTTATTAATTTTGTTGTATAGATTCAAGTGAGTTATTGTAATGACTTTTTTATATTATATCATGAATATACTTTTGAATTTTTATTTATTTATCAATCATTAATAGAACTAACATATTAACTAATTTAACAACATAATGCATTTTAAATATTTGCTAACTAATGTTATAATATGAAATAATAATAAATACCTGTAGAATTAAAAAAATCCGGCGTCATTGTTTTTGACGCAATCGATAATTAGTACACATTGGCATTTTTTTATTGATATATTTCTGGCCTGAATTCGGGCCAAAATTGTATTATACTAATTATATTATATACTACACAATTTGCCTAATTGTAGTTTTAATTTTCAGCTTGTCTTGTCTAAGGAAAAGATCGCAAGCATATGCGCTGAATGCGAACGTTATATCGGCACTCAAGGTGGAGGAATGGACCAGGCCATAGCATTCTTAGCCACCAAGGGTAAGGAAAGCGTAATATGTTTGTGATAGTGTTATAGTATGAATTATTTATGAGAATGATTTCTTTTGTGCTCTCGGAAATCTATTGATAGGGTATTTTTACTCAAGGGATCATGTCAAACCCATATAATATTAGAAGATATTTTAAGTTTTCATATATTCACAGACATATTTTCCGTTTTATAGGTAATATAAAAATAAATTTATATATTCATTTTTAAATGTTATATCAATTTTATACGCAAGGAACATATTTATATTATACCATAACGTACTAAGTTATTACTATAATTCATACCTTATCTAACAGTTTACAACCGTTTAATTAAATTTAATTTTCAACTTTAAAATTCTAAGAAGCAGATGTTAATTTAATTTTACAGTCATTTGTACGATGTAATTCCAGTTAAGTTTTATTTTTCTTTGCAATTCGTGCGCCTTTGCACTTTTCAATTTGTTTTTAAGAAATACATTATATATTTTACCTAAATAACATAAACTAATTAAAAGTTTAAATAATAATTAGAATGTGCCCGTGATGCATGAAATTTGTTTTTGTATGTCGGCGGTATTTCTTGAATAATTTCGGCTGTGTAACACTCCAGCGTGAAATTAAGTTATTTTATTTGCATTAAAAGTAAAATGTAATTATGAAATATGTATAACATGTTTAGCACATGTTCATCAATTAACGTCAACAACAATTAGCTATGTTTTGGTCCTTCACTTCAACGACATATTGTTAAATCGGGTAGGATAAAATCTGTCTAGTGAAATTTTTGATTTATGTTTCCTATACATATATTTTTATTTAATACTGACATACTATAGATCATGAAGATAACATTTTTGTTCGAAATCGGCCATCCTTAACATTTATGTATTATATATAAATCATATTTTTGAAGTATTATTTATGTTAATAAAATATCTATTCTCATAAACTGTATATAACGTCCAGAATGTATAGTTGTATATGCGCTATTTAAGTGGAATTCTGAGGGAATGAATAGATGGTTAAATATTCACTAAAATATTTTGTAATTCAAGTTAACTGGTTTCTAGCTGCTGCAAGCAGAGCATAACTCCATTACAAAGTAATTCACTAACGAATCTTATAGAAAATTGCGGTGAGTTTTTCGGAAAGTTTAAATAAGTTTTAATTTGATTTGCAAACTCTCTAGTTTGAATTGAATGAAGCCACAATCATACTTTGTGGTGGACTACATCAAAATTATTATATATACAGGGTTGGGTAAATGTAAAGAAACACCTGATCTGCTGTAATTTTGGTTTATGTAAAAAATAACCTTAATAAAAGTTTTTGTAGAATTTTTAATCTATATAGTGAAGTATTTTGATTTTTAATACAAACCTGTTTCAGGGAATATGATGTCATCACCAGTTTTTTTTTTTTAAATGGAACACTTTGTATTTTTTTTTTTTTTACTTTTAGGAAGAGAATTTTTTAACAATTATAATGATATAAATGTTTATGGGTATATGGGTATATTCATTAAAATAATAAAACAAAATGTAGTACGTTTTAAATGATTTATAGTAATAATAATAATCATATTTAATTGTAGTTGACTTTTTGCTTAAAATTTTCACTTATTTTTTTTTTTATTGCATTGAGAATTTCAGAAAAACAATAATTGTTTTTACTTTTTGCTATGGTAATTGGAACAAAATCTACTACATTTTGTTTTATTAATTTAATGAATATTTTGAAAACCGTAAGTAGTAGACCTATAAAACCTTAAATCATTGTAATTGTTGAAAAATTGTTTTCTAAAAACTAAAAAAAAAACAGGGTGTTCTATTTAAAAAACTGATGATGACGTCATATCTCCTGAAACAGGGCTTGTATTAAAAATCAAAATACATCACTATGTAGATTAAAATTTCTTTAAAAACTTTTATTAAGGTTATTTTTACATAAACCAATGTTTACATACATTTACCCAACCCTGTATATTTACATTACATGTATTTTTATAGAAAACATTGTATTTATATTGATTTTGAATAGATGTAATAAATAAATGAGACAAAATCAGTTTTTATTCTACAGATGTAAAATGTGAAAGTGAATTTAAATTATTATTTGGTATTTTAAAACATTGGTATGGCGTTAAAAGTTGCTTTTGTTTAGACTGGTGACAGCTTTTAATTTTTCGAATTCGGAATTTCGGCATGGGATCCATTAAAAACGTAACACTCATATTTAAATCTGTTGCGCCACATCTTAGACCATACACTTATTGACACGTCTTTTGCCGACTTTTGAAACCATTATGATGATCGATGTCAATGAATCTTGTACTTGGTTCATGACGGAACTAAATTTAATTTAATAAACACACATTATTTATTTCGTATAAATATTGAATTTTGTGATACAAAAAAGTGTTTGATAATTATTAATTATAAAGAAAATTTATTCTCAGCTACTGATATTTATTATTGCAAAAGATTTTGTGCTTTGCAAATATTATTTATTAAGGAAATAACGTCATAAACAATTCTATTTTTTAAATGATATTAAAAGTTAAAAATAATATAATAAATATTTTATTGTGTTCATTAATGTTTTCTAAAAATAGTAAAATTAACTTAATTACTTATTGGGCATATGTGCAAAATTAGCGTATGACGTCAGTTGTGGGCTTAAAACGTTGTTATGTTGACTTCACTATGCAACAAGCAAAAAATAGCACACGGCGCGTGTCTATAAGTGTATATGGTCTAAGCGCCACACTTATTTGAAATAAATTGAAGCCTGTTGTATTTATTGCTTTTCAACTCATGTGTTGAGCGACTGTAGGTTTTCAAAATTAAGAAGGATTGAAATAAAAAAAAACTACATTTTATTGGTTAAACCGGTGTTTTTTGTAACTTTTAGGTTTTTATTAACCTTGATTTTTGACTTTTGCTTATTAAAATAAGAATGTAATAAATAAATGTTCAGCATACAAACAAAAATATAATGACGACACACGACCGAGCTTTATTTATGGCCTTGCTAGTTTTTAAAATGAGACACAGGTGTTATCTTGGTCATACACGTTTTACCAGTCTAGTTTTGTAAATAAGTAAAATACTGCGAAAACAAAATACATAATATTATTGCAACATTTGGTACTAACACATCATCAACATGAAAAAACTTGTTATTTTGGGAAATGATTCTTTAGCAATTAAAATATGATGCAGAGAAATGCAAAGTGGCATAAGTTACATTTTTAAACTATTTTTTTTTAGATGAGTCTAAGATTGCTACTTTCATATCGATGGCAAAAATCTAATAACAAAAATTATTTATTTTAAATTTTACTTTTTTGCGCCATTGCAAAAAAATCTTACTTTGTAGTATATACTTACAATATGACACTAACTTGATTGACATCATTTTGTCTTTTACCGCCTCATATCATGGGATCCTGAAAATAGGTTAAGAAATATAAAATGGTGGTGTTAGGAGTGGAGGTGCAAATTAAATATTTAATCCAATTTAAACGTGAAGCTCACTTTGAATTGGTGATACATGTTTCTACTGACAAGACAATACTGATAGAGCAATTTTTTGGATTTTGTTAAGAAAAAAGGAGCCATATTATAAATGCTAAAAAAAATTGGGTACATTAATGACTTGATTGTTACGGATTTTGCACAATTGAATGAAATTTATACATTTAATATTTTCTTGCTGTGTGCTTTGGGATTACCAAATAATTTGCTGCAGTATTTTAAAGAAACTTTAACTTTACTTTTAAGATTTGTTTTTTGTAGTTTTTGGTTACTGTTTTTTTTTTAACTTAAATTTTAAATTTAAAATTATTTTTTTTAAATAATGAAGCGTACAAGAAGCAAATATTGCAATTAATATTGCTATAAGTTAAATATTACTAAAAGTATTCTTGACAAGTTTTTGACCTAACTTTTATTATCAATGTTGCTTTTTTTAACTTTATACAGTGATAAATTATTATATTATTAAAAGAATGACTAATTTATTGTTTTTATTTTTTCCGCAATGTACTCAACAATAGAGAGTAGTAAATACTCAATGGAATTGTTTTATTGGTACATTTTTATTATATTTTAATGAAATTTTTTCTGTAAAAAATGTGATCAAAATGTAAAAGTGATGGGAACAAATTAAAGAGCCTTATTTTGAATACCAACGAGATAAAGCAATGTAGAGATAATTTTAATATATTTTTAGTTATGTTATAGTTTTATGATGAAGCCAAACAATTACATAAAAAGAAATAAAACATCTAAACAAGTTTTTGAGTTTTGAAAGGAGAAGTCTACTTCTTGAACAAAGTGTATTGCAGTTATGGCGCAGAACTATAGTAACTTTTAAGTTTTTAATTGTGTTTTTGAAGACATTTCCAGCTAAGAGATTAAAACGACTAAAGTTGAGGCTTTTTTAGGAAATTTTGATCATTTGCTTATTACTTCTGTTGTTTAATCTTCTTTTTCTATTAATACCAAACTTAAACCGCGCCTCATCTATCATTATTCTAAGATGAACATAATAAAAATAAAAGATTTTTTTAATTATTTTGATTGTGATACTTATTGCTTATATTCGAATGATCTACATGTTGCAGCAGAAAATCTCACAAACACTATTCAAAATGTCATCGAAAAATTTGTTTCTTTCTATGTTATTAAACCAAAACAAAAGTACTTTTTTTTCATTTTCAAGGGCCAAGGGGTATACTGACGAGGCCTAGTATCTGGTCCACCCACACTCCTAAATTAAATGTATATATGGTTAAAAGGACACTAATCATATATTAGACTAACGCCCTGAATTAATACTAAACTCACTTCTAAGATGAACATAGTAAAAAATGAAAGAATTTCTTAATAATTTTGATTTTAATACTCCTTGCTTATAATACTAAACTCACTTCTAAGATGAACATAGTAAAAAATGAAAGAATTTCTTAATAATTTTGATTTTAATACTCCTTGTTTATATTCTAATGATCTACATATTGGAGCAGAAAATCTCACAAAAACTATTCAAAATGTCATCGAAAAATTTGTTTAGTTCTCTATTATTAAACCAAAACAAAAGTACTTGTTTTTAATTCCGACAAAACAGGCAGTAAATCAGCAGAAAAAAGCATTTAAAAACACATCAGTAATTGTTCCGCACAGATTTGATCAAAACATTTGACAACAGATCTTTTGACTTATGTTAGTCACAAATAGAATTAAACTTTAAACAAACAAGGAGAAAATTATGCAGTAGCTAGACATTTTCAAGGCATTTTATATCCCAATCTTGTCAACAAACTCCATTGTTTAAAAAAAATTGTAAATCTTATTAATAGTTTTCTTAACAATAGAAAAATTATAGTTAGAATTGATGGTTTTAATTCTGACCTTAAGATCATAAATGCTAATGTTTTTCAAGGTTCTGCTCTTTTGCTAACTTTATTTTTGATTTACATTAATGAACTTATTTAAATAACCAAAAGTCCTATTCTCCTATAACCTATATTTTGCAGATGATAGCACCCTTTATACTTTGTACTTTCTAAAGACTATATGGCGGAGTGTCTTAAAATTTCTAGGTTAGGATTTGTAGCATCTATAAACAAAGACCTCAAAACAATATTTGAATGGGGCATTTCTAACATGGTCAATTTTAACTCTAAAAAAAACTCAACTTACTGTTTCAAAATCTAAATCTGCCAATGCTAATTATTGAACTAAACAACGAATCTATATCTAAATTTTTTTCAATTTGTCTTTTAGGTGTTACAATCTCGTATAATCTTCTCTGGAACGACCATGTTCTCGAAATTGCTTCGAAAGTATCTATAAAACTTGGATTTTTTAGATGTGAAAAGTTTTTTACTTTGTTCAACTTTTGCATATAAATTAAACTTTTATTAGTCCTTGTATTGAATATTTTTCTTAAGTATGGGGAGTAGCATCGGAAACTACACTATTTCTTTTAAACTCTATTCAAAAACGAGCTATTCGGATCATTGCCAATCTAAAATTGACTAACGACTTTAGAGATTTAAAATATCTCTAAAAAATGCAACATTACGGACGGACATTGTTCAAACGAAATACAAGACATTTTGCTATTTAAACAAATATTTACTTGTAGTACAAAGCTTGTGAGGGATTCTAACAAATATTCAATGACAGTTCAAAGATGTAGGACCGAAACTTTTAAATAAGATTTCTTTAACCGTACTATTGGCAATTGGAATAAACTTCTAACTTCAGTATTTTTTGAGATTTAAAAGCCACAAATTATCAATGTCAATGTTCACAGACTGCTTAAATCTAGTCTTCAATGTGATAGTTTTAGCTAGTGTGGTCTTATTCGTTGAATTTCAAAGGTATTTTTATGTTGTTGTGGCATATTATGTAATTTCTAAATATTACATATTGAAATTAAAAAAAATGAAGTCTCTTTTTGCATGTAGTCAATTAAGAGAACCTTTCAGCGTTTCATAAAACTGTGGCCATCACTTTCTGCACAATATAGTGCATGGACTTTTGTTTTTTTTTTGGTAGAATTTGGACAGCTATAATTTATAGAAGAAATGGTTTAGATAGTTTTTGATTTTCATTGAGCAGATTGAGAGAATCCATCTATGCCGACACTTTACTCATTTCTTAATTTTTATGTAAAATTTTAAGTTTTGAAAAAATATATCTTTAGTATTAAATAAAATGTTCACTCGATGGTCATTAACATCAAATCAAAAACTTTGTTGATGATTTTGCCAGTTTATGCTTTCAATGGTTACTCACACTCGAGGTTATTGTGATTGGATTCTTTGCCGCATTTGAATTGCTTGCACCAGTATTTGACTTTAAAATAGGATGCATATTCTTTAGGATACTACCTTTATTCGAGAAGGATTTGATGACTTATTTGTGATTAAATTGCAAGTTACTTTTTTTCCTGCTTAAAATGATATAAAAATGACAAATGTTAAACGATTGGAGATGACACTATAAATTGTCACAGAAATTTGACATAAAATTTTTTTAAATAATGATTTTATAGCTAGGTAAATAACATAAAATACTCTATAAAATATATAAAGAAAAGACGCAATGTCCTCTAACCTCGAAACGCGTCTATGGATGTTTTTAGTTTAGGATAATTTTTTCATAAGTTTGATTTTTTAATGATAAAATACTCTCTTTGTATCATTAAAAATAGTAATAATATTTAAAAAATAACTAATTAGATGGTGGAGGATGTCAAATGTATTAATATAAAATAATAATAATATATAGAGAGATAAATTTTGCATGTTAGTATATGTACATACTGAAAAATATGTGAATGTTGTAAATGCATACAACGTGAATAAGGCTTTAAAAGGATTTGTGATTTTTAATATTACGTTTCAAAATAACATAATAAAATGAAAGCATTATAAGCAATGCCATTGATTAAGGGGACACGACTTTAGACGTTTAACGTTTAAAACAACAAATACGCAATTTATTTATCTAATATAAACCCTTAGACAATATTGTTCTTGAATTTTATTATATACTTTGTTGCCTAAATTGACATAAGTAATAAGATGTATTTAAATAATTATTTATAACATCTATTTTAAATTATTCATAATTTGCATGTTATTTTCCAATATGAACGTGAAGCAAATATTAATTTAAGCGAAGCAGTTTGTATAATGTAATTGGGTTACCAAATACACATTCTGAAAAATTCCCAACAATTACAAAACACTGCAATTGCATAAAAATATGTACGTTTATATCCACAGCACACATCCAATTATGTGCCTTTCTCAACTTTTAAATAGAATTTTTTTATTGTATGCATATTTCTATCATTTTTACAACCGTAGGTAAAATTAATGTATATGTTATATTACATTCACTGTACGATGTATGATGACAACAATAAGCAAATATAATGCTAAAATAACAATTTCCAACACAATGGCAAATGTAATTTAAAAGTTAAGCAATATTGGTAGCTTTTTGCAATTCAAAGTTTGATTAATTTACTATGCTAGTGTTTTCACAAACAATGTAATAAAGTTTTTCTGTTATAATTACTATGGAAGTAAATTACATTGATTTATTGCCATGAATTTAAATTATATTTGTGTTGAAATAGTGATTTTTTTAATACATGTTGTTATGACAAAGTCAAATTAATAATTTTCTAACGTCAACATTTATTTTTTAATTTTATATAGGGTGTTAATTAATGTCGCGTAGATATTACACAGGGAGATTTCTTGTCTGATTTTAAGTTATGGTCTAAAATGCTTCTTTTTTGAAATACAGCGTTTTTTTCCACACAATTTGATGCGCTGTATAACAAGAGTTTATTTAAATTAAAAACTAAATCGTAATAGTGCAATAATGAATTATTATTATTAATAGCAATGGTAATTAGGGCAATTCCATTTCAAACGGACCAGAGCTGAGGGGTGGGGGTGCATTGAGAAACTTGCTTATGTATTTTTTTTTAGTTTCTATAACTTATTAGTAGTCCTTTGATTGGTATATGAGGGTATGAATCCCATAAAAAAATTCTACGATTTTTTTAGTTTTTTTGTCATTTTTTAACTTAATCGCATTTTTTGTTTAAAAACCGCAATTTTTATTCAAAATAAATGAATTTACTAATGAAATCAACCAGAAATTTTCTATAGAATCCAAATCTGGCGTCATTTCAAGTCTATACCCTGTCTATAAGTGGTGGCAAACTGTAAACATGTAATGTAATTGCAATCAAAATCAACCGCTAAAATTCCCGATTTATAAGATAATAATCTAGCAAACTTATTTTGAATTTGTTTAATATTTTGAATATAAATTTTGTAAGACAGGCACCAGACTGACGGAACATATTCTAAATGAGTGCACCAAAGAACTATAAAGTAATTTGAGCGTACTTGAGGATAAGTCTGCTGACATTTAATATACAAAACCCAGCATTTTCATAGCCCGGTTACACATATAGTTAATATGCTCGAAAAATGTGAGTATTTGATCAAAGATTACGCCCAAGTCTTTTATTTGAGAAATTTGTTTAAACGGCTTATGATTAATATCATAACCGTAAGGTATTTTATTCAGTGTTCTATTAAAGCTAATTGAAAAACATTTGTTGATGTTAAGAAAGAGATCATTACTATGACACCAAGCATTTACGGAATCCAAATCTTGTTGTAACAGATGGCAATCATTAACAGATGATATTTTACTGTAAAGCTTTAGATCATCAGCAAATAAAAGAAAAGACGATGAATGAATGAACTGAAAAATATCATTGATAAAAAACAGGAACAGAATTGGACCGCAGTGTAATCCCTGGGAAACACCTGATACAAGAATTGGCTGTGAAAGAAAATTAATTAATTAATTTTTACACATTGAGTACGATTTTCCAAAAAGCTAGATAACCATGATACCACAGCATGACGAGTGGCAGATTGAATGCATATACCTCTATAGTTAGTTATGTCTTCTTTAGCCCCAGATTTAAATAAAGGCATAATGTAGCTTTGTTTCCACATATCAGGAAAGCATTAAAAAGTATATGTAACGGCGTAGAAATGGAATAAATGCATTCTTTCAACATCATGGAAGGTATGCCGTCTGGGCCAGTGCTAAGGTTACTTTGATGGTATTTAATACCTTTAAAAACATCAAACAAACTAAAAAATTTGAATGTATTACGTTGTTTTGAAACTTAAACGTTGGAGCTGTATGAACTTCAGAATCGTAAACAGAAGAAAAAATTTCTGCAAATTTGTTGACATAATCATCCTCATTAGTGCAGATTAGGTCTCCATAGTACATTGTAGACGGTTTTGTTGACAATTTTCCAGAAATGCTTTGGATTTGTTTGAATATTATTTTTGGTACGTGCAATATACTGCTTGTAAAGACAAGCGCTAAGATTTTTACATGAAGTGCGAACAGATTTAAACTCATTATATAAAAGTTCTGAAGATTTAAAACGTTTATGAACAACTTTTTTCAATTTAGTAAGTCATATCAGTTCTTTGCTAAACCAAATAGGAAAGTTGTTTTTACGCCACAGCTTTTAGGTACGTAACAATCAATTGCATAATACAAAACAGAATAAAATAAATCAACACATACATTAATATCACAGTTATAAAAAAGTAAAGACCAATCAAAACTCAATAAAAAAGCATTGATAGCGCTTAAGTCTGCAAATTTAAAATCATTAAAAACATTGTTACACTTTAAAGTATTACAGTTGGTGTTACATTTAACATCTATTACATAAGCATAGTAGTGTTGGCTTGTGTTTAACAGAACATCAACAGCTATTGCCACTTTTACATTACGATCATTTGTAAAACACAAATCTAAAAACCCATCCCTACTATTGGGTAATGTGATGCATTCATCGCAGTTTAACAATCCAAAGAATTAACTACTAAATATGCAGGGTAAGTTTCATTGCAGACTACTCTAGTTCTTAACTCATCATTTATCCACAACGCTGCAGGTAGATTATAATCTCCCAGTAGAATAAGTTTACTACTGAGATATATATTAGCTAATGATTCAACGGAGTAGCAATGGTCGGCGTATTTATCAATAACTGAATTTGGTGGTAAATATACCGCACGTATTAAATATGACACAGACTTGAAGTTAACAAGAACAAACACATGTTTTACGGTTGAATACGTAGGGTACAGTAATATACTTTTTAGATGAGATCTAATTGCAATTACAAATACACCCCTGTCATCCAGTTTAGCACTAGTTAATGGGGAACGATTACACCTAAATAAATTGTAACCACGTAATTTAAGCTCAGAATCGTCAATATCCTGGGTGAGCCAAGTTTTGATAAACACTATTAAGTCGTAACTGGAAACCGTTACGGCCAGCATTAGTTCCTTAAGTTTAGTTTTTATGCCCTCGACGTTTTGGTAGTAGATTTTGAGGCCGTTGGTAATTCTACAGTAGGGTCTAGGTTGTTGGCTGGATCCAGGCTTCGAAAGTCCTCAGCAGAAGAAACAGGAACGTTTTGCGCACGACCATAATTTGTAAATCTTTTGACTGCAATATCAGCAGACCAGAATTTCTTACATAAAATGGACCGCGCATGATCAGCAGAAATAGCAACTTTCAAGCCGCTGTAACTTCCAGATTTGACAGTTAAGTCAACAACATCAACCGATATTGCCGGAAACTGCGCTTTTATGTGATTAACTATATCACATTTTTGTTGTCCCACGTTTTAGTTTAGATACGTGAATGTATGCAGTAGGCACATATGCCTGCAGCTTGTCATTATTAAGGCCACTGCCAAACATAATTTTTGCTTTTGGTTGAACTATTTGGTTGGATTTAGTTTTAGCTTTAACAACTGAACTTGCTAAAGATGGAAAAGCAGATGGTTTTAGCAACTGAGTCGTTACATTTGTGGGTAAAGCAATATTAGGAGCGGTTTGTTGCTCATCACGAGTTGAATATTTTAAAATTACCTTGTTTTTTTCGGCAATTTTCTCCTCAAGGTAGATGATATTTTTAATTAATAATTTATTGTTAGATTGCATTTTAGCTAAAATTTTTGTACAGTAGTGCATACTGTTTGATTGTTTTAACTTTAACATTAAAATTATAAATGCTGTTCTTTTAGTTTAGTTGTTTTGTAATTTCTAGGTTAGATTCTGTAGCATTAATAAACGAAAGATCTTAAAGCATATCCGACTAGGGTTCATTCTCAATTTTAACTCTAAAAAATTACAACAACTGTTTCAAAGTCAAAATCTGATGTTTCAGCTGGTTTAAATATTAAACAACAAATCTATATCTAAACCTTTATTAATTTGTCTTCTTGTGGTCACAATCTCACATAATCTGTTTTGGAACTCATATTGTTGATATAGCTTTGAAAGTATAAATATTTTTTTATTTAATTAGTTTTTTTTTTATTACAATAGACAAATTCTAATTAATTGTAAATTATTCTATGCTTGTAGAACGAGTTAAGAAATGTTTATGAATTTAATAAACGTAAAATACCTATAAAGTCGTAATCTGTCAAAATGACCACATGGCGTTCAAGCTATCAAATCTAATTGTAATTGAAAAAGATTCTAGTCTTAGAGTGACGATTTATCTATTGGGAAGTCAAACTATGCGCTCTATCTTTAAGCTTGGAGTGTTACGGAGAAAATTGAAGTTTTGCAAACAGGATGAATACCGAAATTTACTGATATCATATTTAAAATTTCAATACATGAATAACAGTTATAAGATTAATATTGATGAGCTTTTGTTTTTAGATATGATTTTTATATTATTGAGAATCATAAGGTTAATTTTTATTAAGTTTACTGTTTAGAGTATTTTGAAAGATGTTTATATTGCATCTAGATTATATTTAAGAATTTAAAAATTAATGAACATTGTCTTTGTTGTTTTGAGTATTGTTTATGATTTATTCAATATATATTGAAAAAAGGCTTAAATTTTAACCTAATGGTATTCATTACATTATTCTCAAATATTTTAAAATCTTGTTTTTATTAATTTGTTTTTACATCTTAATTCATTAAAAAACAATTAGAGCACATATTATTTTTTACCTACGACTCGCCCCGTTATAACGGCTGGCAGTAACAATGAAAACAGATTCTTGTTTTTTGTAATAAATTTAATCTTGATGATGAGTTTTATAAAAATACAAAAAAAAAGTTTTTTAGAGCTGTAATTAATTTTAATAAAATTTTTCAATGTCGTCTACTATATTATTGAACAACGTTGACATCCAACATCTATACATCTAGTTACTCTAACTAACTTTTGGATAAACGACCCCACATTAAAAACACTTGGTGTTGAATCTTAAAACAGGACGCATTTACACTATCCAATTTTCCTATACTTCATTAACTAAATTCTTCAAACTAATATAAATCCAACACTACACATTTAAAATCAACTAAAAATATAATTTTGAATATGCAATCTTCTGTACTTAAATTAATTGAACATGTTGTTGGAAGCAGTAAATAGAAACATCTACGTCAATTCATTTATAATAGATGCTTGGACTGAGTCTAATAAGTGCGAATCTAGGTCTACTGTGGATTGTGTAGCAAGTGGCACTAATCTACGGGAAAAACCGCTTACAAGGTTGATAATGACTTATGATACGATTAAACTGGCGGAACAAGGCTTTGCCACTTCTACTAACTAATTTAATTAACCAATCACTGATTTAGTTTATGGCTTACAAGTTAGTTTCTTTAATATTTGTGGTTTAAAAAAGAATTTGAACTATATTTTTAGCATCTTGAACATAGAAAACCCCATGTCATTTTTTTTGACTGAAACCAAAGTAAGCAATAAAGTTTTAAATTGCTTTTATTTAGTAGATTCCGATTATTATTTTAAACAATTATTTGCTGACCAACAGGGTGTTGTTACCTAGCAAGCATATTCTGGACTGACGACGTACGAAATTTAGAGCATTAGTTATAATAGCATATTTTTAAAACAAAATTTTTCCAATAAGACTGTTTTTGTAATAACCATATACCGTTTTCTAAATAATGCAACTTCAAATTTTTTGACGACTTTTCTGAAATTGTTGTTAAGTATCTTTAAGGTATGATTTTTGCGGCTTCTTATAATTTTAATCAATTTATTTAGCAGCCCACATATTTTTCTTGAAATGGATTTTTAGTGAAACATGATTATTAGCTATTTCAGAGATTACAACATTAACGTTGAGGCTGCTTTAGAAAATTCTGATCATTTACTTATTACTTCTGTTGTTAAAACTTCTTTTCCCAATACTACCAAACCTAAACCGCGCCTCATCTATCATTATTCTAAGATGAAAATAGTAAAAATGAAACAATTTTTTAATCATTTTGTTTTTGATAGTTATTGCTTAATTTCTGTTATTATAATACAATTTGAAGAAGATAAGATTGACAGATTGAGTTTCTCAGCTTTTTATAAAGCTAATCAAATTTTTCAGCTTTCCATAAACATCAATCGTTTCTATAAAACAATAAATTTATTGCAAGGTAGTTTAAATTTTTTAATTTAGTTACTAATTCAAAAGAAAAAGAATATGTTTTTGCTATCCAATGCTTCTAACTCTACTATTCTAAATTGTTTTCTTGTTGTACCTACAAGCCGGCATGTGGTAAAATAATGGGTCTAATTTAATTAAGGCAACGAGTTGTTAACAAATTTCTTTTTAAATTAAAAGCTAGAAATAGTATAGATCAAATTTTACCTATTATTTTTAAAACATTTGCAAATGAATTAGCTCTCAGTTTGACTAAAATATTTTATTCCTAAATTGTTGGAAAATTATAAATTATAGACCAATTGCATTATTATCTAATCTGTCAACAAAATTTGATAAATTAATTAATTTTTACATTGTTAAGTTTTAAGAACAAAATAATTTAATAATTTCAAATACTCAATGTCAATTTTGATCGGAACGTTTGAATACAAATCTTCTGTTAGTCACAACTAGAGTTCTACTTTTAACAAACATGGAAGAAAATTTTGCAGTAGTTCTAAATATTTTTAAAGCATTTGATAGGGTATGGCAGCCTAATCTTATCAACAAGGTTTAGGTCTTGACAAATCTAATTCTTATCAATAGTTTTCTTGACCATAGAGAAATTATAGTTAGAATTGATGGTTTTAACTCTGACAATATGAATAGATATACTTTGCGCGTAAAGTATTTGTATTAGTAAATTCAAAAATTTAATGTGATAGACTAAATCTTATTAATATTTTGTCAATAGAGAAGACATGTGAATTATCGTGTTTTTTATCAGATTATAATTCAATTGTTATTTGTCTGTATTGTTCACCGAATGGGTATTTTAATTTATTTTTAAATATTTTAAATAATGTTTTACATAACATCGATTGTCTGGGTTGTCGTTGGCAGAGATTTTAATGTGCAATTTCACAGCAATAACTTTAGAGCGCGATTAGTATGCGATTCACTAGAATCAATATGGCTTATATTCATTAGTATCATTTGAGACAAGATTAGAAAATTGTTTGGACAATATCTTTAGCAATATACCTTGTTAAATGTTAATGGTGAGTTTTGGATTCTCTCATCATATAGAAATATTTTTAAATGTTGAGTTAAGTCAAATAATAAATTGCAACTAAATACATATACTCCAATAACACAGCAAAGTATTAAAATGTTTTATCACTTGTTAAAAAATTATTAATTATTAATCTTAAAACAAATATTTATTGGTTTAAGAATAATTCAAGAAATAAGAAACGTTTTATTTGCTTAAAGAAGCATCACACAAAAGTATAGATCTGAAACCATCATATGTTTATTTTACGAGTTCTTAGAAATAATTTTTACAACTAACCAAAGTCAATGCTTACTCTGATTATATTAACTTATCCAAAAATAAACAAAAGATTTAAACTGTGATATTTTTAATAACTATTTTAATTATATAGCAGAAAATTTAGTCAGAAACTTGCAAACCGTTAACTGTGAATTTTATTTTTATGCACAATAATGCTATTATTGACAGTGGTACTTTCAATTTAGTTTCTCCAAATGAAGTGAGAAACACTACAAACTCACTAAAATGCAGTAAAGCTAAAGCTATAAATGGTTTAAGAGTAAACTTGCTAAAAAGTATTAAATATATGATTTTATATCCCATTAATAAACAAAAAAATAAAGAATCGTTGAGACCTTTACTATGTGATAATCCATAATAATAATAATAAAATAAAACACAATTACTATTAAGTTTTTTAATACAAATATGTTATTGGTATAACAAAAGTTTACGACTTGAGTTTTGACTTTTAAATGCCATTGTCAAGTGAGAATATACTAAAGAAAAAGCACATTAACAAGATTACATTGTTTTTTTGTGAATCTCGGCGTTTTTTAACAAATTAAGTTTAGTGCATTTTGTTCAGTTGTGTAACATTTTAATTTTATTAATTTTGGGGAAGGTATGATTAGAATTTATAATATTATTTGAAAATGAATTTGTATCTAGATTTAGTCTAAATGCTTTAAAATGTTTTGTATATCGTGTTTCAAAACTTTGTCTAGTCTGCTCAAGATACATATATACTATTGCATTTGGAACATGAAATGTTATAAATACCTAATTTTATTAAGGCTAATTTTAATCTTTAGCATCAAATAATATATTTGATAATTTGCAACTTGGTCTAAAAGCGATTTGTTTTTGAAGAATGTATTCTGTGGTTTTTCCAAAATAAGTTAATGTTGTGAATGAATCTTTGTTTAAAATTGAAACATTCGACAATCTTTACTTATTGCCATTTTTACTATAAGTAAATGATTTGCCGCATCAAACAAACCAGGCCACTACAGTGCGCAAGACACTACGTTTGCAAATAAATCAAGTACAGCCAGACACGAATAGTATGGCCTCTATAATAGGCAACTTAGTATACACAAAAATTATGTTAAATGTTGTTAAACTAATGCCTTTGCCCGTTTTAGTATTTTTCATTTGCGCTAACATTTTAAACATTCCATGGCCGACGTTGTTCTGGGTTTGAAAGATGCTAAAACGGGCAAAGGCATAAGTTTAACTACATTCAACATAATTTTTGTGTATACTGAGTTGCCTATTATAGGGGCGACACTATTCGTGTCTGGCTGTAGTTTGGAAGTGGTTTTTGTTCAAAATAATGTAATACTTGGCAATGTTTTAAATTGGTTTTATTAAACTTTTCATGCTTATATGCAGAAAAGAACTGTCAATATTGTTATCTCACTCAGTAACAAAATACCTGCAATTTCCACAAAATTTCTTGGTGTTTATATCGACTCCAAAAGTATGCATTGAGATTGGCATATTTCTTACTGCGTTTGCTAACATAGTTACAGCTTGTTAATTTGTGGATTAGAAAGAGCTGTACAAGTAATATAGGGTACTAGGATTATTGAAAAACATTTTTTAAATCCTTTAAAATCTCAACTCTACCGTGTATATATATTTTAGAATGCATGTGACAACATAAATCATTATATTACTCATAAGTATTGCTATTTTTATGATACCAGAACGAAGAATGCCTTTTATCTACACGAAACAAAGCTATGTAAATCACAAAATTGAGTAAATTTCTATGGAATAATGATTTTTATTTCTTCAATATAAGTTTTAAAGCACAATTAAGGCTTATTTAATATCAGTGGCGTTTTACACTATTGAGGAATTTATTTAAGATAAATTTACTAATTTTGTTTATTACTTTAATATGTATTTATACTTTTATTACTTTAATTTTGAAGATCTACAAGCTACTTTGTTTTATTTATGTACTTTATACAACCGACATCAATGAAAAAAATTAATATTTTAATTTTACTAATTTTAACGTTTCTTTATCACCACGCCCCTCTCAAGTCATACAATTACAATAAAAAACGACTACCTCTCAATAACATATACCATCAAACCAAAATAAAATAATCAACCAAAGTAAGAAATAGGCATTGAAATAAGCAAATTATAACGTTATAAATAGTGTAAGGGAAACAATTATAATGTGTTTGCCCATGTGCAATATAACGTTACGATAAAAACTGACAAGTAACCAAACTAAAAACATAATCTAAACAAACATAACATAGGGGCAATCAAATTACTTCCATATTAATGTTTTATTTTAAAAATGAATTGATTAAAAAGTCTTTTAATGTTTGGCAAAACAGTATTAATTGCAATTTATACAAACACAGAGATAAGAAAATCTTACGATTGCGGTTTATGGCTATATTCATTATGTCTATCTATCACACATCAAGTGGGCGATACATTTAGCGTAAGGTTTTTTGATTGGCTCCGCTAATTTTATAAATAGCGTAACAAACGATAACGTTATACTTATACGGTATAATTATAAGTATAACGTGGACTTTTATAAGCAAAAAAGTGACGTGCGCAAACACACTATTACGTAAATTATTTACATTAAAAAGTGATTAAAATGTTGTTGACATGATAAGTGCAGTATAATTGCAATTTTATTGTGAAAAATATTTAATTAGTTCCTTATTTAAATTAAAATGTGCCCTGAGTTTGTCAAAGTGGCATTTTTTAACAATTAAGCGATGTCATATGCGGTAGAGTAATTAGGCTTTGAGAAAGAGGTTTTTCAATTTGTGACATTGACTAACGAAGTGTCAGTACAATAGCTTGATGTTGGCGTAGGTCGAGGGACTGGAACAATGGTGGAGATTACGAGTTAGACTGTTTGGCCCGTCCCGATTTAGTCCGATTTTTAACAATTACAGCAATTGGAATTGTCTGAAGTTGCTTAGGAATCTTTGTACTATCAGTTTGAAGAATTTAATCATTTAGTCTTGAGTCCTTAAGCCCTTTTTTTATTTGTCTTTAATTCCTTATGGAAGTAAGTCTTCTCTAGTGTTTATTCCAGGAACATTAAACGCAAATCGCTTTTTACGTTTCTAAAACCAATATATTTTTTTTTACTTGTATTTTAGCGTCGAGTAATAAGGTCATTAGCTATTTATTTTATTTTAATAATAATAACCTCAGGTTATAGACCTGAGGAGACAAAACAACACGTTAAAATGGTTAAATAAATAAATAAATAAATACTAAATCTGATATCGCAGTTACTGAAACTAAATTTAAAACTAATATCACAGAATTTACTATCACAACTGACAACAAAGTTGTAAAAAACTTTGATGCCAGTATCTATAAATTAACTTAACCTAATATCACAGATGACACTGAAGCTGTAAAAGGCTTCGATGCCAGACCCTAAAAACTAACTAAACCTAGTATCACAACATAACCTTATATTACAGATGACATCGAAACTGTAAAATGCTTTGATGCCAGACCCTAAAAACTAACTAAACCTAATATCACAACATAACCTAATATTAGAGATGACATCGAAACTGTAAAATGCTTCGATGCCAGACCTTAAAAACTAAAGTAACTAAACCTAATATCACTACATAACCTAATATCACAACCTAACTTAATATCACAAATGACATCAAAGCTGTAAAATGCTTTGATGCCTGACCCTAAAAACTAACTAAACCTAATATTACAGATTACACCGTAGTTGTAAAAGACTACGATGCATTAAACAACTCAACAACACAAACTGATCAATACAAATAAATAAATAAATTAACACCAAAATCATTATAAGACAACACATAAACTTGGTTACACCTGTTTGAGGAGTCCTGCGTTTTTCAAAAACTGGAAGCACCTTTCCATGGACTCCTCTTTATTTGATAAAATAGACGCCACGTTGTTAGGGAGCTCGATCCGATTACGGTGGGGAAGGTAGGCTTGGCATTCCTCCAAAATGTGCTTCACCGTTAGAGAGTCGTGACATGTTTGGCATGCTGGTTGTTTGTCGCCGGTCAGGAGATACGAAGAAGTCAAGTTGGTATGACTTATGCGCAAACGACATAGGGCGACCTCTTCTCTCCTGTTGAGATCTACCGGCGACTTCTATGCTGTCACGGAGAGCTTGATTTCCTTTAATTTGCTCTCGAAGCTGTTATACTCTTTGCCAATCCTCGATGACTTTTGATATGACATATTCTTTGAGATTATCGGGTCTTACGGGAATGTTGTCTGTACGATCCGCGTCAGCCGCCTGACTGGCGGCTTTATCGGCCAGCTCGTTGCCTTTGATACCCACATGACCCGATGTCCAGACAAAGATAACTCTCTGTCTAAACCCGGCCAAGCGGAATATTGAAGTTTGTACGAGCTGGACCAGCGGATCGACCGAGTACATAGACTGTATACTCAGGATGGCACTCAGCGAGTTGAAACAAAGGAGGAACGAACTGTAAGATGACGTCTCACAGTTTAGCAGGGCTTTATGTAATGCATATAATTTTGCGGTGTATACGGAGGCCTCTTTAGGGAAAGACCATGAGTGGGCCGTACCATCTAAAACGAAGGCACTTCCCACTCCGCAATCCGTTTTAGAACCGTCCGCATACAACTGCGGAGAGTCTGGGTATTCGGCAACAATTTCAAGAAACTTGCTGCTGAGCTATTACCCTCGGCATCAGCCAGGGTGGAAACTTGTCAGAGCCGACCCCGAATACTATCGGATAACTTACATTTAGACTCTCCTCTAGCTCCTGCGATCGGATGTACACTGGCCTACGGACGGTAGGCCTGAATCTGTATTTACATTGCTGCGTTTTGTTGGCGGTAAATATGAGTCGGTTGTTGTGACCCATCTTTGCTTGCATTGCGGCGGAGTACGTGAGTACAAAGCGACTACGACGAGCGACTAGAGGAGGTACACCCGACTTGCAGCAAAGACTCGGTGCAGGACTCGTCCAAAATGCTCCCTTGGAAAAAACCAGGGCCTTGTACAATCGCAACAGTACCTCTCTTTGCGCACCTTAGTTGATGTTGGCCAAGCACTTGATTACGTTCAAGGCTTTTTTGCATTTTGTGACCAATTTATCAATATGTGCTCGAAAGGATAAGGTCCTATCGAGCACGAGCCCTAAATAACGGACTGTTTTGACGCACGTGATTCTGGAACCTTGCAAGACAAGCGCGGGGTCCCGGTGAGGTCTTTTGAAGCGGCAAAAATGCACGCAGGAGGTTTTCGTCGTAAAGAAGCAAAAACTTCTCGCTTCTGCCTCTCTGTCCACTTTGTCTATGGTGATCTGGAGTTAACGTGTTATGGCAGGGATGGTTTCTCCGGCCATGTAGATCACCAAATTATCGACGTTTAGGCATTTTTGAAATATCGTTTTCCGCGATCGCAAAAAATATAACACTAATTGTTGACTCTTGGCGAACACCGTTCTCTAGACATAATGTCTTCGAGTTAGTGGTTTCCATCCTTACTTTAAATTTGCGTTCGCGCATGAAAGATTCAAGAACAGGAGGCATACGGCCCCTGAATCCCCATGCGTGCAGCTAAAGGTTATTTCTGTAAACTGTAAATTTTCCCTCAGAAAAATAGCGACTTCACTTTTGGCTCGGACACCCGGCAGAACGTCACATCTTGTGCATGTAAAGAAAATTTCAATCTTTGGGGCTTGAAGTGCGTTTCTTGTAGGCCCACGCAAAAAGGCATGTGCTTTACCAGGATCATCTTTAGCTCACAATAGCTGCGTTTGCAACCGTTGCAGTTCCACTGTATTATCGTCTCTATAATTTTAGATAATAACTAAATAAATAAAAAAAAATAAGAAATAAATATCACGTAATAGATGGACAGCTATTAAAATAAGTTAACACAAAACAAATAAAACACCAAAACTGTAAAAAGACTTTAGTGTTTGAACGTAGACAAAGCAAAAAATACATTCTTAAAACTAATATTACAGATGACATTAAAGTTGTAAAATACTCCGATTCCAGAACCATAAAATACATAAAACTTAAAACTAATATCACAGATGACATCAAAGACAAACAATTCTTTAATGCTAGTACCTTAAAGTAGAAAAAACGATACAAATACACAAATGACACCGCAGTTGTAAAGGACTACAGTGCCGATACAATACAACACTTAATTAAAAACATAATAGAAGGCCTACAGCTGGGAGCGTGATTTGCCCTTTTTTCAGCTAGGTTTCTTTCTTCTTCTGCCTCTGTAGCTGCCAGTGTCAACAACAGAAACTTCTGATGCCGTACTGGATTCGTCGTCACCGTTGCTGGAAGAAGGGTCATCCCGCTTCCGTTTACCAGGATCAAACTGATCCATATCTATTTGTTTTGGCGTATCTGCCAAAACAAGTTTGGTCAGATCGGTTTCATAGCCAACCTGAGAATGTGTGGGGTGTGCTTCTCTCACGTTTTTCCCACTTTGGTTTCTTTAACCGTTGCTGCCCCGGAGGTTTTGGGACATGTTAGGTTTAATTATCACTTTAGACGTTTTTTTTTGCAGCGTTTTGAATGATTCCGCTAAGTGCAGCAACAAGAGGCGGTAAGAGTTTGTTAACTAATTCAGTTAAGTCCACTGAGCTTCTTGATGTAGTTGTAGCTTTAGCGTAAGGTAATCCGGCAATCGGTGTAGACGTTGATACCAATTTAAGTGCTTTGAAATAAGATTATTTGTTTTTGGTCATAATAGTGAATTTTTCTTTATATTTTGGGCAATTACGTGATCTTGAGTGTTCTTTTCCGCAATTGATGAACGTAATTGGCAGTTGGCATTTGCTACTATCATGCAGAAGTTTTTCACACGCGCAGATCTACTTCTTGGAGAAACAAACAGCTGCGTGACCAAACCTCTGACATTTAAAGCAACGCAATGGCTTATTGACTACAAGATTATAAAAAACCTTTTTCAAGTTAGTAGGAAGTTGTGGACGGTTAAATGTCAGTATATGGTTAGGTTTTTTTTTTGTAATTTCCGTCTCGCATGCTAAAGATGCGACGTACATCAATTACCCCCTGACCATTCATATTTTCCACAATTTTTTCAAGCGTGCAGTTTAAAAAGTTTCTGCAGTAGACAATGCTCTTACTTGTATTAGGCGTTTTATGGGCTAAAATTTTAACGTTCATATCTCTAATTCTTGAGCATCTTAAAAGTTTTGTAGACTGAGCGGCTGAAACCGTTTCCGTCTCTGACTTTCTTGATAAATTTACTGTTACCGATCAGTCCATACAACGCTCTACTTATTAAGAAGGGGTTAATTTTGTCAAAGTTGCCTTCTTTTCTAGTGACCAGGATGAACCGAAGAACTGGTATTGCCTTCTCATCACCGGCACTGTTTGACAAAATAACTTTGCCAGACTTCTTCTCTTTTGTCATTGGACGGGGACTGGGTAGCATTATCCATCGGCACAACCCGATCAGTTGCACCAACTTCCGAACAACTAACCACTGCGCTACCGGCTCATTGTTTTCCCACTCCGGAAGTTGCCAAATTTGTCTTGATTTTGAAGCCCCTGTCAGATTCAACTGATTGCACGGACTGGGGGCGTGATTTATGTTGTGACATCATAAAACAATGTTACGTTGTATTTACCGCCGGGTTAGGAATGAAAGGGAAAGAAGGTTAGAAGTAAAAATGTAAATGATAGGAAAAATTGGAAATGTAGCCAGAAATAGCTTTGGGTACGTTTGGTTTGGCTTCTGCTCATTGACCCATCCGGCATGGGTGGCTCTGCCAAGAGTTTAAACTTCCGCCGGCATAACTCGAGCAGAAGTTACTCAGCTCTCACCACGACAAGGTAGTTCTCTTGAGGGGGTAAAACCAATATTAATGCTCTATCTGTGAAGGTTGGAAAATCCTATTTTTTAACAACATAATGCAAAGTCTCATACAGCTACGGTTATTATTTCCTAGAACCAATTAATATTGAATTATATTCAAGGCTTTTATGTTTTGTAGACGTATCACCTATTTAGCACGTTTAATCCTTTAGGCTAAGATTAACATTTTTATTTCTAAACGGCCTAGGTGAGTTGCTAAGTGCTTTAGTGAAGGGGTAACTCATTATTGATATAAAAGGAAAATTTATCATAGTTTTTTGTTGAAATTTTAATTATTTCTTAGTGTGAATAATTTACATTTTATCTGATATTTTCATAAAAATTGAGTTACAAATTCTAGGTGTTCTCTTACTTTTGTTAACCAATATAGTTTATTGTCCGACAAAATAAAATTTTAATGCAAATAAAAATTAAAAATATACACAATAATTAAATATAAAAATAGAAATGAAGCAAAAAGTTTACAAAAATTAAGGAGAAAATTGTTTTTTTACAGAAAATAATAATATACAAGTATAGAAAGCTACGTATTATATAGCATCATGGTGCAAAATGCAACATTTTCATTGCACGCTCTAATAAATTAAAGTTTAATAGTTTAATATTAATTTTTGTTGGAATTTATAGCTGATAATTGGTTATTAGAATTAGTACATATAATATTAATGGGCGATTAAAATGTTATATTAGTGTGAGCATTCCTGTAATAAAATGTTACTTAAATTCTACTAAAATACTGTATAACGTAAAAATAGAGTTCCTCAAAAGTTTTGGGAAATTAATCTTAATATGAAACAATTTATGTAAATATGCAATAATATACAATAGGACGATGTTTGAAAGTCGATTGTCGGAATGATAACTCAGTATGGTTAATACCTTTGTTAGAACAGATAACATTTTTTTGAATTTTTTTTTTTTGTACATCCTCTCGCAAATCTGTATAGAATTTATAAATTTGGTACTAACCGAATGATCCATATTCTAGTTTTTAGTTAACCGGTGAATAATATAAATTGCTTACTACTTTAAAGTCAGAGAACTGTTTACAGTTTCTATGAACAAACTCCAAAATTTTTCTGGCAGATGATACAATAGCATTTATATGGTCAAGGAAAGATAATTTTCTGTCAAAAATTATTTTTAAATCTTCAATTGCATCTTGCTAATGTAACATATTTATTGATTAAAAGTACATTCTTTGTTTTTTTTTTTTAATTTAAAGCTTACGGACAACGGTGTATATTTTAGATAATCAGCAAATAGGAACTTTTTACAAGTTCGACTCTTCTGGAACCTCTGAACATGGTGTAATTGAATTTGAGTTATACCCATTCTAGACAACTGTTAATCTGTTAACCAAATAAAATGCAAAGAGATTAATTAATGTAGTATTAAATCCAAATGTCTTAAGCTTATGTAACAAGATAGAATGGCTAATACGATCAAATGCCTCAGTTGGTGTAGACTACGTTTACTTGTCCCTGATTCTGTAAAACAGATATTGTTGAAATTCAGTGGCATTTTTATGTTGTTGTGATATTCATAAGTATTTCATTTTAAAATTGAAAAAAAATGAAATGGAAAGACTCGGTAAAAAGTTTGTGTTATAATAGATGATAACCTAAAATTTAATTTTTAATGTATCAGTAAAGCATATGTTAACTTCAAAATATTATACGCGACTGTGATCAGCAAAGTAAGATTATGATATGTGATTCTCTGGTATTATTTTTTATTTACTTACTGTGATAGTTTATATGACGCTTAAATTCAATAACACACAAAAATAGAGCAACTGCAATAATTTTGCTTTAGACTTATGTTTGGTATTAGAATAAAGGGGAGAATATCATATACACTTTAAGATCCCAAATGGATTAATATGAAACAACGCATGGTTTTATAAGTACATAATAGTTTCTAAAAACATACCTAACAAAATAACATTTAGATTTGATGTGCATACTATTAACTTAAGGTTTGAAGGCACTCTTACTTTATCTAAACATTGATTAAATCACTTTCGGAAAAGTTTGAATAGTATACCATATGATATACAGTCAATAAAACCTTATAAGTTTAGAAATGCTTTGTTTAACTGGCTATTTCAAAAAGATAACTATCTACAATAGAAAATATACACTAAAGTAAGAAAACAAAAAGTTGATGTCTGGCAATCTCTGTTAGTCCCAGACAGTAGAACCGACGGTTTTAGACCCAGCAGTGTTGCCATGTTTTGTGGCCTAGATACGTATGTAGCACATATTCTTTGTGTTCGTCTATTTTATATGTGTCTATTGCATGTAGTAAATACGTGCTGTAAACCTAATAAAAGCTTGAACAACCTATAGAAAAATTTAAGAAATTTTGAAATGTATATGCAAGTTTATTTCAGTTTTGTGTTTATTTATTCTTTAGTTAAAGTTTTTTCTTTTTTACTAGCAGACTTTAATTTTTAATTACAAACCAAAAAAATTAATTATTTTAAATAATATGAATATAATAATAAATATAAATGAATTTCATAGAGTTAATAAAAAAAGCATTGAATTTACATAATATATGTTGTCATTTAATTCAGTAAAATATTGATAAAATGAAACATTTTATAAAAATGTAATAAATAAAAAACAATAATTAATAAATTTAATAAACAATAAACAGACAGATAAAATAAATTGCCGTTACTTAATATTCAATAATTTATTGGCTAATTTTTTTTGTAATACTTTAAAAACAATTTAAATTTTTTAACTGATTAGTAGCACAATGGTCTAGTGCGAAGATTGTTGTGCAGGCAGCCCGGGTTCGATTCCCGGCAGCGGCAATATCTAATTTGTTGAATATATTTCGATGCGGTTGTTTCCTTTGCAAGGCAATGGCAAACCAGCAAAGTATTTGCCTAGTAAACCTCTAGTGGTGTGGTTCGGATTCCACTTTAAACTGTAGGTCCCGTATGTTTGTGTGGAACTATTATCGCGCACCACAAACATACGTGAGGGGTGCCGACGCTCGTAGCGAGTATGGCACTATAAGATGAAGAAGAAGAAGTTTTTGAGCTTTTTTATTGGTTATCTGCTGCCTAATGCTGACACTGTACTGTAAAACATGTTGCAGTTTGTCAAATGCAACTTTCAAACTTAAACTACATTTTTTTTTTAAATTAATTAATTAAAAGTTATTAGCATTTCAACGAGTATATTATTAATACAATATATAATAACAGTTTCTAATAACAGTTTTTATTAAGCATATAGTTTAAACTAAAAAATAAACAAATTTTTTAAAAGTTTTAAATAATAAACATCTAAGGAACAGTTATCGTTTAAAAAAATTTAAAGTAGCTATGACAAAATAAAAAATGCAAAAACTAGAACTATTGAAATAGGAACAATATTTTCTATACAATTACAGATGTCCCTTGTTTGATCGGATATTTAGGCACCAATGCAGCGCATGTGATCTATTAAAGAAATATAGCATATTATCAACGAATAAGAGATGAAATTAGAAGTCGGCGTTTTCAATTTCGTTAAAACCCGGTCTGGTCTAAAACTCAGCCTAACGCCCAACACGGCCCGGCCTGAAGCTAAGTATATTATTAATAAAATATTTTGTTAAAACCCGATCCGGCCCAAAATTCAGCCCAAGCCACGCTTAAAATCTGGACCTGGCTTAAATCTCAACTCGGGCGGCTCAAAACCAAGTTTATTATTAATAAAATATACAGGGTTGGGTAAATGTATGGATTATTTGCTGCATTTTTGGTTTATGTAAAAAATGATTTTAATAACAGTTTTTGTAGAAATTTTAATCTACATAGTGATGTATTTTGATTTTTAATACAAGCTCTGTTTCACGAAATATAACGTCATCATCAGTTTTTTTAAATGGAATACCCTGTATTTTCTTTAATTTTTTGATAAAGAATTTTTCAACAATTACAATGATATAAAGTTTTATGGGTCTACGACGGTTTTTGAAATATTCATTAAAACAATAAAACAAAATGTAGTAGATTATGTTCCAATTACTATATCAACAAGTAATAGCAATTATTGCTTTTTTATTATTCTCAATACAATTAAAAAAAACGTTAAAATAAGTGAATATTTGAGGCAAAAAGTTCACTACAATTAAATATGATTATTATTATTACTATAAATCATTTAAAACGTACTACGTTTTGTGTTATTTTATTAATGAATCGTAGACCCATAATACCTTATATCATTGTAAATGTTGATTTTTTTTTCTAAAAATTAAAAAAAAACACTGGGTGTTCCATTAAAAAAAACTGATGATGACGTTTTATCACGCGAAACAAAACATGCATTGAAAATAAAAATACGTTACTATATAAATTAAAAAAATATACAACAACTTTTATTAAGGTCATTTTGAAATAAATTTGAAATGCAGCCAGAACCTGGGTGTTTCCATACATTTACCTAATCCTGTATAATAACTATTAAAAACAATTTCTAATAAACGTATAGATAAAACTAAAAAACAAACTCTTATTTTAAAATTATAAGTTATAAGTAATAGACATCTAAAGGAATAGAGTTGACCGTTATTACGTGATAATTTATAAAAAAAAATAATAAATAAAACACAGTAACTGATTTATTGAATTTTCTATCTAAAGGAATAGTTATTGCATAAAAAGAAAATTGAAAGCGGCTATGACCTATAATAAAAAACGCAAAAACCAGCATTATTAAAAAAAAACAATATTTTCTATACAATCACAGGTGTCCCGTGTTTGATCAAATATTTGGACACTAATGCAGCGCATTTGTTTTATTAAAGAAATTAAAAAAAAGTACATTAGTAATAATTAAATCAAGTAAGTAATTTGATGCTCGGTTTGCAAATTAAAAAAAAGTTTACGGACCCGGGACACTCGAGTTGCAGTGCCCGCTCACATGTTTTGTTTCCGTTCTATCCGCGCCAGCCCGCAGGTTTGATTGCGATGTGTGCTATTTTGTTGCGTGCCTAAAACACAAAGCTAAGTCAGCTGCTCTGGCTATGATCATTCAATTGCATTTGCTTGTTTTAGTTTTTAAGATGTATAAGTATATTATAGCTTATTACAACGTTGTCAATGTTTGGTTTAAAAACGTCGGTATGGCATGGCTGGTCTGATAACGTCATGAAGTGTGTCTGCCATGTTTAGTGAACTAAATTTGTATGTGTTGACATACATACTTGATATACGTTTTCAGTCCCAAAATAATTTTGGTGTTTGTCTATTGCTATATTATGCCAAAAAATAACGAAAAACACATGAAAACGTTGTCAGACCCAAAGCCGGGCTTGAGAACGTCGGATTTGGTCTGGGAACGTCGGTAGTATATAGCAAATTGGGCGTTTGCTGTCGAGAGGATTGGGAGCGTTTAATTTAATTTATAAACTAACCGTGCCATAGTATCCCATTACTATCTTTATACATTGAAACATCAACAATTTATTATCAAATTAGTAGATTAATAAATAGTTTGCAAAATGAATTTGAAAAATGATCAAGCAATTCATTGTTTTGCCGAAAGGTTAAATTAGAAACCTATTTTATTTGGTTTTTATTTTAGTAAATTTGGTTCTTGTCTAAGTTGTTTACAGCTATGACTAAACGCCCTCAAAACTACATACTGGTCATGTTTAAGGGCGTCTGGCGGCATGCTTATCCTATTGAGTTCAAATGTTTACCGTTAGGGTTTTACTACAGTTCACGGCTTTGCCGCTAATGTGTCTCTAGAACGTATAATGTGCAAACAAACGCCTCTAAAACGTATATTGTACAAATAAACGCCTCTAAAACGTATAATACGCAAATTTACGCTTTTAGAACGCATGTTGTGTGCGCTCATTTTTTATACAAGTTTTGTTTGATAATTAAACATTAACAATAGATATGGTATAATTAACTTACCATTAAGTTATCTAACTTGCATGTGAATTAAATACTTATCATTGCCAAAAAAACTGCAATTTAGTTTTAGGCATTGAAGATAAGTAGTTCTAAAAATAGATCTATTCTTAGTATTAAAAGAGTTTTATGGTAAAAAAAAAAATGGGAGTTTGTTGACATTGCCACTGCAAGGCAAGGGTAACCAAACATTTTATTTCAACAAAATATGTATAATGATTACATAAACGTGGAAAAAGATGTTTTTAAAATTAGCAATATTATTTTTCTAATAAATAATTTAAATAAATTATTAATTATAAAAATTACAATAATTATAACCAGTAATAATTAAAGATTAATACTATGGGATTTATTTCTCAAGTTGGATGTTAAAAATAGAAATTAAATAACTATAAACGGCAGCCAAGACAATTTTTTTTGTTTAATAGTATTTTCTATTATTTATTGTAATTTTTTTTGTTATAGTTGCCATTTATGATTAATATAATTTTTCTATGTTTAACGTCATTGAAAAACGCACATCATAATAATAATCTTCAAAACAATTCCAATTAAAAAACATCTAAAATCTAATCTATTTATTTACAAGAATGTTGTTTGCATTATTGTTATTGTGCCGCTTCCAACAGAAATTTTGTTATTTTGACTTTTTTATTGCAAGTGGCATACATAAATAATACAATGTTGTAAACATTAATGTCATAAATGTGCCGCCTCTAAAAGGAATTATGTTATTTTACTTAATCATTTTAATAAACATACTTAAATACTTCTGTCTAACAAACTTTATAAAGATTATAGAATTTTATGTATTAATGTTATAGTTGTGTCGTCTCCAATAAAATGTTTGTTATTTTGACTAAATCATTGAAATTGGCATAATTAAATACTCTTGTCTACTAAAGTTTATTAAAACCATATAACAATGTGTCATTAATGTTATAATAGAATGTTGTGCATTAATGTTATAATTGTGCCTCCTCCAACAAGAAAATTGTTGTCTTGACTTTACCATTTGCAGAACTAAATACCGTTGTCTACCAAAATTCATTGAAATCATAGTAATTTTGCCGTTTCCCAACAGAAATTTTGTTATTTTGACGTTTTGATTGTAATTGCAAACTTAAATACCCCTGTCTACCAAAATTTATTAAGATCATACAATGTTGTGCATTAATGTTATAAATGTGCAGCTTCTAACAAAAATTTTATTATTTTACCTTATTCATTTGTAATTGGCATACTTAAGTACCGCTGTTTATCAAAATTTATTGAAAATCATAAAATGTTAGAAGCGGCGCAATTAAACATTTATGCACATGTTTAATTGCGCCGCTTCTAACAAGAATTTTGTTATGTTGACTTTATCATTGTAATTGGCATATTTAAGTACTTCTATCTACCAAAATTTATCAAGATCATAAAATGTTGTGCATAAATGTTATAGTTGCGCCGCCTCCAACAAGAATTTTGTTATTTTGACTTTATCATTGTAATTGGCATACTTAAGCACTTCTATCTCCCAAAATTTATCAAAATCATAAAATGTTGTGCATAAATGTTATAATTGCGCCTCCTCTAACAAGAATTTTGTTATGTTGACTTTATCATTGTAATTGGTATACTTAAGTACTTCTATCTACCAAAATTCATCAAGATCATAAAATGTTGTGCATAAATGTTATAATTGCGCCTCCTTCAAAAAGAATTTTGTTATGTTGACTTTAGCATTGTAATTGGCATACTTAAGTACTTCTATTTACTAAAATTCATCAAAATCATAAAATGTTGTGCATAAACGTTATAATTGCGCTGCCTCCAACAAGAATTTTGTTATGTTGACTTTATCACTGTAATTGGCATACTTATGTACTTCTATCTACCAAAATTTATCAAGATCATAAATGTTGTGCATATATGTTATAAATGCGCCGCCTTCAACAAAAATTTTGTTTTTATCATTGTAATTGGTATACTTAAGTACCTCTATATGCCAGAATTTATCAAGATTATAGAATGTTTGCAAAAATATTATAATTGTTCCGCCTCCCAACAAGAATTTTATAATTCTAATAAGCTTACTTATATGTACCCTTCAAGCAAAATTTATTAAGATCGTAGAATATTGTGCATTAATATTATAATTGCGCCGCCTCCAACAGGAATATTTTGACTTTATCATTGTATTTGGTATACTTTAGTACCTCTATCTACTAAAATTCATCAAGATCATAGAATGTTATGCAATAATATTTTAATTGTGCCTAATTCTTAACAGGAATTTTGTTATTTTTACTTTATTATTGTAATAAGCTTACTTTCATATATGTCTCTATCTACTAAAATTTATTAAGATCATAGAATATTATGCATAAATGTTATAATTGCGCCGCCTCCAACAAAAGTTTTGTTATTTTGATTTTATCATTGTAATTAGCACTTAAGTATCTCTATCTACCAGAATTTATTAATATTATAGAATGTTGTGCAATAATATTATGATTGTGCCGCCTCCCAACAGGAATTTTGCTATTTTACTTTATCATTTTAATTATTAGCTTACTTAAATGTACCTGTCTACCAAAATTCATTAAGATCATAGAATATTGTGCAATAATGTTATAATTGCGCCGCCTCCAAGAAGAATTTTAACTTTATAATTGTATTTGGCATACTTTAGTATCTCTATTAACCAAAATTCATCAAGATCATAAAATGTTCTGCAATAATATTAAAATTGTGCCGCCTCTCAACAGGAATTTTGTTATTTTTTTTAATCATTGTAATAAGCTTACTTATATGTCCCTATCTACTAAAATTTATTAAGATCATAGAATATTATGCATAAAAGTTATAATTGCGCCGCTTCCAACAAAAATGTTGTTATTTTGACTTTATCATTGTAATTGTCATATTGAAGTACTTCTATATATCAATTTCATCAAGATCATAAAATGTTGTGCATAAATGTTATAAATGCGCCGCCTTCAACAAGAATTTTATTATTTTGACTTTATCATTGTAGTTGGCATACTTAAGTACTTCTATCTACGAAAATTCATTAAGATTATAGAATGTTGTGCATCAATGTTATAATTGTGCCGCCTTTGTTAATATCATATAATGCTGTGTACATTAATGTTTTAACTTTACCGCCTCCAACAAGAATTTTGTTATACTGACTATATTTTTGTAATTAGCATAATTAAATACTCAAGTATACTAAAAAATATTAATTCATAAAATTCTGTTTATATTAACATAATACTTCTGCCGCCTCTTGTTTTTTTAGAAGCATCACTTTTTTTACATTATCTTTGTATTTGGCGTACTTATCCTTATCTACAAACTTTTATTATTTTTTTATTTGTTTATTATTAACTATTCATTATAACATGATTAAACGTTAGCATTGATCTTAAACTTGGAGTGAGACCTAGAAAAATTAGTGATCTTAAACTTCAACTCTTAATAAAACATAAATTTATGTCTGAAAAATAAATACAATCTGTTGTATTAACATGTAAACTAGTTATAAAATTTGTATTTTTTTATATCAAGTAATATTTTAGTTGATTTATAATACAGGCAGAATATTTTTAACTAATATTTTAAATGAAAGTTTATTAAGAACTTGTAAAAACATTTTGTATGTCAATAACCTTAACCGGTTTGATTTTATTACGGTAGATACAAAAGCGCAAATGTGTGGCCACAGTAATGTACTAACAAATTTTGTAAATCTTGATTTTAATGCCATCTATTAACACTCTGTTTGAACTAACCGTTAGACGCTCTTAACACGTAGTTTATATGCACGGATTGGGAGCGTACGCTCTCAATCCGCAGACGCTTTTACAACGTAGAAAGCGTGCGCCTGAACGCTCCTAAACCAGCGTTTTTATCTGTATGTATATATATATATATATATATATATATATATATATATATATATATATATATATATATATATTTGTTTTAGTATAAAGTTTAAGGGTAGAATGGCAGAACAGCTAGGTCCGTATTGCCTAACTGAATTATTTTCTATTGCCACTAAAAACAAAAGATTGTAATTATTATGTGTTTATTAGTTATGTAAATATATTTTATTGGTATATAAATGATTTATTATTATTATTAATATAAACGTAACTTAATTTAATAATAATTCTAATTTCTGAATATTAATTAATTGAAGTTTACTGGGCACTCTGCAAAGGAGCGTGCTTTTAGGACTTGTTACGTAAATAACTATTACATCACGGAAAATTTATCGCACAGTAGATACAAACTTTTCCTCGAAAACGTTTTCAATGAAATTACTTTTAGATGCATGTGTATTTTCAACTGGTTGTGTACATACCAACTTAATTTCGACATTTTTATTTTTCTTTTGCTTTATAAACCGTCGGTCTTATCACCCCGGACCGCGCAGAAACAACTAATTAAAACTATCGCATATACGTACTTTTTGCATGTCTAACTTCTCTGCAATTTCGTATGCATTGCATGCTCCTGTATGAATGCATTGAGTTTATTAGGCTGTGGTTTTATCTGTATGTATTTTTAGTTTCGGATAACAAACAGCTAAATTTAATAGGCCTGTTCTATTTATACACCGATAAGAATTAGGTAATTTAATATAATATAATTATTTGGCCCAACTGTGTATAATCAGATTAGATTATTGATTTCATGTGTATTTAAAATACGAATTATTATTTTAGTACTTCAACATCAAATTAGTAATAATTGCATCAATTTCTGAATTACTTCAAATGACTGATACTACTCAAATAAAAAAAATTCAATTTAATTTTTGATTATAACGCATTTATCAATACTAAATCATAATGCTTGATTTTATTTACAAATAACAGATTTACGTTAGTTCAATAGTAGAATAATCTATTGTTGTTAAGGTATGATATTAACAAGGGATTGAAGCTATACAACAATCACAAAGATAATTGCATAATCAACTATAGTGATAGTATAATTGCACCTAAACCATGATGAGAACCCTATTGACTGCAATTAAGCCGATGGCAAATTGGACTACTGAATTGCAAAATAAAAAGTAAGAGCATTATTATATATTTTTAATTAATTTGCCATTTATAAAAGAGGACAAACAAGAAAGTAACAAATGCTTGACTTTAGTTTATTTAGCAGCGATTATATTTAATATAAATTTACAGATTTACAGACATTATAAATATATCTACGTATTACATTGTGAAAATGATGAATATGAATACAAAAAGCCTATCAACCTACTTCTTTATTGTCCAGTTTAACTACATATTCATTTAATGCTCGATTTTATAAAAAAGTTGAATAACCAATTAACAGCAGTTGTAGAAATAATCGAAATACATTGTATACTGTTTTAATACAAGAAGTAGCCAAAGTGCTAAATCTACTTTGATTATTTAATAATGGTACATTCTTTCTTATTATCTTTTAAAATTTAATGATTTCAATTAAAAAAATTTTTTTATAAAGATTTGATACGTCAATATCATTTTTTTGTAGGGATAAATAGAATACATTAAATATTTTTTAATTTAATTTGTTTGTATTGACTTTATTAATATATTGACTTTTATATTGACAATAAAATTGTTTTATCGATTTTTAAATCTATATACGTTTATATAGCTTGGTTTTAGGCAAACTAAAAACTTCTATTAGTGTCCAGTTTGCCATCGGAATTTTTGTTGAACTCATATCAATTCATAATTGTATTTAGTTTAATTGAGATTTTGTTGTTTTTTTTATAGGTTGTGCGAAATTGATAAATTTCTCCCCTTTGCGATCAGAGGATGTTACACTGCCTGCGGGGGCGGTTTTCGTAATTGCCCATAGTTTAACTCGACTGAACAAAGCTGCGACCGCGGATTTCAACTGCAGAGTCATTGAGTGTCGGCTCGCTGCACAGGTAAATAAGACCCTTCCCTACACTTATTTCAAGGAGCTATAGTTGATTGATGCCTCAAATTGCTGCCTGAAATCGACTTCATGCAAACGTCTTAATTGAATCGCAGATCTAACTGCTGTACTGCCATTACCACCTTTTCAATAGATTAGACAAAACTAGTTAGGGATAACCCACGAGAGTGAATGCCTAGACGGGATTTAATTGCTTTTAATGAATTTAATTAATTCAAATTCTAACAAAAATTAAAACGTTGAATTATGTATGAATGTATTGAAATTCATATTCAATCATCCTATTGTTTAACATTTAGTAGTTTATTTTAAACTATTGTAATTTAATTCTTATATAATACATTTTCAAAATAATTTAAAATAATATAGCAGATACAAATGAATTAATGTTGAAATACAGCAGTCTGTTACGAGCATTTCGCGTGAGGCTTCTTAATTATTAAAATACATTAGAGAGGAATATAAGTTTTTTTCTATCTTAAAGCAGAATCTTATGAAAGACTAATTATACGTCAATTAAAGATATATATTTGTACAAAACAAGACTTTGCTTTTACAAATGGATTTTTTTAAATTTTAAAAGACAAATATATATTTTATTAATATATTTATCTTAATATAAATACAAAATGTATATCAGTATTTATTGTTAAAATTATGGTATACATTTTTTAAACGGCAGGATCTAATGCAGTTTTTAATATTCCTGAAGAGAACACATTTTCATATTACAAATTAACATGAAAATAGAATTATATCAGGCAGCTATTTATTCATTACTCTTTAACTTGCCTGTCTAAGTATGACAAAACGTTGATTCAGTTTACACAGACCTATTATAAGATCATAGAAAACCTTGTGCTTTATGTAAACTGGACACCTGGGGATACTGTCGAGTACACTTTTAAGCAATATTTACTCATGCAATTTATGCAGAAATTTACATAACTGAAGCGGGAGTGTTTGCGAAAGTGTTTAATGGTGATTTAAGTAATAGTGATAACGGATTATTAGCTATGGTAAAAAATAAAAAATTTCCCGATGAATTAATACAAACAGTATTCAGTTTACACAATAAAATATAAACCGCGGAAACAACAAATTAGAAACGCGGAATGAATGGATTTTTAAGTAGCGGGAAGTGGCAAAGAACACCGGAGATGAAAAAGGGTTCAGGTCAAACCGCCAAAAAAAGGGAGAGAAATGAACTCACCAGGCGATAGAAACAATGGGGGAATTAATTAGGGAGCTAAAATATTTAACTAGTGAGTGTGTAAACACTGAACTGGAAATAAAAAAGATCGCAAACCTACTGAAGAAATTCAGAAAACGGAACATGTGACTGAAAAGAAAAAAAAAATAGGGATTGAAATGTCGGCACAGACGGTACAGACGGGAATCAATACGGAAGAAAATCTCAAAAACAACTTTATCTTGGACCAAGAGATAATAAAAATAGTTAATAAAAAGGTCAAAATATCAACTAAGGTGGCGATAACAGATTATAAATTCGTAAAAGTGGAAAAAAAATCCAATAGTGGGAAAAGAGGGCGATACAGGAATATTAATAAATATTAACAAAACAGCCAAAGAATCGGATATTCTACAACAAGCCAAACTAAAATACCTAGAATTAATGAAGAAGAAGGAGAAGAAAAACACTATACGTGGAAATAATAAAAAATCTAAGCAGGAAAAATATGAGATAGGTACACATTATTAAACAGAAAGATGAAACCGTAGGAAAAAGGAGATAACATTTTAATGGCAAAGAAAAAACACTATAAGTGGAAATAATAAGAAATCTAAGCGGGAAAAATATGGGAAAGGTACACATTATTAAATAGAAAGTTAAAACCGTAGGAAAAAAGGAGATAACATTTTAATGGCAATTGAAAAATTGCTAAACAATTCAAAAGCATTAAATATTTTAAAAAATAATTATATCAATACCAACGGGAATAGCGCCAAGGGAGACAAAAAAAAGTCGGATATGGCAATACACAGGTACAGGTATCGGAGACAAATGCATTGTCCCTAGATCCGGTTTTGCCTAAAAAGCTGGAACATATCACTTTTGTACTACTATTCTCCGCTAACACACATGTTGGAAAAGTTCCGTGCTTTCCACGAAGGATAAACTTTTCAAATTTCACCAGATTTATTTCGATCAATTATTTTTGTTTTTGTTTTTTTTTAGTGAGGTAAAGACTATATAAGAGAAAACTAGGAACAGACACATGGAGAAGAAGAGAAGCCTACAATATACTGATAGAAAGAGATAAGAAAACAGAATAGCAAACAAATCTTTCCCTTAAGGAGGATACAAGAATGATTTAGGAAGAAAATTTTTAGAGGAGATGGTAGCGAGGTTAAACCTTACAATTTGCAACAAAGGAGACAAACCGACGTTTGTAAGAGAAAGTTTACACAAACACATACAATACAAAGCAAAAAAAAATCAGGAGTACACGAAGACACAAGGACACAAAAGAAGGTAAATGGAACATAAAAAGAATGAACAGAGATAAGAAAAAGAGCTATGGAAACAAAAAAATCTGACAGAAAACAAAACATAGAGAGAGCTGCAAAAGATACTGAAAAGAAAGACTAAGAAAGTTGGCGGCTAAAACAATTTCCAAATATGACTATACTGGTGTTGCAAAGATGTAAAAAAAATACATAAAAAAGGCAATACAAACATGGAGAAAACTAAAAAAAAAGTAGAAGAAGAGGAGAAAACAGAAAGGAGACGGAAGAGGAACTAAGAAACAACAGTAAAACTTGAAAAAAGTATTCAGGAATAGCAAAAAAAGATGTTGAAGAGAAATGATAGAATCTATAAACGGGAAGAAGAAGAAACAGTTATGGCAACAGTGGAAAATATAAAGAAGATCATAAAGAATTGCTCAACAACAAAGCACCAGTTCAGGACGAAATAACAACAGAGATTGTAAAAGCAGCTCTAGGCGAGGTTGAAATAACTTAAATAATCAACAGATGCCTAAAAGAATGAGCTTTTTCAGGATGCTAGAAAGAGGCCACCCCAGTACTAATTAGGAAGAAGAAAAAACAAGAAAAAGGCGGTTGTGCAAAAAATAAAACAGGACAAACAAGAAGAACAACTTTAAAAGCTATAGAAAAAGTGAAAGCAATAGCAACAGATGGAAACAGTGGAACGCAGAGGAAAATACAAAACTACGTAATAGTAGATGTACATAACGCGTTTAACAGCGTGTCATGGGAAACAATTAGAGGCGACAAAAAAAAGCTGAACAATAAAACAATCAAGATAATATGGAGGTTACAAGGTAGAAACTTACTAACCAAAAAAGGAAGTTTCAAAGTTCATTTGTAATGACCTATTTGGATGAGACTGCCCATAAAGCGTGACAATAACGGCATTTGCGGACAACGTAGCACTAGTTGGTAGAGACGTAGAAATGGAAGTATTAAAAGAAAGATTATAGCTAGCAATAAAAAAGATACCGATATGGACGAGAAGTAAGGGTTTAAAGTAAGCAACAGAAAAAAAACAGATTATTGACTAAGAAGGCTAATAGAGGAACAGGAAAGATACAGGTAGGACATCAAGTGATAACTATAAGGAATAAAATCAAATACCTTAAAGTAACACTCGAAGCAGAGGGATGGAACGAACAGGTTAACAGATTAAAGGAAGTGGAGAGAAAGCGCAGTAGACTTTTGCCAAACAACGGAGTTTTAAAAGAAGAATCCAAAAAGTTAATAGCAACGGCAGCAAGAAACAAATTGTTTTACGCTGCAGAAACATGAGGAAAAGCCATGAAGACAAAAAAAGCAAGAATGGAATAAGAGGAACTATGAGAGCAACCTTGTTAAGGATTAGCAGGGCTTACAGAACAGTGTCACAAGAGGCAGTAGAAGTGTTCTTGGCAAAACTTCCCGTGAATATGATAGTGGAAGAAAGGCTAAAAAAAAAACAGTAAAAGTAGGAACCAGTAAAAAGGAAGCAAAGAGACGAGTAAGAGAAAAGACGATGAAAAATTGGCAGAGGCAGTGGAGTAGAAGAGAAATGGGGTAATAGACAAGAGAATTAATCTCAGAATAATATTAATTATAATAACTTGTCTTTATTCCGATTCATATGGTTTAAATTGCTTTTCCTAGTATATTAGTTATGACAATGTTTACTACAACATTTGTTGACTGTTCTGATTGAATAATTTAAACATAAATAAAGCACTATTTTAGTCGAGACGCAATGACATAGAGGAAAAATTATGTCTAGGTAATAATTGACAGTAATCAAAATTTTGCTCCGAATAGATATCATCTGCTTTGTATGACAAGTACTTTAGAATATGTCTCTGTACACGCTCAATTTTTAAAGTATGATTTGTATATACACTTATACTTATACTTTTTATTGCAGGTTTGCAAATGTTATCAGTGTGAAATAAAAAAATAGGTAGAGAATATACCCAAAACGTGTTAATATATAACAGAAATACTGACCGGACATGAAGCATTTGTAAAGTACCTGTGTGACGCTTCCTCGGTTAGACCTCGATGAAGTTGCTACTGTGGCCAGGTAGCTGTCAGTGTGACCACAGGGTTCACCGATTTGGCCAACTGGCGGGATCTGGAAAGCTCCGGCGCCATCACACCAACGTTTGGACATAAACAAACAAGTAATGGAAAAAAAAAGATGTATTTATTCAAAAGAAATGAAAATAATTAGAACTTCTCCACCCACAAATAGTTTTACACAAACACCAACGCCCAAGGGAACTTTGTACAGATTACACATACAGGTTGGGATAGAACTGGATGGAACCGGGGCCTTTCGGCGAGGACTGTGTCCAGCGCCGCCACATGCTTGCTCCGGGGGGTTAGAATGGAGAAGGACGATAGGCGGGTATGGCCGGTTTTGGGTTGGACAACGGGAACTGGACGTAACAGGATAACTAATTGGGTTCTGGGGAAAGATAGACTTACTTCTGGAAACACTGGTTGTCTTGGGTAAACTGATTTGGCTGGTTGCTTGACTGAGTGCAAGCTTGATTGACTTTACTATTATGGGACGTCGGTATATATAGGAAAAGGAAAAGGAGAGGGGAGGAAGCATGGATTCTGATTGGTTAAGGAAAGGTGGGAGATCAAGGATGCCAAATTAAACAGTTGTATGTATAGGGAGTGGCCTATACATCCAAGAACTAATTAATAAATAAACTTAAGATTAACTATTTACAAACGAAACAATTATTAACCTAATTACATCCCGCAAAGCCCGGTTCAATCGGCCTACTGGTTTGAAAACTAAATCCAAAAAAACCAAAGTTGTACGGGTTGCCTAACGTCTAACATAACATACAATTTTAAATAATTGAACTAACACCTAATTAACCTAAATCCAGAAGTTCCCAGTTTTCCGGCATAATTTAAATTATTAACTCCACATGGGACGCATATGGACCCCGCGACTACAGTCCCCGGGGCTGTGAGTGAGTTAATGGTGCCGCGACATAATGGATTAATTATTCCTAGGTAAGTACTAATTCAAAGCTATTATTTACAAGACACGTGTCAGCGGTCCAACAGTTCAGGGCCGCAGCACGCTAGTATGAGGTTATGGCAGCGTAAAATTCATTTTACGTCGACATGTTATATTTATAATCCAACCCAAAAATGTTACTCAATTGCTGAATAATTAATTAGATTAATTATTCGGGAAAGTAGGCAACTTTGCTTACTTACACATTAAATCCCTTTATAACCGGGCGGTCCAAAAACATATATACCGGGTGATATTAATTATGGTCATATTTAAATTGGAGTTTAAGACAAAATCTGCATTTGCAGACATGTTAGCGTGCATCTGTTATTAATAAATCTGAGGTTCGTTACACCTGCAAAAAATAAATTTCCAAGAAGAGATGTTTATTCTGTCAGTAAGAACACACTCTAGTAGAATGCGAGGCGAGTGAGGAAAATAAAAAAAAAAATTAGAAAATATACTTTAAAACAAAGTGGAGAAAATAACAATTATTAAAATATGCTAGGTGAAAATAGATGTAAGGCGCTAAGAACCTTTGCGACAAGAGTTTGAAAACGGAAGAATATAGAAAAACAAGCAATGAAAAGAAACACACAAAACAGAAAAGAAGGCAATATCCGTGCCGCAGATAATGCGTGAAAATTTGCAAAGCAATAACCAGCTCACCTCGAACTAGTGCCAAATGTAGATTAGATTAACAAGAACAGTACAACAACATAATCCACGCCGAGAAGAAAACCGAAACGTAATGCCATGCGTGAGTTATTCTCAAGTGCCATTTGCTGACGTCAGCAAGTTACTACGTCCACAAAAAAAAAACACATAGTTTTGTACATTTATAAGTTTTAACATCATAATATGTTTTCCGCGAAACATGCTAGTTTATTTAACTATATAAACTTTGAATAAAATAAATGAATTATGGAATCTAATGAGCCTATTCTAAGTAATATATGTTATATTACTTAGGTCCACTTTTACAAATTTTAGTTAAATCGGAAAATTATTATCTGAAGTATAAATTTATCCTGGAACTTATATCCTCGTTTATTTTTACCAACGGTTTTAGACGGACGGATAACTATTCCTTAAATAAAATAAATAATGTTAGGTTGGTAATACTATTCAGTCAAATGTTAAGTTGTAGTTAATTTTATTTGTTTGTTTGTATGTTTGTGTTAAGATGAATATTTTTGATTACGACAGTGAAGAAATTTTATATAGAATATAAAGAATGAGGGCTTCAAAAAACATAAGAGAATTATTTACTTCTATCTTTTATTTTAATGCATTCTTAGGGTTAATTATTTTTAACAGTTGAGCGAAAACCAGTTTTCCAGACAATTTTGACTGAGTAAGGCAACGTTTGAAAACCTGCAATTTTAGATCGAATAAAATCAATAGGAACCTTGCGATAGAACCTTGCACTAAACTGCTATTTACTTTACGCTTCTACTTAACAGGTTCAATGTTGTTTGTTGCATATTTTTTAGGAGTTATCAAATCTGCTGCTTGTGTTGCCATACAAGAAGTTGCCGAAGTAATTGCCAGCTTACGGTATGTAAAAATGCCAGCAACCGCAGAAGAAATACTGGACGTGCAATTAACATTCAATCAAATTGCAAAACTCCCCAAAGTGATTGGTACAATTGATTGTAGGCACGTACAGATTGAATCACCAAAAAGTGCAAATGCAGAATATGATTGCAATATAAAATTGTGGAACGTCCAAACTATTTGCAATGCTGAACTAAGAATTCAAGATATAATCGTGAGTATTGTGGATGGAATAATTGTTGGAGACAGTGGGTACTTCTTATCTAATGACTCCGTTAGCACATCTAAATTTGCCGTAATTTTTTTTTTACAATGAGTTGTAAATTAGGAGGAGAATCTGTGTTGAACGCAGCTATGGTGTTTGTATTTATATTATGTATAAAGGTGTCGTTGCAAAAGTCGCAAAATATTGTTATTGCCACAGCTGTGCTCTACAATATGGCAATTGATCAGAATAATGAATTGCCTCAAAATGTTAATTGCTGTTTGTGAAAATGAAGCAAGAATATTGCCAAATTTGTAAGCATCACAAGGAAATGACGTGAATAATTAAAAACGACCAAGTCTTATTAGAGATTATTTTGTCAATTTATTATAAATAATAATTTGAATAAATTTTTATATAATTAAAACATTTTAATTTATTAATTTTATTGTGTGTATATTGCTATTTCTTTTCTTTTCTTTTTGGTTTATAGGGTGGTAAACTTTTGGGAGTGTGTACATCTGCAAAATAAATATTATAACAAAAAAAATTTAATGATGGTGCCCATTACTATGTAATAGTTTATTTTAAGATAAATAAAACACATTTACTAATGTACCATATCACGAATATATTTAAAAACCGTAACATGTTTCAATCTTCTACAAGGCTATTATCAGACGGTGATACAAACAAGTATGAATATAAAAGAAAAATTACAAAGCGTAATACGACAGTAAAACTTAAAATGCACAGAGAAGTGAAAAATTACATTGAAATTATTATGATTAAAATGATTATGAATTACATACAATAATATAAAAAGTGGAAATAAACAGATTATGATGAGGATTTGTGAAAACCAAAACAATTCTCTGTATTTGGTTGGCCGTTTTGGATATGGATTGGGTTTGAATAATTGATTTAATTTTTTTTTTTTTTAGTTAATCAAGAATTAAAAAATCAAATTTTACAAGAAGTATTTAAAATAGACCTTTTGGTTTAAAAATAAACATTTTGTGCTTGCGGACAGGATTTGGTTTCTTCTCTCTTCAAGCTGGTTTAAATCTCCGGATGTATCTACCGTGGTGCTCTGATCATTCCGTGCAGCGGCGGGTAATATTAGCAATGATTAAATCATTGAAGAATCTAGCATAACTTAGTACATTGTTTTAAACTTGCCTATGAAGTTGGTTTTCAACGGAATTCAAGTAGGATGAGGTCTTACGCAGAGAATAAAAGAAGTAGGGAATATCTAATTTTGAATGCCAGATCCAATCACAAGGTGACTGTACATCTAACTTTACCTAACTGTTGGGTTGCTAACAAGTATGATGAGTAGTAAGCGACAATTATTTTCTAGCAAACGATGATGATCTAGTAAAATTAACATTGATGGCAGAGATTAGTTGACTTTATCAACCAATATTAAAAATGAATACATGGTATAGTATACCCAAAGATATATCGGCTTTATTAATTTGACTTATCGGATTAGCTCATTAGTAGTCTCCTTGGAGGTCAATTAAATGAATACATAACAATCTCTTATCTTTTATATCTGTGCAAAGAGGGTAAAATACTTTTTTCAAAAGAAAACAAAACAAAGCCGTTCTCAGAAAATGTAAGAATAATTTAAATATCACCACTGCTTTTATAGCATTCTGGTAACATTTTATTAGCCCGTTCCGTATAGGTATAAAAGATGGGAGATTGTTAAGTACTCATTTAATACACCCCCAAGGAAACTACTAATGAGCTAATTCGAAAAGTCTAAGTAATAAAGTTGATATATCTTTGGGTGCACTATATCTCTAATACAATTTCTTTTTATTACTTACACATTGTATTAAAAATAAATAATTATACTTTGTTTTTAAATTAGATACTTTCTTAAATAGTATAATAAATATTTTGGGAACAACAAAAAAATCCATAAAACTACTACTACTAAACTTTGTCAATAAATTGAAACAAAACAGAATATGTTTTAATCTGACATTATAAAATGACATATAAAATGGCAATTTAATCAAATGGGATTTTGAGATTATTTCAAATTTAATTCAATTTTGTGCTGTATAGCACAAATTGAATGTAACTAGTTTAAAAAATTGACAGTTAAAAAATAATTTGTTTTGCAAAGAAATTTTTATTTGTTTTTTTTTATTATAATTACATTTTATTCTTACTTTGTTTTGATTGATTTGATTTTGTTTAGCTGAACCAAACCTCATACTTCTTTAAAATCTTTTTTTTACTTCATAATAGACAACTTTATTCTTGTATTGTATTGTACAGGGAGTTTATAAATGAATGGGATTATGTAATCACTTTAAATGTGCCGCTTTTGTTAAATTGTTCACTAAACTATTTGTTTTGACAGATTAACTTTGACAGCTGTCAAGCAAACATATGAAAACATTTGTAGTATAGTGGACGATTTTAAAAAGGCGGCATATTTAAAGTGATTACATAATCTCATTCATTTATAAACTCCCTGTATTAAGCAAAGTATTCAGCAAAATTGCACTATAACGGAAAATTGCACACACATACTCTAATATGCTAAAAGTACAGGCTGATATAAAAATCTGGACTTATACACAAAATTGCTATATTTTTAAAAACATCATCAATGTTTGTTGCCCAAATCTATTTTATAAATTTGGTTATTATTTTATGTACCCATTTACTCAAATACAAACTACTTTCTGATTGCAATTTAGAACTAACTTAAGTATTGGCATTAGCATTTATACACTTGCCATAATATGAAATTGGGAAAAAACAGTCAAATACTTTTTTCTTCTTCTTACTATCGAATTATTTTAAGTTATTTTATTAATATTTATAATTATTAAATTTTGTTAATTTTTACACCTTTAGAACCATAATCACACTTATAGGTAGCAAGTCGTTCTTTAATAGCTTTTTTCATATTCATATCTATAATTATTTTCACTTTAGATTATAAACATACTGTTTTTTGTTCACACTGTATGTGAACCCCGAGTACGATCCAAATTTAATTCCAAGAAAATTACCTCGAGCACAGTACGTCGGAAGGCACTTTAAGCCGTTGTAGACCTGCCATGTTACTTACACAAAAATGATGTATCACTACAACAGGAACATTAAAATTATTACAATCATATAATCATTAATAATATTTATTCAATATTCATTGTCATATAAACTGGGCGTTGTCTTGTTTCTTATAAATTTAGCAGGCCGAGTCTTTAAACAGCTTGTAACCTAGAATTAAAAAAAAAAAACAGGTTTTATCAAATTTAAATAAACACTTTTGTTTTATTATAAATTATAAAAAATTAGTTGGTTATTAATCCACCAATTTAGTTGTTCAAAGCATATTGACAAAAATTAATAAAGAAATCATTGTCTGTGCATCACTTGAATAATATCATTCAAAATAAAAAACAATTTAATTTTTAGTCTAAATATACTATGTTATATATTTATAAAAATACTTACCCTTCTCTGGATTTTCACATATTTTTACTTCCATTGCGCATTTGTTGGGAAATTCTTGTTTATTTCCACTATTATCCTCAGCGCAAACTGGGGCATAATTAGCTGTGCATATTTTCAAACACTTATTATTTGGTTCTGCATAAGCCAACACCATAACTAAAACAAAATCAACATAATTATATTGCGTATAGTATTAAACATAACAGGGACACATAATCAAATATCCATATCTATACTCACCACATGATAACACTAACAGCACTGAGCACTTCATGATTGATACTATACACATCGACGTTTGAAACTTGCTTATATATACTGATTATGTCAACAAATATCAGATCTATTAAAAAGAGATGTCTTATAACAAGGTCAAGTATACGGCTTATATTTTAATATAATTCTGTGAATACAAATCATTGTTATTATAGTTATATAATATTTAAAAATACATATAATTGAATAAATTAACACAATCATTTCTGGGCAATTAAATGTTAAATTTTATTATATTGTTATGTTTACATAGTAATTTGTATTTGCCTTTGTTTTGTAACTTCCTTAACGCTTTGAATTTGAAGTAATAGTATTATTGATTTATTTTATATTTTCTTTTAATTATTAGCAATTAAGTCTTATTGTATTAATAATGACGTAATTTATTTAAATTCAATCCAATGATTACTGATAAAATGTTTACTGCTTTAATATTTTTTGCCTTGTCTTTTATGAATAAACCTCAGTCTTTACTAGATATAACATGACATAATACTATTTATGTAAACGTTTTAGTCTGCAGTCACGGTATTCATAATAATTTTATTTTATTGTCAAACATATACAAAGTAGAAAGACTAAAGAAGTATATTAAAAACTACAAAATTTTAAAATAATAAAGATGCGAGTAATAAAACTTGCTTAAGATTATTTACATAAAATTAAAATAAAATGGTTAGCATTTTAATTTGTTCAGCACGGTTTGAGATAAGTTTAAAACTAAAAAAGCATGTATTATAAAAAATACTTTAATACCTTGGATTATTACCAGCAAAATATTTAAACTGTAGAAAGTTTTTTTTATTTTCTTTTAGGTTAAAAATTTAATGCTGGGTGGTATATTGATCAAATTAAGACCATAGTATGATTGCATTATTTTTGTATTTTTTAGCACGGATAAACATCGAATTAATATATATATATATATATATATATATATAATATGTCTGCTATTATTTGTTTGTTTGTTTTAATTAGTGGTGGTAGCAGATTTTTGTTGCATTGATGAACAAACATTTGTTGATAGCTGATGGTTAAGTAAGAAAACAATAGACGACAGCTTGAACAATCAAAGTTAAAAGAGTAATACAATAATAATACGTTTATTTTTTGTATTTTGGCATTGAAAATTACATTTACAATCACGTTTATAACTTCCCAAAATTATAAAATTTAATCCTTATAAAATGAACCCAATTAAAAATATTTTCTTTTCTATTTGTCTACTTTTTTTCTTTGTTTTTTAACTGCCCTTATCTATTCTATCCCTCTTTTGTTCCTTTTCAGAATCTCATTTTTCCTATCAATTCTTCTTTCATTTTGTTACACTCTTTCAATATATGTTCCATAGTTTCTTTAGTCTCTCCGCACATTCTGCACATTTTCAAATCCTCTTCTATCCAAAATCTTGTCACTCGTTTTTCATTACCACATCTGAATCTTTGTAATTATTCTAATTTTTCTTGTTCCTTCTATCCTCATATTTCTGACCCATGCAGTATCATACTCTTAACTAAGCTATCAAACATAAGTCCTTTTATTTTCATACATTCAAATTTTCTTTCACTTATTCCCCAAACTTGCCTTTATTTGCTTTTTAAGCCATCTCTTTAATGTGTTTGCTCTGGGTGTTATTTGTGCAAAAAACTTATCCCAAATATTTAAAAGACTTTATTTCCGTGATACCTTGCTTATTCCATTTCCAGTCTTCCAGTTTTTTTCTTCCACCCCCCCTTTCTGAACACCATAATTTTTGTTTTATTTACATTAACTTTTATATTTTTCCAAACTTTTCATCATTTCTTTCAATTCTTTCGCTTCTTTTGTAAGAATTACTATGCCGTTTGCATATGCTAGCGACCACACCTTTTCTGTACCGACTACTATCTTTCCAGCTTGAGCCAACCTCATTTTTTTTCTACATCTGGTATGTGTGTGTGTGTGTGTGTGTGTGTGTGTGTCAGACTTTATTTTATATACAAGTAACTGGGCAATCATCAGTGTTAAATCACTACCAAGAATGATTTTTTTTTTTTTCTTAAAATAGACATATTTTTGAAAAACTTAAACAGTAAAAAATGGTCTAACTAACAGAATTTATAGTATTATTTTATTATTATTACTAAAGTTAGCAAATTAATTATTAATTAAATAAATAAAAAATCCGCCGACATTGATACATTTTTTGCAACGCCGAATCAACGCATCAATTGCGCATGATATTTCTATTCAATTTTGCTTTGTCTTATTGCATGTCATTTATTTTTTAAATTGGTTTTTTGAATTTTTGAACTATTAATCCAAAACGTGCCAGAGCTTTATTGAGTTGAAACCAATTTTTATTTTAAAAGTAAAGGAGCACGTCTTCTAATAAATTTTGCAAGTTCTTTGTGAGAAAATCATAAAATAAAACTGGGTTTAATTTTGGAGTCAAAATGAAAGAGCTATAAATAGTATTTATTTTGAAAATAACGTGATTGTGTTTTTTGCATATTATTATATGATCAAACATGAAGATTGTGGTAATTAACAATTCCAGCTAACGTGCATATAGCTTTGTCCGTTCTCAGAATTTTATGCAAAAAATCTGAATTAGTTAAAAGTCATTCACAAAAAACTATTTATTTTTCCAAATCTCTAGAATGCAAATCTTGAATAAATTGCAAATGGTAAGTTTTTGTTTTATCTTTATATAATGTACGTAGTACTTTAGATTTTGATACTTAAGTTTTTGAGCTGACTTTTGAGAGCTGAGACTAGGATTTAAATCAAATAAACGAAGAATGCGATTATTATTTATTTTTTGAATTATTTTTTTATTTTTATTTGGCTTAATATTATTACCTAATGTGATATGACAAAAAAATTTAAAATGCGGATATAGACTACTGGAAAGTTGTTGGTTGTGTTTGAACTCACTTTTAAGCAGTGCTGATTAGTTTGCATAGTATTTTTTGCATTTTGCTCTAGCATCACGTCTTGAATGCATCTGCGATTGACAATCTACAGCTACAATGTCTACGTTTTTGTTCTTTAGATGAACACAGAATATGAATGTTTGGACAAAGTTGGTTTTGGTGTTTCTTGTTATGTTGTGGATTTTGCACATCTATGTCTTTCCCAGCAGGATTTGACGTCGTATTTCCGCATTGCAGTATCTTTTATTGTTAACTATGGCGCCTAGGTACATAAAACGATCTACAACTTTATAGTTGCAAATTTTATGTTTGTTTGGCCAGTTGACATTAGCACGGCCTATGATCATAGCTTTAGACTTTAATAAATAAATTTATTTCTAGACCATATTCTAGGCTGATGTTTTTTAAGCTTTCCCTTAAAGCTTTATTTGCTGCGGGCAAGTAGTAGCGTGTCTACAAAATTGAGGTTTTTATTATTTTTTTGACCGCAGATTACGACGCCGCCTTTTTATGTATCTAATATGGCACGCATAATATACTTGCTGTACATATTAAAGAATAGAGGCAATGAAATGTACCCTTGTCTAACTTTTTTTCCTTGTATTGTATTGCGTAGATAGGTAGTTACCAACTTTGATTGCAGCAGTACATTTGTTGTAGAAAACCTTGATTAAATGGATGAAGTGTGTTGGTGTTCTCATCTGGATTAGATTTTCCTACGGTTTGTGTCATTTCACATTATCAAACGCTTTTACATCATCTACGACGCAGATGTGAGAATCAATAACTTTGTGTGTTTTTCAATTTATGTGAGTAGTTTTACTTAGGATATATTTACGCCACCGCTGGCGGACAGCCATTTCTTTGCCCGTAATGCTGCAATTTACATTACGTGTGGTCTTACAGTTTTGAGTGGATTTTGAACCATTAAAAAAAATATTATCTACTTCGGATCAGAGAAGGATTTTAATTGTAAAACCCCACACTGCCAAGGCGGGTTGTAGAGCATATAAACGTTTGAAATGATTTTCATTGTGAAGTTTGAACTCTTAAAATGTTTTTTTAGGAAATAGAATAGCCCATATTACTTCTTACTTTTAAGAGTATATCGACCGCAATCTTGATTTTTAGTATTGTAGTGAAAACAGCTACTTAGGATTTATTCCTATTTCCACATATAAGTTGATATTTAATTAAACTATTATTGTTCAAATTATTTTAGTCAAATAATAATTGAAAATAGCTGAAAAATGTATCTAAGTATTGAAATAAATACGTTTTTAAGAACTTTTAAATGCATTTTAATGCTATTTGCAAAGATAATTTGACTAAAATTTTCTGACTAATTATAGTTTAATGTTTTCAGAATATACTGGTGAAAAAAATAAATTAACTATGAAAATTGTATGTGAAAATAGGAATAAATCTTAATTAGCTGTTTTTACTACAATACTTGAGATGAGTGCCGGTGGTTTGGGTACCTCTTAAAATAAAACACTTTGTTTAGTTAAACAAAAAAAAGCGTTTTTGGTCTAAAACCGCCGAAGGAAGCACGGTTGATGTTGATTTTTGCGCGGGAAATTATCATATCGGATCTACGACAATTGTGACTAAATCGCAACGGTTGATTTTATTAAATAAATGTAGACAAAAACTCTTACGGTTTTTACCGTCAGACTTTTCTCCAGGAGTTCCGTTTAGAAGTTCAGAAACTTTTGGTAAGTGGTCGTCTTGAACTTTAGTTAGCTTGTGCTTGCTGAAAACGGCACTACGTTGTTTTTCATACATCCACTATAGAAGATACTTATGGATTATATGCGTGTTTTTGTTAAGGCCATATTGTTTAGTTATAAGTTCTGCAAGCGTTTTATTGGGAGAGAAGAGCTGCAAAGAAGAAATAAACGAGAAAAACGAAAAAGAATATAGAAGACAACATCCCCAATAACTGAAAACAGAGTGTATAAGTTTATACAATCAATCATAGGGAGGCGAAGAGAGGCGCGCGATATATTGATAGCAACAGCAGAGAAAGAAAGAGATAGAGAGAGAGAGGAAATAGACCTAGTGATAGTGAATTAACCAAATATAAACAAACTAAATGGTAAGTGGAAAAGAGACAAAAGAACAGATGCGGCTATTTTAGCTAAGGGAAAGTGTAGGGATAAGGTAGAAAGATGGGGAATACCAAAAGAGGGAATATTGTGGGCTGATGTAGAAAGTATGATAGTATACAGCTGTTATATCAGTCTAAACTGCGGATTGGAATACTATCGAGAATGGATAAAAAAATTAAAAAGCAGTTTTAGAAAACAGAAAAGAAAAAAAATTATATTAGGAGGAGATTTTAACGCAAAATCACCGGATTTAGGACGAAAAATCTTAGAGGAAATGGTAGCGGGGTTAAACCTTACCATTTGCAACAAAAGACAAAAACCGACGTTTATAAGTAGATGCTCAAAATTACATATTGACATTACCATAGCAACGTGGGAAATGGCAAGTATGGTGAATGTATGGACCGTGACAGAAAAAGAATCACAAAGTTTACACAAAAATATGCAATACAATACAAAAGAAAAAGGAAAACTGGAGCACACGAGAGAAGGTAGATAGAACGTGAGAAAAAAGGACAAAGAAATTATAAAGAGAGCCATGAAAGTAAAAAAAATAACAAAAACATAGAGAAAAGATGCAAAAGATACTTAAAACGCTGGGAAAAGCGGCGCATGAATCAATTCCCAAGTACAGAGAAGAGGTCGAAAAAGACCATACTCGTGGTGCAAAGAAATAATAGAATGCAGAAAAAAAAAAAACAATACACACAGGGAGGTAAGTTAGACGACAGAAAAAAAGAAGAGAAAATAAAGAGGAAACAAAGGAGGAACTAAAAAACGACGGAAATTTTTTAAAAAAGGCAATTGGGGATAGTAGAAAAATATGCTGGAAAGAAATGATAGAATAGGAGATTATAAAAACATTGCCTTTCAAAAAAGCAACAGGTCCGGATGAAATAACAACACAGATTGTTAAAGCAGCTTTAGACGAAAACAAAGTATAAATAACTCAAATAATCAACTGATGCCTGAAAACAAGAACTTTTGCGGAATGTTGGAAAGAGGCTTCCCTTGTTCTGATTGAGAAGAAGAAAGAAGTATAAAAAAGCAACGTCGTACAGGCCAATATGCTTAATTAACACACTAGCTAAAATAATAGAAAAAATCATTGTACGGAGAATAAAACAAAAAATAAAAGAAAATAGAGGATGGGAAAAAGATAAATACAAAATTACTAAGGGAAGAACAACCTCAGGAGCTATAAAAAAGTGAAAGCAATAGCAAAAGAAGCAAACAGCAAAACAGAGGAAAAGATAACACTGTGTAATGATAGCGTTGGACATACATACGCGTTTAACAGCGTGCTATGGGAAGGAATTATAAAGGTGGGAAAGAAAAGAAAGCTGAATAAGAAAATGATCAAAATTATATGGAGCTACTAACAGGGTAGAAAACTAGTGAAATAAAAAAGCAGATTTAAACTTATTAGAGGGGTACCCCAGGGCTCAACACTAGGACCAAAACTGTTGAACTTTGTTTATATTGAGTTACTTTGAATGAGGTTGTCGGCAGGTGTGACAATAACGGCATTTGCCGACGACGTAGCACTAGTAGATAGAGACGTAGAAAGGGAAGTACTAAAAGGAAAACTAGAGCTGGCACTCGGTTTGATTCAGTTATGGATGAAAATAACGGGTTTAAAATTAGCAACACAAAAACAGAGGCGGCATGGCTATTGACTTAGAGGAAGAAAATCAAATACTTTGGAGTAAACTTGAAGGAATAGATGGAATGAACAAGTTAAGGAAGCGGTCAGGTCATGGGAACAATGAAAATTGAGAGAAAGCTCGATAGACTTATACCAAGCAACGGAAGTCCAGGAGAAGAAGCCAGAAGACTAATAACAGTAGCAAGAAGTAAATTGTTATACGCCGCAGAAACATGTGGAGATGTCATGAAGAAAAAAAAACAGGAATGAAATAAGAGCAGCATGGCTTACAGAACGGTGTTACAGGAGGCAGTAGATGTGATTGCGGCAACACTTCTCGTGGGTATGATGGTAAAAGAAAGGATAGAAATGAAGAAACTAATAAAAAAAAAGAACCATTAAAAAGAAAGCTAAGTTAAGAGCAATAAAAAAGACGATGGAAAGATGGCAGAAACTGTGGAATAGCCTAGAAAAAGGAAATGGACGAAAAAACTAATCCCGGAGAATATAATTACTGCGCTAAAAACTTTAAAACAAAAGTACTAAGAAAAAAATTGAGGAGTTTGACAATGAAAGATTATAGAAAAACAAACAATGGAAACAAACACACAAAATAAAAGCCATAGAAAAGAAAGGGAAGAGACGAGAGAAGCAAAATGAAAACAAAAGAACATGGAAAAAGATCAAAAAGAAAGAAATTAAGAAGGACAAGACATATATGCATACCAGGAAATAAAAAAAAATACAAAGACTACGATACCAAACAAAACTGCAGAGATAGGGAGAAGGAGAAAAGAAATATTGAAGAAAAGCAGAATAACAGAAATAACGAGGCAAATCCAAAACCGTAGGTACGCTATCTCAAGGTTGACAGATAACGCAACCTTTGAGATAGTCAGAATATACCTGGCAAAGAAAGGACACAAAGAATAATCCCAGATTGAGATACAAGGATATCACTAGAGGCAGAACTTACAAATTTAGGACTGCCTAAAAGAATACAACTGCATAAACTATTTATGAAAAAGAAATGAACGAAGACTTAAGAAAACTAAGAACGCATCTGAGGACAAATCAAATAATTAAAATAAATAGCACACGGATTGGAGATAGAAGAGAATGCAGTGCTGGATGTCAGTGCGGATAAAAAATACAAAAAAGGCAAAAGACACAGATAAAGGTTGAGGCTATAGGAAGAGAGGGTCCGTTGACAGCGTGCGGCCGCAGGTGCTGCGTGAAAATCCGCGAGGCAATAACCAGCTTATCTCGAACTACTGCCAAATCACGACTGGTTTGACAAGGAAGTTATAAAAACAGGATTTTTCCAGAGAAGAAAACCGGAAGGTTTTGCTATGCGTAAGTCATTCTTAAAGGCTACTTGCTAAGGTCAACACTTTATTAAATTTACAAAAAAAAGAGGGGGGTTATGAAGTTTCTATAAGTATCTAATTTGCTTTCAGAAGATTAGTTTGTGGACGTATCTAAACATCATCTTAGAAAAAAGTATGGGGTTGTAGCGAATGTTGGCATAGAGTTTTTGGCAGACAAATTGCTTGGGTGTTGCAACATTGCGTGGCACAAACAGATTCATATGACTTATAAAAGTCAGGGACTGCAAAGTTTGATTAGTATGTGCCGTTTAATCAATAATAATATTCTATTGAGTAGATAAGCCAAAAATTTGGCTAGCATTTTTAGACGTTTAATACTGTCAATTTATGATATGGTTGACAGTAGTTGTATTGTTTATTTATTTTTGGTTTTTATTTATTTAAACTAAAGTATTGATGACAGACAGGTTTGACAGCACTAATGTTTTGCCATACATCCAAAAAAAAAAAATTCTAACTGATTGCAATGTACTCAAATTTAAGATAATTTTTTGATACTCAAGAGATACAACAAAGTATAGATTGCAATATAAGTACAACCATGGCAGGATTTTTTAAATTGTTTTAGCAATTCAGATCATAGTGGTGTTAGGAGTGTTGTGCTTGTATTCCAGAGCGTCAATTTGTTTGATGAGTTAATGGCAATTAACCGTTGCTATACTCACGACCGAGGCTGAAATAGTTGCTGCCAGCAAAAGCACTTAAAAAATAATTTAGATCAAGAAACTTTGAAATGAACTATAGTTAAATACGTGCGTTAAGTTTTATAAAATTCTGGGCTGGAATTTCAGACCTTGGATAGAAATCGTAGTGGGTCTAATTTTTTACAAAGGTTGTTACTCGTTAGGTGAAACACATGCGTTATGTTTTTAATGGAATTGGCGTATGGGTTTTTGAAGTTTTGAGGTTTTTGAGACATTATGATTATAAACTAAATGTGCAAGTGTTTTATTATTAATATAATATAACAATACAAAAGTCAAAATTTTATTATTTTATTTTATATGTAACATTTTTATAAAAGGACAATTACCAACAATCTTATTTTTGATTGATCAAAAATTGATACATTTGTTTACTGTGCATATATTGTTTATAAGATTTGACTTGAATTTAACAACATTATTTTGGGTAGCAAATTGCGTACCTTGCATATGTCAAGTTGGTATTATTCCACTGAACTATTGCTGTTAAGATAATAAATTGAACATTCACAGCAATGTCTATTTTTTACTAACTTAATAAACATCTTTGCTTAAGTGAATTTGTATGGACAGATTTGCGCGATGTAAAACTGAGTTTGCAAGTTAATCTTTGTTTGGGTAATCTTATGTTTAAACTTTTATTGAAAAACTGGTCCTTAGTTTAGCTACATTTAAGTTATTGAAAAGTGAGATGTATTCTTCAAAATACGCCTTTGTTTTTGCTCTGGCCACTTAAAGGCGTTGTCGTTTAAATGTAACGTGTTAATTGCTAATATGCGTTGCAATTTGTTTATATCAATTTTTGGAGGGAATTAACATATCGGCTGTTAAGACGTCTGCAACCATTTAGCTTTATTTTTTTTACAGTATTGATGCTTTTAAAAATGACATTTTATTATATTTTTTGAATTAATTGTAACTTACGTTTTAAAATTGTATTGATTATTTATTTTTGTACATATACATACATATATGCATATATACATATATAACTAAAATAGTTTAAATGTATATTCACTTTAAAAATTATTGGAGGAAATCTGTACATCTGTTTTTATTAAAATTTATTATAGACTTACACTGACTTGCCTTGTATACTAAACAATTGTTTTTAATTTATATTTATCTCTACATCTGCATATAATAGCCAATATACAAACTTCAACCGTGTTTTACGTATTATATATAACACAATACTGCAATTAATGCATGAAGGTACAGGCAATTTTTAAACATATTGTTTCTTTGGGTTTTCACGTTATATATTGTTATTTTTAATATATAAGTAAACACGTGGTGCCACAGATATTATCTAGTTACTTTTGTTATGATTAAAATTAAATTATAAATTATTGAGTATGTATTACAAATTTTCATTATTACGGTCAGGTCAATGTTTATTAGTTCGTGGGTTATCTAATTTTTATATGAAATCATTTTTAATTGACATTGATGTTTAATAACGTTCATTATCAATATTTTATAAATTCAAATTGGTTACTACTTATACATTATTATTGATTTTGTCTGCTTTTCAACCTTTTCAATTAACAAAAAAGCAATACAAAAAGCTTGCCTTGGGAAATGAAACAATTGTGAATTCTATTTACGGAATATTGTTTTATTTTGTCCCCATAAGAATTCAAATAAAATTTTGTAGCTTCAATAAAAGAACATATAAGTCCCGTTTTCTTATTTCTAGTGCGTAGAAAAGGTAATATCGCAATATTCTTGAAGTTAAAGTGATACTTGAGAAATCTAAATATAACACACGATTACCTTAATACCTGTATACAACCCCATTTCTGCTCTTAAAACTAAATAGTAGGCTTTTATCTGTTTGAATTTTATGAAGAATATTATTATGCTATGAACCAGAAATATATGAATATGCGGAAACTTTTTAATTTAAAATATAAAAGTCATTTTATCATATTATAGGTTACAGCAAGTTGTAATCTAGCTTTATCATTATTATAATTATTTATGTGGAAATATTTCATAATAAAAACAAAACAACTTAATTCTTTTCAGATTCTAGCTAAAAACGCTGGCTTGGATTGGGCTTCCATTAAGAAGTTAGGAGAATTACAGAAGTTATTGCAACTGGATTTAAAATCCATGTTATCATTCATTGTTAAAGTTTTGCACGAAGAGGCTTACTCGAAAGATGAAGTTATAAATATTTTAAATACTACAAACGAAAATCTGGATAAGGTGTCATTGACGGAAAATACTAAACACATGCAAAGCTTTAAGCTTTATCAACGTGCCATGCATGTATTCCAAGGTAGGTATTTACTTGCCTTAAATCAAACAGCGCGCTCGCTGTCTCACTCTTTTACAAAAAGTATGCGTTTAATATCGGCTAAACGTTTTCTTAAAATCTCTGTGAAAGATATATTACTTGGAAAATTTTATGGGAACATAATGTTTAATGAAATAATAAATATGAGTGAAATATATACATATTATAAGTCTAGACGTCGTAAAGAGCGATTTATAAGAAATCTTGTTGGATTCTCTACAAACCCACAACATTTCAACAGCGTGTTCTCGTTTCTATACGAATATGGGAACATAATACGACTTTGAACTATTAATTCTATGGAAATTAAACATATTATCAACTCCGGAAAAAAGTGCTTTAAATTCAATATTAGCCATTCAGTAAGTTTACTGTATAAATTATAATTACAATTACATACAACATTGCTTTGCTAGGCATTTTTATTGTTATATTGCTTAGAGGTTACAAATTTACACAATGTTTACTAGACAAAGGTAGATGATTTATTTTTCATTACTTACCGGCTTACAATGTCTCTAAAATGTAGTTTTATCATTATATTTAATCATTGAATGTACAGAAATGCTTTGAGTTTTGGAAGCTAGTACTGATCTAGTCAAATTAGGCAAATATGATGAATGAGAAAGTTTCTGAATTGGCTATTGCATTTGAATGATGCACTTGCATATTCAAATTGCTTTACATTTTTTTTTAACTTTAAAACTTTTTGGAACCAATTTACCACATCTACTATTGTAATTATTATGTCTCTACTGCATTGTGTATATAGTTTTAGTTTTGTTTGATCAAATGCTGCAACTATTTTACTTTTTTAACTTTGATGAATTATATACTATATGGTATACTTGACTATCATAGGTTTCACAATTGTGCTCATTTTTGATATTGATTTGCTATGGGTTTAGTATATGTTGTACCTATTTTGCAAACTAATTATCTGCCGTTTTTGGGTTTTGCTAATATCTCTAAAACAAATTAGTAAAAAAATGAGTTTAGATAGTTTTGTGGTTTTCTGAAAACTTATGAAGGATACATTTGGACACTTTCGAGTTTTCTAAAATTTTATAGCGCATAATTCATATGCAATTCATTTTTTAGTCATTTTTTTACAATATTTATTTTAGTTAAGTTTGGCATCCATATGTATACCAAGAAAGTTGTTGGTGTAGGTCGAATAGAGAGTGTCAATTTTGTTTAATAAAAGATTATTCAAGCATCGTTATGAGACTTTCTTTAGCAATAAGTCATTAAGAATAAAAATAGAGTCGCCAGCATAAAATATGGACTTGATAAGTGCTTATATTCAGAAAAACCATTTATATATAATAAACTGAATTGGCCTTAATATCGGTTGTTGGGTATCCCCACAGCGATATCACTAAATTTAGTTTAAGTAATAGCAACTGGGAGATACGCAATCAAAAGCTTTTGTTAGGTTACTGTACACAACTTGCATGTAATTGAATTTTTTAGAGCTTGTGTTTCGGTTATATATTGCCGTTCAGTCAAGACAATTATTATTATTTTTTTTTTTAATGTGAGTTACAATTCTATTTTTAAGCGTTGTTTTTAATATTTTTGAGAACGATTGTCTAATAGAAATAGGACGCTAGTTAACTATGTTATTAAGATTTTTTTTTTTACTAGAATAATCCTACTTTTAGAATAGGATGATATAAACATTATTTAAAATAGCTATGTTCAACTTAACTATTGGGTTAATAAAGCAGTTTGTAAATGTGTTAATAATCTTAGACTTTATTTTATCAAAATTTTTGATATTAGTAGTATTAAAGATTTGTATAATATCTTTTATTTTATTATGTGGAACTGTTTGTTACAAAATCTATTGGTGTGTGACATCTACTTTTGTCAATACTACAGTTAATAACTCGAATTATTTCATAAATCAAATATTTTTTGCAAACAGTTATAGTTTAAACAATTTTTATACTGATTATATTTTTTTGGGTCAATTTTTTTTAATCAATTTTGTATTTTACTGAAATTAATATTTATGCGGGTTAGGTGTACCCGCGTATTTAAATATTATGGAAAATTTGACAAATCAACAGTTTGCGGTAACGATGTTGGGCGCCGCCTGGTTTTTTATTTCTAGGCACGTTATTTGGAATATTTTTGTAACAATGTTTGCAAAATCATAGTATGCATGGTTACAGGTAGTGCCAAGTAACTAGCTTAGAAATCGGACAAGTATTGTGATGAGACAGACAGTGTCCGCACTAACACAACATTCAATTGAAACAGGTACTAGCAAGCAATTGGCAACGGAAGAACTGGAAGATTATTGTGATAAAACAGGCAATGTTTGCATTTCATAAAACATTTACTTTGGAATTATTGTCGGCATGTTAAGCTTGGGGTTGAGAAAACTTCTCACTATTTTTGGATGCTGGGACATTGGAATTTATAGAAAAAAGGTTAGATGAAAGGATAAAACACAAGAGGGGGTTAGGTGGAAAAAACGGGAATGCTAGTTATGAGTAGTATAATTGACTGTGATGCTTGCGTACAATAAACAAACAAAGATAGTTTAAATTAACTTTAACATTGTGGTTGCATACAAAGAAAATTAAGTTATTTTATTTATAGGTTCTTTACTTCTTTTTGTTTTAAAAAACAGTTAGCAGTTGGCATTAGTCCGCGTTCTCATATACTTTGTTACCTCTGCTTCAAAAATTGAATGATGGTATCTGCGTACACGTGGTTTTCTGATTTTTTGTACTTTTTTTTTTGTCTAGAAGGAGTTGGCACAAAAGGCACAGCAAAAGGAGATTTTGCGTAGGGTTTTTAACTACTCACGATTTAGACATATTATTTTTTTTATTTTGCAGGAATTTTGGTGAATTGAACTGTGGGAAGGAAATAACCACAGCAATGTTGCTAGTCCAATCCAGCGGACGGATGTCATCTTTAAGTGAGACGGTTGGTTGTCTGCAAATATCAGGGGGAGCGCCCAATTGGCTGATAGCTTCTACGCAGAGCGTTGGTTATATACAAGAAACTTTAAACAATTCAGGCAGCATTTGTTTTTGATTTTCTTGTGTGGGTCGTTAGTTGGGGGAGCCGGATATAAATCTTTTGGCTATTAGGTTTTTTTGTCGGAATTGGACAAAACCTTTACAAATAACAAAAGAATTGTCAAATTTGGCGTTAGTTTGGTTGCGAAGTCTTTGACATCAGATGAAAGATGGTACGTCTTTTGCATGACCTGGTCTCTTTCTTTGAGCATTTAATCTCTGCTACTGCTTCCTTGCGGCGGTCAGGTTGAAGCGGGCAAGTTTCTTAATCTTTTAAAGTTTTTGGAAGTTGTTGGTTGCGGATGGATGACTAACCTTTGAAGCATCCGGGACGTCTGGACGAAGTTTGGTGACTTTGTAAAGAAAGAGGCCATAATTAAGAAAAAACTTTTGCTATTTATTGCAAATATTACTTAAGGCGTATTGGTGGCGATGATTGTTCTTACAATATTGGGAAATTATGGTCTTAATGTATCGATTTGTCCGCTCTACGGCATACCAGCAAAGTATTTGCCAAGTAAATCTCTTTAGTGGTGTGGTTTAGATTCCACGTTAAACTGTAGGTTCCGCATGTTTGTGTGAAACTATTATTGCACACCACAAACATACGCTCGTAACTGTTTGCTAAAACTCTGACATCAGTGTTCAATCTGTCTGTCTGGTGTGATTACTATTTTTAGGCATTTACTTAAGTTTTTAAGGTGCGGGTTTACTGCGATTTGATTTCTGTTGCAGCTTTCGTATTAAATGAAAAAAAAACAGCTTATTTGATAGATTCTTTTAAGTCAATTTTTAAAATAGCAGTTTTTTTAAGCAATTATGATTTACATTCTTTAAAAAAAATCTCAAGTCGTATTTGATATTATAAGAGAAGGTTTGACAAATTTTAAGAAATCAAAGGACTGCATTTATGGTATATATAAAGTAAAGTAACTAAGACCGTTTAAGCGTTATTAGTATTTGTTAGTTTACCAATTGAATGTTTTAATTTGGCCTGACAAACATTTTTACTAGTTTTAATAAGAAAATTATTATTTAGTCATTAGTATTTATTTTATCTTCTTCAACCTAATTTTGTTGAGTATATTTTGATGTGGTCACTTTCTTTGTAAGACCATGGCAAACCAGCAAAGTATTTGCCAAGTAAACCCTTTTAGTGGTGGGGTTTGGATTCCACGTTAAACTGTAGGTACCGTTTGCGTGAAACTAGAATTGCAAACCACAAACATACGCTCGTAGCGAGCTCAGCAGTATAAGAAGAAGAAAAAATACATGTATGTACTGTGGCATCTAAGAGGTTTATCGTTTTTAACATCTACATGTTTTTTTTTAGTAATAGTTTGTACATAATATGTATATGTTATATTTATAGCAGGTTTGCAAACACAACATTTAACCTTTCCAACACTGTGTTGCACTTTTTTTTTAAATTAAAACCTTAAAAACATTATTTGTTTTATTTTTTTCTAAAATAAAAAAAGTTTTTGTGTAAATATTCAGGGACAAGCAAAATGTTGGATTACTTACATAGACGACAAATATGCTAGAACGATTTTATCAAAATATAACTTTTTTTTTTTGTTGCAATAAATGAAACCTGGTTTTATCACTGGGACCAAGAAAACGAGACATTTTGCTAAAAGAAAGGACGATTGTTTTATTAAAATTGTTGTGTAAGCGTTGATAGTTTTAAAAGTTAGGAAAACAAAAATCTGTCTCTTGCAGTTAATGTTGCTAAAGCTTTAGTTGTTTTATTTTTTTCAATTTCTTTTTGAAGTGACAGATATTTTTTTGTTTGTTATTATTTATAAATCATTCAACACTTTGGAACAATTTTTTAAGATTTCGATTAAGTAGTCCTATTTGATTAGGTAACAAAAATTTTTTTCCATCTATCTGTTGTATTCAGGAATTTTACGGTTTTTGTAAACTCATTCTTATGGTGTCTGATGGAATTAGCAAAAGGTTCTACTTTGTTTGATTGAAATAAATATATAATTGTCTACAATAAATTTCATATTTTTAATTCAATATTTTAGCAGATTGAAAATTGCCTTATATTTTGAGCATTTGCTGTTGTAAAAACCCATCTGAATTATAAAAATAGAAATTTAAACAATTTATTATTCAAGGTATTTTTGACCACCGTCTAAAAATATTTACTTAACATGAAATTTATTTAAAAATTTCAAAACTTTATTTTACATAATAAATAGTTAATGCTACCTTAACTGAGATATGAATAAAATTATGCCGTTAAGAATGTCAGTAATAAGGTCATATAATAAGCATACATGACATTAAGTCTAACTAATTTTAAAATATTGTATTTAATTTTAAAACAAATATTATTTCAATAAAACTTAGATAAATTATTAAACAGAAAATAATGGAATAATATTAACCGATCAATAGAAATAAAGAAAAGCAATATGCAAATATTTTGTAAATGCAATGCTGGATCAAATAACAGTAAACATAGACGGAAACTATATGAAGGGAAGGTTTAATCAATGCAGATGTATTAATTAGTTACTGAATTGATTGGAAGCGCAATTAATTTATTTAGTGAAAGATTATATTACACTGCAGTATTCAAACATTCTTTATATTTGATTTTTTTGTACGAATCTGTTTGTAAAATTGTTTTTTTTTTTATTTATTTCATTTGTAGATGTGGCATTTTACAAACATCTTGTTTTTCATAAAAGAAAAGCTATTTTGAATAAAAAACTAGTTATTCTGATAAGTTCTTACTCCTGATCGAAATGTCAATATAATATGCAAGAGGACTTAAGAAATTATAAAATTTAAATGTGATAATGGTAAAGTCATAGTTATTTGAGACAAAATTAATTTTGATAAAACAGTGTTTGTGTTTTGATAAAACAGTGTTTGTGTTTTGATAAAACAGTGTTTGTGCGGTTGTATATACAGCTTGTCAGTAATCTACATATGTTCTATGAGTAACTTTGTTATTATTTGTTAGGAAAAACAAATGTTATTACTTTTGTAAATTGATTCACATTTTCTTATTGTTTGATTCTTAGAAGTTTGCACTTATAGTGCAAGGACTTTCCTGTTTTATTGAGAATTGAAATTGTTTTAATGCACGTAGTATGCCAGCCATATAGTTGCATAATGTTTGTGGAGAACTTGTACCACGACTTTTTCTGAAATTTAGATGAACAGACCAATAGTCAGTTTTTAACTTATTAGGCCAGGAGATGCAAGTATAATAAACTACCTTAAAATTACCTATGCTCGCTTGAGCCAAGCGGAGAAGAATTTTGATTTTAACTGGTAGCGTATTAGCGTTTTTGCTTGATTTTTTGTGGTTTATGCATAGGATTTTTTTTTGCGGGCGATCGGAGTGCTCTGAGGAAGAGCGGAAGTTTTGTTTTGAGAGGCAGATGCCTTAGGTTGGACTTCAGTTTAAGATAAACTAAGCAACTTGCGGTGTGCGGTCGTTTGCACGCGTAGCATGTAGCTACATACATTGACTACTTTGTAAATTTGCACGTGGAGTTGGAATGGGTTCTGGCGCTTTAAAATTGCCCCGTTGTTTTTGCCTGATTTTCCGTTGCTTGTGCGGAGGAGTTCTTCTTGCGGGCGATGGGAGGGCTCTAGGGAAGAGCGGGAGTTTGGTTTTGAGAGGCAGGTGCCTTAGGTTGGGATTTAGTTTGAGATAAGCTGGACGGCTTTTGTATCTTGCGGTGTGCGGCACTTGACGCATATGTAGAGAAAATTGCATCTAAATGCCGTGTGGTCATAACGCTAGCAATGACGGCATTAGACCCTGTTCTTGGATTTGCGTTTATACTCAAAGCTCACCGTGAATTTGCATAACTTGGTGAGCGATATGATTTTACGACTTTGTGCGTTTTGAGGCAACTGAACTTATAACTATACGAAGGGTTTTTTATTTTTTTATATGAGTTTAACTGATAAAGGAGCATACTTTATAGGCGTTAACTCTGCCTGCACCGCATCAGCCTCGACACAGTTGGCTATGTTTCTAACGTATTTTAGGGTCTCTTTGAACTCTAATTGAAACGTGTAGTGGAACCAATGAATTGCATAACTGGAATGATCACGCCCATATATGAATGCCGGTCTTGCTTGTTGAAGAAAGAAGAGGTTTCGGCGTGTATGATGACTTTTTTTAACTCATGCGTTAGAAAGGGACAGAAGTTGCGACGTATACACTTTGCCGTTCTAAATCAAGACCAAATTCTAACCCAAACTTTTACTTGCATGCGCGTTCCAGTTTATTACAAATTACTGAGTAGAACACGTTGTTCTTTTTGCAATAAACAATTACAGCTTGAAAGTTTGTATGCTATTTTAGATGCATGCGGATACCATCAGTCACATTTACTGCACGATCGACGATAACATTCATATTCTGGAAGACAAGCCTTGAAATACGGATTTGATCAGGATTACAATGGGGGTTAGGCATCGTAAATCAGCATTTTTTGTCTATGCTGACGAGATTGGGCTTTGTTGGAAGACTTATGGAGCTATTTGCTGCAACAGAAATGGTTGTTTTTGCCTTAGTGGCCTTGATGGCATTGATGGCGCTTGATGACATGACTGTAAATACATCTTTTTGGTGCGAGGCTTTTTTTGTGGACTTTGTCCTCGGAGGGACTGAACTTGACCAGGTTCTTGGATGGCCTTTTGAGGGAGGTCTGGGCCAGGGCATCTAGAGTCTTGGTAAACTGTGGCATTGCCGCAGCATCTAGAGAAGACGCTAGGATTTTTGGGACTTCTACGTAAGATGTCGGGGCCAGAACTTTTGGTGGCGTGAGTAGCTGAGAGATCTGTTTGTCAACAAATGACATTATAGATGTGGTGGAATATGTTAATTTGCTCTGACCTATTGTCAAATCATTTGTATGAAATACTTCTCTATAAACTTTTGTTTTGTTTTTTGAGGAGGTCTTCCAGCTTCTGGAGCCGGACATACATTACATTGCCCCAAGAATTGGCCATTGCTTATGTCAAGTACAAAGTCTATGCTTGAAGAGAAGCTGAATTAATTAATTAATTAATTAATTACTTAACTGTATGGACTCCGCACCCGACCTGAGCAATGTCCAAATGTTGAGAACATTGTATGTCCAGCTTTAGAAGCTAGAAGATTTCTTTAAATTACATATAAATTAAAGTTGAAGAAATTGAAATATTGAACAATTTCACTAATTTAACCAGTTCAACATTTAAAATAATAAAGTTCTATTGTACATTTTACAGTTATTTTACATTGCTTCAGAAGTTGGTTGATAAAACAAACGGTTTATTAGGTGATATTTGAATTACTCCGGTGGATAAAGAGCCAGTTTTTTATTTAATTAAGTTTTGAGGATTCAAGCTTGGACTGCTAGAAAACAAATTTAATAGATTTACATTCTTAAGTTCATTCATACGAAACCAGAAATAAACACAAACTGATTGAACCATTATATAAACTTACATTAAGAAATAATCTAAAAATATTTTTTTTCAATTTGCTTCCGGATGAACTTAAAGCTTTAAACATAAAATTGTTTAAAAGTAGGGCAAAGAAGCATTTTATTTGATTGGTGCAGTAATTTAATGCAAATTTTTTGATTGCTTTAAATGATAGCTTAGTTTGTTTAATGTTTATATATTAGAAATGTGTTGCGTTTGTGAATGATTTATGACAGTTTTAAATGTTTGTCTAAAATTAAAACACTTTTGCAAGAAATAAAATGGACCTGGAAAAGCAAGATGATATTTAAAGCAACAAAGTGTAAATTGTTTTATGTTTGTATGCTAAAAATAATAACTTTATTCTCAAATTTTGGCGCTAATAGATTGAGTCTAAAAGGTGCCGCAATTGCAAAACGCAAAAACATTAAACATCAAACAAAGAGTAAAATCCTTTAAAATTGGTTCAAGCGACAAAAGATGTTTTTGTCAATCTTGAAGAAATAAACTTTTTCTATTAAATTTTATGATTCCAAATTAAATGTTACTACATAACTGGAAAGTTATACAAAGCAAAGAAACAGCTAAATAATTTCATAAAATGATTAAAAAATTATTTTTTTAAGTTAAGATTTCTTGACGTTTTTGAAAATCGCTTGCACTTAATTTGTTAATTTGCAACAAAATGTGTGCTACTGGGATGGCATAGACTAAAAAATTATAAAATTAGCAGATTAAAAAGGTCCGATTTTTTTCTTAAAATTTGTTTTTTTTATTGTTTGTATTTAATGTTAGAAAATAAATTTACGATTTTAAACTGCAAAATGGCATACGTGTATCATGGTTTGAAAGTTGTCTACATCAGCCTAATCATTTTTGATAGATTTATTAGTGACATTTTAACTGCTACAAAAGATCTTTATTCTTATCGGCTATTGGTGTTAAAACAAGCTGTTGATTTAGAGTATTTTTGCAACTTACCCTAGCTATATATTGTACGTAGCGGAGCCGCAATATAATTAGTTGATTGTTGATGCTGATTTTACTTGATGTGTTGCGGTTTACTTCTTTTATGTTTAATAAAAACTGTGCCTTCAGTTTGCATTCTAGTGAAGCCACAAGCTAGGAATATTTTCAAAATAATAAAAAATTGTTAAAAATATTTTTATTTTTTTAAAGGTAATTTTGAGTTTAGATACTTATTAAGCAATGCCTACATTTCTCTAGCATTGCATTGAGTTTTTGTTTTTATTTTTCTGCAGTTATGCTTCATTTTTGGTATGTGTTGCAATATGTATTGAAGTATGATAAACGTGTCTAAACTCTATTAGCTAATGCTTTTAAAGTAATTTTGTGTATTTAAGATCATTCCGACCGCTACATTGTTGTTAGTTTTACAAATAATTTGATAATCAATAATTTTTTTATTTGCAATTTATAATAAAAATAATAATAATCGTCTTTATTTTTGTAATTTTACAAAAAAAAGACAAAGTTCATCATAATGATGGTCTTCCACTTAATCTAATTAAAAAAATAAATAAAGACTAACAAACGGGTACTTGGCTTTTTGATGACTGGCTATCACTTTCTATTTTCTAGTTATTTTATTTTATTCTTGTTATTCATCAGGAGTTGTAGCTCATTATTTTAACAAAAATATTTTTTTTTAATATTTTATTTTTTGTTTGTTATGATTTGACTAAAATACTCTAACAAAATATAGTTTGATTAGTTCTGATTGTACTAGTAAAAAATAAATCAAATATTAAATTATAATTATGTAGAAATTAAAAAGTTGCCAAAGAAAATCAAGGTAGCGGTTAGGATGCTCTTAATAACTTTTATTTGGTGCAGTTATTGCAGTTATTGCATTTTTTACCTTTTTTGTGCATTTTAAAAGTTTTCTAAATTGTTTAAATGTTAGTTATTGTGGTTGTGTTGATTGAAGTCTGTATGTTAAAGTTGTGTTTGATTTAAAAATGTATTTGACTGGAAGAAGTGCCCACATTCATTTGTTTGAAATACATTCATACTCTTTAGTTTTGGCCTATTTGCTATGACATTAGTTTTACATTAAAGTGGAAGATTTACTTCTTCTTCAATCCGAGATTATCAAAGTATTAATTACCCAAAGGCCTTTTAACAAATTATTCAAAAAAATATGTTAATTAACTAAATAAAAAATACCAGAATATTAGACCAAACAAGCAATTAGTATGAATTGGAAAATATTTAATTAATTTGATTATATTTGCTCAATTAAAATATTATTCAAAAATTTAATTTTTTTTGTAGTTTATTTGATTATTTTTGTTGTAAAGCTTTAATAAAAAATATATTGTTATTTATTTATGAAATAAACCATAAAAAAACTATATTCAATGTTTTAATTAAACATTATTTTTAATTAATGGGTCATCTTATTACTAAACATATTTCGGTCGATTACCTTTTTCATATTTACATTCTACAATGTAATACATGTAATATTAATTGTTGGTATATAAATATAATTACTACTACTTATCTAAATGTTTTAAACTACATTCGTATCAACTTATTGTCGATAGATATTACCACGTCATTTCATTTCTTATTAGAACTTTAGAAGTTATAAAAAAAGTTATGGTTTAATCAAGTCGTTATTTATTTGACGACCAAAATTTCAATTAAAAACTGCAATACTATATTTTATGAAGCAAGTACTTATGATATTTTTAATATAACATGACAATAATCACAATATTTTTGTGGCAGACAGTTTTATTTCCTCCTGTAAAGAAGCACTTTGTAGCGCACCATCTGTTAACTATTGTGTATGACGTATAAAAACTTCTCGACATCTAAAAGGTTGTATTGAGGTTAAAAGTTTATCGTATTAGCTGGTGCGACCTTAATACATACGGTGAATAAAATAATGTTAAATGGAGTAAATATTTTCTCCGCAATCTTATCTTAGTGGAAATGGAACGAAGTATGTGTACGAAATAAATTCACACCTAGTAGCAACAACACATCCATGAAATATTTTATGTTTTACTAGGGGAGTATGTTGTTGCTTGCCTTGCACGCAATAGAATAAATACCAACAGAATGATTTTATTCAGTACTAAACTCATTTTATATTACATCGAGTGTACATGTTTTGAATAAAAATTTATCATCTGAAAATAAAATGTTATATCTTGATATTTAAATTTTTATAAAATAAATGCTAATAGCAATAATATAATTTATCTCTAAACCTTTCTTCTTGGGTCAAATCATTTTTGCAATATGAGGAAAGTAATTGGCCCATTTAAAGGCATAAATCTTGAGGATATTATCAGATAAAAGTCTTGTTTAATATCCGTTAAAAATGTTTTTTTAAGTTAACAATAAAATATTGATTATAATCAATATTTTTACTGTTTATATGTATGATGAAACTGTTTTATAATCATAATAATATTACACATTTAGTTTCACAATAATTATTATTTAAATAAATTTAATCTGTAATTTTTATAAAACCGATTGTAAATGATACATACAAATATTTTATTTTAATAATGCAATAAACAAAAAATAGCCTTGAATGGAATGTATTAGTTAAATAAAACCCGTTAATCTTGTCGTTCAAAATAATAATAATGTTTTTATTCAACAGAAGCACTTCGTGTACAGAATTTCCACGAGGAATGCGTCAATTCATCGGGAGAAGCGAGTCTGGAGATCTTAGGAAAATTAATGTCGGAGAGTCATGACAGTTTAAGAGATCTTTACGAATGTAGCCACCCACAACTGGATAGACTTGTTGAGTTATCAAGAGGCTTGACTTTAGGAGCAAGATTGACCGGAGCCGGATGGGGTGGTTGTGTCGTGGCAATGCTTACACGGGAAAATGTCGAGAAATATGTAGACGTTGTAAAGAACAAGTTTTATAAAGAACTGGGTGTAAAAGATGGCTTTGATTCGCTTATTTTTGCTACCGAACCGAATGCGGGTGCTTGTGTATACACAGAATAAACCCGGCGAGTTCGCCACTAATCGATTAAACCGAGTTGTTTTAATAGGGCAATCGCATAGTAATTGTATTTTTTAGAAGACTTAAGGCCGTAATATATAACTTCTAATAAAGTACTTAATAAACTATTACTTGAAAAACTTAACTTTTTTTTGAAATTTAATTTGATTTATTTTATTAACATTTCTGAGCGGCTAATAAATTATATGCTTAATGTTTTTATTTGTTATACATATATATGTTAAGCATATATTTAATTGGTTGTGCATAAGTTTCAATAAAATAAATTAAATTAAAAGTTAAGTTATTCAGCTAATAGTTTATTAGGTGCCTTATTAGGAGTTGGATATTACGGTCCTGTTGTTAATTAACATTATGCCAGTATTTTGTATTTTATTTAATATTAAAATTATTTTTTACTATTATATTTATGTATTGGGTATAAAAATAAAGTTAGTTTTAAGTATGCATTTTTTGTTTTGTTTTTTTTATTTAAATCTAGGAAGATTTGGATAGATAAAAAATATATTTAAATTGGATAACAGTATGTTAGGATGTTAGAGAGAGTTTATGACTAAAGGTATTTTTTTTTAATCATTATTTTTTATTTTATTTTGGGTTATTTGTACATAAATATTTCAGATAATTTGATTTATAAAACTTTGCAGAGTGCCTTATTCTAAAGTATTAGTTGCTCATAGTTGCTGATCGAATTTTAAAATGACTTAATTAGTTTAAAACAAGAATTAGTACGTATAATTTGGTTTAATAAACATTAATAGGTTAATTATGCTTCTAGTACGTATGCTTGTTTTGGCCATATAAACTTTAATTCAATGTGCGATGTTAATTTGTTACCGAGGTTTGTCATATAGAACCTATTATTTTTTAGACAATCATAATTAATACACTTGAGAGACTGTTTCTGTTTGAAAGCCAGTTTTTTGGCACAGCTAAACGTATTATTTTGCTGATTAGTTTTATTATTACTTATTACTTTATTTGTTTAACAACCATTGATATTTTTTTAACTCCGCGAAGATATCTAAGCAACTAAAAGTTTGCCTGGTTTCTACTAATTTGTCATATCTCTTACTCCAAATACAAAGTTCTAAAAAATCAAAATTAAAAACTATTCATTGACATTTTATGGGTGGTACCTGACGTTAAATCACCTGTTTGCTTTAAACTGTTTTATATATTATATATTTATTTCAGCAACAAATGAGTCGGATCTAGTTTGAGTCTGGGATTGTGGCTTTAAGTAAGTACCTTGCGTACCTGCGCACTTTTTTTTTTGTTTTTTTATTTTTTCAGTAATTAATTTTTTTTTTTTTAGTATTACCAAACCTAAACCGCCACTTAATCATTATTACTTTAACAAATTGAAAAAATTATTAAAAAAGTGCTATTTTCTACTATTAAACCAAATCAAAAGTACTTATACTTAATTCAGACAAAGGGACGTTAATAAAAAGCAAAAACTATTTAAATTTTAGTCAAACTAATAGTATAAAATAGGGCAGCAGATTCAACGTGGATCGGTTTTTTTGCTGCAGGAGAGAGTCACAAAAAAGTCATAGAGGGTTATGCTTTGCTGTGTCAGGGTATAGGGGCGTCTAAATTAAAGTTAAATTTTTATGTGCGATTTTTGTCGAAGAGATATGAACGTGACAGTCTCAGCTCACAAAACATTGAATTCCTGTAAGGGGATTGTCTACTGCAGAGACTTTTTAAATTGCACGTTGGAGGAAATTGTAGAGAACATGAGTGGTCAGGGGGTTATCGAAGCGCGTCGCATTTCTAGCATGCGCGACGGAAAACACGAAGAAACCCCTACTCATATATTGACGTTCAACCGCCTTCAACTTCCCACCAACGTAAAAGGGGCTTTTTACAGCCTCCCAGTCAGGGCATATATTCCGGCACCAATGCGTTGCTTCAAATGTCAGAGGTTTGGACACACAGCTGCTCGTTGCTCCAATGCGAATGTCAACAGCCAATTACGTGTATCAATTGCGAAGGAGAACACTCCGCAAGATCACGTAATTGTCCAAAATATAAAGAAGAATTCGCTATCAAAGAAATTATGACAAAGAACAAATTATTCTATTTTGAAGCACGTAAATTGGTATTAGTCCATACACCAATTGCCGGAATATCATACGCCAAAGCGGCGACTGCATCTAAAAGCTCTGTAGACGTAAACGACCTTATAAGTAAACTGTTGCCCCCCTTTATTGCTGCATTAAGTGGGCACAATCAACTTCTTGCAGCAAAAAGACCGCTTATACCGGTCATTAAACCAAATATGCCCCCACCAAAACCTCTGGAGCAACAACGGTTAAGGAAAACTTCGGTTTCTTTAACCAAAAACGTGGGGGATGTACTCCCCACACATTCTCAGGTTGGTTTTGAAACTGACTTGATCAAACTTGTTTTGGCAGAAACGCCAAAACAAATAGATATGGATCAGTTTGATCCGGGTAAACGGAAGCGGGATGACCCCTCTTCCAGCAACGGTGACGACGGATCCAGTACGGCATCAGAAGTTTCTGTTGTCGACACTAGCAGTACCAGAGGCAGAAAAAGAAGGAAACCTGGCTGAAAAAAGGGCAGATCACGCTCCAAACAGCTGTAGGCCTTCTATTATGTTTTTTAATTAAATGTTGTTATGTATCGGCACTGCAGTTCTTTACAACTGCGGTGTACTTGTATTGTCTTTTCCATTTTAAGGTTCTGGCATTAAAGATTTTTTTGTCTTTGATGTCATCTGTGATATTAGTTTTAAGTTTTACTTGTTTTATGGTTCTGGCATCGGAGTCTTTTACAACTCCGATGTCATCTGTGATATTAGTTTTAAGTTTTATGTATTTTATGGTTCTGACATTGGAGTATTTTACAACTTTGATGTCATCTGTGATATTAGCTTTAAGAATGTATCTTTTGCCTTGTCTACGTCCAAACATCAAAGTCTCTTTACAACTTTGGTGTTTTATTTGTTTTGTGTTAACTTATTTTAATAGCTGTCCGTCTATTACGTGTTATTTATTTCTTAATTTATTTTATTTATTTAATAGTTATTTAAAATTATGGAGACGATAGTACAGTGGAACTGCAACGGTTGCAAACGCAGCTATTGTGAGCTGAAAATGATCCTGGTAAAGCACATGCTCTTTTGCGTGTGCTTAGGAAACGCACTTCAAGCCCTAAGAAAATTTCTATCTTCGGGGCTTTACTTGCACAAGAAGTGACGTTCTGCCGGGTGCCCGAGCCAAAGGTGAAGTAGCTATTTTTTTGAGGGAAAATTTACCGTCTACGGAAATAACCCTCAGAACTAGACTCCAGGCAATCGCAATCCGGCTTACCATCCCGATAAAAGCCACAATATGCAACCTGTATCTTCCGGAGTTCGACTGGACACTGGAAGATATACAAGAACTTATTTTGCAGCTTTCACAGCCCTACCTCTTGGTGGGCGATTTTAACGCCCACAATCCGCTGTGGGGTTCCCTGAGAAAAGACACGCGAGGTCGTTTGATTGAGGATTTTCTCGATCAAAGCGACGCTGTCCTCCTCAACACGGGTTCCGCCACACACTTTGGAGGTAGGGGTACAAACTTTTCGGCAATTGATTTGTCTTTATCGTTCCCACGTTTAGCCACACGTCTATCGTGGAATGTATTAGAAGACCTTCACGGTAGCGATCACTTTCCCATCGTTATTAAAACCATCGTCAAACGGGTCAGACAGTCCGTCCCCCGTAGATGGTGTCTCGACCGCGCAGACTGGCAAGGTTTCCATGCCAGTCTGGTCCCACCAGAGTCAAATGGTGAGGATGTCGAGACCGCCGTGAAGGTTTTTACTGATTGTATTGTCCGAGCAGCAAATGTGTTTGTCCCAAAGTCCAGCGGTCAGCAGGCCGGTCCGTCGGTTCCTTGGTGGAACGACGATATCCGAGTAGCTGTGGAAGAGAAAAAGAAAGCTTTTAATTGTTTTAAAAGATCTCCGACGCAGGAAAACATGATCGCTTTCAAGAAGAAGCGAGCCGTTGCGCGCCGCAAAATTCTTGAAAGCAAGCAACGGTCATGGGAGAGCTACGTATCGACGATCACGCCAACCACTTCGGTCGGCGAAGTATGGAAAAAGGTGGGAGCCGTGTCGGGAAAGAAATTTCCCTCTGTGGCTCCCATCCTACTCAATTTGCGTCTGCCAGTAGCTCTCAAAATTATAGTGAGCAATTCCTGCGTCAAAAAGATCAATTAGAAACTCAGCTAATTTTCTCTTCCCCGGATTCTTTGCCCTACAACTCTTTATTTTCCTTAAAAGAGTTGGAAACGGCAATTAACGGTATGGGTACCTCCTCCGCACCGGGACCAGACGACGTGCCTTATCAGGTTATCCGGCAGCTTCCCTCCCGCATGACGGAGCGGTTGCTGGAAATCTACAACCTGATATGGGAAAGCGGCGTCTACCCGGAATGTTGAAAAGAGGCCATTATCCTGCCGTTGTTAAAGCCGGGCAAAGATCCAAACAACGTCAACAGCTACAGACCGATTTCACTTACCTGCTGTCTCAGTAAACTATTAGAAAAAATGGTCAACAACCGTCTGGTGTGGATGCTGGAAAGTAACGGTCTTTTAGCTAAATACCAGGCGGGTTTCAGACAAAATTACAGTACCGTTGATCATTTAATCTGTCTAGAAAATTCTATCCAAGACGCCTTCCTAGCAAGAAAACACCTCGTAGCGGTGTTTTTCGACCTGGAGAAGGCGTATGACATGACTTGGCGATATGGAATTTTGCAGAAGCTGCACGCATGGGGATTCAGGGGCCGTATGCCTCTTTTTCTTAAATCTTTCATGCGCGATCGCAAATTTAAAGTAAGGGTAGGAACCACTAACTCGAAGACATTATGTCTAGAGAACGGTGTTCCCCAAGGGTCGACAATCAGCGTCACCCTTTTTGCGATTGCGGTTAATGATATTGCGGCTTCGGTGGTTACACCTGTACAAAAATGCCTGTACGTAGACGACTTGGTGATCTACATGGCGGGAGATACCATCCCTGTCATAACACGTCAACTCCAGATCACCATAGACAAAGTGGACAGAGAGGCAGAGGCGAGAGGTTTTTGCTTTTCTACGACGAAAACCTCGTGCGTGCATTTTTGCCGCCTCAGACAGTCCGTTTCTTATGGCTTGTGCTCAATAGGACCTTATCCTTTCGGGCACATATTGATGAATTGGTCACAAAGTGCAAAAAAGCCTTGAACGTGATCAAGTGCTTGGCAAACATCAACTGGGGTGCGCGGAGAGAGGTACTGTTGCGGCTGTACAAGGCTCTGGTTTTATCCAGGGTCGACTACGGCTGCGCGGTATACTCATCCGCCAGAAAATCCCGGTTGAAAGCCCTAGACGCAGTCCATAACGCAGGCATTAGATACGCCACGGGAGCATTCCGGACGAGTCCCGCACCGAGTCTTTGCTGCGAGTTGGGTGTACTCCCTCTAGCTGCTCGTCGCAGTCGCTTTGTACTCGCGTACGCCGCGGCGATGCGAGCAAAGAGGGGTCACAACAACCGACTTATATTTACCGCCAACGAAACGCAGCAACGTAAATACAGACTCAGGCCTACCGTCAGTAGGCCGGTGTGCGTCCGAGCGCAGGAGCTAGAGGAGAGTCTCAACGTTAATTATCCGATGGTATTCGAGGTCGGTTTTGGCAAGTTTCCACCCTGGCTGTTGCCGAGGGTTATAACTCGTCTTGATCTAACCTCCAAGAGCAAACGAGAAACTTGCCCCGATGTCTTGAGGAGCAAGTTTCTTGAAATCGTTGCCGAATACCCAGACTCTCTGCGGTTGTATACGGACGGTTCAAAAACGGATCGGGGAGTGGGAAGTGCTTTCGTTTTAGACGGTACGGCCCATTCATGGTCTCTCCCTAAAGAGGCTTCCGTGTACACCGCAGAACTACATGCTTTGCATAAAACCCTGCTAAACTGTGAGACGTTATCTCACAGTTCGTTCCTCCTTTGTTCCGACTCGCTGAGTGCCATCCTGAGTATACAGTCTATGTACTTGGTCGATCCGCTGGTCCAGCTCGTACAAACTTCAATATTCCGCCTGGCCGGGTTTGAACAGAGAGCTATCTTTGTCTGGACACCGGGTCATGTGGGTATCGAGGGCAACGAGCTGGCCGATAAAGCCGCCCGTCAGGCGGCTGACGCGGATCCTACGGACAACATACCCGTAAGACCCGATGATCTCAAAGGTTACGTCATATCGAAGGTCATCGAGGATTGGCAAAGAGTATGGAACGGCTTCGAGAGCAAATTAAAGGAAATCAAGCTCTCCGTGACGGCATGGAAGTCGCCGGTAGATCTCAACAGGAGAGAGGAGGTCGCCCTATGTCGCTTGCGCATAGGTCATACCAACTTGACCTCTTCGTATCTCCTGACCGGCGACGAACAACCAGAATGCCAAACATGTCACGACCCTCTAACGGTGAAGCACATTTTGGAGGAATGCCGAGCCTACCTTCCCCACCGTAATCGGCTCGAGCTCCCTAACAACGTGGCGTCTATTTTATCAAATAGAGAAGAGTCCATGGGAAGGTGCGTCCAGTTCTTGAAAGACGCAGGACTCCTCAAACAGGTGTAACCAAGTTTTTGTGTTGTCTTATAATGATTTTGGTGTTAACTTATTTATTTATTTTTATTGATCAGTGTGTGTTGTTGAGTTGTTTTAAGCATTGTAGTCTTTTACAACTTCGGTGCAGTCTGTTATATTAGGTTTAGTTAGTTTTTAGGGTCTGGCATCGAAGCATTTTACAGCTTTCATGTCATCTGTGATATTAAGTTAGGTTGTGATATTAGGTTTAGTTACTTTAGTTTTTAGGGTCTGGCATCGAAGCATTTTACAGCTTCGGTGTCATTTGTGATATTAGGTTAGGCTAAATAGTAAGTTTTGTGATATTAGTTTTTAAATTTAGTTTTTTAATTTAAGCAACTGTGATATTAGATTTAGTTTTTATTTATTTATTTATTTTACCATTTTAATGTGTTGTTTTGTCTCCACAGGTTTATAACCTGAGGTTATTATTATTAAAATAAATAGCTAATGACCTTAGTAGTCGACGCTAAAACACAAAAAAAAAAATTATTTCTTTGTTAGACTTTTTTTGAGTTTCTACTTTTTTTTAAGTTAGATCTTTATTTTTATTTAAACTTTGCTTAACTGTTTTTAGCCAAAAATAAAAGATTACCAAAATTATGTAACTCAGTATTTATAAAAATTTCAGATAGTATGTACACTAAAAAATAACTAAACAATATATAAAATTATGATAAGTTTTTCTTTTATTGCAATAGTTAAAGTACTCAACAACTTGCTAAGGTATGACAGAAATTAAAATATCAGTCTTAGCATGAAGAATTAAATACAAAGCTTTCTGAATATATCCGAATATCAAGTAGATAGCGTAGTCTTCTATCGTGTTCAATACACGTGTGGGATAAGAGACTAGGCAACTTGGTGATAGGTCTGGAGAACAAGAAGGTCTAGAAAGTACATCAACATTAACTACTTTTAAAAATCTCATAGTACCCTTAGCTGTATGCGGCTTTGTATTATTGCAAAATTGCGGTTTCCAACCTTCTCACATAGGACATTTGCATTTAATGTTCCTGAAATAAACACTAGAAAAGATTTATTTCTATAAAGCAATTGCTTCCCATGCATAATACCTTACGTGTAAGAGTTGTATGTCGTTCTTCAGCAAACTGTAAGTTTTTTTGATCATTGTTAATTGTGGGCATAAAAAAAATGTTGATGTGTTGTTAAGAATAACTTGCTTTTATTAATCGACCCATTGCGGAGTTAAGAGCAAACAAAAAAATGAGCGACGATTACGACTTGAGACCAAATGTTGAATTTATCGGTAAACTGATTAAACAAAACTTTCTTGATTAGTTAAGCTTTTCCAGCCATTTTAATTGCTTTTCTGTTAAAAAATCCGAAAAGTTGTGACAAATTAAAAAGCTTGATTTTTACATTTGTAGTGTTGCTAGGACGTCCAGGTCGTAATCTTTGCTGTTGTTCTTGTCTTTCGATCCATCTATACCCCAAAATGTAGCTATTGTACTGACAAGTTTGCCAATTTTATGTTAATATAAAAGGTTTTTCAATAAAACGTTTCATTTTGAATAACAGGGTATTAGGCTGTCAATTTTGAAGCTATTATCTTTTGACATTTGACAAGTAAAAACTACGCCATTATTAAAAATGGAACAATACACGCTTCAACAACGCATTAAAATTATTAAAATTATTAAAATTAACTACAAAAATGGTGAACATTTTTCAGTCACAGTTCGCAAAACTAAAGCAATTTTTGGTTGTCGTAAACCACCTTCTCGGCCGGCAATAGTAAACCTGGTAGAAAAATTTGAGCTGTTGGGACAAGTTTGTGATGTGAAGAATTGAAACCGTGTGCATCGCTCAAGAACACATAAGAATATTTCCGTAGTGTTGAAGAAAACCCAGGTTTTTCGATTCCTCGTCAATCTTTGGAATTAGACATTTCACAAACGACATTACACCGTATAAAGACTTAAGTCTTAAGGCTTTTAAAATTCAAATAACACAAGAACTCAAGCCAGTCGATCACCATAAACGTCGCATTTTTGCTGATTGGGTTTTTCAAATGCATCATCAGTGATGAGGCTTATTTTCACCTCGGAGGCTACGTCGCAGAATAATAAGCAGAATTGTCGCATTTGGGCTCAGAAAATCCAAGAATGATTGTTGTCTTTGCATTCTGAACGTGTCAGTGTTTAGTGCGGTTTATGGGCTGGCGGTGTGATTAGACCCCACTTTTTTTTTAAATTAGGTTGGTGCAACTGTTACGGTGAATGGATGGCGCTACCAAGCTATGATTAATTTTTTTTTAGGGCCGGATTTGAAAGATATAGTTTAATGAAAAACAAAGGTTGGATTGGGTTTGGGAAACTGATTTTAAACCTTTGTTTTTCATTAAACTATTTTTGATTGTCTACTTCTTTAGACATTCCATTTTGGTTGCCAGTTGTGATACTGAAGTTTTATCATTGATTTCGATTCTTTGGTTGAAGTAACATGGTGTTTTTTTAATATCAAAATTAATCTTCTCATTGGAAAACTCTATATAATGATATATAATAGGTTTCAATCTAAAAACAATAAAAAAAAAACTCAGAATAGACAAAAGAATTAATTCTCGCGCTACAACTTAAAATTATTGTACAATCTATTTCACGCACTATTAGTTTTTTTGTTTTCACCTTGTGTTTAAGTAGCATACTTCACAGCTGAGCTGCAACTTCTTTACCGGCAGAACACTATTCCAATTACTACACACACATTTTTCTTGTCGACTCGCAGTATAATTATATTGTTGAATATAATCAAGTTCAGTGTTTCTTTTGCACTGTTTTTATTCACAAACTTAACTGTTATGTTATAAATGCGTTTTTTTATATTTAATTAAATTTAAAAAATTTTATTGCTTTCAATTTGTCTTTTCTTGAATTGCAGTAAAACATTAAATAAAGTCATCATTAATAACAATTTATTTCTTAAAAGGGGTACAGGAAATAAATCTAATCAAATAACCACATAATCAATAACATAAAAAAAAATGTTAGTGCAAAGAAAACCATAAGTTTATTTGGTAGAGTGCGTATTCGTTATTTGGATTTATAGTCCGCATCTGAGTAAACCCTAATGTATTTTTCCTTTGTATCATCATTCGGAACCTCTACTTAATTTACTTCCTAGTTGTCATTTCAAATGTTACACCACCCGCATATATGTGTCATTTATATAAAATATCGATACCGCATTTTGCAGATGACAGCAATAAATTACTTATCGACACATTAAGTAATAATCCACGCAATCCATAAATCAGAAACATGTTTGAATAGAAATATTTTATAAAATTTTAAACATTATTCAACGTTAAAATTTCCGTTTCCTCTTTTATATTAATGCAATATTTAACGAAGAAGGATGTTCTATAATAACTAATTACTATTTTGGTATAATTAATCTTTTTCTTGTTAACAAAATTAGAACCCTTATAATTTTCATTCTCTTTAATTATATTGTTGCGAGATTATTAAATATTCATGGGGGATTTCGTTATAACTCTCGCGCTTGCTAATTTGCAAGTGAAAAATAGAGTTAAAAAGAGAGATAATTAAAAATGTGGAATTATAAACGGTCTCCCACAAAATGTCTGATAGAAATTCAATACTACTCACAGAATCTGCACGATGGAGAATGATAGGCACCTAAATATAATTTAGGGCAACGCCTAATGATATTAGTGTGATGGAATATCGACAGGCTGCATCATGATTTTAGAACAAAGCAAGCTTATTCGAATCGATCTTACATGTTTATTTATATCGTGCATCATTTAAAAATATCTGTGTTATAATATTAAATGCTAAAATTGGTATATCCACTAGAACAAATAATATTTAAGGTGCCTTGATGTGCTAATGAAAGAAAAAAATTTATCGTCTAGTGTAAACATAATATATATTATCCTCGATATTATCTAATACTTTTGGTTTTAAAATTTCTAATAAAAATCTTAAATATAATAATGTTTTTTTTTTATTATTTTATCAAGTTTCTATTTATACACAGTCTTTTTATCAAATATATACAAAATTAAAATGTTAATTCTATTTATCAAATATTATTATAATTAATATTTAAAATAGTAGTAAATTATTTAATCAAACAAACGTAGTTTTATACTAAAGTTAGTTATAGTTATAATTAATTACTCTAAGTTTAATATATTTATATTTCACAAACTTTGTAAGTTAATTTGAAACTTAAAACAAAGTTTAAATTGTGTATTACTGCAGTAACTACGTGATTTCTGATTGCATTTGTAGTTATTTAAGATACCTATTTAAAGTAAGATGTTTTACAATTTTAAAACATGTAATTTAAGATTGTAATTAACAGACATTTAAAAAGCGTATAATGAAATCCTTTAAAACTTTCTTAATAACGGTTACAAGACAATCAAATAATTTAATTAAATTGAAAAGAAGCTCATTAATAACATCTAATATACCAAAATTACATAATAATTAAAGATATTGTATTGGCTTATCCTTTTAAAGTATTAAATGTAAGTATTTTATAAAATAATTACTTATTTTATAAAATAGGGGGGGTGTCTAAAATTAATATTGTATTTTAGAAATATATTGAATAAACATGGTTATAACGATATTATATTAAGCCTGAACCTGATGTCAGTTTTCAGTAGTTATAAGCAGTATTTTTCAAACAGTATCTATTGGTTGATTAATAATATTAATAATAATAATAATAATAATATTTTATTACGGAATTTATATTACAGAAATCTCCATTTTACAATAATTACTATATTACAAGTATTACAAAACACATTAAAATTGATATAAATGTAAATCTATCCAAATAATATAGAAACATGATATAACACAAAAAACAACAAATTAAAAACCAAAATGTTATATACTTAAAAAACATCACAACGTATCCCACATAGATAGATTTAATTTTTGTAAATGGTTGCAAAATAAAGATAACGATTGGTTGAACATGTTTATAAAATATGTTTTAGATATTGTATTATAATTACGCATGCTTCTACAAGTTAGTAAATGTTTACTATAATTGCAGCTATGAAAATCCAATTGGAATGTTATAGGGTGACGAGTACTATACGATCTAGGCACATACAAGTTTTCTATTTACTAACTTAGCAATAGACATAAATTAGCAAACCGTTTTTGTTTTAAATAAGGTTTCCAGTTTTAAGGTATGAATAACACTACTTCATTGCTTCCGAGGTATTCCTAAGTGACATGCCGATACTCTTAATTTATTATTTTGCATCTGTTTTAATTGGTTGACTTTGTTTAGGTAAAATGATGAACAAACTGAAGATGCGTATACTAATTGCGATCGTACTAGAGTGACATATAACGTTTGTATTGTTTATACTGAAAAAGTTTAGTAAAGCAGTTGTTAAAACTTAATGTCCTTTGAACAAATAATATTAATATAAATAGAAAACGTTAAATTATTATTAATAATTACACCTAGATCGTTAACTTCAAATCAAAGTTGTAATTTCTACAAATTAAAATAGTAATTTCTCTCGGCAATTTAGTAGAAACATCACAATTTTTTTATAGTTTAGCGTAAGTTAATTTAGTTCATACTATTCCACTGAACTATTAAGGTTAGCTTAAAAATTAATGTATTCTGACTAATTATTGACTTAAATTTAACTTTATGCACTTTTAAATCATTTGCAAATAATAAAAAGTTGTTAAATTTAAAGTTTTTGCCAATATCATTTATAAAAAGTAAATCAATATTAGTCCGCAATAAGAGCCTTGAAGCACCTCTAAAGTTACATCTATAAGAAAAGAGATAAAATCACATAATTTAAACAATTGTTTTCTATTGAATAAAAAACTCAACATATACAGGGTCCATTATAAAAGTAATGCGCATTTTCTATAAAAAATAGATTTATTGATCGTGCTGGTATAAATACTCTCCCCTTGCATCAATACACTTTCGGAGACGTGTCTGCTACGCCTGGAAGCCACTCTGAAACTCCTCGACAGGAATGTCTCTTAATAACCTTGTAACCATGTTTTTCACAGATCACCAATGCTTTTCTTTCTGCTCTCTCTTCAGTCGGAGAAACAAAAAAAAAAGTCGCATATAGCCAAGTCGGGACAGTAAAAGAGCGGGAGGACCACCAAGGTGTTGCTTTAAGGCAGGAAGTTGGTAACGATAACAGCCGTTTGACTGGGGGCATTGTCATGAAGGAGCTTGACCGTGTCTTTGATGTCAGTCCTCACGCGCGCGATCCGGCGTTTCAATCTTTTGAGCACCTTGAGGTAAAAGGTTGAGTTGACAGTTTCTCTTTGCGGTACAAACTCAAAATGAACGTAAAAAAGGATAAAAAGCAACGTTTTGATGCAAAACTTGCTCATTTGCGCTTTCTTGTTGCGGCGGGGGGGAGGATGATTTTGTGTGTCAAGCTCTGTTTTGTCTTTTTGGTTCTGAACAGAGTTAAAAAAATCCGGCTCATTTTGAATTTAATCTAAAACTTGACAACGCAAAATTGCGCGGTATTATAAAGTCGAAAAACACACTTTACGCGGAGACAGGTCATTCCGCTCAGAACAATCAGAGCAAGTTGGCAACCGGCTGCGTTGGAATGGCAGATTCTTCACTACATTTCTCCACCGCTTTCACTAAGCTGGGATGGATAGTCGTGTCACAATAAAATCATGCACATTACTTTTATAATGGACCCTGTATTTTACTAACAACATAAACCTTTAACTTATTGATAAGCGTATTGTGTCAAACATAGTCAAAAGCTTTCAACACATCCGTTTAAACTGTGTCAACTTGAAATTCTTTTTCTATAGCTTCAAGGATAAACGTTAGATCTAACAAATTTTTAAGAGTTGTTTTGCAGCTCCACTTAAGTTGATAAGTTACAAGTTTATCAAAAATTTTAAGAATAATTGATTGAATTGATATTTTTTTGTAGTTACAGATACATTGTATGTTACTGTTTTTAAATAAAAGTGTAAAATAACAATGTTTCCAAACTGATGGAAACATCTTCATTTGCAGACAAACAAAATAACAGCAAGTTCTTTGCATCAAAAACGCTTACTTTAAAATTTACAAAAGTGTACTTGTTCTTTAACACTAAAATGAGATTTAGAAATATTATCATATTTTTTATAAACTGTAGAAAAATATTCAGCAAATAAATCGACATGGTTTTGACCATTTTTGTTAAATTCTTCTATTAAATACATGCTTAGGATAACCATCAACTTTTTTAATTTGTTTAACATAAGACCAAAAACGTTTGGATTACTGTTTAAATTTTATTTTATTTTATTTACAGAAGCAAACAAGGTGAGTCGAGAGAAACGAACCAAGTTTTAGGAGTGTATGTAGACATAAATATAATGTAGATAATCTTAAATAATGTTATCCAATTTTTATTTGTTTTCAAGTTATAGTGTGATTAAAACGTTTTATCTAGTATGCCACAAAAGGTTTCCTGGGCGTTGAATTGGTTGCAGTGGTTCTATTAGTTGGTCTCCAATATCTCCAGACCTTTTAGCACTAAATTATTGTTTATGGGGTTGGTTCAAAAATAAAGTGTACAAAATAAAAGTAGACACTTAAAATGCACTAATTGAACGCACTAAAATGTTTAGAGTTAATTAACAGTATCTTTGAAAATTTATTATAAGAAGGCTATTATTTAAGCAATTTATAATTGATACGACGGCCACTAGACTTATATTCAACGTGTGTTGATTTCTTTTTTACTAATTTTATTAGCGTTGCATTATACTATTTAAAATAATGTTTAAACAAAATAAATTGATTTTGATTAGTAATTGTCCTACATTGTTTTCCCATGTCTTCATAGGTCGTCCTTTTTTTTTAGTTTTGATATTTTTGAGTTACATATTTGTTTTGTTTGGATATCTTTTGGCATTCTTTCTAGATGTCCATACTATGCTAACTGTTTTTTGTCTATTGTGTTGCGTATGCTTTTAATTTGAAGATTATCTCTTATCAATTTGTTTCTTATTTTGTCCATTCATGTTACACCTTTTAATCTTTTTAGATACTTCATTTTTGTTGTTTGTATCTTACTTTTATTTTTTTGATCCATTACCTATGTTTTGCTTCCGTATATTAGTGTTGGTTTGTATAATGTTTTGTATAGTGTCATTTTTTTTTATATATATATATCTGTTTGTTGTTTAAGATCACTTTATTTATTGAATGATAACTTCTGTTTGCTGTCTGGATTTTTTTGTTTTTTTTTATGCCCCATATTTTCTTTGTTATTTATAGTTGCTCCTAAGTACGTGAATGATTCTACTTGTTCTATTTTTTTTCTATTTAACTTTATATATCCGTTTTTATAAATGATTTTGATACCACTAAAATTTGTTTTTTATATTTATAGTCATGTTGTATTTTAATAATTCTCTGTTAGATTAATTTTTGTTATGTTGCATATTTTTCTTATTTTTTGTTATTATAGCTAAATCATCAGCAAATGCACATTCTGCTATTGTTACTTTTTTGAGATTTTGGTATCCGATTTCTACTTTTAAATTAAAAAAAATAATAAATAGTAATGGGCTTAACGCTCATCCTCGTTTCAATTCATTTGTAGTCGTAAATTTTTCTGATGCTTGTTTTCTAGTTTTTATATAATTAACTGTAGTTTTGTATATGTTTTTTATTGCTTGAAGTAGGTGGTCGTTTATTTGTCTTTTATTCAATATTTTTCATAACTGTTTCCAAGATACTCTGTCAAACGCTTTTTCTAAGTCTACAAACGTTATGAAGAGATTGCTGTCTTGCCTTATTGTTTTTTCAGTTAGATTTGTAATTGTAAATATGTGGTCTAGTCTTGAATGTTCTTTTCTAGATTCATATACTTATGCTGTTGTGCATAACAAAGATATTTCTCTATAGTTGTTACAGTTCCTGCTATCCCCTTTTTTTGTAAATTGGAAATATTACTGCCTTATTCCAGTTTGTTGAAATTTTTCTTATTTTCCATATTCTATTTAGCATCTCCAACAGTAATTTTTCTCCTGGCTCCCCTATATATTTCAATTGCTCTGGTTTTTTCATGTCGTGTTCTAGCGCTTTTCCATTCTTCAGTTTTTTCAATACTACTTTATTTTTTTCTTTTGTTATGTTTTCTGCTTCAATGTTACGTGTGTTATTCTTAACAGATGTTTATTTTTCTTCTGTATTTCTGTGTGTTTGATTTTCTACTAGTAGCTCCTTGAAATGTTTTTTTTACTTATTCATTATTTCTTTGTTTTCTTTTAGTATTTTTTCTTGTTTGTCTTGTAGTTGATTTAGCAGTAGTTAATTTAACTTCTGGTTGTCCTTAAATTTTTTTTCTAGTGTATTCCCAAACTCTTCCCAACTTCTTCCTTTGGCTCTTTTTATGACTTTTTTTACTTTTTTTCTTTTGTGTTTTGTATTGTTTGTATTTTTTTTTTTGTGTTAATAAAACTTTTCTACTTCAGTTTCTTCTTTTTTACTTCTTCACTTACTTTTTTGTTCTACCAGTGAGTTTCTTTGCTGTTTTGTGTGCTTCTTGTTATTCCACATGTCTGTTTTGTTGCTTCCAGTAAAATGTGTTTAAAATGGTTTCACATTTCTTCAATATTGTCTACGTCAGGTTTTGTTATATTGTTTATTAATTTTGTACTTGTTGCAATCTTAAAGTTTTCTAAACATTATAAAATTTAATTATACAATTTAAAATTATAAAATTTGCTTTAAAACAATTGGATTCAAGTTTTTTTTTATTTGCTTTTTATGAGCTTTTCAGCAATTTCCTGTCATTTGTTAAGCATCTAAATTAAGTAATTTTTAGTCTTGTATTATTTTATAAACTAGCTCTAAAAAATACAATCTTAAATATGTTCTTGTCTCATAGTCTTGTTGTTACTATATTAATTGCATTTGAGTGCAATTTTAAGTAGAGGGTGAAACAAATGTCACTGCACTTTGTTCTGATGTATAACCAACTTATATGGTTCTCCCGTATCATGGACTCCCCTACGTAGAACAGGGTCGGGTATAAGCATAACACCGGCTCAATTGTCTTGTCATTAGTTTTGCGTTTTCTACATATTGGGCTGAACTTATTGGATATTTATTCTATTACCTCAGAGATAATTCCGGCTATTTATATTTGGTTGATACTTTTGTGCATTTTCACTGCTAAAAATATTGAGTTATACCTTTGGTGTATATTTGTAAAACTTATTTTTTATTTGCTTTTGTTGTTCATGCATTTCTACATTCTCGGGTTTTTAAAAAACAAAACTGGGTGGCATTGTGTTTGTTTGCAACAGATTTTTTTCAGGAAAAAACAGTATCTGCTAGTCTTTCCGGCAGTGTCCAGTTGCATTTAAGAGTAATGCTGCCGTTGTCTCCTCAACGTAGTTGTCAAGAGATGGCAATCACGACATTGCCTTTAAAACGTCAGTCGGTGTTGTTTGCAAGTTGGTTTGCAGATGTTTTCTACTTAATTTTTGACTATTAAACTTTGCTCCATAGATGAGCATGACAGCTGTGTATAGCCATATTACTATCTTTAAAGATAGTTTTCATGTTTGTTTATATTGCAAAATAAAAAATATAAAACAATATAACAACTTTTTTGCATCTTATAATTAAATGTAGTTTTTATGTGAATTTGTTGTAAAAATTACACCTAGCCATGTTATCTTGGTCAACAGCGTTAATAGAATGTTTAGAAGTTTTGGTAAGTTGTCTGATTCTTACACAAAAAGTTCTTACAAAGTTATGATCTAAAAACGCTTTCTTTTTAAAATACCGAGTTTTTTTTTCACACCAGTTATTATCGAAATACGCCGGTTTTAAACACTCAACAATTGGTAGAGGTAGATCTCAACCGTGGCCTGCTAGGTCTTCAAAAATGTTTACAACACGCCAATAAACACAAAAGAAAAGCTAAGAAATAAAATTATAACTTTATTCCAAACTATTCAATACACCTCAGGAATATTCCAAAAAATCTGTCAATCTATAAGGAAAAGAATTGATGTCTGTATACAAACAGGAAGATCACATTTTTACCATTTTTTTTAATTTTTGTTTTAAACAATGTATGCATCTTCATATTTATTTTTTTAATATTTTTGTTTTGTATCAGTCTTATTAATAATAATAATAATAATTAATTTTTGCACTATAACGGTTTAATTTTTAATTTAAATAAATTGTTATACAACGCATCAAATTTTGATCTTGTACATTTAAAATTGTGGAAAAAATTACTCTGTATTTAAAAAAAGCATTCTATAACTTTATAGGAACTTTTCGTATTAGAATCAGAAAAGAAATCTCCCTGTGTAAAATCGTTTGCTCGTAGCACAGGCACCAGAAATAGCAACACTTTTGTGTTTCCTGAATAGGTAAAAGACTAAACAAACATTAATTATTATCCTGTATTGTGACAATTGAATGTGCTTGTCTAATTTGTCGATTTTTTACACTTACTACCAAGTCATACCTTTATCTTTTGTTGAAGTTCTGTATTAAGCATAATTAAGTAACCTTGTTATTTTTTTCTATGTGTTATAAGTTAATAATTTTTTTAAATTATTATTTCTAAAATATCTAAGAAGTTAATCTAATTTGATCAAATTTTTTTTTGAGTTTCATGTTAATTTTATCATTAATTTTTAGAAAAAGGAGGAAAAAAATTGATGGTAAATATAAAAATGCAAAAAAGAAGAACATATGTGAACAAATTATAATGCAACGAAGATTATGCAATTATTGCGGAAAACTAATTGTCAAAGTACGTAGATAATGCAAATTATAAAAAAATAATTAAAATAAAAAAAAACAAAAATACAGTTTTAATTTTTATTATTTGTTGACGTACTTTTATATTAATCTATGTAAAAGGTAAAAGGTGAAATATTAAAATGTAAATTGTAAACGTTAATCTTTTGAAGACAAAAAACTAAATAATATTGTAAAATTTAGTTGGTCACATTTGCTTTAGATGTCTCAGTTTACGACACCTACTACGTGGGGATTTTGAGAGTGAGTTTTTTTTTACAAATACCTAAAATTTTGCCGGTTTTAATAAATTCATTTACTTTTTAATATTTTGGAAAAGCCTTATTTGAGACGGTAACAATTTTTGTAGTAAAAAAAAATGTTGTTAAACTTTTAATGTAATTGCCTTGTTTACTGCATTCTATAGCTGTTATATTTTAGTAAAAACATCAATTTTATTCTAAACTAATGTTACGTGATAGCATTGTATTGTTTTAGTTTGATTATTGTTGATGGTTTCCACATAAAATAAACTGATTAAAACTATGAAAAAAAATGCTGATCACAATTAATAATACGTTAACACATACATATTTACAAAATTAAATATTCAAGATTTTTATTGATTTCTAAACAGAAAAAATCTTATTAGAATGGTATTTTTCTCACAATTTTGTTATTGGTTTTTTTTACAACTTGCTTTTATTTTATTATTAATTTAATGTTATGTCTAATTTATATTTTATGTTGTTTATATTATTTTCAATTAGTTTTATGACTTTACTTAATGTTTTATTTTTAATTATTTTATTATGGTTAGTTTGGCTAGGAACATAGTTTTCAACAGCGACGTTGTAACCCATAAATAGAACACACTTATCTGATACAAGAACACATATTATTAAAAGATTATTTGGTAATAATAAAATAATAATTTGTTTGGTTTTCATGTATTACAAATATTACAATTACTTATTTGTACACAAACTAAAATTAACATAATTATTTTTTTGTTTGTTTAATAATGTTGCGCATCATATATTTTTTATACAGAATTTTGTACGGTTAGCGGCAGAAATACAAGTTAGCTACATATGAAAATAACATGTGGATAAATATTGCTATAGCTGACATGCTGCAAGAAGCAGTAAAATCTGTTTTTAATAAGTTTTAAAACTAAGAGTTTAGAAAACTTTTTATTCATTAAAAGTGTTAAAATATTAGTCAAGACTTAATAAAAATATTATTTTTGTTGCATGCAAATTTTAAAACATTTGATAAATAATTGCATACAAAACAATACATAGGTTGGTTCTTTTATAACATCAAAAGGCAGATTTATTAATTTATTATTTAGCACATAATAAATTAATAAATCTTATTAGCCAGTATTTTGATTGTGTATACTTTCGGTTTTATTTCTTATTTTTTTTTTAACTTTGCAACTCTAAGATGTTTAAAAGTATCATTTTATATATTATAATTCCATTAATAAAATAAAGAAGAACTGCTATGTATATCAAATCTAGATCGTAACTATATGGACATTTATAATGCCATTGTTTAATAATAACTGTTCTTTATTTGAAGATGCTACAATAAATCAGATAAGGTCTTAATTTTCCATTAAAATATTAAATACACATTATTTTAAAAGATACATAGGTTACTAATCTCGCATTTACTATTTTTTATTAAAATCTAGCTATTGAATTTAACAATAATAATCATTCTCGGAAATGTTACATCTGATTACTATTTAAATAAACGTTCCGATAATTGGATATGGTTTCATGTAATGGAATGAACAACTAGTTTTGACCTAAATCGCATAGATCATGGAACGCTCTCGGCAATCGTATAAATACCACATCAAGCTTTCATGTATTACCACAACTATTGATTGAAATTGACTTATGTTATACTAAGTGCATATTAATCCCTATCACAATGGATTAAAATATAAGATAAAAAACATGAATGTTATGACCAACAAGTAGATTTATTAGTTTTTATTTTAAATTTACCAACGTTTTTTTGCCGTTCTTAGTATTATCACTATATTATCTTATTCTCTATTAGTTTTTTAATTTTATTTTTTTAAGTACTATATTTTAAAAATATATTAATCAATGATAAACGTTTATTTCTTGCCTTTTGGCTTTAAAAATCATTCAACTTAACATAATATTTATCATATAACTCAATTCAATAGTAATATAATATATAACCTTAACCCTTTGTTCTATTTATAACTCTCAACAGAGTTCTAAAATTTATAACATCATTTTTTTTCATAAAAAATTATAGTTTCTATTTTTTATGTTGTTTGTTTGCCTTTAATATTAATTTCTAATTTTAGTTTGAGGTCGTTATGTAGATTAAAACATTATTATTTTTATTTTTTAAGGTTAGGTTTTTTAATGTAAATTTAATATACTTTAATGTGCTGCATTATTGTTTTTATTTATTAAGACCGGTTTCGGCTGTTAGGCCATCATCAGTTCTAAAATATTACATAAATTATAAATATGTATATATATACAGGGTGTAGATTAATTGGCGGAAAAACGCCAGGTAACTTTGTAGACCGTGCTGAGAAACTCTTCGTTTGGCCTTACGAGATTCTCAAGGTATCGTTACGCTTGGCAACGTAGCAAAATTTCTATTTCTATATTCAAACCTATAATGTAAGCAACTTAATACACACATTAAATGCTATTATTTATTATAAACTACAAATGTTCATATTGGTCACCGTTTACAAAAATGTGCGGTTAGCCGATTTTGACAATTTTTGAATATTAAAAAATTCTTGATAATGCCCAATATACCATTTCTCATATAGAAAACCTGTTCTAAAAAGTATTTACTGAAATTTTGACTAAAATCGACATAGGGTGACAAAGCTTTTTTGGGGCCTAAAAGTTACAAGTTTTGAAGATAGCAAAAACATGAGCAACTTCCTACGTCAAAATAGTGGTGTATACGTATTAATTCTATAAGTTTTGTGCGATCACTTTAAAAAGAAATTAAACACGAAGAAATCTAGATCTAGTTAGAACGGTTTAAAAAATCAAAATTTTGCGAGATTTTGCTAAATTTACGGTTTTTTTGGAATAATGTTAGAAGCTCAATATATAAAAATAACTGCCACAATATTAAACTTAAAAATATTTTTTAAAGTACATGTAATAAGGAATAATTTGAGCCATAGCAAACCTTGTTATCTTTTTTTTCATTTTAATTAGGTAATATTCTAAGCTCCAAAATTTTGAAAATCTCATTTTTTTTATCCATATTTTGATCCCTGAAAATTTGAGCAAAATCGAAGAAATAGACTTTTTCAAGTTGGTCAAAAAGTAATGGAATTACTCATATATAAGTTACATTGATCTTATTAACAAAACTTAAATATTAATAAATTGTGCAATAGTCAGATACATAAATACTATTTTTATTTATGTTAATATTTTTTTCAAAACAAATTGAATTTATGGCATTATTAAATAATAAATATTGGTTATAACATTTTTTGTTTTATTTGACAAACATATTAGTAAATAAGCTTGTTTGCAAAACTCGAAAAAAATTTAAAAAAATGGATCATTTTGAAAACCATAAAAAGCCAAAATTAGTTTTAATAAAGATTCAGAGATACGTGTACCGCATCTGTACGAGAGATTGGACTAGAGTATAACGTATCAAAAAAACAAGCAACAAAAATATTAAAACAAAAAAATGTTAAGTCTTATTGTCATCATATTGGAAACACAAAAATCATATTTACAGGTAGAAAGAAAATCCACACTTAACAATTGAAAAACGAGATCAACATGTATTCTTTATTAATGTCTGGTGTGGCATTCTTAGAACAAAAATATTGTCATTTTTACAAATAAATTAGAAGAATTACTGGATGATCTTCCAATGAACTTGATCCAAAATTTCAAATATTTTTAACATGATGGCGCGCCTGCTCACAATGCCCACATCGTATCAATTTATTTGTCAGTAAGATTTCCTAATTGGATAAGTAATAGAGGTTCAATTGCATGGCTTTCTAGGTCTCCGGACCTTACATCTATTGATTTTTTTTTTTGAGAACTTTTAAGAATAAAGTTTACAAAGAAAAACCACATAATATTGATGATCTGAAAACTAAAATCAAAAAAGCTCTAACAGAAATTAGACATAATATCGGAGATCATTTTGAAGCATAATTACAATAATAATTAATTTAATTTATAGTAATTTTAATTATTATTTAGTTAAATTGTTAAATTTACTTAAATTGTTAAAACAACTGATATAAATAAATGAAAAATCATATTTTGATAATTTATTTTGTTTATTAATTCCAAGGCACTCTTATAATATGTTGTAATAATTGTTCTATCAATTTATTCTTGTTTTTTGTAAATTCTGAAAAAAAATTAAATAAATAAGATATAATAAACTATACATATTTAAAATAAAAAAAAATATAAGCTTTTCAATGAACTCATAGCCAACTAAGACTGCCATTTAAAAAAAGGCAAGTTTAGTTTATATCTTAAAAATCAAAAATGCCATATTTTTTTTGTTAATTTATTTGAACTCTTTACAAAAATATCTACACAATACATTTTTAAATTTTGCTCTAGAGTACATAGATAAAAAGTTATTAAAGTTTGAAAAAAAACAACCGTTTTTAGTTTTTTTTAATATTTAAAAAAGTTAAAGACCTATGTCCAATTTAAAAATGGCGTTACGTTTTTCTGGAAATTCTACCCAACTTTATTAATTTAACCAACTCTGTAACATTTAAAGCAGGGGTGGCCAACCCGCGGCCCGCCTAGAACATTTTTGCGGTCCGCGATATTTAACATTTTTACAAAATATATTTATTTAATAATGGCCAAAGTAGTGAAATATAATTTATTTAAAAAATACATTATTTGTGCATTCATATATTCAAAAATTAACTGTAGAAATTATGACAAAAAAATAACTTTGATTTTAAAATAATATTCTTGCGCATATATGACAAAGATATGTGTGTTGGACTGTAATATTTTATAATTCCTTAGTTTTTGTTTTCCAAGCTTGTCTATCTTGGACCATTTTCGCTATCTCGCTTTACTCTATTCCTTTTTTTCTGCTGCTTTGTGAGTTTGTTTGGACCTGCTCTTTGTTTTTTTTCTGTATTCTCAATTTATGTATTTTTTTTTTTGTTATTCTGGTTCTATCCAGTCTGTGTATGTGTCCTAGCCATCCTAGCTGTTGTTCTTCTATTAATGTTTTTATAGGTTTAATATTTAGTTTATTTTCTACTTCCGAGGTCTTCACTTATCATTAGAAATCTCATCTCCATTGCATTAAATTAATTCAAATTTTGTTTTGTTAATTCCTCATGTTTGTGTACGGCTTTATTTGCTATTCTTATCATATTTTGTATGTGTTTACTTTTATTATTGCTTGTACAAAAAACATATTGTATATATTTATCTTTAAAATTTATTTTCCATTCCATTTCAAGTTTTCTACGTCTTTTTCTGAACGTCATTATTTTTGTTTTATTTAAGTTTACTTCCAACCTTATTTTATTACTTTTTCAAGCATCTAATTATTTTGTTTATTTTATTTGCTTGTTTACTACAATTACCATGTCGTCTGCATAAACCAACAATCACATTTTTTCTCTGCCTACTATTAGTCTATTTGTCAACGCCAAAATACTGTATACATTTTTTTACATTGTATGATGCAAACAAAGACTAAGTTGAGTAGGCATCCTTGTCTCTCATTTTTTGGTAGTCCAAAACTTATCACTCATTTTACCATTCACACAAACCTTGCTAACTGTTTCCATGTATACTTCTTCCATTCTTTTTACTAGGTGCTCAATTAGGTGAAAATATTAAACAAGAAAGCTGCATTGAATCTATTTATAAATAGTTGTGTATTATAATTTTTCTACAATCATTATAAAATTAATTGTAAATATTAATAAAACTACAAAAATAAATCCACTAATGGAGTTAATGACTATTAATGTTCTTTTAATAGTAACTCTAGGATTAACATTTGTGAATAAATGGCATAAACTAAATATGTTAATAAGTAAATTATGTATTAGTTGTAGATGATTGATGTCTGCAAAATAAACTTAATACGCACATAGCCATCGAAAAAGGTACAGATAATCTATAAATCTGTCAAATTATAATATTTATTTTTTTTGACATTTTTTAGTTTATTTAACTTATTAAGCTTGTTTCACACGTATACGGTTTCCACTCGGTTCGTTGTCGGTTGCAACCAAAAACAAATGAAACTTTTTCATACGTGCACGGTTTGTATCAGGTTTTGTATTTTTCTTGTAGACAAGCTCAGTAGTAATCATAATAAAAAGAAGACAAGTTTTTGCCGTGTTGTTTCTTTATAACAAATAAAAATAACAAAAAAGGAATTTATTGGATGCACCGTCTTATCACTTTACGAGAAAGTATTCGGTGCTTGTTTCTGTTAGGTACCAAATAAAAACCAAAAATAAACCAAAAACGAACCAAAAACAAACCGAAAATAAACCGAAAACAAAAAGAAAACAAATAAAAAACGAACCAAACCAAATGGAAACCGTATACGTGTGAAACAAGCTTTATATATTTAGCATATTACACTTATAGTCCAAAAGCTGGTAACAAAAAAGTGCAAGAGTTTTGGAATGTTTGATTTTTTCAGATCGGACTGTATATTGAAATTATTTGGCACGCAAAGAAAGGTGTAATTTTAATTAACTCCCAAAAAAGCTAAAAATTTATCGGGAGATAGTTGATGCATTACAAAACCTTAATCAAGTAGTCAGACAGCTTAATGATTGAACGCACGGAGTTAGCACAGCTGCGTACATGCAACAAGAGCTAACTCAATGCAAATAATTTGGAAAAGCTAAAATTTAGGAATTTTGTCAAATTACGTTATTAAAATTATAAAACAAACAGTCAGACATCGTTTTCATCAGAACCTAATCAGTCAGCACCAAATTGAAGTTGAGATTTTGCAGTACTTTATCAGTCCAAAATTCAATCGCAGACAATTGCTTTAAACTTTTTAAACTTTATCACAATAATTGAATTGAGAAAATACTAAAAATTTGCAAAGCTGAGATCTTATTTTCTTAGTCAGATAGTATCTACTTTTTGTGTGCACTTATTGACGTGTTGTTTAAACTTAAGATTTACATCTATTATTAGATCTATATTTTTTGCATATTTTTTATATTGTAATATTTTTAGGTAAAAAAAAATGAATTTGGTTTTCTATATCTCAATATATCTTAAAATTGCAATCAATACTTTATAACTAAAAGCATTAAACGCCATTAAATAATCTATTATTACTAACAGTAATAGTTTTTTTTTTTTGTATAATAGCACCGACTACTATCACAGTTACTAAAATTGAAAACTAAATTAAAAACTAATATCGCAGAACTTACTATCACAACTGACAACAAAGTTGTAAAAGACTTTGATGCCTGTACGTATACATTAACCTAACCTAATATCACAGATAACACCGAAGCTGTAAAATGCTTGGATGCTGTTAGTTTATTATTATCAGTATTTGTTACAATATTATCAATAAGTGTTATTAAGGCAGTTTTACAACTGTAATTACGACGAAATTCTGAGTGTGTAGATGGTACTACCATTATATAGATCAAGATATTTACGCAGTATTTTAGAAAAAACAGGTAGTATAGGCCAAAAATCTTTATTGTTAATGGGATTAGTTACTTTTGGCAATGGAATAATTGAGTGCTTTTAAACAGATAGAAATATTCTCTCTAGCAAGCATAAATTTACTAAATGTAAAATAAATGGTATAACGTAAGGGCAGCAATGTTTAATAAAATTTATATTAATATTATCAGATCCTTCTGTCTATCACAAATATTCAAATTATTCATAAATAGAAAAGAAAATTGTTATTATTTAGTTTGTTTTTGTTGTAATAACTAAGTAGCTTGCAAATCTTTTATTATTTTATTACTATTTTTATTAATGTGCTAGGAACAAATTGAATAAAACTTTTGTTAGTCTGTTTTGACACTGATTAAAGTAATTTAGTAATATTTTATACTGTACGTGTTATGTATGTTTTTTTTTCTTATTGTATTGTAGTATTAACTAAATTTTTATTTATATTTAGTATATGGTGTGGTAGCTCAATGGTAGAGCACTTGCATATCATGCGAGCAATCCGGGGTTTGATCCTCAAAGTATGACTGAAATTATAATTGGCTCTTTATCCACCAGAGTGGTTCAGAAGTCACCTAATAAGCTGTTGATCTTATCAAACCACTTTAAACAAGTCGTAGACTTACTGTGGCGGTGTAAAATAGCCATAAAAAGCCCAATAAATAAAACAAATAATGTTAAACATTTGATACAGGGTATACTGTGCAAATCACTTTTAAATTCAGTAAAGTCAAAATTTTTAAAGGATTTGAATGTATGAAATATATTTGACTTCTTACTATTTAACAACAACAATCAACTTATCAAATAATAATCTGCAATATTATTATTTTTTTCTTTGTTATCCATCTAAAAATTATAGCTTGTTGTCCGGATAGTGTTGTAGAGTATGAGTGACTTAATCATGCAGTATTATGTACATTAAAATCTCATAACAAAATTATTCTAGCTTTTTTATAATTACCTCGAAGAAGCTTGGATAAATAACCACAAAGGACACTGATAAGTCATTTATTTTTTAACTTAATTATTATTTTTAGAATTGTTTTCATTAAGTAATTTAGTTGTTCGGTGTAAATTATCAGCTAATTTTGGCGAGCTTTGTATTTTATTAATTTTATACATTTATGTATTGTGATTTTATAAATTATAAAATACTCGTATAATTAAATTTATTTTATAATAAAAAACAATTGGCGTTAAACTACCGTTTTTTTTAAGTTAATCCTACAACTTGCCCCGAGCATACAAGATACCGTAATGAAGACGCCAGAAGATTTAATATCAAACTGATGTGCACCATTGCATAAAATTCATTTTTTTTAAATTATTTTGCTATAATATATATATTATTTTTTTTAATCTTTTTTTACCCTTTTGGGTTCCAAATTTTTTTTGCTGCTTTTAAGTTTGCTTGTTTCTTTGTTTTTTTTATTTTTTCTTGTTTTTTGCTATTTTTTTGCATCTTGCCAGCTTAAATTAATTCTGTTTAGTAATTCTCCAACATTGTTTTCCTATGTCTTTAAAGATCTTTTTTTTTATTTTTCTTGAATTACATACTTGTTTTGTTTGTTTATCTTCTGGCAATCTTTCTAGAATGCTAACTGTTTTTGGCTATTGTGTTGTGTATGCTTTCAATTTGAAGATCTCTTATTAGTTTGTTTCTTATTTTGTTTATTTTTGTTACGTCTTCTACTTTCCTTAGATACTTCATTTCTGTTGCCTGTATCTTACTTTTATCATTTTGATTTATTACCTATGTTTTGCTTTTGTATATTAGTGTTTGTCTGTATATTATTTTGTATAGTGTCATTTTTGTTGTTTTATATCTGTTTGTTGTTTAATATTACTTTATATATTGAGTGATAACTTCTGTTTGCTGTCTGGATTCTTTTGTTTATTTTACGCTTTATATTTTTTTTAATATTTAAAATTTAAAGTACGTGAATAATTCTACTTGTTCTATTTCCTTTCCATTTAGCTTTATATTTGTTTTTATATTTGATTTTGATACCACTATATTTATACTCATGTTGTATTTTAGCAATTCTTCGTTTCATAAATTTATGTAATGTTGCATATTTTTCTCATTATTTGTTATTATAGCTAAATCATCAGCAAATGCACGTTCTGCTATTGTTCTTTTTTTAAGATTGTGGTATCCGATTTTTACTTTCTTTGTTTTATCCTTAATATTTTTTAATATATTGTTTAAAAAAATAATAAATTGTAGTAATAATAATAATAATAATAATATATATTTGTGATAACTAAGATGTTTTACACAGGTCAAAGATACATAGATATGACATAAAATACATGTACATACAATTATTTTCAGATTTAATTTAAACATACTTAAAACTAAAACTAAAACTATCAGGTTTTCTTCAGTAAACATATACAAGCATTAAAAAAAACATTATATATACATAATAATTTGACTACATAAATAGATCAAATCATAGTTATACATATCAAACAGCTAAAAATACATACTAGCAACTACTAAAAGACAATACAACACATTAAAATTTAATAAGTTAATTAAAACGTAGAGCTACATCTCTGCAATAAAACTGTGGTTAAAATACTCGTTAAAATTATAAAAAGCATTAGACAGTACATTTACATCTAAAAACATTGAGCGGCAATTGTTTTAAATTCATAGGCAGTTTGTTAAAAAACTTAGATGCATAGTAATTTTTACAGTTTTGTGATTTTGATAACCGTAAATATTTAGGACATAAGTTGCTCTTATTCTTAGTATTGTAATTATGATTACTTGAGAGTTGAGCATATAATACGTAGTTTTTTTAGGTATATTAAACATTCATAAATAAAAAGACAAGGTAGAGTTAAAATTCCAAGATATTAAAATTGCTCTCTACAATTTTCTTGATAACTTATATATTTGCTATTATCCTCACAGCTCGTCGTTGAAGTTTGAATACTCTTTCTTTAATGTTAGAATGGCCCCAAGCTAAAAGATCTAAGATATGTGGCTATGACACATGGCAAACTAGGCAGTTTTGAGTACAGTTTTAGAAACAGCACAACTTAGGTTTCTAAGCAAAAACATGTTACTGCTTAACTTATTAGCAATAGCTTTACCTTGATACGATCATGTTAGTTTATTATCTAAATGAATACCTAAAAACTTTGTATTTGCACTTAAATTAACTTCACAACGTTTTAAAGTAATTAATAGCATTGATGACTTGCTATTGTTTAAACACAATCTCTTGCTTAATAACCATTCTGAAGCTTTCGATTTAGCATGTTCTTGCATAGCAACAACTTTGTTCAATATTTTTCCGTTGTTAGTGATTGTGGTAACATCTGCAAAAAGTATAATTTTTGCCATAAGATCACAATTTGGTAAATATTATATGCATATAATTTTCTTATCAGTATGTCATGTGATACACAATCAAATGCCTTAGATAAATCCATAAACGTTGATAACGAGTATAAACCATTTTCTAAATGCTTTGTGTTTTCTATAAAATCTAAAATTGCATCAGAAGTATGTTTATTCTTTCTAAAACCGTATTGTTTTTGGCTCAACAAATTACGTTCTTCAAGATACTGAAATAGTTGCATTTTAAATTTTTTTTTAGTACTTTAGAAAAAATTGGTAGTAAAGCAATTGGTCTGTAATTGCTGGGATCATTTACATAACCTTTTTTGTATATTGGTATTACATTTGCAGCTTTCAGAGCATCAAGAAAAATGCTATTTCTGATACAATTATTTATCAGCGTTGTTAGAGGCTGAGCAATTAAATTAACAACGTCTTTCACAACTTTTGAATTTATTTCATAGATATCTCTACTAGAATGTTAGAATATTTTAGACTACTAATAATATCACAGACATATTTACAATTAATTTCTACAAAATTAAAATAGTAGTTGCTAGTATTACACACACTATTACACATAAAATAAGTAAATCAATGTTAGGTTTAGGCATTGAGTTAGAAATGTTTTCAGCTACACTAGTGAAATATGAATTAAAATCATTAGCAGATATAAATGATTTTTTTTCTTCAACTGTCTATTCAAGTTATCGTGCGGAATTATGCTGAGTTGCAACAGGCTTTTTACTTGCGTTGCAGAATCACCAAATATAAATACGCGTGATAAACATTTATGAGTTAGTTATTAAGTATATTCAGACCTGTAACCATTGTAACCGTATTATAGAAATAAGTTTATAATTCTTTATAATAAAATAAATAACCATTTTTAAAAAGAAACTTGCAATAACTCGTACATTAACTGGCGCAGTCGGTAGAATACACCAGACGGATAGTTTAGTGAAAATAAATATCCGGTTTGCTTCAACGATTTGTTGGTGTGTTAAAGAAAACAAAACAAAAATAGTGCAAAAAACTTAAAGAATATAAGTTTTGTAAACAAGTGCGAATTGTTACAAAGAAATCTTCAATCAAGCCGAGCAACAGGACAGCATTGACAGACCCATCCCAGGAATTTGGATTACCAGCAACATTTCATGAAAAGAATATTGATAATTGTACTGTAAGTTGAATGTCATATAAAAAGGCTGAATTAATTAATAAACTTATCTGAAACTAATTTTAATTCCCTTGAAATTATTACTAACAACCCTAATTCAGATTCATTAACTAATACTTTAATAGATCAATTTAATAATTTCAACTTAAATAATTTAAATAAAATGGCAGTTCTTAAAAAAGAATATTTAAGCATGATCCCAGAGTTTACCGGAGATGTTGAATTACTAACTAGATTTATAAAAATATGCGAGAAACTAGTCATCAAATTTTATAATACCGCAAACTTTGCAGACTTTCAAAATGAATATTTGATGTCCAGCAACCTCGCAAAAATTAAAGGTGATGCCGCTAAGAGTATCTCTAGTTGTGTTATTAAGAACTGGGGTGAATTATAAACCGCTCTACTGAATGCATATGAGGATAAGCGGGACTGTTTTAGTTTAGGTATAAAAATTACCGAATTTAAGCAATCAAACAAAACTGTGTTTGAGTTTTATAACAAAATCCAGCATTTGTTAAACTTACAAATTGCTTATGTAACTACTCATTTCCCGGCAAATCAATCAGCTGTTTTATCAGTATATTTTAGGAAATATGTTTTAAGAGTTTTACTTAAAGGTTAAAAGGAACCAGTAGGTTTACTCATGAGAACAAAAAATCTTGCTGATTTAAACACAGCATTGAATATGCTTACTAATGATTTTCAATTTGATTTAAAAAATATATAGCAAAGTTTTAATAAACTGAATTTCTCAAATAATAAAAAACAACAGTATAATAATAATAATTTTAAAGGGCCTCAATTACAATTGGCTAATTTCCCATATAATAATAACCAATTTTATAATAAAGCCAACAATTTTCAATTTCCAAATAATAACTTTAATAGAAATACAAATGCTAATAATGCCTTTAGACCTAATCAAAATGTGGCTCTAACTAAACCGACCCAAATGAGTATTTCTACAAGAAATATCACGCAACTTAAAAACTATCAATACCAGAAATTTAAGCCTTAATCATGAATTGCATAATATTTCCGAACCACAAATAGAATTTCCCAAAGAGGAAGACAAACAACAAGAAGTTGTAAACCATTCTTTTTTAGAGGACGAAGCCTCGGGAATGAATTTACACTGATGAACCTTACAATAAACAATGCAAATGCACGTTTACCGTATATATTACATACAGATAATAATTTAAAAATATTAGTAGATACAGGAAGTTCAAAATCGTTTGTAATACCTGAAGTAGCTCATAAATTTTATAAAAATGAGATAAAAAATGATCCTTTTCAAATTGCAACGGTACACGGAAGATCGTATAAAAATTATAGCACCAAAATTCCTTGTACTAAATTGTTTAATATGAAACAGAATTGTTTACTAAAATTTCATTTATTTAAGTTTCATAGTAGCTTTGATTTGTTATTAGGTATGGATAACCTAAAAGCATGCGAGTATTGATTTCTATAAAAATATGTTAATTACTACTAATAGTGAAACAAAAATCTTATTCCATACCGTAATTAATAATGTTAATAATAATTTTATTAGTTCTGTTCAAATTGGAGCAGAATGTGAACAAATAATAAAAATTAAAATTAAGAATGTTAGCGATGGTGATATAATCATCCCTGAAACTAAATTAACACATTTAGAAATTTCTGAATGTGAAACTACGGTAAAAAATTATGATGCGTTATGTGTAATAAGAAATAATTCAGATAAGGAAAGACTATCTAAGGTTATTAAACCAATCATAGTAGAAAACCTAGATGATAATAATTATTGTCCTTTCTCAAATTTTAATAATCTGCACAATGAAAATCTGAATCTAGACTTTTTTAACATCGAAACAAGTCATATAAATTTAGAGGAAAAATATCAGATAACTAATTTAATTAAAGCTTATTCAGACTTTTTTATAACAAAAATAAAAAGTAAACTTTTAGTAATAAAGTTAAGCATCACATAAGAACAATAGATGAATTTCCGGTTTACACAAAAACTTACAGATATCCCGAAGTTTATAGGTTAGAAGTTAAGAGACAAATACAAAAAATGTTAGACAATAATATAATACGTCCTTCAAATTCACCATGGTCTTCACCAATTTGGGTAGTGCCAAAAAAATTAGATTCTCAAAGAAATCGTAAGTGGCGCATCGTCATAGACTACAGGAAATTAAACAAAAAAACCATTGATGACTGGCACCCGATTCCTAATATTACAGAACTCTTAGATAAAGTGGGTAGAAGATTGTATTTTACAACGCTCGACTTAGCGTCGGGTTTTCACCAAATTGAGATGTTTGAAGGTGACATAGAAAAAACCGCGCTTAACACCGACGACGGGCATTATAAATTTGAACGAATGTCCTTCGGTTACAAAAACGCACCGGCAACGTTCCAAAGAGCAATGAATAATGTTTTATAGGGTCTACAAAATTGTCGAGTTTACCTAGATGATATAGTTGTTTTTAGTAGTAGCTTACAAGATCACATGATCAATCTAAGAGATGTTTTTGAAAGACTAAGACAAAGTAACTTCAAAATTCAAGTAGAGAAATGCGAATGTTTAAAACACGAAGTCTCTTATTTAGGTCACGTAGTGACACCTGAAGGCATTAAACCAAACCCGAACAAAATCCGAGCTATCCAAAATTACTCCTTGCCAAAAACCACTAAGCAAATCAAAGGATTTTTAGGTCTTTTGGGATACTATTGTAAGTTCATAAAGGACTTTTCCAAATTGACTAAACCCTTAACGAATTGTTTAAAAAAGTGTTTTAATCTATCAAAAAATTTGCTCTTGAACGAACCAATTCTACAATACCCAGACTTTACAAAACCATTTCATTTTCACCACTGATGCGAGTAACTATGCATTAGGAAGTACTTAGTCACAAGGCAACATAGGATTAGACCTACTCATAGCGTACGCAAGTCGTACTCTAAATATTTCAGAAACCAATTATTCTACTATCGAAAAGGAATTATTGGCTATAATTTAGGCTACCAAATATTTTAGACCTTACCTATATAGCCGTAGATTTAAAATTGTGACAGACCACAAACCAATACAATGGTTATTTTCTGTCAAGAAACTAATTCTAAACCTCTGAGATGGAGGTTGAAATTAGACGAGTTCGATTATGAAATCGTGTATAAAAGTAGTAAAACTAACAAAAATGCCGATGCTTTAAGCAAAATAATCTCTGATATAGAGATGAATATTTTAAATGACCCAGTTACACCAAAACAAACAACTTCAGTAATACTTGATTATATAGAAGAATATAATAAGTCAAATAAAAGAAAAAATGATGAAGCAGATTCTTTAATTGTTGAAGCAGGTATTACAAACCTTGACAAAATAAATGATGATGAAACTAACCACTTTAATCAAGATAATCGAATATTGAATATCCCAATTATTGAATGCCCAGTAAACTATGGCAAAAATCAGATTAGTATTTCTAAAGTTAATTTTGATGCAGTATATCCTACCATAATGTAATTTTATGAAACCAAACAAAGAATCTTAATTTAGTATTCAAAAAATAACTTTGATAATGACGTAATCAAATTTGTAAAACAATATGTTGTGCTGAAAGTTAAATACTATGTTTATTTTGAGAACCCAATATATGAAAAGGTTTGTAATGTTTTACAGACTTATTTTAAAAATTCTGAGATCAATATGATCAAATGTACTAAAAAATAAGTAGATATTAGTGATGCAGATGAAATCATTCAAACTATTCAAAACTTTCATGTAGACAAAACTAATCATAGAGGCCTGGATAAAACTGAAAACAGAATAAAGCAAGTATATTAATGGCCAAACCAAAGAAGAAGCATTCAAACTTTTTTAAATTTATGTGAAATATGTTAACTCACAAAATATGACAGACAACCAATGAAATTAAAATTCAATATAACTCCTACGGCAATAAAACCTTTCCAAATATTGCATATTGACAGTATTACATTAGAAAATACTAAGTTCATATCTAGTATTGACTCTTTCTCTAAATACGCGCAAGCATACAAATTAAATAGAAGTAACAAACAATCTAATAAAATATTTCACACACCATTGTATTCCTGAACAAATAATTTTAGACAATGGTTCTGAATTCAAAAATCGTGTAATTAAGGAATTGTTAGAAACTAACAAAGTAAAAATTCACTTTATTAGTTCTCAACATCCTGAGTCTAATGGCCAAATTGAAAGATTTTATAGCACTCTAATAGCACAAATTAGGTTATTCAATAATCAAAAAATTTATAAAAACAAATCCATCAAAAGTTAAGTAAATTATGCCTTACTAGTATACAACAACTCAATTCACTCCATAACTAAATTAAAACCTTACGAAATTATGACAGGACACCTAGATGTCAAAACACCATTTGATATGGAAATAGATAAAAAAATGGTTAACAATAATGTCCATGAACACAGGGATAAAATGAAAATATTGTATAAACAGATCAATGACAATTTACAACAAACTAAAGCAAATTACATTGAAAAAGCTAATCAAAATCGAGAAAGTACTATACCTCTCAAAGTTATTTGTCAAAAATCGGCAAAAACAAAATAAAACTAAAAATAAATACAAAGTTGAAAGTATTAAAACTATTAAACAAAAAACTAAAAGTGCTGAAATCAAACCTAGACATCATAATACAGCGGAAAAAATACATCTGCAGAACATTAAAAGACCGAGAAAACAAACTTACAAATTTAAAATGTTTTCAGGGTCCGCCACCTCGGAGAAGAATCAGAAATAAAAAATATCACCCAAAACTTAGGAATACTTCCAATCAATTTAGATCTTGCATAATTGCAACGTACTGAACACACTTTTGTGCATTTTTATGATTTGAACCCAATATTCAAAAAATATAGAAATTTAAACAATTAGTATGAAATACTAAATTTAGGATTAGGAAAAAGTAACGATACAAAAATTATTAAGGAACTAAAAAACTACAACAAAATAGTAAATTACTTGCAAAAAAAATATAAATGGTAAAATATCCAATATAAAATTATACGCTTTAAAACCCAGAATTAAACGTGGTCTTATTAACGGTTTAGGAACAATATCTAAATTATTGATAGGTACATTAGATGCCAATTACGAGAAAAGAATAAATAACATTTTGACGCATTTGCAAAAAAATGAGTCGGATTTGCAAAAACAAATACAATCACAGTATTCAGTTAACAACTAAATTATTAAACAATATAATGATACAATCAAAAATGTTCAACATAACAAATTATTATTAAATTCTAGAATTTTGCAATTAAATGAATTAATTAAAGGAACCATGAAAATAACGGATACACACTTCTTATTATTCTCAAGGACATAAAAAATTCAACTACATTCTGCAAACTAAAAGTCTTGCACCCTAGTATAATTAAACTGGAAGAATTATACTTAAAACTAAAAAGAATCTCATCTCATTACAAATTACAATTTTTGTTCGAACTAAAAATAGAAAATATTTTTGACTTTGAATCAGCCATAAGAGTTAATTGTAAAACCGAAGAATTTAGAATAAATTATTTTCTCTCTTTCCCTATTGATTTTGAGCAAAACTTTGATCTTTACTACCTACATCCAATTCCTACAAAACACGAGTTAGAATTTGTTGCAATTATACCAGATACTAAGTACTTTCTAAAAGCCGAAAATTTGTTGAAGCCTATGAGTGACATTTGTGCTAAAGGTACAATTTATCAATACTCCTGGCATTTGCAACTAAACCAAGTTTCTCCATCCAAAAAAGAAACTCTGTTGAATGGAACTACGATCAAGTGCACATTTGTTAAAATAAACATAATGAAGAGCCACATGGAAATCATTCCAGAAATAAATTAATTTTGTGGTGTCTTCCCTAAAGAAGAATTAATCGATATTAAATGCGAGTCTGGAACCAAATCAAAATCATTAAAAGGAATATATTTAATCAAAGAAAAAGCTTGTGAAATCTACTTCAACAAACAAAAACTGCTTTTTTAAGAAAAAAACTATGGTCGACCAATAATCAGTAATTATCATAAGATTACTTTCGAAAAATTTCAATTTCCAGGAATAAAAATAGAAATGAAGAATCTAAATTTAAAAGACATATCTGTGAATCGAATGGTGCCCATAGAAGAAACCCCGATCATACCTCACACTCCAAGTATTTGGACAATTATTTTATATTTTGGACTTATAATCTTTTGCTGCTACATGTTGAAAAAGTGCATCAAAAGAAGGCAACGATTATAAATAGGCCCTATAGTGGACCTTCAACTAGAGACGCTAAACATTTATGAGTTAGTTATTAAGTATATTCAGACCTGTAACCATTGTAACCGTATTATAGAAATAAGTTTATAATTCTTTATAATAAAATAAATAACCATTTTTAAAAAGAAACTTGCAGTAACTCGTACATTAACTTTCATACAATTATTAATAACGCTCTACATTGCTTTAGGTTTATTGGTACTATTAGTGATATAATTGTTATTAGCAATTATTTTACTTTCTGTAAGATTTTTCTGAACAACTTTCTATAGTTATTTCTTTGTACTAATAAATTAGGATCTTTTGTTTGTGAGTAAATATCAGAGATGAGATTCAGATTATTTCTCATGATACGTAAAGTATCATTAAACCATGAAATAAGTTGTTCTATATTATTTTTTTGACGTGTAAGTTTTAATGGAAAGCTTACATTATAATTTATTAAAAACTCTTTTATAAACACATTACAGCATGTGTTTGAGTTGGAAAAATCATCTAAATTCTATAACCTGTTATAAAACGTTTTATTACTGATTGGCACGTTTGCTTCATATGAAAAATATTAAAACAAGCATTTATTCCTATATGATCTGACATGCCACTATTTAACGGTAACATTGTATGTTATTTTATATTGGTAAATACGTTATCAATGGGCTTAACGCTTCTCCTTGTCTCAACCTATTGTAGTTGTAAATTCTTTTGATGTCTTTTTTCAGTTTTTATGTAATCGACTGTGGTTTTTAATATGCTTTTTATTGCTTTAAGTAGGTGTATGTTTATTTGTCTTTTATTCAATATTTTCTATAACTGTTTCCGAGGTACACCGTCAAACGCCTTCTCTAAGTCTACGAACGTTATAAAAAGTTTGCTGTCTTGCTTTATCGTTTTTTTAATTAGTTTTCTAATTGTAAATATGTGATCTTGTGTTAAATGTCTATCTTGATTAGTTTTTGAGATAATCGAAAAATGCACATTATTTAGAAAACTTGTTTATTAGCAAAATTTATGTAAAAAAAAACATTTGTAATAATAGTAGCCACAAACAAAACAATATTACTTTAATAAATTTTTAAAATGGCTACCATAAGCGTTGATGCAACCTTAACAACGCACGAAAAAAGAATGATAAATTTCTTCAAAAGTGGTTTTGTGTAGCTACTCCACGTTTTTTATTGGCTCTGCATAAACCAATTTTGTTTCATGTGTCTCCACATAGAAGTCTATTAGATTTAGATTAGGAGATCTTGCAAGCTAGTTCACTGGACCTCTTCTACCAAGCCACCTATTATTTTAAAATTATTGTTGAGCCACAGAACTACATATCACCGGGCAGTGCTCCATAGTGCTAGTACCACATCCTGTTGCGTAAAGCAAGAGGGACATTGTTATCCTGCAAATTTTTCATCTGATTTTTGAAAAATTTAGCTCGCTAAACAATGTGGTAAGATTTGAATTGGCAGTATAGTTTTCTAAATAATGTGTATTTTTGTTTATTTTGGAAACAAAGCAAGATAGACAAAAAAGTTATTTTGACTTTATGTTTAAAATTAAAAATCTACCTAAAGTTTCATTTTTTGCCTCCATTTAGAAAACACCTTGTATAATTAGTTAAAAGATAATATAAAGTTTTAGTTTTTATTACCTGTTAAGAAGATTTCAAAAAATGTGTTATTTTGTATATGTGGGAAGGTTAAAATAAATCAAATTTGTTATTTAAAATTATATTTACTTAATCTAAGTAAATACTTAAAATCCTAAAGAAAAGTCTTCATTTAGTAATTATACTTTGCTTTTGCTCTTTTTCTTATCTATAATTGCAATAATATTTTTGCAATTTATTAAATCTTTATCTAATTGTGAAAAAAAAAACTGTGGGAAGTCACCGGACGTAAATTTAATAAAATTTGTTAAAAAAAATTAACAACTGTATAATAAATTTATGTTAATCTTAATTTTTATAGTGTATATTACCATTTATAATGTGTTAAAATTGTATAAATTAGTTATTTTTCATTCAATAATAATAAATAAAACTATTTTAATTGGTTTTTAGAGCACTATGAAGACAAGTATAATTATGCATGATATTGTTTTTAATATAATTGCAACCATCTTTCATTTTGTAAATTGCAACAAATATTTTTATGTATTTTTTAAATATTTATTTTATACTAAATCCAATAATGTATAATACTTACATACTTCCGTAACAATATTTTTAATAAAGCCATTTATACAAGAGAGGTGTTGATTAAAAAATACAGTAAACAGAGCAAAGCTACTTGTACATCCACTTTCTAAATTTCCCAGGGCGAAATATAACATAATTTAATTCATTCAGAGAAATGTATATTTATTTGATTACATTTTATCGTTAAGCTTAGTTCACTTAGCACATATATTCTAACTATATAATTAGTTTATATGCACGCTCGCAGGCTTTTAAGCCTTATTCTATAAGAAAAAAAATTACTATTCATTATAAGTAATTATTAAAAATACTATTGTTACAGTATATGCATAATATTCAGAAATATTAAATTACTACATTTAATTAACGTTTAAAATACAATTTAATATAGCGGTATGCATAATGCTAAGAAATATTTCATCGGAAATTATAAGCAACCTCTTATAATTAAACATTTTCTACATACTTCTCATTTTAACAAAAATTACATGGTAAAGTTAAATTAATAATTATACATAAAGCTGCAAAATTTAAATTGCACCAATTTACACTTCAAAAAACGTTTAATAAAATGGCTTAACAATGTACACGAATAAGTAAGAAGTTAGAGACAAAAAAAGTTTATTATTGAGTTTTAAAAAAGTGCTTAGTATATAATTTTTGTTTACTAGTTTACACGCAAATTTAGAATCCCAGATTTAAGTGATACATACGGACCTTTATTAAGCGACGTTCAATATTATAGTTAATATATTGCACAATAGTTGATATTATATAATAATATTGACCGTCTGTAGATTATATTAAAAGATCAATATAATAAGTCAATAAAAAAATAATTGATTTTTGATTTTTTAAAGCTATAACTAAAGCAATAGTCACACAACTTGCTTTATTTTTATTCAGTACTAACTAAAACTTTGGGCAATTATATTGCAACGTGTAGGTAGCAACATATTGTACAATAAATTGTTCAATATTATTGATAATATTGATCTTCTAGAGACACCTTTAGACGTATTTGGGCAGCGCATTCCAAATCGCGATGATATAAATTCCGTTATTTGCAGCTTTTCAGACCTAGGATACTTTTTATAGGCGCAAGTTTATTGTATAACATATGTTCTTAAAGGTTTATATCTAGACTGCTATGTGAAAAAGGCCACCATTTTTAAATACATTACATATCAAATCAAAAAAAAGTAACAAATTAAGCATAGTATGAGCGGCGTCTGCCTGTACTTTAAAATGTTTTAAAATATGTAATTTTATAGATTTAGTATTATCTTAAAATAGCAATTATTTCCAATATTTTTTAACACGAGCTTTTTTAGTTAATTATTCAATGTTTATCTTGTCTCTTATTGTCTGTACAATGTACAATTACAATAAATTTGCAAAATGTGCACAAATAAGCATAAATTGATATAAAATGTATTTAATTTTTGTAAATTGAATCTTTTAAGACAAATACTAAAGCACATTTTACACTAAAAAAAATTGATATTTATATTTTTAATTAATTTTTTACTAATTGATAATATAATCTAATTATAAGGAAATATCAGTAATATTATTTATTGAATTAAACTGGCAGGAAATTAATGAATGTTGTTTTCATGCTTACCGCCTCCGGCATTATTATTAATCTATTTATTTATTCTGAAATCAAGCAATTTATTTGAATTACAGCTAAAAATAAACGTAACAAGTAAACTACTAAACTTTTAACAAGAGATTTGTTGCTGTTTTATTTTTAAGGCTCTATTCAGACAGTTTTAGCAAATGATTATATTGTAATATTTACAATAGTTTTGGTAATGTTGGGCCGATCTTTCATTTTTTGCTTAAACTTAGATTAGAGTTTAAGCTCGGTTCAAATCAGTTTTGTGTAATTTAATTTAAAAAACTGATTTTTTTAATGCAATCTATCATAATGCATTATTTGTAAATAAAAAAATTAAATTTAAAATGGATTTTAATAAAATTGTCATATTAAGATTAGATTGGTTACTTAAAAATGCTGTGCATTACATGTTTTTAATAAACAATATTCTCAAAAAAGTAGTAATAATGCAGTTTAAATATGTTTATTTTGTCATTTTGCTGAAAACATTTTACAGAATAAAATGTTATAAATAAAATAAAGTTAAAAATAAAAGAAATTTCAGAGATTTATAATACCAACCTAAAATTTATTTATTATTTGAATCTTACATTACAATGTGAAATAAACGCAATTAAACTCAAGATTAAACTATAATTGAAATACCAGCTCTAAGCAACATAGCTATATTTTTGATACACCAACTACTGTTTAATTGTATGGTAAGTTGTTATTTATTATTCAAATAAATTTATTGTTATTTGTTAAATTACTATTCCGTCTGAACAAAGCATAAGGTTAAATTTTTTTTTTTATTGACGTATTTCTTATTAAAAAAACTCTACCACAGTAGTAGTGAAAGTAATTTATTAAGATAGTTAGATTAATAAAATTATAAATCTTGTAGATTATTATGTATAAACTATAGGAATAAAAAATTATGTTGCACAAAAAATGTTTTAATAATATAATTATAGAGAAGGAATCATTTTTCACTAAGGCAAAGCCCCCCGACGGTTATTAAACAACAGTGCGGGATTCATTGCATGTAAGCATACTAATCTCACTAAAACAACTATATTTTTTTTACGTTTTACATTAGCATCTATCTACTATTGATTATTGCACCAGATTTGCATGCATAATCTGTGCAGGGTATTTTTTAGGTAATAAATATCATTGTTTCCGGTAAAGAAACATCTATATATTGTTGTCGTGTTAAAAGTATATTTAAGATTATGTTTATGTTTTTCAATTATTAAGTTAGTGTCTAGTATGTTGATTCTTACTCTTAATGGCATTTTGGATTAAATCATTTATTATTAGTATTTCTGTTTTGATATCCTTTGCAGTGGCCAGAGTTAGATTGTAAACAGGAGGTTTCTATTAGTTTTAGTTTAAAGGATATTTATTATTATTAGTTTTTGTTTGTATTCTTAGCACTTTTCTTTTTACATTAGCATTTAGGATTTTTGGATTGGACTACCTCTTCTTCTTGCAATAAACGCAGTACGCATTGTTTTTGCAATTAGCTGTTTTGTGTTTTTTTGCACACTTTTGACACACATTTTTTCTGTTTAGAAATTTTTCTTTCAATTTCTTTCTTCTACTTTCTTTTTTACCATCCTTAATAAATACAAATATGGCCGGTTTTCGATATCAATAATCAACGCTGAAATGTTTAGTTTTGTCTGTTTTCTTTCAAAGTCTGTACCATTGGTTTTAAAATTGGTTATTTCTGTATTGAGCAATTTTGTTTTTGGTTTTTTAACGGTCTTGTTTATACAGTACAATTTGTATTATTGTGTTGGCAAATAGATATTTCATAATTTTTTTGAACATAAACCACCCTACACCTTCCAGCTCAAGTATGGCCATTTTTGTTTTGTTTTGTTGCAGAGCGAGATCTTTGATAGTTTAAGAAATGAAAATACCTTCTTTTCATCAATCGTTTCTTGTGTTTCTACTTTTTTGTCATGTTTTTGCATTAAATTTTTTAGTTGTCTTTAAAACTTTTTTATTGCTAGCAAATTGTCAACTTTTCTCCTGACTCATATACTGCCGGCTTTAATCAGTAAACAAATTTTTTGTTCTAAAGTTTCTTAACAATAACACTGTCCTTGATTTTATTCTTTGGTTTATACATTTTTGTAACTATTTTTTGAGTGACGTTCTTCAATTAGCTGGGCTATGGTGCTTTTGTAGCTAACTCCGTTTTTAATTTTTTTTTGTCTTGTTTTCTGGTGGTGGTGATTGTTAACTCTCGAAAGAATCTTCTGTTTCTAAGTTTCCTGTCCCAAGCTTAGTAAGCATATCTACTAAATTTTGATTTGCTGCACTAAAGCACTTTAATTTCCTTTTGTTTTTTGTACAGATGTGTTAGTTTCTGCTTCTTCTTTATCGACCAAGTTAAAAGCCAAGTCTAAGTTTGCAGAATTCTGTGCACCCTCAACGCTTTGTGGCAATCTAGGTGATCTTTCTTTTTGCAAATGCATTGTTTTCTATTTGAAATTTTATTGCCGGGTTATTTTCATGATCAGTTGTTTGTTTTTTTTTTCCAGAATCAATGGAGCAGCCTGGTTTGCAATCAGAGTAAAATTACGCATTTTACCTATTGTATTTTTTTACTCTACTTAATGTAGTAATATGTATAAAATATTGAGTCTAATTTATTTTAAGTGCTAACAAAGGATATCTGCTTAAATGAAATGAATCAGGTATAGATAATACGTATAATTCTATTTGCAAATAAAATTACTCCCATTCTGACTAAAATATTTGTCAAACATTCCCAAATTGTTGAAAAATTGCAAATGTTTTCCTTGATGTTTTGGGTCTCAAAATATTCAAAACCTTAAATAGTTTGCTTTTTTATTATACTCCACTGTCATTCTTCCTACTGTATAAAATTTACTAACCTTGAAAGAGATATCTGCGTAAACAAACAAAAATTAATATTTCGTCATAATATTAATCTTGAAAAACGAATTTATTGTTGGGTTTGTGCATAGGCGTCTTACAAAGACAAAAACAAGCAACTTAGAAAATAAAAGTAACTTGCACATTACAGTTAGTACTACTAATACTGCAACATTGATAAAATAAAATTGAAAAATGTGATCTTAATTCTTTATTCTCAGAAATCATTAATCCTTCATATTGTATACATAGTTCACTCCCCTGTTTTTATAAATTTAGTTTGAACGGTGATACGAGACCAAATTGACTGACATTAGGGCCGATTTATTCACCTTTCTATAAAGTGCTCTGTAGCATGACTGATAAAATTGCCATGAATAAACGTTTATTCATCTGTCAATAGTGACAACCTGTCATCAAATTAAATTTACAAGACAGATAAATTATATAGATCACTTTGGCCCGTTAGTAAAAAAAATTACTAAAAGAACATAATTTTATGCCGTTTTGTTTCACATGAATGTAACCACAAACAAATAACAACAAGCAGTAGTACCACAATTGTTTTCTTTTTAGTAAGTGTATCTCTGTCTTTCTTACAGATATGTATATAGATATCTTCTTCTATTAAGTTGTACTAGCCGTATATAAACATTATATGCGTTCAGTAATTACTTGTCATATAAAATGGGATGAATACACCAAAATTTTATATAAGTGACCTATAAGTTTATTGAACACGTAACTAATCAATAACTTACAAAACAGATAAATAAACCAGGCCCAAGTAAGTTAATTTATCTAATTCGCAATTATGTTTAAGTAAAGCTATACTGATGAAAAATAAATTTTGAAACGGCTATATGGATGATTTTAGACTATTTTATTATATAATTTTTTTTTTGTAATTTCTATACTGTTCGACATTGTTGCAAGTTATATCTAGTATACTTGAGACACTGTGTGTACATTTATGCAAACATGTTTTACTTGTTCTAGTGTTACATAGTCTAGATGGTAATTCATTTTCATTTTTTTATGTATCATACTGTGTTAAATATATTTTTGACCCTGATTCTTTATTCTTTGTTTTTGATTCTTAATTCTTTGTTTTTGTTTTTTAAGTTTCATTTTTTAGTTTTTAATTATTAGTTTTTAGTTATTGATTATTGGTTACTGATTTTTAATTCTTAATTCTTGATTCTTTATTTTTTATTCTTGATTTTTGATCTTTGATTTTTGATTTATCCTAGTTTTTTAATCCGTAATTTTTAATCCTTGACCTTTGATCTTTAATCTAAGATCTTTAATTTAAGTTCTTTGATCCTTGATCATTGATCTTTGATCTTAGATCTAAGATTTTTGATCCGTAATGTTTGATCTTAGATCTAAGATTTTTGATCCGTAATGTTTGATCTTTGATTTTTGAACCTTTATCTTAGATCTTTAATATTTGATCAATAATTTTTATCAATGATTTCAATTCTTTGGTTGAAGCAACATGATGGAGCTACATCTACTTTGCACCACCAATTATTATCTAATTTGTGTTTAAGAGCACATAAATCAATTATTCGAATTCATTCTTCACCATCAAGCGATGCCGTACCACCAAGATGCACTGATGAGGATTTGAGAAAACCGAAACAATTGTCTGTATTTGGTTGGCCGCTTTGGAGTTGGATTAAGTTTGGGTAATTGATTTTAAACCTTTGTTTTTCATTAAACTATATTTGATTGTCTACCTTTTTAGACATTGCATTTTGGTTGCTAGTTGTGATATTGAAGTTTTATCCATAATTTCAATTCTTTGGTTAAAGCAACATGATGAAGCTACAACTACTTTGCACGACCATTTGATAATTTTTAGTTTTTAATCCTTAATCCTTAACTTAATTCTTAATCCCTAATCTTTAAACCTTAATCTTTAAACCTAAATTTTTAATCTTTAATCTTTGATCTATGAATTTTGATCTATGATCTTTTTCATGACCCTAGATTCTTGATCTTTAATTATTTTTTTTAAGTTTATAATGCCCGTTTGCACCGTTCTGTTGCTTATCTTACTCTTTCGTAGGTTACACTTAAGTTTAAGGTTCACCTTATCTTAAATTGGTTTGCACGAGTAAACAAGTTTGCTTTCGCTTTCTTAGCTACGACGTGGTTTCAGGAAAAACAACAACTGTTTTCGATTAGATAGTATAAGTGCCTAACTTCACTCTTATTTATAGTTTCCATTAATATCGGCATTGTATTATGGAACAGAATTGAATATTAAAAAAAGAAACGCCGAAAGCTATAAAAAATAATAATATGTAGTATAAAAAATTAATAAAATGTTTTGAATAAACTTAATTTGAATGTAGATTATTGACTTTAATATTTGTTTTGATATTACAAGTTTTCAATATAATTGTTTAAAATTTCAATTTGACGAGGATTTCAATAATAATATTCAATTAATTCTAATGCAACCAGACCTATATCATTATAAAAATCAAGCCTAAAAACCGTCTTTTGCATTTGTTAAACTAACATATCATAATAGGTTATGTTTATGTGCATCTTAAGCCTTACAATTCTGAGGCTTAACTTGGGTAATACATAAGTATCACTTTGTGTGCCGTGCAAACCGTTTAAAACTTTAAGGCCCACTTAAGTGGAACTCAATAAATAAGCCGAGATAAGTAGCAGCGGTGCAAACTGGCATAAATGTTGTGCATTCGGAAAAAGCATCTAAATGATTTAAAATACATTTTACTTGTTAAAACGTTTGGTTTTTTTTTCTGGTTTTTACTCTAAATTTCACCACATGTGTTGTATATATAATATGTACTTGCATGTGTCAAGTACTCCGCTACATTTTGCACATTTGATTTCGCAGCCATAAACAAATCTGTTTAGATTTGAATCCGAATCTTCAGCGTAGTAAGACTATTTCGACCGTTTCTTTGATTTGTTATATTATAACAAAAACAGCAACTTTTGCGCAATTCCTATTCTACATATAATTTAAATAAAGGATTAAACTATGTTTTATTAAAGTTCTTTATGCAATATTTTTTTTGTCTATTTCCAACAATAATTTATAAAACAAATTGACAAAATGCAGATTAATCTATTCTAAATGTACTGGTAAAAAACTAAATCAATTATTAAATTATATATAGAAATAAGAATGACAAAGTAGCTATTTTTGTTACAATACTAGAAATTAAGGTAGCGGTGGGTATGCACAATTTTTTTACGAAAAGTTTACAGTAGTTATTTATTTCAATTACAAACTATATTAAAACATTAAAGTGAAAATTTATATTTTTTTGTCAAATTATTATTAAAAAAATGTCTCATTAATAGTATTATTCATAACGTTTTAATATTTATAATTCCGCATTTAGTGCATCATAAAATAAGTTTTAATTAAGTTATATTATTTTATTAAGCAATCCTAATATGTACATGTCATAATGGTTATGCATGCGAATAATACTAACATACTAAAATGAAACAATAAACTTTAAGTTATTCAATTATCTTTTACATTGTACATTGCAGATTTTATAGCATACAATGACACTTAAATTATGTAAAACCATATTTTAAATGTGTAATGTTTTACATTAACATTGTTTAATATTAAATAGTTTTTTAACATATGTTAGGCCATGTTTACTAGTCCCGCATAAACATAATTTCAAATATACCCTAATTTATTTAGTTAAGTATAATTAATGAGCTCTGCAAGCCTATTGGGAGACTTGATCAAATAATATACTATATATAAATATTTACTTATATCACTTATATTTATCAATTTCTGGTTCATAATTATACATATTATAAAAGTGATATTTAAAAGCTTAAAAAAAAGAAATTTATGTACAATATATCAACTATGTTATTATATTATTAAATTATATGTTCAATAAATGTGTTTTGTAAATTGCAACAATCTTCTATCCTTTTAAAAGTAACATGTTACAGGTGCTTAACGTACAAAACTATGCAAAACTGTTTTAAAGTGGTAACTTTGTTAGTAAGTTAATAATATATGTTTGCAACATTTTGATACTAAAACAAGGATTAAAATAACGGTATCAAAGCTGGTCCATATGGCTCCTTGTTTTTGTATTTATTTTAAAACTATCAAATATGCAATTGCAGAGTTTTGCGTTTAGCGGGCTAATGTGTTGTCAATCATATAATTAAAAATATAAATATTTATATTAATTAAATTATTTTTTGTCAATATTTTATATTATAATGTACGTATTAACATAAAATTGTTTGAAATCGCCCAGAAGAGTGAAAGAAGAAAGAAGAAAGGTTTTTTTTAAATTTAATTTTAAGTAAGTTGTAGCAAATGATCAGATAAACGTTTTTTCTCTTTTTAGCAGTTTATAACTGGGCATGGTTAGAAAAGTAACAAAAGGGTTATTTGCTAATACACTTTTTGGTTTTGTTCAACGACTGACCCATGCTTCTTAAGATCATTTAAGATAAGTGTAAGTTGTAGCATCTTGGGCTTACGTAATAGTTATCCTCAAGAGTTCGTTTTTAGTGTGACGCTATTTATGATAGCTATTAACGGCTTATGTTAGTTTATCAAGCATTTTATAAGCAAATGTGTGGGTTTTATTGTACCTTGAGAAACGCAAGCATTGGAACGTTAACTTCAAATAACTAGCAATTGCATTATAAACTTTGTTAATAGCAATGGATTTACTTTTTTTGCCAGCAAAACATTACTTATTTATTTTTGTAAAAAGCATTCTACACGGTGATGTTTTATTACATCTTTGGGGAAAAACTTAATCTTATTCAGGAATGTGAGTGCAAATTTTTTTGGTATTACATTTGACCGTAATCTGACTTAAAGTTCCCATTTATTAAATTTAACGTTAACGAGATTATATAAAAAAACAATGCTGCTTTTACATTGCACTTGGTGTTGGTGTTCAAAACTGGATTATAGCATTATAATATAAGCCTACGCAGCTCTGTGGATATAGCTATGTAAAACTCGTTTAGCAACTGGCGCATTTTGCACTAGCTCTATTGTTGTTGTTTTGTGCAAGGCAGCTGAACCATCACTTTGAATTTGGCGTTAGATCTTGACTGTTAAGTACGCCGTAAAACTAAAAACAAATTGTTCACATCCAACGTTTCTTGTCTTGCATAATAATGTTTTCAACAATTTATACAACATCAAGATACGGTCGTAGAAGCCGGTTGTTATAAGAAATTTCAGTATACTTTAAAAACTGAATTTCCAATCGGTGAAGTCAACTGTTTGCTTTAATTTGTTAAACGAAGGAGTCTAGAATATGATTGTTTATTTATTGTAATTGCGATTTATTTATGTGTATTGTAAAATCTAACAGTGTTTAGGATTCTTACACCCTACACACTCTTGGAACGATTTAATCATTTTTTGTTAATTATTTTTGTTAATAGTTTGTGAAAGTTTATTTTATCTTATTTTTGTTTTCTAATATGATATTTTACAGCATATTATTTTATACTTTTTTGAGATAGAGAAGAGATTCGGCGTATATTATGAAATATAAATTATTTAACCAGTAAGTGTTTTTATTATGATAACTATATTTAAATTTTGCATATATGACAAACAGGTTACTACCCGCTAAAAGTAAAAGAACACCAAAAACTCATTATTCATAAAAAATTATTAAAACTAATTAAAATTATAGTAAAGTTTTTGATCAATTTACATTAGAGATCAAAATTTAAAAAAAATCCTATTTTGTTGGTTTTACTGTGCATTACATTACAATTTTATATTAATTAATTAATTAATTCTTCTTCTAAAACAAAACATGTTTAAGATTGTCAGCGTAGCGTTTTTTAATAATTAAGCGGTTTTAAACGTGGTGAGTAATTGGGCTCAATAAAAAAAGGTTTGTCAATTTGCAATATAGTACAACACATTGCAGAAATTTTAGTATTATAACTTGTTGTTGGCGTAGATGGATCGATGGACAGGAACAATGGTAAAGGTTTTGGCCTGGACCCTAGAATCACTACAGAACGTAAAGATAAAGGTCTACGACATGTTGCTCTTTGAGACCAATTTTCAACAACAAGAACAAAATAGGTGTTTGCAAAGTTTTAACTAATTAAGGAATTGTTGTTTGATCTGTTTACCGGAAAACTCAATTATTTGGTAGTTTTAAGTCATACTTTTTTTTATTTATTTGCTCTTAACTCTTTATCAAAAGAGATGCCGTCTAGAATAGTACAATGAAAAACTACAGTGGGTCAATCAATGGAAACTAGTTATCTTTAGCAACAAATCGAGATTTTTTTTTTAATATTTACAGTTTGCTGTGAGACGTTATACAGCTTACAAGCAGCGTATACGTATAAGCAGTTGTGTATGAAAGTAAATCTACTCTAGTGTTCATTCCAGGAACATTAAACGCAAATTGCTACATTAACACGGTTCTAGAATCAATGTTATTTCTCTATCTGAAAAGGTTGAGAACTCTTATTTTTAAAAAGGGAAATGCAAACCCGCAAAGCAAGGTTACTATAGAATTTTTATAACTAACTAATTTTGATTTATTTTTAAAAATTATTTATTTATTTTTTAAAATATGAGGAAACTATTTAGACGCCAGAAAATATTAATAAAGCCAAATTTTTTTAATCTTTAATCTTTAAACAACAAAATTTTTATCCATATAAAAATCAAATTGCCCATAAATTAAATAGTGTTAATTTGATGTATACACAGAAAGCACAATGTGCACTTGACTATTATTCTATGATTACTAAATGGCATTAATTGTTTGCACTCGACAAAACATCACTTTTAAAATTTCAGATTTTAAGTAACATATCTTATTGCATTTATATGGTAAAAATTATTTAAAAAATAATAACATTATTAATATATAAACAACATATAAAACAAATAAAAACCTATTTAATCCTAAGCTATAATAGAAATCAGAAAATAATTTTAACTTGATAAATTATAAACCTTCAGGTGCAAATTTGAATGAAAAAAAAAACCTTTGCATCCTAAAAAATATATGTGTATTATGTGGTGCGTAAACCATCATTAGGAACTTACATATAAAATTAAATCTAACATTTTTTTTTTAATTATGTTTTTATTTGTAATATATAAATCTAGTTGTATACAATAATATATACAAAACCATTTTTTAACAATACGCATCAAATAAATTAAACGACATTTAAAATACAGATTTTTACGAGGTAACCTCCACACATTCTTGGTCTATTACATTTCTAAAAACTTCAGACCAAACGTCATATATTGTCAGTAAAGTGTGATGCTTTATTAAAGCACTGGTGTAATTTCAACTTTTATATTAATTAGTCTTGTAGTAATATCTAGACAGACATTGTTTGATTTCAAATATGTTAGATTTGCAAAAAATAAGTACCAAGCGGTTATAAAATACTTCACATTAAAAAGTTATACGATTTATCAAATTAAACAAAAATTGGTCATAATTTACTTTTTTATTCTATTGTAAAAAATTGAGCCAAAAAGTTTAAAATAGGCTATGAATCTTTAGAAGATGACTTACGTTCTGGTCGACCAGTTGAAGTTATCACAAAAGGGTCAATCAGTTTTATCAAGAAACTGGTCCAAAGTGATCGCCGACTAAAAGTAAGGAAATTGTCAGGAATGTTAGAGCTGCCATATACATGAATTTGCCCAATACTCCTTGACCGATTGGGTGTAAATAAATTGAGAGCAAGATAGGTCCCAAAACTTCTGTCTTTTGTTCAAAAACAGTATCGAGTTGATTGTGCTTGGTCTTTTTTAAAGCTCTAAAAGGATAAAAAAAAGTTTTGCAGTCTATTATTACGGGAGATAAAACTATGATCATGTATAATAATTCTCTGTCCAAAGTAAACCACAACCAAAAAAAAACAGAGAATTTTCATCAAAAAAAAAAAAAACACAATAATTGGCGCTTATTATGCTACCTAATTACATAGGTTAAGAGAAAATATTTTGGTACAACGTTGGAAAAATTAACAAAAAGAGTTTATTTGATGCACAAAATGCGGTTTTAAATAAATGTATCACCCCCCCCCCCCTTGAGTCGAGACTAGAGTTTATAATTTCCAAAAAAAATGAGTGTCGGAAAAAAAACCGGTTTATTTCCAGAAAAATTGAAAAAAAATAAATTTTGGGAAAAATTTATCGGTTTCTGTAAACTAGAAAAAAAAGAGGTTTAATTACTAGAATTTATTTATATTATTAAATATACATAAGTGTTTCAAATAATATTTATAAATTGTTTTGATTAAAAAATGCATGTAATAAACAGGAGAGAGAATGCGCGGCTATGCAAAGTCACACGTGATTCCCCAAAAAGATTCACTTTGTTTATAACAGAGAAAAATGTTTTGTTTTTATTACTTTAAAATAAAATATTAAGTAATTTATAAAAATATTAGGTCTTTGGTTTACTTTTTAAGTTTCCTGTTTTGTTGTAAGTTTTTTCCGTTTATTTTAATTTTTCCAGTTTTTCCAATGCTCGAGAAAAAACAGATAAAACCGTGTTTTTTTCAATATTTTTTTTCTAAACCGATAAATCTCTAGTCTAAACTTGGCTTCTAGCAACTGATTCTTGTTTTTGCATGATTTTTTAGTTAGACCAGGACTTTATTGCGGTTACCTTGTATATGTTAATGCATTACTGGGGTGCTTTTCTTTTGCCAGTTGAGGTAAGCCAAAAAACTTACTTAATCTCATAAATATTTGTTTATAATTTAATTAAAATTGACTTGTTGTCGTTGAGTACAATTTTATACATTTTTAAATGATTTTAAAATGTTACTTCAATAATTTTTATTTAGTGACAGGACGAGAAACAAAGAAGTAAAATTCTCACTTTGGGTTTCTTGATATTTTACAAATTGTACAGTCTATTAAGTAAAATAAAGTAAGGTAAACTTAAAACAACTGAAAATAGTGGCAAAAGTAAAGAACCTAACGTATGCAAATAACTTATAACTTTTTGTAAAAAAATTTAAAACATGCAAATGTGAAGTGAGGCCATTTAAATTTAAATTAAAAAAATTAAAAAAAAACTTGCAACATTACTTTTTTTGAAATGTTGAATATTTTCCATGCATTTACCATAACACTGTCTATCAAATTGCAAAGTATTAGCCACTACTATTTCTTGCCTATAGTTTGCTATGCCATTATTGTTAAGATTTATTCTACTTGTATATCTATTATCAATATACATTTCTTTTTTCTTTGTTTTTTGGGTTGTATATTAAAGGAATTACTGCACAAGGTAACAACAAAATTGTCGTTCCTACAGACAAACGATATTATTGTTTCATTATCATATATGGAGTTATTCGCGTTTCTGTTTCTTTTTGACATTGTTTTTAAATTTTTTAACGAGCATTTATTAGATTTTGTGGCAAAAAATCTCTTTTTAAAGCATATAAATTTATATATATTTTTATATATACGTTATATAAAAAAAATACTTGGTAGTGCTAAAGATTTTTAAAATCAGAGAATAGGTCTATAAAGACTTTGCCACTCATTCCAATTGTAGATTTTAAATTTGCCTTTTGAACTCCATTATATAACATTAAATAAAACAATATCCAAACCACATTTTAAATCAAAATTAAACAGGATTGCTTCTTATGACTATTTTGCAGGCGTTCCAAAATATGGAAACATTTGTTCATTAATAGCTAAACTTCAAGCAAATTCTTTAAATTGCAAATTTCTTTCATTTATAATATTCAAAAATAAGATTTGAAAGTTTTGAAAACTTACGTTTTTATCTAATTTGTTATGATTAGCTAAATGTATATATATTTTTTTCCTTTATCAATTATTATCTTGTGCATATTTTAAGTAAATTGTCGAATCAGGCACTACGCCGTAAAAAAATACTCCAATCTATCTATTCATATTGGTTTAATTACATTTTTTGAAGTATTAACAGTACATGGTTTTTTCTTATTATATCAAGAGTTTCATCTGATAAATTATACACGTCCAAAATAACCAAAATAACTACAACTAATAAATAAATAACAAGTAACTCCGTATTTTTAAATATCACTTACCTCTATGTATTTCCTATTCATTAAGCACTGCTTCTAATTCTGCGGCTATTGCATTAGCGGACAAAAATTGCATTAAGCACATTTTAAATTTAAATTTTATTTTGATCACTTTAAATTTTATTTCTACAATGTTGCACAGACAAAATCTGATGGAATAATGATTCTAACAAATACATGTTAAATACTCGACAAAAATAAACCTGCAGAATCTTGCAATATTTCAAATCATTTCGGATTACTTACCAGTGGTGTAACGCACAGAATTAATTTACTAGCAGCATAACTTTTACTTACAAACATTTTTTTTTTAATTGTAATAAAACTACATATTTAAACTTAGTAATTTTTCTAAACATAATTCAAATAATTTATTTAAATTTTTCTTTTTGATTGAAATTTAAAAAAAATCTAAGCACATAAGTATATCTAAAAACTACTACATAATTAATTGTATGCAATAGTATTTTTTTAAATTAATTATAACCAATGCTTTAATTATTAAAAAAAATTGTAAGTAATAATTTTAAACGACATTTAATGACATAATAAATAATTGTGACAAAACTAAAGTAAAATAAACTAAGCTAACATGTAAAAAGTTGTTTTGAAAATATTATATAACTCAAAACAAACTACTTACACGACTTGTTAACATATTAAAGATAGTGAGAATGATTAATTATAGAACATGTTAAAATAGTCGTAAAAATAATTGGCTCGAGCACACACCACTAAATTCCAACGAAATTTAATACGTGAGTAAAACACCGTATGCTCAAATATATAAATATAATTTTTTTATGCATATAAGTTTCTTTCAAAACATTACATTAATATAACAAGTACATAATTAATAGATTTATATAAAGACATAAATATTTCTTAAAAATAGAGCAGTATAGTTTCATAGCATAATTCTTTCATAAAGCATAATACAAAAGTGCCCTATATATTTATTACAACAATAGAAATGGTTTATGAATTCTTTCTTGGCACTCATATTTAAAATGATATTACGAATATCTCATTGTTCTATCAATTTCCATGACAAGAAAATTGAGTTTAATTGGATTTTATCAGCGAACAAATTAAAATATTATTGATCCATATTATATACACATTACAACTTATTTTTGTGAATATAAGTTGTTGTTATCTGTAAATAATATTAAACAATAATATAAACGTTTTATTAAATTTTATGAAAATTAATTAATTTTTTAATTACAAACCACAAAAATTTAATTGAAATTATAATTTTATAATTACAATTTTAATGGACGTTACCAAATACTGCTTTACAGCTTATAATTATATAATTTACTATATGTTTTAAGCAATAATTTGTCATTTTTGTGATTTTTAATAATTACATTGAAAAATGTTTAGTACATCAAATGAACAAATGTTAAAATAAACCAATTGATTAATAGTACATAATAATTAAGCTTTGATTACATTTTTGTTAAATCCTGTATTTTAACAAATACTTCTTAAACAATAGAAAAGATAAAACAAAGTAGATGATAGTAATAAACTAAAGCTTTTTAAAATATAGACTAGTTTCTATGAAATATTATAAAACATTAAAATCCGTTTTGAAACAATACTCTGAAATGTGCAAAACTTAAAAAAAATTTAAATTGGCACACAATTGTGTTAAAAAGGAAAGCTTAAAAAATATTTAAAAAAATTTAAAGAATAATTTCAAAATTAAAAACTACTGCCAGGCTCTTAAACAAAAACAACAGAAGGATATTTGAAAGAAACTAACGAAAAAAAAAAGATTGTTGAGCATGGCTTTAAAATAAGATTAAAAGACATTTCAAAATCAATTAAAACAAAACTTAAAATTCTTAAACAAAAACAACAGAGCAAAACAGATTTTTTATCGTGGCACACAAAGGTGATACAAATGTTATTATACACAAAAGTGTATAAACTTTATTTTTGAATTTAAAGATATTTATTTTTATATTCATTTAATTATAATTTTAATACTATAAATATTGAAAATGTAAGTAGAGAAAATTTGTTTAATTAATTTCATCTGTTTTCATATAAGCTAAGCACTTTCGATAAAATTAATAAAGTTGTCACAAGTTTAAAATTTACTTTTATGTTATAAATCGATTTGCAACCAGTTGAACTTTATTAAAAAACGTTTGCGCTATTTAAATTTGTACTAAAAAGCGTTTAAAACAAATACCAAATATTTTTAATACTCTGGAAATTATAAAATATTTAATTGATTAACATTTCAAAAGTTAAATATTTTGTAATAACAATTTTGTTTTTTGTAAATAACATTTAACCGTATAGATTATACAGGGTGATTATATATGTTTGGGTCTATTTGCATACATTCTTACAACCTTGCTTGCTTGACAGCTGTCAACGTTAAACTGTCAAAACAAATAGTATAGTGGACAATTTTAAAAAGGCGGCATATTTAAAGTGATTACATAATTCCATTCATTTATAAACTCTTTGTAGGTAATCAACAGAAAGCCGGCAAAATTATGGTTTTAATTTACATACACATTCATTTTAAGTTTCTTGTTTAAATATTAATATTAAAAAAAAACCTTACATTGTAAAAATAATAACGTTGTTGATGCTATACAAAACATATTTATATTTATCTATGATCTACATAATGTAAATAATATTATATCTTCATATGTATGATATCAATTGAATTATTTATAATTAATAAAGTTTGAGTTTATTTATTTTTTATTTTACTGTACATACAATTTTTATTTTTATTTAGCATTTTTTTGTGATTCTATTACGTTATATTTGTCGATTATCGTCGAAAATGAAAACGCAAATTGTAGTAGAAATTGCTGTGCTTGAACCTTGAACCGCACTTTTACTATAACAATATAATATAATAATAATAATAATAATAATATATTTATTTGTAATCACCAAAAAAAAAACAGGTATAACATCGTCAAAATAAGTACAAAACAACAGTCATAACTAACTGAACGTACAGAACCACAAAATATAATGTGTAAAATTGAACATAAACAAAAAAATGCAAACTGTAGTGAGGTTTGTATATGGCTATGATAACATTAAAACAAATTATTCTCGATCAAACATAAAGTACAGATTAAAATAATTAGAAGTGAGCGAATACACATGCATAGTATAGACAATTTAAAACATAGAACACATATTTTATCACAAATTTATCACAGATTTATCACCATATTATGTTAAAAAAGTCTATATAAGAATAAAGAACTTTGTTAACATTGTTTTAATAATAATCTTAAATTTTTTAATTGGAAGTTCTTGAATATGCTGAGGTAGTTTATTAAACATTTTTTTAGATAAATAATCATTATTTTTCATAGTTTATTGCAGTCTTACTTTTGGCAACATTAAGTTATGTTTTAACCTTGTGTTATGGTTATGTACATCAACAACTTTTTGTAATTGTGTTAAATTTTGTTTTATGTATAATAGGCATTGTAACACATACAATCCATGTTATTATACCTAGGTCTGCAAAGTATGACTTACATTACACTAAATTATTTACTCTCACAATTATTTGCACTGTTTTTTTTGTAGTATTAATATTCGTTCTTCTAGCGGTGAACTTCCTCATAGTAAGATACTTTGGCCAACTAGTAAGTAAATATATGCATAGTATGCCATTTTTGTAATACTGCTGTTTGAATTATCTGCAATTTTTTGTAATAGATATATATTTCTATTAATTTTTGTGATCAAATTGTTTATTTGAACATCCCAAGTGAGCTTTGGTTGAAAATAAACTACTAAAAACTTAATGCTGTTATTTTTATGTCTACTATTCAGATCAAATGTGAGGTAATCTGTTTTATCTCTGTTTATTGCAAGCTTATTAGCTTTAAACCAGCGTTCTGCTTGTGCCACTCCATTGTTTATACTAGAACTATCATTTGCGAGGTCTTGTACTATTGTGGTATCATCTTCAAACAATTATGTTTTTATGTGAACATAAACATAAATTAGAAATAAAAGTGGTTCTAAAATTGACCTTTGAGGGACACCACACGTTAAAGTAGCTATGTTTGATGCTTCACTATTAAATAATACAACTTGATGTCTATTTGAAATGTATGATTTAAACAAATCTAAGGCATTACCCCTCACTTCATAATACTCTAGCTTTTTTTAACAATTGATCATGACACACACAGTCGAAAGCTTTACTTAAATCAATATAAGCGGAATAAGCGGAATCTAAACTAGTTTCAATTTAAAAATATTCTGTTATGTTTTTGACTAATTCACACATAGCGCCTAATGTAGACTTTTCTTTTCGATATCCAAATTGAGCATTGCAAATTTTTTTATTTATGTAGAAATATAATCTCTCAAATATAATTTTCTCTAAAACTTTAACTATAATTGGTATTATGGCAAATGGTCGAAAGTTGGTTGCCTGTAATCTGTCCCCTTTTTTGTAAACTGGGGTTACTTTGGAAAATGACCATTTTCTAAGCATAAATTAATAATGTCTGTAAGAACGCCCACTACTTCGTTGCAGATATACTTTAAAACCGATGCATTTATGTCATAGAAATCCAATGCGTTAGAATTTTTTAGATGTGTTATGATATGTTTCATTTCATTTGTGTTGGTTGGTGACATAAAAAAATTATTTAATTGTGAAATGTTTTGATTATTTAACAATGTTATATAATCATCTTGTGTTTGCAGATTACTAACAATTTTAATAACTGCTTCTATAAAGTAACTCTAAAAATCATTTGACCGTAAGTCTGTAGTCTGATTATTTGACCTATTATTGTTGCTCAAACTATTAATAATTTGCCACATTTGTTTGGGTTTATTCAGAGATGAGGGAATTTTTTTACTAGTATATAATTTTTTTGCAAGAGCAATATTTAATTTATAGTTTTTATTTAACTAGGCAATAAGATTATTTACCTCATTTGAGGGAATAGCTTTACTTATTGTTGTCAATAGATTTAATGTTTCTTTTTGTAAAGCAAGATCTTGGTTGTATCATAAATGCTTATGTTTAATCTTACTATTATTTTTAGTCGTTAAAGGGCAACTTCTATTAAATTTACAAATTAAAATGTCATGAAACTTATCATAACATCTCTGCGGATCATTACATAATAAGATTTGTGAGTAGTCATTTTCCAAACATACTTGTTTTAAATTTAGTAGGTTGCTATGTGTTCATAATTTTACTGGTTTATAAGTTATTGCATCAACATTTGGTGTTCCAACTCTCATATTAATCTATTAATGATCTGAAAAAAAAGGCTGTACTACTTCAACCTCGCAATAAAAAGCCTCAACTTAGACAATTCCTTTAAAGTACAATCGTTGAGTGAGAAAATATGAAGAACACACGCATAGAATAATATAAATATATTTGTCTTGCTCACATAGAAATTTTGACTTTTTCTCATATTTAAATTTTGGGAACCACTTTGATAGGTTGGTTCAAAAGTTTGGAGATGGCGTATGATAGTTGCTTGTAGTATCTGTGTGAACAAGATAACCCATTTATATTATAATGTTGCATACACTCAACAGTACAACGTTACAAAAATTTGTGCTGTAAGCATACAAAAAATGCAATGATTGCTTAAAATTCAAAAATATCTAACTTTCTCAACTGTTCAATATAGAATTAGTTTTCTTTTAAGTTGTTTTTGTTTTCTTCAAATCTATTAGTTTTCTAACTTATAATATGTTCTTGTAAATTTGATCCAGTTTTAATTGATTTCTACTATTATTACAAAAACAAAAACTATGGCATTATTCTTATTTCTACATATTGTTATTTTTACTAGTATGTTTACAATGGATCAAAGTATTTAAGATAAATAACAGTACTTACTATTTAGGTACTTTTACGTGACTAATAAAAGTCACTGGCAAATTTTACAATTAACAAAATATAGTTTAATCCGTTCTGAATGTACTGGTCTTCATTTTTGTTGTTGCCATGCATTCATGTGCTTTAACAAATTGTCTTCTACTGGATAATAGCTGTTAACGGTATTCTATTTTTTCATTAAAGATCAGCTGGTATTTTGGCTTTTTTTAAATAGTTCAATAGATTAGCTAATATAGTATTGTTTTATGTGGTTTAATAGAGATCTGTCTACTCCGCTCTTTTTATCATTTCTGCATTGTTAATGTGGTCAACTCACAACAATCAAAACATTCTTCTTAAGCTTCACAATTTAAATGCCTCAATCTTGTTGACTGGCTAGACGTAGCTCTACTCTTGATCTTTTGTTAAAGATTATATTTGTCATTCACTAGTGTGCCTAAGTATCTTGTGCTCTCAGTTCTTTTAATCGTCTTACACTTCTTATTATTTTAAGTTTTTTTTTTTGTGATTTGGTTATTAACCCTGACATTGCCCGCTCGTTGCCATTACAGATTCTGTATTATTCTTACATCCTTATTGTCTATACCGGCACTTTTTAAGTATTTGATGAAACGTACGTAGTTGATGCTGTTATACGTTTTCTTGTAGTTGATAAAGCATAGACAGATGTCCTTTCTTTGGTCATAGCAGTTTTGAACTAAATTGTTTAGACAGAATGTTGTTTCACGTGTGATAGTTCAACTCTTAAATTTAAACTGTTTGTTTCTACTTAACCGTTCAAGTTTCTTAAATAGTCTGATATGTGGAACTTGCAAAAATAATTTTAGAACGTGGTTTATCAGCAAAATTGACTTTTTTTGCACTTGGATTTTTTCTTTGATTCTCTTGAAGGTTCTCTATTTTTATGCATCTTTCCTTTATCCATGACTCTTTGGTTTTCCGGATCATACTGCGTATTATTTTGTCTAATTCCTTATATTTTACATATATATTTTTGTTGGATTTTTAGATCGTTGCGCTATTTCATTATCTACAGGATTTTTTGCGTTATCAATTTTTATATTTTAGTTTTATAAACATAACTAATGATGTTCTGCATTTTTGATGATAATACTCCTTTAAGATGTTGTTATGTGCTTTTAATGTTGTCTGTTTTATATCTTTTTTGTGTTTATGTGGTTGAAGTATAAAGCTATTGAGTCTTCTGTTAATTTGCAGATGTCGATTATCCTCTTAAGTTTAAAAGTTTTTTGTTTTTCTAATTGGGTTGTAATCTGACGAGACGTCAGCTCCAAGATATGCGGCGACTTGTTTGATGTAAATACGGAATCTTTTGTTAATTAGAATGTAGTCACTATAGTTTTTAGTAATGTGTCCCGAACGGTGTTGGGAGATGTTCAAGTATATAGATGTCGTCTTTCTTTTTTGTTTGATTTACTGTTTTCATTATACATTTGTAAAATTCTTCTCTTTTTGTGTGTCTGGTTTCTTCGCTGTGGTGGCATACACTTGAATAATGTTTAGTTTAACGAGTTACGAGTTAATTTGTTAAAGAATAACTTTTTCCAATATAAGCTGAAAATTATATACTGATTTCCGGGTATTATTGTTTACTACCACTGCCACTCTACGTCTGTGGTATTTATCTGATATATTGTGTAGTCTTGCATTGTGTGTAATCCGCTTACATGCAATCTTACTTCACTGATGCCCATAATGTTTTTTGGAGTTTTTAAGTGCGGTTGTTAATTTTATCTATCTTATAAAGTTTTTTAGCATTTTTGGTTGCAATATTTTAAATATTTTCTTTTAACTGAAACTGGGATAGTCTTGGCACCTTTCTGCCATGTAAAGCCTGCTCTGACAATTTATTTTGTGAAAATATAGCAAGTTGGATTTTTGTTTCCTTTTTTGCCGTACTATCATAGCCAATACCGTTGATGTAAGAGTTGGGCTAGTTGTAAAGACTAGTTATTGCAAAATATTTCCTATCTGTGACGCTTGGTGAGACCGGCATAAGTGAAAAGTGCTACTTCTACAACAAGAAATGGTTTTAATAAAAGATGTTTGTACTTTTTTTATTTTGGTATATCTTTTCTATACTTTGGTTCTATACATATTTATTACAACAGTGTCAAAAATCATCCATTTTGCTTTAATTTTTTTTTATGTTCCTAAATTGTTTCATTTTTACAGTTGTTTTGACTATATTGTTCCGAATTTGTCTTGTGCGTTTATTATGTATATTAAACACTTGCTTTCTCGATATTTTAACGTCAATACGTTTTTAATCAATTTTTTTTAATTGAATTGTTGTAGTTTGTTTTCTTTATTTGACACTCCAAAATATCATTAATTTTGTTTTTTCAATATTTATTTTTAGATTTTGCTTCTCAAAATATTTAATTTCCAATAATCGATGTCTGCATAATTCAATTGCCAAGTTTGTTGCTACTGTTATGCAACATACTTGACTCATTTATAAAATATAGTCCAGATCTGTCAGATATATATTAAAAAGGATAGGGTTTAAAAGTCAAGCTTGTTTTTCTTACTAATGAATGTCTTATAGCGTTTACTACATTTATTACTTCTTCTTTAATTTCTAATTTTCTAATTTATTCAATTAACATTTATTTTTTAAATTTTAAACTATTAAATACTGCTTTTAGATTGATAAAAGTTGCAAATAATAAAAAAATATACACAATCAAATCCTTTAAATTTTTATAACAAAAAAGTGATATTTTACATACATTTCCTAAAAACCTAAAAACATTGATTGTACCGGATTAGCATACTTTATATCATACAAATTTAAAAAGAAATGTGGGTAAAATAATAACAAACAAGTTGACATTTCTTTGCAGAATTGTTTGTATTTGAATAAGATTCACATCACTACAAAATAGACACATAAAATATAGAGTATTTTCGTTTACAACAATGCAGACACGGATACGCAATAAAATCTAAGCTGAAATGGATGCAATGAGTTTGTATAAACAGAAAGCAATCGAATGAACAAACAATGCTATTGAAAACAGAAGCAAAGAAACACTTGGCAAACTCATGCGGGAGAACGACTTTATCCTATTAGACCACAGTGTTGTACTTTACGAAAATCAAGGACCAAAGATTATATTAGATAACTGCTAAATGTGTGACTTTAAACCTGTTTCAGAACAACCACCTGCGGCTTGCGCATGGCTACAAGCTCTACTAAAAAGAGGTGAAGACGCGCACCGACGCCGAGCGTCGTCAGTATCATATCAACTGCGTAACGCGCTTCGTGTTTTCCGCTAGATCATTAAATTTATCCGTGAACACTAGCACACGTTACAGATTTTGTATTTAAAATTATAAATAAAAATAAATAAACTTTATTAGATTTATTTTTTACCTTACTTAAATTTAATATCTAAATCTTTTAATTTTCTCATTTTCAATCGCTGTTTCATTATGTTGATGCTTTTACGACATCACTAAAACGCGCTTTATTTCCGGCCGATTTGAGCGGTGATGTATTTATTTGAGGAAAGCAAGTAACCTTTATAATGAATAGATATAATGTAGTCATATATTGCATCCCGCAATCTCTTCCGATACAGGTGAATAAATAACATTACAGAAGAAAAATGGTTATTATGAATTCCTGTTGTTGCTGGCGCTCTGTCCGCAAGGGGAGCTACGCCTGCGGCTTTTATACTCTGGTAAGAATTCACATAATCCACAAACATGCGTACTTAATTAATTAACTTGTTTACAATTTTATATAACGTTCTCGCTTCAGAGACTTTTGGACCCTTTGATATGTTTCTACCTAGAGAATTCCTTTCGTTATTTACACATGGAAACCTTACTATACTAATTATGTTGTGTTATTTACAATTGAGGTATATTATACCCAACCATAGCAATAAAGAATTGTATTATCCAGCGTTAAGAATTACAAATGTCAAATTATTTTATTATATTTTAACAAACAAAAACAATTTTTTTGCAAAATCAAATTATTTTCTTGAAAACAATGTTGAAAACAACAAAAATTAATTCTAAATAATACTGAACTATTATGTTTTTTTTATAACAAACTCAAAAGGTATCAAATACTGTAATGCAAAAAAGTGCGGTATGTATGCACATGTAGACAAATTAATATAACATAAATCACACACTCAATCATTAAGAAGAACACATTTAAACTGTAATAAGTCATTTCCATTTGCAAAACTAAATTTATATTTAACAATATGTATTTTTTTTTTGAAATTTTAATTTATTTGTCAGAAATACGCAAAATTTCACTAAAGTAATATTATGTTTAAATTTAAATTGATATTTTACTGTTTTTATTAATAAAAACATGATGTACAAAAAGTAATATACTGTAGTATATTCATATACATGTCTCCAAAAATTAGCAATAGCATTAATTGTCTTTTTAAGCTGATAAGTTAAAAATCTAAAACTAAAGCTGAGCTATTATTTTTTTGACTAGTATTTTTTGTAAAAGTATTTTTTTTACTAAATAATGTACACTTATTATATGAACGTTTAAATAAATAATAGTGTTTTATATTTTTATCTTAAGATTATAATATGCATTTAGAAAGAAACATATTTTAAAATAATATTCTGAAAGGTACAAATAAGGAAATCGCGTGAATAAAAAAAATCAATCTTGAATTCTATAAAATACATTTTATGGAATAAAATTATATGAACATCTGCCCATTTCTACGTTCTCTGGAAAGCATATATAAAAAAAGGGTTTATTACCATGGGTTTGAAAATATATGAGATAAGTTTTAAAATATATTTTAATTACGAAAACAAACAATTAATACATATCAAAATAATAAATGTATGTTCACGAGGACAAAAAGCTTTTATGTTTACTTTAATTTGTAAATATAATATATTTATACATCATAAATATGTTTGTGTGTGATGTGTGAATACGAATTAAACATATGACGTATGCTTAATATTTTCAACATAACCTATGTAAGTGAGCATATGCAGCTACTTATTAGCGCTAATATATATTGGTGCCGTTTGGAGAGTACAAAGGGAAAGCTTATAATTGGTGTTGTCGCTATGTATACTAGAAATAGGAATAGACTGCGTTATGGAAAATACCGCTGTTTAATTATCACATTCAATATTTGTACATTTCAATTACTATGTAATTAGTTTTGTTTGTACAATTTAGCAAGAAAAAATTCTGATGTTATTAATTTTTGTTATTTATAGTTTGCTATTAATATTAATTTTCTATTTCTATAACCATTCAGTTAATAACAGATTATGTTATAATTTTTATAAAAGTCTTTAATTCTAGTTTCATTTACGTTTCTACTCAGTTCAGTTCAAAATTGACCTTTATTTGATTATACGTCTTTTTGTCTTCATTTGTTAATAGGCGTAATCTTTGCATTTATTTAAGTTGTTTATGTTAAAAGTTTCTTTATGTTAAAAATATACTTGAGGAGTGAGTTGTCACTGAAATTATTTTGATTATTTATTTTATGTTTATTTGTTTAATATAATATTCTAAGGCACTGTATTTGCAAAAGTATCCAAGCACTTCTATTCGACGCAGAATGCTTCTAATTTAATTTAAATCAGAATATGTACTTAGAATATGTAGTGTTTTTACAGAATTGCATGCAGTGTGGAAAGTAATACAATATTTGTAAAAATAATAGTTTGTTATAAAGTTTTACAGTTACTAACTTACCTTACCTTACCTTTCAATATTTAAGGTTATAATAAACACTTACACATCAACGATAGTTGAAAAGAAATTGAACGGATGCGGGCGTGACGCATATTTAGTTTATACATTCAGTTAATTTGGCCAAAACGAGTGTAGATTCGTGCGGGACTTTGACGTGGAATATACTTTTTTGTTGTGTCATCTATTATTCTTTGAAACGTCTATTATGTGTTGTGTAATGTATTACTTTTTTGTTTTTTGTTGTTGCAATACTTTTGCTTTGTCGTCACTTAATATAATAAAAACTCAGACGTACAAAAATTAAATATTTGTCGTTAGTTTAGATTACTGTGGTAATAATATTTTCCTTTATTTATAATTTATACGATTAGTTATTACTTAATATTTAATTTTAAAATTAATAATCGATTAATAGTCCATACAAAGTAGATTTGTACCACTGAAAAAATCTAAAAGTTTTGAAACTTTTTACACTGATTTATAGGTACCTAGTGAAGGATATTCTAAATGTCCTGACGAATATGAAACGAGCTCTAGCGGTAATCACTAAAAACAAAACACTTTTTTCGGTTTTTTGTTAATATTTTGAAATCTGTAGGTCAGAGATAAAAGTTAACTATAAACATAATGAAAGCTGATCAAATTTGCAATAAAAATATTCATATACGTTTTTCTAGTATTCTTAGCAGTTACAGAGTTATAGAGCGCTAATGATAGCAATTAAAAAAAGAAAAAAAGTTAGCACGGCACAATATGTAATTTATTAAAGATGCTAAAGCAAAAAAAAAGAAGTGTACTTTTTACTATCGTTTGATATATACTTGTAAATCTATATTTAACAATGTATTGCCTATACTTTTGGATACGTTGGATCATTGTAGAGACAAACTTTACAACTTGCTAAAAAAATATGATATCAACGTTATTAAATAATAAATAAAAAAATTTAAGAATATATAAAATATAGAAATTTTCTGAAGAATATAAGAATCATCTACATAATCAATCTACTCTCAATCGCTTCTTTCTAGAAAGCCTAGCATTCTGTACATCTGTTTGAGCTATAATATAATTGTTTGAGAAGACCGTCACACAAATATGAACTCTATATATCTATATACAGATTTGTTAAACCGCCTATACAGACCCAATTTGCTATATACTACCGACGTTCCCAGACCAAATCCGACGTTCTCAGGTCCGGCTTTGGGTCTGACAACGTTTTCATGTGTTTTTCGTTATTTTTCGGCATAATATAGCAGTAGACAAAACAACACCAAAATTATTTTGGAATTAAAAACGTATATTAAGTATGTGAACACATACAAATTTAGTTCACTGAATATGACAGACGAGGGCGCGCTTGTCGTATTTGTATACACACTGCATCACGTTATCAGACCAGCCATGCTATACCGACGTTTTCAAAGCAAACATTGGCAACGTTGTAATAAACTATAATATACTTATACATCTTAAAAACTAAAAGAAGCAAATGCAATTGAATGATCAGAGCCTCGCAGCTGACTTGGCTTTGTGCTCGGCCAGAGTTTTGGGCTTGCAACAAAACTTCAAAAACAGCACACATTGCAATAAAACCTGCGGGCTGGCGCGGATATAACAGAAACGAAACATGTGAACAAGCAGTGCAACTCGAGTATCCCAGGTTCGTAATTTTTTTTTTTAATTTGCTAACCGTGCATCAAATTACTTACTTGATATAAATGTTGCTAATATGTTTTTTTTAATTTTTTTTTTTAAACAAATGCGCTGCATTAGAGTCTAAATATCCAATCAAACACGAGACACCTGTGATTGTATAAAAAAAAGTGTTTTTTTTTAATAATTCTGGTTTTTGCGGTTATAGTCGCTTTTAATATTTTTTTTATGCAATAATTATTCCTTTGGATAGAAAAATAAATAAAACAATTACTGTGTTTTATTTTATTTTTTATTATAAATTATCACGTAGTAACGGTCAACTCTATTCCTTTAGATATATATTACTTATAACTTATAATTTTAAAATAAGAGTTTGTTTTTAGTTTTATACGTTTATTAGAAACTGTTATTAATAGTCATTATACAGGATTGGGAAAATGTATGGAAACACCCAATTTCTGACTGCATTTTTAATTTATTTCAAAAATGACCTTAATAAAAGTTTTTGTGTATTTTTTAATATATATAGTGACGTATTTTAATTTTCAATGCATGCGTTGTTTTACGTGATATAACGTCTACATTAGTTCTTTTTAATGGAACACCCAGTGTTTTTTTGTATTTTTAGAAAAAAAAAAATTTAACATTTACAATGATATAAGGTATTATGGGTCTACAACTTATGATTTTAGAAATATTCATTAATAAAATAACACAAAATGTAGTACGTTTTAAATGATTTATTGTAATAATAATAATATTTAACTATAGTTGACTTTTTGCTTCAAATAATCACTTATTATTAACAGAAGAACAATAGTTGTTTTTACTTGTTGCTTTAGCAATTGAAGCATAACCTACTACATTTTGTTTTATTGTTTTAATGAATATTTCAAAAACCTTAAGTCGTAGACCCATAAAACCTTATATCATTGTAATTGATGAAACATTCTTTTTTAAAAATAAAAGAAAATACAGGGTGTTCTATTTAAAAACTGATGATGACGTTATATCATGTGAAACAAGGCTTGTATTAAAAATTAAAATACATTACTATGTAGATTAAAATTTCTACAAAAACTGTTTTTAAAGTAATTTTTTACATAAATCAAATGCAGCCAATAATCAGGTGTTTCCATACATTTACCCAACCTTGTATATTTTATTTATTAATATACTTAGCTTTGAGCCGCCCGAGCTGGGATTTGAGCCGGGCCCAGATTTTAAGCCAGGCATTGGGCTGAATTTTGGGCCAGATTGGGTTTTAATAAAATATTTTATTAATAATAACTTACCTTCAGGCCGGGTCGTGTTGGGCGTTGGGCTGAGTTTTAGACCAGGCCGGGTTTTGACAAAATTGAAAACGCCGACTTCTAATCTCATCTCTAAAAATGATTGCCCCAACATTAAATATACAAATATGGGTTTTAAAGTACATGCAATAAGAAATATTTTAAGCCAACATAGACCTTCTTATCTTTTTCCAGAGGCCCAAAAATTGAGATACAATAATGTGCGGTTTGCCGATTTTGACAATTTTTGAATATTAAAAATTTCTTGATAATGCCCGATATACCATTTCTCATATGAATAACCTTTTTTCTTGTGTTCTAAAGAGTATTTACTGAAATTTTGACTGAAATCGACATAGGGTGACAGCGCTTTTTTGGGACCTGAAAATTACAAGTTTTGAAGATCGCGAAAACATGTGCAACTTCCTGCATCAAAATAATGGTGTTTACGTATTGATTTTATAAGTATTGTGTGATCACTTCAAAAAGAGATTAAACACGAAGAAATCTAGACCTTGCGAATCAAATTTTGTTAAGATTTGACAAAGTTAGAACGGTTTAAAGAAAGCAAAGTTTTGTGATTTTGCAAAATTTACGGGTTTTTTTGGAATAATGTTTAAAGCTTAATATATCAAAATGACTGCCACGATTTTAAACTTATTAATATGGGTTTTAAAGTACATGTAATAAGGAATAATTTGAGCTATCGTAGACCTTTTCATCATTTTCCAGAAGCCCAAAAATTGAGATACAAAATAAGCTAAAAATGACGTTTTATTGTAAAATTTCTGACCTTCAAATGTGTGTCATTTTGATCAGGCAATATTCTAAGGTCTAAAATTTTGGAAAACTCTTTTTTTTCATCTATATTTTGATCCCTGAAAATTTGAGCAAAATCAAAGAGGTCGACTTTTTCAAATTGGTCGAAAAGTAATGGAATTACCCATATACATTTCAATTTTTTTTAATTTTTTCTATAGGTTGTTTAAGCTTTTATTACGTTTACGGCACGTATTTATTACATGCAATAGACACATAAAAAATAAACATACACAAAAAATATGTGCTACATACCTATCTAGGCCACAAAACATGGCAACACTGCTGGGTCTAAAACCGTCGGTTCTACTGTCTGGGTCTAACAGAGATTGCCTGACATCAACTTTTTGTTTTTTTAATAATTGCTTACCCCTCTTTCATTGCTCTTAGAGTTCTTAATTAATAAGTCAAAATTACTTAATATACACACACTTACAACAAAGATTTCTAGTGGGTCTGTGGTTGCCTGTTAAACGTAACGGGTCTAAAAACGACTTACCATTTTTACTTTTATTTACAAGCCTTTTTACCGACTGTTGTGTTTTTTCCAGAGGTATGAAGAAATCGAAATCATCAGGGTCTTTGTTGGGGTTGGAAGTAATGTCATGCAAGTATTCTTTATAACAGTTGTGGCAAATGTTGGTGCACATTATTCTTGCTTTTTGACAATCACGTCTGTTTTTACATCTAGTTATGCATTTGCAAAAAAATGAGATTAAGGACTGCCTTAAGTTCATCTGTAGTTGCTGGGATCAAGCAAACTTCAAACTTCTAATCTCATTGTTCTGGAAAAAAAATATTTTTTAGCGAAACTTGGATTTAGTGGTATACACAAAAAGCATGCTGCATTGCTGCTCTATCTGTTAGCGACAGCGCAGAGAGATCTGGTTTAGCATTCAAAATCAATTTGGTAAAAACATTGTAACAATGCATGTTAAGGATAGTTTGTTTGTAGGGTGCATTGTACAATTCCAGGATATTTTGTTTTTAGCTCGAGTTTTATTACATTAGTAATACTTTGCAGTGTGCTTGCTTCTTGAACAATATGATACAGACAAGTTTCCTTTTTTGATATGCAGCGGAAGTCTTCACATCAGCTAAATGCATGAACAAAAAGTATGCAGTTTCTTATTTTTATAGCAGTTGCTGACTTGAATATACCTTTTTTTCTACTCTGCCATGGCTTGGTTTAACAAATAATATCTGTCTTTCAGATGGGGTTAAAGTCATAAAGAAGACAATAAGATCAACGTTTTTGCCAACTATTGCTATTTTGTCACTAGTTAAAGTTTTTATGACTTTTGTGCGGATGATCAATTTACCAACGTTACTAGATGTTTGTTCTGTATTAATTCCATGGTTGAGAAAAGCAAATAAGAAGAATAAAATAAGTCTGAATTTATTGTGTTTATTAGAAAAAAAATCATCCTTCTAGACTGTGATTTGTGATTTGTGTTTTGTGTTCAATGTTTATGTCAACTGACCTTATTAGGTACTTTGGTTCTGTTCAACTGTCTACGTACTGTATGGTGCCGCTGAATAGCCATCAAACATAACGGTAGAGCTCTTGTCGGCATATTGCTTAAGAACATAGGCAAATTGTTGAGATTGGGGATTTTTGGGCCACACCACCTTGTGTAACAGTAATTTTATATCTAAAACGATGTCAAAATCAAAAAGATGGGTATCTTGTAGTACAGGAAAAGTATTGTATAAGGCAGATTTTTTTGTTTTTTGCATTCCAGTTTCCTCAAATAAAGATAAAGGGTACGGAGCAAGCTTATGTTATAAATAGTTGTCTAAGTCCTCATCACTTTGCTTGTTGATAGCTATCTTTAGAAACATCGGAAAAAGGTTGATTATCACTTTTCTCTAAAAAAAGAAGGTAAAGAGAGACCGTACAAACACTATAATTTACGGCGTATTGTGAACGCTATGTAGAAGAAAGGGCAAGTAATTGAGGTAGAAGAAGGAAAACCGTCAAAATTGACGGAAAACCAAACAAAAATAGACCGGTTCTTTGGCTTGTACAATACAAAAAACTTTTATTTTTTAGCGCCAAGAACTGTAGGTTGGAGGTTAAAGACTATATACCTAATGAATGCTGATAAAATTTGCAATAAAAATAATCATTTATATTTTTTGTATATCCAGCTTTTACAGAGTTATAGTTGTATTCGATAAGTCTACAACCTACAGATTTTGATATATTAACAAAAACAACGAAAAAAATGCTTTGTTTTTGGTCATTACTGCTAAAGCTTGTGTCATTTGTGTCAGACACAATTGATTTGTTCTAAAACTTTTTTTGTTTAAATTTGAATAACGCACACTATTTTTAATAAGCTCAACTGGTTACAGAAATTAATTTATAACATTAAAGTGAATATTGAATTTGAGACAATTTATTAATTTTAAAAATTTTGTCTGTTTTGTTGTTTTCTGTTTTAGATTTACGGTGAAACAGTGGCGGCGGTAGGCGGTAAACTATGTACGAAAAGGCGCTTTGCCTAAAGAGGTACCCGCAGAGCTGATCAAGTACATTCAGAAATACCAACTTATTTGAAAGTCACTTTTGGAATTTTATTTGAAGTTTTACTTTGCATTAAATGGCATTTAAAATAGATACAATATTAGCCTAGCAGTGCTATCTCAATATGTTAAACAGGGTAAATGTAACGTTCACATAAAAGTAGACCCTGCAGAAAAAGGACGGACTTGTTATGCAAGTTATTATGCAAGTTGATACAGAAGATTCAACTCTATTGCTTTGGGGCTGATTTTTTATTTATTGTTATGGTTTATAAAAAAAAATATTTATATCAATATAAACTTCACCAAAAAACATGGATCATTCTGATGTATTGATACTTGGTACATATATACACATACGTCAATTTATTCAATTCTTAAATACAATTAATGTATGTTACACTTTTAAATTAAATTCAAATTGACAACAGTAACAAACTAAAATTAAATATATTTAGAAAACTCACCAACGTCAACTCTTCAATTTTTTTAATCTAACTATCCTATGACACATAAGCCAGCAGCATATCATACTATGGCAAAAAGAGCTTTTTTAATTTCTTTATTAAATAACAAGGATTGTGATTTAGAACTGAATAAAACTAAATATATTTTTAGAAAATATAAATGATTTTTTAGTCAGTTTTGTTCAAAATAAATAAATTATACTACTCATTTACGTTTATCCAAAAGTTTATTCAACAAAACTACAGAAAACATAACAGACATTTAAAAAACAAAGTTTTTAGTTAAAATTAATTTCTTAAAGAAATTTGGTTTTATAAAATTCTATACTCCAAATGCAATAGTGTACCTATATCTAGATCAAACTGGTCAAAGTTTTGAAACACAATATACTGAGCATTTTAAAGCATTTAGACTAAATCACAACACAAGTTTAATTGCAAATTACATTATAAATTGTTATAAGTTGTTACACAACTCTACAAAAAGCACCAAGCTTCATCCGTTACAAGCTTCCAAAATTTAAATCTACTGATTAAGCAAATGGAATTACTACAATATAATTTACCACTTTTTAAATGTTTTATTTATCTTTTTATATTAATATTTTTAAATAATTTAATTTTTTGTTAGTTTGTTCTTACTTGACAATGTCAAGTTGAAACTTAAATCGTCAACTTTTATTTGTTTTGATATATTTTTTAGTAGTATTTATTTATATCAATAAATTATTTGTAGTAAAATCTTAATAATTGTAGTATTACTTTAGCATTATTATGGATTACCACATAGCAAAGGACTCAACCATCCTTTATATAAAACTTTTGTTTCCCTATGTTATTACAAATCATAACGTGCAAAAAAAATTTATTCCTTCATTAATCTAATTATTATTTCAAATTTTGTTCTTTTTGTTTTTAAATTTTGATAAATTATAACAAAAAAAAATTAATATATTTTTGGTTTTCTTCATTACATTTGTGTGCTAAAATGTAGTTTTGCAAATATCAGATTAAATTTGGTTTTAAAAAGAATCATATATATCTTTTATAATATTTTATACAAATTAAATTATATTTTTTGAAAAGCTTTTATAGTCTAGTGTTTTTATCTACTTTGTTTTATTTTCTTGTGAAAATCCATTTTCTATTGTCATTAAATTTCGCTGCATCTAAAATAGATATTTTATTATTTGGTTAACCAGTTTTTCTTAATTACTAATATTTGGTATGTATAATTTTCATCAAAATTACTAAACTTTTTGTTTACATTACTAAACTAACTAAAACAAAAAACACTGGCATAAAAAATAAAATATATATATTAATAATAATACAATTGTGCAATTTAATCTTATTAATATGCAATTATTAAATGTTAATTAAAATTTAAACTTACACTTAAATTTGTATTAAATGCAACAGGTACAGATAGGACTAATAGCAATGTTTCCAAGTTTTTATGAGCATTTTTAGTAAGTAGATGCTGATCTGATTTAAATTCATAAATTTTAAAGAATTGATTGCAAAAAGGATCTATAAACTTTTTATTTTCTACTTTATAAATGTGTTCTTTTATCCGATGTAGATTAATGTTATTTACATAATTGCCAAAATATGAGCATGATTGAATACTAACCTTGATGTAATCTTAGTTTTGTTTATAGATAAGGTTGGTGTTTTGTTATTTGTTGGTATTTGCAGTTCTTTACTAAATTTTTTTCTAGTCTATTATTTCCATTATCATAATAGTACACCGTATAGTTTTTGGTTATTTTGGCTTAAAGGATAATCGCATTTGGTAAGAATACTGAAACTTCTATGTGTTGCAAGTAAATTTCTGCTTCAGAACTTTCAAGAGTGTTTAAATCATTGTTGTTAATATTAAAAAGTTTCTGTTTATTTGCGCTACTACTAAAAGTGTTTTCTTGCGATTATTCTAGTGTGCGAGAAGTTTAGATGCTACAATAAATGTACAAACTATTGAGTTGTTGAACGAATCTGTCTAATACTATATTTTATGCTAGTAGCCATAGTACACGCATAGCAAGGATTTGAAACACTAGCTATAGAGCAAGAATTTAAACAAATCTTTTTAAACTAATTAAGTAAATATATACAAACGCAAAACTAGAACGCAAATTTAACTTTTTGTGTGATACTGAAACATAATGCAATAAATCTATAAAATTAAAATAAACAAAATGGTTTCATAATTATTAAAGAAAACAAGTTTAGTGTTGCTTATTTGAAGAGGAATATATACTTTTTATTTAACAGGTTTTATAGAAAAAAATATATATTAAGAAAAGTGCTATTATATTTTAAAAGTTGTCATGGTGTTAACTGTGTAAGCACTGATAAATGTTTAAGATAATAATTGTAGTTTACTAAATTAAATTGATCAAGATTTTAGATTGTTTTCTTTGGTTTTACTCAAAAATAGGATATCAAGTTTTTTATGTTAAAGATGTTTATAAACAGAATTATTTTTTTTAATTCACATATATTTATTAGTGAGTTATTTATTAAAAATATGCAGCTATTTATTATATGTATATTTTGCAGCAATTAATCATTATAACGATCGTTATAATAGTTATATTTAGTGGACAAATTATAATGCACATAATAATATAATATAATATGTTGGTCACATTATTCTGTTCTAATTTAAACAGAATTTGACATAAATGCCACGACGCTAATCCGTGCATTAAATTAGACATTCCCGCCGGAGCTATTATCAAAATGTAAAATAAACATTTAATTAATTTGTTTTCAAATAATTAATAAGTTAAATTATATGTATATAAAATTATTTTAAAATTACGTTACGTAAATTTATAGAGAAAAATGTATAACATATTCTCTGTTTTCTTAAAGAACATAAAATAGGTAGCTGAACTTGGAAAGTTGACTTATGCTGTATGGTTTCTTATATAAAAATTGTTTTTATAATTGCTTACTTAAAAGTGTTAAAATAATTTATTATTTTAAATATAACATACTTTTTCTATTTGTAAAAAATTTTTTTGCAAAAATATATATGTATTAAAAAATCTTGTACGCCTATTGTAATACAAGTATAAGAAATAATATAACATTGTATTGACAAACGTTTTTTTATTGTAAATCTACACGTTTATGAGTTAATACATTATTGTGTAAGTTATAAAATTGAAATGTGCATTTTGCGTATACAAAGTAAGCATTATAAGTGAAAAAGTATAACAAAGCAACTCACTTGATAGCCCACTTCCAAGGCTCATCTGCAACGTTTATTAATGAGCACCATAGATGGATATAAATGCCGTTTGAAATACGACAAATAAAGCTATTTATGATCACATACTTTAATACTTCAATTTGATAGTTTTAGTGTGCTTCCTTTCGTTGAAATTTAAAGGTATTTTTATGTTGCTATGAGGTATTAAGTAATTCCTAACTATTACAATTAGAAATAATTAAAATATTAACATAGGAAATTGAAGGCTTTGTTAGCAAAGCAACAGTCTATTTGATAAAGTACATAATCTTTATCTTTTATCTTTTAGAACACAACTTGTTGATACTGAGTAAATACATATATAAAATTATTAACACAATAGCAATCAATCAGTGCAACAGCTCAAAATAAAGATGTTATAACTGTGCTGGTAATATTTTCTCTATTATTTAAAGCATATTACAATTTTTGCATAAGTTTAAACCTGTACAATTATACTTATCCTTGATCTGACAGATAATATTCTCAAATCATTTGATGATACTAAAGTCACACTGACAATAAATTCAGATAATAGCCATTGGCAATATTAGCCACCAATTGCTATTTGTAGATACTTTAACTTTTCATTTTACCGTTATTAGTCTAATTATTATTTATACGTTGCAAATGCAGATTGTTCACTAAAATTAAATATATAAAGAATCAGCAGGTTATGATAGGCAAGTTTTAGAAATCAAAATGAAAATCAAGTTTTTCAAAAATAATCATATTAAAATAAACATTTGTGGTAAAAATAGAACTGCGTTTATTAATTATGATTAATAGTAATACATAATGCAAATTATAAACATAGAGACAGGTTTTGTATAACTAGACATCGAAAAAAGAGTTCCAAGTTTATTTACTTATCAAGTAGGAAATATACAGGGTGTTAAAAAAAATGTAAAATATTTAAGGGGGTGGTAGTACGAACCACAACAAACAAAAAAAATCTTGCTAAACATGAGTTGTCATTGCAACGGTTTTGGAGATGAAACATTATTTATTTTTATATATTTTTACAAAGAAGAGAGTTATAGAATACTCTTTCTAAAACCCTTTTATTGGCTCAGATTTCTTGGCACTTTTTATTAATTTTTATCTACAGCACCTCGGGGCTGTTTACAGGAGTAGCATACACTATAATAGTATTTTGTATAACAAGAGTGGATAGTATGCCCATATCGCACGAAGACGAATTTGGAGCACAACGCTGCAGGCGGAGTGCTCCAAACGTCTAAGTGCGATATGGGCTTTCCACTCGAGTTCTACAGCTTACTTTTTCTACGACTGATAAAAATCTAAAAATTATTTTTAAAACTTTTCAATTAATCATTTAACATTATTTTATATTGAAATAAATTCAGGTTATGTTTGACATCTGACGTTTCGCATAATTATCAAATTTAGAACTACCTATAATTTTGGTTAAATTATGCTGTTAAAATATTTAATTAAAAATGTATTTAAGCTTTTTTTGTATAATAACAGTTAATAAATAAGACGTTTTTAATCTATTTTTGACATTTTACAAATAAAAAAACCATTTGTATTTAGCGACGTAATTAAATAAACATTGTGATTTGTATTTTTTGTTTTTATGGTTGGTACGGCATATCATATTCACACTAGAGTGAATATATGATACATATCTGTTTAGTTAGGCGTGAATAAAAGTGACAATATATAGAAGGGAGTAGAAAAAAAATAATTAAAATCTTTTTTTAAAACATCAAAATATTGTTAGAAAGCAGCAAAATTTTACCATAAAATTGTTAAAAAGGAACCATATTTGTTGCTTGTGGGCCAAAGGAATGTTAACCAAAAGATCATAAATTTTGTTGTGCAGAAAGTTAAGATAAGCAGCGCCTGTTAATTGGTTTAGTAAAACAACAAGACCTAGAAGCCTGTCGTCTACAATACTCATCTAAATGTATAATGAAAAACGTGTCTGATGTCCATATTTAATAACAGCATGGGTATTTTTGTCGGCTCAACAATGTGCATTATGAAAATTAACAACTCCATTTTGTGTGAACTTGGCTTCATCCGTAAAAAGAATGTTGGCAAAAAACTGCAAGTTTTCAGCATCTTTGCGTAGAAACCAGCAACAAAAAATCAAACGTGCCTGATAATCAGTTAAATTAAAGGCATGTACTCGTTGTACATGGTATGAATAGAGCAGCTGCTTGTGGAGAGTTCTCCAAACAAGAGTAGCATCAATTCCTACATCGGCTGATGTTCTCCGCACACTTGTCCTTGGATTATGCTCTATCTGTGTTATAATTTCTTGTTCTGCTCTAGGAGTAGATACCGACCTTGGTCTGCCGGAAAGATTTTTTTTTTTTCAAAGTGAACCGGTATCTCTCAATCTGGTGAATTCTTTCAAATATAAAATGTAAAGGAATCTGGCAATTTGGTTAAGTTTCTATATAAAGACATTGCGTTCTGGTGGCAATCCCATTAGCACGACCATACATGAAATGCATGTATGCTAGTTCTGCATTAGAGTAATTAGCCATAGCAATAAAAACTTGTGCACTAACAACAATTGTCAAACACTGAATGTTTATTTTACAAAACATCAACCAACTATGATAAAAAAATTGAACGTTTTTGCAAAATAAAAAATAAAGAAAAAAAGAATAATAAAAATAAATGCTGTTCCATATCTCCAAAACCGTTGCTATGACAACTCATGTTTATTAAGATTTTTTTGTTTGTTGTGGTTTGTACTACGTCCCTCTTAAATATTTGACATTTTTTTTGCAAAATAAAAAGTGGAGATAAAAAGAATAATAAAAATAAATAATGTTCTATATCTCCGAAACCCATGTTTATTAACTTTTTTGTTTGTTGTGGTTTGTACTACCATCTCCTTAAGTATTTTACATTTTTTTTAACACCCTGTATACATCTATATCTAATAAAATCAAAACAAAAAAATTCTGGTTTTTGAATTTTATTAACAAAATGTTATGTTAATGTATATTATTGTTACGTTTTACACCAATTAAATTAAACAAAAGTCTATTAAATTTCATTGTAGCAAAATAATTATTTTAATCTGCTGTAAAAATGCATAACTAATTAATAATATGTTTGAAATTACTTTATTAATAATTAGTATGTTTTAATTTTTTTAATAATTTGATTGTTTTGTATTAATATTATTGTATATTATATAATAAAATATAAATACATGTAACATTAAAAATAAGTAATAAAAATAATTATAGGCAAAAAAATAGTCTCGTTACATAACAAATAATACATTAATGTATAATAATGTAGTACCTATCAGTAAATTTAGTATGTTACTCGTATTTATAATATGTGTATATGATCCAGATATTTTCAGTACTGATACAATATGACTATTATTTTGTCACATTTTTCGTGTTTATCTAACGACGTCAAATGATTGTAAACATTAATAGAGTTGACAGAATATACATTAACTGTTGCAACTTGAAACATTAATAATTGTGCAGAATCTAATTATATAACTTTCAAATATAACCTAATTAAACGATGATAAGATTTCAAACTAAATTAAACAAATACATTATTGATTAACTTTATAACTATAATATTTTAATTTAAATTAAATACTATATTTGATTGAACATGTCTAAATGTGCAAAATGTTACGTAATGTACAAATTCAAAAAAAATTATAACACATTTACTATACATATACCTATAACAGCAAAACAAATTTGCATAATAATTGATATTTAACACAACAATGAAATCGCCGTGCATTTTCTACTTGCCACCCGACTTTATTACCAAATGCATGAAACACAAATCATATTATAACATCATAAATGAATTATGCAATCAAATCAAATGCAATATAAAATGGGTTCACAGGCAATATATCATTATTTAGATCGCATGTAGACGAATTGGTTTATTTTCCAATAAAGCAAAATCATGCTTTAAATATCATTTTTTAATACATATATATTAAATAATGATAGTATATAAATATTTTTTTTATTTTACGTTTATAATCATGACATTATGAAACTCTATTTGGAACTGCCATGGAGCTTATTAAAAATTGGCATTTTATTTTACATCACGTATTTAAAGGTTTTTAAACGTTGGTTACAATAAAAAAAAAACATTAAATCAATTATTGATATAAGTTTAAAATGAGCCATATTTATGTTTATGTTTTGATAAGTGATAGATAGCATATTCAAATAAATTTAGTTTATACATGAAACTTTGTTGCTTTGCGATTTTCGTTAATAAGGAACAAAATTGAATGAGCAAATGATATTTGAAAATTGCAAGATTTTAAAAACAAAACTTTTTATATATTGTAAGTACAGTTTAAGTTATTGCAGTGTAAAGTACAATTATTATAAAGGGTGATTTATTTAAAGGTATTTTTTTAAAAATTTAAAAATAAAACAAAAAAATCATATTTATCGGGTAATCTTTATGATCATACAAAAGAACCATTTTGTACATTTATTTTCACTTTTTAGCTGTAACTACGGCAAACACGGTCCATTCAGAAATTCTAATTTTTGATGAAGCGTTCAAGCATTTTGAGTGGTATTTAGTAAATGACGGAAGTAATGTTGGTTTTTAATTCCCCAATTGTAGTCGGCTTATCTATGTAAACTTTAGACTATACGTAGTGCCAAAAAATGTAGAGATCTAATATTACATGATCTAAGCGACCAATTCACTGGTCCAAGGCTTAAAATTAATTGTGTACCAAATCGTTCTTGCAATAAAACCATGGTTTTACGTGTTATGATAAGCCGTTCGTTAGAACTAGTTGTAGTCAAATCTACCGAATTCAATTTTAGGCAGCAAATAGTATGTTATCAGTGTGTTATAACGGGCGCTATTTAGAGTTACGTTCCGGCCGGTCTTATTTTTAAAAAAATGTTAAACTAGCCAATAAACCACACTAAGCCGTTGTTTTGTTTAAATGTAATAGCAGATTTTGAATCTCTTCTGGTTGTTTTTTAGCTCAAATACGGCAATTTTGCCTATTGACGTAGTCATTAAGCCAGAAATGGGTTTTATTGTTGAACAAAATTTTGATCAGAAACAGTAGATCTTTTTGAAACTTTTTAAAAGCTTAAAGCCTGAAACGGTGATAATTTGGACAGCTGGCCGGCATTGGTTCTTGCATGGGTTAAATTTTGTATGCTTTTAAATTAAGATTCTTACGTAAAATACGCTAAATTGTTCCATACGGCAAGCTTTTAAAGCTGTTGAAAATAGTAAAAAATCAATTCATCACGGTTATAGCGTACCCTCTCAGCCACCGCCGCTATATTTTTTTACTACGTACTGTATGTGGTCTATTTGGTTGCGTGTTATTTAATAATAAATATTGAGTTTCAAATTTTTTAATGGTACAGCGAATTGTTTGTTTGGTAGACCGATTATGTAAACCATAAGTTGCTTTTAGCGTACAAAACATTTTTGTCAGAGCGCCGATTTTTGTAATACAGCTGAATAATTTGTAGACGCTGTACATTACTCAACAAAAATATGATAACAGTTTATCTTAGAGCATCCTTTATCTAACATAAAACTTCTACTGAAAAAAGTACCTTTAAATGAATCACCCATTATATAATAATTTTTGTCTGCTTCTACCTGAACCATCTATTTCTGCCCTAAAATGCGGGCCAAACGACGATTTAGAGGTACTTGGGGTTAAAAAACTTTTGTGGTAGTTGATTAGCTGTAAATGACGATTCCACATGACGTCATACGTGTTGCTAAAGCCGCGGGCTGCTAAAGCCAGTTTTTGGCCTTTGATATACTATAGGTCTGTTTTGATCTACGAGTTTGGACGGTTTGCAAACTGTACAAACCGTAGGTTGGAACAGACTTTATATTTTTTTTGTGGTTTTTTTTAACGTCTTTTAGATTTGAAAAAAATACTTTTCCAAAACTGAAGGACGTAAAAAAAAGAACTTAAATTAAATTTATTAAAAGCATTAGAAATTTTTAAACAAAAAGTAACGCCGGACTTCTTTAAAGTGACCAAATAGATTTAATATGTTCCCCAATATTTAAAGCCATTAGTTAATTCTTTATTTTAGATAATCACCACATATTTTTAGTCTGTTTTGTAATATAATCCATTTACCATTAGTACCGCATGCTCCTTACTGTAATCTTTAAAAGTAATTTTCTTTTAATCACTTTTTGTAACTCTGCCCCACCCCCTTTCTTACTTTGTAGTTTAGATGTTTATATAAATTGTTGTTGTTTATTCTTTAACTTAGGCTTTAGTAAAGCCAAAACTAGTAATGTATTTGTAAGAATAAATTTGTGATAAAAAACGTAGTAAATTGTTTAATTATTTCATTAACAGGAATTATCACGTAGTAGAAGTCACTACCAACAATTATATTAATAATTTTTCTTATGATCTCCTTGGGCATTACTTTTAATACATGGATTGCTATGATACATGTATGTCTTTTTTGTTGATGATTTGGCTGATATGAGCTATCTGCTCTTTACTTTTCTTTGTAAATCTAAGGCTTTTGAACAAAAGCGATATCGGTGTTATGTTTCATAATGTACACAATCTTAACAATTTTTAACATTTTTACTTATAATTAATTTTGTTGTTGTTTTTTTGTTGTTTTTTTATTGTTTCTTTGACATTGCTAAGGTTTTTATAATTTTTTATTAGTAGGACATATTGAGTATTTTTGAAGTCTGGTTTTGAGTTTACCTCTTGCCATTTTTGGGTGTTCATACTGTTTAACATCTTCAGCCTATTAACAAGTTTTAAGAACATTTTTAAAGAATTGGAAAAGGGAAAAATACCTAATAGAATTGTTTCTGGAGCGTTTTGATTTGCAAGACGTAATTGATTACGGAGGATGTGCATTGTTTTTCCAGTTTTTGAGGTGTTTTAGTGGTGCTAAATTTGCAAATATGTTAATACAAAAATTATCCTTAATTATTGTGGCCTAATTATGGCAAAAACTATTTAAATGTAGTTAATATATAGTTAAATGTGATACCCCAAACGTAATATTTTTTTTGTACCCTCACTTTGTAATTTTACACTATTTACAAGGTTTGACAAGATTGGCCTAAGAACATGTTTCGAAAAAGTTTTGGTATCAATTTTTCTAATACATATTTTTAGTATATATAAATTATGGCCAAACTTAATGTCATTGAATTGTAATATATGTATTAAGGTTGCAACTAGTTTATCAATATCTTTTTTAAATTTAAGTTAATTATCAGTTCTGACAAAGTGTTATCCGGGGATTGCTGTTCTGACAACGTTATATCATTATTCAGTACCTATTTAACGCAGCCATTGGTTATAAGCTGCCAATCTTGAAGCATTTAAAAAAAAAAATACTAAAATCTTTTTTCTTTAACTGTCGCTGGCTTTATTTATTATTATTTAATTTATAAAATAACTCAGCAAGTTATTGAGAAAAGATTTTTTTTAGTATAAACCGACTAAAGATGACTTTTAATATAAATTAAAATAACAATATGATAAATATTTACAGAAATGTTGATTTATTACATTAAAATTTAAATTAATTTAAATAATATTGCAATCAAGTATAATTAAACAAAACATTAAATGTTTTAATATTATTTACTTTCTTTGTAATTTATGAATACAAATAATAAAAAAAGTATGAAAGTTAAAAGTGGCCAAGCAAACTTTTTTTAGTAGTATTTTGGTGGTCAGATACTTTTCTACTAGCGTAATTGCTTATAATCTTGTTGTAATAACTAATAAACCAAAATACTATCATTAGAATTACATCTGGCAACAAATTGCAACAAAATTTGATGGTTTTTAGTTATTAAAAGAAAATTACTTTGCACTACTGTTTAATATATTGTTTGGTCATTTTTTGGTTTAATATTTGAATACATTTTGTTTTTTTTAATTACTTAATTTGTCTCTATTATCTCTTTCAATTAGAACATACTTGTTATGGCAAGACTACACTGAAGCGAGAAAGCCGGGCAACTTGTGCCGCCCGGCAAAGTCGCTCAAAAACTTTATTGAAATATTGAAATCCGCGGCCACATTAAGCCGGCGACCCAAACCGCGCGGTATGAATTCTTGTGCGGCCAAATAAAGATAATTTAGAGCAACCTGCGACATAGCATTAATAAAATTATTTATTTATGTTTAATTCAACAATTTGAAATTGGATTTGAGTACAGTTTTGTTATAAAACTAATATAACTTTTTTTAAATATAAAGTAAAAGCCTAAAAAACTGCGGATAATAATGTAAAATTTAACTAAAAAATGACCATTTTATTAATTTAACTTTACATTAATAAACTAATTTATGAAACCCATGTGTTTTATTCCTCTTTTTAATTAATCCTGCTTTTTTCCTAAATGTCGTAAATTTTTACTGATTAACAACAATATTTAAGACCATACCAACCGCTACCTTGATTTGTAGTATTTTAACAAAAACGGCAACTTCCCCTTCATCGCTGCTTCTACAAATAATTTGATAATCGTTTTATTTTTTTACCAGTACATTTAGAAAGGATTAAACTATGATATGTCGAAGTCTTTTATGTGAAATTATATTTGCAAATAGCAACAAATTGCATTCAAAAATACAGAAAAACGCATTTATTTCTATATTTGATGGGTTTTTTCGGCTATTTCTTAACTAGCGTGGTTCGGAAGTCACGTATTAAGCTGTTGGTCCCATCAAACCACTTTAAACAAGTCGTAGACTTACTGTGGCGATGTAAAATAGCCGTAAAAAGCAAAAAAAAAAAAAAAAAAAAAAAAAAAAAAAAAAATTATTTGACTAAAAGACTTTGAAATATCATAGTTTAATCCTTTTTAAATGTACTGGTAAAAAATAAATTGATTATCAAATTATTTGTAGAAGCAGCGATGAAGGGGAAGTTGCCGTTTTTGTTAAAATACTACAAATTAAGGTAGCGTTTGGTATGCTCTTAACCCGCGTCAGTGTAGTCCAAAAAGACGCTCGGCTTAAGTTCCGTGCTGAGTTTTCGGCCGGCCATGCCGCGTGTGCCGCTCGGCTTTCTCGCTTTAGTGTAGCCCCGCAATTAGACAACCAAATTAAGTTATTGAGAAAAATGCAATGAAGCAATTAAAAAAACGCAATTAAGCAATTAAAAAAACACTATTTATATACATTGATTTATCTGCACTAATTAATAACAGAAACTATAATCAAAAATTGTAATATATTAATTGAATGATTTGAAATTGATATTCCAAATAAATACGTTAAAACTTTTATAGTCATTCTTATCACATTAATTTTTTTTATAAACACTTTACAAGCAGAATTATATGTATAATTTACTAATAATTTTATTTTATATTTATTACTATGTATATGAAATTGTTATGGTGGGTATATGTTAAATATAATTTTGTTCTTATAACAATATATGATATTAAAATCAAGATGAATGCTGGCAAAGTTCATTTTTGCTACATGTTATAATCTAACAATTTATATTATGCTTGGTAACGCAGTCTTGCAATTTTATGAATACAAACTTCCTGTAATTTAAAGTTGCATTGCAAAATAGTTGGAACACAACCAACCAACAAACCCTATTTACTTTTAAAATATAAATCTCAACATAATAATATAATGCATTAAGTGTAACAACATACATATTATTAACTGAACCTTTTACATCGACCGAATGTAATATAGTCAACATATTTGCACTGCTAATATTTATTACATGGCAGACTGGTAGATATTTTATTTTTCGTATATTTGGGACATTGATAATGTTTAGTAGTCTGTACATACATACATAGAACATTATGTAGCGTTATTTAACATAAATCACTTTAATTAATACTTTTATTATTATTAGCTAATTGTTAATAAATTTTATACTCAATGTTTATAACGTTTGGATAATTTAAATTTATTTTATCAACTCTATCGCAATTGCGTCCACTAAAATGATGTGAACACGTCATAGTAATATTTTGCGGTCTTTATTATATCACTGCTTAAAAAACCATTAAATACATTAAATTATCTATAATAATTTTATTTTATAAAAATTTAAGCTAATAACATTATTGGTTGGTTTGTGTTATTTCTCTTATTTCTCTAGCAAATTTGGCTCAATAAAACAAAAAATTAAATCACATTTTTCAAAATAAATTAAGTTACATTTTTAGTTGCTTTTTAAATTTTATGAACATTTTTAAATGTGTAGTTTTAGCAACAAAATTTACAATACTATTTTATATAATATGATATATTTGATAAAATGTCGCAAAATATAAAGTTTACTGTGTTGGAAGAAAGTTGATATATTATTGCAATCCCTTATGCATTGAAAAGTTTTCTCAAAAATTTAATATAAAATATCTCAAACTCTCCCTCATAAGTCCCGAATGAGTTAAAGTTTTCGCATTTTCTAAATAAATTCTACAAGTTTATCATTTTAATCAGTTTATGGTGATAAAATAGTAAGTATTATTGACAATATGCATTTGAAAATTGTATTGTTTTTACACAAAATATAAATAAATACAATTTGTATGTATAATTAAGAGTATAATTTTAGAACCAGTGCAACATGCATAAATAATTGTAATTTTGATAAAAATACATACACACTTTTAAAATTGGATTAACTACAATTTTTAGGTACATAAAACAATAATCATTTTTATGAAGAGAATGTTTTCAACTGAAAAACCCATTAACTTTTTAAATTGCCTTATTCAAAAGAAAGCAGCTACAGTTTAATAGTTAAATTAATAAAGTTTGTTTTATTGGTTTTTCCATGAAAAGTATTTGTATTAATCAATTATTTTTTTTTTAAATCATGTTATTTCTGTCGATAAGTCTATATTAAATTAGTGTTGAAAAAGAACATATTGATATTTAAGTTAAGTTCACAAATAAAAAAGAATATTAAATATAAATAAAGAGAAGCTAGAGAACTAAACCAAACATTATAAGTAAACAATAAAATTATAATATCACGCGATTTAAATATAGAGTGGTTTCTATTTGATGCTACGCACAGCTATTTTGTTTAACCCAAAACTTTATTCTAGACGTGGAGTATAAAACAAAAATAAATATTCAAGTTTATTGTTATTTTAAATTTAATTCCGCTACTGATTCTATAATACATTTTTGAAATAAAAACTAAACAGCCATAAAATGGTAAAATTTCACTATTTAAACAATTATGAAATCTAGAATAACTATAAATGTACTTGAATTATAGGTATTGTACAACAACCTGAAAATACTGACAATAATGCAATTAACTAGAAAATTGAGAAACTATACAAATTAGTCAAGTTTACCAAAAACAAGCAAACTTGTCAATTAAATCAGCACAGTTACTTAAATATCTGATAAAAAAATATAGTTCAATAGATCAATTTGTAACTACTTTTACCACACAAAATGATTACAGTAACTGTGCCCTGTTGCAGAGTAACAAGTTCTTGATTGTTTATATGAGTTTTTTATATTTGTTGGTGTTTTATTTTTGCTAGTTGACGATCAATATACATAAAGTTCAGAATTGAGCTTTATTCTTTTATTGACAAACCATTAACAAAACTATTGGATATTGTAGACGTTTTATAACAAACAATTGATGATTTTTTTCAATTTTAAAATTCAATAAGAATTATTTAAATTTTAACAAGTCAAACTATTAAAGTGAAAATTTATGCAATTTGCAGACATTTATATTAAATACGGCAAATTATAATTTTTGAAAAATAATGAATATAAAAGCTTATTCCATTTGGCAACATTGATATATCTACTGCAATCTACTGTACGTGTTGCAATGTCTCAGCTAATGCAACGTGGCAGCATTTGTCCGTTGGCATTACTATTAGCACAAGCTAGTTTTTTATTTAACTATTATATTTCCAAATTATATTAATCAAATCAACCAAAAAAGTCAAAATATCAAAGTTGTAATCTTGCATGTACGACTACCATTTGGGCAACTCTTGGTAAGATATTTTTCTCGTTTGTTGTATAATGTGTTTTATTTATTTTCTATAATCACGTATTAACGGTCACTACTATTCATTTTTTTAAATTTGCCAGTTTTGCGGTTTAGGCTAAAACACACATGAAGCTGTAAGAAAAGTACTATGTAGCATCTCAAAATATATGGTTTAATAATACGTGCCTCCGCCAAAAGCTAATTTTAAAGTTTATTAAAATCCGTACAACGATAGTTTAAAAAAGAATGTAGAAGTGTTTACCAAAAAAGGGACGAGCACCAACACTATGTAAAAGTATTACATGCGGAATTAACGCATACACTCCACCCTTTAGAGTTTGACATTTTTATATAATCGTGTTAGGTACAATATTAATAAATTAATTCATAAAATTTTTTGATTCAAAATAGAAAACTTGAGTTTCTTGAAGCTCAACAACATAGAATAGATAACATTAGTAATTCCTCTCCTAAAATTAGAACTATTAATATGTCAAATGTTTTTACAAAAACAATTGTCGTTTTTAATCAAGAGCTTAAAATACTTACCACATGTAGATAACAGCAATGCTACGGAAACACTTATTGTTGAATCAAAGTTTGCACTTCAGTATAATAAATCCCCAAATGCCGTTTTTTTCAAAATCCAGAATAGCTAAAATTCTTAAGAACTAGCTCATTTCAAATACTTTTGACAACTACTATTAAGTCACTTTGACTTAAAATTAAAAATCATAACCTCACTTTTACAAAAGCTCACAAATCAAATGCTATAGTAATTCTTCAAAGTTGATATATCAGTCAAAAGTTCAGCAATTTATTAACGGTGAAAATCTTATAACATTACGTTTAGACTCAACTAAAAAAATCAATCTAAACTCCAATCTCTTGTTTCTAATAATAAACTTTTTTTTCCACCTCTTAATAATATAACTGTAGTTAATAGAATGCCATTAGCACAAAAACTATACGGCCTTATAAAAAACCACAAATCAGATGCTCCAATACGCCCCGTGGTATCATACATTAACAGCCCAACTCATAAGTTAAAAATTAAATTAAATAAGTTAATCAATAAATTTACAAATTTCTCTTCAAAATTTAGTGTAGTTAATTCGTTAGAATTTGCTAACAATATTAAAATCTTAAGGACTTCACATTAATCTAAATGATTCTCTTTTGATATCAGTAATATGTTCTTTAATATTCCTCGAAATGAATGCATTGAGTTAGTTTCAAATTTATTTGAAAATATAAATATTAACTTTTACTTTTCCAACGAAATAATGTCTAAAATTTTGCAATAAAAATAATTACTTTCAATTCAATAGTAAGTTCTTTAATCAAAATACAGGTCTTGTTATGGTTTTTTTTGTTAGCAAAAATATTTATAACTTTCTTCGAAGAAAAAAATTTCAATTCAGACTTTGCTAAAAATCATAATTCTTTTTGGTATCGATATGTTGACGATAGCTTGCTTTAAAGGTACCATACGCCACTATTAAGTTTAAAGTAAAGACCAAAACTCAGAATAAAATTAACTGTTTAAACCTAACAATATGACACAAAACTAATATTTTTTTATTTGAAAATTTGTAAACCAACTTATACAGACTTAATTATTTCATTTAACTCTTTTTTATGTTTACCCAACCATAAATTTGCAGTCTACCATTTAATGGTTTATAGAGCTTGCAGCCTATCATTAACACCAAATTCTTGGCAAACTGAGTTTATTAAAATTATATCAATAAGTCATAACAATGGATTTTCTTGAAAAACAATAAAAAATATTATTACTAAGAAAGAGTATAGTCTTACTATGCAGTTAATTTATCCTAAAGTTATGAAACCTATGAAATATATTTCAAAATTTTGGTAACATCTCCGAGAAAATAGGATTCAGACTACAGCATTTAGATAGTACTTATGCAAATCATATTTTAGAAAATAATCACATATTACCAGATATCAATAAACTTAAAAATTATTTACAACTGTTTTAAAGATAGAAAATTAAATTTATTAAAAGTCTTTAAAATTACTAAATTAACTTGTTTAATGACCAAACCGGCTTATATAAATCTTCTTTGTTTGAAATAATTCTTCTCTTCTTTTTGCGGAATTTTCTGTTATAAATATAGTGCGGATAAAAGGCATTTATTTTTATAAAATAAGCGCTTATAATAAACATTAAAAATGTTAAAAAAAGCTGCAAAAATGTTTTAACCTTTACAAAAAAGTAATATATAAAATAACAAAATTATAAATTGTATAAATATTAAATATTACAAATTATAAGGTAAAAAAACTATTACATAACATATTAATAAATATTTTATTATAATCTTAAGTTGCCGAAGCAATTAACAATAATAAATTTTTCTAAATTTGTAGTTGTAAAGTTTTGTTTTTAGTCTAACAAAATGTTTTTATAGATCAGGGCTGTCCAACATGAGGCTTGCACTTTTTGCGGCCCTTGCACTTTAAAAAAATTGAGAGTGATTTTAGTTTTTACTCAGCCCTTCACAATTTCAGTTAAGAATCTATGAAGAGCAGATCTTCAACTGGAATTGTATGATTTGCAATCAGATTCTTTTTACCAAAAAAAAAAAACTGAAACGGGTTTGAACTTTTTTAAGTTGCTGCCAGAAGAACAATACCCCAACTTGCTTACACTGGGCTTAATGCTGCAAGCACGTATTTTTACAAAATCAGCTTTTTTGATATAAATTTAAAATTCTAGATTTTAATCAAATTCAACATAACGCCAATGTTTTTAAATCAAATAAAGATGGTTGGACAAAAAATGCTGCAGTTTTTAACCTAGAAATTTTAAGATACTCTGCTATATTTGTTAATATGGTCTTTAAAAAATACAATAGGCTATCATCTGCAAAACATAGAAGAGGACTAGCTATTTTAAAAAGTTTATTATATTATTGAAAAAAAAAAAAAATCAAATAAACTATTGTGATTTTATAGAGAAAACGTGCAATTTAATACTATATGTCAGCAATAATCAGAATTATTTAGCATATATGCAGTTGTCCAACAATTTTGAATCGTCAATAAACTAATTATGAAACAAATATTATCAAAGTTTTCTATTGTAATTCAAAATAAAAAACTAGAGAGATAGTAACCTCTAAAACGTATGCTGCATATAATGAATAATTAAAAGTTTTAATATCATTTACTTGTTTCTTTACTGCCACCCAATCTTATGTAGAAGGCTATTCTACTACATGGACACAGAAGAATTTGTATTCAACTACATAATTAAGATATTGTTTCATTTTTGCTATGTCCTTTTTAAAATAAATACAGATGAGTTGCTGTTTAGATTTTGTAGTAATAGGACATCTTTTAATAACGCAAGTATTAATAATTGTAATAAAAGAGTTAAAAGATACTGAACTAAGGTTGTTTGTTCTCTAAAAACTATATCACAAAAAAATGTTGGCCAAATAGTGTAGTAGAAGATTAGTGAGTAAGCCATTTAATATTGTCTTGTAATAAAATAATTTATCTAAAAAAATATTTTATTTAGGAAGCAATATATAGCAGCATGTTTGTGATGCTTTAATAAAATAACGGTTTTTTATATTGATCAATACAGAAGTTCCGGAAATAAAATGTAAAACTAGAATGTTATCTGCATTTTTATTTAAAATTAATCTTAAAGTTCAGTTTAAAACATGCGTTTTTTTAATGATTTTTCACAATTTATTTTTAATTTATTTTTTGTTGATCCAATAAAAGGCTTACTCGCATTTTATTAATGTTTTAAAAGCTTCTATACTTGTGAACTGTTAATGAAAAAGTTAGAATGCTCTTTTATTTACTTTGAACTTTCGTTTAGAATCTAGTAAGTAATTATTTGCTGTTATACATCAAGTATATTAACATTGCACTTCCATCGAGAATAGTGAGAAGTATATTTACTTTGATTATGAGGATGTAATTTTTATTAATATAAACAAAGTTGATAATAATTTTATAACTTATATAATAATAATTTTGACATTGATTCAAAACTTATAAATATATTATATACATTTGTTCTAATGTTTATAAATATATTCTCTCAGATATATGTGACAACATTTATAGAAGAAATATTTTCCCTAATTATGAAGATTTTCCACCGTCTAAAGATGATGCTGAGATGTAAGTGGAGAAAGAAAATATCATAATAATTTTATATGTATAAATATCTAGATGTGTAAATATTTAAAAAAAACGTAAAATAAACAAATTAAAACATAATACTTTTTGTTTACTTAATATTATTATATATATAACTAACATTATTGTTATAAAGTATTTAAAAGTTTAAAACTAGTCGATATTCTTTATTATTTTATTAGCACAAAAGCAGTACACTGTAAAAGTAAAATAAAATTAAGTAAAAAATTATATTAAAAAAAATCTTAACTTGTTTTTGCAATCAGAAATTGTTTCATTCAACTTTGATATTAAAGCAAATCTTTAAATCTATTGTTTCTTATATTTTGCTATTTTCAAAAATGTTTCACACTAATTATGTCATTTTATCTCTGCTCAGTGTTTGGAATTATTATTCTAGTTTTTTTCTGAATCAGTTATACTTTGTTGTTAGCGGCACTATTTCACTAATCTTAAATACTATTTTCTGTTTATTAAATATGATAATTTATTGTTAGTAAGTCCGGCAAAGACATCGACGTTGCACTCATCTGAGCCAATATAAGTTTACAATAATAATAATAAAATATAATCTAAACTAAAATAATATGACCATTGAAAAGTCATTTCAATTCTAAACTATAAAATAAATGATCTATGAGATGAGTTTTTTATGTGCGAGGGTGCGTTTATATTAAAGCTGTGATAAAAGCAAAGAGAACTATAATAAAATTTTTAGCTGTGATTATGTATGCAAAATAACTATGAACAATGTTATATGTGATATTAAAAAAAACATCCTGAAACCCTGATACGTAACGCATCTAAAATATGCAAATAAGATTTTAGCAATTGTACATATACAGGGTGTAAACATTTATTCTGTTTACTAACGGAATTGAAAGTACAAGGCTAATTTAAGTTGATTAGGTAGAAGTTGTGTATCAATTACACAATTATTTAATATTGTTTACGGATTATATGAAGGTTTTCTTTACTCTATATTTATGCAGATTATGATTATTGATAATGCTTACTTCTGTAAAAGTAAATTTAAAATTCTACAGAATACTTTTAATAAAACTTGGATCATTGTTAGCTCTGTTCAACAGCTATCGGTAACAATTGACTTGTAGCAGCATATAAAACATGTATTTTTTGAGGTCTAAACGAGTAGAGGTGATTTCTTCTTAAACACTTGTTAATTGTTTCATTTTAAAAATAAGTTTGGCTTGAAATATTTCAAACGTTTGTAAGTGTATCTACTTCAACAATGGCAAAAATTCTTTCTTTTTGTTTGACATTTAGAACATTGGGACGTCCCGTTAGTTTTTTGTTAGTGATACAAAATTTGAATTTAAATTAATAGTATATGAGCTAGCGACGTTGCAAAAAAGTTTATTTCAAGTCGACTAGTTTGTAAATATTTTCCATCCTTATTGACAATAAGTAGCGACGGGCCGCGTCTGGAAGCTGTGAGCGGTTGCGTATACTTGTGCGCAGCTCCCCTGTACAGGTTAAAATTGAGCATTTTCAAAACATTTTAAGACAAAAAAAATATTTATAGTTTTTTATAATACTTTACCATTTTAAATCTATCTTGCCAGACAGTTTTGACATCATTAATATTGTGGACGACCTAATTTAAATAATTAAAAAATAATAATTTTAAAACAATTTAAAATGTCTGGCAATTTAATATATTGTAATTCCATGATAAAAAAATATACTGTTAATTTGCCAAACAGAAGCTTGGTTGTTTAATTAGCAAATTGATTATTTTAAGTCACGGGGAGAATAGGTGAGTTGAAAGAGTGCAAAATTAAATACTTTATTTTTTTATATAGGTTTGTTGAATCTGTCTTTGTCACTTTTATCTATTAACTGTTTTTTTTTTAAACATCCCTATTCTCTTCCAATTTCAATAAAAGTTCAACAGCATCCAAGGAAGCAGGCCGCTCAGTTGCAATGTTATAAAGATTATCTTTAGCTAAATTGGAATTGTATGGATTTAAGTTTTTCTGCAATATCTCAATGAAGTTTAAGGCTTGTTCAGCATACATTTTAAGTCTGCTTGGTTGTAAATCCGCAGTTACGTCTTGTAATTTCTTCAAACCACAAATATCAAAAGTGTGAAAAATTTAGGGAGCTCTTATGCTATAACTTTTTGTCTAGCGTTGACATTCTACAGCGTTTGTAAAATGTGCAATGCCGCTTAATTGTTTGGCTGCATCGCTTATTTCAATGTAAGATTAATAGGAATTTTAGAAAAAGGTTTTTCTGTTTTTTTTATGCCAAAGAATCCTTTTTTGAAATCATCTTTTAGTCACAGGGTGCGTCTCATTAACATTATTTAAATTATCCGAGTATTTCACACACCACTGTAAGCTTCTATAGAAGCAGATGTAATAATTGACAAACTGTATATACATCATGAAATACTGAGCTGTTTCCCCATGGTCGCCTTGCTTCTGATGCAGTCAAATACAAAATATTTGTTTCTTGACATTTTAAAATATTGTCGTAAATCTGCTTTTTGGGGAAATTATATTCAACTGTTTTAGTTTTTAAAAATTGTTCAAAATGCAACATTTGCCAACTAAAAACTATCAACAAATGCAAACGTTTACAACGGTTGAAATGTTTCTTCAATAATTTAGTTTAACGTTTTACTAGCTACAATTTTGCTCTCTATTATCACATACAACATTTCAGACATGTGCCAATTGTTTTGAAATATGCCATTATTAAGTGATATAAACCGAGGTGTATAAACAGATAAACAAACCTAGGCTTTTCTACAGCTTGAATTTTCAATGCAATTTTTGTTATTGCTTAATCATAAATGACTTGTACGTGAGTTTGATTACATTCTTTATTAATTTTTTAGGTTTGTTTTATTGTATTAACTATAAGACTTTTTGCTTTGTGCAAAAATTGATGGATTGTTTTAATGACAATTTATCTACAAGAGTACATTTATTTTGTTTAAGAGGAGTTAAACATCCTCAATGGTTTGGCGTAGGGAGCAATGTCGGCAACAATAGCTTCAAAAGTTCATCTTCTTTTAGGTTTCTAACTTGTCTATTGTCCTCGGGACTTAAAATGATCAATTTGCTAATTAAACAACCAAATTTTTGTCTGACATATTAACATTAAATTTATATAATATCATAAAGATAATATATTAAATTGACAGTCATTTTAAATTGTTTTTTTAGTTATTAAATTTGTATCGGGCACGATGTTAACGATGGCAAAACTGTCTAGCAAGATAGATTAATAATAGTAAAGTTACATAAAAAAATTTAAAAAAAATATTTGTTTTAAAATGTTTTGAAAATGCTCAAATTTTATTTATACAGAGGGGCTGCGCACAGTTATACGCAACAGCTCCCAGTTCCAGACGCGGCGCGTCATTACCTATTGTCAATAAGAATGAAAAATATTGACTAGACCTAAAATGCCTTCTCAGAACGTTCCTAGCATTCGTACTATAATTATTTAGTTTTATTATTATTTATATAAGGCCTGTTTCAACATACGATTTGGACAGTTTGCAAACCGTTCAAACTATGCACCAAACAAATTACTGTGTATAAAATATTGACTAAGGATGACAAATATTTGATTGTGTGCACAGTTTGGACGGTTTGCAAACTATTCAAATCGTATGTTAGAACAGACCTATATACAGGGTGTCCGGAAAATACGTGTACAACGTTTGACGACAGACTCCTGACGTCAAAATAGGTCGATCTAAGCCGACTTAGTTATATCCAAAATTGTCTCGTTTAGCCGGTAGAGGGCGTCAAAAAAAAACAAAAGTATAACAAAGTTGAAAGTATCTATTGTAAGAAACTAAGTAAAACAAAAACATTACTTAAGCAAATGTGTAAAATGACCGCCATCTTGCTAAATACACTTATTAACACTCTTTAAAAAATGATATTGGACCCTATCTAATGTCTCGGGATTATTAAAATGGTTGCCTGCATTTAAAATCCGCTGCAATAAATCATCGCGTGTGTTTACCGGAGTCTTGTAAACTTCTGTTTTAATAGCGCCCCACAAAAAGAAGTCACACATATTTAACTCAGGAGAACGTGGTGGCCATTTTACTGGTGCATCATTGCCTCTTCCAATCCATCGGTTGGGATATTGATGATGTAAGTATTGCCGAACGGCAACGGAAAAATGGGGCGGGGCACCATCATGCATATACCACATTTCCCTCCGAAGTAAAAAGGGCAAATTCTCCAGAAGAATTGGTAATGTGTCTTGCAAAAAATTTAAATAAATATTTCCATCTAACCTGTCTGGAATAACAATGGGACCAATAAGGTAGTGATCAATAATACCTGCCCAAATATTAATTTTAAATTGATGCTGATGATGTGCAACTTTAATGGCATGTGGATTTTTATCGGAATAAATATGTTCGTTGTGCAGATTGGTTACCCCAGATCTTGTAAAGCATGCCTCGTCAGTAAACATAATTTTTCTACAAAAATTTAGAACAAGGATTCTTTTGTTTCTAATAAATTGACAAAATGTAAGCCATGGGGAGATCAGTCGGTAAAAGTTCCTGGACTTTTTGTATGTGGTAAGGATGTAACAACTGTTCTCTTAAAACCTCATTGACAATCGTTTTAGGAACATTTAACTCACGTTCTAAGAGACGGGTACTGGTACTTGGTTCTTCTTCAACTCTTTCCAGAATCATCTCTTCTGTTTCCACAGTTCGAGTTGTTCGCATACGACCCCTGCCTTCAAACTTTTTCTCAAAACTGCCCGTTTCCCGAAAATGACGCTCAATATTGGCAAATGTTTGGTGGTTTGGTATTCGACGGTTAGGAAACCTCTCCATGTAAACCTTAACACTCTGACGCCCATTTCCTTGACAAAACCCGTATACCAGGAGCATGTCAATTTTCTGAGAGTTTGTATAATTTTCCATTTTTAATGGTAAAATGAACTTGTAATTCAAGAATGTTGATCGTATACTTGAGTAAATTTCATAGACTGGTGACAATTTGTCAATAATTGTCAAATTATTAAACGCCATAGCAACAAGGTCACTTAAAAAATTATTGTAACAGGTAATTTCTTTTTAATATTTACAAATTTTTGACGCCCTCTACCGGCTAAACGAGACAATTTTGGATATAACTAAGTCGGCTTAGATCGACCTATTTTGACGTCAGGAGTCTGTCGTCAAACGTTGTACACGTATTTTCCGGACACCTTGTATATATATATTAGACTGGTTTTTAATTTTTTTTGTGGAATTTTTTTATTTTACCCTTAAAAAGTGATCTTTATCCTAAAAAAGTAACCCTTGCAAAATTTCAGCATTTAAGAATCAAAAGAACGCGTGTTGCACTGTTTTTAAAGTTTTAATAGTGAACCTTTTACCTTACTTAAAAAACCTCTATTAAAATGTTCCAAATTTGACAAAATAAAAAAAATACTAAATAGTCATTTTAAAGATTTACTAAATAAAAAAAAATATAGACCTAAACCTCAAATTCTATTAATTTTTGTTTACGAGTCTATGTATTTTATATTCAAAATTTCTAATATAATAAAAATATGTTAGTTAAATACAAAATTAAACAGAGTATACTGATGTAAAGTTTCATGAGGAACTTAATTAGCAAGTACTTAATTGCTTTCTTGGGGACCCAGGGAACGCATCTGACTCAAATCTGGCAGCTATGATACCTATTATGTATTATAATTTTGAAAAATTAAAGGTAGTGTTGACACGTGTTTATATATATATACGATATTTAACATATACTTATGGGTTTTAAAATAAATGTAATAAGAAATAATTTGAGCTATTGTAGATCTTTTTATCTTTTTCCAAATGCCCAAAAATTAAGATTCAAAATAAGCTAAAAAGGACGTTTTATTGAAAAAATTTTGACCTTCAAATGTGTGTTATTTTGAACAGGCAATATTCTAAGGTCCAAAATTTATTGAATCTCATTTTTTTCATTCATTTTTTGATCCCTGAAAATTTGAGCAAAATCAAATTAGTCGAAAAGTAATGAAATGAAACGAAATGAAATTATATATATATATATGGGTAATTTCATTACTTTTCGACTAATTTGATTTTGCTTAAATTTTCAGGGATCAAAAAATGAATGAAAAAAATGAGATTCCCAAAATTTTGGACCTTAGAATATTGCCTGTTCAAAATACCACACATTTGAAAGTCAAATTTTTTTCAATAAAACGTCCTTTTTAGCTTATTTTGTATCTTAATTTTTGGGCTTTTGGAAAAAGATAAAAAGGGATACAATGGCTCAAATTATTTCTTATTACATGTACTTTAAAACCCATAATTTTATGTTAAATATCGTGCCAGTCATTTTAATATATTATGCTTTAAACATTATTCCAAAGAAACCCGTAAATTAGGAGAATTGCAAAACTTTGCTTTTTTTAAACGGTCAAATCTTAACAAAATTTAATCCACAAAGTCTAGATTTATTCGTGTTTAATCTCTTTTTAAAGTGATCACACAAAACTTATAGAATCATTACGTATACACCACTATTTTGATGCAGGAAGTTGCACATATTTTTGCGATCTTTAAAACTTTCAGGTCCCGAAAAAGCGCTGTCACCCTATGTCGATTTTAGTAAAAATTTCAGTAAATACTCTTTAGAGCACAAGATAAAAGGTAATCTATATAAGAAATAGTATATCGGGCGTTATCAAGAAGTTTTTAATTCTCAAAAATTGGCAAAATTGGCAAACCGCACATTTTTGTATTTCAATTTTTGGGCATTTAGAAAAAAATAAGAAAGTCTACAATGGCTCAAAACATTCCTTATTACATTAATTTAAAATTTATATTTGTTTATTTAATGTTGGGGCAGTCATTTTGATATATCAAGCTTCAAACATTATTTCAAAAAATCTCGTAAATTTCGGAAAAGCTGCAAAATGATGCTTTATTTAAACCGTTTTAACTTTGTCAAATTTTAAAGAAATTTGATCTACAAGGTCTAGATTTCTTTGTGATCAATCTTTCTTTAAAGTAATCACACTAAACTTTTAAAATTGATTAATATTTACCACTATTTTGATGCAAGAAGTTGCACATGCTTTCGTGAACTTCAAAACTTGTAATTTTTAGGTCCCAAAAAAACGCTGTCACCTTATGTCGATTTCAGACAACATTTTAGTAAATACTCTTTAGATCACAAGAAAAAATGTTATTTGTATTAAAAATGGTATATTGGGCATTATCAAAAAAAAATTTATATTCAAAAATTGTCAAAATCGGCATTGTTCTTCAGAAAATCAAAATCACTTTTTGTCTACCTTGTTTTGTTTTTAAGATAGTCAACAAATACAAAATATTTAAAAAAACTTTTTATTTAACAAAAAAACACAAACAAAACAACATTACTTTAACAAGTGATCATTGATGCAAGCTTTTGATATTTGTTAAAACAGTTTTCTTTGGTTCGGTTAGTAAAAATTGATAAATATGCTGTTCAACAACGGACAACATTAATTTTACAAATATGGGTTTTAAAGTACATGCAATAAAAAAAATTTTGAGCCACCGTAGACCTTTTTATCTTATTTCAGAGGACAATAAATTGAGATACAAAAATGTGCCGTTTACCGATTTTGACAATATTTAAATATTAAAAAATTCTTGATAATGCCCGATATACCATTTCTTATATAGATAACCTTTTTTCTTATGTTCTAAAAAGTATTTACTAGAATTTTGATTAAAATTGACATAGAGTGACAGCGCTTTTTTGGGACCAGAAAATTACAAGTTTTGAAGATTGCAAAAACATGTGCAACTTCCTGCATCAAAATAATAGTGTATACGTATTGATTTTATAAGTATTGTGTGATTACTTTAAAAAGAGATTAAACACGAAGAAATCTAGACTACGCAAATCAAAATTTGTTAAGATTTGACAAAGTTAGAACGGTTTAAAGAAAGCAAAATTTTGCGACTTTGCTTAGTTTACGGTTTTTTTTTGAAATAATGTTTGAAGCTTAATATATCAAAATTACTGCCACAATATTAAACATAAAAATATGGATTTTAAAGTACATGTAATAAGGAACAATTTGAGCCATCGTGGACTTTTTTATCTTTTTCCAGAAGCCCAAAAATTGAGATACAAAATAAGCTAAAAAAGACGTTTTATTGTAAAATTTCTGACGTTTAAATGTGTGTCATTTTGAACAGGCAATATTCTAAGGTCAAAAAATTTGGGAATCTCATTTTTTTCATCTATATTTTGATTCCTGAAAACTTGAGCAAAATCAAAGAAGTCGACTTTTTCAAATTAGTCGAAAAGTAATGGAATTACCCTATATATGGCCATGTATAAATCAAGTGTACGGAATAAAAATTTGTTTTTTGCTCAAATCACTGAAAATGATTTCTCCTACATAAATCCTAGTTATGTAATTTTTTTTTGATTTTTTCAAATAATAAGCAATCAAAGTTTGAAAAAATCGAGGTTTTTGAGTTTTTTAATATTTTTTGATCATTTGTCACTTCTCAGTATTGCATTTTTAAGAAAAAAAATATAAAAATAGATGCTTGGTCTAAATCTAATAAATACAAAACTTAGTCTACCGTAAATTGTAGAGCAAGTGGCAATAACCTACAAAGCAAAACTCTCACAAGATTAAACAAAGGTTACGATACGATTAAATTGGCGGAACAAGGTGTTTGGTTGATTCATTTGGTTAGTGGAACTAGCAATAGTTCCACTAACAAAATGAATCAACCAAACATTTTCTCTAACATATGTGGTCTTAAAAATTTTTTAAATTCTGTTTATCAGCATCTTGAAAAGAAAAAACACCATATTTCTTTTCTGACTAAGACTAAAGTAAAGAATATAAATCTAGATCGTTTAATATAGTACATTTCAATTATCATCTTAAATATTCTTTTGCTGACTTACAGGGGATAACAGTTAGTCAGACGAATAATTGAAAAGAACTTGATTCCCAAATTTAAAAATTGTTGTATAATAATGTTCAGATGCTATTGCAGATGTTTGCAGGTTGTTAAGAAAAATATGTCTTAAAATATTCAGTTTTGTAAATTGGTGATTTTTTTTATATTAAAATAGTCGACATTTGTTCTGTGTTCAAATTTTACATATAGATAATTAAGAATTTTAGAAAAAATTATTTTATGAAAAAATACTTTAAAATTATACTTCTTGCGTTTGCCACATTGCTACGTTATCTACACTTTGTAAAATGTTTTTTTTTTGGCTATTGAGAAACTTTGTGAAAAATATGTTTTTTGTTATCTATTTAAATTTACAAATACAAGCAACTGCATTACAATGCTATTACCAAGTTCTTACACATAATTATATCAAAATTACTTTGCAAAATGTTTAATACAATTGCATTAAATATCTTGAAATATGAAAGATGCATTAAAATAATGTATTAATAAAACATTTATGATAATGTTTTATTCTTGCAGTTATATAAATAAACCTATCCACAAACGCGCGATAAAATTCTTATAAATAATAATCTTATTTATGAACTGCAATTACTTTAGATATATTTATAAAATACGTGAAACCTTTATAAAAGATTTTTAGAAATTTATAGTTTCTGCGGAATAAAATATTAAAATGTATTAGCTCTGTTAAATTATCATATTCACTGTATAACTGTTCAGTCCATTGGAGTGTGAGTGATAAATCGAGGAAACATGATTACTGTACGTAAATCAAAGCAATTTTGGATGATATATTATTATCTACAATTATCAATTACGTATTTCCGAAAGATATATCTTATAATTGAAATTAACTTTGACTTTTATTTACTTATAATATTTTATACACATATTGAAGATTTATACATTCCTTACATAAATAATACTCCTAGTTGATATAAATTATATGTTATTATAAGATTTTATATTTTATATAGGTGTATTTATAACACATTCAAATTAATTTAACTTAAATTTTGTTGAAACCAATTTAAATTATTAGATATATCAGATTTTAATTTAAAAAAAAAAAGTTTTACTACCGTTGGAACTATACAGAATAAAAATGATATTTTTCGTATTAACTACAAAGTTGCAATTTTTCAATCTTGTTATCTCGGTAGTATATGTCCAGCTATTTTTATTGTACCATCAATGCCATATTTCACATCGTATTATCTGCTGATACTTTACTCAGAAATGTATGACGCTGCTTTACCTTTTATAACAGATAGTTACTCGATAAATCATAACTAATAATAACATCATGAGTTAACTATACATATAACATATTAGGTAATGTTATATATTATAATATACTTAAAATAATAATACTTGTATGACATAATAAAATAGTTAATATTTGATTTTCTTGCACTAATTTCAGATTGCAAATTAACGTGACCTATAATTAATTAACAGCTTGAATAGACGAAGTTCAGTATATTCCATATGAAAATTGATTTAATCTGTAACCAGGATGGCTTAGATTGTTGTTGGGAAACTTATACAATGTATTCACCTCATCAAATAAAACAAAAAAGTTTTTATAAACATGTATCTTTCAATGTTTCCTGCTAAAAATGTTGCATGGTGAAGTTTAAATATAAAATAAACAAATTAATTATCAATTAAATTTAAAAAAAAAACTATTTTAGCAATGTTTAAATTGAAATTTGCCTACATCAATGCATTTTTAGGGATCAAAATATAGATGAAAAAAATGAGATTCACAAAATTTTGGACCTAAGAATATTGCCTGTTTAAAATGACACACATTTGAAGGTCATAAATTTTATAATAAAACGTCTTTTTTAGCTTATTTTGTATCTCAGTTTTTGGGCTTCTGGAAAAAGTTAAATTAAAAAGGTCCACGATGGGTCAAATTATTCCTTATTAGCAGTCATTTTGATATATTAAGCTTCAAACATTATTCCAAAAAAAAACCGTAAATTTAGCAAAATTGCAAAATTAGATTATTAGAACACAAGAAAAAAGGTTATCTATATGAGAAATGGTATATCGGGCATTATCAAGAATTTTTTAATTTTCAAAAATTGTCAAAATCGGCAAACTGCACATTTTTGTATCTCAATTTTTAGGCCTCTGGAAAAATATAAGAAAGTCTACGGTGGCTTAAAATATTGCTTATTGCATGTACTTTAAAATCCATATTTGCATATTTAATGTTGAGGCAGTCATTTTGATATATGAAACTTTAAACATTATTTAAAAAAAAACGAAAATTTGAAAAATTGCAAAATTATGCTTTGTTAAAACCATTCTAACATTGTCAAATCTTAAAAAAATTTGATACACATGGTCTAGATTTTTTCGTGTTCAATCTTTCTTTAAAGTAATCGCACTAGACTTATAGAATAAATTTATATTTACCACTATTTTGATGCAGGAAGTTGCACATAAAAAAACGCTGTCACCCTATGTTGATTTTAGTCAAAATTTCTGTAAATACTCTTTACACTACAAGAAAAAAGGTTATTTATATGAAAAATGCTATATCAGGTGTTTGATCTAGAAGCCATTGAGAAAATGCAACTCGTTGTGCTGCGTCGCCTGGTTGTAGGTGTTGTACTTTTGATAATAATATGGGTGAACATTTTCACTAAAAAACGCGTCAAAAAAGTTGCTTTCTGTCGGGAAATCTTAATTGATAGGGCATTACCACTACAGAATCCGTAAACAAAAAATATATCTGGGTATTCTCTGTTGTTGAACAGCATTTATATTAAATTTTACTAACCGAACCAAAGAAAACTGTTTTAACAAGTATCAAAAGCTTGCATCAAAGCACACTTGTTAAAGTAATGCTGTTTTGTTTGAGCTTTTTTGCTGAATATAGAGTTTTTTAAATATTTTGTATTTGTTGACTAATCTCAAAAACAAAGAAAGATGGACAAAAAGTGATTTAGATTTTCTGAAGAACAATGCCGATTTTGACAATTTTTAAATATAATTTCTTTTTTTGATAATGTCCAATATACCATTTCTCATATATTTTTTATATAAATAACCTTTTTTCTAGTGGTCTAAAAAGTATTTACTGAAATTTTGCCAGGAATCGACATAAGATGATTTTGGGATCTAAAAATTACAAGTTTCCTGCATCAAAATAGTGGTGAATATGTATTAATTCTATAAATCTTGTGTAATCACTTTCAAGAAAGATTGAACACGAAGAAATTTAGACCTCGTGGATCAAATTTCTTTAAAATTTGACAATGCCAGAACGGTTTAAACAAAGCACAATTTTGCGGTTTTGCTAAACTTGCGGTTTTTTTTTAAACAATGTTTGAAGCTTAATATATAAAAATGACTGCCCCAACATTAAATAAACAAATATGGCCTTTAAAGTAAATGTAATAAAGAATATTTTGAGCCATCGTGGACCTTTTTATTTTTTTCTAAAAGCCCAAAAACTAAGATACAAAAATGTGCGGTTTGTCAATTTTGACATTTTTTGAATATTCTTGATAACGCCCGATATACCATTTCTCATATAGATAACCTTCTTGTGCTCTAAAGAATTATTACTGAAATTTTGACTAAAATTGACATAGGGTGACAACGGTTTTTCGGGACATGAAAATTACAAGTTTTGAAGATCGCAAAAATATGTGCAACTTTCTGCATCAAAATAGTGGTGTATAAGTTTTGTTTGATCACTTTAAAAAGAGATTACACACGAAGAAATCTAGGCTTTGTGGATCAAATTTTGTTAAGATTTTACAAAGTTAGAACGGTTTAAAAAAAAAACAGTTTTGCGATTTTGCTCAATTTACAGTTTTTTTGGAATAATGTTTGAAGCTTAATATATCTAAATGACTGCCACAATATTAAACATACAAAATATGGGTTTTAAAGTACATGTAATTAGAAATAATTTGAGCCATCGTGAACCTTTTTATCTTTTTCCAGAAGACCAAAAATTGAAATACAAAATAAGCTAAAAATGACGTTTTATTGTAAAATTTCTGACCTTCAGATGTGTGTCATTTAGAACAGGCAATAATCTAAGGTCCAAAATTTTGGGAATCTCATTTTTTTATCCATATTTTGATTCCTGAAAGTTTGAGCAAAATCAAAAAGGTCGACTTTTTTAAATTAATCGAAAAGTAATGGAATTACCTATATTTATTCAATTATGCCGAATCTCATTGCATGCTTTTTTAATTGGTCTATTTAATTTCTACTGTGTTGCATTTTGCTATTGGCTGTTTTGTCTCCAGTTCCAGTTTAATCTAATTCATTTCACTTACTAGACTTATTTTTCATAAATGTTATAAATCTTAAGACTTTTGTCCGATTGTAAAGAGATTCAATCAATTCGTAGTTTACGTTTAAATCTCAGTGCATTTCTATACAAGCAATATAATACTTGAACAGAAATCAACATTCTAACCCTTTTGGAAATTTTTTAGTGACACTATTAAAACTAATGATTTCTTATCTACAATGTATTATAAGCATCAATAATAGAGATAACTGTGTTAATAAATATGCTAAATTCTTTTCTTCAGTTTACGTTAAACAAATTCATCCAATTTCATTGTTTGAGTATTACATACAGCATATTTAATTAATCTGTTGGATGTATTTAAAGGAATTGAAAACCTTAAATGTAACTTAATGAAAAACAAAGGTTTAAAATTATATACTCATACCCAATCCAACTCCAAAGTGGGCAACCAAATACAGACAATTGTTTCGGTTTTTACAAATCCTTAAATTAAAAATAAGAATGTTGTTTAGTGAAACGTCGGTCATTGGCCTAAACTTGCAAATAGTTTTTAAAGTCATTTTATGTTGCTTGAAATTTATTATATAGTTTTTTATACAATAAAAAATGCAAAAACAGCATCAGTTGCGTTTTAATAAGGGTAATATTAATAACATTAATATTACAATCTCTTTACTGTTATAGGCGATTAAAAGCAAACATTATAAGTACATAATACATATAAAATTTTATATACACACATATTACTATTAAAATAATTAATTAATGTATAAAAATAGACATCTACCAGATATTGTTTAAAACGCTTTTTAAATATATATTTTATCAAATTTAGATCTTTTGCAAATAGTTATGAACATATCTTGCCGTACATTTTGGTGTACTTTTAAAATAGTTAATATAGCAGGTAATCGCCATAAATCTCTAGCATATTATATTTCTAAAAATTTGACCAAATATCAATAATTGTCAGTAAAGAAGTGTGATGCTTTATTAAGTTTTATGTGCAATTTCAACCTTTTGTTTTAATTAGTCTTGTAGTGATATCCAGACAGACATTTATGACAGTGGAAGGTCTTAACTCACATCAAATTTTATTGCATCTTATTTAGTTAACAGATTACAAATTGTTGTCTATAATGGCTTTAAATCACACGCAATTACATCATGCTCAGAAGTTCTACAATGGTTTTATTTGGGCTTTTTTTTGTTTACATTATTTGTTAATGACATTGCAACAATTATTAGTTGTGTAAAGCTCCTGTTTGCTAATTTTTTAAAAATATACATTGTTGTCCGCAATCAACAAGACACATTTTTTCAATATCAACTAAATAACATTTCTAGTTAGTGTCAAATAAATTTGTTTTATTTGAATGCTTCTAAGTGCAAAGTAGTAAGCTAAACTTAAAAAAAGAACCAAATATTGTACATTTATTCAATAAATAATATTACATTAGCTAGGTGCAACTAAATGAAAGTTTTAGGAGTAATATTTAATAGTAAATTATCGTTTCTTAAACATATGAATGCTATCACATTATCTGCCACAAACATGTTAAGGTTTGTGCTTAGAAACTGTTCAGTTTTCTGACTTGAAAGTAATTACCATCCTATATTATTCACTGGTCAGGTTAAAACTAGAATATGGATAATTTATTTGGTACTTATTTTCATGAATTCCAAATAGATTTGCCAGATGTACAAAGCAAGTTTTTAAAATATTTATTATTCAGAATAGATGGTATCTATAGATAATTGTTTTTATACACAAAAACGCACAGTTTATAAATATAGACACTATGTACAGTTATTATATTAAATTTCATAAAAATATTTTTGCAGATCTGTCTTGGTTTTAGATTTAAAATTATACATAGTAGTTGTTTTTGTAGTACAAAAAACACGAATATCTTTTGATTGTTTTTATAAAACAATGTAACTAATCTGTAAATATGCTAGTGCATAAGATACCGACAAAATATGTTATTTTAGCTAGCTTTGTACATACTAAATTTATATGGTTAAACCAATTTAGTTTAGAGTCTATTGACATACCGAATATTTTTATTTGATTGCAGGACTATACTATTGATTTTTATTGAAGTTTGCCTTTTCTGTCCAAAAAACATACTCTCCGTTTTATTAAGATTTACAATAAAATTAAGTTATTTTTTGCACACCATGATTTAAATTTATTTATAACAATAATTGATTTTAATTGTAATTCTTTTTTAGAATTAAATAAAATATAAATATCAATTTTTCAGTTTATTTTGCAAATAAAAATAACTTATTAATTTAAACATCTGTTTCTTAATAAAATTAATTAATACGTTTAGTAGCAAATATATTATTTAAGTTATACTTTTTGTATACAATTACTTACTGTACGGTTTGTATAGCTACAAAAATAAATAATAGTCTGGTAGAATTAATTTACTGTCATTATCCAACGTCTGTAAGTAACGTAAAAAAATACATAAATAAAACTACATTATTGTTCGATAGACAGACACAACTTAAATATAGTTTTGTGAAGGAAAGCAACTTTATTGCAAATCAGAAAAAATATCTCGTTTGTTCAACACACACAATAATATTGTTTATTCACAATCAGTCAATAATACGTCAATAATACGTCAATTTCCGACTTTTAAAAAGTTTGAAAAGGTCACCGTCACTTTTCCGATCTGGTTAACAAAATATTATGAAGCATATCATATATGGAAGTATTTTTTTACAAAAATGGCTAATAATTATAATTATTTACATAATTATATTAACTTTTATATTAGATATAACAGATCAATTAAATTCCGTTTATTAAAAGAAACGAATATTCATTGAAATACTAATTCACCGCTTAGGTTTTTTTTAATATAATGATTAATCATTATTTTAATTAATTAATTAATTGTGAATAAAATATACAGACCTCAATAGAAAGTTTTATTATAGCCTTGCCCTACAGATAACCTTATCTGCCTTAGCCCTCGGCTAGAATGAAACACTTTCCACCTCACCATATAAATACTTTGTCCGTGTTTAAGTTATTAAATCTGTAATAAATATTTAACTAAAAATTTTAACATGTGCGATTAGATCTAAATTGTGATATATAATTGTTTATTATTAGTTTTTACAAATTTGTTCAAATAAATTTTCGATGTGTTTCGTGTGTATTGAGTTTTACTTTATTTGCGTTTTTAATTTTGCATTTCTTTAAATGTTGTTTTAATTTAATTAATTGCTTTTGTAATCATATTTTATAATTATTGTTGTTTTTTAATTTTTTAAAGTTAGCTTTAACGACTTTTGCCGTAATTGCAAAAAGTCTTTGTTCTTACTTTTACATTCAAAAATAATAAATAATTAATTATCCTGCATGAATTCAAGAGCTGGAAATATGTATTAAAAAAAATGTGGATGTAATCTCTGTAAAAAATTTAAAAAACTATCAAACATAAAGAACATAAAAAAAAATTCTATCAAACATTGTTGAAAGTATTTGTACCTCGATTCTTAAAATTCTATTAAATATTGCTGATTTTAAACTGATTTATAGTATTGGAAAATCTATGAAATTAAGACATTTTTTGTAGATTTTTAAAACAGTTTCAAAAGGATTAAAATTTTAATCAACTCCAAAATTTTTAACATACATTAACTAAGTACCCTCTACGAGCAACTAAAATTTTTTATCTTCAAGAAGCTTTTAAAAAACGGTAAAAACTTAATTATTTTTATTAACAGCAAACAAAATTAGGAATAAGTTACAATTAAGTATACATTAGATAGTATAGATAGTGTAGTTAGTGTTCCTCATTGCCAATAACACATAACATATTGCTACAGTTTTTAATTATGATATAATTATTTTGTTAATTAGAGTTGACAAAACTATGATGATTTTCAACAAACACTATAACGGATAAACAAGTTGTATAATTTAAATAATGGCAAAAAGATCTAATTTAACGCTTGAGAATTGCCGGGTTGAGTCGCCCCGTCCTGTTGGGGTTTTAGGAATAGTATTGTTATGGAAAAATATTAAATCCTATCACATCTACAAGAATGTCAGAGAACCTTTCTCTCTAGAAAAATATTGACTTGCGCCGTTTTTTTTAATTAAAATTGGTTCTTATGAGACAAAACGCAAACCAACTCAATATCCAAACAATAAGATTTTAGTCATCACTATTTTTATATGTTGAACTACATACAATATTCTTTGTCTTCATGTTTTTGGTTAAAGGTTTGAAGTTATATTTAGCAAGTAAAAAATTAATAAAGAACTAATTAAAAACGCCACTTTTTAAAAATTAATTGCGGAGAAACGACTTATTGCATCAAATTTTTACAAATTTGAGAACATAAATTGGACTTTCTTCTACAATGTGTGAAAATTGTATTCAATTATATTCAGGCCTTTTTTTGCTGAGTTTAATTCTGTTAACCCTTATAATAGCGCAACTATTCTCCCCCTTTAATTGCAAAATAGTTAACAAAATGCGTTACAAAAAGCAACAATGTTTTAATTTTAAAATAGTATATTTAGAAATTACTAAATATTTTACAACTACATTGAAATACTTTTGAATTTCAACAAATGAAACCACATTTGTTAAAAGTCTTACATTAAACTATTACAATAAATCTTTTTAATTAGGTTAAGATGTCATACCCAATTTCAAACTTTACATTTAGTTCTATAGAAAGTGTTCCGAAACATAATGTGACATGTCAAAGTAATTTTATGTCAAAGCATGCAACAATTTTTTTTTTACTTATCACTGCATGGTTATCCTGTTAGAAAATCGTAATCAAGTCGAAAGTGCAAAAAAAAATTACGTAAACATGGTCAAAGTAAAATGAAATCTGAAATTGCACAAATTCAGATGTGACAATGGTGGCGAATACATCTCCAAAGAAATTAAAGCATGGCCTAAACAAAAAGGAACAATACACAGTTTCACACACTCCTCAATTCAATAGTAAAGCAGAACGATTAAACAGAATTTTGATGAAAAAAGCCAGAACATTAATTTTGGATGGAAACCAACACAAGAAAATGTGAAGAGAAGCAGTAAGAACAGCAACCTATCTAACAAAAAAGTTCTTTATCAACTATTGATACAACTCCTCATGAAAAATGAACAAGAAACTCGATCATTCCAGCGTAAGAGTATTTGGAAGTGATGCCATTGTCAAAGTGCTAAGTACATTAAAAAAACTGAATAACTAAAGTAAAAAATTAATAATTATTGGATATGGTTTAAATAGATATTGACTGTGGAATATGGACAAAAGAACAATAACAACTCATAGAGATATAATTTTTAATGAAAACATTTGAAAAAAAAGGACAACTGTAATAGAAGAGTCTGAAAACAATATGAAAACAAACAAAAAACAGAAAAGGAAATCGAAACCAAAAAGAATCAATCAAGAATCGAGAAAACAATAACAAACCACAAAGGCCAACAAAAGATAAAATACCAAAAAAATACGACGACTTTTCTGTTTTTACTTTTAAAGGGGCAGTCAAAGGTCTAAAAAAAAAACAAATAGATTAAAGCTATCAAAGAGGAAAAAGAATCACTTCAAGACTGGTAGTTAGAGGATGCAAACAGAAACATGAAATTGACTACAACGATATTTAGTTTTGTGGTAAATAGTACTTTTCTGAGAATACTATTTGCACTTGCTGAGCTAAAAATCATAAAATCATATAATTCGATATGAAGACAGCAGTCCTCTACGGAGACCTACAATATGTTACCTACATGCAAATGTCAAAAAGATTTGATAATCAGGACAAAATATGTAAGCTGCAAAAAACACTATAAATACTTAAACAAACTCTAATGCTATGGAATAAAATCTTTAACAATTTTTTTGAAACGGAACGGACTACAACAGATCTCATACAAACAATGTGTATATAAAAGTAAAAACAATAAAATAATATTAGTTATATATGTGGATAATAGAATCATAATTAGAAGTGAACGGGAAAAAATTGATAAACTATTAATAAGTCTGACACAAGAATTCAAAGTAACAGTGTATACTGAACTTAAAATCTTTATGGGAATAGAGATTGAAAAATGCGCAGGTGGACTCAAACTAAAACAGACTGAATTTGTAAAAAGAGTGCTAGAAAAGTTTCGAATGACTAAAGCAAAAACAGTAACAGCCCCAATAGAAGCAAAACGTTCCAAGCAAGAGATACAAAAATGTGCATATCCGTATAGAGATGCAATAGAAAGTTTTTTATATCTCTCCACTAAAACTAGACCAAATTTGACTTAAGCTGTAAATTCTTGCAGTTGTTTTGTAGAAAACCCAACTTTATCGAGCGTAACTGACCAAAAAAGATACCTAAAATATTTAAAAAGAACAATAATGGGCATTGAGTACAAGATAGAAAATAACTAGAAATCAATACGTCAAACTTAAACTGAAGGATAAAATCACAAACTTCTTAAATACTTATTCAAATATCAAGTCAAGTGGGTAAGGGTGGCTGAAAATTGCTTTAAAATTAGTTCTAAAACCATGCTAATCTAGCGATGACCACACAAAGGAAAAAACAATACGACTTGAGACTAAATGATGGAATTCTTTGCTAAATTGATAGAACGTAAGTTCTTTAATTATTTGAAGCTTTTCTCCATTTGCTCTTATTGTTAAAAATTGGTTTTACAAAGCGACAAGCTAAAGAACCTAATTTTTACGTTCTGTATTTTTAGGATATCCAGATTGTAATATTTGCCGTTTTTTCTGTCTCTTGATTCATTTACGCCAACATCAAAGTATTGTACTGACACTTTTGCCAATTTGTTGGGTAATATCACAAATTAACTTGTTGAATAACGCCACCCAGACAAACTTGGAGCATATTTTTATTTAAATAAAAAACTAATCAACTAATTTGTTAATGATAAAATTATAATGTCACATTTAGTTTAAAAAAATAACAATATTTTTTTAAATTTTTATACTTTAAGATAAATTGATCAATAACTGGTTATAATTTTTTGTTAAAATTTTAATTACTTTTTAGTGTAAATAATTTACATATATGAAACTTTGATAAAAATTGGACTACCGGTTTTTGATGTTCTTTTGGCGGGTAGTATATGTCAATTTAAATTTTACAACATATGTTGTTTTGCAGAAACTTCAACTAATATACATCATTGGAGATCTGAACAATATGTACTGTTTGCTAATTAAGTTTCCGTCTCTATAAATAAACTAAACTATTTTATTAAAACTTAGAGGTTAACACGTTTATAAACTTTATAATCTCCTTAATTGAAGCTATAAATAATAACATCACAAAATTATGCCATTGCTAACGTTAACTCATCGGTTAATTCAAGAGCTAAACTACGTCATAGTGTAAAACGTTTATTTATGATTGCATACGTTTTATATTCTTTAACTTTAATCCGCTGTATGTTACATTATGTTTTAAGAAAGAAGTTTATATAATTTGTTTAATTACTTTAACATTCTTCATTGTTTCCTAAATCATGGAGGTATTTTATAAGTACTATAACGTAATAAACATGATTACATTGTTAGCTGAAAAGTATCGGTATCAATTTCTAAAATGTTTGTTGCACGCTACTGTAATAGATGTTATAATATTCGACAAAAAAGATTTTTCCAATCATATCACAATAATTAATTTCTTAGATAAGTATTTAGTTATATTTTATCAATTTAATATTCTATCTACTAGTATTAATTTCTTACAAAATACGCAATGAACACAAATTAAATAAATATTACATCTGATTATTAAAATAAGGATGAAGAAAACTAACATTAATAAATGCTATTTACAATTCTTAGGGGTTTTTAAATACGTTTAAAATATTGTAATAAAACAGCTTTTTACAAATTTAAGTCATATTGCGTCATATTAAATAAATATTGAAAAAATACCTAACGGTATAATGATTATAAATTATCCATAAAGTTTGAACAAAAATAATAAAATTGCACTATAAATAATGAAAGTGTTTCATTTATAAAAGTTTAACTCTTGACCTGCGTAACGCAACGTTGCTTTGGATCTAGACTAATCCGATCCTTCTCATCTCTATTGAGTTATAGCTATTAAAAACCATGAAAAAAGTCACATTCTCCGGCAACACAAAAATAAAATAGAAAAGTTAGTGTAATAAAAATAAAGTGTACAGCCAGTTGACGACGTAAACAACTTAAAATCAACTCGGCTCTTGAAGGGCACTAAAGATAATAACCACTGTTTATATCATAAAGTAAGGACTGCCTTGATAATTTGCATACAATCATAGATGAATCAATATCGCAACTTGTTTAACTAAGTGTCAATATATTAAAAAACTAATTGAGTTACAATCAATATAAATTAGATTAAAGATGAAAAAGAATAATTTCTCAATTGTAGGCACCATCCAATTAAATTTTCTTAATGCATAACAACTTCCATTTAATTAAACGGATTATTGATTAATTGATAATCCTGCTTTCAATCTGTTTAAAATCAATTATATATTACTCAAGCTGATTTTAACATGAAAACCTAATTAGCAGTGCCTTTACATAGGTAATAATTTAATTAAGAATTTATTATAACATTGAAAATAAATTAATAATTACCATATATTTAATCCATCCATCATTTATCTACATATATGTAGCATTATTTGTAATGTCAGTTGATATTATATGTATTTGCTCAAATCACTTTCACGTTAATGTACGTCGTTAAGTTGCTAAGCTAAAAACATACCTAAGGATCATCTTACTCGTTTCTCTGGGTAAATTTAGATCGTCTTATATATTTTTTGTTTGAACTTCAAACGCCACAGGAGAAATAAAGGCAAAAATATTTGTTTTTCTACGCGTAAAAACAAAAGAACACGACGCGTGGTCTAATAGAAATAATGTTCTAAAAAGTTATGTGGGGCGTTCCGTGTGGAAACTTTGTGTTTATATAAAAATAAAAGAGAGGCTTTTGTCGTTTTTTCCTAGTTGCCTAATATTAAACCACGTTTTTTCATAATAGCATACATATAATCTAATTGAATTTATTAATATACTATTATTAGAGTATTTATATAAATAATTAATAATAATAATACAACTTTAATTTTCTAACCAATAAAATACTTAATTGCTAATTAATAAAAACAGCAGATACTGTTATGAAGTTTACTAAGTAATATTCTTCTACTTATTTTGTGATATAACTTTGTTTCAGTTAATTAATAAGCAACATTCTAAGTAAAGTTATATTCTTTATAAAAATAAGTTTACTCTGTTTATTATGATTACTGTTAATAACAAAGAAATACTACCAGTAACGACACCCCGGTTCTGTGTCTGCAGCAACTAAGGGAGCAACCGGAAGAGACAGGTGCCAATCAACGTTACAAGATGTATGATCAGATCCAACATTTTACAATAGTTTTTAATAAAAATTTGATTAAATATTGTTATATTATTTTGTCAAATTTACTTGTTCTGCAATTTGTTTCAAACAGTAATATATCATTAATTTTCTTTTTCTTTAATTGCTTAGCTTTGCGTTATTAATTTGTCAAGACGCAATCTTGCAGGTTGCGACACTAGTGGAACAACATATTGTCATAGATAATTGAATATTGCAGTTGAGTAAATAACTAAGTATTTAGTATTTGTGTCTTGTGTGCTTGATAGCAGTAGCGTTTAGAGGAGGAATATTGGAAAGAGGCACAATGATAATATAATATGTTTGCATATGTCTATATACAGTTTTCATAAATGTATTTGTCTTGATTGCAGACGGGCTAGAGACTATCCACCATCTCCGAATCTTGGGTTCAATTCAGAATGTATGCACGTGTACGCAAACATATATTAGTTTTGCAGTGTTAGTCTAAATACTGCCCTTTATTGGTATTTTATTGGCTGTAAAAAAAAGTATTTAAACACTGGCCAAAAAAGTCTCGGAGTTGTAGTTAGCACTGTTGATGTGGCGAGTCGTATTGAAGGAACCTTTTCAACTTTTGCTGTTCCACGCAAAGAGAAAAGTTCTTTACAGCTACTCAGTTCACCGTAAATCACTACTTCCCTATGTATGTTGTTTATTCTGACTGGTACTTGTGTGACACCGATAACAGATTGATCACTATATTTTTTGGCGTTTCTCTAATTTTTGGTGAAGTTAATGATTTATTATCAAAAGCACTGTCCATCAAAACACACCATGCAAAAATGCAGATACTACAATATTTATTTAAAACAAAATGTCAAAAATTTTGTTTTTTTTACATGGCTAGCTACAACATCTAAATATATATATACCCAAAATAGGTGGCAAAATAACAAAATAATAAACTAATAAACTAAAAAAAATGCATTAAGATAATTTGGATATGTTTGCTTCCTGTTGTAAAAGTTGAGCGGATATTTCTGGAACATGCCGGCCACCTTAAAATGTTTATTTTCAACGCTCTTCTGCTGGCAGCTTACACAATTTTTTTGCACTCATCTTTGTTAATCCCTTTGTAGTCCGTACTGTTGCTACTCGGATTATTCCATCTGCTCCTGGATGGACAGCTTTGATGCGTTTCAAAGACCATTTTAGAGTTGGGACGTTAATGTCTTTTATGCATTCGAGATCTTTGACTACTAGTTAATTGGTCGTTGAATCTTTCCAATTATTTCTTTGTTGTTGAGTCAAGTATTCAATTGACCATTGTTTCTAGAGATTTTGTTTTATCTGGCAAATGTTGTGATCTGGGTGGTATAAACTTCCAATTAAAATTTAATTTTGTGAACGATGATTGCATGTCTTTTTGTTTATGTTTATATAAGTTGCTGAGTTTGTTTCATGTACCAACAAAATTTGTGGCATTGTCTGAGTAGATTGTGCTTGGTGCCCCAATACGCGCACAGAAACGTTGCTAACAATTGACAAATGCCTCCGTTGTTCAAAATGGATTAATTTTGTTGTCATGCACACAAATATTGAGATGTTATCCTTCTGGGTTTTTGATTCTCTTGTGCAATGTGCTTTTAACAGAAAGGGTCTACAAAAGTCGACTCCGGTTTTTTTAAATGGTTTTATCAAAATGATTTTTGACTGTGGTAGTTGGCCTATACTATATTGCGTGGGTTTGGAGTTTACTCGACAGCATTGTATACAAGTACGTAGGATTGCCTTTACCATGGATATACCTTAAATTGGCCAATATTTTGTGCGTATTGTGGCTAATATCAGTTGGGGTCTGCCGTGTAAAGTTAAAAGATGTTCTTGATTGATGATACCTTTTGTTAAAGCGTGATTTTTTGGTAGTAACTTGAAGAATTCCATTCTGGTAAAAAAAAGGATTTAATGGCAGTATTGCTAATGATCGATTTATATTCTTCCGACTTTCTAATTGTTTGATCTCTATGCTATAGACTTCTATATAAACCATACAAATTAATGTCGTCATGCCTTGATTTAATTTGTTAGGTAGTAATAGTTCGTTATTGCGATCTCTAGCCTTTCGTCGTGCGTTTTGGATGAAGCGACCACAATAACTTATAATTTGTTGCAATTTTGTTAGTGATGATCTTTGTTTTGGCAATTCAGATTGTGTTGATTTGATTCCCTATAAAAGGCACTGTGTTATATCTCTAGAAAGATATTTTGGACCGTGCCACCACGTCTGTCGTGTTAACAGTTTGACAGGAACTAATCCTTTTAATAATGGGTCTGCTGGATTCTTTGCAGAGGACACGTAATGCTAGTTTTTTATCTCAGTGATCGTTTGAATCTCAATGATTCTATTCGCTACAAACGTTTTAAAGCTTTGGGACGTGGATCAAATCTATCTTAATGTGATTGTGGAATCCGACCAATAATATTGTTAAATGTTTTTTTATATCTAGAGCTACTTTAGTTGTCTTTATTAAATGTTCCAGCAGTAGAGCGCTGCATAACTCTAACCTTAATATTGATTGTGTTTTTAATGGCGCCACTCTTGACCTTGCGCATAAGATTTGTATGCCATAAAATCTCTTATTGTCAAAAAATCTGACATAAATGACAGCGCCATAAGTTGATTTTAATGCGTCACAAAAACCATGAAGGTTCATTGATTTTGTTGATTGGCACACATGTCTTTGGATTTTGATATAACTGACCAAGTCCAGTTGGTTGACATAGTTGGTCCACTCATGATCAATTTTGCTTGGACAGTGATTCGACCCAGTAGCCTAAGTGGATCAAACACATTTGCCAGTTCGGACATAATGATACGTTTTGTAATTTTTTTTAATGCCACTTCAGGTTTTTGAAATGTAAAAGTATTATCTTTGCAGTTCTATAGCAGTCCTAATGTTTTAGTTGTGGAGTCTTTGTTGATTATTTTTGAGTCTGTAACACCGTCTAATAGACCATTGCAATTTGATCTCCAGTTTTTTAACTTGAATCCACTCGTGTTTATAATGTTGGCTAGTTTTTGTTGAAGTTCTTCAAGTTGGTTTGTAGTATCAGCCTCTGATATGTAGTCGTCCACATAAAAGTCTTTCTTAATTGTAGCTTTGGCAAGTGGAAATTTGTGACCTTCTTCTATAACTAATTTATGTAAACATTTTGTCGCTATAAATGAAGCGGATGCTGTTTCGTATGTCACTGTTTTTAATTTGTAAGCAGACACTGGCTCGGATTTATGGTATTGCCAAAGAATTTTCTAATATTGTTTGTCATCATCGTGTACTAGCACTTGTCTGTACATCTTTTCAATATTGCCGGTTAATCCATATTTAAATCGGTGGAATCGTATGAGAATCAAGACTAGATTGTCTTGGATTGTAGCACTGACTTGAAGAACGTCGTTGAATGACATGTTTGTAGATGTTTTTGCTGAGTCATCAAAGGCTACGCGTAACTTTGTTGTTGTGATGTTGTTTTTGATGACACAATGGTGTGGCAGATAGTAACTTTGTTTGTCGTCTACTGATATCTTTGTCATTTTGCCCAATTTTTCATATTATTTGAGAAACCTTGTATATTTTTTTTAAAGCCTTTGTTTTTTGCAAGTTATTTCTCTAAGCTATGAAATGTCTTGGTTGCCATGCTCAAAGACTCGCCTAATGTTCTCTTTGCGGCGTTAAATTGTAATCTTACAACAAACCGACCATTTTTGTCTTGCTGTGTTGTTTTTGTAAAGTGCTCTTTACTAGCCAACTCTTTATTTGTGTGCTCCAAAAAATGTGTTGGTTGTTCTAAATTCCATAACCGTTGCACATGCTTATCCAATGTGGAAACTGCTAAGTTGCTAACCAAAATCAGGAAAGCATTTGATAATTGACTTAATACTATCCAACCCAATCTTGTTTTTTGTAAAATCGGCTTAATTGAATGTTGGTTTGGCATGATTTGATCAATCGAAAATAACTTCCAGAAGACGCTAGCACCTAAGAGCATATCAATATCTTCAGATCTGTAAAATTCCGGATCGGCTAGCTTGAAGTTTTTTGGTATGTTAAAATTGACTTTTTTTAACTTTATGACTTGCTGCCTTTGAGTAATATTTGGAATGATCAGAAAATTTAATTCTTGCTAATAAGTTTTACTTAAAGAGCTAATTTGTGTTGTCACTCGGTGATTTTTATTTTAGCGGTAGATTTATCTTGGTTTTCTCTAAACGTAATTTATTAGCAAGTGTTTCTGTTACAAAATTTGATTGCGAACTGTAGTATGGTAATGCTCTGCTCTGTCGTAGTGCACATTTTGGGTCATGTCTAGATTCTAAGACCTGACAACGATCATGTAAGAAATGTTTCAAGTCTTTCAATTTGGGAGTTGTATTACGAGACTGTTGGAATTCTTTCTACCTGTCCTTAGTATTCATGTCCATCTTTGATGTGGATAGATACATCATCAAGATGTCCCTTAATGGCTTCTGAATTGTTTCTAAGGATCTGACATGTTTTGTAAACTTATTTAAGTGTTGTCTGATGGAATATGAGAAATCTGGTTCTACCTTGTTTAACGTAAATAGTTTATTTAAATGTTTTTTGATTATTAACTTCTTGTACTCAAAGCGAGTGCAACCACATAGTTTGCAGCTGTCGACGCTACAGAACTGATTGTTTTAGCTGCCTGACCAGTTAAACATGAGCGGAGATAGTGAAACTTCTAAACATCACTTAGTCCGTCATTCTAATCCACTGTAGATACAAAACTCTCTTTTAAACTTATCCAATTTTCTAAGTTATTATCAAATTTAGGCACATGAATCGTTGGCAGTTTTACTGACAATTGTGACTCTGTCGACGCTACTGAATTGATTGTTTTAGCTGCCTGACTAGTTAAACATGAGCGGAGATAGTGAAACTTCTAAACATCACTTAGTCCGTCATTTTAATTCACCATAGATACAAAACTGTCTTTGAAATTTATCCAATCTTCCAAGTTACTATCAAACTTAGGCAAATGAATTGTTGGCAGTTTTACTGACAATTGTGACTCGAAAAATTGGTTACATTGAGCGTTCGTTATTGCTGCTTGTGGGGCACGCTCAATGATAAGTAGTTTTTGCTTGCATTTCTGCTTTAAGTCAACTGATTCCATACTTTCTCCATCTAGATTTTTGTACTCTTGCTCATCTTTAAGCGATTCAATTTCAATAACTTCAATTCTTTTCTGGAGTTTATCATATTGTTGCCAAAGATTTTTTAAGTGCTCCGGCTGACATGTTAATTCGAATGCATTGATCTTCTTGGTAAATGCCGTAACAAAATTGATAGTCACTGTAATGCACCGTCTAATTATCGTACTTTTTTTTAATGCAGCTAAATTCAGCCATGATTGACTGTGTGCTATGACTGATTCGTAAGTGTCATTTTTTTGCTCAGTTGAGTTCCGTAAGAATCCGGTTTGAAGGACCAAATTGATGTGGCGAGTTGTATTGAAGAAAGAATAGTTTTTTACAGTTACTTAGTTTACCGTAAATAAATACTTTTCTATGTATGTTGTTTATCCTGAAAAGTACTTGTGTGACACCGATAATAGATTAATCACTATATTCCTTGGTTCTTTTCTAATCTTTGCTGAAGTTAATGTTTTGTTATCAGAAGCACTGTCTATCAAAACACACCATGCAAAATGCAGATATCACAATATTTATTTTAAAAAATGTATTTTTTTTTTGTTTTTACATGGCTAGCTACAACATCCAAATACAGTGTGGCCAAGATAAAAGAGGCTCCGTGTACTGAAAGTGATACTGATCGTAATAACTGTGTATTGTTCAGTGTTGTGTTGTCACATGTTAATAACGGTTGTCAATAAATTCATGTTGTCTATGACGCTTTCGGAGAAGAGCGTACAGTTTCCGCAGGTTTATGGCCTCTCAGATGGCCCAATCTGTCTACCTGCAATTTTTATTTGTGGGGTAATTTAAAGGGTAAAGTGTACTGTAACAATTCGCATACAATTGAAGAGTTGAAAATGAACATTCGCAATACGATTGCAAAAATCACACCAAATGAATTGGCAAATGTTTTCCAAAACATATTGTAACGTGCTGATATGTGTATCGAAGTTAATGGTAAACACTTTTAACACTTGCTGTCAACTATTGAATGTGTAGTAAGTTATTATTCGTAATATTCTGTATTCACTACTTTTAAATAATTTTTTTTAAGTTATTCACACGGGACCTTTTTTATCTTGGTCATTTTGTATATTCACCTAAAATAGGTGACAAAACAACAAAATAATAAACTAATAAACTAAGAAAAATGCATTAAGATAATTTGGTTATGTTTGCCTTCTGTTGTGAAAGTTGAGAAGATATTCCCGAAACAATTGTTTTAAAAAAAATTTAAAAAAATAGTCTAACCGCAGACAAAGTGATGAAGTCTATAAAATTGTTAAAAAATAATAAAGGGCGTAGATAAGATTACGGGTCAAATATTAAAGTATTTGGGCATATTACTTATTGATAGATTGATTGGCTTATTCAATTTGTGCTTTAAAAAACTGACGTTGCCAAATAAATAAAAAGATACTGTAATTGTTCTTTGTACAAAATTAAAGGCTGAATTTAAAAACTATTATGTTATTAGTTTGAGAATCCCAAGAAAACTACTGATTAAAAAAGTGAGTAAAATAACAAATAAAAAGATTTGGGGACTGTCATGTAGATTTAAGTGATTGAGAAATGTATGGCAGTGAAGAAAAAAGTGTACTGTGCGTTTGTTGATTTAAAGAAATCATATAATCAAGTGAATAGAGGTATGTTGTTAAACGTTTTAAAAAGTATGGGATAAATAAATGTTTAGTAAATGCCATTATATCTAAATATGATGGTAGCAGAAAGTGCGTTAGGTTGGATGGTACACTGAGCAATTAGTTCAACTGACTAAGCACTTTTTGTGATTTAGACAAACTTAAGCAAAAATTTATAAAAAGGGTATTCACAGGACTGGAATTTACTGGCTTATCCTATTAGTATACGTGCTTGGCTTGCTATAACATTTGCCAAACAAAGCAAAAAATATTATACAAATGTTTGATAAATATCAAGATAAACAAACAAATATTGCAATATATATTATGATATATTTCACCAATTCTATAAACTCTAACCAAAAGTGCATAAAAATTAGCAATTTTCAGGAAATTTTAGTTTTAAATATTTTTTGGTTAATAATTGTCTTCATAATGTTTTTAGTGTTATATTTGGTTATACTATTAAGACCAAGGGCATTTGTTATTTTTAGTTTTTTTTAACTACATTTTAGATGCGCAAAGGTCTAAATAAATGTTGAGAGTTGTTCTTTTGGAATCTTAAAAATCTGAAGAACATTAAAGTCATAGGTAGTACCGACATTATTTTTTGTTTAAGCAGATTTTACAGAACACTACTGAATGTTTTCATAAATTCGCTTTTATGGGTTTTAATTTAATTTGCCATCGCATTATTTTATATTATATTGAATGGTGAGGCTGATCTTTAAACTCCATTATAACGGTTATAATACAAATATAGTATGAAGGTATAAAAAATTGCATTGTAATACTACTATTGTTTCACCACATGACATTATTTTATGTTTGCTGATTGAATTGTTACTTTTTGTAATCGGCTTGGGATGTTTAATGACCATGGTATTAATTATTATTATTTTATATGCATTTTATTCCAAATAGTAAAATATCACTAATTTATTCATATGCAAACGCCATAATTGCACAAATTTGTTATTATAGATTAACCTAGATATTTGTTGGCTTTCACATATATACAGAATAAATAATTAGTGCAATCCGTTTACCATATACATATTATTTATTGAAAATTAAATTACATTGTTTTGTATTTAAACTATGCAAGATTACGTGATTATTGCAACCGCAAGATTACCCCCATTGCGGAAATAGTACGTTAATTATTTTGCAGCATGTCCAGAAGTTCTAATGCTATTTAAGTGTCAAAACAAATTAACACAGATAACCACGTATGCGCAAGTTCCCTTTGAAGAGGATTTTACATATATCCAACAAATGAACAGAATGGCATGCATTATGAGGAGATTAATATAACGTCCGCTGTTGAAAAATACTGTATGCATTAATTCAAATGCACTGATTCATGTATAATATTCCTGAAAGGATTTTCACACTGACAACATTCATTTCATCCGGGTAAATAATTTTCGTAAACATATTATGTTCCTATTTTTATTAAAACAAGTTTTACCACTGTTTGGATTGCAGATATAACCCAATTATAGTTATCTGTTGTACTGCGCTTTTAAAATATGTTTATTTTCGAGTTGAAATAAAGTAGTAAAAACTTTTGTGTTTATTCTAGAATTGGTACAAAATGAATTATTTTAAATGTTAAATATATAATTATATTTTCATACTTTTTTGTTTGTTTCTATTAATGTCGAGTATTATTAGAATAATTATAATATACATGCTTTCAAGTATACATCTGAAGTTTTTTTTATTCATGTAATTTCATTTTCGCATTTAAAATTCTCAGTAAAACATCCATTTCAGTAAAATTTAAAATAAATTAATACTAAGCAATTTAATTTATGCAGCTAAAAAAAATGTAATATTATGATAAAATTATTATTCTTATAAATAAAAATATTTTATATTTTAAACTACAAGTGGAACGTCGATTTTAATATTTTGCCAAATACCGATAAAGCAATAAACAAGCTCACAAATAATTATTCATAGATTGCAAATTGAGACAAATAAAAAAAGTAAATAGCAATTTACTGTATTAGATTAGATGTTTTGCCATTTTATCAAGTAGATTATTATAAAATAAAACTAAAGTTGTTTGTTTTATTAATTACATTATCAATTGTATTTATAAGCACAGAATTATTTATTCAAATTTGTCTTTTGCTATCATGTTACGCCGTAGTCATACAAGGAACACTAACAAAGTTGGTAAATGAGCTTGACACTTGACGGCTGTTATAGTTAGTAAGTTTGAATAAACTATTAATTTATTTCATATTATTATTTATTAGTTACGTTGCTACTTTTTATTATTAGCTTTTTGCTTATTGCATGTTTTCTTTCATACCTTGCGTATCTCTGTTCTTTTTTCATTTTATTGTAGCCATGTTTATTTTTCAGTAGGTAAGTCATCTTCTCTATTTCTTTATTCTTTTTGGTTTTTTACTATATTTTTAATAACATTTTTTTTATTGCATCTGGTCTGGTTTAAACATTTTATTAAATTTATAATTGTATTTATTAATAATATTTTTTTTTTATTTTGTCACAGCACTTACTATCAATTTTTTTTTTTTAATTTACATTTCAAATGCTTCAATAAGCGTTTGATTTTTATTTTCAATAATCTATAATTTGTACTTTAAAGAAAACATGCTTCGATTCTTTTTTACAGTTATATCTCCAACTTTAATGCCTTTAAGTGACCAAACTATCTATTTCTAAATAGTTAGCAAACAACATAGAAAATTAATACAAATAAATAAATAATAATAAACAATATTAAAACAGTAAACAATCAAATAATCTGCGACACAAAAATTATATTGAATTGATGCGGCCGATACATTGTTGAAATGAAAGTGGTTTTGAGTGATTAATCATCAGCCTGATGATTTCACTTTCTGGTGAAACACGTCGCAGTTTTTCAAATAAATTTTTGAAACCCAAAATTCACCTGTGTTCTAATAATAATTTTAGATTTTATAAAAATAATAAATTAAATATTGACTTTTTTGATAATAGTGTACAGCGGATGGTGATAAATTTTTAGATATAAAGTTGTTATTGATAAGCGTTGTTTAAATAGTAATAATAATAATAATAATAATAACAATAAATTTATTGTTTTAAGATACAGTAAGTACAGTTTGTCTAATATGGCAACAGTAAATATTACATATAAATAAAGGTTGCATGTAGTAAAAAAAATGTTAAAAGTAATTTTTTTTTTAACTTGTTTAAGTTGTATAGCTTTATTTATGTTAATAACTTTTTATTTTATTTTTATGGTTTATTGATATGTCCGTTTATAAATTTTGTGGCAGTGCATTATAAAATGTATTGCTAGAATATAATAAGATCAAGAAAACAAGAGATTTTATGATTGAAGAAGTTTAAGTTTATACAAGTGAAAGTGATGTGACATGTCTATTTACAAAATTGTTTTAATAAATTTTGTTTGCCGTTGTAATAATATTACATTATTTTTAATCTAAAGTCATAATAAGTGTTGACTGTACAATTAATCAAAGCAAACGAAAGCTCAAACTGCTTCTCCCGGATCTAAAATACAATTATAAACACAAATTTTATTTAATGATATCTGTGTCTTTTCTATTTGACAAAATTTATTTCTAGTCTTCCATCTTAACATTGTGCATACTTATTTATGACAAACATTAAGCTATAAATTAAAATAATCTTTGATGTTCAAAAACTATTCAGTAGTGCAATTAAATAACAAGTTACTCAGATCACTTAAAGACGACGCAGAAATTTTACTAAAAGTTAATACATGTTAGCTGTACTTTTTAACCCTACAGCAAGTCTATATCAAACAAAAATACTATACTAGGTTTAAAGTAAGATCAAAAGCGTATTAGATTAAAGTATTGCCATTGGTTTTAAATTAGCAGGTAGTGTAAACAAAACGAAAGATCTTTACTGGTAATATTAATAGCTTTTGAGTCAACTTAATAGTATAAAACTGATTTTTGTTTTTAATAACTGGTTAATGTTACAAATAAAAAAATGAGTCTTAGCTAGCGCACTTGTGGTAAGTATAGCTGCTGCAGCTAGATGTACAATTATAAAAAAACTGTAGATTTTAAAACTATTTTTTACGTGTTAATGACATTTTACACTAGCAAAAAAATTATATCTCAGCTGCGCGTATAAACCAGTATATGCTAAGTAAACTGATACAGTTGCATCATACTATAGAGCTGCGCTGCTTCTTTCACTTATTAACTAACAAGCTGACAGTGCAGAAAATTTACATTTATTTAAATACTAAATATGTTTAATATTGTTTCATATCAAAATCTAAATCTGAAAATAAAATTTGTATTGAACATTTGCAGTATACGTATTCTTATTAGTTTAAATAATGACAAAATGTAACATAAAAATCATTCTATACGTATAGCATATATGTATGTTCTATGTTAGTTTAACATATTGAAGTCACTTATTGTGTTGTTTGCTTTTTTGGAGCAGTTAGTAGACTGAAAACTCAAATAAAAAAATTAAAAAGCAAACAGTTGTTTGCAGCTGCTTATTGCAGAATCATATAAAGTGGGTAGTTGCTTATCTGACAAATGAAAAATGTAATTTTGCGTTATTAACTGCGGCAGCATTTATTTCTTGCTACGTACTTATCAAAGTATTTATTTGTTTAACTCATAAAATTAACTATTACATTACCAAATTTTAGCTTTACTGGTATTAGTTTACTTAGAGTACATTTTTTGGTTGTTTACATAAACAGCTGAAACCTAGTGTTTTTCAATCAAACAAACTGGTTACGTTTATTATAAACATGTAAAACAACTGTTACTTTAATTACATTTATTTATGTATTAATTACAGTTTTTTGAATTATTATTTTGAGTCTTTAGAAAGCTGTCGCAGTTACGTCCACCGCTACTTTGCCAGCAAAAAGTTATTTTTACTTTTAACACTAAATAAAAAAATATTGACTTTGGTTGAATCACTAATTACAAAAGATTGCTGGTTTCCAAACTAAAATTAATTTTGTATATATAGTTTTATGTGCTTTGTTCAAATAGGGCGGTATTTATATACAAACCATATTGATAATTTCAGTTTTGTATTACCATCTTTTGGCTTTAAAGACCTTGCTAAAAATATACGTTTTTACATCTTTTTTTGTAACAATAAAATGATTTATGTCGAGCTTCTACATAACAAAGATAAATAATTTTAAAGCATCAAGATATATGTAAATTTTATACGTTGTTTTGTATACACTTTTAGTCATAATAATAATATAAATAATAATACGTTTATTAACGGAAAATTTCTTTTACATTAAATGAACATTAACTTATTACAATAATACTCAAAAACAAACAGAAAAAAAGAAACAAACTGGCATAAATAACTATTTTAATTATGTAAATTAAAATAGAAAAAGGTATTTTTTTTTATTCTTCTACTATGTAGCAATTGGATGTTAAGTATGTCACGAGTAGCGTTCCTGCTGTACTCTTTATTTTTGAAATTTAATCGGAATCCCATTATTCGTAAAAATTTATTCTTTATTTTCTCAATTTGTAATATTTTATTAGAATAATAAGGTAACCAGATAGGGCTTGCGTACTCTAAGTGAAGTCGAACAAGTAATAAGTACAATAATCTTTTTGTGCAAATAGAAAACGGTTTACTGAACCAATTAATAAAACCAAGAATTCTTAAAGCTTTAGTGCAAATAGTGTCAATATGTCAATGTATTAAAGAGACTGTGAATGCGAGTACATGTGTTGTTGGTGCGGCCGATAAAAATCACGTTACATACGAGAATTATCGCTAGAATCAACAACGAGAACTAAAAAGTGAATAATAATTATAGATTGACATAGTGCAGTGAGGTATATTCATAAGAAAAGTGTATGGACAAAGATAACGCAAACAAATTCCAACGTATAAAAGCGACTGTCTGTGTGGAAGTGAGACGGAGTTACAGTGAAGAACTACGTGCGTTAGAGGAAGATAGGTGTGACATCGAAACAACCAGCTGCGTCACAATCAACCCGCAACATCGCTCTGTATCAGCGAAGGAGAAAAACTTTTATTAATATATGTAAACAAAACAAACTAGTACAAATCAAAAAATAGTATAAAGTAAATAAAATAATCTAAATAATTACTGAAACTTAACAAACAATTGATAATAGTGAAATTGCAAATAAAAACAGAATATAAATTAGACAATTAAAACACATCATTAGATATAACGAATAACAAATAAATGAAGGAAGTTGAAGAAGATATAACTAAAAGGAAAAGAGAGGAAGAAATAATGAACAAAGAGGGAGAAAATCACTTTAGAAAATCTAAAAAGATACTGAGATCACCAGAGCAAAGAAAAAGAGAAGAGAATAAAAGTGTGGATTTTGGAAAGGATAATAAAGAAGTAAAAGTGGAAAATACAAATAAGGAAATGGATGAACTTAAAGAAATGATGAAAGAAATGATGAAAGAAATGATAAAGGAAGTCAAAAAAGGGACAGAAGAACTAAAAGAAGAGATACAAAGCGTGAAAAACGAGCTAAAACAAATGAAAAAAGAACATGAAGAGAAGGAAGAGGAATGGAAAACGGTGAAGATGGAAATGATGAGAAGAATTGATTTATTAGAAACAAAAGAAAACGAAAAAGAGAAAAGAGAGAGGAAGAATAATATAATAATAACAGGAAGAGAAGAACAGACAGAAAACACGATTGAAGACATTGAAAAGTTCATAAAAGAAGAGTTGAAAGTGAACGTGAAAATTAAGAAGGCATACAAGATAAATAAAGAAGGGAAGGTAAAAGTAGTGGTAGCTGAAATTGAAACATGGGAAAAAAAACAAGAAATCATGAAAGCAAAAAGAAACTTAAGAGGGAAAAAAATCTACATAGATAACGACCTAACAATAGAAGAAAGAAATGTTCAAAAACAAATAAGAAATATTGCCAAAGAAGAGAGAGAAAAGGGAAATAGAGTAAAAGCAGGATACAGAAAAATGGAAATGAATGGAATACAATACACATGGGACGAGAAAGAAAAAAGATTGATAGAAAGGGGGGAACAGGGTGCAAAAAATTCAAAAAACTATTAGAAGAAAAAAAAAAAAAGAAAAATATCGGACAAAGAAAAAAGAAACAGAGGAAATGCTATGGAAAAGGAAACGAAAAAGGATACTGAATACGAAAACAAAATTAGAATAGGAACATGGAATGTAAGAAGCGTAAAAGGAAAAGAGGAAGAAATAGTCGAAGAAATGATAAAACATAAAACAGCAATACTAGGAATTACGGAAACAAAAAAGAAAGGAAGGGGGATAAATACGATACACAAGGGTTACATGCTGATATGGTCAGGGACAGAAGATAAAAATAGAGCAAAAGGAGGAAGAATGAGTGAAGAAAGAAATACTAAGAAAATTTATGAGACAAGAGTAACAGGAGAACAAAAAAGAGGAAGACCCAGAAAAGAATGGAACAGCGCAATAAAGGAAGAAGCTACAAGAAAAGGAAACACGTGGGAAGAAACAAAAGAGATAGCCAAGGATAGGAAGAAATGGAGAAAATATTACACAAACTAATAATGTATACGCCTGACACCGAAAGGTAAAAAAGGCAATTGAATAAATAAATAAATAAATAAATGTCTAGCAAATGTAAGAGCGCTATCAAAAACAACTTTATTTAATTTTTTTTCCTATATCATTAATAAATGAAACAAATAACACAGGTCCGCAATGAGATTCTTGTGGTACACCAGAGGAAACATTTATTGCACCAGACACAAAATCACAAGTTTTAACATATTGTTTTCTATCTGAAAGAAAGCTTTTTGCCACTCAACCACTTTAACACCAAAGCCCATAGATTTTAGTTTATGAAGTAGAATGCTATGTTGAACCCGGTCGATGGCTTTAGCAAAATCTGTATATACCGCGTCAATTTGAAATCCATTTTTCAAAAAATCCAGAAGAAATGTTTTATATACAAGTAGATTGGATACTGTAGACTTGCTTTTGTAAAAACCATGTTGTTCATTAATGATAGCATTTGCTCCAGATTAATTGGTCGGTAATTAATTTGTCCAATATTTTTGAAATTGCAGATTGAACAGCAATTTTACGATAATTTGTAACACCTTGACGGTTGCCATCTTTAATTACTGGTGCAATATAACACTATTTCCACTTTGACGGAAAAACTCCATTATTAACAGACTTGGAAATCAAAATGTGCAAAGGAATGCATAACGAATAAATGCATTGTTTTAAAAACTATGGTGGTATTCTATCCGGTCTCGAACTACACTTATCCGGCAAAGTATTTATTGAATCAAAAATAGATGCAACACTAACGTTAAACTTAGCTAAATAAATTTTTTCAGAATTGACAAATGCCGGCCGTGTAGTATTACATTTTTTGTAAACAGTTGCAAATTTTCAGCAAACAAGTTGACATGATCTTGACTATTCTGACTAACATTTGCGCCTAAAAACATTTGTTTAGGATAGCCTTCAACTTTCCGAACCTCTTTAACATGCGACCAAAAACTAAACAGATTGTTTGTTAAGTTAAGTTTCATTTTCTTAATATACGCATCATATAAATTTTTGCTCAAATTTTTGCACTGAGATCTTATAAGACTATCATAAAAAAAACTATCATAATCGTTGGACCGACCACTATTTTTGTATTTAGCATGTGCTACTTTCTTATCCTTTACAAGTTTTATAAGGGTTGTGTTAAACCATTTAGGATAATTAGATGATTTAATACATTTTGCAGGAACACAAGTCTTAATTACATCATAAACAACTGAATTAAAATTTTCTACAACCTCGTTAACATTATTGGTAGATAATATATCATTCTAAGGAACACATGATAAACAAGAATTAATTTAAAAATAATTGGCTTTCTTAAAGTCTAATATATTATTTTCCATTTTCAAGTCAACATTGTTTAAATTTATAGACGCTAAGATAGAATATCCAATATAATGCTTGCTATTTTTATGTAATAAATCATTATCTTCAGCTCTTTCAACTTCAAGTTTTTTTTAAATTAGAAAATAATAAATTCAAATACGTTCCACGATTATTGGGTATATGATTACACTGACGCAAGTTATGAAATTCAAGATAATCAGCAATACATTGAGCATGGTAAGATCTGTTAAGTTCATTTAATACATTAACTTTAGATATATCCCAATGTGCATTAGGGATATTGTAGTCACCACAGAATAAATATTCGCAATTTGGATACGACTCACAAACGGCATCAGTTGCAATACAGTGTTGTTCATAAATAGAAATGATTGAACTTGCAGTTATATAAGTCGACCCAATAATTATATTGCCATTAACTTGAACAAACAATTGTTCCATGGTTTCATCTGTAGGTAGCCTAGTAGAACACAAATTCTTCCTTACCGCTATAAAAACACTGCCTCCACAAATTTTGTCACTAGTGATAGTAGATTGATCTTTTCTATATATATTAAAATTATTTAATCTCAACTCTTCATTATTTACATGAATATTAAGCCATGTTTCGACTAGCACAATTACATCATATACGCAACAATTTACATTTAACATTAATTCACCAAGTTTGGATTTAATCCTCCTTACATTTTGATAAAAAATTCTTTATTTTTTTTTTGTTTTAACGATTTTTGGAATACTTTGAACATATTTAATGTTAATATCTTTATCACCTTTGTCTTTTCGTTCATCGACTTCCGTTCTTAATCGATTTAATTAATCTCTTTGAGAGCTTAATAAATTAGCCTTAAATTTAAGGTTGCCAGTATTGACATTTTTTATATAGATTTAAGCAAGTTCACTGCTTCTAGTTTGGACTTAAATGTTATTTGTACTGGTTTTGGCTTCGAAGATTGCTTTCCAAGTCTAAACTTTAAGTGGTTCAAATACAATACCAGTTGGTTCAAGTGTTGTTTTTATAGCACTGATATCTTTTGCTATTCTAGTTTCCACAGACTCAGATGATGATTCAGGGAGATTGTAAATCATTACGTTATTTGCACAATTAGCTCTTTCTTCAATTTTCAATATAATATTATTTTCATTAAAATTTCAAGTTAAATTTGCAGCAGTCTCTGATTCTAATTTGTTTAATCTATTTTCTATATCAGATATTTTATCACTAAATATTTTCATTGATGATCGAAACTGATTTCTAAAACTTGTTAAATTGGCAGCTATTGTTTTAATAATATCCGTTAATGAATTTGACTCAGAAGTGGTTTTTGTTGAGCTATTGATTATTTTACTAGAATCAGATTGCATGTTATTGGTTGGTATAATATTAATGTGATTATTAGTAGAGTTGTTTAAAATCCGCCCTGATAAATTAGCCGAATCACATATATCACAAATCCACGTTTCGCCAGCATCATTTTTTTTTTATTGAGATAAAAATCTGCATCTGCATCTGTCAATGTTGTGCATTTGATGTGATGCCACTTATTACAAAGTCCATGACATCTAATATAATCAGTGGAAGGACTAATGACAGATGAGCATTTACCACAATAAAAAAAACCATAAGTTTTAGTATTTAAAAAATAACAATTAACCAAAAAAAAAACTCACAAAAAACAGGGACACACTTCACTCTACAGGGCCGATTGTAGAGGCTTAAATATTTAAACAAAGAAAGGCCACGGAATTTGAAAAATTAATTTTAATAAATAATTAGTAAAGGTTTCAAGTGTAAATAATAGGATAAAGTAAAGAAAAAACTAGAATTGTAATATAAATATATAAATGTATGTTGGCATTTGAAATTTTTTACCTTTTTTACGATTGAAGTTTTATCATCTAGTTCAACAACCTTTAAATAAAATTGTATGGGAATTTATTGAGCACATAAAATTCACTAAAAACACTAATTTTAAATAACTTTTTACACTTATAATTATAACAATGCACATTATATTGCTGATAACATATATTTAAAAATAATTAATTTACATCAAAATTAAACTACTTATTTACACACTTTGATAAGAGCATATTTATTTCTCTGTTCGCACACACGTATATATACGTCATAATCGAATACACGACAAAACAACGCTTTAAAATTGTCAAAAGTTATTATGAAATACAAAATTGACAAAAAACGCAATTTGTGCACTACCTAAAAATGTTTGTGCTTAAAAGTGACCGTCCTAGCGCAGAATTTGTAGTTTAAACTAAAAGTTTAAGTAAATTGTATTCGTAACTAATGCCAAAGTACCTCAACATACTCGTATCAGTTGTTCTGTACAAAATATTGCCAATGTTTGTCAAAGTGTAACTGCAAAACCAGAAACCTTAATTTGTTATTGCAATAACAAATTTTTAAAGATTTAAGAATTTACACTCACATCCTTACAAAATCCAATTAACATAAGTACTGAAAACTAAAGATTATTTACAGCGTCGCGTGTTTGCTAAATGGATGCAACAAATGGAAACAGAGTTTTGGAAAAAATCTTTTTAAGTGACGAGGTGCATTTTTGTCTAAGCGGTTACGTAAACTAGCAGAACTGTCGTATTTAAGGATTAAAACATACAAGAGAGTCAATGTGCCTTGTGGCACTAATGGCATAATTGGTACGATTTTTTTAATGTATTTTGTTACAATCAGTTCAGTTTGCTATTGAGCATAATTACATAATGTTTATAGGGCCAGATTTTTGGTTATTGCGCAAAAAAATTTAGAACGCGTAATTTTATTGGCCGCCAAAATTGTGCAATATCATTTTGTTAGATTTTTTTTTTTTGGGGTTATTTTCAAAATAGAGTTTAGTTATGCTGCTATATTATCAAAAGTTAAGACAAGTAGATTTCATCATGTCTTAAAACCGGTCATTTGAACAATGTTATTTTTTATGAGCAATTGTAATGAATCAAACTAAAATACTGAACACAAAAAAAAACAAATTTTGTAAAATGTTTTTGTGTTTTTTTTTTAACGCAAACTAAATCACTTTTAAAAAAATCATCTTGAATTGCTCACAACATATAAAACAATTAAATTACAGAAAGTTTACAGTTTTAAATAATGGATATTTGTTTTTGATTTGAAAATATTAACATTTTTACAAAAATTTTAAATTGAAAACTTTTTTTACTGGATACACAATTAGAAATTAATTTAAAAAAAATTAATGTAATAATTTCAATCCAGTATTGTAGGAGTGACATTAAAAACATTACGGTTAGTTGCAAATAATTCTTTCACTGTTATCCAAGAAAGTTTTGTAATTTTAATTTTATATCAATACTCTACTTACAGTGAATGCATTGTTGATTTTTTTATAAAATTGGCCGATAAATAAACTTTTCGTAATAAAAATACAATTTGAGCACAAAATAGTGGCGCAGCTACTTTCGGTTTTTATGATTTTATATTATTTAAAACTCATGCGCGCGCTATTTTTTTTTATTTTACTTTTTATTTACAACTACTTTTTTTTTCTTAATCAACTAAAAAATGTAATTTAAAGATAGTAATTAGTTTAATCAGTAAATTTTTTGATTATGAATACGGTGAACTAACACAGTAATATAGCGTTAGCTTTGCACATTAACACTCTTAAGTTTGATTCTCAAATACCATGAAATAAAAACTTGCTCTTTGCCTTTAGAAATTTATTTGATAGTACCATCAATCTTTAAAGTTGTAAGACTTCTACAGTGATAACAGAGTCTACAAAAAGTTCTTTAAAAATATTAAACTTAGCTCTGCTTATGGCAAAGTATTATTGTAACGTATTGATAATTATAATCTAAAAAAAATAATCAATCATTTGCCGATTATACTGATTGCTATTATAAAGTTAGTTTAGTGAAAACAAGAAAGTTGTGATTAAGAGTTGTAATTTTAACAAATTATTGGTATTATATATAATAATGAAAACCGGAAATAACTGCAACTTCTCTATTTTGTTGAATTAATCAAAAGTAAAAACCGACTATTATTATTACAGGAAATATATCTACTATATTAGAAAAAAAGATCAATTTGCTTATTATAAATAAAATTATGACGTTGTAAAAATGCTATGATAAAATAAATTTGCTGCAATTTTAAAAATAAAGAGTCTTGAAATAATGTACGGTTTCTTACGACAAAACACGACTCTTATTTACATGACTAGTTAAAAACAATTTAGTATTGTTACACTTAATAAAACCAAAAAATTTTGTGGTGGAATTATATTGTTTGCTGTTGTTAATGTATGCAGTCGGATAATATTATACATCCGAATTTTAACTCTAAAATGATTACTTATGATAAAAGCTTGTTTAAACAAAGTTTAAAATTGTTGAGTTTAAATATAATTTAAATTGAGTTTCACTGTAATAGTTTAAAATAAACATAATCTGTATAACTTACTATATTAATTCATTACAAGGTTCATAATACTTATTATGCGTTTATATTATTGTATGCAATCATTTCTTTAAAATAACAACTAAATTGAAATTTTAATTATACAGATCAAAGAAGAAATTTTCAATTAAATTTGAGATATTTAATTATTTCCTATCTGCATGATATAATGAAAATGAAGAGCTTTTACTGGACATTTATTTCACTTATTCACTAAACCTAAAAAAACGGTAACTTGCAAACAGAAATAAGTATACTATGGGGAAATATAGAAAAATGTAAAACACTTTAGGAAGGTCATGCAAAGACAAGCACACGAATAAAAACACTTTCATATGTAAGTTTAATTTTGTTAATACAAAAACGAATTTGTTGAGATCATATTGTACATTTATTCAATAATATTTATGCAGTATTCATTAAAAATTAAAGTTAAAAGTTCTGTTATGTATAAGAAATGAATATTCACAGCACATATTTGAAGTAATTTTAATAGAAAGATTTTGTCATGTTACTAATATTTTGTCATATTTAAATAAGTACAGCATGAGTTTGCTAAATGATGTAGAAATATGTGCTAATGCATACCTATTAATTGGGTTGCTTATTGTGCATCATAATAAATTATAGCATTAACATTTTGCTATCATTATTCAAAAAGATTATTTATAAATAAAGTGCTCCGATAATGAGCATTTTAATAGTGAATTTGCACAACGTAATTATTTGTTATAATTACATTCTTATAAATAGTGTAACGGAAATTCTTTTAAAAATAATACAAATAAAATAACAAATCAAACATTGCAATCCAAAAATAACAATATTAGTAAAACATGGTATATTGGTTTCGGCCATTAGGCAATTCAGGACATTCGTTTAATATATAATTAGTGCTCATATAAATATAATTACATTTATTTTGAGAGTGTGGGTGGACCAGATACTACGTTTCATCAATATCTACAGCGTTTCCATTCTCTCAATTAACGGGTGCGATAGTAAATATCAATATTTAATTTTGGGTACATATTCAAAGGCAGCTTGTGAGGTAGTAACACAAGCGGAAACCTTAAAATATTTGCACTTGAATAAAAATGGGTTGCTCACGCTACGCGAATGATGACGTGTAACAATCTTGTTTGTAACAAAATTAAAACCTCTGAAATAAACTTCAAACATCTTGTATACTAATAAATATAAAATATAATTACAGTTGCTTACAATAAAAATGAGTTAGAGAATATTTTTGTTAATCAGATTGCAAGTTTTGGTCAAATTTAAAGTAAATTTGCAATTTAGTAATTGATGCTCTAAATCATGTATAACTAACACCCGTAACTGAGTTTAAAGTAGAAAAAAATACTATTGAACATGTCAAACAAAAGTAGTACTGGTCTAGATAAAATTTCAGTGATGTTGTTAAAATACATAAAATCAGATACTTCTAAAATATTAGCAGATATTATTAACACATCGTTTCAGTTAGTAATTTTTTTAACTAGTTTGAAACGTAGTTTTGTAATACTTTTAAGTAAAAAAGGAGACGCTACAAATATTGGCAATTATTGGCTTACAACTTTGTTGAGTTACGTCTTAAGAATATTTGAAAAAACTTTTAGCAATAGATTTGATAATTTTTGTAACGAGTTTATTACTTTATTTTGTAGTGTAGCAGTTAGCGTACTTGATTGCTATACCAGGGGTCTTGGGTTTGTGCCTCAAGTCAGCTTTCTGGAGGGTTAGTTTTTCTGGTTAAGAAAAAATTTGTTGCGATGAGTACGCCTTCTTTCTTTCGGATAAGAAGAAAAACTTTAGTAGGTCCCGTGTACTGCCTTGATGTTTCGTGCACGTTAAAGAAAACAATAATTTAGGTTAAAATTCCTAAATTTGCCGCAAAATTTCTAGATGTGGTAGTCATAACCTCTGGTGTCGGTAATTAGCTTTGGCAGCAGAAATAGACATACGTTAAATAAAATAAAATATTAAAAAAAAATTCACTTCTAACATGGTTTTTAATCTAACAGATTTAAAGAAACAGCAATATATAATCTCATCTAAAAATCATACAAAATTAGACAGCAACAAATGGTTTTTTTTTTTTTTACTTGATCTTACGTTGGCATTTGGTGTAATAAATCATACCTTTTTATTAAATGAACTGCACAGTATAGGTTTAAAGAAAATATTTAAACAAAAAAATCACAATTTAGTATCAAACTTTAATAAACATTTAATAAAAATTTTGGATTTTTATATATTTCATGAATCTGGAATTTTTTTTCTCTATACGTTGCAAAAAACCAATTTTAAAAAAAGAGTTAAATAGCCGAGTTTTATGACACTCAAAAAAACTTCCTTCTTAAAAAGATTAAAATTGCAACGCACTAAAAGTTTGCCAAAAATATACAGCTTTATCAGTTTTTTAGGCGCATTATTTAACTTTGGTATTTGTACAGTTTAAAGTTTAGTAGAAAATAAACAGCAGCTACAATGTAACAAGCACTTAAATCAACTATTAAAACTTCTAGATTACTGGATTTGACATTTAAGGAAGAAACAAACTTTTGAGTTTAGCTTTTAGGTTGCCTACCATATGGTAGTAATATAAATGTAATTTATTTACATTTGCATCATAGCAAGACATACCTTAAGGTTAAATTTGGTTTTCCGGCATCCGTTTATTTGTTTTAAATCAGCTATACCTATAGCATCTATTAGTATTCTTATCTAATTAACATACTTTTATAAATATTTAGTAGTCTTGGTTACTTATTTTTTTAATAATAATACCATTAATTGTAATTGCATTGTACGGGTCCAATGTAAATACTTTATCTATCTAATTATTAATGATTAATCAAATAATTAATGTTACTGCTTTTGTGAGTATCCTTTTTATCCAATTAGTGCATATTCAATATCATGACATTATAACTATTATTTTTTTAATCGCTGTAACTATCGTAAAGCTACATTTAGCAGAGAGCACATTTGAGTGCAGAAGCACAAACAAAGGGTCCCCCGGTTAACATAGGTAAAATGCCATCACGAATATCCAAATTACTTTAAAAATTACTTTGCTAGCATTAAAAAAACATGTTCTTTCTATAGAGAGCAAAAAATAGCATTTTTTTGATTTTTTTTCTCTGCACCTATTGAATAAAAAATTCTAAATATAATCATGAAAGTAGGGTTTTGGGTGGTCTTTAAACACAATTTTTTTTAGCTTTTCAAACTCTGTATACAACTCTTAAATAAGTTTTAGTAACGTTGAAATTTATTTTTGGTTATCTAAACCTTCGATTGCATGGAATTTTATTTTTTAACTTTAAATTAATTAGTAAACTAATTTTCATCTCAATCGGTGTCTCTATTTCTAACAGTTTTTGAGTTTTGGTTTTTTAATGCAAAATGTTTTAAAATTGCAAAAAGAATTTGATAAGGGTGGATTTTTTGACCTTTACCGATCAAAATTAGACTGATATTGATGCTAAAAATACAAATCTGACATTTAAAAATTTGAAAAAAAAATACTTCATTTGTTTTTAGTCTGGTAAAAAATACGATAAATCGTGTTTTGAGCAGTCAAATAATTGCAAATTGATGAAAATATTATACCCAGGATACCTATTCAATGTAAAATTTTCCGTAGAATTAAAATTTTGGTATTTTAAAAGATATAAACGCTTTACAAAGTCACAAAAGCAGAAAAAAAACAGTATAAATGGCAAAAAAGTGAAAAAATTTATTTTTAATAGTGGCGCACCACTTGCAAAAATTCCAAAAACATCATGAATGTAGATTTTTCAATTACTTATAAAGTTAAAAAATAAAATTTCATGCAATCAAAGGTTTAGATAACTAAAAGTAAATTTCAACCTTTCTGGAATTTTTTAAGGGTTGTTTGTAGGACTGAAAAAAATTGTGTTTGAAGACCACCCATAACCCTACTTCCATGATATTTTTTTAACTTTTTATTGAATAGGTGCGGAGAAAAAAAATAAAAACAAGAAAATGCTACTTTTGCGCTCTATAGAAAAAGGGAATATTGAAATTTTAAAATCCTACTAAACATGGTTTTTTTTATGCTAGAAAAGTAATTTTTGAGATAATTTGGATATTTGTGATAGGATTTAAATTGTATATGTATATGTAGTAGGTTTATAGTAAAATACAACTTTATATGAAAACCGTAGACAGTTAATACTTTACTATATTTTAATATTTGATTTATATATTATTATAAACTGAGCTAGGCTAAGTAAGGCTAAACTAGTTATTTGTTATGCATATTTTTCATATTTTAGTGCATGTAATTATGTTTAGTTGTGCACATGATATATGCGTATAATTTGATACTGTTATATACATAATTCCCACGATGATTTAGAAACATAAAAAATCAATTAATTTAGAAAAATAAACTAATGTTTAACATTTATGTTAAAAATAACAAAGAAAGTAAAGTTTTAGTTTATTAATTATTTTTCATATACATATATATGTATTAATGACTTAATTAATATAAATTTCACATTATGCACAAATTTTCAGTAAATATTAAATATGTGCAAACAGAGTTTCAGAATTAATTAAATTAAATGAAAACATGTTACTACGTAGTGTTTCCTTCCGACTATGTAAATTAGTAAAATTTATATCCATTCTACACTACTCGGTATTAAAAGGGCCATTAGTATCCAAGAGTTCATTGAATTCTCATTATTTTGTGTTTATCTGTTAGCTATTATTTTTCGTAAAGTACACCTTTTATTTTATCAATTGCAAGAAAAGAAACAAAAAACTCCGGATACTGTGCGCAATCCTCTTTGTTAAAGTAAAAATACTACCATACATTTTACTTCACTTCTAATTAGGGTTATTTATCGATGTTTGAGCTTGGAATTAATCCTGTGTGTGTGAATAAAATAGTGCAATAAAGAATGTACTAGGGTGAGTAATAAATTAAACATGAACGCGATTTGACGCAGAAAACAACCACTATTTTTAGGTAACCTTATCTAGAATGTACAACATGAAAAGTTTTCACTTTGTAGTCCTATTTTTGTGTGGATTTTCTAAATAATTGCACTTCGTAAATAATTCCAGTTTGTATAATGTGACCGCTTTATATTGCTCAGAGTTCTTCCTTTGACAATGTGCAATATTGCCGACAAGTTCGCATCAAACGAGCAAACATAATTGCGTTTGCCTCTAGAGTGGCATAACAGTATTACTAATACACATGATTTTATACTGAACTATATTTATTCTAAAAATAGCCGATCAACATACAAGAATATGTTATATATAATAATACGAGTATGTTTTAAAAATATTTTTAATTTCTATATTATAATATTTCATGTAGCCATAAGAGTAAATTTAATAAAAACTCTGTTTACTTAATATAATGATAAAAAAATCTATAAATATTTTTATCAGGTCATTTACAGAAAGTTAAAGTAGTTAAAGACAAACAGCATCAACATCATTGTTTACAAGTTTGAAATGCAAAACAAATTTCTTTAAATCTAAACTAGAATGTATGCTGCAATTTAAAAATATATTTATAAATTATATTTTTCTTTAGTGATAAAGTTACTACTGTGCCACAACACAGTTATTTTTCGTAGTGGCTTTTTAAACAGTTTTTTTTTATGTTTTGCAGGCTACTTCTACAGAATTGCAAATAATTGAATAATAATTGGTCATCATTTAGGTCTATTCTGTAACTTTTCTAGTTAAAGATATTGTTCAGTAACAACATCGTTATGGTGAAACTCGTATTGATTTTTTTAACAATAATGTTTCTAACAATTTATTTTTATATAAACTACATATAAACACAAGTTAACATTTGATCACTGCTTTCTTTGCAAGCGTGCGATTGGTGCGTGCATGCCTCTCTTTTTAATGTTTACAAATTTCTAACGTATTTTCAACCTTATAAAAATCAGCTAAATATGAAATTCAAGTAGAAAACTACATAGGCTATTAGGCCCCTATATCATGCATGTCCTGCCCTATACCTTGCCCGAGTCTCAATGTGCGCCGACATATACAAGGTCAATCTCTTACGTTTTATGTTTATGTCTTCATATTCCTAAATTGCTTTAATGTTTTAAAAGTATTAAAATGTATTCAATTTAAAATTCTTAAATAAAAATAAGTAATAAAAATTACTTATATTAAATATTAATTGTAGAAACAATAAAAAATGTAACTAATATTTTCTTTTGCAATTTTATTGAAAATATATACTTAAATATTTTTCTTTATTTTAAGCAAACTATTTCGCAAACTAAATTTGCATTATCAATGCTATTTATAATTAATCAATCAATTATAAATAATGCAAATTTAATTTGCAAAACTAGTTTGCTTCAAATAAAGAAAAATATTTAAGTAAAATATTTTAATTATTAATAAATAAAATGAAAATAATACATATATTATTATTTTTATTAATATTTTTTATTAGTTTCTACAATTATATAAATAAAGAAAATCAATATAGGTAAATTAATAAACTCGCCGCCTATGGTATGAGAAACAGTTCCTTGAAAAAGAATCCGCGTCTGAAAAACTACATATAACGTAATGTATAGCGTGAATCTCAGATTCGGAATCGCTGGAGAATCTAGACAGAATCCAGACAGAATCGCGATTCGGAATCCACGTCTGAAAGGTCTCATTTAAACGCATGTATCACCGGAATCCGAGATTCTAAATCTGGGATTTTGAATCTACGTGTGAAAGGGGCCTTAGTGTTATTAATTTGGTTTGACAACAATAATAGAATGTATAAGGTTTTCTAATAAGAAGTTTTATTTGATATTTAAAAAAAAAACGAGTATTTTTTAAGAAAAATCAACAAATGTTTATTTTATTGTAAAGGGGAAAGTCTGCCATTAACATTTAAAAACGATATCAGTCAAATGGCCGCCACGGTTACGGTTCCAGTACTACATTCTTTTCATGAAATTTTCTATGACCAATTCGCACATTTGCGGCTATATGCCCTCGATTTTTTTACGATACTATCTTTAAGATCTTGAATCAATTGTGGAGCATTGGACCTTATCTTTCACGTGGCACCAAAAAAAAAGTATAAAGGTGTTAAATCACAAGATCTCGGTGGCCAATTGTGATCACCTTTTTGAGAAGTAACACGGTCAGGAAACTTTTTTTGAAAAATTGCAATTGTTTTGTTGCTTGTGTGGCACGTAGCGCCGTCTTGCTAAAAATAAACGTCGTCAACATCAATCTCTTCCAAATCCGGTCATAAAAAATTATTAATAATAGCTTGGTAGCGCCATCCATTCACCGTAACAGTTGCACTAGCTTCATTTTTAAAAAACTACCGCCAGTCCAAAAAACTCACTAAACAGTGACACGTTGAGGATGCAAGACTTTTCAACAATCATTCTTGGATTTTCTGAGCCCCAAATGCGACAATTCTGTTTATTAACGTAGCCTCCAAAGTGAAAATGGGCCTCATTACTGAAGATGATTTTTTGATAACATTTTGGATCACTTTGATGCACTTAAAAGACCCAATCAGCAAAGATACGACATTTATGATAATCGACCAGCTTGAGTTCTTGTGCTAACTGAACTTTAAAAGCCTTAACACTTAAGTTGTTATGCAAAATACGGTGTAATGTTGTTTGTGGAATGTCTAATTCTAAAGATCGACGATGAATTGACAAACCTGAATTTTCTTTAACACTACGGGCTACATCAGCAATATTCTTATGTGTTCTTGAATGATGCACACGGTTTTCATTCTTTACATTACAAACTTGTCCCAACAGTTTAAATTTTTTTACCAAGTTTACTATTGCAGGCCGAGAAGGTGCTTTACGACGACCAAAAAGTGCTTTAGTTTTTCGAATTGTGACTGAAAATTTTTCACCATTTTTGTAGTGAATTTTAATAATTTCAATGCATTGTTAAGGCGTATATCGTTTTATTTTTTTAACAATCACAGTGAGCGTGATTGTTAACTTAAAGAGTGTTCATAACCACAAATCTTTAATTTAACAATTGTTTTTGAGTTAACAACTGCATACATCTATAACTTTTAGGGATTTGCTTACAGAGTAGGCATAAATGTATTTTTTGTCTAATTACAGAATTGTTGTATTGAACTTTTAATTAGCACTGTCTTTCCTTTCAGTTTTACGTTTTTTAACATTGTTTAAAATAAGCCGAATGTTTCAGACGCCGATACTTAAATAATACGCTACAACAGTACAAACGGTAAAAGTGTTTTAGTTTCTGATGGTCTTAAATATGTGCGTCAAGTTTAACCAACGTTTGTGTTGGTTTTACTAGAATTGTATGAGCTGCGTTTTGCATTTGCATTGGATTTTGCCTCGGATTTTGCTTTTTGCGTCACAACTTGTGGGTCAGACATAACGGTTGCAAACATATTTATTGTACACTCAAAATAACCTTGCTAAGGCATATGTTCTTTTGCAATCAGATTTTTTTAATCACCTTCAACTTCAGGTAACAGAGATTCAGTTTTTTTCTTTAATAAATTCTTTTTTATCTGAAACTGATTTGATTGATTTTTATTTTTGTTTCTACGTCTATCCATACATCTATTATGGCATATATTAGAAGAAATTCATATCTAAAATCATTTTTCCATTGCAATTTAAACTATTGTTAAATTAGTCCGACAGTCCTTTGTATATTAGTCTAGTCTTATCAAAATAAATAAAGATGTAAAAAACGCTCTAGAAGTATTATAATATACTGGTTGTAATGTTCAAGGCAAAATATTTATTTATGGTCAGTGGTCAGTTTTGGATTTGTTTTTATATTCTAAGACGCATGCAAAAAACATTGTTTTACAAAACTTGTTTGGTAACATACACTAGTATAGTGTTAAAAAAATAATTTTATTGTAAATATTATTAATTTAAAATAATACATTAACTCATGTTAGGTTATTTATAATTATGTGAATAAAATATAATATATGTACTATGGTTTTAACTAAACATATTTTTTTATAAAAATTACAATATTGGAACAATTGCTGATGTTTTATAGTTTGTTGATTAAATTAATTTAATTTCAATACATTTAAAAGTAATTATATAGTTTGTGACTATATGCAAATCGATCACTCAGTTAATTGGTAACTGACTGACTTGCTTTCAAACGTTAAACTAATATCTTTTATTCACTTCACACTAGCTAACATTTTGGGTGTGCATATAATTTATTCACTTTAGAGAAACTCATTGAAATTTGAAGTAAATTGACGCATGGGGTACAAGTGTGAAATGAAAGCTATGCAAATTGTAGAGAGCTACTCCGAATTGGAACTGTGATTAATTAAAAATACACCCTTGTGCTTTATAATTTACTATAACATCACAATAACAATTCATGGAAAACTGACTCTTCTAATGAATATAATTTAAAAATTGCGTATTTTATATGAATAAACTTTTAATAAAATACTTACAACGTATTTTTTAATATTTGTTTGGAGTGAAGTAGCAATTTATTTTATTGCCGAGTTTCTCTATATTAATACGGCGTATGTCGTATTACTTTAACATACTGCAATAAAAAAATGTTAAAAGACTAAAAAGTTTTACTGTTGTTAATACTAAATCAATACCAAAAAAGGATCATTAATAAAATTCTATTGTATGCTAATGATTTTATAAGCTAACGTTTTGATAGCTTTGCTATAAAGATATTATCAGAACTAAAAACAAAAGATCAGTTTCAAAATTATTCAAAATAAAAAAAAACCACAAACTTAAAATAAAAGTTTTACATTTAAATTAATAAAATATAAAATATATAATAAACTTGAAAATGTTATAAGGTAACGAAACATGTTGTAAACTAATATATTAATTAATAAAAATAATAATAAACATATGAAACAATAAGAGTTTAATAACAATAAATATAAAAGAATTTTATAGAATAAATAAAGAAAACATTGAATATAATAAAATTAAGCCACTATATCTTTAAATTGTTGCAATACTTGTTAAAAGATTGTTCAAATTGTTTATGACACTCACATACACTTTAAAATGAACATTCACAATGACTAGATGTTTTATGTGTTGTTTACATTTACTGAAAACTGGTGATTTTAGTTTTAGCTGTTAGTATATATTATTTATACATTTGAATTAAATTAGAATACATCTTTGATAGTTTATCTTTGTTGTTCTTTAAATTTATGTTTTTATTTTTAGTTATGTTAATATCAACTATTTTACTTATTAATCTTTAATCCTAATATTTAATCATTTTATTAATTATTCTAATTCAAAAATAATTAAATTTTAGATCATTAAAAAGTATATAATCAAATTAACAAAAATACAACATATTGCAAATTATAATAAATATTAATTATAAGTTTGTTGACATGCATTCTATCAGCATGAAAAAAACACCCACTTTCAATTTCAAGTAGTAAATGCAATTTATTTACTCACACGACTGTGAACTGCGCAGTTAAAATCAAATGTGCAAAATGTAATGGGCCAAATAGCACAAACAAATGCATCTTACAACAACCCAAATAAACAGCATGCGGAGAACTGGGACCTGGCGCTTACAGCACTATATTTTAAAGAAAATCTTTTTAGCCTATGAAAAAGTTCCAAATGTGACAATAAAATTTACAAATAAAAGTAGTGTGGACGTAGACAAGATAACAAACAATAGTTGCATCCACTCATTTATAACCATCCATGACAACATCATTTTTTCAAACATACTAACGGACAAAAACTAATTAATAAACTCAAAAATGTATTTAGTCTAATAATACTGATACAATTTCTTGCAAACAAATGCACATACTAATATTTGATTTAAAATTAACATAAACTTATCTTAATCTACTGCTCCAATTCAAGGTGGATATACACCAATCATAAAGTCCTCATGGCTACGTTAAAATTTATTTACTACAATATTAATTCATTTAGTTTCGAATTTTATTTTATATACAACTATTTTTTCAACTAAAGTATATTGTGTACAATGTTTTTAAAAACAAATTTTAAACAAAAAATTAATTTTTAAAATTGGTTACTATTCTACTATTAGATTATTAGTTTTAGCAAATTCACATGTTTATTTTGGCAAAGTCATTTCTTTTAAAACAAATAATTTATTAAATGATAAGTTACATTTTACTACCCCGTTTCTTAATATAAACATTCATATATTTTTGGTTTATATTTATCTTCACTGAAATATAGAAGACACTACAATTTTTCTTAAAACCTCTCTATGCAAGTATTCAATTTTTGTTGGTTTTTTAAATTCAAATGCGACAAGAAAACGACACATATTGCAGTTTTTTAATAACTCTGACTTTTAAGTAATCTCTACAACTCCTATTTTTTTCATGTGTAAAAACTCCAACTCCATACCAAATATGTAACTAGCCACAAATAATATAATTTTGCTTATAAATTTTATCCAAAATACCAGATCTATGTTCTGATTATTTAACTATTCAATTCTAACTAAATACTCAAATTACTTTTATCACCCAATTTCATAGAGTATATCGAGCAGGACCTATGCAACATTAAAAAAGTTGACAAAGACATGAGCAAATATATATTAGTTCTTTTATTTTATGATATTATATATAAATTGAACTTGCTCTTAACTACCCACTTTCTTCATTTTTCTTTAGACTGACAAAACAAGAAAAACAGTTATATAGAGATTTTAAAGAAACAAAAGACGCAATTATTAAACGTAAATTTAAGGAACTAACTAATAACAATTATATATAACTACAAAAAAAAACAAATGAATAGAAGCTTGTGATAAAATTAACAAACAAAAAGGACAGACATCCTAGTTTATAACTGATCTAGATACTAGCATACTACATGAAGTAGATTAAGAATTCTCTGAATATTTCACAAATGTGTTTAATTTTAGTACATATGTTGATTATAACAAATAAAAGCGGACTGAAGTAGACAACTAGTATGACAACTATTTTAAAATCCTGACAATGCACTACTAACTAAAATTAAAAAAAAATTAATTTTAAAAGCTAGTATTTATCTCCTAGTGTAGATAAAAGTTTCGGAAAAATCCTAAAACGCCAACACAATAATATCTACGTCTATATAATTAAAATCTTTAACTTTTGCTTATTCCATCAATGTATCTCTACTAAATTTAATTGTAGAATAATAATTTGCTTTCTTAAAAAATACTACTTCTGCATTCAATTCCACACCTATAACACTTCTTATAGTTATAACTAAAATCCTTAATTCTCGCATTAAGCAAAAATTGTTAACCATGTAAAACCTAATATACTTATCCACTAGTTTGGTTACAAACCAATCTACTATCTATCTCTTATATATTATTACCTCTAACAATTTATTTTAAGGGCGGACAGACGTCAGCACTGTTTCTTAATATAAACTATGGATGTACTGGATACCTGACTTGCGTTTATAAAGTAAAGCAAATTATATTACGGCGGCCATTTTATGTGTGATTTGATAATACTAAACATGTATTAAAAACATTTTACATTTTATTATTTTAGTTTTTTAAGCATGATATTAACATAAAAAACTATTAAAGTGTTCCGGACAATAATTGGTTTATTGAATCTGAAGTTAAGACCAAAAATCCGTTTGTAATAATCAATTTATATCTTCTAAACGGACCTACCAAATTTTAAGTCAGTATTAATATACGTATTGCTGACGTTTTACTTTGTATAAACAGGGAGTATATATGTATATATTAAAAAAAACTTTAATTTTTTTTTAGATTTTTATATAATGAAACTTATATAACTTTTTTCCAAAAAACAATACAAAAATTGGCAACAATTGTAAAGCACCACAAAACATAAACCATTTGACATTATGCGTTTAGGTTTTTATTTGTACATTTTATGTGCTTCCTAGATTGAAAGTGATTTTTCATATGTGCAATAAACTGAATTAATTTTTTCAGTGTAATTATCAACTTAAATAAGTTTTACCATTGTATACATTATATGCATTATTTAACGTTGAAGTTTTGTAAAAGTTTCAAAAAAATCAATTTGTAAATAAATCAGTAGTGTGCAAGAGAACAAAATAATAAGTAACATTGTTACTACATACGTAATGCATATAATGTATACAATATTAAAACTTATTTTAGTTGGTAACTGTACTGGAGGATTTAATTCAGTACGCTGAGTATATAAAAAAACACGCAAACAAAATGTACAAATAAAAATCTAATTGCATCATGTAAACAAAGTTTGACTGAGATAGTAAAACGTTAGTAATACGTGTGATAACGTCCAAAAATTTGGCCAAAGTTGGTATGTCCGTTTAAAAGATATCATTGTTTATTAAAAATACATTTTTGGTATTAACTTTGTATCCAATTATCCAATTTTTATCCGGTTTATTCAAATGTTTTTTTATTGTTAATAACATACAATTTATGTTTTAAATGTTTAAAACAAAAATAATAAAATTTAAAAAGTTTTTTGTTTCCGAACTATAAAACATTTATTTTGTAAAATAATTACATAATCGCTTGGTGTGTGAACGCACTTTAAGCTTTTAGTCATGTTGGTAATGTAATGTAAAATTGACATCAAAATTTAGCTAAGTTTAAAGAAAAACAGAGCCTTAACTGTAACCTTAGCACTGGATCTTTACATCATTTACTTTGAGGTTTTTTATTAATAAAACAAAAAAAAATCAAATGTAAAAAGTTTGAAGTTAAAGATATCATTAATCTGCAAACCCTGTTATTTAATCAAGTTGTGCTCTAATACAATAAATGTGCAAAAACCTTTTAATAGAACAGCAGCACTCTTACAAATATAAACTTTTAAATGTTTTTGAATTAATAGTGAAATTTGATTATATTTATACTAATTTTTTATGTTTTTGGTTGCGTAAACTATAGAATTTAGGTTGTTAAGTTTCAAACTTTAAGTTTTTATGATAAATTGTTTGTTTTTTTTTTTAAATGCCGTACTCAATGTGTTGTAACCTGTTATTATTTCTGTCTGATGTCTAAGAGATAGAATTGAGCAAGTAAACTACATGTGCATTTGTAATATATAAAAGGATTTGTATATATGTCAATTGACTTACTTTTTAATTTGAGTACGCAACGTCAGTCTGGTGTTCAATCTACATTATTTGTATATGCTATATTATGCATTGGCAAGAAAAAAATAGAAGTCACTTTAAAATTATAACTTATTTTTTGTTTTAACTTTATAGCTGTTTTCCATTTGTCAAAATAGTCGCACTTGGTGGCACTAATTTAGTAATTTTTGAGTTTGATTGTCAAACGCGTCTTACATTGTGATGTGTTTTTAAGGTATAGAACGTCTTACACATTCTGAATATATTTTGGTTTGTTTGTCATGTGTGAGACGCTTCTGCTCGTAAAATTTTATAATTCTTTAACGCACCGGGTGCATGAAACGCTCAAATGGAACACATTTTATGTTTGCTGTTTTAACTATACGTTTGTAAATTGTAAACTAAAGTTGGCGTTTAATAATTTATTTCCTGATAAATCTTATCTATCTGTCAGTTATTATACGCTCTAATTGAAAACCTACTGTACTTAACAAGTCATAATGTCTTTAAGCCCTATTGTTGTGGCAAGAATTAAAGCGTCGATTGAAGATGGGCGAAGAAAGCGTGAAACTGCAAGGATTGTTGGTGTATAAAAGGTGTATCAGCGTTACTTGGATTGTAGCCTGATAACCAGAAAACCAGAATTTGGGCAAAAGAAAGTTACCACCAACAGAAATAGACCGTTAAGAGAAGGCTTTGAGCTGTTGGATTGTTTTGCAGAAAGATGCCTACAGGTTTACGTTTACAATGTCGACATCGTGTTGCATGATTGGTTTTTTCCTAAAATCACCAGGCATAGAATAATGAGGACTGGACCCGAATACTGTTTTTAGATGAGTTGCGCCTTTGCGTCAATAGATCAGACGGACGTTGGAAAGTGTGGAGAAGACGCGGAAAAAAATACGCTTTAGTTTGTATCGATAAGCGACTTCCATTTGATGTTGGGTCGGTTATAGTTTGGGTAGTAATTTTTACCAAAACAGGCACAGAGTTGGTCTCACAGATACATTATAGAGGTTCTTGAAGATTATGTTATGCCCTTCATGACAACCGCGGCATTTATATGCAAAAAATAGCTAGACCTCACGTAGCCAGAGTTATCAGAGTATATTTGTATAAAGTGGGATTTTTGTGGTTCAATTGGCCAGCTCTCAGCCCGGACATGAATCTCATAGAACATGTCTGGAATGAGTTGGGACGACGTATCCAAAAACATAAACCTGCTCCAAAAACTGCTAAAGAGCTAAGACAGATGCTATTGCAGGAATAGAATAATATCGACCAAAATGTGATCCATAATTTAATTCAAAGTGTTCCTTGTCGACTTCAAGCAGTCTTGAATGCAAGAGAAGGTAATACTTGTTATGAGTGATAAGTAATATTTTTTGTTCCATATTAGTCTTAGGAACAAAAATTCAAACTTTGTCTGAACTGTAAATTTGAGATATTTCCAAAATACGCAATAAAAACAATAATATGCTTTACGATTCAACATTAAATTTTTCACTTTACAGAATGTCTAAAATTTTAAATATCTTTTAAACAAACCAAAATTTATTTGTTTTGCGTTTCATTTTTTTACAAATCAACTTACTGCCTGGTTACTTTTTGAAATAACCATTTTTTGGTTGTTTTTATTGAATTTAATTGTCAAATGTTTTTAGTTTGCAGAACTGCTTATGTGTAGTTTTCTTAATTGTAGAAAATTACAAATTCTTAGTCGTTGCTTAAAACATATTATTAGCAATAGTATATAGCAATATTTTAACATCACAACATAAATAAAAATTTACATTTAATTTTAAATTGATTAATTAAAAAAAAAAAACGAATTAAAATATGTAATATTGAATTTTTCAATTATTATGTCATTCAAAATTGTATGAAACGTTACATATTTTAGTTAATAAAATATTTAATACTAACGTACATCAGTTAAAACTTCAGATTAATCTTCATCCATCATCTATGTACTATTTCTACTAGCATAACAAAGCTTATTTTTGTAATTACGTATGTTGATAAATTAAAGGTTGTTTCACGACATTTTGTCAGAACAACAGTACGTATTCATCACTGTCTATGTTCAAATTGCATGGAGTGAAAATGCATCTAGAGGACCATTTTATTAAATTAAAAAAAGTTTACTTACAAATAAAGATCTTATTTGTTTAATATTCAAGTAACAATTAGTAAACAATAGTTAAAACATATTGATATAAAAAATATTTATGTGTAATTATTTTTCGACGTTTCAAAATCATTAAATTTTAATAAAGAAATTTTAATTAGTTAGTAAAATAAACAAATAAATTAAATTGTTATAAGCAAAGAGTAGACACTAACGCACGCCATTTGTGCTTTTTTTTCTAAGTTTTAAATGTGATATTTATTTACAACAATACAAAATATCACAAATATACAGACTGCATAATAGGAATTATATTGAACCGGGTTATTTAAAAGTATGAGCTGAATTATGATTGATGAGATGAATCGGTCGGCCGGAGGGTAGTCTACTTTGCCGATAGAGTTAATGGGTTAATGAGATAATCCGGATAGTGTACGTAATACATTTGCATTCTATAAACATGAAGATAATAAGTACAATAAAATAAATATAATCAAATGTTATATTTCTGGAGCTGGGGTTATTCAAAACAGATCGAATGAATTAACATACCGCCCCTATTAAACGCTGTTGGACTTAATTAACAAATTAATTAAAGAGAGTGCCCCAAACATTTTTATTAATGGGAAAAGAACACAGTTAACATGTAAAATGAAATAATGTTATTTTTTATGGTAACAAGCTGTCCTGCTTGTAAAGGTTGCCACGGGTTCTCTTGTTGAGCTCCAAAATATACACTATAAAGTGTATTCTCGTAATAGGTTTATCGGCCATAAGTTTAAAACTTATTTTTAACATAAAATAAACTTACGACGTTCATCCTTAAAATCAATCTATATATTTAATAAAGACATCTAATACCGTTGCGTAGTTTTACCGTGATTGGCTAAATTTGTATCACTAACAGAATATACAGGTATGCATGAGAAACAATCATTTTATTGTTGTTTCTGATAATTATTTTATTTTGTTATATATATATATAGAAGGTCGTCTTTCTCTATAAACCAACTACTTTTTAAAATTAAGTTTTGAAGTTGATTTTAGTTCAGTTAAATTTAATTGTAGGAAAAAATTTAATAAATAAAATTATTTAAAATACTTATTACTATTAAGTATATGTAAAAAAAAAAAAAAATTTTGAATGGTGTAAAATTTTTTTTCTGGAATATACTCTAAATTTATGAATAAAATCAAATGATATGTATTATTTGTTATTTTTATATTATTTTATAGATTAATTAAAAAAAAAAATGTTTATGTATACATATATACATACATTTTATAAATACTTTTATTTATTGTTTATTTTTATTCTATTTAAATTTTTATTTTTAAATTTATTTGCCAAGCAAAATTTATGAGCTGACATGCACATTCCTGTTAAAACTTGCATAAAATTGAGAATGCTTGAAAGAATATTATACATAAACCAATTAATTGTGGTCATAAGAGTATTGTTGGATGACATGTTCACACATAACAACATTTTTTTTAGTAGATTTAGCAAAAACAATAGAAACGTTTTTTTTTATTAATTTTTTTTTCATAATTTGATATTTAGGAATTACTTATTGTTACATTGACGCAAAGATAAAAATAGTCTGTAAATATTGACTTGAAATATTTGTGGCTTATAAGTCTTAGAAAATACTGAATAGTACAATTAAAAAAAGTTTCAGTCCTACATCTTTAAACTGCCAGTGAATATTTGTCAGAATTTACTACAGGTAAATATTTGTTTATGTCTTGTACTTGGTTTAAACAATACCTATAAAAATATTGATTGAAAATGTAAAAATGCGTCAATATTGTAAAATATGTAAGGTATTAGTCAATTTTGGTTTGGCATTTTGAATAGTTTGTTTTTAATAGATTGTTGTTTTTGACACTGCTTCTTTTTTGCAAATTTAAATTTAATTTTCAAAGTTATAAATATTAAATAATTTATTGAAAAAGGTTTGTAAAAAGTAACATTAGCGTGAACATATTAAAAACTTGATCAAACTTTGTTTATGATATTTATAATCAATACATATTTCCATTTAATGATTTTAAATTGGTAGATAAAATCAAAGCCTTTGTCTTATCAGTCGAGTGTCAGTCAATTACTTTACAATTTAAAAGAATTATTAAATGACTGCAGAATTGAAAAACATAAATTTTTGTCATCTGGATATGTATTAATTTCTGACCAAATTGTAATTTATCAAATATTAAAGCGGTTTTTTTTTGTAATTATTAAATTAGTAGATCTAGAATTAAGAAAATATGGTAATTTGGAAAGTTATGTCAAGTTGTTTAGATCTACAAGCCAGGTTTGTAGAGGTTTGTGTCCTAAATTTTGATCGTATTTACAATAGTTATTTTTGTAATCTTGTTCTAATGGTTGATTATATTGTTCATAATTTTTGTCGTAAAACAAGTATGAATAATCATGTTTTACAATTTTTCAGTTATCTGTAAAGTTATTTAACTAATATTTAATAAGGGTTTTACCTTTTTAGAAACAAGTAGATTTACAAAATTATTTTTTTTACTACCTGGATCACCAGATATTGTGCATTTGTATCTGAGTTAATAGTTTTATTTAATAGTATTAAAATTTATGTGACGTGTCTAAATGGAAGTTAACATTTTTCTTATTATTTGTAACTAATTTGATATTTGTTTAAAAGTTTTATAAGTAGTTTAATTAACTGAAAACATTTCTGTATCTGTCCTAACCTATAAATTTGTTTATGTTAAAAATTAACTTACAATAATATAAATCGTGTTTGCATTTTATAACGTGGTAGTTATTTACTCGGTGTACAGCCTCCGTAGCACAGAGGTAGTGTACCGAGCTTCTGACTGAGAAAGTCGGGTTTGATTCTTGGCACGGACGTATATATATTTTAAAAACATATAAATGTATTTTGCAATTAATATTCCCATTTCCGAGGTCTTCTTTTGTTTGTGAAAACTGTCAGTCACCGTAACAGACCCTGCGGTGTGAATCAAGAGTATCCCAGTTTTTTTTTTCTGTCTAATACTTAAATTTTTTTAACTCATTATTTTTTTGTTGATTTTTATAGTACCATAAATATAGTATAATGAATTCAAAAAAAGAAGAAATTACAGTAAGGTCTAGCCAACAAATAGCTAAAACATTAAATAAAACTGTAAAAGCTAATGCTCAACTTAAAAAATCAAATTTAAATAATATAAGCAACATTAGTATTGTCAACAACGAATACAAGGATATATTGACGGATTTGAAAAACAAACTAGCCGAAAAAGACAATGACAATCAGAACTTACAAGAAAAAAAATGATATTTTCTCAAATAAAATTTGAGAGTTGGAAAAAGAGATAATAGGTAATATGAAAGTAATTGCTACACTTACAAATGCTATTGAAAAAATTCAAAAGAAACATGTCATACATACAGCAACACAAACTGAACATAACACAAATCAAACTTCTAAAGTTACGCAAACGGACAACATAGAGCATATAATTAAAAATGCTTCAACGCAAGGAAAATCAATTAAAATTCAAACATCTACAGTACATACTCAAACTGAAAATCAATCGTCAAATTTAATAAATTCACACGTTTCCAAGAATGTTACTAATGAAATGAACAATACTAAAGCAAAAAACAAAAATTCAATTAAATTTTGTAATAATAAAATAAGAAGTATTCACATTATTGGAGATAATTACGCCAAAAATTTATAGCAGCTACTGTCAAATGGACTTCCAGAAAAAAAATATGCAGTTACTGGATTTGTAAAATCAGGCGCAAACTTTTGTGGAATTGCCAAATGCTTTCCTGTTAATAAAAAGTGTTTAATATCTACAGGTAAATGTGTAGTATTAATAGGAGGATCTAATGATATAAAAGACTGTTACAACTCTGAAAACATTTGTAATTTAATAAACAGTATTAAAATTAACATATCTAAAATGTCAAATTTACATGTGGTAGTAACTTCTATACCGTTTCGATATGACCGTCCAGATTATAGCAGTATTATCAAACATATAAATAATCGAATTAAACTTATATGTGAGGAGTTTGGTAATACTTTATACGCCGATATTAATGAAATCTTGGATGAAAAACACTTCAACAGAGATACGTTAAACAAAATGGGAAAATAAGTATTGTCGGCACATCTACGTTTAATTTTTAACCCCAAACCAAACAACAACTGTTCATTATGTAATGTAGATGTACCTGGAACATCTAATGGTCAATGTACCTGTTGTTATATAATTTCTAATAAAAATCAAATTATAAAAAAAACATCCATCATCAAAAACTAATCAGAAATTTAAATCATTTTTATCATCGCAACAAGTTAAATTAATTAATTATCAAACCCAACAATACAACAAATCAGTTTTAACAACGATGACACCACCAGAACGGATTCATGGACAAACAAATTTTCTTTTAAAGAAAATTCAATGGAAAATTTATCAGTAGTAATTTACCAACAAACTCATCGTTTTAGAAAAAATCAACATCTTATAGAAAACAAAAATGTTATGGAAAACCGAAAAACAGAATTATATTTGCTGCATCAAAACGTTCAAGGTCTAAGTAACAAAATGTGCAGTTTAGAAGTATTTTTAAGTAGTATTTGATGGGACGTTTTATGTGTATCTGAAGACGGATTGCGCCAACACCAAATTGACGCAGTTTTTCTGAGTGGTTTTTATGTTGCTAATTACTATTGCAGAGAAAAATATAAAAATGGTGGTGTTTTAATATTTGTGGCAAATAAATATGTTGTATCAAATATAACATTAAATTAAACATGCATAGAAAAAGACTTTGAATATACTGCAATACTTCTAAAATGTACACATTATAGTTTATGTATAGTAACATTATATAGAAGTCTAACAGGTGACTTAAAAGTATTTAAAAAAAAAATGTATGATGTCTTATTAAAACTTAACAAATCAAACCGGCGCTTAATACTATTAGGCGACTTTAATATTAACTTTCTTGTACGTACAAAAGAAACAAAAGAATTTATAGATTTGCTGAATGAAATTAACATTATTTCTAAAATAAATAGTGCTACTCGTTTGAACAACTGCATTCATAATATTTGTGTAGATCAATCTGTTAACTGTGTTGGTAAGGTGGTAATTAATGGATTATCTGATCATCATGCTCAGCAATTAAAATTGTATGAACAAATTAAACCAGAAATTAAAAGTATTATTAAAGTAAGACAATTAAGTAATCCGAAAAACTTAATAAAATTTTCCAAAAATATAAAAATTGAAAATTGGCAAAATGTAATGAACAATAATGACCCTGATAAAATCTTTGAATATTTACATAATATAATTTATTACAATTTTGATTGTTCATTTCCAAAAATTCTAATAAATAATAAAACTGATACAAAAAAACTGTGGATAACAAAAGTAATATTAAAGTCTTCACAGAAGTTAAAAGATCTTTATCAGTTAACCTTAAATGGAAATACTGATGTCTTAGATTATTATAAAACATATAAAAAAATATACAAAGCAGTTATAAACAACGCCAAACAGATACATAATTCTAAAATATTAAATAAATCACAAAACATTACAAAAACTGCTTGGGAAATAATAAATAAAAATACAAGACAAACGCCGAAGACTGTAGATTATCATATAAAAACAGAAAATGATGATATAAGTAACCTATCAGATGTAGTCCAATATTTTAACAATTATTTTAATAAGATGGCTGACAAAATTGTTATTAACAATTTAAATATGAATTATATTAATATGATAGAAAATACTAGAACCTGTAATACAATCATTAAAAAATACCAAATTATCAGGCTATGATGAAATTAATTCAAACATATTAAAAGCATGTTCCTTGTCAATATCAAAACCATTAGCAGTACTTATTAACAATTCTGTCAGTCAAGAAATATTCCCGAGTAAGTTGTCAAAAATTGTACCAATATTCAAAAATCAAGGGAGCAAGAACGATCTAAATAACTATAGGCCACTGTTTATTTGCAGTACATATTCAAAGATCATTGAGAAAATAGTTGCTAATAGACTAGTACAATTCTTTGATAAATATAAATTATTTAATAATAGGCAATTTAGATTTCGAGAAGGTAAATCGACAGCAAACGCAGTTATAGAGTTTTTAAACAGTTTCTATACAAACCTAGACAAAGGAGAACAAAACCTTGGTATATTTCTTGATCTGGCCAAGGCTTTTGATCTGGTACATTATGATAGATTAATCTTAAAACTAAATAAATATGGTGTGCGTGGTGTTATTTTTGATTGGTTTAGAAGTTACCTAAAATTTCGAAGTCATTATGTAGAAATAAACAATGAAGTATCTGATATTTTAGTTTTAAATAAAGTCATACCACAAGAGTCAGTATTAGGGCCTTTATTGTTTATTATATATATCAACGACATTTCTAGTGAAAATGCTATCTTATTTGCAGATGATTCGTCTCTATTAATAAATGATAAATGTAAACATCATTTAGTTGAAAAAACAAATGATCAATTAAATGGGTTGACACAGTGGTTTACAAATAATGGATTAGTTATCAACACCACAAAATCATCTGTTATAAGATTCAATATATCCAATAAAAGATTTGATGGCAGTCTTTTAATTAAATGTAACGGAGATAAAATAATAGAATCTAACAACACAAAATTTCTAGGGTTATACATTGACACATCTTGCAAATGGGATGTGCACATTGATCAATTGTCCATAAAAATAACTACTTACAGTTACATCATCAAGCAACTTAGACCAGTAGTAGATCTTTTTATTTAAATTTTTTTTTATTTTGCAAAAATAGAATCCTTATTGGCGTATGGCATATTAGCGTGGGTTCTATCCACAGAAGTTGTACGTTTATTTAGAATACAAAAAAGAGCCATTCGATATATTTTAAACAAAACAAGTAGAACCCATTGCAGTGATTTATTTAAACAACTAAACATCCTTACTCTGCCATCACTTTTTATATATAAAACTTTAATATATGCAAAAGAAAACTGTTCTAAAATGCAGACGTTAAATAGCACTCATACATATAATACACGTTATGGATTGATGTTAAAAACGCCGATACATAGGCTAACAAAGTATGAAAAAAGTCCTAAATATGCAGCCATACAATGTTTCAATAAATTGCCTGAAAGTATTAGAAATCTTAAAATAAAACTTTTTAAAAACAACATTAAATCTATATTACTGCAAAAATGTTACTATACATACAACGATTTTTTGAATGATGATTGGTAATGTGATATTGATGTGATACCTTATTATATATATATATATATATATATATATATATATATATTTTTATTTAAATTTATTTTCGGATTATCCCGCGTTTTTTCTTTGAGATGGACTCGACGTTTCTGCTGAATCTCATCAGCCATCATCATGAGAGATTTATTATATCTATTTTTGATATATATCAGTCGAGTCCAACTCAAAGAAAAAACGCGGGATAATCCGAAAATAAATTTAAATAAAAATAATTATATCCGCGAAAATTTAAAAAATAACATATATATATATATATATATATATATATATATATATATATATATATATATAGATGTCTAAAGGGGTTTAGTCCTACATTTGTATAGAAGTTATAGTCCTACATGATTTGTGTAGCCCGATACCCCTTTAGATCTTAACACACAAAAATATGCCTGCGGGCATATACATATATTCTCATATATATCCCCTGCTGTGCGACCGTACCCGACCGTGCGACCTATAAAATTTAAATTTTTTTGTTCAAATGTTTCAATAGAATACAGTTTACTTGTAATATTCATTTAAATATTATTACGTTTATATTAATTTATTTTATACATTTTCTAGTACAAAGTATTTATTAAAAAAAAATACTTTTTATTAAAAATGCCTTTTGTAATATTCATATTAATTAAATTGCTTACGTTTTTCTTATTAAAAGTTGTGCCTTACCTTCGGTTACCGGCTGACCTTATATGCTATTGTAACTTATTACAATATGACCAAATAATAATTGAAAACAACAATAATAATATTTATAATAACTACATTTTTAATTATAAAGGTTCATAAGCGTACATATCACAACGTTAATGACAGTCTTTAAAACTGTAACAAAATCTTGAGATTATTTTACAAAATTAAAGATAAGTGCAAATTCTGTAGAAAATTATGTAAAGTCTATAAATAATTTAAGCAAATTGTTTATAAAAATGTTCAGTACAATAAATAAAGTTAACTAAATGTAATGCATTATTAGCTGACTTGAAGCTTAATTTGAAATATATGTAAATTACTATAATTATAAAAGTATTATAATTTATATTTGCTTTGCTTTTGTTTTGTGTTTAGATTTTGTGGCATAGTAATCTAAATTTCATTTTGTTTCAGTTGTAAAGACTATTTTTTTATATTAAATAAGGTTGGTTAATTATAATGCAATTCTTAAGTTATTAAACTTTATTATAAGATAATTATAAAAATATTACACATAAAGTTACAATGATTTATATTTGTACTGTAAAAACGCCTTGATCTGGACGTTGTTTTGTGTTTAAGTTTTGTATGATTTTTTTAGTAAAAATGTGAGAGTAGTGAAGACGTGAAAGTAGTGAGAATGTGATACTAGTAAGAATGTGAGAAGAGTAGGAATGTGAATGTAGTGAGAATGTAAAAGTTGTGAGAAAGTAAGAGTAGTGACAATGTGAAAGTAGTGAAAATTTAAAAATAGTAAAAATGTGAGAATAGTGAGAATGGGAGAAAAGTGAGAATGTAAAAATAATAAGAACGTAAAAGTAGTAGAATGTGAAAAAATACAGAATGTGTGTAGTGAAGATGTAAAAGTAGTGAGAATATAAGTGTAGTAAAAAAGTGAGATAAGTAAGAATTTGAAAATATTAAAAATTTAAGAATAGTTAGAAGGTAAAACAAGTGAAATTGTAAAAATAGTGAAAATGTAAGAGTAATGAGAATGAATAAGTAATAAGAATGTAAAAATAGTGAAAATGTGAGAAAAGTAACAATGTGAGAGTAGTAAGAATGTGAGAGTAAAGAAAATGTGAGAATAGTAAGAAGGTGAGAGTAATAACATTGTGAGAGTGATAAGAATGTGAAATTAAAGAAAATGTGAGAATAGTAAGAAGGTGAGAACGTGAGAGTAATAACAATGTAAGAGTAGTAAGAATGTAAGAATAGTGAGAGCGTGAAGGTTGTAAAACTGTAAGAATAGTGAAAATATGAGAGTATTGACAAAGTAAAAATAGTGAGAATGTAAAAATAGTAAAAATTTGAGAGTAGTGAGATTGTAAGATTGGTAAAAATGTGAGAGTAGTAAACATGTGATTGAAGTAAGAATGTGAAAATAGTGAAAGGTAAAAGATGCGACAATTTGAGATTAATGACGGTAGTGAGAATGTGAGAGTAGAAACAATGTGAAAATGTAAAAGTAATGAGAATGTGAGAGTAGTGACATTGCAAAAATAGTAAGATTAGTGAGAATGTGAAAGTAGTGACAGTATGAAAGTAGTGAGAATGTAAAAATAGTGAGAATAGTAAAAATATGAAAGTAGTAACAGTAATAAAAATGTAAAAATAGTGAGTATGTAAGCATAAAGAGAATGTGAAAGTAGTGAAAATGTGAAAGAAGCAACAATGTTAGAGTAGTGTGAGTTGTACAAATGTAAAAATAAAGTAATAGTAAAACAAATAAGAATGTAAGAATGTGGAAATAGTAAAAAATAAAAGATGCGACAATGTGAGAGTATTGACAATAGTGAGAATGTAAGAGTAGAAAAAATGTAAAAGTAGTAAAACGTAAAACAGGTATAAATGTGAGAATAATGAGAATAATAAAAATGTGAGAGTAGTGAGAGCAGTGAGAATGTGAGAGTAGTACGATTGTAAGAGTAGAAAAATAGTATTCGTAATGAGAATGAAAAACAGTAATATTGCAAAAATAGCAAAAATGTGAATGCAGTGATAATGTAAGAATAGCAAGAATATTAACGTAGAGAGAATTTGAAAGTTAAAACTATAAGTAAGGAGAGTAGTAAGAATGTGAGAAAAGTGAGAATATGGTAGAAGCTACAATGTGAGTGTAAAAGTAGTGAGATTGTGAGAGTAAAGAGATAGTGAGAGTAGTATAAATGTGAATGTAGTAAAAATGTGAGAGTAGTAAAATGAGAAAAAAATAATAAATTAAAAATAATGAAAATAAAAAAATAGTAAAAATGTAAGATTAGTGAGAAAGTAATAGTAGTAATTTTCACATTTTTACTATTTTCACATTTTTTTTTTTACATTTTACTACTCTTATATTTTTATTACTTTATTATTCTCACAATAATAATAATAATAATAATAATAATAGTAATAAAAATTGTCTTTATTTTTGTAATTTTACAAAAAAAAGCAAAGTTCATCACAATGATGATCTTCCATTTAACCTAATTTTAACATTTTGAAACATATAAATAAAATTTAACAAAAGGGTACTTTCTGATTTTTTGATGGCTGACTATCATTTTCTATTTTCCAGTTATTTTATAGTATTTCATCAAAAATTGTTGCCTATTACTTCACTAGATTATTACTGGGATTTCCTTATTTATAGAGAACATTTGCCAGCCCTGATCCCTAGCACGAAAGAGGTTTAACGCGCGTGCGGCTCAGAACATCTAAGGGCATCACAAACCTGTTAAAAACTCACTTTTAAGTTAGCAGTTTTGTTTGTTATTGGAATTAACCAGACAGAATCAAGAAAAAGATCTCAATATGTCATTTCTAAAATTTTACTATTCTTACACTGTCACTAATCTAACATTCTTACTATTCTCACATTCTCAATACTTTTACAAACTTAATACTTTCATATTCTCACTACTTTTTTATTGCCGCTTTACTCACATTTTGCTACTCTAAAATTTTTACTCTTTTTACAATTTTATTATTCTCACATACTATTACATTCTCATTACTTTTACGTTTTTACTTTTCTCATATTCTTACTACTTTTACTATTTTTTTACTCTCAAAATTTCACTACTCTTACATTGTAGCTTCTCCCACATTGTTACTATTTTTACATTTTTACTACTCTTACAGTCTTACTACTCTCACATTTTAACTACTCTCACACTCTCACTAATTTCACATTATCACTGTTTTCTAATTTTTACTACTCTCACATTCTTACTAATCTCACTATTCTCCAATTGACACTATTCTAACATTTTTACTATTTTTACATTCTCAGCTTTTTCACATTTTTTCTATTTTTTCATACTCTTATTACATTTACGTTTTTACTGCTTTCACATTCGACTACTCTCACATTTTTACTTTTTTCACATTCTTACTACTCTTGCATTTTTTAAACTGTTACATTCTCACTATTTTTACATTTTTACTATTTTCACATTATCTATGTTCTCTCATTCTTACTACTGTCACATTCTTTTTACATTTACTATCTTTCTATTCTTACAATCTCACTACTTTCACATTGTCGCTTCTCTCACATTCTCACTACTCCCACATTCTTACTACTCATACATTCTCATTATTATCACGTTGTTACTACTCTTATAGTTTTACTATTCTCACTATCTAACTGCTCTCACATTGTAGCTTTTTTCACATTTTCAATATTTTTAAGTTTTCACTAATCTTATATTCTCACTATTCTTACATTGTCAGTACTCTTACAATCCCACTACTCTTAAATTATCACTTTTCTCAAATTCTCACTACTTTTACATTCATACTACATTCATATTTTTACTATTTTCACATAATCACTGTTTACTCATTCTTACTACTCTTACATTTTTACTATGCTCACTATTCTCACATTGTCACTATTCTAACATTTTTATTCTCACATTTTTATTACTTATAGTGAATCTTACTACTCTCACATTTTTTTTTTACTCTTACATTCTTTCTACTTTCACATTCTCACTACTCTCAAATTCTCACTACATTCACATTCTTACTACTCTCACGTTCTTACTACTTTTACATTTTCACTATTCTCACATTTTTACTACTCTCATATTGTCGCTTCTCTCCCACTACTTTCAAATTCTCACTATTTTTACATTTTCATTACTCTCACATTGTCACTACTCTCATATTCTCACATACCCTCTACTCTTACATTGTTGCTTTTATTACATTCTCATACTTTTTTATTCCCACATTCTCACTATTCTCACATTTTCACTAACTTCATATTCTCACTATTCCCATATTTTTACTACTCTCACTATTCCACTACTCTCACATTATCGCTTCTGTCACATTTTTACTATTCTCTTATTCTTGCAACTCTCACATTCTCACTACTCGCACATTCTCATTACATCATTAATTTCTACTCTAACATTCTTACTACTCTTACATTCTTACTACATTTTTATTTCTCTCACATTCTCACTAATCTCACATTGTCACGTTTTTCACATTCTACCTACTTTCACATTATCACTACTCTTTCATTTCTTCATTTCATTTTTCACTTTTACATTGTCGCTTCTCTCACATTCTCTCTATTCTTTAATTCTTATTACTCATACATATTTACTCCTTTCACATTCTTACTACTCTAAATATTTTAAACATAAATATTAACATGCTGTGACTGCGAAGGGTTAACAACTTGCGTAATCAGTTTACAAAATAAAAATAATCATTACTGAATCAAATAATAATTACGTAATATTTGTAATCATTACATAATCAAGTAAACTTTATATAATTACGTAATTATTTTATAATCACGTAATCATTACATAATCTTGTAATAAATAGTGTAATTAAATATTAAAACACGCTTATTCAAATAATCAAATATTGATTACGCGTACTCAAATCATCAAATGTTTAGTACGCGTATTCAAATAATCAAATAATGATTACGCGTGTTCAAATAAATAAATGTTGAGTACACAAATTCACATAATCAAATATTGGTTTTATGAAATCATATATTTGCATGGTAAATTCAGTCGTGTTTTGATCATCAACTTTATAACCTGCATACTTTAAAATTTTTGTTTACTTAATTAAATCTAAACATTTTGTACATTTTATTTTCTACGCCGTTTTGTAGGAGTAATTTAATATTACGTATTTTATAAAACAATTATAGTTGTAATTGAACTTAAACAACAATTTTTTCTTTAATAAGTTTATTTTTATAATTTTTTCCAACTTATAGTACTACAATAAGATATAAAAATAATTATTATTTAGGTCATATTTGTCGATGTTGTATTAAGCTTTAAACAGCCAAGAAATAATTAATTAAATGTACGCATAATTTAAATATTATTTGCATCCACTGCGATAAAATGTGTGCATTTTTCTTATTATTTCCTACACAATTTGTATTTGTAAAGATAAGTTGTAAAAACGAATTCCATTCACATGTAAACGCACGTGTACATTTTTATGGGACCATAAATCTTAACGCACTTTAATCACTGACTTTAGAGCTACACGGGCAAGAGACCCGTTCAAGTTATTGATCCCAAAAATGTAGCGCAAAACCATATAAGTCGCAGAACTATAATCCTACGTAGGAGGAAAATCTCATGGTGGACTACTCCAGAATAGACGTAACTAATGTAGGACGAAAGTACTTAAAATAAACCTATATATATATATATATATATATATATATATATATATATATAGGTCAGACCTCACAAAAACTGGAAAAACGCATAACTCAACATAAGAGTGATGTGAAACTTAAACCTAAATCGACTGCACTTAGTACTCATTGCAATGATACTGGTCATATACCTGATTACATAAACACAAAAATCCTAGTTTCTGAAAATAATTTATTTAAACGTAATTTCTACGAAATGTGCCATATACAAGCGCAAGATCAGCCAATGAATTTTAAGAAGGATGTGGCCGGGTTAAGCAGCATATACAGTTTCTTACTATCACAGCAGACTACTCGTGGCAATCCTAATAGTGGTATAAGTCGTGTCCATAACTAACTAATAATGTACAATGCAAATTTTATAATATAACAATGGATGATTGTGAGCTCATGAATGACATGATATGGTCATTACTTACCTTGTTTTCATATGTTATACAGTTGATGTTGTCTGTTTTTCGTTTTATAATTCAATAATGTACAATTGCACTACCCTGTATTTACAATTCCCACATAAAGGTTCCTGTAATACCGACCGGACGTAGCTCGGAGCCGGTTAACCCTACAAAAATCAGACTCACAAAACACATGGCATTAAGACATACTATCCAAACGAATTACATAGAACAAAAAGTATTCCCCATATAAAGGGGTTCCATTTGTGATTTACATATACATTGTGCTGTCCCCATATACATATTTGTTAGTTTTAGTCTTTTGACTAACTATTTTTAATCTGGTGTAATGTTTATATATATTTTTAAAATAACCATGTGGAATAAAGAACAAGAAGGCGGAGGTGCATATGTCCCTAACAATAAAAAGTGTAATATGTAATTTGACTAAAGTAAGTGAGTTTGATTCTTTGTTTTGTGTTTATTGCTAGTGTCTTAATATTGTAATTGTTTCCTGTGTTTTTATGTCATAATTGCTTCTAGGCTCAGAAGATGTATAAATTTAATATACGAAACGTCAGCGAATAAATATTGTCAACACAAACATAACTTGTTTTATTGCTGGTTAATTATACAGCAAATTTTGAATTGGACTTTTCCCCATTATTTTAATATACAATATAACACAGTCCGTGAAAGGTGCCAACTATCACTAACATGGGAACGTTTATGAACTCAATACTCCGAATGGCAGGACCGGAGGCAGTAAAAAATATCAAGACATATATGAACACAATCCGCAAATTAGCTTCTACAAGAAACCGGCTAATTTTTCTTATGGAATGCAAAAGACGAAGACTAATTCCGAAGTTTATCAAAAACTATATAAACAGACAACACCCTTCAGATTGGACTAATACTAGTAATATTAAGAAAATGGATGACATCAATTGTATGGTAATGAACAAGGTACTTCTTATTTCTATTAACGAATGTAATTTTAATCTCAGATATCTAAATGGCCTGTTATGTAGTTTATTGAGCTCACTAACTGCAATATTACCAAGTACTTTGCTGGGTGGTTTTGTTGACATGCAAGAAAATAGATTTCAATATATATTTAACAAAATTAAACGCCAACATTTAAAAAAAATTGCCTTGTTAGAATCTCCTCCTGTCCATAAATCCAATATTAACAAATGGATTATAAATCTTACTGACAATTCAATACCCAAAGACATTGAAAGATTCCTAGCTTGTGGACCAAAATTTTGGATACCTATCACAAGAAAAAATGTTAATGTATATTCTCTGCTTGCGCATGTTGAGGAAGGCATCCAGCATGGGCCTGAATCCAAAAGGGAAGTAACTAGAGCAAAGGCTACTCATGCAATCACTAATTATATCAATTCTAAAGAGCATCATTCGCAATATCATAATATTGCTAAAACAACCAAATTATTTTTAAATAACAATCAGTCACTAATAGTGACAAATTCAGACAAGAGCAATGCTACAGTTATCATGAACAAAGCAGATTATATAACCAAATCATTAGAACTGTTACAAGATAACACAACCTACAAAGTGGTTAATAAGGACCCAATCCCGTCGCTTGAACGTAACCTCAATGCACTTATCGAGAATCTTGCAAAGAAAAACTTTGTAGAAAAAGATATTGCTAAACGGATCAAAAGTTATAAAGGCTCGTGCCCTAAGTATTATGGACTACCAAAGACACACAAGGCAGGTGTACCACTAAGACCTATAATCTCCTGTGTAAATTGTCCAACTAAAAAATTAGCCACTTTCTTAGCCAAGATCATTGACAAATCTTTTCATGTGTATAACAAATTTAAAATAAAAGATTCATTTGATTTTGCGGAAAAAATCAATAACTTTCAACTACCCCCTGATTTCAGACTAGTGTCCTTTGATGTAACTTCACTTTTTACGAACATCCCAATAGAATTGGTGATTAACATTATCACAGAGAACTTTAATCTCATTGAAGAACACACTGCTATTCCCTTGTCTGAATTTGTTACTCTTATAACTTTCCTTTTTAATTCAACTTTTTTTTCTTATAATAATATATATTACCAACAAATTAACGGTTGTCCCATGGGAGGGTCTATTAGCCCGTCAATTGCAGAAATTGTTATGAATACTTTACTTTATTATTGCTCGAGTCGTGTCCCTTTTGAATTCCCTTTTATCCACCAATATGTGGATGACTTAATATGTGCTGTGCCCTATAATCTAATTCATGAGACACTAGAAATCTTTAATTCGTTTAACTCAAAACTTAAGTTCACTGTAGAAGAAGAGAAAGAAATGGCTGTGCCCTTTCTGGACACTTTAGTAATTAGATCAGTAGACAATACCATCAAACTTAATTGGTATGTGAAACCTAGCAGCTCAGGAAGATATATCCCTTTCAATTCAGACCACCCTATAAAATATAAGCTGAACACGGTGTTGGCATTGAAAAATCGTATTCTACGAATTTCACATCCGTCTTTTCATGACGGTAATCTTAAAAAACTTTTTAAAATTTTAAAAAACAATCTGTATCCATCTGAAATGTTAAAAAAACTACTGTTTCGTATCCCTGAGAGGGAAGGTCAGGTTCGTGCAATTTCTAACAATCAAGTAGATAATACTATAGTCCAAAAAATATATCATAAAATACCTTTCATTAATGGACTTTCACAAAAACTGGCTAATATTCTCAGAGATGCAAATCCTAATATGATTATAGTATACAGCAAAATTAATACTATCAACTCTTATTTTACAAAACTTAAGGATCCAGTGCCTCTTAAATATAAACATGATGTAGTATATTCGATTAATTGCCAGCATTGTGATCAGGTATATATAGGTCAGACCTCACAAAAACTGGAAAAACGCATAACTCAACATAAGAGTGATGTGAAACTTAAACCTAAATCGACTGCACTTAGTACTCATTGCAATGATACTGGTCATATACCTGATTACATAAACACAAAAATCCTAGTTTCTGAAAATAATTTATTTAAACGTAATTTCTACGAAATGTGCCATATACAAGCGCAAGATCAGCCAATGAATTTTAAGAAGGATGTGGCCGGGTTAAGCAGCATATACAGTTTCTTACTATCACAGCAGACTACTCGTGGCAATCCTAATAATGGTATAAGTCGTGTCCATAACTAACTAATAATGTACAATGCAAATTTTATAATATAACAATGGATGATTGTGAGCTCATGAATGACATGATATGGTCATTACTTACCTTGTTTTCATATGTTATACAGTTGATGTTGTCTGTTTTTCGTTTTATAATTCAATAATGTACAATTGCACTACCCTGTATTTACAATTCCCACATAAAGGTTCCTGTAATACCGACCGGACGTAGCTCGGAGCCGGTTAACCCTACAAAAATCAGACTCACAAAACACATGGCATTAAGACATACTATCCAAACGAATTACATAGAACAAAAAGTATTCCCCATATAAAGGGGTTCCATTTGTGATTTACATATACATTGTGCTGTCCCCATATACATATTTGTTAGTTTTAGTCTTTTGACTAACTATTTTTAATCTGGTGTAATGTTTATATATATTTTTAAAATAACCATGTGGAATAAAGAACAAGAAGGCGGAGGTGCATATGTCCCTAACAATAAAAAGTGTAATATGTAATTTGACTAAAGTAAGTGAGTTTGATTCTTTGTTTTGTGTTTATTGCTAGTGTCTTAATATTGTAATTGTTTCCTGTGTTTTTATGTCATAATTGCTTCTAGGCTCAGAAGATGTATAAATTTAATATACGAAACGTCAGCGAATAAATATTGTCAACACAAACATAACTTGTTTTATTGCTGGTTAATTATACAGCAAATTTTGAATTGGACTTTTCCCCATTATTTTAATATACAATATAACACAGTCCGTGAAAGGTGCCAACTATCACTAACATGGGAACGTTTATGAACTCAATACTCCGAATGGCAGGACCGGAGGCAGTAAAAAATATCAAGACATATATGAACACAATCCGCAAATTAGCTTCTACAAGAAACCGGCTAATTTTTCTTATGGAATGCAAAAGACGAAGACTAATTCCGAAGTTTATCAAAAACTATATAAACAGACAACACCCTTCAGATTGGACTAATACTAGTAATATTAAGAAAATGGATGACATCAATTGTATGGTAATGAACAAGGTACTTCTTATTTCTATTAACGAATGTAATTTTAATCTCAGATATCTAAATGGCCTGTTATGTAGTTTATTGAGCTCACTAACTGCAATATTACCAAGTACTTTGCTGGGTGGTTTTGTTGACATGCAAGAAAATAGATTTCAATATATATTTAACAAAATTAAACGCCAACATTTAAAAAAAATTGCCTTGTTAGAATCTCCTCCTGTCCATAAATCCAATATTAACAAATGGATTATAAATCTTACTGACAATTCAATACCCAAAGACATTGAAAGATTCCTAGCTTGTGGACCAAAATTTTGGATACCTATCACAAGAAAAAATGTTAATGTATATTCTCTGCTTGCGCATGTTGAGGAAGGCATCCAGCATGGGCCTGAATCCAAAAGGGAAGTAACTAGAGCAAAGGCTACTCATGCAATCACTAATTATATCAATTCTAAAGAGCATCATTCGCAATATCATAATATTGCTAAAACAACCAAATTATTTTTAAATAACAATCAGTCACTAATAGTGACAAATTCAGACAAGAGCAATGCTACAGTTATCATGAACAAAGCAGATTATATAACCAAATCATTAGAACTGTTACAAGATAACACAACCTACAAAGTGGTTAATAAGGACCCAATCCCGTCGCTTGAACGTAACCTCAATGCACTTATCGAGAATCTTGCAAAGAAAAACTTTGTAGAAAAAGATATTGCTAAACGGATCAAAAGTTATAAAGGCTCGTGCCCTAAGTATTATGGACTACCAAAGACACACAAGGCAGGTGTACCACTAAGACCTATAATCTCCTGTGTAAATTGTCCAACTAAAAAATTAGCCACTTTCTTAGCCAAGATCATTGACAAATCTTTTCATGTGTATAACAAATTTAAAATAAAAGATTCATTTGATTTTGCGGAAAAAATCAATAACTTTCAACTACCCCCTGATTTCAGACTAGTGTCCTTTGATGTAACTTCACTTTTTACGAACATCCCAATAGAATTGGTGATTAACATTATCACAGAGAACTTTAATCTCATTGAAGAACACACTGCTATTCCCTTGTCTGAATTTGTTACTCTTATAACTTTCCTTTTTAATTCAACTTTTTTTTCTTATAATAATATATATTACCAACAAATTAACGGTTGTCCCATGGGAGGGTCTATTAGCCCGTCAATTGCAGAAATTGTTATGAATACTTTACTTTATTATTGCTCGAGTCGTGTCCCTTTTGAATTCCCTTTTATCCACCAATATGTGGATGACTTAATATGTGCTGTGCCCTATAATCTAATTCATGAGACACTAGAAATCTTTAATTCGTTTAACTCAAAACTTAAGTTCACTGTAGAAGAAGAGAAAGAAATGGCTGTGCCCTTTCTGGACACTTTAGTAATTAGATCAGTAGACAATACCATCAAACTTAATTGGTATGTGAAACCTAGCAGCTCAGGAAGATATATCCCTTTCAATTCAGACCACCCTATAAAATATAAGCTGAACACGGTGTTGGCATTAAAAAATCGTATTCTACGAATTTCACATCCGTCTTTTCATGACGGTAATCTTAAAAAACTTTTTAAAATTTTAAAAAACAATCTGTATCCATCTGAAATGTTAAAAAAACTACTGTTTCGTATCCCTGAGAGGGAAGGTCAGGTTCGTGCAATTTCTAACAATCAAGTAGATAATACTATAGTCCAAAAAATATATCATAAAATACCTTTCATTAATGGACTTTCACAAAAACTGGCTAATATTCTCAGAGATGCAAATCCTAATATGATTATAGTATACAGCAAAATTAATACTATCAACTCTTATTTTACAAAACTTAAGGATCCAGTGCCTCTTAAATATAAACATGATGTAGTATATTCGATTAATTGCCAGCATTGTGATCAGGTATATATAGGTCAGACCTCACAAAAACTGGAAAAACGCATAACTCAACATAAGAGTGATGTGAAACTTAAACCTAAATCGACTGCACTTAGTACTCATTGCAATGATACTGGTCATATACCTGATTACATAAACACAAAAATCCTAGTTTCTGAAAATAATTTATTTAAACGTAATTTCTACGAAATGTGCCATATACAAGCGCAAGATCAGCCAATGAATTTTAAGAAGGATGTGGCCGGGTTAAGCAGCATATACAGTTTCTTACTATCACAGCAGACTACTCGTGGCAATCCTAATAATGGTATAAGTCGTGTCCATAACTAACTAATAATGTACAATGCAAATTTTATAATATAACAATGGATGATTGTGAGCTCATGAATGACATGATATGGTCATTACTTACCTTGTTTTCATATGTTATACAGTTGATGTTGTCTGTTTTTCGTTTTATAATTCAATAATGTACAATTGCACTACCCTGTATTTACAATTCCCACATAAAGGTTCCTGTAATACCGACCGGACGTAGCTCGGAGCCGGTTAACCCTACAAAAATCAGACTCACAAAACACATGGCATTAAGACATACTATCCAAACGAATTACATAGAACAAAAAGTATTCCCCATATAAAGGGGTTCCATTTGTGATTTACATATACATTGTGCTGTCCCCATATACATATTTATTAGTTTTAGTCTTTTGACTAACTATTTTTAATCTGGTGTAATGTTTATATATATTTTTAAAATAACCATGTGGAATAAAGAACAAGAAGGCGGAGGTGCATATGTCCCTAACAATAAAAAGTGTAATATGTAATTTGACTAAAGTAAGTGAGTTTGATTCTTTGTTTTGTGTTTATTGCTAGTGTCTTAATATTGTAATTGTTTCCTGTGTTTTTATGTCATAATTGCTTCTAGGCTCAGAAGATGTATAAATTTAATATACGAAACGTCAGCGAATAAATATTGTCAACACAAACATAACTTGTTTTATTGCTGGTTAATTATACAGCAAATTTTGAATTGGACTTTTCCCCATTATTTTAATATACTATATATATATATATATATATATATTTTAAATATTATGTTCTATATGTACTGTTTGTTTTATGACTGACACTAGTTTTATGTAATTTTTAATTTTAAATTTGTAATTTATTTTATTTCTTTTTAATTTAAATGTTTTTTTAATTGTAAATTAATTTTTAATATAACCTGGAATAAAGAATTATTATTATTATTATTACAATAGTTTACATAGTTGTAGTAAGAAATTGTTGCAGTTGTTAAAACACCTATTGGTTAACAAACACTCATTAAAAAATTTACTGCTATTGCAAAAACTTTTTTTAGTAAACACTCTAATGTAAAGAGTTAAAATTGGTTGCGGGCTCATCAATCTCAAAAACAAAACTAATCAATTTGGACCAAGGTTACAACAAGTGGGACTTTAACCAAAACCACAAAAGATTTAGTGTTATTCTTAAACCTAAACCATATAAGGTAAACCTGCAAATATGGCAGCCCAATCTGAACTACCGCCGTTTGACGTGCAGGTTTCTACCAATCTTACGTTTACAAACTGTAATACTGTCATAAGTCAAATCTTTTAAAATTGTATACCCAAAAATTTGCTTATTTGCGTTTCCTTACAGGAAACTAATTTTAAGAATAAAGTTTAGTTACGATTTCTGGTTATACTATTATTGCAAAGATTGCACACATGTAAATTGTGCTCAGTGTGCAACGACATTATTGGTTTTGACAAAGAATTCAACACTTTTCTTATTGATCAACTATTTAAACAATGCCCATATCATTATGTGAAGCTTGACTAATCTATTTTAGAAACTGATTTTTTTTAGTTAATATAACCATACCTACTATTTTGTAGTCAATTGTTAGCTATTGGCTTTATTAAGCATTTCTGGATTGAGAAATCTTAGAACATTTTTCTGGTAGCGACCGTCATGGTTGCTTGGTCATGAATTTATTGAAAAATAAAAGATGCTAGTTAAAATATGTTTTTTTAAGTGTTTGATTATAATGACAGTGTTCTAGCCAATATTGACAAAGATTTTTCAAAAAACTTTGCAGAGAGCCAGCTTTTGGGCAAAATTTTGGTTGTGAGCAAGCTAAACTAACCACACGCCGTTAATTTTGTAGGTTTAATCACTTTAACAAGAAAAAAAGAATTTAGTCCAGACAAAATAGCTTTTTACTTTCAAAAGAATCCAAAAATTTTGAAACTGTTTAAACTAATTTGTAGATAATAAGAATATACTAAAAGTCTTAACAAATATGACACCAGCTCTAGCGGCAATAACCAAAAACAAAGCACTTTTTTTGGTTTTTTGTTAATATTTCAAGAACTGTAGGTTGGAGGTAAAAGTTAATTATACATGTATACATAATAAAAGCTAATAAAATTGCAATAAAAATGATTATTTAATGTTTTCTGTATTTCCAGCATTTAAACAATACTAATTACCACTGTTAAACTGCACGTAACTAGTGAAAAATAAAAAAGTGCAATCACATCTAATTTCTAGTTATAGATCAAGTAAATTTATCATTTTGATTCTCAGTCACAAGTCTTTTTACCAACAGTTGTGTTTCTTTTAGAGTTATGAAGATATCCAGATCATCAGGGTTATCAAAGTTTTCTTTGGAAGTAGAAGTATTGCCATTTAAGAATTCTTCATAGCAGTTGTGGCAAATGTTTGTGCACAATATACCTGTTTTTTGGCAACCACATATAGTTACACATTTGCAAGAAATAAGGTTAAGGACTGCCTCAGGTTTTGCTGCGTCTTTTGTAGTTACTAGGATTAGCCGGCCAACTCAAACTTCCAACTCCACTGTTCTCAAAGAAGTTTATTTTTTAGCCAAACTTGGATTTAGTAGTATACACAAAAAGCTGCATTGCTGCTCCTTTTGTAGGCGACAGCGCAGAGAGGTTTGGTTTAGCATTCAAAATCAATTTGGTAAAAGCATTTTAACGATGCATGTTAAGTAAAGTTTGTTTATGAGGTGCATTGTACAATGTCAGAAATATACTTTAATATCAACATTTTTGCCAATTATTGCTTTTTTGTCATTAGTTAAAGATTTTATTACTCCTGTGCGGATGATCAATGTATCAGCGTTACTAGATGCTTCTTCTGTTTTAATTTCATGTTCGTGAAAAGTTTATGTCAACTTACCTCTTTAGTTTGTACTTTAGTTTTGTACAGCTGTCTTCATAATGTATGATGCGGCTGAATAACCATTAAACACAACGCTACAGCTCTTGCCGGCATAACGCTTGAGAACATAGGCAACATAACATTGGTAAATTGTTGAAATTGAGGATTTTTAGGACTACACCACTTTGTGTAACAGTAATCCTTTATCCAAAACAATGTCAAAATCAAGAAGACTGGCTTCTTTTTGTAGTACAGGAAAAGGCATTTTTTTGTTGATTTTTGCATTCCAGTTTTCTCAACTAAAGATAAAGATTAAGGAGCAAGCTTACGCTATAAGTAGTTCTTTAAGTCCTCATCACTCTGCTTGTTGATAGCTATCTTTAAAAACATGATTGAAAGGTTGATTACTACACACTTTCTCCATAAACAAAGAAAGTTAAAGAGAGACCGCACTAACACATTAATTTGACGCGTTCCCACGCGTATCTTAAACGCTATGTGGAAGGAATGGAAGGTATTTTGGGAGAGAGGAAAGACCGTCAAAATTAACGGAGAAAAAGGAAGGAAGGTAGAAATGTGTACAGAGAAAAGAGCGTTGCACCAAACAAAAGAGACCGACTCCTTGGCTTAATACAAAAAACTTTTTTCTCTATTCTTTAGCGCCTAATAACTCCGTAACCGCTAGGAATACCAAAAAAATGTATATAATTATTTTTAATGTAAATTTTATCAGCATTCATTATGTGTATAGTCAACTTTTACTTTCAACCTACAGTTCTTGAGATATTAACAAAAACCCAAAAAAAGTGCCTTGCTTTTGGTCATTACCGCTAAAGCTTGCAACATATTTGTCAGGACTTTTAGTATATTCTTTATTAGATAACTATGAATTAGTGTAAATTTTGTTAAAACTTTTGGATTTTTAGAGGTGAGATCAATATTTGAGCTTATTTAAGCAGACTAATTAGTTTATTTGAAGTAAAAAGCTGTTGCGCAAAGAACTTGCAGAAAACTAAAAGAAAATGGTCAAAATACGTTACAACTATTAATTCAAGAATTTCTGTCGGGAAAGTGCAATTTTATTTTTTATCTAACCGCATATGTACCTGTTGTTGTGGTATTGTCAGGTTATCAAATTATTACCGAACTTCTCAGTATCTTAAATATTTTGGCCAAAGTTTATTTTGACGCTTCCAGATGTGATAATAATAAAAAAATTCAAAATGTTAAAATTAAAAAGGAAAACAGCTTATGACATTTGTTTTTAACAAAAATAAGTTGTATAACGCACCGTTTAGTGTTTGGAAATTTGACTTGCAAGGTATTGCTCTGATTTGTAAAAACTTACTATTAGAAGTACTTAATTCTACTGTATACATATAACATGACGTGGAGATACAATGTTCTACGAACGCTTGTTTATAAAGAGTTTTTTAACTATACGTTCATTTGAGATACGTATAGGTGCATCAAAAGTGTATTTTAAACGTGACGGTTATTATGATAGCTATTAACGGCATAAGTATATCAATTATCCGGTAAGTGGACGTATGTATGTTGATGACGTAGCTATATACTGTGTCTCAAGAAACATGCTAACATTGGAACGTCAACTTCAAATAGTGGAGAAGTGTATTGCTCACAAAACACTATTGCTAGTGTTTTAAGCAAAAGCTGAACTTTGTCTTTGACTTAGACTTAAAAGATCATTACTGTTAGGTACGCCGCAAAACTAAAAACTAAACGCTTGCATCTAACGTTTTTTGTTGTGCATAATAGTGGTTTTGACAATTTATTTAACACCAAGATATGGTTGCAAAAGCCGGTTGCTGTAAGAAATTGCAATATACTTTGGGAATTGGTTTTCCAACTTTTTTGTTCTACCAAAAAACGCTCCTTGGACATTTCAACGTTTAAGGGTACATACTGAATTAACAAGAATGAGCAAAGCGTCAACTTTACCGGGTAAAGATTGAACTGAATTTGAAAAAGTTTAAACAAAGTATGTAAATGCCACTTGAATGTTTGCCGATGGCTTAAAAAATTAAATAAAATACGTTTCCTTAAGCGCTTTTTTATTAAGTTTTTTATACTACTAAAGGTAGTAGTATGTATTGTATACAGCTATTTTTGCTATGTATTGCATATTATTGTATTTTTTAAACATATAGTATTATATATATAAATAACATCATATACAATAGTTTTAAATAAATAGAGCAAGATGCTGACTAGGCCTAGTACATTAATAGTACATATTACTGATTTATATAACATAGAATCATAATTAATGACAATTATTTATGTATTGAAACATAATGTTGTCTTTTATATTTGATTATCTTTTGTATATTTCTGTATTTTTGAAAAGAGTAACCATTTGTATTAATAACATACATGCTTATTAAGTGAGAGTAAATTTTTACCTAGATAATTTACAAAATTATCAACTTTTGAGAAAAATCATTTATTTTTAATAGTTTAATGTATTATTAATATAAATAATACACATAAACAACGTTTGTGTTTTATTCTTTTATTTCATTTTTGTTGTATATAATAGTAGTATCTAAGCAGAGGTAAAATGATTTTCAGCAATTATATCCTTTAGCCAACCATTAGCTGGTATTCTTGTATTTTTATACGAATAAGAAACAAAAAGATAGTAGATAAATCCGGTTATGTTTTATTATTTTATCAAACATCATTATCTAGTTCTTGTTTGTTAATTTTTTTCAGGCGGTATTAATCAATACTACATATATATAAAAAGCAAAATAGAATATGCACACACACACAAAAAATCTTTAAGCGGATAGTGGGGTAAAGAATGCATGCAAAAGAAAAGCGAGGCAAGAAAGATGCTACGTAAATGGAAAAACAACAAAACAACCATACCAGATTACCAAAAGGTTTTGAAAACAAATGCATAGAGAATAAAATACTATACATACAGAAAGAAAAAATAGAATTAGAATTAAAAGCAATACGATACGATGAAGAAATATAAACAAAGAAAAAAACAGCATAAAAGAAATCCAAACTAAACAAATACTATGGACATAAAATTTTTTTTCCTAGCAAATAGAAAGTGGGTCTTGTATGCTCAGTATACAAAAAAGAAAAAAATTAACTAGTTGAAAACTATAGAGGAATAACAACAGTTAATACGGCATACAAAAAATACATTATGACGCTAGAAGAAAGACTGAACAAGCAATTAGGGTTAAAAGGAGTATTGCCAGATAAGCAAACAGGGTTTTAAAAAAATAGATATTATAGACAACGTTTATATACTTAATCATACAGCTAAAAAAAATAGCCGTAAAAAAAGAAAAAAGTATATGCTTTGTTTGTGGACCTTAAGGGGGCCTTTGATAGTGTGGATAGATAAAAATTATGGTCATGTCTGAGATAAAAAAAGTTTTAGTAAGCATCTGGTAAGAAGATCGGAAGATGTATATGCAGGAAGGTAGATGACAGGGATGCCCACTCAGTCTAAGTTTGTTTGCTGCATATATTGCAGACATAAAAAAAAAACTAAATTTTGAAAGTAAGGCTGTTAGCATACTTAGATGACATGGTGATTGTGGCAAAAGAAAGAAAAAAATTATGATGATAAGAAGTAAAATCATTTAAATATTTAGGATATGTATTCAGTACAAATAACGGCTAGAATAACAAAAGTTAGCAAAAAAGCAAACAAGTATAAAAATAAAAGGGACAATGTTTGATAGTTTAGTTAAAAGTATGATGTTCTATAGGTTGGAAATTTGGAGATGGAAAAAACAAAATAAATTAAAAACTATACAGGCAAAATACTGGAGATGGGTACTGGGATTAAATAGAAAAACTTCAACATACATTGTGTTAGAGGAATAGAAAAGAAATAACATAAAAGTAAAACCAGAAAAAAAAACGGTACAATATGAAGAAAAATTGAGAGTAAGAAATGATTGCAAAATTTTGCAAAAATGTCTGAAAGATATAGAAGAATAAAAGTAGAGAAAAAAAAATTATAATGAAAAGGGATCTAACTGTAAAGAATTAGAAATAATGAGTAATTGTGGAAAAGTTATATGGAAAAAAAAAGGATGCGTGATAGAAATGCAAGAACAACAGAGAATAAATTGAGGTATAATGAGAAATATATAACTGTTATGAAAAATAATATTCTAATATACATTGATAATTCAAAGTATTCTAAAACAAACAAAAAAATACTATCAAGATTTAGATGTGGAAATTAACAAAAATGTTTAAAACTTTTGAATAAATAACAAAAGCAAAATGCGCAGAATGTGGAGAAGCTAATAAAACAATAGAAGATATGTTAAAAAAATGTATTGAGATAAAAAAGAACAAATAGAAAAAAGGATGTGTTGAAAAAAGATGGAAAATGAATAGTATGGATGAGAAGCGTCATTAAAAGATGTCAGGAAATTAACAAAGTTCGTAGAGTTTAAATTGTAATTATCTTATGTAGATTACATAGTGCAACTGTAGATGATTATAAATGATATTTGTTTGTTGATTTTGTTTAAGTGATGTATAAATTGTAATATGTAAACATTTTTCAAGGCCAAATGGGAAGAAAATAAACTAATATTATTAATCAATACTAACAACACATTTTTAATAAAAATCTATTGGTTTTTTATTATTATCAGTTTGTATAAAGTAATATACAATTAAGCTGTAATAAAATTTATTAAATTGTAATAAAATAAACATCTATTAGTTTGAATTTTATTTTATTTTTTGACATGATAAAAATACAAATGTTATAATTCTGCAGTATTTGCACATAACACTGTAGTTAATATATATTTTTAACTGAGTACGTATTATTATCTGTTTTTAATAGTTGTTTATTGTGTCCACTATAGAATTATTAAGGTTTACTTTATACTGAATAATTTATAAACTAATAACTGAAGTAAATCGGGCTTGCGGAAGTTTAAACTTAGAAATACTGCAAATATTGATTCTTATTCACAAAGTTGTTATACAATCTTTATAATCTATTTATGTACATTGAGTTAATAACAAATAACTTTGAATATTAATTCAATATTCATGTTACAATAGATTGTAACAAGCAATTTCCTTCCCGTTAAAATTCGTCATATACTGCTTCACAAGACATGCTTTGATGTGCGCTGCGATAAAGGTTACTTTGATGACACAAAGTCGGTGACTTACTAAAATAATAGCAATAGTATATGTATGATGTCTAATCTTAAATTTCTACGTATATCAAAGTAATCTTAAGGTTATTTAGTCATATAATCTAGAAGCTAGATTATAATATATGTTACAAAATTAACGTTTTCTTGTTATAAATATTTCATTTCAAGTTAAGATAATATTCCGAAATTTAAAACAATGGGTCGAATGGATAAAGTATAAAATACAACTGAATTGTATATTTTTTAATGGCATCCGAGTGTTTGTTTCATATAATAACATTATAACAAAAGCTGCATTAATAGATGTGAAATCGTTATATGTATATTATTATTGATAACTTTGAATTTTATTCAAACGTTTGTACTATGTGATATGTCATTGTTTTTAATGGTAGTTTGCTACAACAAAACATAATATAATGTTTCAAAACACATATTCTGACTTCAAATAATGCTGTATTGTGCAGGTTCTCGCATAAAATTGTTTACAAAGATTTTTAATATTATTCTGCATCTGTCGGAATCCATTATTCTCAATAACTACAAAATATAAATTTATATTAATTTTATTTTAGCAAACATTTTAATTTATTTATAATTACATACAAATTTCAGTTACAATTTAAAAACAGTATCTTAAAAACTTATTATTTAATAATTATTTCATTTAATGTAACAAATTAAAAACTTTAGGAATTTAGTAGTTATGTCAGAATTATATTAACAATTGTTTGAGTTATTTTTTAATATCCAGAGTTGTATTTAATAGTGCGTACTCATTTGCAACAAAGTGCCGCAACGCAACAACGTCGCGTAACATTACCTCGCAACTTTTTTTTTAATTTCTTTTTTTTTATAAAAAACACAATACCGGATTGACTGGGTAAAATCATCCGTAAAAGACCATATGTTGTGTGTAGAAATGCCGATTGTGTGCAGGGTCGAACGGCTTTACTAATTTATAATATAGTTTTCATTAAAGAACTTTGTATCAATATTGTTTTAGAATTAATAGCTGTACTGATTTATTTTTACATTGTTAATCTGTTTTTGTAGAACGCAAACTGTACATGTTTATTTTGTATTATATTTTGGGAAAAAACTGGTTTTAGTGCATTTTTGTTTTTGTAGTAGCAGATTTAACCGTGCATTGTGTTCAAGCGCAAAACTTGCTTAGGTTGTTGAATCGAAAGTTATGGAGAGCATATCAAAAAAAGTTAATAAATAAACTGCAGTTTACATTTAGTTTGCAGAGTTATTAGTATTTATAAAAGCAAAGTTTGTGTTTGTGATGTCTGTAATTTTTTACAACAAATGATGTTGTTTAACTAGCAGACTAAATGTTTTGTTTTTCAAGAAGTTGCAATGTGTTAAAAGTGTAATTACACCATGGAATTTCTCATGCAAGCTGAAGTGTAGGAAAGATGTTGATAGACTCCCAGGTATTTGTTATATTTTATTGGATTGTACGGTGTTTTCAACACAGTTTGTTAATTGTCTTAGGCGATCAAATTATCAATGTTGATTGTTTGCTTAAAGTTGATTGACTGGGTGCAAGTCTGTTTATTATACATTTGTATATTGTTTTTTTTTACTATTGATGATTTTTTATTTTATTTTATTTTTTAATGTGCTACTTTAATGCATATTATTTTATAGTTTATGCAGTTAGAAAAAAAATATAAACTTAATAGTTGTTTTAGGTCAAAAATTTAAACGTAATAAGTAGTAATAACTAACTTGCATAACTTCAAAGAACTGTAATACTATTATTGTTGTTTAAAAATTGTTGTTTTTGTTTGAAAATTGTTGCAATACAATAACTAATTTATATATTATATACAAATGAGCATTTTTCATTTACTAAATTGCAATTTAAAAACCTTACATTTTGTCTACCAATGCTTCTCCGCAAAGACTTGTATAGAAGTATCTACTACACTCAACGTAACAAACAAAAATCATAAAACAGCTAATTGCAACTATTTTTATTGCACCTATATTAATAAAGTCTTTGTTAATTGGTAATTGTTATAAATAATTTAGTATTCTTATAAATCCTGTTAAGTAAATTTTAAGAAAATAAAATTAACCACAACTTAATTTACTCTGTTGCAATCTAATTATGTTTATTCAGTAAAGCTACACCAAATCATAAAGCTTCACGATTTTAAAAGGCAATTCCTAAAACTGATTTTATGCGGTAGATGTATTATTAGTAGTATTTTTAATTATAATATTAAAAATAAATATAGCATTATATTCTAATGTTGAATAAAATTGACTAGTAGTAAATAATTCAACTATGCTGTTTGCTTTTTTATTAAAGGAATAAATTAATCTAAAATAAGTCTAAAAAGTGGAGTACAACAAATTTAAACACATCGCAAGCTTTTATGCGGTGCTTGTGTTACTACCATGGATATACTGGATATCTGACTTGCGTTTATAAAGTGACGCAAAATATTTTACGGCGGCCATTTTGTGAGTGACTTGTTAATACTATATATTAAAAAGATTTTACATTTTATTATTTTAGTTTTTTAAACATTTAAAACATGCATTATATGTTACGAACATTGTAAATTAACTTTTAAAATGTTCCGGACAACAATTGGTTAAATGGATTCAAAGTTAGGACCAATAATGCTTTTGTGATAAAAAATTAATATCTTCTAAGCGAGTCTACTAACTTGAATCAAATTTTAAATCCACATTACTACACGTATTGCTGACGTTTTACTATTATAGTTAAAATTTGTATATACAAGGATTTTTGCGGTACAGTAATTAAAAAAAAACTTAATTTTTTTTTTGAAAAATGATACCGCTAAAACTTTTTTACAAAAAACAATACAAAAATTGGCAACAATTGTAAAGCATCATCATACGTAGGCTATTTACGTAAAGCATTTAGATTTTTATTTGTAAACTTTATGTCCGTGCCATCTGCAATAAAAGTGATTTTTTATATGTCAAATAAACTGAATTAATTTTTCTAGCGTAATTACCAATTAAAATAAGTTTTAACATTGTATACATTAGATGCATTATGTATATGATGATAACGTTGAAGTTTTGTAAAAGTTTAAAAAAATGGTTTGTTAATAAATCAAAATAAGATTTATATTTCAGAATAACTATTTTTGTTTTTTTGCACGTTACTGTTTTATTTGCAAACAATTATTTTGAAATTTTCACAGAACATCAACGTTAATACTATATACGTCATACATATAATGTATACAATGTTAAAACTTATTTTAGTTGATAAATTACACTGGAGGAGTTAATTCAGCATTCTGTGCATATAAAACATCACTTTCATTGCAGATGGCAAGCGTAGAAAGTCTACAAATAAAAATCTAATAACACTATGTAAATGGCTTATATTTTGTGCTAATTTAAAATCGTTTCCGATTTTTGTACTATTGCTTATAAAAAAGTTGTGCAAGTTTACATTATTTAAAAATTTTAAGTGTTTTTTTTTCAAGTGTCTGTCCTGCAAAAACCACTGCATATACTAAGTTTGACTATGATAATAAAAAGTCAGTAATACGTGTAATAATGTGTAATAAAAGTTGGTAAGTCAATTTGTTTATTAATAACTCATTTTTTGTCTTAAGTTGGATCCAATTAACCAATTTTTGTCCGGATCATTTAAATGGTTTCTTGTTACTGTTAGTGACATCTAATGTTGTTTTAAATGTATAAAACCTTAAAATAATAAAATATAAAATGTTTTTAATATTTACTTTGTATTACTAGTCACACATAAAATGGCCGCCGTAATGCAATATGCTTCACTATAGAAACGCATCAACATAAGGCGTCAGATATCAGTTGTATATCCATGGTTACTACATACAATTTGTATCCCTAACTATTTATATATACCGTAGTTATGTAATTTTTGTAATATCTTTAACATATAGTCGCAAGCAACTGGCGGCAATTAGACTACTGCCCAGTAACATTTGTTATAAATTTGATATAAAAAATCGTACTTATAGAATACTTTTGTCAAAAGTAGATTAAAATTGTAAAATATCTTTATTTTAATCAGTTTATATACCATATGCCATCATGACTGTTTGCGGGTGGTTTATACCTTGATATAAACTCTTATAATTAAACAATAATAAAAAAAATTAAAAATATATCAAAAAAATTTAAGTTTTGAAAAACAGTATTTAAAAAGTTATTACATATTTATTTGTAATTGTATTTTTAAGAGTAAACTTTAATTAAAAACTAAACTTATCATTATTTTCAAATCAATGCCAACTATTGGTATAAAACTTTAAATCTATATAAAGTTTTACTCAAATTCTCAAATTGTTTCTTATGACATTTTTGTTAATAAAATATTGTATTGCTTTTTTTTTAATTTTTACATTTATTTCTTTTTCAGGTGAGTAAAAAAATGAACAAGTTTTAAATCAAAAGTTTTCAATTAAAGGTAAGATGTTTTTTAATTAATTTTTCTAAAATCTTAAAATATTTTATTGATTTTTTATTCTACTACTAAACCCAAATATAAATTAACTGTAGTAAAATTATAATTTTTTTTAACCAAATATACATTCCTAATATTACTTCTTGTAAAAAAATCAAGTTTTATTTTTTACAAGAAGTAATATTAGTTAAAGCAACTAAAGAACTTATGAAATGAGTTTTTTTTTATTATACAATGTGATTTTTTATTTTATATTTCTGAATTGAATGTCACCAACTAGAAGGTCATACAATGCGTTAAAAAAACTGAGATAATTTTTGCACAAAACTTACAACAAAAATGAGTACTGATTTGAATTTTTGTTTTTCTGTGCATTGTATAACTTTCTAATAGATAAAATTTTATTTGAAAACATAAAATCTGGTAGAAATAACATTGCTATTCAAAAAGAAAAGTTTATTTCAAAAATTTGACATTGATTTTTACCAATTTTATTGCATCTTTGGTAGTTTTTGCCCATGCGGGATCATTTAAACTCACCAAAAACTTAACAATGTTATTTTTTTTTTGGTAACTAAGCTTAATTCTTCCTGGTGCTTATAAAAATTTGACAAAACAATTTTAAGCCCTACCTTAATATTTCCATCTCCATAAAGTTAAGCTGGATTATTTGGGCTAATAATTTTTGTATTTTGCGTTAACACTACTTTAATAATAACTCACTTTAAAGGTATGCAATAATTTTTTATCAGAAAATTAATATTTATTATTAAAAACGTACAGCTAATAAGATATTTATGACAAAATTATTTTTGTATAATTGTTTTTAATTAAATTAAAGCATAACATTAAAAAAGTAATTAGGTATCAATTATAATTTAACATAATGCGGATTTAATGCCTTTTAAAGTTTTCTATTTTGTCTTAAAATCGTTGATATTTTGCATTATAGAATCTGAAAACTTTATTCTTAATAAATACCGTTTTGTTTATTAGAAAAAAAAATTATTTAGAAATTTTAGTAATATCAAAACCAAAAAAAATTAAATGATAGCAATCTTATGTCAATTATCTTTATATTTAACTAACAAGAATTGAAATTAATTTTGAAATTGATAACGTAGTTCACATAAAAAACTAAAAACCATTTTTCAAAATTTTTGTTTTTATGGTCTACATTTAATATTTTTGGAGTTTTCTAAATTTTTATAAATACACTTATAATCAACAAAACCGGAAGGTGGTAAAAACTCTAAATTGAATTATAATAAGGAATTGTTGCAGGTTTGGTTCCAAGCTTAGATAAAAAAAATTTAATCAATTATTGCATTTATTTTTTTTTTCTGTTTGATAATATTAAATATCAAACTTGTTTGTTTGCACATATTAAAATACTTACAAAAGTAGAAAAAATTTTTGTAAAATTATTTAGAATATTTTTAGTTGTATTACTAGTTGTAGGGCAAAGACGCCATTTTTTTAAGCAAAAACTTTTGACTATAATTCTGTAAGCTATTGACAGACGAGGTGATTGGCAATGTTTTCGACAAGTAAATCTTTCATAATTTTTGCTTGTTTTTAAAAAAATTGCAAAACAATTTTTTTTCTACGTTGGAGCCTTTTTAAAACAACTAAATTTTTTTTTTCAAATATTAAAATTTTGTTGTTTCACTAGTGAACCAACGTACTGGCCAACTGACCGTCGGTCTTGGGAATAAATACCCTGGCTGTTCAAAAAACACAGCCTTGGTTTTCTCACCATTTGACCAGACTGGTTTGGAAACCGTGCCAGTTTGCAAGGGGACAGATTGTTTAGCACGCTTGACAATGGTTTAAAATGATATCGGAAAATAATTGCTGTTACAAAAGTTTTCTAAATTTTAAGACTTATATCACAGAGGTTATTAAAATTTTAAAAAAACTTTGATGCAGAACCTTAATGTAGAAAGTACAGAACAAGTACACAAACGACACCGCAGTTGTAAAAATTTGCAGTACCAATACCAAACTAACAATTAATAAAAAGTTTTTTTTTTATTTTGTTATTTACTAAGAGCGTGATTTGATTTTTTTCCAGCCAGATTTTTTGTTGCCGTCAAGGCTGACAACAAAAGCTTTCATTGCCTATCTAAATCCGTCTTTGAATTTTCTAAAAAATCTCTTTCGTTTGCTTGGGTCAGTTTGCAGCTGTTTTGGAAAATTTGTCTAAACAAGTTTTGTCAGGCCGATTTTAGGATATACACTTGAGTATGTGGGCAGGTGTTTTTCCTAAATTTTTTATTGCAGATAGTTCTTTTCAATAGTTGTTGTCCCGGAAAATTTGGTGGAAGTATGTTTAGTTTAATGACCGGTCTGACTGAGTCTACTTAGTGCAACAAAAAAAGCGGTAATAGCTTTTTTACTAATAACTCAGTTATGTCTACTAAGCTTTTTGATGCAATAGTAGTTTTATTGTAAAATATGCGCAGATTTGTTTATTAGAATAACGAGTGGCTGTGTTACTAAATTGACATTTACAGCAGTTCTTTTACGTTAGTCAGAAACTGTAGCCGGTTAAACATTAGTAAATGTTTAAGCTATTTGTCTTGCATACTAAAGATGCAATGATCACTCGTATATATATTACACTATAATATTATTGTAAGTTGTGTTGTTATTATCTTGGTGCTCTTGTGATTTTGTAACTTATTAAGTATATTTAATTAAAAAACTTTTTTGCAAATTTTGTGTTTATTGTGTAGGTAGTTAAATAAGCTAATTATTAACTTCTTATAGTAGCAATATTCTTGTTGTGTGTTGTTGTTAATAATTAATCTTTAATTGTTATTGCAACACTGACGCAGTTTGTAGCATAATTTATTTATTATTTGTACCAGTGGCGTAACATGCAATTTTTGTTTTTGGTTTTAATTTGTAATTTTATTTTAAAATTTGTTTTTAATTATTCTTTTGTCTCTACTGTACACTTTAACTATTTTCTACATATTATATATTTGCATCTGTTACTATAACTGGTTTTTGTAAGTGCAACAGTGCAGCACAATCTGGTATTCTTTGTAGTGGTTGTGGTATTATTTTCCACAATAGTTGTGCTACAAGAAATGCCTTGTGGTGTTTTATTTCATTTCAAATCTGACTTAGAATTATGTAAGCTGTACAAATAAAACATCACACTGTATCAGGTATTGTTAGATGAAGTTTGTTCTAACAATAAACTTTTATCTGATAAAATTTCTTATTTGGAAGAGAAAATAGTTTAAAAAGGTGCTGCTAGTTAGTTTTTTATTAATGATGTTTTAATTTAACTGCATCTGGTAAAAATAATATCACCTCGACCAAGTACTTTTATTACTTCTAGTAGTATACAATTAACTAAACCTAAAGTACAGCATAAAACTTCAACGGTTTTTGGTTGTGGTCTAGCCAATGACTAGCTGCAAACCTACATTTTTATACTATATGACTAAACTTAAGAGTGGAACAAACAAAACCAACATAGTAAATTTTGTCAAATCTAAACTATTATCTGACTTGGTTGATGTTGTCGAGTTGGTAATAAAACCAGAAAACTACACCTGTTTGAAATTTTCTATTTTAGCTAATCAATCTGGATTAGTTTTGGCCTGCAAACATTGCTGTAAAAAATACTTACCAACTACACCTGCAAGGGATTGTTGGACCTCAAATCTACTCAACAGTTTGTACTTTTTTCCAAGAAAAGAACGTCGTAAGCATACAAACATAAACATAAACTAATTAAAATTTTAATAACCAAAGTTTTGTCAAATTATGACATTATTGTTTTAACCAAAACCTTTCTAAAGACATTACTGATTCAAAACTAAAACTTTTTAGATCGATCTAGTTTAACTAGTCCTAAATTGCACTTAAAATACATTTAAAATGTATATTACTACATCCACAATATTTAAGTGTTAAACATGTGTTGTAATTGTTAAGTTTGTGTTGTATATAATTGCTGCAGTTTAAATACCTCTTTGTTTAGTAATTGATAAATATGCCGACTATTGCCACTCCGTCAAATCTTTTGCTGACAATTACAATTTACTTGAAGCATTGTGGATAAATGATGAGTTGGAAATGAGTTATTTGTAACAAAAATTACTCTGCACTAATGTGCTAACTTGTTTAGGTTTTTAATGTAAGACTATAATAGTAAAGGTAGAATTTGTATATTTGCAAACTGTTTACCAAGCAATGCCCTTGCATGTATTTAACGTCTTACGGGTTGTAATTTGTACGTTTATATTTACAAGTTGTGTACATTATAAAAATTTGGTTGACTGAGCGGTTGATACAATTTTTAACAGAATGCCATCTTTGACCTTCTTTATAGATTTAGTATCACTAATCAGTTCTAAACTTCTACTAATTAAAAGGCTGATTATGTCAAAGTTGCTTTCTTTCCTATTGATAAGCATAAACCATGAAAATTTATATTATCTTAGTGGGTTTTTTAGAGTCAACATTTGTGTGATTTTATCATAAAAAATGAATGCAGAATAAAAAAGTTATTTAACTGTATAAACTGTCATACGTAAACAGAAACTGGCATTGCATAGAGTTGTTGATTGCAAACGGTAAAGAAAAGATGGCAAGGTCAAAGATCCAATATTTATAAACTGGGTATTTAATTTTAAATGATTCTCAAAAGAAGTTACAATTACATAAAACTGTTGCTTGGTACGCCCGTTTATCTCAAACTTAAGTTTTTTTCAGTTAGATGTACAAATATTGCAAAATGTGCAAATGCAGTAAAGAAAAAATACTCAACGTGTATTTTAATGTTAAGGGTTTTGTTTATTTTTTGAAATTATCCTAAAATGAAGGAGGAAAAAAATAGACAAGATTATAGCAACTGATGGTTTAAGTTAATGCTTAAAAGAAATATAAAACAATCACGGCTTTTAGCTTTTGTTGTCAAAACACTTATTTTTTAAACACCAGTTTTGAATTTTGTTGCTAGTGTAGAGAATTTTCTTGATAAAAACTTTTATTTAGAAAATGAAAAACTAGTTATAAAAACTACAATTTCATCTTCAAAAATGACTTTAACTAATAAGCCATAAAACTACGACGGATAAAATAGACATACAAATATTTAAAAACTGTTAATTTATATGGTTAAATTATTTATTGTGCAAATGTTATTGCGCAAAGTAAAAAGCTTTGTATCAACACTGACTTAAAAACTGTAGTTAATAGAGGTTTTTTTTTAATAAAAGCAGGTAGATGTTGAAATAGAATAAAACAAGCTCTGTGTGAGGTATTAACATAGATCTTTTTTTATTTGAAAAGCCCATATATGTCATTAAGTGTGGAATATGACATCGTTTAAATGCCCATCTTGGCTTTTTATGGTGGCACGGATCCGAGAGGTCCAATTTTCAATTACTCTTCTGCATAGATCCGGTTGAATTTAAGCAATGGCCTGTGTTTTAGGGCATTGGTAGATTGTGGGTTATTTGCGTAGACCGTCAACTTCAAGAAACCCTAAAAGAAAAAGTCTAGCGTTGTCAAATTGAATGACTTTGGTGGATAATTTACATCACTCCTGCGAGAGATAACCTTACCCTCAAAACGTTCATGCAGAATGTCAATTGTGGCATCCGCTGTGTGGCACGTGGCGCCCTTCTGCTGAAACCACATGTCATCTAGGTTTATATGGTTCAGTTTGGGCCATAAAAAAATAATTATCATTGTTTTGTAACGTTTACCTTACTAACGTCGTTTTTAATAAACTACGGACAAATGACGCCGCCGGCCCAAAATCCACCGCATTCGATAACTTTTTGAGTATGCATTATCACCTAGTGAACTTTGTGTGGGTTAGTATTGTCCTATATACGGCAATTTTGCTTGTTAACATAGCTATTTATCCAAAAATGCGCCTTGTCGCTAAAGATGATTTTTTCGCTAAAATTTTTCCAAACGATTTAAAGCTTAGTCAGCAAAAAAACAGCGTTGTCTATAGTCATAAACTTTAAGTTCCTGGGTCAATTAAATCTTGTACGAGTGTAAGCTTATGTCCCGACGCAAAATTTGCTAAATTAAAAGCTGCAAAAGTCCGAGTTTTTGTGCACGACAAGGAATTGACGAGGCAGTCAATTACTTGCCGTGCACTTTTACGGACTGCGGCAATTTTTTTTGCCGATCTTGCGTTTTTGAACGTATAGGTGTTTGCTAATAATTTACCAAACCCGTTGTATTAAATTTGGCACTAAACGTTAAAAAGTCGACTGTGAAGAGCCACCACGTCTACCGTAAAATGGGCGTAATGCGCGCAAGTTTGCGCTAACGAACACTCATTTTGTAATAAAGTTTTATTATTTGAACGTGCTGTTCAATTGTGTAACTTGCCATTGTAATTTGACGTAAGTAACTGAATAATAAACAAAAGATTTGAGGTGTCACGACCGCCATGGGCCTCCAAAATCTACCCGCGCCAACTGAAAAACCGTTTACATTTTTTTTCTAACTAACCATTTGCTTAATTTTTATTCTTTTAAATGTCAGTTTAAACACAAGTTTGCTTGGTCAATTACTTAAACATTTGCGTGCTTAGAATAAAATATCCTAACTTGAAATATGTTTGTCCAAGTATTTGATTATGATTATGACAGTATTCAAACTACTACAATGATGTTGAAATTTTTATTAGTTCAAAAGTATATAGTATTTTATGTTGTTGTGTCATGTTATGTAATTTCTAAATATCACATTTTAAAAGTAAAGAAAAATTTTTGTTTGTTTTTTGGTAGAGTTTTGAAAACAAGCTTAATTTAACAAACACCAATTTTTCAATAATTTGATCACACTCCAAATGAAAATAAACATAATAGCTGATTTAAAGTTCAAATGTGTTGCGCAAAAAAGTTATAATCTATGATTTTTTGGCCAAACTGCTTACTTATTTGCAAGTTAGTATATAAAATTATAACTAAACCTCTCAATATCTTAAATATTTTGGTTGATATTTATTTTGTCTTTTTTAGCTATGAGAATTATTTAAAAACTTCTAAAAAAAGATAAAACATATAATTCTTATTTTAGTATATGAGAATTTGAATATTGTTTTCAATAATAGAAAAGAGCATTTGATATTACATTATCTTTTCTAAATTCTATTAAAAAAAACTATTTAAATCATTTTTGATTCAAAATAAACTATTGACCTAGACCTGAAATATTGGCGTAATGTTGCAACATTACTCCAATCTTTGCATTTTTTGTAGATACATATATTCATAGATATTATTTAAAAAAAAAACAAGACATATTGTTAGCTAACAAACTAACTTACTCATTCTATAAGGCTTGCTAAAAATTGTAATAACTATTTACTGACAGTTTAGACATCTAGAATAAAGACTTGTAAGAAGAGATTTTTCTAACCAAACTATTGACAAATAGATTAATTAAGACCACACACTGTTTAAATCTTGTCTTCAATGTGCAATAGCTTAAATTAGCAATACATAACATTATTTCAATAGTTAATTTATTTATATATTTACATTAAAAAAACGTATACCCAACAATTTAATTTGCAACACTCGGAACTTATTTTTATGTATACAAAGCATTTTTTTATCTGGAGTATACAATTCTGGAACAAGCATAAAATTGTTATTACTATAATAATACTTATTTTCTGAATAGAAATAGTAACATTAAGAATAGTCAACTCGTATAAAATTAACCGCAACATAAAAAAATATCTGCACAAAAAATGCCGGAGAGAATATATAATACCAAATTAATTAATTTGGGTAAACAAAATCGGCTTATATATTTGCTTGACAACACTCTATTAAAGTAAAAAAGAAACATAAAACATTGAAGCAGTTTAATTCAATCTTTTTATTATATTTACAAAATGTTAAAAACATAACAAAATAGTTATTCTAAACGATTACTTCAGATATTGATAGTTTCCATATCTTCTTCACGCATGCTGCATCTGAAACTATTCAGTAAAAAGCAATTCAAACAATGTTGTAGACATTTCAATATAACGTTATTAAATAAAACTCTGAAAATTACATTATAAACAGTGAAAGCTAAAACTTAGTGAACAATGACGTCTCATTTTAAAACGTCTACATTAATTGTGTATTGTGTGAAAAGCGCTCGTAATTTACCTTCAGTCGCTATTGATTTTATATTAAGGGCCTATGTGGCATATATAAAATTTTATATTACTGTGTATTCCACTAAAATGGGACGATTTGATCCATAACAGATTCAAACCATAACAGATTCAATTATTCGTGGCTGCGTAGCTGAGTGTTTTTCATTATTACTTTAATGCTAGTGTCATTTTGTGTGTAATAGTGTTATAATATTGTTTGTTACCAAACTTCCTGGTAACTATAAAAGTTTATAAAACACGATTGTATTATTTTTGTTAGTTATTATATTTTTAATTAATATAAAATATTTGTTGTTTACCGCGTAACAATTTAAAACATAAGTTTTTAAATTTATTCATTTATTATTGTATTTTATCATCATTTTTATTATGTTACTCATTCGAAGTTTGTTTTTGTGAAGTTTGTATCTCCTTTTTAACCTTTAATTGTCTTTTATACTAAAACTATACTTGTCACTATGTTGGGCCAAACTTGTAAGTGCAAAAGTGTTGCTGATATTACTTGTGTTGAATGTGGAACTGATTTGGATAATAGTTGTGCTATTGGCCACAACAAGTGTAACGGTAATAGCAAAACGCAGTTGTTTTTTGGACAATTTTAATTTTTCAACTTCGGTATTTGTTTCCTCGAAATCGGTGGCTAATTAAGGTGCTGTACATTAATAAGCGGATTTTTTAAATTAATTTATGACACATTAGTTGCAACGACATTTGCTTTTTGGGGTGAATTATTTTATTCTTTTATTTTAGAAATAACTTGACTACTACCAGTCTAAATATACGTTATTGTCATTTTTTTTTATAGAATTTGAATTTTTTAATTGCACTTTTTTTGACAAAACAACAACCCGGTGTTCTTACCAAGACCAAATTAAAAAAAAAATCCAGACATCTTTAGTGGTGTGACGTCTTTACTCTTTGAGACGTGAGGCGTCACCTGTGCGGGGGTATCTGCAGTCGTGATCGACAGGGTCCCCTCGTTTAATTGGCCGGAGACTGAAGGTGCTCGGGCGCCACCACACCGGAGTGTGGACACAAATTAAATAATAAGCGGGTAATCAAATAAAACATTTATTTTCGTAGAAAAACAAAGAAAGAAAGATAATATATAAAAAAAATAATTATTAGGCATGGATGGATGGATGGATCGGGGAACGTTGGTAAGAATTGGAGACTGGGTCGGGAATCTGAAGGTGGCTTGCCTTCCGGCTACCGCACACGCTGGGTTTTAAGGAGAAAGGAGAGAAAAAAAAGGAATTTCAATTGGGCTTGGGAGATTGTCGGCTCGACTTACGGTTATGGTACTCTTTGGATTTCGGACTTTCGGACTTTGGTTTGCACTATTCTCAATTCAGCTCGGACTCAATTCGGACTGGACTCAACTTGGACTGGACTCAACTTGGACTGGACTCAACTTAATTCTGGACTCAACTTGGACTGGACTCAACTTATTTCGGACTGGACCACTGGACTCCACTTAACTCGGACTGGACTCAACTGAATTGATGAGGACTGGACGGCGGTATATAAAGGGAAAGAAAAGAGAGGGGATAAACTTTGCAAAATCTGGTGGAAAGGGAAAGAGCGGGAACAGGGATGCCAACATATATGGGGAGTGCATAGGGGGTGGCCTATACACCCCAAACTAATTAACTAAAACTAAATTAAACAAAATGACCCCTGATAATACACAAACAATCCCACAAAAACTTAAAATCCCATTCCCCTTAATTACAAAGATATTTACAAAATAAACAAACGTCCGCCGGGTTCGGACGGTTGCATATAGTAACTAGTGATCTACCTATTAATGGCAAATCACTAATTACTGCACACAGAAGCTCCTGGATACTACTTACTTCCGGCGGAGGTTTGTCTCACCCATGGCGAACCCCATATGGGACGCCTAGGGGCCTTATTGATTACATGAGATTGCACGTGGTTTGATAGGTTAGATCCGCGTGCATCCTCAAACAACGGAGTGGCAAGCCGACAAACACGCAGGTTTGTTGCGCCATCAATTAAACATCATGTCGCGGACATAAAAAGTGTCGGTAGCCGGCTAATTACGATGTTTAATTAATGGCAGCAAAGTAGGCCACCCTAAATACAGCTAGTTGCAACCAAGGTTGCCTAGTATATGTGGTATACTTCACGCGGCTTGTTATGCGTGCGTTCGGAAAGAATGTCTATGAATAACGCTGCATAACAAGCGCGCGTTCGTGATACTATCCGACATAAACAGACGAACGGTTTGGGCATTATTTTAATAAATGATCACGGGGTTCGTTACAGTGGAAGAACTGGTTCAGAATTCAACAAAGTTATAATTTTTATATAATAATAATAAGGTATAATTTTTTTCCAGTTTATATAACCCTGATAGAATTATTTTATTACTATTATAGAATTTCGTTTATTTGATTTTAAAGTAGATGTTCATAACTTTTTTACAACCAAGTCGGTTTCAGCGAGACACGCACTATTTGCGGCAGATACTTGATTACTTTAACATATATGCAAAAAAGTTTTCCATTGTGCAGATTAAAGACCAGTGTAGTGGAACTTTTTTTAACAGCAAAAGGTAGTTGTTTTTGGTACAAATTTAGTTTTGCAAGTTGAGTATTTTTTCCTTGAAAATGGTAGTTAATTAAGGTTGCTGTACATTAATAAACGGGGATTTTAAATAAATTTATCACACAGTAGTTGCTGCAACTTTCTGTTTTTACTATTCTCTTAAGCATATTTGCTCCTTAGCTAGTGAATTATTTAGTTTTTTAATTTTAGAAATAACTTAGCATTTTTACTACCACAAGTCCAAATATAAGTTATTAAGATTGTTCTAACATTACTCGGCAGTTTGCAAACTGGTTGCAACTAATATTTAAATTATTTTTGCGCAAGCGCCGGCTTTGTACTAGTCACCAACTAAATACAAATTGCTTATCGGTTGAAACGCACCACAACCAATTTTTGACTAAATCCAAATAGTTTTAAAAAGTAAGGTTATGTGATGTAAACAAATTGTTTAACATACACCTAACGTTATGTATCACACTATTATATTACTAGGTGAATACAAACAAATAAATAGTTAAACAAAATATCATTGTTAAAAGACTATTTTAAAATGAGCTGTTTTTTTTTAATTTTTTACTAAAACTATAATTAAGTTTCAAACAAATAAATTACGGTTATTATTATTAAATTTAAATTTTACTAATTAAATAAATTGCGGTGTTTTAATTTCATTAATTTCAATAACGGCAACATTTTTACTGCGCATGGCTGGGGTGGTTCCGGACTTTTAATACATGCTTCTGATTGCTGACTGTTTTTGACGGTTCGCAACTTGGTTGCGGACAATTTGAACTCAAGTTGGAACGCCCGACTTCTAGTCAGAGTCATGGTTTGTGTACGGTTGGATTGCAAAAGTTCAACTGCGCACATTCCTAATGATCCCAAAACCGATTTGGTGTCGGTTGGAACAAACTTTGATAATATTTTAATTTTTTAATTGGGATTTTTTAGACCGCATACCATGGCCGGATCTATTTTTTTGAAGGATCTTTCAAGACAATTTTTATATTTTTAATAAGAGAGTTTTGCACAATCAATCAAATGGTTCAAAATGTAAGTATATGTAGTGTAGTTTTTTTCTGAGAATATAAGAAATGTTTCTATTTTAAACTCAAAAATTTGTTTTTTCAAACAATCAATCCGAGATAGAAGTCACAATTTTGGTTTAACAAAAATGATAAAAATTTGCTCTTATACATACATTTTTTATTTAAGCATTTGTTTTAAAACATTGACGTACTAAACTTATTGAATACAGGTACTTTTTGAGAGTGCGCCATTGGTTAACCAAAACATCTACAACTTTTTTTTTATTTTTAAATTTTAAAATGTGTTATTTAGAAATTTCTTAATATGTCACAACAACATAAAACACCTTTGAGTTTCAACAAATAAAACCCCACTTGCTAAAACTATCACATTGAAAACAAGATTTCGACATATATACCTTATCAAATTATCTTTGTGACTAACATAAATCTGAAGATCTGTTGTCAAACGTTTTTGATCAAAATATATATTGAGTATTTAAAATAAAGTTAATTTATTTTAAAAACTTGTCAATTTAGAAATTAATCTATTTTTTTTTAAATGTTAATAGTCGATAGTTTGAAGAATTAGACTTGTTTTTCTTTTTATGTATAGGTTGAACGTTTGCAATTTTGCAACAATTTAGAAATGTTTTTTTGTATGATAAGGTAAATATTTTAGTCAAAATAAGAGCTAATTTATTTGCAAATGTTTTAAGAATAATAAATAGAATTTTATCTATACCTAACGATTTACTGGTATTTAATTTATTTGATATCATTTGACAACACGTTTTCTAAAATAAATTGGATACATTATTTTACTACTAGCCGGCATTAGAGGTACCACATTGGGAAGATTAGAAATAGTAGAGTTAGTTGCAAAATGGTTTGCAAAAATATCTGCTTATTTTTGGATTAATAACTAGATTGTTTTGATAATCACTAAAAAGAGGTATTTAAGACTTTATATTATCTTAAGATAAATTTATTGTTTTATAGTTTTATTTGTTGTTTATGGAAAGCAAAAAAAAAATGATTAGCTTTGTTTTTGTCAATCCTATTTTTTTTAAATTGTATTGTCACAATTTCTAAACTTACTTATAATCCTGTTTGTCTGTTTGGAACAGATATATGTTTTTTAATTTTTTTTTGTTTTTTATTAACTGTCAGTTTTATCTGAATAAAAAACAAAATTTTTGTTTTAGTTTAACAGAGAATAAAACAAATTTTTTGATTACATTCTGAATAGTTTCTGTAAGATTTATAATATGTAAATTTTTAATAGTTTTTGTTTTTTTTTATTATGTTCATCTTAGAGTAATGATAGATGAAGAGCGGTTTAGGTTTAGTATTAATAAGAAAATAAATTTTAACAACAAAAGTTATAAGTAAATAAACATAATTTTATAAAGCAGCCTCAACAGTAGTTATTGTAATCTCTGGAATAATTAAAAGATACAAGTTTAATAATCTTGGTTAACTAAGAAGTCCATTACAACAAAAATATGAGGGTTGTTGAATAAGTTAGGTAAGATTATGAGTGGCAACCACAATTATAGATTGTTGTCCAGATAGTGTTGTAGAAGATTCAGTAGTAATTTGTAACAAAATTGTTGCAACTTTTTTAAGATTGATTTGCAAATACTTGTTAAAAATTTCAGAAAGGTTATCAAAGAAGTTTGGTGTTGCTTTATTTGAAAAACGGTATATGACATTACAAAAATAGACTTATTGAAAACATTTTGTTTAAGAAATATGCTGTTATAACTAACGCAATATGATTGTTGTTTGTGAATGTATGCACAAACATCCTGTTGGTCAATGAATGTTCAAAATAATAATTATATATACATACAAAAAAAAAAAAATTGTCTATAAATTTATCTTCATAAAAAAAATTATACAAATAAACTAATGACGGCTTGTCATTGTTTGAAAAAATGCGATTTTTGGTCAAAAGTTGCTTTTTGCAAATTAATAGAAATATAAACTGAAAAAAAAAAAATTGGTGTGATCGTTGAGATTGTACAGTATATTTTTACAAAATTAGATTTTATTTTGAATTAAATCTGTATTCTTCATGATGCATTAATCTTATTACATCTACTCCAGCATTTGCAAAAAATGTAGCAAAACTCCTCTTGAGTGCGTAGCTTATTGCAATTTGACTAATATTTACAGGAAATTTAAAATATATATAAAATGAAAGTTAGCAAAAAGTAATTAGAATTTTGTTGAATTAATTTAATGTCAAAAGAGATTATTTAAACTATATTTTACCGTTTGTTACTGTGCAATTGTATAAATATACTTTTAATTATTTTTTTTTTACTTTGAAAAATTGTCTGTTTATTTGCTTAGCAAGAAGGCCGCATTTATCTTTCTGGCCCATATTGATAAAAGTATTTTATCAAACTTAAAACATTACTTAAATGTGAATTAGATTATTAAATAAATCATTTTTTGCTCAATTATTTTTTTTTATTTATTTGACAACTTAAACCGTATCGAAGACTGTAATGTTGCAAAAGCACATGTGGTAAATAATTATATACAAGATGCTTCTAGAAAGATACAATGATTGACAAAATAAAGCATTTTTGTTCACATTTTAATTTATTTATCAAATCATTAAAGTCATTAAATTATTTTGAATAATAATGTTTACATGTAAATTGGTATTTATTAACACATGTTTGTGTTATATCACATTATTTTTATGACTTTGCAAATAAATTAAATAAATTCTTTCAAAATGTTCTTGACTTGAATTTTTAAAATTGATTACTATTATGTTAATGTGAAAATAAGTATATTAAATAAGGTATTGATAAAAAAGTAGTTTATTAAATATTATTTATAATGAGATTATAAATATTATAATATTTTTTATTAAAACAGTATTTTATAAAATATAATAATTTACAACGTGGTTCTTTGTGATTAATGTTTATTCAACAATGAATAAACAATAATAATCTTTGCTTCTTTGTCAGCCATTTATACGCCACTGCTGGCGTCTTAGTCTCTTTTCTGCTTGTAATGCTGGCAACTTACATTACAAGGGACCTACAGTTTTTAAGTGGACTCCGAACCACTGGAGAGAATTTGTCACTCCTCAGAGAAGGTTTTAGCCGTAAAACCCCACGTTGGCAAGGCGGGTTGGGGAGTGGGAGAGCGAATAGAAAGTGAAAAGTATATCACGGTATATGGTAATCGAACCCACGATCTTCTTAGTAACAAGGGTAGTGAAATTATTTTGATTACCTGTACATCTTAAATGTGCCTGTTACATATCCTCCCTTAAAAGTGCTTTGAAATCTTTGGAAGTGCTTCTATTGTTTTCTCAGCTGTCATCTTCTGCTTTACAAGATGTTGGCATGGGTGAATTGTCCTCTATAAACAAAGTCAGTGGATTTGTATGGTAAGTTCCTAAAGCAACTGCTAGATTTGTTGAAAAAGCTACTTCATATGTTGTTAAGACTTACAAGTCGCTTTATTATATATGGTCCATCTTGTTTTAGAGCAAGTTTTGATGTTAGCTGTAGGTTGCTTTGCTTTTGGTGGATGTATTGACCAATACCAAATCTCCTGGTTCGTATGGTAATATTTCTGTAATACTTTCTCTATCGGTAGGTAACCAGTCAGCAATTTTCTTAAGGTGTGTTTTAATCTAAGGTACAAATGTTTCGTTGTTTATGATTTGCTTAAAATTATGATGTACATCTTTAGGCGTCCTTATTTCTCTTCCAAACATTAGGAGAGCTGGGGTAAGCCCTGTTGAATTGCATGTTATAGTGTTTAGCGCAAATATTATTGTCGGTAAATACTTGTGCTACATGGTGTGTTTTTTTTTTCGGATAGTATAGCTAATTGTGTTTTTAGATTCCTATTTTTTCTTTCTACTGAATTTGCTTCTGAGTGGTATAAGGTTTTGTTGGAATCCAAATACGTGTGTCACTTGTTGCATCACATTTGTAACAAATTGTGGTCTGATGTTAATTATTCTTTGAGGTGTTCTATATCATAGTGTAGTTTTGTTGATTTGCGCAAGCTCCCGTTGTCAATAAATTTTGTTTTGCGGTTGTCAGTAGTCAGCTTTCATATTCTATTGTAGGGTGTATGGCAAACAAGGATCAGCAAATCGTAAAATAGAATCACTTATCAGTCTCATTTTTAACTCTTTAAAAATTTTGCATTCTTTTTCAATAGTTTGCTTAGTGGTTAAGACATAATTGAAAAATCTGGTATAAATCTTCTAAACTAGAAGCAAGTTTGCAAAAATAATCTAGTTTGTTTTTCATTTCCAAGTTGTTTTATTTTTTCTATTGCATACACTTTTTGGGGATCCGGTTCTATTCTTCTGGATGTTAATATGTGTCTTAAGCATTTGTCTTGATCACGTACAAATTCACATTTTTTTTTGTTAACTTGATTTGTAGAGTTTGAAAAATTCGAGGCAGTATAAAGTAAATCGTCAATCCTGGGTAGAGGATAAGTATCTGCTATAGTTACGGAGTTTAGTTTTTTTATAATTCACACTTAGCTTATATTATCCCGTCTTTTTTGATACTAATACTGCAGGGACTGCATATGGAGATTTGCACTCTTCTATAATATTTTCTTCTAGTAGTCTGTCTATTTCCTTTTCTAGAAACTTTTTTTTCTCAGGAGACATTTTGTATGACGGAACAGCAATTGGTTTATTTGATGATCCGAGTTGCATGTTCAACAAACGGGGTTGCTTGATCAGACCGTTTGAACACTTTTGGTGTTTTTTTAACAAACTATCTAGTTTATGTTAATTAGCGTCGCTTAACTTCTGAATCTTTTTAATTTTGCTAGATTTTTGTACTGCTATTTTTATATCATTTTCTTTACCTTCTGGGTTTTAATGCATAGCACTTTTCTAGATTTTTGTCAAAGTAAAATTTGTTTTGGGAAACATTTAAAACCATATTTATATTTCAAATAAAATCTTGTTCCATCAGAGTTCTTGCTTCGGTAAATTTTGGAACAGCAATAAGCGGAACCGTTACGGTTTTATTTTTTACCGTAACTGATAACTCATAAATACGTCTCGCTTTTTCTTTACTCCGTCGGCGAGTGACATGTAAATTTGGTCGTACTAAAACAGATAATTAAGTTCTTCAAAATGGTCATTTAGTTGTCGTCCAACGCAGTCTTTTGCGCCAGTATCTATTATTACCAAATCGGTATGGTTTGCAGCAGTAATATATACTCTTGGACGTCCATATTTTGCTTCAAAATTGGCGTCTGAGAAATCAAGACTTGATGCGTTGTTAATACTTGTAGATAGTTTTTGTGTTTCCTCGCACTGACTGAAGATATGTCCGGGTTTTCCGCAACCAAAACATATAATTACTGTTTTAGGTGCATTTAGTTTGTTGCATTCTGTTTTTGCCTACAAATAGTTTTATTGTGTCTAAACTTTTTACAGAAATTGCATCTCCGGCAACTTGTTCTTGCATTATTCAATGTCACATTGTTCCTTCTTGGTGATTCTTCATCCATCATTTCAATAGCTTGAGCTTGAATAATCAATTCAATAAACATTTTTACTATCTTGCGTGATAGCCTTTTTCTAATATTCATGTTTAAACTTGAGTATACCATCTTAATCTGATACATCTCGAGCAGTTCTGGATCATTTGGCAAATGTGATAGTAGTGCTAGGGCTTTACTCACAAACAAATCGTCGAGTGCTTCTTTCTATCCTAAAATGCTTCTTTTTATTTTTTTCTACCACGTTCTTGCTGCACCATCCAAAATCATTGAAAATCCTGTTAATGCGCTTTGATTGTCAACTCTCATGCAATTTTTATATATGTTGACTGCATCGATAAATGCATCTACGTTATCGGCCTTGTCTCAGGCGAATCTCGATCTACAGGTGGCAAGGGTCGTCTTCTGCTCTGCTGGTGCAGGTTTTTGAGCCAATTTTACCAAATCACTAAAAACTCCTTTCATGCTTTCCATCACGGCTAGGAGCTGTTTATCTGATAAGAACATCTTGCTTCTCAAATTGTAGGACGCCGTTTTATAGCACGTTGATAATTTTTTTAATCTCGAGCGAATTATTACTATTTCATTGTTGAATAAACAATAATCACAAAGAATCTCGTTGTAAATTATTATAACCCAACAACACTCTGTTACAATTAGTTAATACTAACTAATACATATTAAATAAAATATATAATTTAAAATATTTATTTAACTCATAAATCGTATGCAAATTTCATTATTGTTATTAACCAATTGCGTTCTACATGCAATACCAAAAATAAAAACTTTATTTAAATTTTTTTAACTTAAAAATAAATTATTATAAAAAAAACGTGTTTAAGTAATAATAATAAATAAGATTAAAAAATGTAAGTATTTAAGTTAATCAGGAAATAGGTGAAAAAGTTTTTATGGCAAAATTGTCGCGTTTTATTTCGCAAGATTTATTTCTTTGAAAACGATAAGAAAGGAATAATAGAAACATGTCAACCTCTGGACACACTTTTCGGCTTTGATAAATTCTTTTTATCAACTACTAAAAGATGAAGTAGTTTTGCTACTACATTTATTTTAATCTATTATGCTTTATATAAACTCTTACAATGTTATGCGTAAACCTTAATTTTATAAGGAATCTAGCAGATAAAACATAGTTTGTAAAATAATATCAATGGGTAAAACATCAGTCATTGTCCTGTGACAACATAAAAGTCAGTAAAAATTTGAAAAAAAAAATTATAATAAACATTACTTTAATGTGCTATATGTACAAGTACGGATCATTGTTTTTATTACGATTGTGGACTCTATAATTACCGCACGGTCCTTATGCAGAACCCACATTGCACTTAGATTTTTTTATTTATTATTTTGTTATTTAGTCCGACAACTTGGAATCTATATCTCAAATTTTAGTTTGTGTTAACAGTTGCAATAATACGCAACAGTCATGTGTTCATGTATTTAATTTGCGCTGAATACAAAGGTATTAAAAACCATGCGAGATTTCAGAATAAGAGACCACTGTATAATTATAAAATGAATTAATTAGATGTATATGTATTTTATTGTATATGGATAATGGTTATGAATAATAAAAAAATGTAATAATGAAAAGGCAACGACTATTTTTTAAAGAATATTAATTAAATGTATACTTTTTTAAAAGCAGTTGTATATTACATTTCAAAGAATATTAAAATTTAATATTATTTATCCGAGGATTCACTATTCAAAGAATTCTTTATTATGTAGTAAACAACTTTCCTTAATTAAAAATATAATACAAATATTATTCGAAAATTAGTCACAATCAATCAATTTCCATTTAATACATATATAACATTTGAACCACTTAATGTAATCAAATTGACAAAAAAGATTTTAAAAGATTTATAATTAAGTTATATAATAGGATAATTTGTACAATGCAATTTTTTTTCTCTTTGAGCCAATAATACCACCATTCCTACTCACAATTATATAGTTTCAAGTTTATGCTTCTTTAAATTGAGTAAGACAAACTTTTCACAGCGTGTGTGAAATCAATAGTAAAATAGAACTAAAAAAATAACGAAAGTGATGACCTTAGCATTTTATCAAAATTAAATATTTGTTCAATTTAATATGCAAATTCTCAACCTTGCATATTTGATTACCTTTATATTTTCATTGTAAATATCATACATATTTCATTAAAATCTAAAATTGAACAAATGGTTATGCATGTTAAACAGCATTAAACAACAATTACGAAATCATTCAACTCAAAGTAAGTTATTAATATCAAAACCCTATTATTAACATAGACTTAAAATAAATTTCCATGCTATGCAAATTTATTTCCAGCTAGGTTTTATCCATTCATTGTTGCATTCATTATGTTTCAGCGCTTTTTTTAAATATTTTATTTCATACTGAGCTGAATTTAAAATTTATCCTATCTGCGTTGTTTGAAATGCAATAACCATTTTCTATGTACTCTGTATATGTGTTTTTACTTCAAGTACAATTCTATGAAATCTATATGTATAGTAGACTCTTTGCTTACGGCTTGAACGAAATGTTCAATAAGCAGAAATTTAGTTCAAAGAATAATATTAGGGAACAATATTCATACTAATCAATTGAACAAGGTAACGTGATTTCAATATTTAAGAATGGAGGAAATTGAATTCTAAAGCCTTGAAACTTTTCTATTTGAATTTTATTTCTTTTGTATTATATATGAAAACTAAAAACATTTTACAAAAAATAAATAATAGTTATCCATAAATAATTTAAAAAAATGCATTTTATGCCCGTATGACACTATCTATAATTCTTTATAGAATTATATATATAATTATGGAAGGAACTTTAAAAAGTTTGTAAAATTCACAAATGATTATCAATTTTATTGCAGATTGAAATTTTAAAAATATTTTTAGTTTTTCTTTATAATTGACGCAAAAAAATTATTGGTTAGGATATATTATATTATGTGTTAATTATAAAGAAAACCTAAAAATATTCTTAAAATTTCAATCTACAATGAGATTGATGATATTTTGTGCATTTTACAGACTTTTTAAGATTTGAATATTTTTATATATACATATAATTCAAGATATAGTTATTGACAGTGTAATACGGGCATAAGTTACTGGAATTTTTTGTAAAACTATTATTCTTTTTTTTATTTTATTGATACAATTTGTAAATTAATTCTAAAGTTTTTTTGTCTACTGATAACGCAAAACCTATAAAAACAGATAGATTGAGATTGTTGATTTTTTTTTTACAAAGTAAACAAATTGAACATTTTATTATATTTTTTATTTATGCTTTACGCTTTTTACGGCTATTTTACATCGCCACAGTAAGTCTACGACTTGTTTAAAGTGGTTTGATGGGACCAACAGCTTAATACGTGACTTCCGAACCACGCTGGTGGATAAAGAGCAAGTTATCATTTCAGCCATATTTCGGGGATCGAACCCGGGACTGCTCGCATGATATGCAAGTGCTCTACCATTGAGCTATCACACCATTTCTATTTTATTATTCAAATTTGATTTCACTTTTGCTTTATAACGCTTGATAACATTTATAACATTAAATTTTTAGCATAATTTAAATGTACACACAGCATTATTAATAAATTTAATGGCAAATTTATTCAATTTATTCTAAATGAATTTTTGCATTTTGGGTATTAGTAGAATTGAATTTGTAATAATATAAAATGTGTACTTGTCATACTGAATACCTAACGTTTGCATACAATGCAGTTATATAAGAACCATCAACAATAAATAAGGTAATGAACACTTATTATATATGTGAGAATAATTTGAATTAATTAAATTAACGGGATTAAAGGAGATTTATTTAATTTGTTTAATTTAGACTAAACTGACCTTAATTCAGTTTGTTCATATATCTTTGCAAAAACAGAATACAGACAAAATAAAAACTGTTTTTTTCTCAGAACTTCTTTAAAAAAAAAAACTGTTTATTCTAAACTTTAAAAAAACTTTTTTTTTAAGATGAAAAGCACGTTTTTATCTATATTTGAAAAAAAATTAAAATACTCGTCATCTTTTTTAAGAAAAACTGTTTTTTAAAATTTTAAGAAATTTTCAAAATTAAAAAAAAAATTGTTGGCTGTAAAATATTATTCTTAAAAAAAAAATTTCTTACAACTTTTTCATAAAAATGTAACCCTGAAAAGTTAGAAACGATCATCAAAAATGTGGAAAAACGCAAATAAATCGTTTTTTTTTTCAAATTTATATTGATTATTACTCGGAACTAGCTAACTAAAAAAAATTACATGATTAAGATTCATATAAAAAAAAGCAATTTCAAAGATTTGAGTAAAAAATATTACCGACTGTTGTGTTTTTTTCAGAAGTATGAAAAAATCCAGATCATTAGGGTTATTGAAGTCTTCTTCGGGGGTAGAAATAAGCTATTCAAGCATCCTCTTGTTGCAAATATTTGTGCACAATATTTTTGGATTTGCCAGCCACTTTTATTTTACATCTAGTTATACATTTGCAAGAAATGAGGTTGACTGCTTCATGTGATGCTGAGTCTTCTGTAGTCACTTGGATCAGCCGGTTGCTTTCAAACTTCTATCTCACTGTTCTAGAAGAAGTTTATTTCCTAGCCAAAATTGGATTTGGTAATATACACAAAAAACATGCTGCATTGCTGCTTCATCTGTAGGCGGCAGCGCAGAATGGCATGGTTCAGCATTTGAAACCAATTTAGTGAAAGCATTGTAACGATGCATGTTAAAGGAGGTTTGCTTGTGAGGTGCATTGTACAATGCCAGAAATATTTTGTCTTCAGTTTCAGCCACAGCCCCATAGGATGAACTAGGGCTGTTAAATACATCAGTAATACTTTGCAGTGTAGCTTGCTTTTTAAACAAATTGAAACAGACAAGTTTCTCATTTTAATATGCAGCGGAAATCGTATCACATCCGCTGAATGCATGCACAAGAAGTCCTTCATTCCTATAGCTTGCAGTTGCTTGGTTTAACAAATAAAATTTGTCTTTTGGATAGAGTTGAAGTCATAAAAAAGACAATAAAATTAACGTTTTTGCTACCAAATTCCTACTTTCTCACTAGTTAAGAATTTTATGACTTCTGTGCAGATGACCAATGTATCATCATGGTCGTGAAAGACAGTTAAAAGAAATGAAATAAGTTTGGATTTATTGTGTTCATTAAAAAGAAAATCATCCTGTTTTGTGTTCAAAGTTTATGACAACTGACCTGTTTAGCTTGTACTTTTGGCTCTGTTCATCTCTCTTTGCACTAGATGGTGTCGGTAAATAACCATCAAACACAACGGTATAGCTTTTGCCGGTATAATGCTTGAAAATATAACATTGACAAATTGTTGAGATTGTGACATTTTTGGACCACACCGCTTTGTGTAACAGTAATCCTTCATCTAAAACAAAACTTTTTTTCTGTTTTTTACCGTTTTATAACGCTGGGAATACAAGAACAATGTCAATTATTATTTTTATTGAAAATTTTATCAGATTTTATTATGTATATAGTCAACTTTTACCTCCAACGAACAGTTCTCGAGATATTAACAAAAAACAAAAAAGTGCCCTGTTTTCGGTCATTGTCGCTAGAGCTCGTGCCATATTTGTCAGGACTTTTAGTATATTTTTCACTAAGTATTTATAAATCAGTTTTAAAAGTTTCAAAACTTTTGGATTTTTGATGACAATGTAACATATGCGTTGACCTAAAAATACTTGTGAAAAAAATAATATGTGCACAATCATTGACGTCGCAATTACTTTATGATACCAATACTAAAAGTAAAGAAACAAAAGTATTGTAACTTGCCAATTGAAATTTTGAGGATGTAAACTGTCTTTTTGCATATATATAATTTATTTTTTTTTTAAACTTACAATATTAAGTTGTTTGGTTAGGTTTGGTAAAACATTAAAACATTTTACTCCATAAAACCTACATCCAGTTATAAAACAAATGATATGTAGGAGAAATTCAATGTAACAAGACAATACAAGCTCAGGTTTTGAATTTTTAATTCTTAAGAACAAATCAAATTTGATCAGCAAAACTTTTTTTTAAATACTTTAAATAAAATTAGTTTTTCTCACTTCTTTAATAAAGCAGGTTTTTACTATGTTTGCTTTTGGCATATAAAGTTGACAAAGTTCAAGCATTAGAAATACTCATCATCATAAAAAAAAATGGCTATGAGCTTGCACATACTTTTCTGCCATAGATAAATAGCTTAACGCTATTATTCAATTTTTGTTTTGATTAACGCAATTATCAGAGATTGCAATAAGTTTTTTACTTATTATTATGTTGGTTTCAAAATGTTTTAGTACAACTTTTTATTTTGTCTGAGCCTCTACTTGCTGAAGGTTTATCGCACATATAAAAGTTTTCTTGAAAAAGATGGAGGCAATTAATATTGAAATTATATTCTTTTAAAAAGTTTTAAAGTTAGCAAAACTTATTGTAGATTAAATTTAATTTTTTTTTTTAATTTCTTGTTTGTTTTACTTATTGCATTTTGTCTAGTTTTTGCTCTTTTGTGTTGCATCTTTAATTTATTAATAAACTGTTTCAATTTAGCTACATTGATTGTTATTAAGTTTGTTTCTCTGATGAAAATGTTAGTAAAATTGCATTACACTTTACGAATCTATCTAGAATGTTATTGCTTTCAATTGTTTTTTACTGTATTTTCTTTTAGAACTTTCATGGCGGTCTCTTTTGTCTAAGCTAGGATACTAAATTCTTTTGCCATATTGTCGGTCATAAGTTTTATCAATCAAAGGTTATTTTCTCAAAAACCATCACTGGATCCATGAAATAAATTTTTTATATGGGGAAATCTTTTTTATTTTTTTACTTTACTGAATAAGATTGCAAACAACAAAATATGTATACATTTATTTAATCAATTTTCAAAGGATAACATTTTTGTTTGCAATTGCAATCTGGTTCCAGTATTTTTTCTTTCCTTTCTTCTGCAAGCTAAGTAAGTTCAGCTGCTGTTATTTTTGTCGTTAGGAATAAAATCTAAATCTTTATAAGATAAAAAATTAACATTCATTATTTTCAATGCTAACTATTCAATTACGATCATTTTAAATAAAAAACAAATATTAGGCTTTGGATTCTTTAATCAAAAATGCAATTGTACTAACTGAAGAATTTACATCTCTGTGTTTTAATAGTTTTTGAGAAAATGTTTGTTTCACACTATTAGAAAGAGTTCTACAAAACAAATTAAGTTGGTTGCCATAGCAACTATACTATAAATAAAAACTATGTAAATATGTGTGTATCTGCCTTTAAAATACATAAAAAACCACTTAAAATGGTTTTTGAATCATATAAATCGGTTAAAAAATAACGAAGATAGATATTCAGCCGTACGTTTTTTGTCTAACACCCTGTATATGTATATATAAAATATATAATATAGTTAATGTATATAAAGTATATAATATAATTATTACACGCACACTAGAATATCTATAATTAGTAAAAACCATAATCAATTAAATAAATTCCGCCTTGTTGATTGCATAATAATATTAGTATTAAAATATTATTTTGTGTGCAAAAATAACAATGGTTGAAAACTTTTTGATATATTGTAAACAATAAATATGATCATAATTATATTAATACTTTTTGACAATATTATATTAATGAAACATTTTAGTAAACTAATATTAGCTAACAAGATACAATCTTTAATTAAAAACTTAATTAACTGTTAAAATTAAATCAGTTATCTAAAACTTTGCCCACTTTATACAAAATACATACATCATATATTAAAAGAAAATAGTAAAAATAAACTCAAAAGGCCAAACTTAATTGATGTTTTATATATTATTATATGTTAATTTAGAAAAATTTTAATTTACTAATTAACTGACTGTTTATTAGAGCGGAGCACAGTAACATAAATATTAAATTAATAATATTATTATACAACATTACTACCTACCTTGTAAAAATGATTATCTTTAACAATTCAAATTTATAGATTTTTCTTGAATTTTTTTAATTTTTAGTATATGAATATTTGTGTGGATTATTTTATTATACATTTAATAAAACTATTTTTATAATAACGCAGTCAAAATGAGTTTTTAAGCAAATTCGATTGCATTGCTATGATATATTTATCACCTAAATCTCTTTTACAATCTACATTTACAAATAAGCGTATTTTTTACAAATAATTAGAGCGCATTAACTTAATAAAGCTCAATTATTTGTTTTTTTCTGCAACTTTTTCTTAAATTTATAAAAAACTTTAAATATTTAAAACCGTAAGACTATTGTCTGAAATGGACTCAAAAAGTCATCTCTAATAGCCTTAAAAGTTTTCACAAAAATAGTTTAGAATTTTTTTTGCAAATGACTAAGTATATTGTTATGAGTCTCTTCAATAGTTGTGCAATATGTTCTATGATTATTTTTTTTAATATCCTTTAAGATTTTTTTTATAGCTTTTTTAAAAGCTTTGAAATATTAGTAGCTTTTGGATTGGATTGGATGATATATCCAATCACATTTTTTAAGACCTAAATCTTTTGTTAACAATTGTTTTGAAATTTATTTATTTGCCCAGCTCGCAAATTTATTTTTAATTGCAATGTGTATTGAGACCTAACACTGTTGGCACGGCCGGCCTAACTTGTTACAGTCGACAAAGCACTTTACTATTTTATATTTATTATAATATTGTAATAGCATTGTTAAAGATAATATATTATCAAAATATGTTATAAACTAATATGTTTAATCCTATTTGTAAAGCAAATCAAAATTTAATTAAACTAAATTAATTGAGTAAACAGTTAAACGAAACAAGATAACAAAATAATTGTTCTTAGAGTATCAATTTTATTTATTGTATGTATTATTGCAGCCAGCTTTGCACACATTAATTCAGTTCAAGTATAATTTAAACTATCCCAAAGTCTGATTGCACTGCAACAGTAATTGCACATTCCCCCAATTTCCACTGTTGATTAAACAAATGATTAAAGCGGCTCACAGACGGAAATATAAACACGACAGCAAGCAATATGACATGTTTCATTCCAAAAGTGATCAAGTGAGTATTATTCAAAAGATCAATTTGTAGATATGAATTACTTTCAATTAAATTTAATATACTAGAATAATAGTTATATTAAGTAAATCAGAACATGAAATGCTAATCGAGTGAAAAGTTTTATCTATTTTAACAGTCTTTGTGTAAAGTACTAAAATACACTGAAAAATAATATAAAATTATTCACATGAACAGATAGATCGATTGAAAGATTGACAAAACACTGAAGGGTCATCTAAACATTATATCACCCTAAATATTTATTATTGTGTCTCGCAAGAAAACAATGTTTTCAGTAACTAAAGTGGGTATATTTTACTGATTCGTTCATCCTTCCTAATCTGTGTTGACATAATGCTAGGACACATTAGTTTATGCTATTCTGATCATTCTACAAAGACAATATCTTTATGTATTTGATAATATAAGAAAAATATTAAACAATGTAATAAATAGTATATTTATATTTTTTTAAACGAGATGAAGTAATTAATGTATGTAATTGAATTTAATTGAAACTGGCTGTTCTCTCTAATACGCAATAATTTTGAGGAATATAAGATTAAAATGAGCTTTATTAAATTTTGTTTTACATTTTTTATCAGTAGTATATGTCAGGTTAATAAAAAGTTTTAGATGGACATTTTTATTTTATTTAACAGGCTGGTAAATAACATTAAAGTAAACTGTCAACTTGTAGCACACTATTTTTTTTTTTAACAAAAAACACAAATGAACAAATTAAATGTATATTCAACAAAAGTAATTATTCTTAACTTAAAGCTTCAGCCCATGACAAAATATTTTTTATAAGAAGCGGTGAAAGGAAAAGTGGTATAAGTTACATTATTAACTTTTTTGAAAAAAATTAAAATGAAATTTTTATATTAATTATAAATATATCTATAAATAAAACTTTTTTTATTAGTTTTTTCTTTAAAAAAAAAATTGTTTTTTTCACAAACCACAAAGAAAAATTAGGTTATAGGAAAAGTTATTTAATCTAATTCTATTCTAAGAACTCATCCTTCTCATTGTCAATTTTTTTGAGAAAATACAACATTTATCTGTTGCTTATACTAAAGCATATTTGGTAGGAAAAAATAACGTAAATTTTTTTGTAGTTTTGCAGGTCTTTACTTATACTTATTTGTATTTTCCCTTCTTGTAAAAGAAAATAGTTTGCCATAAATTAATCAAACATATGAAAAGATTATTTTGTCCTTTTCTTAGTTTTCAAAGCAATTATTACTGATAGAATTTAAAATACTTTAACCGGGCCTTATAAGTTGTCATATGGTAATGACTGATTCATAGCAAAAATTTAATTACTTAGCTTTATTAATTTCCTGTGTAGGCGTTCATACTTAGAAAAATTTATTTTTTTATTTTTAATCTTTAGAAAAGATGTGTAACTTTGTTGCTGATTGAACTTACTATTTTTTTGAATACTTTTTTACGATTTATCTTAAGGTCATATGTAATTTAACAGTAATAGGTTTTTGTTAAAAGCTATTGTTTTTTAATAATAATAATAATAATATGTATTTAGCAATATTGTTACATATATGGAAAACACAAATATCAAACAATACACATAAATTTTTTGGATATGTTATACATAAGGTTTGTAATAAAACTTCGCTCAATGGCATCAGTGGTCGTGAGTTTAACACTCCTTCGATTTGTACCAAAAGTGTATATATTTTCTCAAATGTTAGTTTAGTGTCTCCAATAGTTCTGACTAAATGACTTTTAGTAGACTTTACTGCTGCTTCCCATATTCCACCAAAATGCAGCAGGTGAAATAAATTTCTATGTAATACCTTTGATCGATAAATAACCAGAGGTTTTATTAGTTTGAGTAGCAGCTTTGACAAACCTCTTGAGCTCATTGTTAGCGCCGACAAAATTTGTTCCATTATTTGAGTGGATTTCTTTGGGTTATCCTTGTCTAAAAGTGAATCGAATTATCAATGCGATGCACTGCTTTAGTAGCAAAACAAATAAATATTGACGCATATGATTTTTGTAATCGTTGTGTACGTCTTAATCTTTCTTTTATCATAAACAGTCTACAATAATCCATACCAATCAAATTAAACGGTTGTCCAGGTGTAACTCTTTCAACAGGAAGAGCCATTATTGGAGGATTATATGTTACTGGTTTATTTCTGCTACAATTAATGCATCTTTTGATTATTTGTTTAACGATTACTCTAGCTTGCAGCGGCCAATATTTTTGTCAAACAGCTGACATGGTTAATTGTATACCAGAATGTAAATATCGCTTGTGTTTTTGTTTAATAGTCACGGGGAGGTTTTTCGAAGGGGTAAATCACAGAATCACAGTTAATAAATGTTTTATTTCCTATCGTAGAAATAATGATACATCTATTGATCACAATTATATTTATTTTACAACTACCTGACATGAGTCAGTTGACATTTCTAATTAAACAAATTGTCAACCTCCTATGATTAACACATATATTAATTTAAAAAAATTCTCAACCTCCTATGATTAACACAATGGCAAATGTATATAAATTAATGCTGGTAGGGTGGTTCCAACTCTGGATAACAAACGGCGTATTCATCAGTTTAGCCGGTGACAAACGGCTCCGGAAGAAGTGGAAGCATCCAGTCATTGAGTGTGGTTTTGGGTTCCATTACATGTACTACCGCATGCAGATGGTTTTGGAAAAGTTTTAGTCGTTGTCGGAGGTGGGCTGTGCTTCTTCGGCGCTGATCGGCTCGGGTGTCGTTAAAAGCGTCGGCGTATGTTTGCGTACTGATGGAGCGGGTCGTACGTCATCCGCATGCATGCAAACTAGCTCTCCGTTTTTATCTACATCATACACCCGTCCTGCGAAGATGTCGCAAATATGATAGGGGCTAAGCCATTTTGGGGCAAACGCCTTCACATGCCTATGTTTGTCAGTTTTTGTATGATTCCGGATCATGACAGGTTCCCCTATAGCTACTGGAGCGGGTTCCTCTGGCCGATCATACCTTTGGACGTTGCGCAGATGCTTTTGCTAGATGTCTTCTATTTGCTTGTTGCGGTTGGAATAGTTGGGGGCTTTTGTCGGCCTTGTGGTGGAAATTCGTCAATCCCCTGGTCAAGGCAGGTTGTACCCCATCAGCGCGTGGCTTGAGTATATCCCGTTGCTGCGTTTCCGTAAAGTGAAGGCCTTCTAAGAGGGGTCTGTAGCGTCCTAGAGCCCACTCCTGCTCAATGACGTAATATCGTCGCTCGGTGTCAATAAGTTTGGCCAAGTCAAAACTGATGATCTTTGTCTCATCTTCCGGCGTTAGTTGAAATAAAACCGCCGAGATCCCTAGTTGGGACGCGTCGGTCTGTACAACGTAGGGTAAGTTGGGTACTGGCCAATAAAGTTGCAGCGGCTTAGTCACTGCGTGCCATATTTGCTGCATTGCTGCTGTGGCGGCAGGTGACCATTTAAAAGCTCTTGTGTTGGCCGTTAGTTTGTTCTGGGGTGCGGCCAATGTGGCTAATTGTGGAATGTATTGCCGCACCCAGTTACATATTCCTATATATTGACGTAACTGCCGTCAGGTCTTCGGAAGCGGGTAATTTGCTAGCTGATTGATGTGTTTTACTAGGGGCCTTATTACGTCGGTATCTACTATGTATCCCAAGTATTCCAACGTGGTTTGTGCAAATGAGCACTTTGCTCGACCGAGCTTCAAATTAAATTCATGAAGCCGTTTGAATACTAGGGCGAGGTGGTAAAGGTGTTCTTTGTAGGATGCACTGTAGATGATGATGTCATCTAAATAGACCATCGCAAATTGATGCATAAATGCGGCCAGCACCTCCTGGCTCAGTAGTCGCTGAAACGTTGCTGGAGCGTTTATGAGTCCAAAAGGCATTACCCGGAATTGGAAATGCCTTCCGTCAGGGTGCTGAATACCGTATATTTCTTGGACGCCAATGCCATTGGGATCTGCCAGTATTCGGCTGATAAGTCCAAAGTGGTGAAGATGGTGGCAGCTCCTAAGTTGCGGAGTGCTTTTTGAATAATTGGCATTGGCGTCGGTTCGGATAGGGTCGCTTCGTTAATTTTGCGGTAGTCCAAACAAAACCGCAAATCACCGTTTTTTTTTTCAATCAGCACTATCGGTGACGCGTATGGGCTTGTGAAAGATCGATAATGCCCTGGGCCAGGAATTCTCGGACTTGTTTGACTATAATCCTCTTCTTTGCCTGATTTACCCGATAGGGTCGTGTTGCAATCGGGTTGTTGTGGGTGGGTCGGATCGTGTGTTCAATGTTGTGAGGCACGTCGGCAAACTGATCTTTTGCTTTAAATAGTTCTGGAAATTTTTTATGCAGTTTGCGGAATTTGACGTGGAGTTTAGTTGGAAATCTACTTTCCAATTCTTCCGGTTTTGCTTTCTTTCGGGTTGTTGTTCGGGTAAAATAACAGAACACGGTGTCGCGGAGTTTAAAATGACCGGCGTGCGTGCTTAAAAACGGTGTTTCTAGTATCATTTGTATCCGTAGATTTTTTGATACTAGGAACTCGTTGGTGTAGGTATTTCTGCTTAGCTGGAACAAAATTGTGGTATTCCCAATAGACTCTAGCTTGCTATCCTTGGCTGCAGTCAGCATTGTAATTTTGTGTGACTGAAAGCGAGGTGCCAAGTCTGCCTGTATAAAATTTGAGTCAGCGCCTGTGCCAATCAGGTATTTATAGATCTTGTCCTGGATTGTTACTGGTACTATTAGCAACAACCGTCTAATTACGTTGCATTGTCGTTGCAGCGTGGTTGGCCGGATGTTATTGTTTAACTCTGACCTCCGGCCATTTCACCGTTTTCCGACTGCCTTTGTGAATGTAATTTTGAGCAATCTTGGTGATAGTGCCGTGTGCCTTGTGGGCAGTACCAGCATTCGGGTAAACGCTCATCTTTATTCTTTTGCCAGTTGTCATTTAGCGGACCAGTGGCTCTCGATGTTTGTGCGGGCCGCTCAATCAATACGGCGAGGGTCATTAGGTCATCTATGGTTGCCGGTGGAACTCGTACGGCCTTCTTGAAGTATGGTTCTGCCAAGTGTAAAATTAGGTGCACAATATCCGTTTCATTCTCGTTAAGGCACCAGCGCTCGTATTGTACTTGCTTTTTCAGCACAAAATTGTGCGCTTCTTGCTTCTCACTCCACAGCGAGCCCATCTTTGTAATGCGCAGCGCGCAAGGAGCAAACGCTTGCATTAGCGCATTTGTCAACCGTTCCCACACGATGTTATTGTCTACCGCCAGCTTAAATTTTTGCTCGGCAGCTCCTTTCAACTATCTTCCGGCCACTCACGTTCAGTTCTTCCAAAGGATTCTGGACTCTGTCAGTGTTATTTCTGCTTTTGTTATGAAATATTCTACGTCTTGACTAGGGGCACCCGCAAATTTTGGCATGCATACAACCGTGTCACGCTGAATCACGCTATAGTGTGACGTTTTGCCGGAATTTCCGGCTCCGGGTGACTCGTACCGTACGTGTTTGTTTGTTGTGTCGGCCGTCTAGAGTATGTATTCTCTGTAATCATTTTAGTTTTCTGTGAGATGTTGACTAACATCCCCATCGATCGCTATATTGGGATTGATTACTGGAACTTTGTTTGCCTGCTGCTGTTGTTTTTGGATTCATGCAAGCCGGCGGCCCGGTGAAGTATTTCCGTTTGCGAGCTCAATTAGGGACCACATCATTTTGAAATGAGTACGGCTTTGTAATGTAATTTTCTGTTCTAAACCAGTGTTCATTTCATAGGCGTCCCGGTGAAAACTGATGCCCTTGGTGACTCTGTTGTCCTCCGCTAGCTCTTTCTCAAAGTGTAGATTTTCTCATAATTCTTTTGTTGTGGTCTTTATTGTCCATTTTTTATTATTTTGTTTGCAGTAGACAATCATCCTTTAAATTACGTCTTCTACAATGATCAGATTGTATAATTGATTTTTGATGAAATGTTCCGGCAGGAAAATTATTATACTTTGAGATACTTTATCTATTTCATCTATTTTTCCACCAACAGCAACTAATTTTGTAGTGGTTTTATCAAATGTCATACATAAAATGTTTTAATAACTGAACATTTTTTTTAATACAAACTCTGCTGCAGTTAAATTATCTGCTGATGGTCCCACTGATTTTTTATAATTTTAAACTTGTTTCTATTTTACTAAATAGAAAAGTTAACATTAACATAACATATGCCACAAACAACTAAAAACTATATTGGCATATTGTTTATTTTACTATACAGTTTTAGTTTAACTAATTGTCTTAATTTAATTCATGTAAAGCACTTGGGCTCATAACCTATTAAGATTATGTTATATAAGGTTTTTAATAAAACACTCTTTCTATTTAACACTTTATATTTTTACTTATAATAACATGTTATATATTAATCGACAGGAAAAATTTAACTAACTTGTTACACACAAATAATAATGAGGACAAGTCAGCATTTGGTATAATAACAATAAGCAGTTCAAGGAACTTTGTCAATCGGATATTTCTCTATTTACATTTTTGTTTCAAAGGATTTTAATACAATAAATCCAACATGAAATACACTAAAAATATAAATGGAATACTTTGTGAAAAAATTCTCTCTCCGTTCCATTAAAAAAATCCGTCAACCTAACAATCTACTACACAACCTCTCTAATACACTACTATAAGAAGAAACAAAACTGTAACAATTATGTGAAAATATAGTAGTATTTAAAACAAAAGTTATCTAACAAATAATACTAATCAATATTGTATTGATTGTTAGATAACTTTTGTTTTAAATACTCATAATTCTTATAATTTAAAAAAGTTTTATTATCTTTTCTGAATTTATAATTTCAAACCATGTCCCTTTATAAACATATTAATACATTAGCTGACAAAACATGATTGTTTATAGCATTTTTTTTTTATCGGAACCTAAAAAATTAAAATTATAATTTCAAACCATGTTTCTTTATGAACATATTAAGACATTAGCTGACAAAACACAATATAGTATTTTTTTTACCCGGAACCAAAAAATACTCCAATAAAAATTTAAAAAAAAAATCCGCAACAAAATAAACACCATGTATATTAAAAATATATTTAAACATTTTAAACAATAGCTTGTTTTTTATAGTTAGAAATTTAATTAGTAATTTTGACTAAGCTTGTATATATTATACTATAAATACAAAACAGTAGAAGTCATAAAAATAATAATAAATATATGCATATTGCTTAATAATAATTGCTTATTTTTTTATTAATTTGATCGATGATAAAATTAAAATGTTTGTAAAAGTTTAAATATTTAGCTATTATAATACTTAACTATTTGATGTTATCCACCCATTCAATTATTTTGTTATTAACTACAAAAGGTAGTCTATTTTCAATATCACAAAAATGTTTATTTTTTATGTGATGGTTTATATTGTAAGTTGCGCTTAAAAATACTTTACTTTAGATACACTACACACTACTCCGTAATATTTTTTATAGTTTTGTCAGCTATTATAAATAATACTTTATTACTTGCAACTTCAAAACAATTTATCTTTTTAAGTTGATGTTTATTTTGATAACTTATTTTTGTATGATTGCACTTCAATCTGTCATCGACATTTGTCAACTGACGCAGGATTGTTTTTACTTTTTTGTGGTTTAATTGTTTATTGTATTTTTGACATTTATGGAATAGTTAAATAAAAATTTATTTAATTTTTTTTTCATATGCTAAAGGTTTATAAGAAAAATTATTCTTATGAACCTTACGCAAACTAGACAACCTAGTAATGGTACACTGATTCAGATCGTTTTTGGAAAACTTAAACAATGTATTCAACTTATCAAACAAAAGAAAAAAGTATCTATTTTTAAATACTTTCTAACAAATTTTTGTTTGTTTAACTCTTAAAGTAAGCTGTTGACAAGTAAGTTAGTAGCTTATCTGTCAATAATACACATTTCAGTAGTTAGAATTTGTTACATAGTTTAGCACGTGTATTGCACTATGCCAAGGCACTATTAAAAAATATGCAGACATTAATTTTATTTATTAATTCTGTAGGTTAGTACAAAGACGTTTTTAAAATAAGAGGCTTCTAAATGCTAAAGTATTAATTGGTGTGCACCGACATTTTTATGAATTAAGTTTAAATTAAAAAACTGAGCCAAACAAAAACAAAAATTTAGTTAAAAAAAAAAATAATAATAATCTTTGTTTATGTGATTTAAATCTTTTCAGTATCAAAATCAAAAATTTCTAGACAAATCTCAATTTTGTACATAACATAACAATAAAAAAAGCTTACACCCTATTTAAGATGTGTGTCTAAAGATTTGAAAAACAAAATAGTTTATAACAAAATGGATTTTAAATGAATCTTAAGCTAATCCAGGTTTTTTGCATAAAATTCTGAGGATAGACAAAGCTCCATTCACAAAAGCTGGCATTGTTAATTACTACAATTTTCATGTTTGGTCACATAAAAATCCGCACAAAACACAATTACGTTTTTTCTTTTTTTTTAAATGAGTTTATTGTTTGGATTGGTATAACACATAATACTATTTGTTACATTAAACGTGGTTTTATTTCACGAGTTTCTTATGAATGATTAAAAGTTTTACTAGCGGACGTGCCTCTGTACTTTTTATGTGGGGTGCTCCGGCATATTTTGATTAACAATTCAAGAATAATTAAACCCACATTATCGACAGCATTGGATTGATAGTGCAGGACCAGTGGTCTGGCCTCCAAGATCGCCAGATGTTAATTTATTTAATTTTTATGTTTGTTTTTAAAAGATAAAGTATATGAGACACAGTTAATAAAAAAAGCCAATTTATTTTAAAGATTGAAGAAGCAACCAAAATTGAATAGATAAACCAAGTGCAATTGATGTTTTGATTTGGCATTTGCTAAATTTTTTTAATTTAATTGAAAACTAATTTGCTAACTTTAGTGATACGAATAAAATAATACTATAAATTCTGTAAGTTGAACTTTTAATGTTAAAACTTGATCATGCGACATCTTTGTTAGAAAGCATTTAAAAATACATGTTAGTAGAAATTTTTTTGTTTTATTTGATTTTTGTCATTAAATTATTTGTTGTTAAAACTTAGTCATTGTTGTATTTTATTATTATTATAGATTGCAGTAAAGGTCTCAATTATCATTTGTATAAAGAATACCTTAATTAATATAATTGAAGTAGGATAATTCAATAGGTTTGAAAGATTTATAAGCAGTACTTTTGTAGTTAGCACAGAAAAAGCATAAACCAAACATTGATAAAAATTACCACTCAAATGCAATGTTACACTAGATTCAAAAGTTCTGTATTTCTTATAATTCTTCTATAACTTTTATAACGATATTTTATTTGAAATCAAATAATACTAAAACCTATTAATTTGCACCACTAAATATTCAATTGTTATTTTTAAACCAAATAACTTTTTGAGATTGTTAAATTTTATATGTTTGAGCAGTAATATCTAAGATTATTTTTTTTATTATTAATATTCTTTTATTTCTGTTTATAAGTTTAATTTGGTTACTAAAATATTAAACACACCCTTTGTAGTTAAATGTTAATATTATGTTTATTTTATTATATTTTCTATGCTACATTCCATTAAACGTATCAATAATATATTTCAATTTACATATTTTATATTTATAGTGCATTTGTACGACACTCCTGAGACTGAAGTTGTGCGTGTTTCTTTTCAAAATTTATACAATGTGGTGAGTGTTTCTGTGTGTCATGCAGGAATAATTGGCGTTGAAAATCGACATTCTAGTTTTACTATTCTAAAAGGGTAGAATCAGTGCAAATATATGATTAAAATATAAATCGATATATGCATTCATAAAAATTGTATATCTGACGATCTATGTATTAACTAAAAAATAAGCTATAACAACGACGTATTGCCTCTATAGTTATATATTTTAAAAAGAGTGTATATAAGCATACATTTAATTTTATATAATTTTTTTAATTATTAAACATAAAGGTTTTAAATATATGTAAATAAATAAAATACATAATATAAATTAAAATAAAATCTTTCATTTAAATAACATGGATACAATTATAAAAATTTATAATATAAACAAAAAATATATAAAATAAAGGTTTAAGGTATTTCAAAAAAGAAAAACATGCAAGATATTTGTTTTACTTATAACCTTGTTACATGCTTATTTTGAGCAAAAAACTATTTGTATTGACAGTGTTATTGTATTATACAGCAAAACTTACTATACCCTTACATTATTTATAATTTAAACATAAATTAGTTCAGATATGTGTTATCTTATAAACATGGCTAGAAGCATTTATTTACTAATGGATGATAAGTAAAAATTTGGACTGAGTTAACCTAGCTTGAAAACTCAATTAAAACTATAAATTAATGTTTATGACACAAAATTACATTATTTTGATTTTTAATTGACAGTTTTGTGTCAAATTGAAGTTTTAATTTTTTTTTTTTATTATTTATAATGCCCTAAAAAAACTTTTGCTTGAGAAGATTGTGCAATTTTATAATGAAAATAAAAATAGAGAGAAATTATCTAGTTAGACATTTTTTGAAAAAAAAAATCTTTAGAAGCATTACTTACAACAATATTAACAAACAGCTGTTAGGAAGGTTGATACTAGCATAAAAATGTCCAAGATTTGTAAAAACAAATTGAATGGTAAAAAAAACAAGCAAGACAAAAAATTTGAATTGTTTACAACCGTATGTTTGTCAAACACTTAAAAAAGTTGGTATACGTGCAGAAAAAAGTAAAGGTCTTTAGATTACACAAAAAAACAGATTACAATGGTTAAATCTCAATGTTGGTAAATGCTTAAAAATTATCAAGGAAAAGTTTGAGAAAAAAAAGTTATATATCTTGTTTAGTCGTTTGCAAATGCCTAAAAGTAACATACAATGGTGTACACTACTATAGTGTAGCTAACCTCACATATGTTTTTGAATGTAAAGAATTTATTTAATTTTTGTTGTTAAAATTTATTTTGGTAAGGCGGTACATAACCTGTTCGATAAGAGCGGACAATTCAATCATTTTTGCTCTTACTGTATTTTATACAAACAATAGTTTGAAGACAAGTTCTGATGTAAAATTTAAATTTAAAAAGTAATTTTAACTAAAAATTATGTTGTACATTGTAATATGCAAAAAGAGCATTTTTTTATCCTTGTTTAAGCCAAGCGGTTTTGCAATTAACTAAAAGTATAAGTATATGAAAAACATTGTTTGAGAAAAGTCTTAATTCCATTTATTGAAAAACATTATTTCGACGGTCGTTACATCTTCTTCTCTAAAGAAACACTGGAATTTCTGACAACTAACAATACACATTTTGTGCCAAAAAACTAAATTTCTACAAATTTGTTTCAATGTTGTTCAGTTGAGGATTCTTTTGAGAATTTCAATTCTCATAAGAATAATTGAAAACTGCGCACTGTCGCCGACCATGGACCATTTAATATGAAAAAATAATCTTCACCTATTCTGATTTACTTATCACTTGTTATATTTGTTTTTATATGTGTAGTATGTTTTAATTTTTATTGTTTTTTTATACCAAATAACCAAAAATATAATAACAAAAATTGTAATAGACTATAATAAAAAAAATAACGATAAGACTAAGAACTTTACTAGTGGTATTTTTGTTTTGTTTTGAAGACAGTTATATCGAATATTTTTAACTATATATTGTTTTTTATTTTACAGTAAAGTATAAATTTCACAAATATTGTTTTTGTTAGAAAGTGGTTGATATTGTGTCAACATAATGTATAAAAACCGGTTATCTATGTAAACTAACTATTACTAACAATAAGTTAGTGATAATCTGTTCTGCATGTTTATAAACTTATTATAAAATAATATTCAATATTTTATATGTATTGCACAAAGATTAAATTAAATTAAATTGTCTCAGAGATTGCAATAACATTTAGAATTATTAAAAATGTAAACAACTGCTATAACAGTATGCCGAATTGAGTTGCAACTGAAAAGTATTAAGAAGCGCCCTGCATAAGGTAAATAGTCTAAAATGTTTGACAACTTGATTTCTGCGGCAGTAGGTTAATATTGTTGTACGTGCGTAAACATGTCATTTGTTTCTGACAAAGATGAAATAAATAACACATTGTTTAGTGTTTGGAAAATTGACTAAGCATTATCTGAAGCGCACAATATAGCTTTAGCTGTTGTTTGAATACACATTGCTATGCTTAAGTGTGTAAGTTGCTCCGCCAAACTTATCATTGGCATTCTATAACTAAACATGGTCAGCTCAGCTGTTTGTTGCCCGGAATTGTGGAAACTTGCTGGCATAGTATCAGTCCTTAAACGTAGTAATAATAAAAAGGTTTTAACAAGCTATAGGCCTATGGGTCTAGGACACTTCGGCGCCGCCATTTCGGCGCGGCCGTTTCGGCGCGGCCGATTCGGCGCCGGCCGTTTGGGCGCTGGCCGATTCGGCGCCGGCCGTTTCGGCGCCAAAAGTTTTCAAATAAAACATAGTATATACAAATATATTATAATCATAAAAATTTATTTGGTATTTTTTACTATTTTATATTTTTAATTTTTTTCCTTATTTATTTTAATAGGATATTATCCTTTATATTTTTCAGGTTATTACCTATCATTAAAAACTCATAATTAATTACCCATAAATTATTTGCGGGTCAAAATTATGTTTACTTATTATATATATTGTATATTTGACAATTTAAATATGTACGTACATATATTATGATTTTTATGTATAACTTTTGTTTGATATGTTAAGTATATTATACGTATTTTATATTTTATTTATCATACAATATCTGTTATGTTTCACAAAACAAATCAATTTTTATTATAATGTGTATATATATTTTTGTTTTATTTGAAAAGTTCTGGCGCCGAAACGGCCGGCGCCGAATTGGCCAGCGCCGAGGTGTCCTCGCGCCGAATCGGCCGCGCCGAATTGGCCGCGCCGAAACGGCGGCGCCGAAGTGTCCCATTCCGGAAAAGTACAACAACTAATGTTTAGCTTGCAGACCAAGTGGTTTGATATTCAAAACAAAAAGCAATGATGTACTAAAAGTATAGGAAAAAGGTTATTTTTACTCAACTGCGTATTGGTTAAGTAAGCCGAAACTTACGAAAAAGGTTATCTTCCTGCAATTGCGCATTAGTCACTTCTAATAAACCTAGAGGCATTTGTTGGCATCTAAAAAGTTTCTAGTTTGTGATATCTGTAATGTCTGTTTGTCATATTTTATTAGATTGTCAACAGTTTGTTGATTGTCTTGAGCAATCAGATTACTGAAATCGGTCATCTGCTCAAATTTGTTTGACAGAGCAGATTTGGTATATGGATATAAATGTATATATTTATTATAGGTTTGTGTATAGTAAAATCTAGCGTCTTTTGGCTTTTTTTAAAATAATTTTAATATTTTTTGGCTAGATTTTGTTATTTTATAAATAGAACTATACACTTTTCAACAGTTTGTGACTGGATTTTTATGCCTTCTAACAATATTTTGATGTAGCCAGGTTTTGCTTATTTTGACATTTTATGAGTAGAATTTTACAATTTTTACCGTTTTTTTTTTTGGAATTGTTGTTTTGTTTATTTAATAGCTTATAAATAGACAGAAAATTACAAAATTGTGTTTTTTTTCTAATTTTTGTGGTAAAGCCTAAAAACCTAACCACTGCTAACCAAAAAAAAAATATTCTACACTAAAACAAAATTGTTTTAATTTTACTATGGATATTTATATAACTTACCTATTTATTTTTTTTTATTTTTGAGTTTTTAAGTATATTTGATATTTGTTATTTGAATTTGTTGCCAGCCAAAAAGGTTAAAAACTGTTGCTCATACTGTATATTTGTAGTAGTTTATTTTATCTTTTTTATTTTGTTATATAATTATTTATTTATACTTTTTATATGCTATTTTACAGTATTTTTTTACATTGTTATAGTTAGACAAAATAATTGGCATTTATAATCTTTTTAGGCTGGTAAGCTAAAAATCTAAACTAAAAAAAATTAACATATAATAATTTTAATTATTATTAATTTCTTAATGAAATCTGGTGTTTATAAAATCTCATACTCTGAATGCAATAGCACGTTGGCTAAACTGGCCAAAGTTTTGAAACACGGTATACAGAACATTTTAAAGTATTCAGGCTAAAACACAATAAGACAGTTAAACTTGGTTATAAAGAGAGACGTTTAGAGTTTTGTTTATGGATAAGAAAAATTTTCCTTGAAAACCAAAGATTTTATAGATCTTTTTTTTTACCAATGAATGTCAATTTTGCACAAACGGGTACGTATTTTTACAAAATAGTTGTTATTAGGCTTACGAGAATCCTAACTACATAATAAACAAACTAAGTCAACGTTAGAAAAAAGTTAATGTATGATGTGGAGTTCTTTTATGATCAAATTATTGGCTCATATTTTATACAGGAAAATTTATACCAGCACGTGTAATTGAACATTTTGGAACATTTTGTCTTATCAATTCTTAATATGTTAGAGCCATTAATACGGAATAATTTGTTTAGGCAACAGACGGCTGCCTTGTTTATTTCACAGTCTTAGTCAGACAATGATTACATCATTTTGGCGCAAAGTGGATAGAGAGGTTTAGCCAAAACCATTACCCAGCTAGGTATTAGACTTCTTTTTGTGGGGTGCCTTAAAACAAAAGGTTTATTCAGATAATTTTCTACATGATTTATAGTCTGAATGTGTCGCCAACTATTTGTAAAGTGTACTGAAGATTTATTAGATAACAAAAAAATGTGTTAAGTTGGTAGGTAGCTATGTAGAATAATAAAAAAAATGAATTTTTATTTCAGAATTTGTATTCAAATTTTGTAATAGTTTATAAACAACTTTGTTTTATAAAATTTTTGTAAAAAATAATATATAATAGTACTTATCCTTGAAGCATTTTTATACATTCCAAATTTATTAACACCCTGTACATGTAATCTAAAATTTTCTTATTGTCAATTCATTTTTTCAACTTTTGGTCGTAAAATGAATAATAAAAATATTTTTCCCAATGAGTACCCCCACCCCGGACACACTGTATATATTAGAGTAAGACTTAATTATTTTTTTCAAATTTAAATATTTATTCAACGATTTGACGGCAAATTTATTTTACTCATGGTTAAAATATCAAATAAAATGAAAATAAATGTATAATAGCTGTAGATGCCGGATTTTTAGATCATTTTGCATTGGATATTGGGTTAACTAATAATGTATTAAACGTGCATACTAAAGTAATAATAATAATAATAAGTTGCGTTTATTTACAGAACGTAACAGTAAGTAAAATTTTATTGGTAATGATAACTTGTACACTAACACAAAAGCAAGCATGTTTATAGATATTCTCATGGATAATAATGTAAGCATTGCATTTTTTATGTATGTATATGTTAATAATACGCAATAACAATGGTTTAAAAATAAAATAGTTTGACAATAAACTCAAATCTATTAAAAAAAATTATGTTTTATAAACAATGTGTGCTAAAGTAATAGTGACCCTGTTTGCAAAAATATAATAAAAAATTACAAGAATAAATACTGACAAACAAACAAAACTAAACGTGTTTGTAATTAATAACAACTGTTTGAGTTCAAATAACAATTTAGTTCAATATAATAACAATTTAGTTCACACAAAATGATCCTATACTTTTAATGTGTAAAAATATCATTGCCAAATGTCCCATATTTTAATTTTGTAGAAGTATTTGAATTGTTTTTTAGATATGTTATAGCGTCATTAAATAATTCTAAATGCAAAGACATTTATAGTGTTAATGCTATTTTGTTTAAACTGGTGGCAGATAAACTTATTTGATTTTTAACAAAATTACTGAATAAATGCTCAAGATAAACATACCTTGTTTATAAAAAAGGTTATCAATATAAATAACTATAAGCCAATATTGTTCCTATTCCTAAAAATTTTAAAACTCAATTATTGAATCACTTTAAAAATAATGATTTTATTTCAGTAAATAAATTTTAGAGGGGCCAATCAACTACAACAGCCATAGATTTCGTTGGTTGTTAGTTAAACATTAGACTATTTTAAAAAGAGAAAATATACTTCAACATATGTCTTAGATTTAAGTAAAAATTTAGTTGTGTATCACATAAAATTATATGTGTATGGGCTTAGTCCTGAAAGTTGTCGTCTTATAATGTCTTATCGGTCTATGCGCAAGCAATGCGTCTTAAGCAACAATAGTTTTTCAGATTTCCTACTAATAGTTTATGAAAGCCAAAATTAAACGCTTAAAAATACTAAAAACTGGTTTGCAACTAACAAATTAAAGTCAAATAGCGATAAATTAGTTGAAATGGTTTTTACTTTACAAGCAAATACAGATACACCCCAATGCATAAATATTTTGAGATTAAGTTTAGATCAAACTTATATTGAAATACTATGCTGATATGGTTGCAAGCAAACTATATTCAAGCATATTTTTACGGCGCAATATAGTTAATTCATTGTACCATTACCAAGTACTGTTTATTTTGCATTCTTTTAAATAGACTTTGATAAAATTTGATAAATTGGGATCATTTATCTTATATGCTGCAAAAAAAGAGCTGGTATGGTATAGTAGAAGACTACGCCGCAATTGACGTTTACAACATTGTGCTACCAACAAATCAATTTTAATTAAGTTTGAACCTGTTTAAATTATTTGTGTCATTGTTTTATTGTAATTTAATGTGCGCCAAATAGGTTTGTGTATTTATTTTTTGTGATATTTGTCTGTAAGTAATCTAACCCCATTTAGTACATCTAATGCAAAAACGTGTAGCGTAAGTTGCAGTAGATATTTATGGTTTACTTTTAAGTAATTTTTATTTATACAAGTTTTCATTTTTTCTATTTTATCTTTGTTGCACATATTTTAATATTTTCCACGGTCCAGTTAATTAAGTTTGTTATTTATTAGTCTCCACGACGGACCTCATTTGAGTGAAGTGTGTATCTCTGTATTGTTTCTATTAGTATTGTTTCCAATTTTAATTACTGTTATTTTATTTTTTAATTTATTCTTATTTACATATACAGGGTGTTAGGCAAAAAACGTACGGCTGCTTAACACCGTTATTTTTTAACCGATTTATATGATTCAAAAATTATTTTAAATGGTTTTTTAAGTATTATACAAGACAAATATGCACATGTATGTTTTTATTTTTAGTATAGTTGCTATGGCAACCAACTTTATTTTTTAAATAGCAACATACATTTTTTTTTAAATCTTTATGATATTGGTAATACTAAATAAAATAAACTTTCTGATAAATAAAAAAAAACTTTTTTTTTTAATTTAACATGATTGTAATTGGATAGATAGCATTGAAAATAAATAATATTTATTTTTTAAGTGTTTTTATGTTATTATGCTTATCTGGTAACATAAAAATTGACGTATATAAATAAAATTTTAAAAAACTTAATAAATATTTCAAAAACTGTCGTAGACCCATCAATGTATTTGTTAATAAAATTTCTCTTTAAAAATTAAAAAAAATTAAAAAAAAAACTGATAGTGATGTTTTATCACGCAAAACAAAGCATGCATTGAAAATCAAAAAACGTCACAATATAAATTAAAAAATATATAACAACTTTTATAAAAATTCTTTTTGATTAAATTAAAAATGCAGTCAGAAATTGGGTGTTCCCATACATTTACCCAACCCTGTATAATACTCTTTCAACAAACAACTGTACACAAAGTAATTTATAAATTTATTAAAGAAAACTTTAATATCAGCACTAATACAATTATTGTAGGCAACTTTAATATTTGTAATCTTCAAATATCATTATCTGGTCAGTTAAGCTTAATTTTTTTAATTTTTTTAAATTATAAGAATTTTTTGCAACAAATACTATTTTAAATACCAACAATAGAACACTTAAATTTGTCTTAACGTCTTCTGATTATAAATGTTCACTTTTTTGTTGTTATTTCCCATTTGTAATAGAAGATATCACACCATTCAGCTCTCGCTTTTAACTTTACAGTTCTTACAACTACTAATTTGCCATTATATACAATACAACAGACATAAAAATACTGTTTTAAAAATGCTAATTTTCAAAACTTGTTTACATTCATTTATGCAAACTATTTATTATATAATCAACATAAAACTGATTATTATTTGCAAAAGTATTCTAACTATTGAGCAGAAATAAAACGCAGCATTTCACTGGACAGGAAATTGTTTACTACCGCCGCCGAGACAAAATTTAAGAATAATCCAAATCAATTTTGATCATACATTAATTGTTAAAAAATACTTTAAATTTTTTATCATGTATAACTTATAATGAAACTATGACGTCAGACCAACATGAAATTGTGAACTCTTTTGATAACTTTTTTAGTAGTGTTTACAAAAGTTCAAATTTTCCAAAACATTCAAATTTTGTTAATAATACTACTCTATTTGAAATTAAACTGATATAATGATGAAGTTGTGCAAGCAAACTTCAGGTCCTTCCTTGTTTCTTAATCAAAGACTGCACTACTGTTTTAACAGATCCACTACATTATTTGCTTAACTAAATACTAAAAATTTTAACATTTTTAAAACTATTAAAAATTTCTTGCATCAGACCAATTTTGCAAAAAAAGATAAGATATATCAAACTATTGTCTAATTACTTTAATTAACAGTTTTTGAACAAATAATAGCAGAACAGCTTTATTTTGATGTAAAAAGTCTAATATCAGATAAGCAGCACGGCTTTGTCAAGAAAAGGTCTACTGCGTAAAATTTGCTATGTTTCACAGACTATATTTTCACAGCGTTTGATGTGCGATAGCAAGTGGATGTAATATACACTGACAGTAAGGCCTTTGATACGCATATAGCAGTTTTGATATGTCAAGTTTCTATGACATTTTTAAGTTACAATCCACAAAGATCAAGAATAATCTATTATTATAACATATTTTTATATTTTAGTCAAATAATAGTTAGGAAATAGTTGAAAAAACTCATCAAATATAGAAATAAAAGCGTTTTTTGTACTTTTGAATGCATTTTATTGCTATTTGCAAATATAATTTGATCTGAACTCTGATATAGTTTAGTAAAAAATTTTATTTAATGTACTGGTAAAAAAATAAATTAATCATCAAACTATATGTAGAAACAGCAATAACGCCAAAGTTGCCGTTTTCGTTAAAATACTACAAATCAAGGTAGCGGTTGGTATGGTCTTTAGGTAAAAAAAAAAACAAACAAAAAATGTTATAAATTAAATAAAGATTGTTTTTTTTAAAGTTTGTTTTTGCCCTAGAAACACAGTTTCTAGTGACAGTCAATTTGATAAATGACAGCAGATTTCTGCTCAATATGTTTTACTATTTCATCATGAATAGACTTATTCCAGAACAACGCTTGCAAATTGTGCAAATTTACATTGAAAGTTGTGATTTAGTTTGCAAACCTTACCGTGCACTACGTTTATTTTACGGTCGACATAATTGTCTATCCGAGCAAGTTATTCGGAAAACCATGAATCGTTTTTGCACTACACATAGTCTGATGTACATCCGCACTAAAAAAATTGTTGCAGCTGTAGAGCGTAGTGTTGAGAAGAACCAGAATGAGTCCATTTGTCATTGTGCACAGCAATTAGAGCTGTGTCTATTCACCTTATAGAAGATATTGCAAAAAGATTTCGGTTTACAAGCTTAGAAGATACGTGACCATTATATGCGTTGTACGTTTGGAGAATAGGCTGAAAACAAGATTGTTTTTGATTCTCATTTTCACAAAAAAAAATTGTTCAGCAATGAAGCTCATTTTTAGCTCAATGGCTACGTAAACAAACAAAATTGCCGAATTTGGAGCAAGGAAAATCTAGAAGTCATTATTAAGACGCCGTTGCATCCACAAAATATAATAATCTTGCGTAACGGACCTGTGAATTGGCCTCCACGGTTGTGTGATATTACTCTTATAAACTACTTTCTGTGAGGTTATGTGAAATTGCTAGTGCACGCTAATAAACTAACAACGATGAATCGGCTGAAAGCCAACATTTGTTGCATTATTGCCGATATAATTGGACTTCCAGATTGCACTTCATTCGAAACAGCCGCGGCTCCTATATGTCCCAAATCATATTTAAGCAGTAATGGCATTAAATTATTATTCCAATAAAGCCAATACTATGACGTTTACATGATTTTTATGAGTTTCATTTCAGTTCAAAGTTCTATATGTGTAAGATATAAAAATAATTGAACTAATGATTTTAAATAATAAAATTTGCAGCTATTATTTATCACAACATAATCAGGTATATTTAATGTAATATAATATATTATGTTAAAATATTTACATACTTTTGTAATTTAACGCCAATTACATTATTATTACTATTGATTATATACAAAGCAGTACATTTTACATAAATTTATATACGTATTGTAAGTATTTAAAACGCATGAACATAATTAGGTTTTCTAAAGTTTTCAATTTAATTTGTCGACAGAATGATGAGAGGAGCTATTCGAATAATGTGGTCCATTAAACTAAAAGTATATTAGTCTCAAATTTATTGCTTTTAAAATAACTTGCTAAACACGATACTACAGTTGTCTCTTTCCGTCACGATTGCTTATTATGCTTTTATATAACTACAGAACAAAGTAATCAACTAAATAAGATTTATTTAAATATAATGTAATAATCATCTCAAATCTTGTGTAGATGATCAAGATAGACTAGATACCCCATGTTTAGATTAACTTAATTAAATGCTGCATTGCCGCCGCTTCTTGAAACTCACATTTAATTAGAACGAATTATATTTAAACCAAATTATATGTTTATCTGAATAAAGAGAAATTAAACAATACAGAACTAGTTTCAAGTTAATAAAATAAGTAAGATAATATAAGTCTGTTTTTACTCTTATAAACTATTGTTTTTTAGAATTATAATGAAATTCAATATTGTATTATATTGATAAATAAATAAAATATAACAAAACGTAAAATTGTGTAAATAGCAAATTAGCAGTTATTTGAAACAAAACTATTTTTTGATTGAAAAGATGTTTTTAATGCCATTCAGTGTTTAGATATCAAGTTGGAACATTGTATCTAAAAGTTGATGCTTTTCTTTCTTATTGTTAATAAATTAATATTAAGACAAATATAAGGAGGTGTCAAAAGTAGCATAGATGACTGCTATTATTTAATATCTAACAAGTAATACAAATTGTATAAAAAACATTTTGTTTACTGTAGAAGAATTATACAGGGTTAGTCAAAATTGCCAAAACACCTAAATAATTCTCTAACCGTTAAAAATTTCAAAAAAAGTTTTTTAAAAACATACTAATTTATAAATTTAATATAAAATTTGTTATAAAATTAGTTCAAAGATTAGTTTTAAAAAATAAATATGCAAAAATATACAGGGTGTTTATTTTATTATGAAAATTAAGATATTATAATTTTTTTAAATAGAAAAACCTGTATATTTTAAACTTTTATTTAAAACTTATTTTGAAATTATCAATTACTGTAGAATATTTAGGTGTTCCGGTAACTTTGACTAACCTGTATAGTCAAAGTTATTACTAAATAATCACAATCAAATTACACATTTTATCAAACTTGATTTAAATTTTATAATTTTTTAGAATAAAAAAATAAAGATTAAAATATCAACTTTCAGTTATCTAGTCTTACAATAATATTACTACCCACCTTTTCTTTTTAATTTTAACTCCACTTTACGTTTTTAACACCCTGTACATTTTAACTCTATTCTGGATATTGTTACTATTGTTAGAGACTTTTCAAGACAAGATTGACGTTTTCTGTAAAAATAAGAAATGAAAAAGTTTGTAAAATTGCTGAACCCCATCTGGGTACACTGTCTGTATATGTACATTTTTATATGTAAGTGAATATTTACATTGAAAACTAAATATTATTTTTTATGAGCCACTAAAACGTTCCATTCCAAAACTAAATGCCTTAAAAAATTATTTCTCCTTTAATACAACTCCCAACTTTCAGGACGAACATAAAACTTAATTACAACAATACCATTCTATGTATTTTTTGCCAATGCATTAAGAATAGAGTGTAGTTTTTGTCAATGCGGTAGTGTGTCTGAAACACTTTATTCCATTCACGCACGATCTTTTTTCTTTTTATATATAAATATATGTTTTGTATAAATTCTATTAAAGATAAAGTTACTTCGAATTTTATGTATTTGCAATTTGAAATAATTGTCAATTAACAAAAAAACAAATTAAATACAAAATAATGCATTCTTAATTAACTATCTGTGTCATGAAATTCCATGTTCTCTTATTAAAGATGTTTCTGGGTAATTGTGTTTTGGAAATTTCATTTACTTTTCTAATAAAAGCTAAATAGCTTCAATAAATGCTAAGTAGAAATACTAATTTAGTTATTAAATTAGTTATTGAGCTAGTTGAATATAAAAATAATTAATAATTTAATGAATGAGCGTAGTTTGATTTTATTGTTTGCTCTTCTTGATTGTTATTAATAATTTAACTTCAGTACTTTATCATGTGTCTCAAATACATTAATTTATTATTGATGATTAATAACCAGAAGATGTGACAATCATCTAAACGATGCCATCCGTGAATTCATAAATCATTCAATAGAAAATGAAAATAAACCTATAGAATTGATGAAACTATTCCCCCTTTTATAAAACATCAATATTGATAAGTTTACAACAAAAAAATCAAATGTTTGTGATTTTTAAAGTAAATATTTATAATATAACACAAATATTTAAATTTACATTAGTATAGTTAAGCAATTATAAATACATTTGTTGTGATTTATTTTATTATATATTGATTACTGTTTTTGTAATTTACTTATAAACTTATTTACATATTATGTTGTATTATTAACAACCCAACAAAAAGTTAAGTACGTTAAAGTCTTTTGTTATAATAAATTAGTTGCCTAGTAATAAGTTGATTTCTACTATATTGAATACCAGTTCATAACTAGAGCAGAATATAAATAACAATAATACTATATAAATCTTCAAAATTAAAACGTACATTTATACAAACGTACATTTACACAAACTCGATATTGAAATTTGGCAACTAATCATCAATAAGAACAATAAGAACTCTTCCTTCCGTCCACGATGTCGATTTTTCTTAAGTACCCTGTAATTAGTTGAAAATAGTTGAAAAGCAATTAATTCATTTTCTCCAGTTTAGCTTAAAAAATGATTCACTGCCACTAACACACTTTTATAGAAGTTTATCGCCTTTGTATTTAACCTAGAAAGTTTTAATAGTAATAATTGACAACAGATGAAGTCTGCTGAATATTTACATGTTTTTTTTAACTTGAATTTTAGGTAATCTGTCGCGATATATATGTTTACGATTATTCATTTTTTTGCAATGTTAAGTCTTTGATTGTATACAAATTTGAATGATTCTAACCTTGTTAGTTATAATATATATTCAAATACAATAATTTAACAGCCGCAGTGATTGAATCATTTTCAGTCAACTAAAGAAATTAAAAAAAAAGTATAGAGTATACTGAACAACTTAACTGTTTTTATCAGTTATATAAGGTGCGCAAGAGATAAATTTAAATGTGTAAATGGTATTTTATTAAACTACTAAGACCCATTTGCCCTATTGTAGTTTAAATCTACACTTAATTAACAGGTTGAGTTTAAGTATAAAAAGTAAATCACCTTATTAGGTTAGGTTAGGTTATACAAGTTCCATAAAACAACTATAGAGGTGAGACATATATATGATACCACAGCACAAATTAAGACAGTTCACAGTGAGGCACAGCATGTGTGTCGCAACTAGGGAATGCAATACTAGGATCCCGGGATCCCGTACAAAATTTAGCCTGTATACAATACTGGTATTAAACATAAAATTACCAATTTTTTGATATTATTTTTTTTATTAATGGCTTGGCATTCGCAAGTTAGTTTTAGAGAATTCCCAACAGTAGTTGGGGTGGGGTGAGTATTTCCAACAAGTATAGAATCAGAACAAGCATTTTCATCTACTTTTCAGGTCAGCACTGAAATAAAATCCAGACTAGGGACAAAACTATTTTTTTTAAATAATATTTTACCACCAAAAACTAAAACTAAAATATTGGTTAATTATTATAGAAATAACTTTATTTGGTTTATAATTTAGTAAACAATCAATATAAAAAACATTAACATTTTCTATAATTTAATATTTAATATTTTTTATATTAATAAAGTAACATCTCCAATTCGATTAGTTAAAGCTGTTAATATACCAACATTATAAGATTAAATATTTTGATATAAATACCTTAACAATAAAAAATTAACCCCAGTCCATCAATTTTATTTATTAGTGGTGCAAAGTAATTGTAGCTTCATCGTGTTGTTTCAACTAAAGAAACAGAATACTATCGATAAACTTTAGCATAGTATCTGGCAACCAAATTGCAATGTCTAATTAGATAGATACTCAAATATAATTTAATTTAAAAAAAAAAATTTGGTGGCTAAAGTTTATTGATAGTATTTGTATTTTTTTGGCCGAAACAACATGATGGAGCTACAATTGCTTTGCACCACTAATTATTATCTATAACTTGTGTTAAGAACACGTAAATCAATTATTTGAATTTGTCCTTTACCATAAAGCGATTCTTACCACCAAGACACGATGAGGTTTGGTTGGCCGCTTTAAAGTTGGATTAAATTTGAGTAATTGAATTTAAACCATTGTTATTTATTTAAATAAAAAAAACAAAAATATTTTCTTTAATTTGGTTTGACTTTATTATAACATATTTATAATTACTTTTATTTTATATAATATATAAAGCTAGAATCATATTCTATAATATATAAATGCCAATTAAATAATTTCGTATCTAAACAAATTAAAAGAAAACAACTGTCAAAAACCAATATTTTTTTGCATATTTTTGAGTTTTTGAGCATTGTTTAATAATAACTGCTAATAGCAGTTAAGATAGTTTTTGTGTATATTAAGTTGCTTATTGTACCGGCCAAACTATTCTTGACAAACTATAGTTGTAAACATAAAGTTTTTCCGTTGTAGATATACCCTGACAGAGATTATTGATTAAAAATGATTAAAAAAATGTTTATATACGTGTGTCCAAAAATGTTTTTAATTTTTTTTATTTAATTTATTTAATTATTAATAAGTCCTTTATTACATTATATAAAAAGTTGATTACTAGTAATATGGGCTGTAATTGTATCATTACAATTTACTTATTTAATTCAAGGGCATCTCTGGGTGCATTTTATTTAATATTAATAAAATTATAATAATAAAGTTCAGTCCAATATTTTTATTTTGCTACAATTTAAAAATAAAAAACAGCATTTGCTATGCGTTTGTTTGTTTTAAGTTAGTAAGCGTAGAATAATTGTGTAAAAGTGTTACTTATGGCCGATCTCATCAACACTTCTTGAATCAATACTTAGTCTTCTTCTTGTGCATCTCCTATTAGAGGTTTGCTACCATCACAGCTAACCTTATTGATTGTTGCTGCAGCAAACCAGTTCCTTAGGTTTTTGAACCAGGACGTTAGGAGTTTTTTAATGTTTATTTTTCCTCTGATCTTTCTTTGTACTATTAATTGTAGCAGCGCGTATTTGGGTCCTTTCATTATGTGGCCTAGATATTGCAACTTTCTCTTCTTTATGGTGTGAATTATTTCCAATTCTTTTTGCATTATATTTAAGACTTCAATGTTAGTTACCATATCTGTCTATGGAATACACACTCTGCGGTAATACCACATTTCAAATGCGTTCAGTTTGTAAAGTAATTTTTCTTGAGAGTCCACGCTTCAATCCTATACAGTTATGTAGAAAAAAACATTGCAACGCAGCATTTTTGTTTTAAGTTCTACGCTTATATCCTTAGTAGTGAAAAGTGTTTTCATTTTCACAAATAATATAATAAATAATCTTGCTATTTCAATCCTAGCTTTATTTTTTTTTTGTTTGGTCACTGAATTGCTTTATCCAGGTTCTAATATATCTATACGACTGCACATTTTGTGTGGCGGTATTTGTTACTTTCAAGCTTATCTGATTTTGATTTGGCAGAGATTTTGTAATTAACATTAACTTAGTTTCATTAAAATTTATTTTTAGTCCGTATTCACTACATCGATTGTTTAGTTTTTCTAGCAGGTGTTGTACGTCTTTAAGGCTAGTTGATGACTAAACCGTATCATCCGCATATCTAACGTTGTTCACAACTTTTCAATTTATAACCACGCCTAACTGTTTTTTTCAAATGTTTCATTAAATTTAGCTTTGCTATAGAGGTTAAATAGAAGTGGCAAAAGAATACAGTCTTGTCTTACACCGTGGCACATTTCCATTTCTTCTGTTAGCTGATTTTCTACTTTTGCATTAGCTGTTTGACCTTAGTATAAGTTTTAGATTATCTGATGCATAACCAGACATTGTTGAAAAAAATATTTTAATCCCATATAGTGCTTCTCTTGTCCAAAGTCTCTCACAAAAGCCAAACTGCGTGTTTTTAATATCTTCTTCAAGTTTTCTGTATATTCTCTTATGGATAATTTTCAAGAACTTTTTTAACGTATGACTCATGCGTGAAATGGATTGATACTTTAAGCATTTTCTTGAGCACAAAGGTAGAAAGTAGCCTTTGTTTAAAGAATTTCCCTTTTTCGTAGACAATGTTGAATAAGTTTAACAGAATATTAATTACGTTGTCGTCAAATGTCTTAATAAGCTCTGTGGGAATTTAGTCTGGACCGACTGCTTTATCAGGTTTCTTAGATTTCAGAGCATATTTTATTTCTGTTCTGTATAACTATACAATTTATTTTAGTACAATATATTTTTTTTAAAGTTTATTTTCTTTTTCTTTTTAATTTAAATTTTTAAAAAATACATTCTATTTAATTAATCCTTTAAAATAATTGTTTTTATTAGATAAATGCCGTTGAGCAACAACAACAAGTATATATATATATATAGGTTTGTTTAAAGTGTATTCGTCCTACATTTCGAGTGAATAAAGCGTTGTAGTCCTAAACGGTGCGCTACTCCTACGTAGGAGTAACGTTTTGCGTTTAAAGTGGTTTTGTGCTACATTTTGCAGAGATCCGACGGAAACGAACTTTGTGTTTGTGTAGGACTAACGTCTGCCCCGCGGCAAATTTTTATGTCCCGTTGCGTTTTGTTAGTGCAATAAATTTCAAATGCTCGTTCATGTTATTTTTACAAAGTAAGCTGTTGTTGAAATTTTATTGTAATTTTTTATACAATTTTATAATTGAATGGTATAGAAATAGAAATTTCTTTATAACATCTTTATTATTTATTATGTAATGCATACATTTGATTATTTATTATTTACAAATAATTTAATATAGCAAATTATTAACTATGTACTACAACTAATTATTGTCAAGTAATTATTGATAATAGTAGTATTACTAAGATAACGTTGCCATAGTAGTATTTAATAACTGCAAATATCCTGACATTAACAATACCGCAGATAAAGTGCGGAAGACAAACGGGTGAAGCATCTTTATCCGTCGGTGGGCATGTTTTAATATTGCACAAGGCTCCTGTGCACTCTGCGTACTTTTGCAGCTTGTTATTGCGCTGCGCGTTGGTTTGTTGAGTTAGTTATTATTATTTGTTTTAATAATTCATTTAATCTGAATAATTAATGAGTATTTATACGGCATATAATATATTTTTATACTAACATTTTAACTTAACTAGAAATTGTTATTTTGTAAGTTTAATTGATTTTGTAAGAGTGTGAAATACATAAATTTATCAATTTTCTTCTTATAATGCACTTAGCATAAGGTTTTATAAATATCGTTTGCAACATTTATATTTTTAATTAGTCGTTTCCTAGTCATTAAAAAAATCTGATAAAATTTTGATAATAAATCTAATAGTATAAGAGCTAGCAACGTCGCAAAAAAAATAATTTTAGTTCGGCTAGTTTTTGAATATTTTCCATCTTCATTGACAATCGGTGGGGACGCGCCGCGTCTGGCAGCTGGGAGTGGTTGCGTATATCTGGTAGCGCTACCTCTCTGAAGAAGTGAACATTGAGCATTGAACATTTTAATAAAAAAAAAAAATTCCATAATTTTCTATCATTATCACTTTATCATTATAAACCCATCTTGCCAGACAGTTTTGCTATCATTAACATTGTGCCCAACATAATTTAAATAATAATAAATGATGATTTTAAAAACAATTTAAAAGGTTTGACAATTTAATATATTGTAATTTTATGATAAAAAAATATACTGTTAATTTGCCAGACAAAAATTTGGTTGTTATCTCTGTCACGCACCCGAGGAATTACATGCTGCGCTCTTCCTCTTTGCTAGATGATCAATTCGCTTATTAAACAACCAAATTTCTGTCTGGCAAATTAACAGTATATTCTTTTATCATGGAATTACAATATATTAAATTGCCAGACTTTTAAAATTATTATTTTTTAATTATTTAAATTGTATCAGACACAATGTTAACAATGTCAAAATTGTCTGGCAAAATAGATTTGGAATGGTAAAGTGACATATAAAATTATGAAAAAACAAATTTGTCTTAAATTGTTTTAAAAATGCTCAATTTTCACCTCTTCAGTGAGGTTGCGCTACCAGGTATACGCGACTGCTCCCAGCTGCCAGACGCGGCGCGTCCGAACCTATTGTCAATAAGGATAAAAAAATATTCAAAAACTAGCAAAACTAAAATGGTTTCTCAAAAACGTTGCTAGCTTTCGTACTTTAATAATAATTTGCAACTAACTGCATAATTATAAACAAATCAATTATAAATTTGTTTATATATTTGGCAAAACATTTTACAATTTTAGCAGCTTACAGGTAGCAACTTGCTGTTTTAGCAATTTTAATAATAATTATCAACAAGTGAAGGGTCATGTGTAGCAATGTTTAGCTTATTTTGAGTTATAGATTGAAACTATAAGCAAATATCTTACTATTTAGTTCTTGTTATCTGAATACCCCCACATAATCAAGACTTTTTTATACTCTTCAAGAATAAATGATTCGCTAAAATATCAAAATTATTGACACAAATAACGAAAGCTATTGGATCCAAAGTCAATCTTTAAATCATTTTAAAACAATAAATAATTGAATTATTTCAAATCTTAATTGTTGCAATAAGGATATCTTAGAAAATCTGGCGCCAATTATTATCATAATTGCAATGCAATAATCAGATTTGTCATTCTTTATTTATTTATCAAGTGGTTTTGTTCTTTTCAAATTAGTACCATTGCTCTATTTTTTGCCGGTTATTACTGAATTTGTACGTAATGCGACGGTAAAAATTTATCCCGACTATTACTGATTTCTTAATACCGCCAACTATGATGCATAAAAATAATTAGTTAATCACGTAGGTGTATTCACAATCATTTCTGCACTGAATGGAGTTATTTAATTCTAATTTAGAGCTGATGATTATTGAAAATAAAACTTATTTCAATTTTTTTGATCTGTCTGTCATTGTTATAACAATAATTCATTAATTATATTTGTTATACAGGGTGTCCGGAAAATACGTGTACAACGTTTGACGACAGACTCCTGACGTCAAAATAGGTCGATCTAAGCCGACTTAGTTATATCCAAAATTGTCTCGTTTAGCCGGTAGAGGGCGTCAAAAAAAACAAAAGTATAACAAAGTTGAAAGTATCTATTGTAAGAAACTAAGTAAAACAAAAACATTACTTAAGCAAATGTGTAAAATGACCGCCATCTTGCTGAATACACTTATTAACACTCTTTAAAAAATGATATTGGACCCTATTTAATGTTCGGGATTATTAAAATGGTTGCCTGCATTTAAAATCCGCTGCAATAAATCATCGCGTGTGTTTACCGGAGTCTTGTAAACTTCTGTTTTAATAGCGCCCCACAAAAAGAAGTCACACATATTTAACTCAGGAGAACGTGGTGGCCATTTTACTGGTGCATCATTGCCTCTTCCAATCCATCGGTTGGGATCTTGATGATGTAAGTATTGCCGAACGGCAACACAAAAATGGGGCGGGGCACCATCATGCATATACCACATTTCCCTCCGAAGTAAAAGGGGCAAATTCTCCAGAAGAATTGGTAATGTGTCTTGCAAAAAATTTAAATAAATATTTCCATCTAACCTGTCTGGAATAACAATGGGACCAATAAGGTAGTGATCAATAATACCTGCCCAAATATTAATTTTAAATTGATGCTGATGATGTGCAACTTTAATGGCATGTGGATTTTCATCGGAATAAATATGTTCGTTGTGCAGATTGGTTACCCCAGATCTTGTAAAGCATGCCTCGTCAGTAAACATAATTTTTCTACAAAAATTTGGAACAAGGATTCTTTTGTTTCTAATAAATTGACAAAATGTAAGCCGCATGGGGGGATCAGTCGGTAAAAGTTCCAGGACTTTTTGTATGTGGTAAGGATGTAACAACTGTTCTCTTAAAACCTCATTGACAATCGTTTTAGGAACATTTAACTCACGTTCTAAGAGACGGGTAGTGGTACTTGGTTCTTCTTCAACTCTTTCCAGAATCATCTCTTCTGTTTCCACAGTTTGAGTTGTTCGCATACGACCCCTGCCTTCAAACTTTTTCTCAAAACTGCCCGTTTCCCGAAGATGACGCTCAATATTGGCAAATGTTTGGTGGTTTGGTATTCGACGGTTAGGAAACCTCTCCATGTAAACCTTAACACTCTGACGCCCATTTCCTTGACAAAACCCGTATACCAGGAGCATGTCAACTTTCTGAGAGTTTGTATAATTTTCCATTTTTAATGGTAAAATGAACTTGTAATTCAAGAATGTTGATCGTATACTTGAGTAAATTTCATAGACTGGTGACAATTTGTCAATAATTGTCAAATTATTAAACGCCATAGCAACAAGGTCACTTAAAAAATTATTGTTACAGGTAATTTCTTTTTAATATTTACAAATTTTTGACGCCCTCTACCGGCTAAACGAGACAATTTTGGATATAACTAAGTCGGCTTAGATCGACCTATTTTGACGTCAGGATTCTGTCGTCAAACGTTGTACACGTATTTTCCGGACACCCTGTATATTAATTATTTATCAGTTTATTTAATTTGACAATTTGAAATTATTATTTTGCCGGTTATAAATAGATGCTAGTTTTGATTTTAAAATTTCTGAATTTGTCAGTAATTAATAAGTTTCTTTTTATTGGCAGGGCCCACTTATTTTAATTTAAAGATACAATTTTATTATCTTTGCAATACTTGCAATTTATTTCTTAAATTTAACTTTTACAAATTCAAATAACAGTTAGTGATTAAACTAAAATTTATACATAATATTTTAAAAGCATTAAGATTAGACCGCTGACCTTCAGTTATAAAGCGATTGTACGATTTTTATAAAAAAAGCAAAATAAAATAGATGAATTGACAAATAAAATGCCGGTTATAGTAATATTTTTCTGAGTTGTCTCTATTAAATACTATATTAAAATGCCAATGAAAAGCACTAGCAACCACTAGGATCAAAACTAGATTAAATAAAAACGCGTTTGATAGCCAAATTGATAGATTTAAAAATAGCAAATCCAGTGATATGTAGTTGAAAAAAAAACTTGTGATTAATAGTTTAATAATTGGCAAATATTGCTATTTTGGTGCTAAAATTCACTTTACTTCAACAAGTAAAACTACACTATAAAAAACTTTTTGACTTGTACAGATAATCAATTATTATGGGTTATCAAAATATTTTACTTATACATTCTCACTCTTACAGTCTACATTCTTACTTTCACATTTTTATTTTCACATTTTTATTTTTAATTTCGTATTTTCACTCTCACATTCTTACATTATCACTCTCACATTCTCACTCTTACATTTTTATTCTTACTGTTACATTTTCACGCTCACATTCTCATTCTTACATTCTTACTTTTACATTCTCACTTTCACATTCTCACTCTCATATTCTTACTCTTACATTCTCACTCTCAAATTTTCACTCTCACACTCTCACTTTTACATTCTTACTCTCCTATTCTTACTCTTACATTCTTACATTATCACTCACACATTATTACCCTCACATTCTCAAACTCACATTTTTATTTTTACATTTGCATTCTCACACTCAAATTTTCACTTTCACATTTTTACTCTCACATTCTCAATCTTACATTCTTACTCTCACTATCACTTTCACATTCTTACTCTCACAGTCTTACTCTCACATTCTCACTCTTACATTCTCACTCTCACATCCTCACTCTCATATTCTCACTCTTACATTCTCATTCTTACTCTCAAATTCTTACTTTTACATTCTCACATTTTCATTCTCATTCTTACATTTTCACTCTCATACTCTCATTGTCACTTTCTTACTATCACATTATCACTCTTACAATCTCACTCTTACAATCTACATTTTTTTTTACATTTTTATTTTCTCGTTCTCACTCTCACATTCTCACTCTTACATTTTTATTCTTACTGTTACATTTTCACTCTTACATACTTACTTTTACATTCTCACTCTTACATTCTTACTCTCACATTCTTACTCTCACATTCTTACTGTTACATTCTCACTCTCATATTCTCAATGTCATTTTCTTACTATCACATTTTCACTCTTACATACTCACTCTCACATTCTCACTCTTACATTCTCACTCTCACATTCTCACATTATCACTCTCACATTCGCACTCTTACATTTTCATTCTTACTGTTACATTTTTACTCTCACATTTTCACTCATACATGTTCATTCTTACTGTTACATTTTTACTTTCACATTCTCACTCTTACATCTTCACTCCCACATTCTCATTCTTAAATTCTCACTCTTACATTTTCATATTATCACTCTCAAATTCTCATTCTTACATTTTCATTCGTACTGTTACATTTTACTCTTACATACTCACTCTCACATTCTCACTCTTACATTCTCATTCTTACATTTTTACTCTCACATTCTCACACTTACATTCTCACATTAACGCTCTCACATTCTTACTCTTACATTTTCATTCTTACTGTTACATTACATCTTACATTCTCATTCTCACAATCTTACTCTCACATACTCATTCTTACATTTTTACTCTCACATTCTCACATTATCACTTTCACATTCTCACTCTTACATTTTTATTTTTACTGTTACATTTTCACTCTCACATACTCACTCTCACATTTTTACTCTTACATTTTTACTCTTACATTTTCATTCTCACATTCTCACTCTTACATTCTCACTCTCACATTTTCACTCTCATATTCTCACTTTAATATTTTTACTCTTACATTCTCATTCTCACTCTCAAATTCTTACTCTCACATTCTCACTTTTTTATTCTTACTCTCACATTTTTCCTATTCTAAAATTTTTATTACTCTCAATACTTTACTACTTTCCATACTCTTACATTCTTACTATTTTCACTACTTTTACATTCTCAATATTCTTACATTTTTACTATTTTTACATTCTTACTATTTTTACATTCTCTTTTCACTCACATTATCAATCTACTACTCTCTTACTTTGTTACTATTTTCACTAATCTCACATTGTTACTACTGTTACCTAATTACTACTCTCACATTTTCGCTGTTCTCATATTTTTACTACACTTACAATTTTACAACTCTTTTTTCACTATTTTTACAACTCTTATATTTTCACTACTTTCACATTTTTATTACTATCACCATCTTACTATTCTCACAATCTTTCTATTTTTACATTTTCACTATCACATTATCACTATTTACACTATTCTCACATTTCAATACTCGCACTCTTTTTTTACTCTAACACTCTTACTATTCTCACATTTTCACTAATTTTACATTTTCACTATTCTTTCATACTTACTACTCTCACATTTTCTTTAACAACATCATTTCATATTCTCACTAGTTTCACATACTTACTACTTTTACATGTATAATACTTTCACATTCTCACATTGTCATTACTTCTACATTTTTACTGTTTTTACATTCTCTCTACTTTCACATTTACTACTCTCATATTTTCACTACTCTAAAATTCTAATTATTTTCAACAACTTTCCAATTTTTACTACTCTCACGTTTTAACTATTTTCACATTCTTATTACTCTCACATTCTCACTATTCTTATATTCTCACTACTCTCACATTCTTAATACCTTCACATTTTTACATTTCTTACAATTTCTCTTGTTTTACATTCTCACTACTTTCACATTTTCACAACTCTCACATTGTCACTATTCTCACATTCTCACTACTATCACATTTTTATAATTTTCACGTTCTTACATTTTATCTATTTTACATTCTTTCTACACTTACATTCTCACTTTTTTCATTTTCTCACTACTCTCACATTCTCACGAATCTCACATTTTAACTACTCTCAGATTCTCATTACTCTCACATGTTAGTTACTCTTACATTTTTATTATTCTCACTACTCTTTTGTTCATACTTTTCTTACGTTCTCACTAGTTCCCACTCTCACATTTTTACTATTCTCACATTTTCTCTACATTTACGTTTTCACTACTCTCACATTGTCACTATTCTCACATTTTCATTATTCTCACATTCTCATTATTTTCATATTCTCACTATTCTCACATTCTCACTATTCTCACACTCTTACTATTCTCAAGATCTCACTAAATTTACATTTTTTACTACTCTTATATTTTTACTATTCTCAAAAACTTTCTACTATCACATTCTTACTAATCGCACATTGTCACTATTTTCAATATTTTCACATTTTCCCTACACTGACTGAAAGTGAGTGAGAATGTAAGAGTTCTCACTACGCTTACATTCTCACTACTCTTACATTCTTACTACTCACACAATCTCACTTTTCTCACATTTTTACTACTTTCACATTCTCACATTCCTACTATTCTCACATTCTCACTACTGTAGCAATTGTACTATACTCATTACTCTCACAAGTCACAATGTCACTACGTTCATATTGTCACTACTTTCACATTTTCTTTATTCTCACATTTTCACTACTTTTACTTCTTTTACTACTGGTGCAATTGTGCAATTGTGTTCACAGACACCCATACGTACATACATTATATAATATCATTTTGACATAAAAACAATACTTTTCTAGTAAGTAGCACTACATTAGAAAAGTAAAAAATGCTTTTGAATTACGAAAGAGAAGAAAACTGGCAATAATATTTATATCAAAGCAACTAAATAAGGTGTTATGCAGTGGTTATGTACTTGCAATCTTATATTACTGTTTTTTTAATTTACATTTTAATAATAACACTTGTATAATATATATATTATATCACCCACGTGTTAATTTTATTAAAATAGATGCTTTGTTCATCTTGTTTTTGTCGTCGTTTTAATTGTAATAAATGTGCAGCTGTTGACTGATAAGATTTTGTAGAGCTACATTTATTAACCTGATAGTAATTATAAAACAATTGAAAATAAATTATATGGTTAAATTATTTTCAATATATTTTGCACATTATTTTCATTTTAAAGTTGGGATAATTATTGTAATGTCCGTTAGAATAAGGCTAACATACAATATACAATTAATACATATTATCATTTCGAAATAAATTCTACGTCCTAAACAAACATCTTGATAAAATATAATGTAATAAATAATAAATAACTCTCTTATTCCATGTTAGCTGCTCAACCCTCACAGCAGGCGGTATCTATACGTATCTATAAGCCCGCAGGCTGATTTTTGTGTGTTAAGATATAAAGTGTATTGCTCCTACATGAAAATGTAGGACTACAACATTTACGATTATATATAAAAATTGTAGGACGAATACACTTCTTACATCTATATATATATATATATATATACACATATACGAGTATACATATAAATATAAATACATAGTTTTGTAACTTTTGTTTATAAAATTTGTTTTTCTAAACATAAGAAAAAGAAAAAAAAAATTCAAAATAATTTGAATGTAAGATTATTACTTGATTAATTAAATTAATAATTAACTAAAAATTTGGTAATTTTTGTAATTTGTATAATACATTAGTTCGGAAAAAAAATGTTATTATGTTAAACGTTTGATAAAATATTTAATCTTAATCAAAACTGAATCTGTATTTTACTTGACAATACTATTAAAATTTGTTTAAGGTTAAGTTTATTTTAAGCCGGCGACATTAAAAACTTATATTTTAACATTAGTTAAACCTTAAAAACATACAGACCACTGCCTTAGTTTTCAGTATGTGAAAACAGCCACTAATTTGATAAAAAAATTATGTTTTTACCAATATATTTAGAAAGGATAAAATATATTTGTAAAAAAGCATCAAAACGCATTTAAAAGTACCTAAAAACGCATTTATTTTAGTATTTAGATTTATTTTTTTGTCTACTTCCAATTATTATTTTACTAAAATACTCTGGCCAAATACAGTTTAACCTTTTCTGAATCTTCTGATGAAAAAATAAATTGATTATCAAATTATATGTAGAAATAGAAATGACGCCAAAATAGCTGTTTTTACTACAATACTGGAAATCAAGGTAATAGTTGGTATGTTCTTGTGTTTATAATGTCGGTGCAACGCGTTAAGCCGCATTAATGGTTGGTTGCACCAAAACAACTTAAGCTGTAGCTAAAACTTAAGGTTTGTTTACATCTTAAACTTTTATTAAAACGTTGCTTACATCTCAAGTAGTTGATTTCTATGACTTGAATTTGAATCAATTTTTCTAGAGAAGCTTCAATAAATTAGAATTACTACATTTAAAAAGAAAATAATTTACATTCAATAGTTAAAAGTCGTCATTAATTAAATTTTTTGTGTGTAATTAATGTCTGAGCCGGAATTCTTAGTAACTACTTAATTGGACAATTCTTTTTACCTGGAAGACTATTTGTAGAAGCTTATTATCATTTTCTGCCAAATGAGTTGTCAATACTAAACTAAACGTCTTGCTTTAATTAAGATAGCAATTGTATTTTATGCACAATGGAGCTTCACTTAAATATTGAAGCTAAACTAAATCGTAGTAAGTTAGTTTAGCTTCAATATTTAAATAAAGTTTACCCACATTATTGGATTGGTTGTGGTCTCTTAATCTAATTTTTTTTTCGGTTTCTTTGAAACTAGTTTATACTACTCCAATAGAAAAAAGTAGACTAATTAAAAAACTGCATTGCCGCGTGTGAATCAAATTTGGCATATTCTTAGTATTTTTGAACGTGTTTGACATTCAATGCGTTATAGGATCAAGGCACGTATTGACCTTAAAGGTGGTCACTTCCAACAACATTTATTACTTTATTTCTTTGCTAGCTTTGATTAATTCCACCAATTCAATTAATTACCTTATTTTAATAATTTATTGTATTGGCTCACTGATGTGTATTATTACCCAGAATAAAATAAGTTCAAGGCGTTTTTGAACTCAAATTTATAAAATTTGTTTATTTTTAACCAAAAGATCTGTCTTTAAAGTTTTTTGCAATATTAAAAAAATATTGTTTTTAAGTCTAAGTTTAAGAGACCAGCATCTACGAAGTACAAAGTTTGCAAAAAATGTAAAGCAAAACACAAATTACGTTATGTAAATCGCTTTATTGCTTTTCAAAATATTCTCCTTTAATTTATATACATTTTTGCATCCAATAAAACCAATCTTCAAAACAGTTTTACCACTCTGAGCGAGGTACCTCCAAAACAAGTGATTTAAATGCTTCAACAGCCTCTTCAGGCAATGTAAAACGCTCGCCACGCATTTTATTTTTGATATGTTGAAATAAGAAAAAGTTATTGGGCAATAAATTAGGCAAATATAAGCAATGAGTCATTAATTGAATGTTGTTACTGGTCAAAAACTCTAGAGTTTGTTGTGCTGTGTGAGCGCTATCTCACATGCCGATCTGACAAAATCATTTCACGCACAGCATCAATATTTTTTGCGACAACAATTGTGCATGGACAACTTTCGCAAAGATTGTCATCAATCGTTGGTGTTCCACGCTTGAATTCTGCGAACCATTTGTAAATTATAGTTTTGGATGGTGCTTCATCTCCAAATAACAAACTAAGTTTTTCCACACATCGCTCCAGTGTTAAACCGTATCAAAAATCATAAAAAATCATCACTTGGAAGTCCCGATTTAAAATTTCCATTTTTTACACAATTATTACTCTCGTTAAATTTTGTTGAAACAAAACCAAACAGTTTGAAATCCAGTTCGATTTCAACTGAATTATAGGTGAAAAACGTCAAATTTTACAAATATGACAATTGCAGAACGCTGGCAATACAGACAGTACTTGATTCCGCAAACTTTAGCGGTGCCCATCGTAAAACTACACTCTTTTTTCTAAATTTTATTCAAAAACAAGCTATTTGAATTATTGCCAATCCAAAATTAACCAATGACTTAGATAACTTACAACATAAACGTAATAGTTCTATAGACATGGTTCAAATAAAATACAAGACATATTGCAATCTATACAAATATTTACTCATAGTACAAGGAATTCTAATAAATATTTACTGAGAAAAAAATTTAACCGAACAATCGACGCATGGAATAAATTTTCAAGTTCAGTATTTTTCAAAATTTATAATCTGCAAATATCTAAGGTTAATGTTCACAGACTGCTTAAGTCTTGTTTTCAATGTGATAGTTTTAATAAGTGTGGTGTCATTTATCACATTTAAAAAAAAAAAAAAAAGATACTTTAACCAGTTACATTCAGTCCTAAAATAAAGCAAATAAATTTACTTTAATCACTCTGCATACACAAACAGTTGTTTATTGTATCGACTAGTTTAATAAATGTTTGTGCTTAAGAGTTGATTAATCTTCAATGTTTGGATATTGGACATCCGTCGTTAAAAGTGGCTTCGTATAATAATTCCATAATATTTTCCGTTAACACAGAGTTGCTATTATATGACCCAATAAAATTTCAGTGCTATAAATATTTGCTTACTCTTAGTAATGTCAAGTATTTGAGAATATTTACTTGTATAGTTAGTAGATGAGATAGCTAAGAAAGATTTATTTTATGATCAACTATTAAATATATTTCTATGGAAGAGGAGGTATAGTGGCGCACCCCAATATTAAAGGAAAGGAAAACACTCAACAGAAACAATGATGAATGGTTCGTAAAATATATATATATATATTGATGATTTCCTCAATAACAATAATAACACACCCTCTTTCAATTATTATTGATTATTTTAAAAATATATATTTTCAATTGAAAAAGGATATATGTTTGTTCTGCTTTAAAATGATATATTGTCAGAACATTATAACAGATTTCAGCGGAAAATATATGTTGAAATTAAATACTACCGATAAATAAGAAATACGTAACTTCTAAGAAGTCTAGCAAACAAAAGTTAGTGACAATCATAAGATACAGATTGCTATAGCACATAATAAATATTTGTGTATATTTATTATTTCTTTTTATTTACCTCTGTCATAATACATTAAGATATTTGTTATTAGAATAAAATTAATAGTTTTTATGTAATAGCTTACAATGACTTAAAATAAATACTTTGTTTTATCACAATTTATTTCACATTCTCTGTTTGGTTATGTATTTGGTATTGTTTATTGTATCTAATATTAAGAAAACTTTATATTACATATACGTCAAACAAACAACGCGCTAACACTGATTATATAAAAACAAAAGTTATAACTTGCATTTAATAGTCTAAAGATAAAAATAAATTATTAAGAGCTAAGTCATTTTAGATTCCTATGTTGGCGCCTCCGACCGTGTTCTGAATAATGGCACCCCAATTTGTACAACACCGAACGTAATTAATTTTAGTTATTTGGTAGAAGTCGCGACCGCACGGAAGATTGTGATTATGGATATTTCAATCAGACTTGTCAGCAACGTTTTACTTTGTCCAATTCTTACTTAACGTCGGACATTACTATATAAATAAATATTTTTTTTTGTAAAGAAAAATCAGCTTAAATTCTTTTGAATTGGTTTTAATTACTGTAAACGGTTTTAATGTACGTCCTCAAAACTGAATTTAATAAAAATCAATGAATAATGTGAAGTGGATTGTTTATGCTGTTTTATGTTTGATTAGTGGAAATATGTTGAAACTTTTTAAATCAATAATATCCTATAATTAAGTGAATTATAAAATAAAGCGTTTACAAATTTGTTTTTTGCATTTTGTAATTGAATTAAATTTACTATTTGTTAATTTTTATTCATTTATATCTGTATAAATGGTTTTTGTAATAGATCCAATAATACTTGTATAACAAAACTATGTTCAATTGAATAAAATATCAATTATAATATTATGTATTTTTTGTTTTCTCATGTTGTTAAAAATTTGATTACATTTTAGTAAATATTATTAACATTTGTTTTGTTGTAAAGCAGTAAATTGAAAATCTGCTCGAGGAGTGGTGCCCTTACGTACCCAAAGTGTCAGAACTGGGTCATGTATATACCACATTTAACTTACTATTACTACACAAAAAAACTTAGCATACAAAAAACATAAAAATATTTTTTACTTTAGATAGATATTGATGACACTTTTAGTTATTTTCACAAGTCTTGTCATTAAACACTTTTTTTTAATAAAATTTTAAATCAATTGATTGTTAAGTTTATATTTTTACGCCCCATTTGTAGCTCGGTAGTGAGTCAGAAGATTGATGGAGTTAGCCTTTAAACCTCCAATAAAAACAACATTTTGTTTTCTTACGTACTAAAAACTTATTTTGACTAAAAATAAAAATATTTAATTGTTATTTGTGCGATATAATGCAAACAATTCAAATAAATTAAATTTATTATTAATTAAATTTAAATGTTTTTTGTTTAATATTTATATATTTTATTATAGCAAATTATTCAACTAAAAATAATTTGATGGTTTATTTAAATTACAAAACTTTGAAAAAACAAAATGTAGAATAACAAGACAAGATATTAATAGACCAAATTATTGCTTACTTATATTTAAAACATTCTGATCAGTATTCTATCGCATCTAACAAAAAAACATATAATTTGATTGAAATTAATTCAAAAAATAATTCAAAATTTTAATTCTCATAAGAAAAAAATTACTTTTGATGACAAAAAAGCTTAACAAACTTATTAAGACAAAAATATAAAATAAGTACTGGCCAAAGTTTTTAAAGAAGTAAATAAACTAGACTTGACTAACAATAACAAACATAGACACATAACAGATACAGTTCAAAAATACCTAAAAACTGTTAACATATTACTGACAGACTGCCATAAACAACTTACAATGGGAAATATGGATAACAATTATTAAACAAATTTTATGTAAACCAGACATTATCACCAATACTGTACTAAAAAACTTACAAACAAGCCATAGTATAGCTGACGTAACATGTTAAAACTTTCATCCTTTCCTTAAATATAATAGTCAGCAATTTTGCGCCAATTAATTACAGATCCATTAGCTTGCTAATTGTCTTGGGTAAACCAGTATGACTAAAACACAAAAAAATCATCAATTTTAAAGCCAAAAATAAAACCATCTTACAAGTGGTACAAATTACAGATAATATTCTTACAAATTACGTTTGAAAAAAATGACAACTTGTCTACAAATTTATTCATTGTCATTGTTCTGACAATATCTTTACTGTTATAAATTTATAATTTGATGAGCGTTTGTTTTTTGTCAAAATTAACAAAACTTTATTAGTATCAGAAATCCTTGCTCAGTGCTCTCTTTTAAAACTCAAATAGTTCAACATTTTTATTAAGAAATTTCCTACAAAGTTTAATTTAAGAACACCGCCGACGTACTTACACAGTGCATTTGTAGCTAGCAAAAAAGTACAAATACACGCTGATGTAATAGTATTTTGAAAAACCTTGCCATAACAAAAGCTATTACGTTTTTTCGGATATGTACAAATTTATCAGTGTTTGCGCTACTAAAACTAGCTGTGAAAATGTCAGAAAGCGTTATATATCTAAAAACTAACTTACAAGACACACATAGACGGCGCTATACAGAAATGGTACGGCGTACTAAGAACATTATACCTTTTGATCAGCAAAATCAATAAACTCAGACTAACAAACAACTTATTTACACAGCAATTATAAAACATATTATGACACATTAATTAGCTCAAAGTTTACCAAAATAAACTTTTAAGATTCATACTGAATAAAATTATGATCTTTATCACTTATTAAAAGAATTTGTGACTACGCAGTTATAAATATTCTACAATAATCATGTGAAACGCAATTGACTAACAAGGACTATCACCAACCAAAGATCAATACACAAAAACTCTTAACACAAGCTGTCCAGTTTGACTCAGTTTTTGTTACAAAGGCAAACTAAAAAAAAAAGAACTTTTTTTAGAGTGTATATAAAATGTGAGTAGTAAACCTGAGTAAATATTTGCTTAGATAGCAATATGTTTTTTTTATCAATGTTTATAGGAATGTTTATAGAAAATGCTTATAATGTTTTAATGTTTATAGAAAAATCTACAAGATTATTTTAGCATTGTACAGTGTCTAAAGTATTTTTTAATAAATTATTTGCAAGAAATCAATAAAAACCAATTACTTGCGCTAAAATTTAAGTATTAAAGCCAGTGACAAAAAAACAAAAAAAATTTTTATAAAAAAAATTAGACAAAAAACGTATTACTGAATAATTTTGTTATTTTGAAACTAATTTGAATGATTCAAAAACTCTATTTTGTTTTTTTGAGTACTTTGAAAGCAGGTATATACATGTATGTTGTTATATTTAAAGTTTTTGCAAAAACAATCAGCTTTAGTTTTTTAAATAGCAACATTAATTTTTTATTTTATTTTTTTGAATTTTTTTCCTATTCATAATCAAACCATGTAAAATATTTTTATATTTTTATAAAAATATTTTGTGAAAATTAAAAAAAAAAAACATGATATTTGTTTTAACATTAGTAATTGAGTAATTAGTAGTAAAAACTAATAGTTGATTGTTATTTCCAGTTATAACATTTTTATTATAAAATTGGTGGCCATGCAGTAGACAAGTGTCATGCCGTATTGAGACAACAATCTTGCCAAATGTCCAAATAGGTCTTCTTAATGTATTACCTGAATTTTTTCAACACAAAAATCAAAATTTTTGATTGTTTGTTAAATAGTTTTGTTTTGCTTTACTAAAAACTCTACTTGCGTAAGCTACAACATACTATAGATCTTGTTCGCTTTTTTTTTTAACAAACACGTTCTTACGCCAACACCAGAAGCATTGCTTAATACAGTAAAAAGATCTGAAAAATTAGTTGAAAAATTGTTGATAAATTGTCTATACCAGCTACATAATCCAATAAATCTCTTAACTATTGTGGAGTTTTTTGAACTGCAAAGTTGACCTAGACGCATTTTTTTCTGGATTAGTATTTAATCTATTCTTATCTACCATATACTTTAAGTATTTCAACTGGGTAAGATCAAAAGACACTTTTAAAATGTACTCTAAAAATAAATTGAGCGTCTGTTAGTCCATTAAGGATACTGTATAAGTATAAGCAAGTTTTTAGATTACAAAATTAAGTTTACACCTATCAAAACAAAACTAAAATGCATTATTTTGTTTTTTTACTAATACTACCGACAAACACTAAAAGCTTAAGAATGTCCTAATTACTTTTTATTTTAACATTTTATCAATTTTTTTATTAAGGTGTTTTTGCATAAAAAGCAAATAACATAAGGTTGTTAGCGCAATGGTTTCACACTGCCAGTATATATAGTATGTGTGTACAAATGTTTTACCTGTTTTAACCTAGTATGTTAATTAAACGACAAGGTAACTCCTAGTGTACATCTAATACCATGTTATTTGAACGACTTAAACCATTATTTGAGACTCTTTTGCCTAATGTCCATTTGTTTAAAAGTCAAACCGCGTTAGTGTTTTTTATAAAATTGGCACCTATTATAAATCTAAAAAGCAAGGTTTCTACTATTAAAAATTTTGTATAAATCTGTACACCAAATACTATGATGAATAGAGTAATCCAAAGAATGGTTTAGTTGGGTGAAGCGTTTAACTAAAATCTATGCGCAAAAATTGTTGCAAGATTGAGCTTTAACTCCAGCAAAGCATTAAAAAAAATGTGGCATTTATTAATTTAGGACATTATTCTAATACATTATTAGTGTCCTATTAAACATAGTTACATTTAATATCAAAGTGTAGGTGAACCAAAAACTAGGCCTCGTCAGTATCTACAGCACCTCCATTCTCTTTATAAACGGGTTTTGTAGTATATATTATGTAATATACAGGTACATATTCAAAGGCAGCTGTAAGGTAGTAACACAAGCATAATTAACTAAATTAATCTTATAACTGTATGCTCAGCCTTGTTTGACAACAAAAAGCATGTATCTATCAAGGCTTTAAGATTGTGATTATTTGTTATGAAAACAACATATGAGCAATTATCTCCCGCTACACACATTTTTAACTTTCTAATTAGTTTATTTAGTCAGCGCTAGTTCTGTCGGCATTTTTTTTTGTACTTCAATTTCCGACGCATCATGTCCCAGAAATAAGTTTTTTTGTTTTATATTTGAACGTTTAGGACAGTCACTTACTGTCTTTTTGACCACATTTATAGCAGAAAGTAATTCTTGTTAATTTACAATCTGCATAAAAATGTTTCAATTTACTGCACTTCCAACACACCTATTGCAATTTATGTTTAAATTGTTGCTACACGTGGTTTATTTGCAACAACTTTTTAAATGCTTGGTAGAGTCGTTTCTATTTTTTAACATAATACCGCCAACTTTTGAATAGTAACAATATTACATAAAATCAGTTTAGGCTTAAATACTGAAAGCAGGTTACGTCTAATGTGTTTTAATCTAGTTAATTTAAAAAACAACTTGTCTTATCAAGCAAACCAGTTTTCTACGACGGCTATATAATATTTTTGCATGTTTTTTTGTTTGCGGATTTTAATCTTGTTCCATAATCCGGCAGTCATTTTTTCTTTTTAAACATAAAACTAACCAAGCTATACCAAGACAGAGCGTATCCCAAAAAAAATCTATTGCTGATAAATATAAATTTGCTTAGTACAACTTTGACCTATTTTGAATTTTTTTACCCGCTGTAAAAAAGTGTAAGTCTTTATAAAAGCGTTATATATATGATGGGTGTAATTTTAAAAGGTAGAATTTCCACTTTTTGACATTATTGAGTTAGTGATGCCATCTTGTAGCAAATAGGCACTCTACAACTTGATACTATTTTTTTTTATACAATACAATAACGATAAGTTTTGTTTATTTATTTTTTTAATTTAGTTTTTACTTAAGAAAGGATTTTAGCAAGATTCAGTTTAAAAAAAAACATTACGCAACTTGTAATTTGATAGTTTATTAATCAAATTAATTTAAATTTATAACAATGATAACAAATGTTTTGTAAATAACTCAAAACGCACATAAATCAGTTTTAAGAATGACTTTAGTTGTGACAGTTTTTTGAAGTTTCTAAAAAATTGATTGAGGTGGAGATTATACCTTTTGAAACTACACCCTACACTATACACCATATATAAAAAACAATATCTTACCGATGTATAGGAATTATAGAATGATGGCTTTTGCTATGTCGCGGCGAGTTAAATTTATGAAAGAATCGCTATCGGATTGCTCTTCAGATTCTAGATCTAAATCTAACTTAACCAGAACTTTATCTCCTAAAAAAATACTTGTGAATAGCGTAAACATAGTATTTTTTTCTAAACATTCTTTAGAAGCAGTCGCATAATTTTGCGTATTTGCCACATTTTTAAATCGACTAAGCTTATCCTTAATATAATTTAATTTTGTAAATATCTTTCTTTTGGTAGCATTTTTCACTTTGTATTTTTATTTTACACATCAAATAAGTTATCTACAACAAATAATCTTTTACGTAATAGTTTTTGTAGAATTGATTCTAGCATCAAATCACCTTCTACTTTTTTAACTTTTTTAATTTTTAATTCATACTTAAGACTGCTACGCCTTAAATATCTTAGATCAAAAAGTATATTACTATCACCCATGCTGCAAAAGATTATTTAAAAAAATAATACAATGTACTATTAAACTAATAAACCAAACTTCTTTTCAACAAAAAATGCTCCACCAAACATGTATTAAGCATTAAAATAAAACCGCATTTTTGGAACTAACATAAATAATTTTTGTAAGTATTTAACATTAATTACAAAAATTATTTTAAATTTTGAATTGCTAACTAACATGGTCGGAGTGCAAGAGATTGACAACCTTGCGCGGAATATATCTAGGCCGCCGGGACCACAACTCAATATAATATAAATAAACTTCAAAAACAACAAAACAAAGCAATTAAAATATTATACAATTATAACAAAAAACACCAACATAGAAAAAAACTAATAATTAACTATACAAAACCAGATAAAGCAACAACAATGCATATATTTTCACAAAATCAAACACACAAAAACAAGATCTAATTTAAAACTAGATATAAATAAAAAATTACACAATCATAATACCAGACAAAGAAGCGACATAAGCATTGAACAAAATTATACTAAAATAAAAAATAACAGCTTAATAATTTGAGGAGTAATAAATTATAACAATCTGTCAAAAAAAATTAAATCAGAGACTAATTTAATTAAATTTAAAAAATATTTAAAACAACATCTACTAGCCGGACAATATATAATAGTTATAACGACAGACCATAAACAAAAACTCACATAAATATACAAAATTAATAAACAAAAGAAAAGAAGAAATCTAACAAAGGAATACAATATTATTTAAAATCATTGAAATGTACAATAACTAAACTATAAATAAATAATAATAAAAAAAAACAATGACGCAAAAAACCAGCATGTTGAGCCGGTTTAAATGCACGTGTCATACAAAAACACAACAAATGACTATTGAAATCAATATTTGGCTATACGTTGATTTTAAGAAATAAACTTGTAAAATGGCTTCCAAGACACTTATTTTTGGTAGGGTCACGTAATGTTTGATTTAAGCTAATATATCAGCAACAATTATTGAAGTTTTAAAAGCAAACATTGTTTGAATTATTTGTTATATACGGTCAGCAGTGATCAAACAAGTAACCAAAAATTGGTAACCAAGAATGCGCTTTGTTAACAATAACTACGTTAGTCATACGCCCAAAATTATTTTTAAATATTAATGTAATAATAATATATTTTTTTATTATTTTTTTTTTATTTGAAGTTCTATAGAACTTAAAACCCTTTTTTTTGCGAAATGTGTGTTCTACGACAAAAACTAAACAAAATTTAAAGTGATGATATGTTAATCAAAATATTTTAAACAAATTTTGATTTGTTAATTACGTTAGTTTGATAATATAAATTAATATATTTTATCTTTTTAGTTTAATTGAATTGTTTTTCTTTGTGTGTTAAAATCTCTAAAATTATTAAATAAATTAAATTCAAACTTGCTCCTAATTATCACATTTCTTCTAAAAAAAGAAATAAATTTTCTATCCAAAATAAAATAACTGCTATCAATAAACCAAAAATTCTAAATATTATTTATGTAATATGTGTAAAACTGTAGTGTATGTACCTTTAATGCAGCATTTATATTCAATAAAATGAGGAAATGTATATTTTTAATTAGCGCATGATTTAATCCAATTTTCCGTTTCTAATAGATAATTATAAAGTATTTATATAACAAATTAAACATTGAAATAAAGTTAAAAATTTTTTTTTTTGAATTATTTACTATATTATTTATAACGGTCTTTGCAAAGATACTGAGCTATAAGTGCACTACTTAAAAAATGTAATTATTTTCTAGCAACTACTGTAATCCTTTCTCCTTTAGAATTTAAAATACAAGTTGTATTATCAAATAACATATAACAAATTCAGCAAATTCAGCAATGCAGAAGTAAATATCTTCTATTGCTCTGCTGGGAATTTAATATGACAGTATTTAATTGAAAAGAAGTTCTGCAAGCTCTGAATGTTACCTGGATCTCGCGTGTATTTTAACTATTTCAGCATTTGAAGTAAAACTCAGTATCTATAAGGATGTTTGATCAAAATTTAAATATTTTAAATAAAGGTATCTTTAACAAGTTTGTACTTACGTCTAGTCTTAATAATATTAAACGTTGTGCTCACCTGAAAAAGAAAGATAATTAATTAAATTTTATTAAATACTAATAATAATTGCAGTAATGATTGATATTAACATATACAATAAAACTGACTACTACCTATTAAAAATTATTTGTCATAATTTTATGCAAAACAGATGACTTTTAAAAGTTAACTCAAATTGCCAATTTTTCCATAAAATCACACAATTTAAAAAAAATTAGTTTTAAAAAAAGTAAGAATATTTTACAAGGTTAATACTATATATTATATACAAGGTGACTCAGAGGAGATTTCAGTTTTTAACACGTTATAATAACAGTATAAAAAGTGAAGGAATAATTTTAATATTAAATTAAGAAAGTACAGGATGCGGATTTCATGTTTTAAACACAATGTTGTCCAAATGTCGACCATCCTTCTCATAGCACTCCTCCAATACTGCTCTTAAATGTTTAAATACCCGCCGACACATTTCAATAGGAATATTGTTAATGGCCTCTCAAATGTTGTTTTTTAACTGCTCCGTAGTGGCTGGAGGATCGGTGTAGAAGACACTCTTTAAATATTCCCACAAAAAGTTGTCAAGAGGCGTAAGATCTGGTGATCTTGGCGGCCAAGAGATATCCCCAAATCTCGAAATAACAGTTCCTGGAAACAATTCACGTACAGTGTCCAATGATGCTGCAGTGTGTGCCGTCGCCCCATATTATATACTATATAGTATATTGGTTAATAACGTCACAAAGTTACATAAAACATGTAATCATTGATTAATGACATTGATAAATATAACATAAAATAAATTATTTTTAATTTTATGAAAGGTCAGAGAGTGCTGAAAAAAATATTATAATTAAGAAATTCTTTTTTTGTAAATGAGAATATTATTATAAATAATTATATAATAAATAGTTTTTTAAATTTTGAAATTTAATAAAAGATTAACTCTTAAAAATATATTGCTGTTAACTTTGCATTTTAATTTTTTTCAAAAGTATAACTTTATATAGATCAATCAATATCATTTTTAAAATTAATAGTTATACTTGAATTGTTAATATAAAACATTTTAAGAAATAATAATATTTTTATTAATATATTCAATATCTCAATGTTTGATACTAATAATTCAGTTTTTTTTCTTGACATTATAGTTATTATTAAACTTGTCAATAATTTATTAACAATTGATTAGTATAAAAAAAATCATTACAACACAATGTGTGCTACCAAGATGGCCAAAACTGAAAAATTACAATATTAAAAAAAAAAAAATTATTAACCATGATATGCTTTTATTATAGATAATTAAAAAAAATTAAACGGAAATGTTTTCTGCACAAAGTTTGCACCAACGTAAATGCGATTTTGAACAATAATACTTTTGTTTGGTATTATGCTCGTAAATTTTTTTGTATTTAATATTTTGAAAAAAACGGAATAATTTTTTAGAGAAAATTTACAACAAAAATGAATACTGTTAGTTTAAATTTAAAATTTTGTAATAAAATAATTATTTTTTTTAGACAAAAAAATGTAAAATTATACATCCTGTATATTAAAAATATATTTAAACAAAAGTTTGTTTAAAACCAAATAAAACTTTTGTTTAAAACTTTTTTGCAACTTGTGTAATTTTGACTAACTCTGATTTATAATAGTATCGGCTTTTGTTTTGGAAATATTGAGGCATAAAGTTTTCTGAATTTATTTCGATTTTGTGTATAAAATTAATAATAAGTCAAGGAAATTAATTTGTAACAAAAAATTTATTTACTAACTGTTTTTTTTACAGCTGTTAAGTACTGTGAGTATAACTCTTAGTTGTAAGTATAAAAAATACAAATTTGATCAAAAATGCAGTTCGGCAATAAAAAATACGCCGGGAATATCTATAGAATAAACGTCAGCCATCTCGCCGTGTATTTTCTGATACATTTTATTGACTGCAACAATGTGGAATTAGTAATTGACATACTGGTGGTAGAAATCTACGATACAACTTGACAAACCAGGTGTTAATACTAGAAGATGAGATAGCTCAGTTATACAGCATTAGCGTAGCACGTTGACACTTGGGTGATTTGGAAGTCACCTAATAAGCCGTTGGTTTCATCAAACCTCTTCAAAAGTCGTAAAACTTCTGAGGTGATGAAAAAAACTGTAAAATGCACAATAAACAAGAATTGCAACCCGTCCAAAAGTTTCTCAAAACTTTGTTAAACTCTTAGCTGCACCTGTGTGGTCGTTTACAACCTCAGCTTTTAAAAAACAATATTTATTATTGCTATAATGCGCTGACAGCAGACGATGAAAAACGGTTAGTGCTGTCATTGTATCTAATTTTTATCAAAATAAATATAGTTTTTAAGAGAAATATTTATACATATATTTTTTTTTAAATTTAGTAAATAATTGGATAATTCTGCATTTTAAAGTCTTAATATTGACAATTTTAACAAAATATATTTTTATACTAAAATTAGCATTTTTCTGCGTTTTTGTAACTTCATAGCATAATATTAAATTTATATTCTAAATATTGAATTAAATAATTGTTCCAAGTGTTGAGATAAACTTCATAGTACAACTATAATAATAGAAATTTCTAAATTTGTAATTTGTTAGTATGTTTTGATATGGAGTTGTCAATGACTCCACAGGTGTGTCAATGTTACAATACGAGTATAAAGATAGTGCATCTAAGAGTTAAAAAAATAAGTGCTGTATCCTTACCATTATCAGCGTATCCATTACTTACAACCAAAAGTACAAATACAAAGATTAACATTTTTGCAATAGTTTCTCGAATAACACGAGCAAGTAACTTCATTCTTTCCACAAAGCTACTTTTACCAAAGACGGTACCAATAACTGTCACAATGAGCATGTAGAGAATCCGCACGCATTTAGAAAACATTGTTTTCAACACAATTTTTTTATTAACACGTGTGGAATTTTCAATAATCGATTATTGCCAATACAAATTCTGTCGCATCGTTTAAAAGCTGCGTCCTACTTAGAGTTGTTGGATAATCACTTGCACAAGTTATTAACAGATGTTCTACTTGCATTGCGCAACGTAATGTGGTATTAACACAATACTGCATGCTGCAAGGGTTGTTGTAGAATGACTAAACAACCTTTTTAATAGAAAGTGATTTTTACTTTTGAGACCACGTAAAACAATTAGTTTATGCAAAACACATTCACAATGAAGAGCAATTATAAAACAAACCTATAAACCCTACACTTCAAACTAAAAAATGAGCAAGATTTTGCTACAGTTTATAATTCTGTGGTTTTGCGTTGCCAGGCTTGCAACGAGGCTGGCGGTGGACTTTTCAAACGTGAATGGTAAATTTAAGTAATAGTGATTGAATAAAGTTTTTATGTGACTTACTATAGTAGTAATAATAACTTATATATCTTGAAAACAGAGAAAAAAAGTTATTTTGATTTTGTTTTGCCTCTTGGTATAAATCACCCTCTATAATTCCTAATTTTAATTATAAAAAAAAAACCTTTATTTATTTTTAAGTAATTTTTTTATGCTGTGTATAAACCGTAATTATGCTAGTCAAACATTGCTAGCATATACAAGTATGTTGGTGTTGTTTGTTTCTTTCTACAGTTATACCTGGTGTAGCGTGTTTGTATTATATACATTGTATTATATTTTTAATATGGTTTTTAGTAAGTAAGCCATGAATATAATTTTGATGTGATTAGCAACGTAAATAGAGTTGTCAGTGAAGTATATTATATATACGAGAACTGATGTGATAAATCATTTTATTAATTTTTTAATGTTGTAAATTAAATTAATGCAATCTGGTATTGTATTTTATTATTTACAATAAACATATTTATTAAAATTATTATAGTTTGTCAATATATGAAAGCTATAATTTGGTGACCCCGACGTGATCAAAAATTGTATTGGAATCCTGGAGTTGGCCCCCGACGTGATCAAAAATTGTATTGGAATCCTGGAGTTGGTCCCCGACGCGATTAAAAATTGTATTGGAATCCTGGAGTTAGCCCCCGACGGACATCCCGATATCCCGATACCCCAATCTTTGATCTTGATATCCTCAGAGTGACCTCAATACTCTAACGGAGCAATTTACAAGGAGATGCAGGTCTTATTTTAAAAAAGAAAAAAAAACAATAAATTAAATGTTGGACTATTAAGGTAGATTTTTATTGACATATGTCACTTGACATATTTATACATTTAATATTTTTCGCAATTGTACCTCACTACTCCCTTATTTTCCCGTACTTTCCCTATTAAATTATTAATCATTAACCAAACGCAATGGTTAATGATCCAGACGAGACAGTACCTTTGGCCATTCAGACAATGAACTGTAAGATAACACAATTTTGGGCCGCTGACCCAGAATTATGGTTTGCGCAATTAGAGACAATTTTTTCACGGAATCAGTTTTGTCTGAAAAGACAAAATTTGAATTAGTCGTATCTACCTTAGCTCCGGAAGTGGCTGTAGAAATACGCAATGTAGTTATTAAACTACCTTTAGAGTTTCCCTTTGAAAAACTCAAGTCAGAATTAATTTTAAGGACTTCGATTTCAGAGCAACGGACGTTGAAACAACTCTTGACTGACAAAGAAATTGGTGATAAAACACCATCACAGTTTTTTCGTAAGTTGATGCAGCTTCTGGGTGCTAAGAAATTGGACGATAACATTTTAAAAGAACTTTTTTTGCAAAGGTTACCAACTGGTGTAAGAAAAGTTCTTATGACTTCAGATAATCTTTTATTTGCTGATTTGGCAAAATTAGCTGATAAAATTGTTGAAATTTTAACAATCAATTCAGTTAATTCAATTTTGAAAGAAAATGATCAAAATTCTTTACAATCACAAATTTCGAATTTAGAACAGCAAGTTAAGGTGCAGCAGTTAGTATTTTAGCTATCAAAAATTTGTCAAAACTCAAATTAAATCCAATGACTTTTTTAGCAGCAAATGGTACACATATCCAAACTTATGGATATCAAACTGTTAAAATCAATTTAGGGTTAAATAAAATCTTGTCTTGGCGTTTTATCTTAGCAAAAATAGGAAATTCAATTATTGGTGCGGATTTCTTAAGACACTATCATTTGATAGTTGATCTAAATAATAATAGGTTAATAGGTTCAAAATCTTTCAGCTCTTGCAGTAGTGTTTCATCAAACATTTCTAAAATTTCTCCAATTTTATTAAACAGAAATTTAGACTCTTACAACAAATTATTAAAACTTTTTCCAAATTTAACTTTACCATTACATCTGAATGTTAAAGTTAAACACAGTGTAATTTACTGCATTACAACTGAAGGATCACCTATATTTTTAAGACCTAGACGCCTTTAAAAAAAAAAAATTAAAACAGCAAAATTGGAATTTCAGAAATTATTAGACCTTGGTTTTGTGAGACCATCTATCAGCAATTAGTCTTCACCTTTACATATGGTGCCCAAGTCAGATGGTTCTTGGCGTCCTTGTGGAGATTATAGAGCTTTGAATAAAATTACTAAACCTGATCGATATCCAATTCCACATATTCAGGATTTTACAAACAAATGTTTTAATTGTAAAGTTTTTTCTAAAACTGATCTTATTAAAGCATATCATCAAATCCCAATAGATCTGAAAGATATTTCAAAGACAGCAATAACGACCCCTTTTGGTCTATTTGAATATTTAAGGATGGGATTTGGTTTAAAAAATGCTGCTCAAACATTTCAAAGATTTATTGATAACACTCTTAGAGGTCTAAAGTTCTGTTTTGCATACATAGATGACATTTTAATTTTTAGTAATAATCAGGAGGAACACCTCATGCATTTAAAACAAATCTTTTAACGTTTCGATAGTAATGGTATTAAAATTAATCCTGATAAGTGCAAATTTGGTGTTGAGGAAATTACTTTTTTAGGCCATACAATTTCATCATCAGGTATTATACCTGCACAAGATAAAATTTAGGCAATTCTAAATTATCCTCAACCAACAACACATCCTTCCTTATTACGTTTTCTTGGAATGGTCAACTTTTATCATCGTTTTTTAAAATTAGGTGCGAGTATTCTAACACCGCTGAATGATTTTGCAACAATTAACAGAGACTCTAAAGATTTTCCTTTGACGCAGTCAACCACTGATGCGTTTGTTAAAATTAAAGAAGTGTTAGGTCAACGTTCAATTTTGGTTTTTCCTAATGATAAATCTGAGATTAGCATAATGGCCGATCCTTCAGATTTTGCAGCAAGAGCAGTTTTACAACAAGTATCTGCTGATGGTATTCAACAACCAATTTCATGTTTTTCAAAAACTTTTTCGAAAACAGAAAGAAAGTATAGTACTTTTGGTAGAGAATTATTGGCAATTTTTTTAGCCGTCAAGAAATTTCGTTACCTGATAGAGGGACGAGAATTTTTTATTGTAACACATTATAAACCATTGATCTCAGCTTTCAAACAAAATTCTATTCTTCTATTATTTGCGATGCTTTTCATAACATGGTACGTCTTTTTATTCCAAAATCATTACGTAAAACAATTATTGACAAGTTCCATTATTTATCACATCCTAGAATAAATTCAACACAAAAACTCGTATCTATGAACTATGTTTGGCCAAATATGAAGACTGACATTGCATATGTCGTAAAATCTTGTATTGATTGTCAAAAAAACAAAACTCATAGACACACTAGAAATCCAATTCAAAATTTTGATTTACCTAAATTTCATTTCGAGATTATTCATATCGATTTTGTAGGACTTTTACTTAATTGTAACGGAAATCGTTACCTCATGATCTGTGTTGATCGTTTTACGAGATGGCCTGAAGTCATTCCTTTACAAGATATTACTGCTTTCAGTGCTGCTAAAGCATTTTTGAATATTTGGGTTTCCCGTTTTGGAGTTCCTAAAGCTGTAGTAACAGATCGCCAGAAACAATTTCAATCGAACTTTTGGAATGATTTTAGAAAATTAATAGGTTTTGATCATAAATCTACTACTTCATATCATCCACAATGTAATGGATTAACTGAAAGACTTAATAAACAAATTAAATTATCTATTAAAATGTCAAAATTAACACTTAATTGGGTTGATTTGTTACCTTTAATTCTCTTAAGCTTTAGATCAATTGTTAAAGATCCATTAAATGCCTCGCTTGCAGAATTTGTTTATGGTACTACTTTAAACTTGCCTGGTCTTTATCTAAAGTATGATGATCACATAGTACCGACGGATCCAAATTTACCGTTGTTTTTAACAAAACTAAGAGAAACCATGAACGTACTGTTACCTTGTCAAACGAGAATTACTAAGCAAAATTTTTTCATTAACCCTGATTTGACAAGACGTTCGCATGTTTTTATTCGAAATGACCATGTTAAAAAGTCTTTAGAACCTACTTTTTCCGGACCTTTTTTGGTGATTTCTAGAACTTCAAAATTTTTTATAGTTCAATTTAATGACAAGCAAGACTCGGTTTCAATTGATCAATTGAAACCAGCTTATTTAGAATTGTCAACACTTTTACCTTTGAGTTCTATATTAAAACCCACTACTGCTGCGCCCGTTACTAAATTTGACAAAACTAAAAAGACAGTTTCATTTAACCATTGCGTGTATTTTAGTAGTTAATGCCTTTTTTAGTTTTTTTACACTTCGGGGTTAGTAGTGTAGCGTGTTTTTATTATATACATTGTATTATATTTTTAATATGGTTTTTAGTAAGTAAGCTATGAATATATTTTTGATGTAATTAGCAACGTAAATAGAGTTGTCAGTGAAGTATATTATATATACGAGAAATGATGTGATAAATCATTTTATTAATTTTTTAATGTTGTAAATTAAATTAATGCAATCTGGTATTGTATTTTATTATTTAAAATAAACATATTTATTTAAATTATTATGGCTATTCAATATATGAAAGCTATACTGGTATAACACGCAATGCATTTTACAAATGCTAAGTTAATTTATTTTTTAGATAACCTATTAAAGTTGTTTGTAAGCAAATTTGGATTGTCTTCTTTATAAAGTTACAAAACGTAAATGTGTTTAAATCAGATAGTGACGAGAAAATTCAAAATTGGATATATGGGTATAACTAGTTCTGCAAGCACTAGATAAGTTATACCCGGTTTATTCTCTTCCAGACCCTAACTTTTCTTTAACTGGGGATTGTAGAAACTGCTCTTAATCGAGTAACATCCCAAAAACAAAATTGTAATAAAATGTACAATTTTGACTTTGTACAGTTTAAATATTAATAAACATATCTATAATATAATAATAATAAAATATCATCATAACCACTCTCCAAAAACCTTTCAATTTAACTGTGTTAATTCATAAATTATAAATTAATAAACAACGCATAAAATACATAAGTAAAAAATTATATCTTATATAAAGTGATTATTAAAAACTAATATATCACACAACTTGTTTATTTAAGTTTAAGTATTTAAATCGCATTACAAAAGTATTATAATTATATAATGCGTCAACTCACCTTTTCCGCTCCTCTTTTATACCCTTTAATAAAAAACAACAACAGCATACTTGAAAAATGATAGACAATTTAAAAGTCCGTCCACTTGCTTTCTCTCTTCTTACGGCTGCCCCACAGGTGAGTTAACATCAGCGGAAATAAGAAATTCTATATCTTAAGAATGAATTACTTATGACATGACTAAAAAAAAATAACTGTTGATCTAAAAACAAATATTAAATAACTGCATTGGATTTGTACGTAATTCTCCGGTAAACATTGGAAAACAAACAACCTTATTGAATCAAAATATTTGTATATACATAACTTCAAGCATCACTAGTGCTGCAAATACGAACGTATATATGCTACAAATATAAAAGTAGATTTCATTATTTTTAATGTGAGTGGCCACTTAGAATTGCAATGTACATATTTATGATTGTAAGTTTATTTTAAAAATGTTTCTGATGACAAAATGGAAAACTAGTATCATTCTGTGCTTTTTGTATTTTATGTTATTATTTCAACAAAGATCTAATTGTTTTTCTGTTAAAATACTACCTCCGTATTATTTTTTTAAACTTTTTTCTATATATAATATTGTTAAAAAATTTAAAAATTGTCAAATTGATCTGTCTGTGCAATCGATAAAACATTTTAAATTTTATCATTTCACATACCATGTTAAATAAAACTGATAAATTTTGTACAAACGTAGTTTAAATAATTAAAATAAATCTTTGTTATTTTCAACAAACTTGTTTATTAAAACTATCATTAATGACAAATTGTACATTGTAGTTAACCACATTATAGACACGTTCAAAGTATCAATATAAAGTTCTGAAAATAAATTATAATCATTTCCTTTTTATACGCACTTTAATATAATTTATATAGCACTTAAAGTGACATTGCGTAATTATTTTGTAAAGTTTTCCTCAAAACAGCTATTTGATGTTGTATGTTTAATCTTAACAACAATTTTCATTGGGTTTTGCGAACATTATATACCCTTTCGTCTCAAGTATTTGTAACTTAATTTTCCTAATGGTTGTTAATGAGTCTCTTTATGATATTAAAACATTAATCTAGCCCATACACTAAACCGGATTGTTTACTTAAGTTTCTCGAAACAATGAGTTTTATAAATAATTCAGTGGGTAATTAACAATGCAAATTGAAACAAAAACGTTTAGATTACTTATTAGTACACAGCTAATTGGCGTCTAGTTATATTTGAATTCCTTGTAGATACTGTCGATTCCACTAGAAATATTTTAATTAAAAATCAATCGTTACCACAACGTTCCACATATATCATTTATTCAATTAGTAGAATGGTCATTGTGTAGACAGTACGAGAACGGAAAGAGATGAACTTGAAACATTGATCGAACATATTTAATTTAATGATTTCATTGTATAGATATAATGATAAGAATTTGTTGATTGAACGTATTTATTATTTACGTAAGAATAAAACTATAGTTATTTAGTTAATAATAATATAAAACTTATTAAAATTAATAGATTATTTAAGTTATGTTGTCGAGTTTGTTTTATAATACGTTTATATATTATAAGTACAGTAACTATTTTAAATAATTCAAATAGTAAATATTTTAAAATAGACGTAATAGTACTATTTGAGTATTCGGATTGATAAGCTTTATAAATGCATAAGAATTCTTTTACCTTGGGAGCTTTACAGTTTGGTAACGAGAATCTCAAAGAACTCAGAAAATTCTCCTTTGTACATAAGGCATATAAAAAAAATATATAAAGTAAGATTAAAGTAATATTAGTATTATGCGCATCATATTTACAAAGCAATAATTAATGCATAAGAAATTAGGTAGCTGCTCTGCTTAACCTGAAACTAAACATTAATCTATGCTGTATAAATTAATATAGTAAAAAAATATTGATGATAAATATTTAATATAAGCAGTAAGAAATTTTTTATCTACAATTTTCTTTATTAATATTTTAAGAAGGATTGCAGTAGTATTAAGCGTCTGACTGCTATATCAAATATCGTGCATTCAAATCTTACACAATTGAAAAAACTTTTTAATTATGTATATGACAGTAGCAAAACTTGGTAGTTAAAAAACTTAAAATATAAGTTTGTAATTGTTTTATTTATTAATGCACTTTATTAACATTCTTATCGTTTTATTCAATCTATCCGTGGTATAGTTGTGCTTTTTTTAATTAGTCACTAAATAAAAAGCCGCACCAATGTAAAGTTTGTATTTCTGTATAACCATTTTTTTAAATTGTTTTTTATACTAAAACTATTTTATTTTATATTGGAACAGGCTTCTAAGTGTTAAGTATAGAACTGTTTTTATAATAGTTGTGCAATTTGTCAAAATAAGTGTAAGTCTGGTACTCAAATTGATCTAGATGACTACCTTGACTCTACAAAAAAAATATTTCATTTTACTATGTATAATAGGAAGTTTGTTGTAATAATAAAATGCTAATAAAAAAAATCAGGAAAAGATCATTCAAAAAAATAACAAAGTACTGTTACTAAAATTTATCAATAAACCTAAATCTACAACCAGTAACTTGATATCTAATCTATCACTACGTGAAACAACTTTGAGTGTCCATTTATTACTGTTCAAATTGTTAACAAGCATAATAACCCCAATGCTTGTCAACATTTTTCAAAAAACTTTTGACCTGCTAACACTGTCGTTAAAAATTTCAGGACTTATGGCTAAACACAAAATTTACGATCTAAACTAACTAAGGATTTTTACACTTAGAACTTTGTCAACAGACCCATCTTATAAGCGACACCGGCTTTTTTTGGTAATACCAGAACGTTGAGGTAGCAAAACTAAACTAAAATATTTTTTATTGATCGCTAATGTTTTAAATTACTATAGCTCAAAACAAAATGTGCATTATTACAATTTACTTATGCTACTGTTTATTTATTTGTGTCTATTGTGTTTAAGCATGTATCTTACATACTCAGTCTAGTATATATTCTACTTTGTTTGAGTGATTTGAAATGATGTTTTGTCCTTGCTCAATATCCATCAAATTCTGCTTTTTTATTGCACTGTGGTTATCGTATCCAATCTTTATATTTGATTTGCTTATGGAATTCAGTTCTTTGTTAAGTTGTTTCAACCACATTGCTTCTTGTGTAATAAACGCTAACGCCATATATTCTGCCTCAACTGTAGATAAAGCTACAGTTGGTTGTTGTTTAGAATTCTATGATATGAATCTATTTGAAAACTTAAACACATATCTGGTACATAATCGTCTTTTGTCTATATCAGATATCAAATCAGCATCACAGTAGTCAATTAGATCCTTGGATTTTAAGTAATGCAACTTGTACTTACTTGTGCTCTTCAAGTAACAAAAAATACGTTTAACTGCTGTACAATAAGCTTCTTCATGGTTGTTGTTGAATATGCTTACATTATTTACAGCAAAGGTTTAACTTTGGATTTCTTTACACTAATTGAGTTTAAAAAATAACATAGCTTTAAATTTCATTCTCTTCCACTTTGGTTTAATCCAAAAATTGTCTTATTTAGCTTGAGTACTTTATTAATTCTGTAATTGTACATATTGAGTTGTTACATATATATTTCTTCTTCTAATTCACCTTGTTGTTCACGCCGTTACTGCATCCATTTGGTCAATTCCTAAGTCGTGTTTTGCTGTTTATGCCAACAAATACCTAATTGAAGTATATCGAACTACAGGTGAGTACATTTCTGTATAAGCTTCTGGAAACACCCTTTTGCAACCAGTCTTGCTTTGTATCTTAAAATTACATTTTTTTCATTGGTTTTTTGTTTGAAAACCCATTTGCATTTAATTGCTTTCCAAACTTTAGGTAATTTCAGTATGTTTCAGGTCTGACTATCTTTTAATAACTTTATCTCCTTTTTACTGACAATTTTTATTTGCCTAAATCTTGGCGTGAAAATGTTTCTATAATAATTGTGGGGTTTTCTTTTGGATAGTTGATCTATTTAGCTTACGTGTTTGTGAAGATTTCCTAACTTTTTTAAGTTTTTCTTTTTTTTCTTCTTCTTGTTTTTTTTTTGAATATGTAAATGTGTTTTTTTGTCAATTTCATTTTTGTGATAATTTTTATCTTTTGAATCTATATTTTCCATTAAACTTTCTTCAACATCTTTTTTAATTTTTTGTCTAACTTTAATCTCTTTTGATGAGGAATATGAATCATCACTAAGGATCTAAAAATTTGTATATGTCCTGTTGAGATTTTATAAGGACAGCTGTGTTAATCTGTTCATTATATATACTGCAATGCTTATTGCCTCCGCCCAGTAAGATTTATTTAGTTTTACATTGAACATCATTCATTTGGTTTTCTCTATGATTGTTTGGTTTGCTTGTTTTGCAATGCCGTTTTGTTGTAGAGTATATACTGCGCGTCAGAGAAAACGTAATTATCCATCTTTTTAAATATTGCTTATTTTTATTCTAATAAATCTATTGTGTATTAATTTAGTTATTCTTTTAGCATATTGTCAGACGTTTTCATAAGATACAAACAAAAACTAAGCAAAGTTTGAAGAATTTTTAAATTTATTGAGAAAATACATTTGCGTTTACATAACAACAAATTTATTGGGTGGCCCGTTTTCTCTAACGCGCAGTGTACGTTTGGTAAATTATACCATATCTCTTGCAAAATCCATCAACTTCCTTATTGCAGTATTTTTTCCATTGTTACTTCAAATAATTTTAATTTTTCTATCCGTTTGATTTTTTACCATTTCTTTAAATTGTTTAAGTCTTTCAAAAACTTCAGTTTTTGACTTAACAATTTATATCAATGTCTTATGTGAAAAATTGTCAATCAACGTTAGAAAATATGAAGCTCTTCTTATCAACGTCGTCTCCATTGTACCACATAAATCAGAATACATTATTTCAAGTAAAGCATTTGTCTTTGACTTCAAAATCTTAAACGGTACAATACAATACCATACGATACGATACAATACGATACGATACGATACAATACGATACGATACGATACGATACCATACAATACAATACAATGCGATGCGATGCGATGCGATGCGATGCGATGCGATGCGATGCGATGCGATGCGATGCGATGCGATGCGATGCGATGCGATGCGATGCGATGCGATGCGATGCGATGCGATGCGATGCGATGCGATGCGATGCGATGCGATGCGATGCGATGCGATGCGATGCGATGCGATGCGATGCGATGCGATGCGATGCGATGCGATGCGATGCGATGCGATGCGATGCGATGCGATGCGATGCGATGCGATGCGATGCGATGCGATGCGATGCGATGCGATGCGATGCGATACGATTCGATTCGATTCGATACGATACGATACGATACGATACGATACGATACGATACGATACGATACGATACGATACAATCGTTTTTTTTGGTTTCTCCCTGGATATCCATACATTTGACAACTTCTGTATTCATCTTTTGAATGTCTGCGTAGTTAATATATCTCAATCAACTGCAATCCTGTACACACCTGACCTATATTTTGTGTGTATCAATAGATCATTGTTTTTTATTGTAGATGCTACAACCAGTCTTATTAAATATTACCGTATTTCTTTTTTTCTACAATTTTTGCAAACTACAGTAAATTCACACTTAGTTTTGGAACTATTATATAACATTGTCAACATTAATCACACACTCATTTGTGTTTATAGATACGTTTCCAATTCTAGTCACTCACAACTTTGAATCGTCAGCAATCTTTTTTGCTAGTTACACGATCTGGCACGCGCGTCAGGTGGTGTGTCGCTCCACTGTCTAAATATCATTCATTTGAATTGTAGTTTTCCCGCAAAAAGCACCTTTACACGTTTCTGCATTCTGATGCTTTGTGATTATTTTTTCTACAATTGTAGCGTGTTAACACTTTTTTATTTCCAGCACTATTATTATTTTTGTTGAATTTTTTATTTTAATTATAATGTATTTAGTTTCTCTTAGTTTTGCTTTGATATTATCACCGGTAATTTTAGTGTTGCTACTTTCAATTTCCATAATTAAGGGTTTGAATTCATCCGTTAGTCTTGCTAAGTAGTATGGCACCTATTCATTTTTCAGTAATATTAAATCCAACACTTTTTAATTTGTTTGCTGTTTCTATAATATTGTTTACATATTTGACATGTTTTCGCAATTTTTTAATCTAATTGTAATTAGTTTGCGCAGGAGACCAATTTGTCTGCTTTAGAGCATACCGACCGCTACCTTGATTTGTAGTGTTTTAACAAAAACGGCAACTTTGGTTTCATTGCTGCTTCTACAAATAATTTGGTAATTGATTTATTTGTTTACCAGTACATTTAGAAAGAATTAAACTATAATATGTCAAAGTCTTTTAGTCAAATAAAAGTTAGAAAATAGCCAAAAAAACTAGAATAAAAATAAATGCGTTTTTCTGTATTTTTGAATGCATTTTGTTGCTATTTTCAAATATACTTTTACAAAAAAGACTTCGACATATTATAGTTTAATCTTTTCTAAATGTACTTGTAAAAAAATAAATTGAATATTTGTAGAAGCAACGATGAAGCCAAAGTTACCGTTTTTATTAAAATCCTACTTTGATTTGTAGTATTTTAACAAATACGGTATGATCTTAAGCTTTTGTCGTCAAATATATCTTTGAGTGTCTTCTATATTTTGGCTGCACTGTCTAGTGTTTGAACTTGTATAAATGATAAGTCATTTATTGATAGAGTTATACGTGCTTTTGCTTTCTTTAGCTTACTTTGATCTTGGACCACACACGGGATTTATGCACTCATCCAATCCATAAAATTCCAACAATGCTTCTATCGCAAATTTTCATGTGTCATAATTTTTGCTTCCTTAAAATTTAAATCCAGAAAATTGGCGTCACACTTCTGATCCTTGTTTTTTCTTTAAACTTTCAGTTTCCTTATGCATTCGCTACCCTGGGCCCATAACTTGTTGGAATTTTATAGGGACATCTATTTGTAGTTTAAAGTAATATTTCAATATAATCACTATTGTTAATAAATTTTACTTGAATGACAGATTGTACACATTACATCTACACTTTTATATATTTTTATATTAACTAACAAACGTCAACAATATATGTATAGACATCTACCTTACAACTAATACAGGGAGTTTATAAATGAATGGAATTATGTAATCACTTTAAGTATGCCGCTTTTTTAAAATTGTCCACTATACTATTTGTTTTGACAGATCAACTTTAACAGCTGTCAAGCAAACATATGAAAACATATGTAGTATAGTGGACAATTTTAAAAAGATGGCATATTTAATGTGATTACACAATCCCATTCATTTATAAACTCCCTGTACATATTCCAACAGAAATGTATTCTAATTTTACGGAATTTTGCAACTTCTGAGGCCGATTTAGTTTTAGAATTACAGTTTTACGCTCAATATCAGTGTTTGGAGTCACACAACGAATTCATTTCGTAGGGTAAAATCTTCCATAACCGTCAATAGTGTAAACGTTGAAAACTGAAACGTTAAGACAACAAATTTTTTTAATGATAAATTCAACTTGAAGTATCCACAATTTTTCAAAAATTGTTTGTATGGTATACAGAATTGATAGCCAATAAAATGTTTTTTATTTCTTTAGACATTGTAATTTAGTTTCCAGTTGCAATGGTAAACTAATTAAAAATATTCGTTTTTTTTAGTAGAAGCAACACAATAGAACTACAATTACTTTGGACTACTAATTGTTATCTAACTTGTGTTAAGAGCACGTAAATTAATTATTCAAATTTATCTTTCACCATCAAATAATGCCGTACTATCAAGAAGCACTGATGAACATTTGTAAAAACCAAAACAAAAGTCTGTATTTGGTTTACCGTTTTAAAATTGGAATAAGCCAAACAGACCATATTCATCATGTAATGAAGAAAATATAACTAAATGTGTACGCGATAACGGTACCAAATTGATATAACGTATTTTAGGTAAAGATCTTGGTTTAAAGGCATACAAAATTCAACTTTTGCAAATATTTAAGTTGGTCACCTTTCCAAATTATCAGTTTTAATTTTTGGATTCTTGAAAAGCTTGAATAAAATTATGGGTTTTGATGAGAAAGCCCATTTCTGGTTTAATGGCAAAATTACCATACTTAGGTTAAAAAGCAACCAGAAAAAGTTCAAGAGTTGCTTTACATTCAGAACAGCCAAAACAACAATTTGATGTGGTTTATGAGCTGGTAGAATCATATTTCTTCAAAAATAAGGCCGACCGGAACGTAATTATAAATGGCGCTTGTTATTGGGACTATTTGCTGCTTGAAAGTGGCCACCTGAATCATGTGATTTAACATTTCTTTGGGGCTTTGTAAAATCCAAAGTCTACGTGGATAAACCGGTTATGATTGAAGAATTGAAAGCCAACATTGCTTGCGTCATTTACCATATACCAGTTACAGCCAACATTAAAAAAAAAAAATGCTTAAAAAATAAATGATTCTTTTGTACAATAATAAATATTAACCAATAACATTTATTTTTTATATAAATTTTGGATGAAGGCTTTTTATTCCCCTCATTTATTTTTTAATTTTTGTTTTGATATTAATATTTGAAATAAGTGGCTCTAAATGAATCACTCATTACACCTAAAAACAAATTATTATACATTAATTGAAAGCCTTAGATATGATAAACTGGCATAAAACCTTTTGCTTAACAAAAAAAAACTGTGCAAGCGTTTCATGGCATTCTATACAGAAACGAAGGTAAACTAGATTTAAGAAAAGTAATATTGCATTAGAATACTATTAAAATGTTTTTTTAAGAGTTAAAATAACATGTAGTACAACGGTTTGAAATTAGAAATAAAAGATTTTTTTATGTTGATAAAAATATATAGCAAGTTAGAATTCAAATAGTTTAATGTTAGTATCTAATCTTTACTGAAATTTATAACTTTAATTATCATATTTTTTTAATTATTTATATTTAGTATAATTTAATTAATTTGCTTATATTGTATTATATTACTTCATTTGTAATATCCATATCCATCCTAATGTTTGTATTTCATTAAAGCATATAATTGTTTATGAATAATTTTATTATAGTTTTTTTAATTAACTTTTTTACTTGTTTTAAATATGATGATATAATTTCAGACTACATATTTGTTTTATTCTGGCTAATAACTTCAATTTGTTTCATTTTGTGTAATAATCGGAGAATATTATATATATAAAGTTGCAAAAGTTTTTTTACTACATAAATTAATGTATAAATCTTTAACATAACACCTTCGTTATTATAACACAATCTGTTTTAAAATAATTTGTGATATTATATTTGATGTTTGTTTTATTGCGTTTCAATGCCATCAAAACATAAAAAAAATTAATAAATTTATTTTGCAAATTTATGGTTTCATTTAATTTTAATCAAATGTATAATTTTAAAAATTGAATGGCGGTGACTGTTACTATGTGATATTTTATTATAAAATAAATTCGAAAAAAATAAAAATGTACTATATCACAAATATATTTAAAAACCGTAACTAGTTTCAACCTTTACACGGCCATCATCAGACGATGATACAAACAAGTATAAAAAAAACTAAAAAAAATTATTATACTGATTAAGCAGGTAGAGAATGGATTAATAAATGGCGTCTTTTACGTAAAAATAATTATGACAACAACTAATTATGTTTGTATTATATACTTAGAACTCAAAGTAGTATTGCATAGTGAAAATATTGTATATTTATTTAATATTTTTACCGTTAAATACTGATGTGTTATAAGCTATATAAAGTGTATAATACAAACATAATTGTCTCCCCAAGGCAATTGGTAATGTAATAATGCGTTGCAATAATTTAAGCTCATGTCGTAAAGAGACTATATCTATGAGTATACTATATATGTGGGACAACTTAACTCATACACTCCTGATGTTATGTTAAATTGTATCTGTACGGTTTCTAGCTTTGAATAAAATGTTTGATAACCTATTTTGAGTTTTAAACGCTACTTTATATATAATTAAATTTGTTAAGAATATTTTTAGTTTTCCTAGATATGTTACCAAAATAAGTTATTGAAATGTATTTTATGGGTTTTATGACTATTATCTTAAAATAAATTAACTGCATAATGAGACTATAATATTTAGTTTTGTTTTTCTTGAAAATCTATTGATATGATCTATTGATATATTTTTTTTAAACTTCTTTTACCGAAAATTTAATGTTAATAGTAGACTGAAGGCTCTATGAACTATTGAACGGTAGGCTGTAACGTTGTGACCGACAGAGTCAAACAAAATAGTTGAGTCTGTATAGGTTTTCAAAAAATATCAAACAAAAGATTATTATTATTGTGACAAATCGTTAGGTCTAAAAAGTTATTTTTTTGAGTTTTGGTCTCTATTGTAAACATGATATTTGGGTGAATACTATTGATGTAAGTAAAAAAAATGTCTAATTGGCGTAAGGTACCTTTAAAGCAAACTAAGATAAAACTTACTATTGAATTAAAAGTAGCTAAAAATCAGCATACAGAAAATTTAAAGCATAACATATAAATTTAATGTTTTATTATTAAATCTGATATTTTTTTTTGTGTTTAAATTTTATTAACAATTTGTTTAGTTTGTTTAATTATTACTTATAAAAAAATTACTACAGTTGGCTTGTGCAAAATATGCAAAATTAAAATAAGCCCTAGACAAAAACTTTTACGTTATTGAAGGAGAAAAAAAGAGTTGCAAAGAATGTATGCCGTCAGTATCTGTTGTTAAACTGCAATGCAGTCATTTGCAAATGAAATATCTGATAATAAAAAATAATTATACAGGATGTTCAAAAAAGAATGTAAAATATTTAAAAGAGTGGTAGTACAAACCACAACAAACAAAAATCTTAATAAACATGAGTTGTCATAGCAACGGTTTCGGAGATAAGGAACATTATTTATATTTATTATTCTTTTTTCTTCTATTTTTTATTTTGCAACAAATAAAAAAAAATTAATAAACATGGGTTGTCACAGCAACGGTTTTAGAGATATGGAACATTATTTATTTTTATTATTCTTTTTTTTTCCATTTTTTATTTTAGAAAAACGTGCATTTTTTTATCATAATTGGCTGATGTTTTCGAAAATAAACATTCAGTATTTGACAGTTGTTGTTAGTGCACAAGTTTTCATTGCAAAGACTGATTACTCTAATGCAGAACTAGCCAAAATGCTTTTTATGTTTGGTTGTGCTAATGGGATTGCCACAAAAGCGCAACGTTTTTATGTAGAAGCTTATCCAAATCGCTAGATTTCTTCACATCGTATTTTTACAAAGATTCACCAGTGCTATCTTTTCGGAAGACCAAGGTCTATCTACTCCTAGAGCAAAACAAAAAATTATAACAAGGATAGAGCATAATCCATAGACGAGTGTGCGGAGAATATCAACCAAGATAGGAGTTGATGCTATTCTTGTTTGGAGAACCCTCCACAAGCAGCTGCTCTATCCATACTATGTACAACAAGTACAAGCTTTAAATTTAACTGATCATCAGGCACGTTTGGTTTTTTGTCGCTGCTTTCTACGCAGTATGCTAAAAATCCGCAGTTTTTTTGCTAAAATTTTTTTTACGGATAAAGACGGGTATACACAAAATAAAGTTGTTAATTTTCATAATGCACATCGTTAAGCCAACAAAAATCTCAATGTTGTAATTGAATGTAGACATCATACACGTTTTTTATTAAACATTTGGATGGGTGTTGTAGGCTACAGGCTTCTATGTCTTGTTGTTTAACCAAACCGATTAACAGGCGCTGCTTACCTCAATTTTTTGCAGAACACAATGATGATCTATTGGATGACATTCCTTTGGCCTACAGACAACAAATGTGGTTTCAGTATGATGGTGTAAAAATGAATGAAAAGTGCCAAGAAATCCAAGCCAATGAGGGGGTTTTAGAAAAAATACAATTTTCCTTTAAACAAAAATGTTGTGCTTGTTTGAAAATGAAAGGAAGGCTTCAAACATCATTGAAAGTTACACCAAATTGCATATTTGTTAGTAAGTTTTTTTAATGTATGTTATAATAATCTTCAAATGGATAACTATGTACCTAATTTTAGATAAGCTCTTTATAAATCTATTAATAAACAATTATTAAATATTCCTTGAAATAGTTTTTTGTCTTGTTCTGAAGTCAATAATGCTGTAAAATGTAATTAAGCAATGTGTAATGCATTACTAATTAAATTAGTTAAAGAAAATCAAAATAGCACACGTTCAATATAAGTATAGTGACCATCGTATCAATTATGAATAATTTAAATTACATCAATCGCAGTGCAAAATTGTAAGCAATTAGTTATATGTTGCTTTTGTAAATAGAGTAGAACAAGATTTAAACATTATTTTGGTCCTATAGTAAACAAGTGAAAAACGTTGAGAGTTATCCAAAACATATGTTAAAAAAAATACAGCAAAGATAGTCAATTTATTTGCTGATTGCTTTTTTACAATTTATAAATTAGAATATGCCTACAACTTTAATGTTAAAGTACAAGTACACTTTGGTAAATTTTATGTAAGTGTTTTTGATGTTATCAAAAAATTAACAATTTGTCTGATTCATTCATTCCTTCATGTTTTTTTAAAACAATGTATTTATTCTTCTTTGTGTGTGTGTGTATTTGTTATTTTGTTCGTCTACAAATTTAGGTATGTTTCCATCAATTTGAGAACATTGTTGCATTACATTTTTATTTAAAAAAAAATGGTAACAAAAATGATGTATGTAAATACAAAAAAAATTAATTCAACCAACTTTTTCAAAAAAATTTACCAAACTTGTAGCTAATCAGCTTATGAAGAGCTGCAATAACATAACTATTAACAAACAACACGGTTTTTCTAATAGAAAAGTTACTCTTACAAACTTGTTAGAGTATCAAACGTTTATCCTTATAACTATGAAAAAAGGATTTTAAGTTGGCACGGTTTGTACAAATTTTTCGAAATCTTTTGACCATGTGTGACACAATACGCTTATCAACTAATACTTGGTTTTATTAAAATCGATTTGAAGTGGTTGTTGAGTTTTCTATCCAACAGAAAACAAATTTTTAAAATAAGTAGTTTTATTGTTTTTTTTATAGATGTAATCTTGGGTGTGCCTCAAGGTTCTCATTGCGGATTAATTGTTTTTGCTTTTTATAAATAATATTGTTTGCAAATAACTTTAAATTTAGCAAGTTTTTATTATTTGCAGATAATTTAAATTTGTATAATGTTGTAAATAATAATATAAAATAATAATTTATTTAAACTCAATCTAACTCTGTGATCGATAGATTGGGTCTTTAATTTATTCTCACTTAAAATAGTAAATTGAGTAATTCTCATTCCAAAAGTAAAATAAACAATAATTTATGCAAACATAAAGAATGTACATCATAGAACAAAACTATCAAAAGCAATTTTTAAGTGCAATACTTGTGTTACTAAGTATAAATACTAAACAAACTTGAAAAAAAAGAAATAAGTTACTTATATAATTAAGTCATCAAAACAACATTACAATTAATAAAAAAAACAAGTTACAATCTTAATAAATAAAAACTTGCAAAGATACAAATCAAGATAACAATACTAATAAAAGATATACAAATAAATTAATCTGAAAACTTTGCAATGCAAGTTTAGATAGTAATAAAAGAAATCAAATTTTAGATCAACAAGTATAATTTAATATTAATAAACCAACTATATCTAATTAGGTAAACAATTGACATAATACATATGCTAAACAAGCACTAAACGTACAGGAGCCAATAAAAAAAAAATACAATATGTTACAAAAAATAAGATAAAACCAGTACAACAATGTTTGTAAAACAAACACAGATTAGAGGAATTTTTCAAATTTAACAAAAAATACCAAAACCTTCTTGTAATAGAAGTAACATCACGCAAATAATTTTTTGTTTAAAAATGTATATGATCACATAAGAAAAACCTTTTAAAAGCACCCATTATTTAAAATTGTGATACCTATAACTGACATAATAGGATTTTGTATAACAAGAGTGGATAGTATGCCCATATCGCACGAAGACGAATTTGGAGCACGACGCTGCAGGCGGAGTGCTCTAAACGTCTAAGTGCGATATGAGCATTCCACTCGAGTTGTACAGCTTACTTTTTCTACGACTGATAAAAATCTAAAAATTATTTTAAAACTTTTTAATTAATCATTTAACATTATTTTATATTGAAATAAATTCAGGTTATGTTTGACATCTGACGTTTCGCATAATTATCAAATTCAGAACTACCTATAATTTTGGTTAAATTATGCTGTTAACATATTTAATTAAAAATGTTTTTAAAGCTTTATTGTATAATAACAATTAATAAATAAGACGTTCTTAATCTATTTTTGACATTTTACAAATAAAAAAACCATTTGTATTTAGCGACGTAATCAAATAAACATTGTGATTTGTATTTTTTGTTTTTATGGTTGGTACGGCATATCATATCCACACTAGAGTAAATATATGATACATATCCATTCAGTTAGGCGTGAATAAAAGTGACAATATATAGAAGGGAGTAGAAAAAAGTGACAATGATGGGAGTAGAAAAAAACAATAATTTATAAAAATTTTTGGTCCAAAGACAAATTTATAGTTTATTTCTGAATCTAAAAATAACAATACTTCAAATTTTTAATAATATCAACAAAAATACTAAAACGGTGCTTTTGAAAGTAAATATTTCACAACAAATACACTAAAATGTACAATGTCTCACAACAACTTTATTTTATTTAATTAATAAGAAGCATTATTTGAAGAAGTTAGATGTAATATAAAATACCAAGTTTCTAACATCAAGTTTTTATCAAAACAAACTAAAAACAATGAGATGCATATACTAATGCGTAACACAAACTTTCAAATTAGAAAATATTCTATTTTGTAAATGTTGAGTCGCATTTAAGATATGAACTCATCAATTTGCTGAGACTCAGTGAAAGTAAAAAACGTAATAAAAAAATCAATAAAATTTTCAATATAAAGAAAGAGACCTTTACTATAGTGTAATTGATAATAATAATAAAATTAGAAAAATAACTAAGATTTTACCACAAATAATTTTGTAGTAAAAATTTAGTTATTGTTTTAATTCATCAACAAAAGTTTTGTTTATATATGTAAGTTTTAAATTTTTTACATGCACAATTGTATTTTGTGTATAAATAAAAATAAAATTCTTACTTAATTACAGCAAAAACTTAAAGTATTTAAATTAAGTTAATCTATGTATAACGTTATACTTGTCAATTACCATCTTTTTTTGGTTTCAGATTTATTTATTTAATAATTCTTTTCAATAACTGTTACTTACAAAATTATTCCGTAATGTTGCAAATAGTTCAAAAGTTATTAAAAAACTTTTAAAACCAGGTATATTAAAAACAAAAAGCAATAGAAGACGTGTTAGATATAAGAAAAACTTTTATAAATATAAAACAAAGAATATGCTGATTTATTTTTGATCACCTTTTTTGTAACATTCTGTATATGCTTATGACTGTATTATAACTACATATTGTTCTATTCATGTTATCAGATTATTTTAATAAATTAATAATGTTGTCATAAATCATTTATATTTGACAAAACAATTAGTTAAAATTTTATATAATTACTCGATAAATTTGAGTAGTTTGCATAGAACGTAATAAGGAAACTTATATAATATAAAATTATTTTGTTGGCATTGTTTTATTAATAACTTCTGAAACTTTCGCAGTTTAGAATGTATACAGAATTTCTTGATGAATAGCGTATAATAAATTAAGCAATTTCACATTAATATTTAAGACCAATAAACAATTTTGTATTTTAATGATCGTTTATATATAATTATACATTATTTGCTGTTTAAGCATGAGGATTAATTAATTTCTATCACAACTAACAATATACAAGCTTAAGATATAACTTAGAATAACATTGCTAAAGCTGTTGACGAGGGTTTCGGGATCGTTAAGCAAGTTCAAGGGATTTTGTCTTATGATATAAAACTTTCATAGCTTTCATGTTTAAAGTTCCATAAATTTTGTTTGCGTGCTATATTTATTTATCCTCATCATACATACATATTTTCTACAATCTCAAATAATTTGATGCTGTAATTTTACAAATCGCTTATATTATATTATTACAACATATAAATTAATATTAAATTATAGTCTGTTTTAACAAATTATTAAAAAAACTTATTATACTTATTCAATTAATTAATAAGAATTACAAACTAAACTTATTTTTACAGAACTTAAATTAATTTGTTAGTAGATAAATCAACATTAATGTTAGATCTTACCTAATATATTTTACGTAAAAAGTTTTTAAGTTTGCACATGCAAAATATTTTAGATTATCTATATTACGTTGTACAACACATTTTTTATATATATGCTAAGCGATACCCTAAACAAAACAATCAGTCAAAAAATGTTTTTTGGCGCCTTGCAAAACAAGTTAAGACAACTGGTAAGCTACAGTCCAGCCACAACAAAGGTCGAAGTATCAGAAAACGTGTACAAAATAAAAGAGCACCAGGCATTCTTGCAGCACTTGCTCTGGGCCCGAACATCTCAACTAGAAGAATTGAAATTGATGCTGGAATAAGTCGCTCCATTGCTTGGAGAGTTTTAAAAACAAACGAATTTCATCCATACCATATCTCTCTACACCAAAAACTTGAAGAGCAGGTTTTTCATGATAGGTTGAAATTTTGTGAATGGTTGTTTCATAAAAATTATAATTTCTATCACAAAATTTTATGGACAAAAGAGTTAACATTCAATAGCAACGGAGTTGTTAAAAACCCTTATTGGTTAAGAAAAGTTAATAATCAACACGTGTGGACCCTTAATGTTTGGTGTGGTATTTTAGGAAACCAAATAATTGGTCCGCATTTTTTTGATGGTTTATTAAACGGAGCTAAATACGCTAATTTCTTAGAAAATAATTTTATTGACCTTCTAGATGACGATCCATATGCAACACGTTTAAAAATATATTTGCAACAAGATGGTTGTCCAGCTCATTACGCAAGAGTTTCTCGCCAAACCGTTGATCGCTTTTTTCCTGGTCAATGGATTGGAAGGTTAGGACCATTTCCATGACCACTTCGTTTTCCTGACATAACGAGTCTTGACTTCTTCTTGTGGGGACGTATCAAAAACCTAGTCTATAATAAGCTTCCATTCCATTCCAGAGATAATATAAAAAAGAAGATCCAAAATGTCTGTTTTACACTTAGTAAAGATGAGATACTACGGGCCGTCAACCACGTTCGAAATCGGCTACAAAGATGCATTGATCAAGAATGAAGGCAATTTGAACATACCATAAATAATTGAATAGTTGTTTTAATTATAATTTTTTTTACTTTTATTTGAATTGTTGAATAAAATACTTTCAAACAATTGATATTTTTTAATTATCGTAAATATGCAAAATATTAAAAAAACATTTTTAATAAAAGTTGTTTCTTTTAAAAAGACCTATCAATTAATACCATACTCGACCCATGTTGCTATTTGAAATTTTAAAGTTACTTTCGGTTCCGGGTACTTCCAGATTATTCCGGTAAAAGATAAATTCATCAGTGAATTTCTTGGGTTTACTTTGATAATAACATTTTTTGTTCCAGTCACATTCGACCAAGCGTTGGCAAAATAAAAGACTGGTACGGGTGGTCTGAGACACCCTGTATATTCAAAAGCGCTTGTAAGATGGTAACACAAGCGTAAGCCCTAAAATATTGGATCTTAAAACAAAAAACAAAAACCTATTTTTTTATTACTTTATACATTGAATAATGATTAATTTTTCTTTAAAATTGCCCATACTATTTTAATAATCAAATCTTTGGTTATCAAAGTAGTACAAAACATAAGCAAAATTTAAAGTATGTGTACCTTAAGTTCTAAAATAAGCTACCAACTGCTTTATAAAAATACCTCAAAATACAAATTGTACACAAAAATGATTGTTTATTATGTCTTATTTATATCATATTTTGTAGCATGAATATTCTTTGCACAACTATACTTTATATGTATTGTTCATATTTTTTTACAAAGTAGTAGTCTAGCGTTTTTGCAATGCGGGTTCTTAGTCTTATTGTGCACTACTAATGGTTACTCTTATAGTAGTTTACTTTTTTTAACGACGTTTAATTTTTTGTTTGTTAAAAGGCTGTGCTGTACTTAGCTACCTTGTGCTTGAAGCAGATGCAGCAGAAAACAACTGCAGCATAGGATATTTGTCAAGGATTCTCATCGTGTTTGTTTTGGTCACAGTGTTCAGTTATTTTTTTTTTGCTCATTTGCATTATTATAGTTTGTGTAGGTAGTTTTGTTAAGAATATCCTTGTGTGCTTTATTTTGTGACAGTTTTACACATAAGTTAAGTTCCATTTTATGTTTACTAAGTTTTATTTGTTTTCCGGTCTTATATGATTCCAAAAACAGTTTTAATAAACGTTTTTGTAATTTTTTTTTGACAAACAGGTTGACTTTAATAATGTTTATAGCGCACCATTCAATGCCAACTATTTTTGATTAAAAATTGAGGCATGTTAACCCAGAGATAACGTAATTAACGTCCTGTGGCTACTGTCCCATTTGTATGTATACTAGACAGTTCTTTTGATTGTGCCTTATATCATCAAATATCTTCTACTTGCAATAATCTGTTTGGTTGCCTTACTCTTCAAAGTGTTTTTTTACCCCGTAAGATGACTTTGGTAGTTTGGTTCCATACATATCCAAATTTAGACGTTTTATAAAAAAAAAATGTATTTTACTTAGGTTTTATAGTCCATCTGTTTTACAACACCTTCTACAGTATTTAGTGTAATCTGCATCATGTTGGATACAGTTGTTCCAAACTTCCCGTTTATAAAAATTATAATACCATTGGCTTAGCCTACGGCAAAGTAGCTTATGTTATTCAGTAATTGCAGTAAGCCGTTCATAACAAGACACTACAATAGAGTTGATAACACACCGTTTTGTAGGTATTCATCAACAAGTTTAGGTTCTATAGTCTCACTGCATTAGCTTCAATTTTCATTAAAAACGGATGCAAAGATAATGTTGTCAAATGTTTTTTTAATATCTCCTAAAACCAATTTTTTTGCAGTGTATAGTTTTTTTGTATCTGTTAACAAGTTTAGTATGTATATTAATAATGGCGCAGAGACAGACCTTTTAGTGGTCTATTCTGACTATTATTTAATGGTTTTAGATTAAAAAATGTAACACTGATTAATCTGTAAGATTTAATCAGGGTTTACAATGGTAGCCTCGGCTTTAATTTAAATACTACCTTGATTACTTTTCAGCTGCTTGGTATATATTAAAGTGCTAAATTATCTATAAGAATTTTATATTTAGGTTTTCTCAGGGCAGCAAGTGATTTCTGAGGCGTGATAAAATAGTTTCTGTCAGCTATGGAAATTTGAATGTTTTGATCATTTCAATTTCCTATTCGAAAATAACTATTTTGTTTGTTTGTTTATTATTTTGTTTGCTTCCGTCTAATTTTTTAAAGTACTTTAGGTTAAAAACTGCAATATCTTCTGCAGAGTTCCTTTGACCAACTTTGTGTAATTTTTTTGTTGTTGTCAAAAGTCGAATATTTGCAGTGCCATGTGAGTTTATTCTAAAAGTTCTCATAAAATTTATTCCAACAGTTTATTTTTGCTTTTTCTTTCTTGAACTGTTAGCCTCAGCAAGTAGCCTTTAAAAACGTTTTGAAACATTTAAGCTACACAAATGTTTTTGTTTTTGGATCTCCGTATGTACAAAACCGAATTGTGCTAAATAAATTTGTGTATGACTAACACTTCCCTACATAAACTAATTTCCGAAGATAAAATGCATTTTGTTAAATACAGTGTGTCCGGAAAATACGTGTACAACGTTTGACGACAGACTCCTGACGTCAAAATAGGTCGATCTAAGCCGACTTAGTTATATTCAAAATTGTCTCGTTTAGCCGGTAGAGGGCGTCAAAAAAAACAAAAGTATAACAAAGTTTCTATTGTAAGAAACTAAGTAAAACAAAAACATTACTTAAGCAAATGTGTAAAATGACCGCCATCTTGCTGAATACACTTATTAACACTCTTTAAAAAATGATATTGGACCCTATCTAATGTCTCGGGATTATTAAAATGGTTGCCTGCATTTAAAATCCGCTGCAATAAATTATCGCGTGTGTTTACCGGAGTTTTGTAAACTTCTGTTTTAATAGCGCCCCACAAATAGAAGTCACACATATTTAACTCAGGAGAACGTGGTGGCCATTTTACTGGTGCATCATTGCCTCTTCCAATCCATCGGTTGGGATATTGATGATGTAAGTATTGCCGAACGGCAACGGAAAAATGGGGCGGGGCACCATCATGCATATACCACATTTCCCTCCGAAGTAAAAGGGGCAAATTCTCCAGAAGAATTGGTAATGTGTCTTGCAAAAAATTTAAATAAATATTTCCATCTAACCTGTCTGGAATAACAAAGGGACCAATAAGGTAGTGATCAATAATACCTGCCCAAATATTAATTTTAAATTGATGCTGATGATGTGCAACTTTAATGGCATGTGGATTTTCATCGGAATAAATATGTTCGTTGTGCAGATTGGTTACCCCAGATCTTGTAAAGCATGCCTCGTCAGTAAACATAATTTTTCTACAAAAATTTGGAACAAGGATTCTTTTGTTTCTAATAAATTGACAAAATGTAAGCCGCATGGGGGGATCAGTCGGTAAAAGTTCCTGGACTTTTTGTATGTAGTAAGGATGTAACAACTGTTCTCTTAAAACCTCATTGACAATTGTTTTAGGAACATTTAACTCACGTTCTAAGAGACGGGTACTGGTACTTGGTTCTTCTTCAACTCTTTCCAGAATCATCTCTTCTGTTTCCACAGTTCGAGTTGTTCGCATACGACCCCTGCCTTCAAACTTTTTCTCAAAACTGCCCGTTTCCCGAAGATGACGCTCAATATTGGCAAATGTTTGGTGGTTTGGTATTCGACGGTTAGGAAACCTCTCCATGTAAACCCTAACACTCTGACGCCCATTTCCTTGACAAAACCCGTATACCAGGAGCATTTCAACTTTCTGAGAGTTTGTATAATTTTCCATTTTTAATGGTAAAATGAACTTGTAATTCAAGAATGTTGATCGTATATTTGAGTAAATTTCATAGACTGGTGACAATTTGTCAATAATTGTCAAATTATTAAACGCCATAGCAACAAGGTCACTTAAAAAATAATTGTTACAGGTAATTTCTTTTTAAAATTTACAAATTTTTGACGCCCTCTACCGGCTAAACGAGACAATTTTGGATATAACTAAGTCGGCTTAGATCGACCTATTTTGACGTCAGGAGTCTGTCGTCAAACGTTGTACACGTATTTTCCGGACACCCTGTATATTGATTGTAATGTTATTATAAAAAATTATTTTTGCGATAACAATGCATATATCAACCAGGCAGGAAAACGTAAAATAATAAAAACAATATGTGATGATCATAAATACAGAAATCAATAACTATAATGATATTGATTTAAAAACGTCGGAATGTTTATCCCAACCTAAAGCAGATACGACATCATCAACCATATATTCACCATCTAGAACAGTATCTTCAGCATCTGTAAGGCATCAAGAAAACAATTTACAACACGGCGAACATGATCAATATCCAAAAAATTACAAGTCTAATACTAAAAACAAACAGGAAAATATTTTTTTATGAAAGAAAAAGATGTGCAAGATACCCTAACTATGAGACAAATAAATATACGTGGTTTGTCAAATAAAATTGAACAATTAGAAATATTCTTAGATAATTACAGAACTGATATCATATGTATAACAGAATATTTTTGTACTGGACATACTGCAGATTATTTTAATATTCCAGGCTACTATATTGCAGATCATTTTTCTAGAAATATATATAAAAAAGGCGGTTCACTTATTTTAGTTAGGGATGTTATAACATCAAAAATTTTGAAGTGTAATAAACTATCCGATAAAAAAAACTTTGAATGCGCTGCTATTAATGTAAAATCTAATAATAATAAATTTACTATATTGAGTATTTATAGAAGTCCCGTAGGTAACATTAACGTATTTTTTTATAAACTTGAAGAATGCCTAACAATATTAGAAAAACAATCAAACAATAAATTAATTATATGTGGTGATTTCAATATAAATCTATTTAATAAATCAAATGACACAACTGAATTTTGCAACTTACTTACATCTTTTAATATAGAAACAAAAATAGATGTGGCAACGAGAGAAAAAAATTGCATCGACAACATTTGTATAAGTGAAAATATTTTAAATACTTTAAGTTCTGTTTTTGAACATGCCTTTTCTGACCATAACATGCAAACGACAAAAATTGATATTAAAGTAGAACAGGACTTATGTAAAACTATATATTACCGAGATATAAACCGAAAAGAAAATATTGAAAACTTCATTAACTTACTGGCACATCAAAATTGGAATTCTATAAAAACAGGCAACGACGTCGATAAAAAATGTGAATTTGTTTTAAAAAAGAGAAAAACACATCAACAACTGAAAAAACCCTAGATCACTAACGGTATTAAAATCTCTTCTCAAAATGTAAAACGACTATATGCACTATCAATTACTGGCAATAATAATGACAAATTGTATTACAATAATTATAAAAAAAATTACAGAAATATTTTATGCTTAGCAAAACGAAGTTATAACAGTTTACAAATTTTAAAGTCGTCCAATATAAAATAAACTGCATGGAAAATTATTCATAATAATTTCAAATCAAAAACCAAGTCTGAATAAATTCAATTAGTATTATTAATAGTATAGAAAATAACAGCCTTAACATAGCTAATCACTTTAATTTATACTTCAGCACAGTAGCCGATAATTGATTGAACAATGTTGCTTCAAACAATTATGTTTTTAATAACAGTCAGAATCCATCTTCAATATTTTTTTTACCTGTGTTTGAAACCGAAATTCGAGAGACTGTTTATGACCTAAAAAGTACAAACTCTTCAGATGAGAATGGCATACGCTCAAATTTATTGAAAAAATGCATACATACACTTATACAGCCTCTACAGCTTTTAATAAACGAAATCTTAACTCAAGGTATATTTCCAAAAGTGCTTAAATTTTAAAGATAATACCAATCTTTAAAAAAGGCAATAAAACGTTAGTAGATAACTATCGTCCCATATCCATCATAAATACATTTTCAAAAGTAATAGAAAGTTTAATTGCAAAACGCTTATTTACCTTTTTAAATAAACACAATATACTAAATAATCAACAGTTTGGATTTCAAAAGCATTTATCTACATCAGATGCAATAATCCAGTACATAAATGATCTCATGCAAAATTTGGATAATGGCAAAAAATGATTAGGGTTTTTTACTGATCTCAGCAGAGCTTTTGATTTTGTTGACCATAAGATTCTTCTAGATAAATTAAACATGTACGGCATTTGCGGAAATGCATATAATTTGATTAAATCGTATCTTCAAGACAGGTATCAGTTTGTCAAAATGAAAGGCAAATCATCAAACCTACTTAAAATTGCAAAAGGGGTTCCTCAGGGATCTGTGCTTGGTCCGTTGTTATTTTTAATGTACGTAAATAACATTAAAATTCAAAGTGGTGTATTATACGCAGACGATACCTCTGTACTCATTTCTTCCGACTCAAAGCAAGATTTAATTAATAAATCTTCAATAATAACTACTGATTTAAATAATTGGTTTAACTCCAATAAACTTTTTCTCAACTCTTCAAAGTCTGTTGTAATGAGATTTAATGCTAACAATACAAAAACGGATGATTCGCTTTTAATAAAATGCCATTCAAAGTCAATACCAAATTAAGATACCACAACATTTTTAGGTATTATTATTGGTGGTAAATGTAACTGGAACAATCATATTGATCAAATGTGTAAGAAACTTGCTTCCCTATGCTATGTGCCACATAGCATAGGGAAGTCGACTAATTAAAGTTGTAAGAAAAGATTCGCTCAAAAGATTTTATTATGGACATTTTGAACCTGTGATGTCATACTGTATAGTAGCTTGGGGAGTCTCAAATAATATTGAAAAAGTTTTTAAATTTTAAAAACGTGTTTATTGTATTATGGCATCATTCCTGTAAGCAACTTTTTTCTAAATATAGAATATTAACACTATATAGCATATATATATTAAATACTTTAATCTATGTCAAATCTCATCTATTTAAATTTAAAACTATAAGTAATCATAGAAATAATTACACCACACGTCACGGATCAACAATCTTGGAATATCCAAAACATAGACTATCTAAATTCGAAAAAAGTCCGCATTATATGGGTATAAAACTATACAACAATCTTCCAAGCTCAATTAACGAACTTAACAAAAAAGCGTTTAAAAACTGTATTAAAAATATTTTATTTGAAAAAGCGTACTATTCTGTTGATGAATTTTTATCAGACACAAATTTTGTTGTAAAATAGTAATAGTCTTGATTTGTATTTTATTTTAAAACTTATTGTTTGTAATATTTGTGAGTGCTATATTAGTGTTACATCATTTTAAATTGATTAACTGTATTATTGTATTACTATATTATTTGTGTATATCTGTGATATGTATCTTAACTGTAACTACTGTGACTTATCCTATATTAAACATGATTGACTGGATGAATAAAATATTATTATTATTATTGAGAATGACTTACGCATGGCATATTACTTTCCGTTTTTTTTGCGTAAATACTGTTCTTGTCAATCCAGACTAGGTTTGGCACTAGTTTGATGTGGTGCTTGTCATTCTTGCAGCATCTGTAACACGTATGATGTCTTTGGCTCTTCTCTTTTTTAGGCCAGGTATATTCTGACCATCTCAAAAGTTGCGTTATTTGTCAATCTCGAAATGACGTATTACTATTTGGTACTTGCCTAGTTTTTTCTGTTATTTATTATGCTTTCCTTCAACTCTACTTTTGTTTCTTTGTTTTTGTTTAGTGTTGTAGCTTCCTAGTGATAGTGGTAAGTTTGGTAGTGTTTGAGCAACTTTCTTTGAAAGCTATTTTAGACAGCTGATTTGTTTTGTTATAAAATTTTATTTTATATATTTTTGCGTTTTTGTATTCCTGTAAGAGCATTTAAATGCCTGGTCAGACAACATTTGACACTTTTTGATCACTTTACTTACTTTATAATTTGCTAGTCTATAACTTTACTCCGTTTAGATACTATTTTATATTTGTTGTATGTTTTATATATTTCAGCTTTATATACATATATAAAAATTGGTTATTTTTATTATAATTTTTATTGGCAAGTTCTAATGTTTCATCAATGTCTTAGTAAAAAATCAATTGCTTCTGGCAGTCTGGCAGCTCACAACTGATATCTAAGTACCGCTTGTAAGTATTATTTAATATAAGTATAAAACCAAATTTTTGTTTAGTACAGAATATTGATAGCTAACAGCATTGCCTAAATGATAACCCTTGGTAACCTTGCCAGAACAGATTAAAAAGCTGGACCAAATTAACAGTTTAATAACTTTTGATTTTTTTTTAATTTGGTTAATTTTTTTTATGTTGTCCTATCGTTTCGGTTGTAATTTGAAAGCAATAATTTTTATTTCTTTTGATTTTTTGGCTATTATATTTTTAGTGCACTAATATTAGTCTTAAAAATAATGAAAATTGGCAAAACTACGTATTTACAATATTTAATCCTATCATTTGAAGCCATTAAATTATAATATAGTGAACTAAATTTAACAATTTATTTATTATGGCTGCCAATTACATATATGCTAAATAATACCGATTAATGATCAAATTTGGTATTAAATTGCACTAGATGGATTCATTTGTTTCAATATTTATATTTTAATTGTGATCGTTAGTAGCATATAATTATGTTCCGCTTTAATAAAATTGATCCTAAATATTAATTATTGATGTTTAGTAGTCAACCACATTTTAAATGTTTGCTTTCATCATATTAATTCGTTTTACGTCGTGCTGTGTAAATTAAACTCATTTTTAAATAATATGTTAATTCAAATATTTAATATTTAAGATAATCAATTCTGTTATATGAATTAAGTTTTAAAATTAATTTATGAGCTCTATTTATTTATTTTAATTGTAACTTATTTACTTTTATAATGAATCGTTTTTGTATGATTGATATTTTATTTGTATAAGAGATTATAGCCAACAATATTGTATTTAGAAACATTATAAATTGATAAATATCGTTACAACGGAGAATGTTGTAATTGCATTGAAGCCAAATGAGTACGCTACGCAGATAAATATTTATAGCCGGTCATAGAATAAATGCAATTTTCCATCCAACGGAAATGCTAATTGCAATTATCGCTTGATGTATAATTACAATCAATATTTTTATTTTATTAATTTTAATTGATTTAATTAAAAACAGAACAAATCAATAACTTTATGACCCAATGTATATATTTAGAAAGTATTTTGTAATAGAATTGAAGCCAAATCATTATGTTTTGTAGATAAATCGTAATACAGCGCATAACGACAGCGTTCATGCGATTAATTACATTTAATGTCTTCATCCGACAGAAATATATGAAACAGTTGACATAAATTATTTATAAAGATAAATTTTTAAAACTTAATAATATTAAAAAATCTTTTACAACTTTATTTATGTAATATATCAATTTCAGTACAGTTTTATCTAAACGCACGCTAAACAGTATAAATTAATTGATTTAAAAAAGCTTCATTTCAAAAATAAAATAGTTAATATATTTTTAAACAAAAAATAACAATTTCAATTAACTAAAAATATAATTCACGTAATAGCCAAATTACAATAAGAAAACAAAATATAATTTTAAAACTATGGTACGCCAGATGACCGTTATACATTAACTATGGCAATTGAGGCGCTGGTTCCTAGTGTGCAGACACATCCAATGTACGCAATTTTGTAATTATAAGTGTGCGGATACAACGAGAAGTTGTGTCCGCTCACCTATTAATAATAATACGTTTATTTTGTGTCTTTTTGTCTTGACACTTATATATATAACATTTACAAATATATTTATAATTTTTCAAAATAATAAATCATAATTTTTAAAAATTAACACAATTAAAAATTTGGTTTTTATGTTTGTCTACTTTTTTGTGTGTTTTAACTGCCCTCGTCTTTTCTATCTCTCTTCCGTCTTTTTTCAACATCTCATTTCTTAGGCTTTTTGCACATTCTGTACACAATTTTTCATTTTTTTTTAATCAAAAATTTTGTCTTCATTACCACATCTGAATCTCGCAATTATCTTTTTATTATTTTTACTATACTTATTGTTCTCTAGGTCATGCATTCTTGTAAGATTTTATATTTGTGTGTATGTCTCATTTTTTTCTCGTATTTTGTATGCCTTCTGTTCTTTTAGATTTTTTTGTGCCCTTGTTGTTTTTTTTTAGCGTTTTAACATTTTTTGGGTTTCTAGTTTTTTCTGAGTACATTTGCTTTTTTAATTTTTTTTTTAATATTTTTTTTTTACTAGCGTTTCTCTAATTGTTTTCTTTAATTCCCTTATTATCTCATCTACATATTTTTTTTAATTTTTTTTTATACGCAGGGTGCGTATAAGAAAATATTATCTTTCGTCAAACTACCGTTTCATTACTTTTTTTTTGTTTTTTTGCTTTTTTACTGTTTCTCCAATTAAGATTAGTTTTAATGGTTAGTGGTCTGATTCTACTCTTATTCCTATTTTGAATTTGTCTCCAGACTGTTAACCTAGCCACCCACGTAACCAAAAATTCCGACTATGATTAAAAAAAAAAACCGTTTTTTCCCCAAATGTAATCTCAATCTAACTCAAAAAGTTTTTGTACGCCCCGCCCCGTTCCTGACCTCCTTTACCTAAAAAAAAACTCGATTAAACCTGCATCCCTAAAGATAAAGAGATGATGGATGTTTATCAAAAATGGTAAATCACAAAAAAAACACAAAAAAGCTGAAGAAAGAATTTGGGTGTGTATTTTTCTAATAAACCATCAGCTGGCCCATGTCAGATGTCTTTAGTACTACCAAAGCCACCAGCTACTAAGGTTAAATTGTCTTTAACCCGGCAGTACTCTAAGACTCATGCAATCAATTCAGGTCCGTCTACAAACTTTTTAGACTCTCTATCAAGCCCTCCTATCTTAGCAGAATCTACAGAAAATGCTGTCACAAGACGTTCATCATTGTGTTGAGATAAATTGTGTTTCAATAGCTGTCAACAACGTTTATAGATATAAACGTAACTATCGACCTCGCTGCAAACGTGGTTAAAGTAAAACTGCTCATTTTGTTACAATATTAAAAATCAAACAACAATAGTGGAAAGTACTTTTTGGTGTTATATTAATTGGGTATATTTATAATGACAAGAATATAATTGTTTGTTAAATCATAAATCTAGCTTTAAGGTGCCGCTAGACGATTAATATTATCATCAATAATATTGAACAATTTATTGCACAATATACTGCTAGAACCACCTACACGTTGCAATATAATTTATAATTTATAACTTTTTGTTAGTTACTGACACTTTTGCAATCGACATGTAAAATAAAATAAAGCAAGTTGTATAACCATTACTTTAGTTATAGCTTTAAAAAAGAAACAGACGAAAAACCAAGATGCATAAAGGAGTGGTTAAAAAAAAACATTTAGATTAGATTGTACAATCAAACTCTTTCTGATTGACTCAATATATTGTGCAATATTTCATTATCATCTACAGACGTTTAATATTACTGCATAATATCAATTATTGTGCAATATATTGACTTTAATATTGAACGTCTAGGGGCGGCTTTAAGGCTTGGTTACACAGTGCCAGTTAGCATCCGAGTTGGCCTAATAAAATGTGACCACCAGCAATTGACAGTAACTCGTATGATGCAATTTTAATTTTTTTATCTGAGTTAACACAAGAATTTATTGTATGCATTGCAAGGGTTATTGAAACACTAAGAATAAACTTAACAATTGTGGCATTATAATTTAAAAATGATAAATATTATTGAAATTATTTTATGGCGACGTATAATAATAAATTTTAATGTAATATTCTGAGGATATACTCAACTTGCTTTGAACTGTTCGGTTTGGATAATCGAACAGACATATGGCAAACTTTCATGACATGCATACACTGTAATGAGTATAATGACAGATACTTTTTAAACTGTCAAGAATTTATACGTGTTGTTAATTTGCAATTTTATTAAAATAATAAGAATAAGTTGCGGCCGTTAAGAGCGCATACCGACCGCTACCTTGACTTGTAGTATTTTAACAAAAACGGCAACTTCCCCTTCATCACTGCTTCTACAAATAGTTTGATAATCGATTTATTTTTTTACCCGTACATTTAGAAAGGATTAAACTATATGTCAAAGTATTTTAGTCAAATAATAGTTAGGAAATAGCCGAAAAAATATATAGAAATAAATGCGTTTTTTTGTATTTTTGAATGCATTTTGTTACTATTTGCAAATATAATTTCACAAAAAAGACGTTGACATATCATAGTTTAATCCTTTCTGAATGTACTGGTAAAAAATTAAATCGATTATTAAATTAATTATTTGTAAAAGCAGCAATGAAGGGGAAGTTGCCGTTTTTGTTGCTGTGGCACGCGTTGTGGCTTAGTAAGCACCAAAAAAGTATTCAATTACGATGTTTGGTCGTTTAACACCATCCATATTATATCTGTTTTTTTTTTTTACTCACTGAGCGTTTTAAACGTTTGGGAGTAACATATACCTATCGTCGCTGTGAAATCAAACCAGCGTATCTACTAAACGCATATTTTTCACCAGAGCGCTTTAAAGTTTTTGCATGTGATTTTTACCTTTCAACGTCCGTTTGGTTCACGTTAAAGCTACCTTATACATGAATAAAATTTAGACGAATACTGCTTATTGAAGTAGTAGTTTCAAATAAATCAAAAACTGGTTAAATTAAAGAAATATGCAGATATGCTAGTATGACTTTAAAATTAGTGTAATATTTGCATTTGTGTCATAGTGGCTTCTTCTTTTGGAACTTGTTTTAGGTAGAAAAAAAAGATAATGTTGGCATTGAAAAAAGAATTTATTGCTTAACAAATTTTTTAAACAACTATTAACATAATATTGCTCTTTCCTTTGCTTCAAAGTTTCACAATTTTTTATAGAAATTAGAATAATGACGGTATTATCCCGTTGGTAACTAACTTTAGGATACCCTTTTTCTTCTTCTCATCAATAGTAAGTCTCGTGGAATAAACTTGCATCAGAACAGGATTCATGCTCCTATTGCCCCGTTTATTCCTATTACTTGCTTCCTCCCAGGCATGTGATCCGTAAGATGTTTTGAAATAAAAGTTACCGTCGTCTTTAATTACTTTAAATACTCGAATGTCTGACATGGGTAAAATTATTTGGGAGTCCTTTAGAGCTTTTATGTCAAAAAAGATCTCATAACTCAACTCATGAACCAGGTAAGGATTGCCACTTTTCTTTGCCGTTTTCATGACCAAGGTGTATTGGGAGTGTTCTTTTAACTTCTTTTTAAATAGTTGAGTAAGCCGAATCTTCCTCGTTTTGGGTGTGACCCTTAACTAAAAATTTGTGTGTGAAAGATTTTATGTTTTTTAATGTTGTAACAGCATATTTGTACATTGCCATCATAAAGTTATTTTTCTGTTGTCCACAACAATTATTGCTGTAAAAGATGACCATAATATCAATCACGCCTCTTTTTTCCTGTGTCTCATCCCAAGTGTAACAGTTAACCGTTTTGTTGCCTTTCAGTTCAGCAACTGTTAAATTGTAGACGGCTAGCTTTAAAATGTAGTAGTAGGAAAACGCCTCTCCCTGCGGACATGACAGCACTGCCTGTAGGTTGTATACTGCTACGACGGTTGAATCTGTGGTTATCTTGTCATTCACCTTTTCCAGTCTGGACAAATCCTTTTCTAGAATATGATTCTCATATTCTGTCGTATTTTGCTTCGTGTTTTGGTAAATGAGACAAACTTCACACTGATCTTTCTTCGGTGTAAAAAAAGAAAGGTTGTATAACTTGAAAATAGCTCTGTACTGGCAGTAGCTGATTCCTGCAAGGTTTGACTCCTTTCTTTCTGTTAGATAATCTCTGTAAAGTTCAGCGATAAATTTTTGCAGAACTTTGACTAGGAATTTTAGGTTTTTTTTTTATGTGAACCTTTGCACTCTTCACGAGTTCTTCATCTAATTTTCGATCCTTTCCATGCTTGCCTCTCATTTCCAAGCTTAGCACACCTGTGTTTTTGTCTGTTTTTTCAAACGTTGTACGAATAGCTCTGTCCGATAGGTCAAAGGTGTTTTTAAAAAATTGTTTGCATACCTGTATTTTTTTCCATCTTTCGTTATCGAGTATCATTGATTATAGCCCCTTACCTTTTACAATTCAATGTAATCCTCTGATACTTGGGAACAATTGCCTGTGTGCTATCTTTTATGAATTCTCTTTGTCTTTGCAAGTCTCCCATTCCCCAAAGTATTGCAAAAAAAAATTCCAATAATTCTCATCAATTTTTTCAGTGCACTTGAGTTTACAGTTGTGGCAAGGAGGCTTTATTCTTCGTTTGATCACTTTTCCTCGAGTTTTAGACTCGTATTCCTCACCGCATCTTTTTTGCTAAAGCTCTTTTATTAAATTTACCTCTTTTCCTTTTTCTTGTAATTGGTTCGTTTGCATTTCAATTTCAATTGCAGTCGCCAGTTCACTTTTGGATCCATATTTTGATGTGTTATAATCGGGGTCGACTTCATTGTCATCTGAATTATGAAATGGGTTTTGGTCTTCCTCATCAGTAGAGTCCGTGCTAATAAAGTTGTTGACACTGTAGCTTGTAGCTTTCAGTCCCCAATAATTGACCCGTAAAAATATTGTTGGCTAAACCAGACTTTTGAGCTTCCCATGCCATTTGCTTTATTGAAATTTCTACCGGATCTACCGCAGTCAAGTCAGTCATCGTTGGTGAAGTAACTTGAATCAAAATGGCAAAAGCCTGAACTTACCAGTAGAAGTAGAAATGTGGTTTTTAGTCTCTTCTTGTATAGGTTCACATTCTATCCATTCATCATAAGAGAGTGCTTGTAGTTCAGTTAAATCAGTCTTGCTAGTTTTAGGAACATTTTTAGTAGTGTTTTCTGTATCGATAAATAATGTTGGAAGCAACGGATCAGGCAGCTTATTAACGTAGTTTTTAGTCTCTAATTGTATATCAGTTTTGCTAGTTTCAGGAATATCTTCAGTACTGCGTTCTAAACTGACTCGTGTCGGAGGCAAAGCATCTGGCGGAATCACTTGCCACCGCCTTTCACTTTCTGCCGCAAGTTATAATATCAAAGCTGTACGCTTTTTTCTTGAACAAACAACAAATTATAAGTAATTTGACGGAAAATATTAAAGTGGTAGTTAGTTTAAGTATTTACCTACATGGGTCGGCTTTGAGCCTAGTAAGCCGTAAAACATCATGCATAACAAAACGTAAGAATAAAATAAACCGGCATATTATCTTCAAAAACATCACTTGAAACTTTGTTTTGATACAATTCAAAATAAATTATTGAAACATATTTTGGTTTTAATTAACATTTTGTTTTATTTGCCAGGAGAAAATTTACCCGAAAACCGACATTTTGGCATATATGCCGGATTGTTTTAGCTGAGGCTGCTATAAACGCATTATATGTTAAGTGCAAACCGGATTATCTGCCAATAAGTCATATCTGGGTAATAATAAAAATGTACTATTTTGAAATAATTTAGTTTTACTAACATGATGGACGCCTTTCCTCTTTGAAGGTTTTGAGCGACTTGCGTATTGCGCAATAGATCTGTCTTCTAATAAACAAAATGGCTATTCACGCGTAAATGCATACCGGCTCAACCCCATCTGATTTATTTTACTATTCAACTATACGATATGCCAGTTCGACATAAAAATAGACAAAAAAAAAAGAAATTTTTTGACACCAACAACTTAAAAACTCAATTTTTGCACATATGCCGGTTTGATTTCACAGCGACGATATCTACAGAGCCGTAACTACGCCGTAACTAGAGCGGTGCCGCCGGCACGGGGCGCAGCTTGGTTGGGGCGCCGAAAACCACAACTTCATAATTTTAGAGTTTGAAGAGCGCAAACTGACGCTCTCGCACCGGGCGCATCAAAAGCTACTTAACGCGCTGCATATCTCTACTATTTCAATTTAAAATAATTATAATTTGCTTTGTTATTTAGGCCGTGACAACCTACAAAAAATAGTTATAATAGTGGTAAAGTATAATATTTCTTCTTGGTATTGTATAACACATGTCCATTATTAATTAATTATTTGTAAGTAAAAGTAATTTAGTTATTTAATTTAGTCAGCAAATATTGCTGCATTAATTTACATTTTAATATCATCATTATAAATTCAAAACGCATAATTCATATTAATTATACGAATTTTTGTTAAATTAAAACTTCAAGCCAATGTAAATAGAAGTAGTAAAGGTTAAAAAAACAGAAAAATTAATAAAAGTAACTATCTAATTATATATTATAATAATTATAGTTAATTGTAACAAAATTCATATAATAATTTATACTTAATGACAAACATTATGTTTGAACTCTAATGGTCATAATAATTTATGGGACATGAAGATACATATTGTGTGAATATAATAAAACAAGATAATACGCTATTAAATTAATAGTCAAATAAAAAGTTTTGACATTATATTTTGGCATGAATTATTTCAGTTTTATGTAGCAATTTTTGTATTATTTGATTGATGATGGTCTAATAAATATACATATTATGTTTGTTAAATGAATATAATCTATTTTTGTGTTTGCAATGTAAAATAAATATATGCATAAAAATCATGGAATGTAGGTAGTTTTCGAATCGAGGACAGGTAAACGTTTTCGAGTCATGTACGTGATTTCAGTTCATGCGCTGAGAATTTTAACAAACTGCAGAAAACTCCGATCGTTTATTCAAAGTCTGCACTTTGTTTCTTGTTTGTAATTCCGGCAAAAGAGATTTGTTATAAAGTATGACTACGTGCTAGATTTATGAATTGTTGGTTTTCTAATAAGTTCACACTGTTCTTATACTTACATATTAAACAATTTAATATTAACTTTCTTTCGTTATATAAAAAACGATAAGCTTCAAAATACCTCTGCGGAATATTTAATATTAGGGTAACATTTTTAATATAATTCCTGGCTTACACATTATACTCAATTATTTTTTATACGTCGTATATTTTAAAATTCAATTTTCTACTTAATTTAATCCTAAATAAGTTTGATTCTCACTACTATTTTTAAATTTATAATATCCAAATATATGCAGCTGCACGTTTCAATATATAATTTAATAATAACAAATTTAATATTGCATATAGGTGCAACGTGACGATGTTATATGCATATTTTAAAATATTTCAATGGACAAATTATGCATTATGCATCTAGAGTGCGGCGAAGGCAATTTCAGATTTGAATTCTGCCAAACTGTCAATTTTACATCAATATATTGCATAAAGAAGCAGCAATATAAGCTTTGAGTTATAAATAATAAAGTACAGCTTGTTTATATAAAATCGTGTGGGTGTTGAGTCAACTATGAATTAACAAGTTATGTGATAACGATTTCCTCTCCTTAATAGCTTAACTCTCAGTTTATGGAAATTTTCGTCTAACTTAGACGTGTTTATGATCGGTTACGGAAAGTTTTATTAGTTAGGGGTATTGTGTTCGGTTGTTGTTTGTTTGTTATATTATATCAGATACAACTATCAAACTTGTATATTTGTTGTAGCAGAACAGGTACATAAGTTCTTGGAGAAATTGTAGGAATTAACTACTAATTATTGAAATTCTATACAAAATTATCTTAGCTTTTTAATTTAATATTTTTTTAATTACCTATAAACTTTAACGTGAAAAAATCAAATTTATTATGCAAAATATGTGTCTGTAAATCTTAAAAATAAAGATGATAAAATAAAACAATAACTAAGTTTTTACCACAAATACTATTATTTATTTATTTATTTTTTATTTATTACATTACAAGTATGAATATATATAGTTTAAAAATACAATAATTAACATATAAAATTACTAATAAGTACTAAAATAAAAAATAAAAAAACATTTAATATACTAAAAGATCACAATTGTGTGATAAGAGCACAACGCAGGGTATCCCTAAAAAATCTACATTTATCTCATTAGCATGACACAAAATACGTGTAGACGCTGAATGTTGTGCATAATCAGTACGTCTATATGGAACATTAAATAAATAGACACTGCGTAAAACACAAGCAGGAACATGTATACCAATTGAAATTGCTTAATCAAGTCAGGACAATCAATAATTCCATAAAACACTTTAAAAACTAATGCTACGTCAAAGTTAAAACATCTTTTTTTAAGACTGGTCAAATTAAAAATAGACAGCAGTTTCTCGTAGCTGCCAACAATGTTGTATTTATATGCTAAGAAACAAACAATTTTTTTTTTAATCTGTTCAACTTTTTCCTTACATAATGAGCTATATGGAGACCACACATTAGACCAATATTTGAAGTGTGGGCGTACTAAGGCTTTGTAAAGAATAACAATGGTTTTAGGATCACAAAACTCTTTGGAATTGCGCTTGACAAAGCCTAACAGCTGATATGCGTTAGCCACAATTATATTGATATGCAAAGTATATGATAAGAGTCAAACGTCACACCTAAATCACAAATAGTGTTAACCCTCGACAGGAGTTACGTCTAGAAAATGTCATTACTTTGTACTTATTCAAGTTAGGTGATAGGCAATTAGTGAGACACCAACTAGAAATGGTCTGCACCTCCTTATAAGTAGTGCGGCATCTTCTAATGTAATTTTTTTTTTATTTCACTACATCGTTGATAAAAATATTTATCAGTAGAGGTCTTAGGTGTGATCCCTGAGGAACCCCTGACGTAACGTCAATATTACGCAAAACAAATTGACCAATGCAAACAAGTTGGGATCTGTCCAATAAATAAGATTGAATCCACTGTAATAGAATGCCATCAATGCCAATACAACGCAGTTTACTAATTAGTATTTTGTGATCAACGGTATCAAAAGCTTTTAAAAAGTCAGTATAATTTATATCTACTAGAAATCGGTCTTTGAACGCATCAGTAATATAAGTATTATACAATAAAAGGTTGGAAGATGTTGATTTACCAGTTCAAAAACCGTGTTAGTTGAAAAAATTTTTTGATTGCAATTCGTTAGACAAGTGTCTTGTAACTAGTTTTTCAAAAACTTTTGGCACAACCGATAAAATGGATATAAATCTATAGGAAAAAATAAATTGCATTATTGATAATCTAAAAAGATTTAAAAAGTGGTAATTTATATTGTGGTAAGTCATTTTGCTTATTCGGCAGATTAACAAAAGAATTTTTTTTTTTTTTATATTTGGCGGCTTTTAACAATCTAACTTATGGTTGTGTAACATTTTATTAGAAAGTAATTGTAATCATATAAAATTTATACTATAATTTGCAAATAAACTCTTATATTACCAGATGTCAAATCTTTGCCTTAAACGGTTTAATTTTGTTTTTCTTAAAAATTGTGTGTAATACACTTTAGCTTAAATCCAGTATTTTTGCACGCTTCCTTAAAGATAATTTTGGATAATCTAAAACTGACCCTATTGCTAATAATGTAGCTGAATCATTTTGATCGTATTTTTTTTTAATTTTTGTACATTCATCACCGACCCAGTTTTATTGAATTTTTTTAATAATCTTTGCAATGCTCTTTTTGATATTGGCGTATTAGGAATTTTTTGATAAGATATATTTCCAATACCATAACATTGTATTAAATAAATACACTCTTCTTTTGTTAACTTTTTGAAAATGCCTTTACAAAGTTAGAATACTGACACATGTAAATAAGATTCTGGCGTATTATGAACGTATACAAAATTGGCTATCTTGTTTATTTTTTATAAAATGCAAATAAATAAAAACCACTGTTATTATTTTATTTTTAAAAATTCGAATTTTTATTTCAAAATTTTTTATTCAGTCTTTCCGCTAGTTTATAAACAACTTTGATTTATAAATTTTTTGTACAAAATAATAAATAATGGTACTTATCCCTTGAAACATTTTCATACTTTCCTAATTTATTAACACCCTGTACATGTGATATAAAATTTTTTTATTGTCAATTAATTTTCTCAACAAGCAAAACTTTTTATAAAAATGATGTCAATTTAGTTTTTATTCTACTATCGCCAGTTACAGTTTACATAATGTTTTTAACATTGTTTGATTGAAATAGTATAACTGAGATAATATGTAAATTATATACCTTTTTAGAACGCAATAATACTAATTGGTTGTTTGTTTATTTAATTAAAAAATATGTTTATAATAACAAACTTAATTTTTTTATCTGTATGTATGTAATTAAAGTTGTTATCAATATAATTTTTTGTAGAACGTTGTATATAAATAATCTATTGTTGTCTACATTCTAACTAAATATCTTACAATAACACATTTATATGTCAACATATTCATGTTGTCCAAATAGGCTTTTATTTTCTGCGTCACAAGGTACACAAATATCTTTCAAAGACAATTTCAGCGTAATGGCAACTATTTTTCACTCGTGCATGATGTGTGTACATGATTTATAGTATGTATTTGTCAGCTCTGAGTATTGAATATATTTAATAGACATATTTCTTAAACAAGAAACTATACAATGCTGTTGTTTTATAAATGCAATATCTTTTTATAACAAATCTGTTATTAATATAGTATTATACACATGTTAATTATAATTTATCTATGCAGCTATTTAATTTAAAACAATTAAATAAATATAATAAACTATATAAGAACTTATAAAACAGAAATACTGGGATTTTATTAGTTTCTTTTTATATGTATGTAAGTATGTAAATATTCAAATATCAAATTACGGTATATGGATTATACATTAAATATTCAATATACTGTTATTGCAAATTATTAGTGCAAAGCAATTAGATATATTTTAAGTACGTTTTGTAAAATCAAATTAGTTTTTTTTAGTTTTAATCAAACTTTATTTTAATATCAATAATTTCTTAATAAATAAAATAATTAATTTTTAATTTAATTAATTTTGATAGAATTTACAAAAAATTACAAATCGTATAGAAAATAAAATTTATAATTATGAAGCAATTATTTACATATAAAACTAATAATGAAAATTGTAAATATCTAATTTTACAATTGTTTAGTAGTAGAGTAAAAAACTTACTAACTAGACAATTAAAATTAGAAAAACCCGGCGCATTCACCAAAAAGTAATAAGTAATCTAAATATTGTTTTACCACAATCAAATAAAAGAATAATTTATACATAAATTTCGTAACGATCAGATTTTTGTTTAATTGAATTAGGTATAAAATATAATAATGTTATTGCTATTGAACAGTTTTAAACTAAAAATGTTTTGCGCGAAAATCTTAAAAATCAAAAAAGTTTTCCTGTTGTTCAGACCAGGAAAAAAATAAACTCTTTTCCGCGGGCCGCCGATACGTGTAGTTTAAGTAAATAATGTAAATGAAAAAATTGTTCTTATATTTTGAGTCTTTTATGATTTCTCTATAATTACATTATTCACTCAATGTGTTATATGCATGTATGTAGTGTTAGTAAATAAATATCATGTGTTATTGTCATGTTTTGGTTGTTTTTTCTTGTGAAAAGTATAACTTGTAAGTTGTGGTGGTTATTTTAACACTATCAATTCCTATATTCTTTCAGATTGATTGATTCAAAAAAACGTTAAACAAGAAATTTTTGTAAAAACTAATTGTAAAGCCAACCAGGGTTTTATATATAATCATACCCTTCTTTGATAATTGAAACCAATTGCTGTGTTATCTGTGATAGTGGGAGAAACAAATGGAATTGAGTACTAGCAGGAGAAACCTGGTGTAAAAAAGCAGGCATGCTACGTGTCAACGCAAAATAGAAACATATTTAACGGTAAATACAGTTGCCAGACTATACTAAGAAAAATATTAATGCTTTACATTCTAAATTGGCCGTACTAAGCATTGATGGTAGCCCGTAAGCTTAAACTTCATAACCGAATGACTCCACTGCAAACTCGTCACCAGATTACAATCTGGTTCGTTTATTTTCAATTCATTATTAGGCGCTAGGTTTAACTAAACTGTAATATTGTATTTAAAGAATTCTTAAAAATAATAATAAATCTTAAACTGTTAATTTACAGCTAGGACTGTTTAATTTAATTAATTAAACCTTTCAATTTATATATCGCGCCAACGGAATAGCAGCCGCAATCAAGTGAACGCGTACTTAAGTCAAGAAACCGTCACAATCTTTGATTCTAAAAATAAAGCCAAATAAAAACGTAGTTTTATCTACCGTTTCAAAAAAGTCACTTAATAATAATTAATTTTATCAACCCTTTTCAAACAAGTCATAAAACTTATAAAACGATGTAAAAAAACGTAAAAACGCAGAATACAATAATTGTTTTTCAAATCCTTCTATTTTTATTCAACATTATATTTACAAGTGTTTTTGTTTAATTTATCTTTTATATCAAATAATTTCTTTGGCACATGTGCTTTTTTGAGCATTTAAATGTAATAGATAATTCAAGATGATCCATAAATCCGGCATTCACAGCTATGTATATACATTTATTGTTGTTTTTATTTCTTAATTTAGCCATAAATAAGACAAATTTGACGATAAATTGTTGACTTGTTAACAATTTATACTGCTGTTTGATTAGACAACAATTTTAAATAAAATTAATTTTATAATTAAGTTTTTTATGTTATATACATTTTTTTGCTTAAACTCATATATTGTGTTGTACACAAATTCTTAATTTTAATACAGTTTAAAGATTCATGTTTAGTTAATTTCTTGGTTTTCAATTTTTTTTTTTTTATAAAAATGTATCGGTAATTTTATTAAATGCCCAACTTTGGTAGAAACGCTATCAAACTTTGATGATAGATTTTTACGTATAGACATAATAACCGTTTTTAATATACAATTAATACCAACAATCAATTAACGTGCCAAAGTAGAAGAGAGTATATTATTGTAATTTTTTTAAATTTTTTTTCTGTAACTTACTGCATTTATTACGGAGTTAAAAAAAAAACATAATATTATGACTCATAAGATTTGAGATAACAATTTACTTTGTTACACTAAATTTCACCAGGTCTTGGGCAACTTTTTAAAGATGTCTTTCAAGTGTAGAGAAGCCTTAGGGTTGTTGTGGTGGTTCCTTGTTTTAAAGACTTACAGATAAAACCTAGGGTTAAGATGCAAAATTGCAACTAAGGTTGGCGTTGGCGTAGTGGTGGTAAAATGTGTGTTCAGCGTGAGAATGGGGTGTTTGTTGGTGCGCAAGTTGTTTTTATTTTTCTTGTTAGCTAGTCCAAGGGTCTTTGTTGTGATTTTGTTTGGTTGCTGTGTTGCGGACTTGATATATTGCTTCACAATTTAGTCATAATTTTTAACTAAAACTTTACTTAGATATTCTTTTACGGAGTTGCTTTTGAGATTGTGACTGACAAGTAGTCTGTCTGTTGTCCTGTTTTTGCCACCTGTCACTTTTTGCTGGCTATGTACCTAGATTTATTTTTGTGCGCTGAAAAATAGTTGCGGCGTTTCCGTGATATAACTCTGCAGGTATACTTTGATTTCACTGAGCTGCAAAGCAAATGTTGCTTGTTCTGTTGGCATGCTGGCAGGTTAAAAAACTATGGAGTTTGCTTGCCGATGCACCCAATATGTTTATTAATGATAGATTTTTTTTAAACCTGTGGATATTATCTGGTCCTTGCTTTAGTTTGGTTAATGTGTCTTTGGTGTTGTTGTTGTCTTGGCTGGTGATCTGCCTTGACTGCACTATTTTTTTAAGATTGTCCAATTTATCCTCTGAAGGAGAGTGCGTATAGATTAAACTTTCTTTGAATCATGTCTAGAAGTTGGAAACCTTCTGTTGGAAAATTGTATTTTAGAAGAAGGATGGTTAGAACGCCCTATAGGCTCCGAGGTAAACTACTTTAGGAAGTAATGACATTGATTTCTTATAAAAGTATTTATATTTATCTAACTCAACAAGTCTGGCTAGATCCGGGTTAAAATAAACCACAAGATTACCAAAGTACATTTTGGCCAACGTTATGAGAGAATACCAAGATCGTTTTAAATTTTTTCAGTTCCAGACAAGATTGAAGTGCGTGTTTAAAGCTGTTTTTTAGATTAAAGACTTAAAAGTAATGTTTGGTCTTGTCTGATAATGATGGTGTACATCCGGATTTTGTTTTAAAGCGACATGACGCCAATGAATTAAAATTAGCAGTATTGTTTAGTATGAACTGTACGTGTAATTTGTACGTAAGTCTTTTGAAAGTAATACCCAAATACTTGACAGAAGTTTAACACCAAAGTTTTGCGGTTTAGATATGAAGCTATCAATTTTATAAGACGAAGAGAAAATTTTAGTATGTTTAATTTTGAAAGTAAATTTTTGTGTCAGATTACAAAGTAGTTACGTCAATATTGATGAGCAAGGAGAAAATTGTTAGATTCCGTGTAATCTTGGTTATGTTAAAAAACAGATCAAGTTTTTAATTTTGAGATTATTTCTCTGATTTGAGAAGGTCAAACGCTATGTAATGGTGTGTTGTCGTCAGTGTCTTTTAAGAATTTAATGACTTCTCAGTGGACCGACGTACTAGATTAGTGTTTTTAATCATTGAAGAAGAGCATTAAAGTTCTACGCTATCAGCCAATGACAGCACAGACTAGTGAATTTCAAATTTTCAACGTGCAGCCCTTACGTAGGTCTAATACATGACAAAACTGCGTAACGGGCGACACAATCGCATAGAATAAAGCCGGTTATATACGCAATCTTTTTCTGTTTGTTTTTTGCTAATGTAAGATGCATTTACAATTTTATATTTTTTTTTGTTTGAGTCTCCTTTTACCTAGAACAGCTCGATGCTGTTTCCACAGGCTGCTAAAGTAAGGACACGATGATATTCAAAAATTAACTTTAATGTAATTCTAAGTTTGTTTATAGCAATTAGAGCCGCTTTACTATCCGTTAGAATTTGAAAATTTTTGCCAGATATTTTGCGGTTCACAATTTTCATAACCCCATAGGTTATCCCGACTACTTCTGCTTAAAAGATAGTCGTTCTAGTGGTAATGATATTTTGAGGTCCAGGTCTTGCGAGAAAATTCCCGCTCCAGAACCTTTATTGGTTTTTGAGTCATCCGTGTAGATTCTAATCAAATCATTAATTACGTTCTGTTTCTCTTGTCTATGTGTGCGCACGTTGTAGGGTCTTTGAAACAAAAAGAAGGGTGACATGTTATCTGTTTGCGCTCCTAACAGAGGTGTTTCCTGTAGTGTGCCAAAGTTTAGCTGCATCCTCACGTAAATGTCAAGGGGCGGCAGGCACAACATTGCTTCCATAGTTGCAGTTGGTGTTGTCCGCATGCCATCTGTTATACTTAAGCTTGCCGTTCGTTGCAACTGATTTAGTTTACTTGCCGACGTTTTTTGTCTAGCTTTTGGCCACCATATTAGTGTCTCGTATGTGATCATAGGTCTTATGGTTGTACAGAGCCATAGCACTATTTTTGGAAACAGTCCCCATGTTTTCTCTACCGTTCGTCTGCATTGCCAAAAAGACATATGAACTTTTTTGCATCTCATATTTAGATGTGGTCCCCATGTGAGTTTATTGTCAAGATATTTTACCTTAGTTGATAGCGGTAGTGGGGTGTTTAGGAGTTTTGGTAAGTTTAGATTTCCAATTTTTCTTTTTTTTTGTAAAAAGAACCAGTTTGGTTGATCATTGAGTAGCCGTATAAGGCAGTCGACTACTATATTCCATAGTAGTGGAGATAATACACCTTCCTGGGGACATCCTTTAACAACGACTTTCCTGACCGTCAAATCCCCTACATTAACAGTAACGGCTCTTTTCTCCAACATGTGTTTTATTCATCCACTAATTGTGGAGTTTACACCATGTGTTGCAAGAACAGTTTCTATTTTTTAAAAGTGGTTTTATCAAAAGCGCCTTCAACATCTATAAACACGCCCAAGGTAGACATTTTGTCTCTTAATAATCTTTCGATTCGGTTACAAGATGTAAGGCCAATTCGGTTTACCTAACTTGGGTGTATACATGTTGGTTCGGGTGTATTGGTTTATTAATAAGAGCCGTTTCCCGAGTTGATCTTTTGCACAACCGTTCTAATGTCTTTAGGAGAAAAGACGTGAGGCTGATTGGGCAATAGGATTTTGCAACGGTGTAATCGTTACGCCCTGGTTTTTGTATAAATACAACTTTTGCTTTTCTCTATGCTATAGGTATGTATCAAAAAGCAATGCATAAACTATAAATTTTTGCCAGTTAGTATATCTTTGCCCCATTGTAAAAGGGCAGGAAAGACTTTATTTAATCCTGGCGCTTTATATGAAAAGAAGTTTTTAATTGCCCATGCTATACGCACCTCTTCAACAAACTGGTGAGCAGCTACTCAGTTCTCTTCTGATAGAGCTGGAATCGTAGCGTCGGACCAGATTTGTTCTGGGGCAGTACAGCCTAGGAAGTGAGTTTGTAGAAGTATCTCCGTTGCTTCCGATAGATTGGCTGTGTTTGAGCCGTCAATTTGTTTTAGGCAACTCAGTTGCTGTTGAGAGTCTTTGGATAAGATTTTTTTCATCTTTGCAGCAGTTGAGGTGTTTTCAACATTCTCACAATAATCTTTTAAAATCTTTCTGGGCATTTTTGTATAACATCCAGCCTGATTGGTTTTTTGAGTTTTTTTGCTCTGTTATAGAATCTCCGTGCAGCCTCCTTGAGCCGGTCAAGTTCTTCACACCACCAAGGTATGGTGTTGTCAGATTTGGTAACTAACTTAAGTGAGCACAAGTTTTTGTACGCTCGTGTTAAAGAATTTTCCAACTTACTTACATAGTTTTCTATCTCTTCTACACTAATAAGTTTACTTAAATCAGCACAAGTACTTAAACTCCGCAATAGGTTGTCTTGAAAAGCAACTTTATCGATCAGCCTCGGGTTCCGGTAAGGCCTGATTATTGTTTTTTGTTCATGTTCTACATTAAATTTTATCCACCTGTGATCTGACATTTAGACCGACGTAGATACATGCTAATCGTGGATTTTGCTTAAAATACTAAGAGTTGCCAGTGTAATATCTATCACAGTCTGGCTGCGGGACGTAACAAACGTTGGTTCAACGCCTCAATTTAGTATTTTTAGGTTAGTACTGATAATAAAATTGTAAAGTTGCGTACCCCTGCCATTTGTGTATTTACTTCCCCAAACAATATGATGGGAGTTGGCGTCACATCCAATTATGAGGTCAACATTTCCTTTCGTACAGTAGTGCACCAAGTCTTTCAGCTGTGTTGTTGGTGATGGTATGTCTTGCGCGAGGTATGCCAACGTTACAATGGTGTCTGGTTTCCGATTGTCTGTTGAGCTGATTCTGACGGTTGTGAGGTCACTATCGGAAAGCTGTAGCATAAAAAACGCTGCTAAGTGCTTGGGTATGTATATTCACGTACGTAGCTTACCGTTGGGTTTAAAAATACCTTTTCACTTAGTTTGCTCAATCCGCTAACCCTGGTTCCAAGGTTTGTGTATTAGGGCTATTGTGTAAGATGCACCAATTGTTCACTTGAGCCACTGGTTCTGCTTTCCCAGGCGACTCATGACCAGCTCTACGACATCCGGTTTTCCCTGAAGCCACAGAGTAGCCTTTGTCAGCCTAGGAAGCCGGCTCAGCGGCTCAACGCCTAGTTGTGATTTCGGCCACAGAGGTTGTAGACCGAAAAACACTTTTTGAAGCCACCCCAGTGAGTCATCATTACAGGTGATCCTAAGGATCTCTCCTGTGTGTGAAAGCCCACTGAAGGTGGGAGGTGTTTTGCCTGTGGTGGATAAGGTATTATCCAGCTCCCGGAAAAGAGCATCTTTAATTAAGTTACTCTGTTCACTAGTGGTTTAACCCAGGTAATGAATCAGACTGGTAACCAATACGCAAAGGAGCAATGAGGCAACCTCTTTGTAGCTAGGTCCGCCCTTCTTTCTTGTAGGAGGGATGTTAGGTTTTCCTCTTGTGTCTTTCACTCTCTTCTTGGGTTATCCAGGTAAGGGTTCAGACGTGGAGGAGCAAATCCTTTTTTTTGTGCTCCCGGTTTTGAAAGTATCCCATTGCTCAAAGGTTTTGGACCTTGCCACTTTTGAGGGGACCTTCGGTTCAGATTTGACGCACTCTGTTTTGGGGTTAGCAGTTGCTTGCCCAGCACCAGAAGTGTCTGCCTCGCCCGAAAGAGGGTTTGCTTGCTTTTCAGCAGCCAAACGCGCCTTTCTTTGTCTTTTTGTCTCTGCCCCGCAAATCTTGTGTTTTTTGACACAGGTTTGTGGGGTGTGGTTCTAAAGCGGAACAGTTTTCGACGTCGTCGATGGGGTATTTGTAGATGCACCCACCGAGTCTGTAATTTTCAGGGTATCCAAAGATTCACCTGATAAATTGGTTTAGAGAATTTGATTTTCCATAGTTAAGAAACTAAAATTCATTTCTCCCCATCCCCACCCGTCATGGAGTCCGCTAATTTGGAGACGTCTACAATAGATTGCCAGGGTTACCAAAGAAATATAGCCTCAAAAGTGGGTTGTATACAAACAAGTGGCGCACATCAAATCAATAAGTGTGCGGCCCGCTGCATACCTCTTCACTTCCAAGGACTCACCTTGTCGGCCATTTGACTGGACAACGCAGCCGATTGATTGAGGTGGGTTATTTTCGACATTCCGTATAAAAAGAAATCCAGGCCAAAGTGGAGTGTTGCCAAGCCCTAGAGACGCATCTGTAGGATGACTCAGCCACCAGGACCCCTTCATTCTCCTTTACGGGTAGTCACACCACAGACCCTCAGCGCGACTACTACGTTGCGGGGTAATCGTAATTAGTGTTTTTCTATAGCTGATAAATTAATATCAGACGTTTATGTTGTCTTTTTTATCATCAATTTTAATTGATTCTTTTAGACGGAATGAAAGTTAAATATTCTGATTTAATTTACAATACTCACTAAACTAATTAGGTAAACGATACAAACTTTTTAGCACAGGATTGATTACAGTGTCTTACAGTGCATAAATAATACAAATAAGATAAATTATAGTTAAGGTAATCAAAATACAATTCTCTCAAATAATTTTTTTAACAAGATAACATTTTCACAAATACTGCAATTTATTATATCACAAAAATAATATTAAATACTTTATTATATTATTAAAAACCTTTACATTCAAAGCATTGCTTGACACACTTGACTATTGAATAAAGGCACAGTATAAAATATTATTTAAAATATAATTTTGTTAGTTTGTAATTGTTAATTATTTTGTATAACAAAAATGTAAACAAAGCTTCATTATTCATGTTTTAAATAAAACTGACATAGTACAAATTTTCATACACGCCTTAATTTAAACATAGAAACGTATTATTAGACATCTCTTTATGAATTACATGCAAGACGTCTCTCTGGACAGATAAACCTGCTTAGAAACGTGACAAATGTGTTTTGTAAATAGGATTCGTGTACATCATTTATAAAAACTTCTCTTAATATAAAAGAGTGTAGTTAAATGCTTTCAACATCTGTCTACGTATGCAATGTACGTATATGTAACCAATCTTTAGAATGGATTATGTTTCAAACATATATATTATGTTTTTTTATTATATTAAGTATTACCATAAAGTAATTTTTAAATACATGCAATAAATAACTCATATAAATAAATGCATGCAAATGTTTAGATTATAAATGGGAATTAATTGTATCCGTCAGGTGTGATAATAGCAGCGACTTGTTTTCAAGCAGACAACATATATCTAATTATTCACCCGTGTCCAATACAATTAATCACTAACTTTGACTAATAATATCCACTAATCTAAAGCTCTTAACAATTTACCAGATAGTGCGTGTTACGTAGTCAGATTTATAATTAATTTCAATATCTAAATAACAAATATGTGAATTTATTAATGGTATAGAATTTACAGAATCTTGACAATAAGCAATCTCAGTTTCCGTATCATATGTTTCAACTATACATACTGTCGCAGGAAATTATTCATTGTATTGCTAAAGCTTAAATTAATTATGTAACTCATGTGTGAGAAAGTTTGTAGTTTACATGTTACTGAAAATGTCATCTCAATTTCTAAGAGATGACGGTAGAACATATATTACAATTGAAATCTTGTTAATATTATAAGGGAAAGTTAAATAATTGCATTATCTTTCATTTCTAATGCATGCGTCAATAATAATTAAGGTTTTAATAAACAAGAGTAAGATGTAAAATGTATTATGTTTTATTACATAATTATTCAAACTTTTATACCAGTTTGACCTAATTAAAATGTATACAATATAAATAAGTACAATAAAATATCAAATCATAATAATAATAAGACAAAACATTTGTTTTAAATGATATAAACAGCAAAATCAATATTTTACAAATACAAGTATTTTAATTAAAAGATGCATGTTCAACACACACACACTGGAACTTATTCTTGTCAGTGTTATAAGAACACAAAATACAGTTTACCTATTTTTCGTATTAGTTTACTATTAAACTTTTATGAATTGTTATACATAGTTATTATTTATTTTTTAGTAATTTTTCTATTTGACGTGCAATATAAATAGTAACTAAAAATAAAAATTGTTGCAGTGTATTGTCCATTGTAGCATACTTTGGATTCATATTACAGTAAAAAAATGTCTACACTGACAGTAATTTTGGCTTAGAACAAACCTATGTTGTTGTTTCTAATTGTTGTACGCATCCTTAAAAATGTACAATAATTGTTGATCGGGTGTTTAAGAAATTAAGTCCACATTGTTAGTTAATTTCAAAATTTGTTTTACGAGTAAATATTTGTTTAAAAACCGACAGTGCTTGTATTTTGTATAAACAATGTTTATGTAGTAGCTAAGTTATTAGTCAATTTTAAATTGACAATAATGATTGTACTAAACTAAAAAACTATTTACATTTTAAAAGAATTAGTTAAATGAACAACAAGGTAGTTCTAGAGAAAATTATTTAAGATTGTAACCTTTAAAAAACAAATATTGAAAAAGATTTAGATATAGAATTGTTGTTCAGTTTAGAATTTGTATGATACCTTGGATTTTGATTACACTAAATAGTTCATTTTAATTTTAATTGGGGTCTTAAGAAAGTATAAAATATGTAAGTTGCTACTATCCGCAAAACTACAAATAGGTTTTTTGGTTATTTGAAAAAGTTAATGTAGATTAAAAATAAAGTTGGCAAAAAAGCAAAACTAAAGAATACCAGAATTTAAAAATTTTAACTTTTTGCTGTCAAGAAAGTTATTGTCTTACAAATTTGTGATCAAAAATTATATAATGAAGCTTATTAATAAGATTAGGATGTCATACTTTATCAATTTTTTCAGAAATATCTAAAAGTTTCTAACAACTCGAGAATGTTACTTTTTTATATGATAAGGCAAATATTTTAGTAAAAAAACGAAATATTTAAGAAGTTTTTTTTTAACAATCCGTTATTGTAAGTACAACAATAGAGTATTTATAATAGTAGATTTAAATGAAAATTAATTTGTTAAAATATCTATTTTTATCTTTTTTATTTTGATCATTTTGAGACGTTTTTGCTGTTTATGAAAAACTTTTGTTTTGGATTAATAACAGAAAATAGAACTTTTTTTTAATGATTTTGTAATTGGTGTTTGTGATATTTTTTACTGCATTATGAAGATTTACAAAATATAAGCATTAAAGAAGACAAGTCTGATTTTTCAAATTATAAATCATTTAAGTTATTGTCAAATTTGTCAAAAAAAATTGAAAAATTATTTAATTTTTACATTGTAAAGTTTTTAGAATAAAATAACTTTATCTCAAATACTCAATATAAATTTAGATCAAAACGTTTGACAACAGACCTTCTGACTTAAGTTAGTCACAAATAGAGTTTTATTTTAGAAAACACGGATAAAGTCTTGCAGTAACTCTAAACATTTCCAAAACGTTTGATAAAGTATTGCAATCTAATCTTGTCAACTTTCATTGTATAGGTTTTAACTCTAACTTTAAAATCATGTTCCACAAGATACCGCTATTTTGCTAATTCTATTTTTGATTTACATTAATAAACTTTTTTAAGTAACTAGAAGTCTTATTTATAGTTTTGCAGATGATAGCACTCTTCATAAAACACTTTCCAAAAAACATATTAACAATTAAGGCAAAGCGTCTTAAAAATTCTAAGTTAGAATCTGTTGCATCTATAAACAATGACTTTAAAGTACTAATATCTGAGTAAGGCACTTTCAACATGGTCAATTTTAACTCTAAAAAAACTCAACTTCTTACTGTTTCAAAAATCTAAATCCAAAGTATTATCAGTACCAAATATTAAACTAAACAACAATTCTATATCTAAGCTTTTTTTAAATTTGTCTTCTAAGTGTGTACATTCTCACATAATTATTTGTGGAACAATCATGCTTTAAAAGTATCTAGAAAACTAAATTTTTTTAATAAATTTATCATAAAAAACATAGTATATAGTTTTATTATTTTATTATTATCAACAAATTTATTTAATGTCATAAATAAACTTTCTTTTAGCTATAATTAGTTTGTTGTACTCAGGTGAAAATTTTATCTGTCGCCTGGCATGAACATTATTTATCGCATTGGTAACCAAATCTACTGATTTTCTTACACGCTGCTGAGATATTGAAGCATTTTCTTAACCAATAATTTATAACTACATTAAACATAAAATTAAAGAGTGCTAAATATTTATCAAAAAATCTATTTATTTGCAATGAAATATTAGTCAAAGCTAAAAAAACAAAAAATTATAGGACAATCAAAATTATTTTTTAACTTAAAAACCATTAATACTAACATTTATTACAACGTTTTTTAGTAAAAATTTGTTTAGCAATTCTGCAAAATACAACTTGTTTTCTAAATTGTGATTCAATAAAAATCAATACTCTTTCAAGTGTTTGTTTTGTTTTTTTTTTAATCCCCTTAACGTCACAAAAAACTATGATCATTACATTTTGCGCTGAAAATAAGGTTTTTGTTTTGTAAAAGAATCTTAGTTATGTAAAGAAAGCTTGTTGTCTATACAATTTTGGTTTTAGGAATGGACAGCTTGAGCCAACACTTTGCTCGTTCCCAAATCTTCATATAAAATTTAAAAATCACTTGTTTCTGATTTTTATTTTTTTAGCAATAACTGAGCTTTTTAGTTTATACATTGCCACATTTTCTTATGGATATTTTTTGGGTTACTATATAGATAAAATATTATAACGCTTCTGCATTTAAGTTGCAATTTACTTATTTTTTGTCTTTTTCAGCTGATTTAAAAATAACTAATATTAAGCGATTGGATCTAAGTTTATAGATGAAACAATAAAATGTAACAGAAATTTAAGAAAATGTTGTTGAAAAAATTGTTGTTTCCTTATATTTCAAAACTATTAATATTTAAAAACGTGTAACATGTAACGTCACAAATGTGATTTTAATACTAAACTTAATATTTAGCAACTGTAACTGTCATTCAAGTTGAAAAGTTTAAACTTAATAAGTCATTTATAAAACATAGTTTTCTAAATCTTTATTATTAAGCTCAATACTTAATAATAATAGTATTTTGGACAATTCAGTCAATAACCTAGATTTTTTAAGATCTTGCTATAGATAACGTTACTAAATAAACGTTAAATTTATTTTAATTTTTTTTTGTAGATAAGAATGTTATTTGTAGTATTATTACTAATAATAATAACTATCTATCTATAGCAACATTTTAAAAAAGAAACTAGTTACATTGTTTTGAACTAGGTCATTTTTTGTAATAGTTTCAGCGCACACTAAATCAATCTAATCCACACTATATGTACTCTTTGAATTAGTATGTGCATATTAAACTTAAGTAGTTTGCAAGACAAAAAAAAAAAAAAATTACCTACATTGAATCGGATGGAAAAACCTTAAAAAAGCATCAATCATCTATTATCTATTTAGCAACTCTAATTATTTATGTTTAAGATTATTTGAAGCTTACTTTTTTATAACTCTATATCTAGAAATAAATAAATATTTTTATCAGTTAACTAAAAGTAAAATTAATTTTTGTTCATAGCTATTCAAAAAATTGTGTGTAAATTTTTGTATTTATTTATATAAACTATGTTCTCATAAAAATCGATTAGTATAAATTATAAACGTGTTTTAAGAACTATGATTCTTAAAATACTTGCCTAATACTACTTAGTTATAACTTAAATAGGTGTCTTATTGGCTTTATTTTACATAATAGAGGATAAAATAATAGTTGATGCATGTTATAAGAAAATAATTGCAATACTTCAACCTAACTTTGTAGGTGACAGTTATTGATGACAAGTTAACAATCGTTACAAACTATTTAAAAAATTAATAGCAATAATATAATAAATTTGTAATTTTTTGTTTGATAAAACTAGGTGTAATAAACTTGCACAAACGCAGCATTTTAGATTTTTTAATTCTATTGTAAAAATTATTTGTTTTTTACGTTTCCATAGTTGCTATAGTTGCTATACTAAACAAAATTAATATGTTATATTGACTCACTGCATTATAAAATTCTTATGTTGTATTGAGTCACTTCATAATATACATAGACACATTGTAACAATCTAATACAATCTGCAATATCTCCTCAACAAAATAATTAAAAACATTTAGTTACTGATCCAAAAGAAAACACAGATATTTTTGCAAACTGATATGCATCGAATTTTACTATTCTAAATTCTCCTCTGTAGTACCTGCAATGCCGGCTAGTGCTAAAATGTTAGGTCAAATTTATTTTAAGCAACGGATTGTTAAAAAATATTTTCTTAAATTATGTACCAGAAAGGCATAAAGTATAAATGAAATTATTTTTAAAACATTTGCAAATCAATTAACTTTCATTCTAACATTTTGACTAAAATATTTACTTAATCATACAAAAAAACATTTTAAATTGTTAAAAAATTGCAAATGCTTAACCTATACTTAAAAAGGAAAACAAGTCTGATTTATTACATTATATACCAAATGCATTGTTATCTAATTTTTTTTAAATTTTTTATAATATATATATTAATTTTTACATTGTCAAACTTTTAGAAAATAACATTGTTTTAGATAGTCAATATGGATTTTGATCAACAAGTTTAACAACATATGTTAGTCACAAATAGAATTCTGCTTTAGACAAACATAAAGATAATTTTGCAGTAGCTTTAGATAAATTCAAAGCATTTGATTAACAAGGTTTATTATATAGGTTTTGGATCACAAATCTGTAAGTTTTATTAATAGTGTTTTTGACAATAAAAAAATTATAGCTAAAATGGTTTTAACTCTAGCAGATTTTCCCAACTTTATGTTTGATTTACATTAATGAACTTTTCCAAATAACTAAAATTCCTATTTACACTTTTGAAAATAATAATACCTTTCATATTTTATATTTTTCAAAAACCATTTCTACAAATATGACAAAGCGTCTTGAAATGTTTAGGTTAGAATTTGCAGCATTTATAAACAAAAATCTCAAAACAATATTTGAATAGGGTATTTTGAACTCAGTGCTCAGTTTTAACTTTAAATAAACTTAACTTCTTACTTTATTAAATTAAAATCTAAGGTATCATCAGCATCAAATATTAAACTAAATAACAAATTTATATCTAAATCTTTTTCAATTTTTAGTGCAACAATCTCACATAATCTTCTCTGAAACAACCATATTGTTGACATAGCTTCGAAAGTATCCAACAAGATAAGATTTTTTAGATGTAAATGGTTTTTTTATACTGAATAAGAAAACGAGAAGTGCACTCATACACTTCGAACCAATTTCTACCACATGATACAACAAGAAGGCAACAAGGTACTCAATTATGACATCTTGATAATGATGGGGCATTTTAACGCAAAGATAGGACTAGAAGAGAAATATAAGAATGTCGCTGGACAACACAGCTTACACACAACAACAAGCCCAAACGGAGAAAGAATGTCTACCTAGCAGAGATGCAAAACATGATAATAAGCAGCACATTCTTTCCGCACAAGCGCATCCACAAAAAAACATAAAAAATCCCAAGAACAAGAAACTGCAATCAAATCGATCGATGTTCGTATAGAGGAATTAACTGAGATTCCGACTATTTCTTAGTAGTAACAAAGATAAAGCAGAGAATAAGCAATATCCAGAAACACGGCGGTGCAAAACCAAAGAAAAGGAATGTGGAAAAACTAAGCAATACAAAGGAAAAAAATAAATATCAAAAAACAATATTGGAGTACTTAAGTAAGCACGCAGGCGGAGATAATGTGGAGCAAAAATGGAAACACATCAAAAGTAGTATACTAAAAAGAGCTGAACAATTGGGAAAAAAAACATATAAAGCGCTACAAAGAATGGTTTGACAAGGGTGCAAGAAGAAAATAAGATTAAAAGATGTTGCAAAAAGCAAAAGTCTTCAACGTGAATCAAGATGCCTAAGGAAAGACTACGAAGAATAAAATGAACGCGACCAAAATATGTCAAAGGGAGAAAAGAGAATATTATAACAGAAAAGTAGAAAAAGTAGAAAAAAGCAATAACAACAAACAATACTAAAAGTTCTATCAAAAAATAAAACTACAGGCCTTGGAGTTAAAACAAAAAAATTGACGTGTAAAAACAAAAACGGGGCGGTTTTAACAAAGAAAACAGACGTCCTTAAACTATGGCAGCAGTATTTCTGCGACTTTCTTAATAATGAAACAGAAGAAAAATAAACTCATTACAAAACGGCTGAATCCGAAATACAGACGCCGATATTTAAAAAAACATTCGAGATCATAGTTGCCTGCAAAAATAACAAGGCACCGGGTAAGGATAACATAACATCAGAGTTACTAAAAGCAAGCGAGCCAGAACTATAGACGCGCATACACGGACTGATCAAACAAATATGGAAGGAGGAAACAATTCTAGAGAAGTAGAATGTAGGCCTTATACACCCCATTAACAAAAAAGAAGTAAAAAAGACTGTAAAAACTACAGAAGAGTTACGTTATTAAACGTAACATACAATATCCTTTCGAGTATTATTTACAATAGGCTGAATGCCTACGCAAAGGATATCCTAGATGACTATCCTAGATGACTATCAGTCCGCCTCAACCGGTCGACATCTGACCAAATCTACCAAATGCGACAACTGTTTGGGAAAGGATACAAGTACAACTCCGGCATTCATTGCCTGTTTATTGACTTTTTGGCAGGCTTTCGACCCAGTCAATAGTAGTCAGTTATACCAGAACTTAATAATAATAGGCATACCAAGAAAAATAGTCAACCTAATAAAACTAACATTAAATAAATCAAAAGCAGCAGTAGAAATACAAAACAATAATACGGATACATTTGCCATTAAATCTGGGCTCAGACAAGGAGACGCGCTATCAGCCCTACTTTTCTACTTATCACTACATGCGGCTATAGAAAAACTAAGTGTAACAGAAATTTTAACATACAAAAGTAAGCAAGTTGGAATCTACGTAGACGACATTGTTATCACAAAACGCACAGCAAGTGAAATAAATAATACGTTTAAAGACCTTGACAAAGAGACAAGGAAAATAGACCTAACAGTAAATTAGGAAAAGAAAAACTATATGTGATGACCAAAAAATTTTAAAAGTTTACGTATTTGGGATCTCAACTAAACGACAATAATGACGAGACCAAAGAAATAAAAATAAGTATAGTAAAAGAAAACAGAACATAGTAAATGCAAACAGAAAACTGCTTACCAATAAACTGCTAAATCACAAGTCCAAACTATCAATATATAAGTGCTTAATATAACCGTTGGTTACCTACAATTGTGAGATATGGACTCTTTTTACAAAAAGTGCAGAGGAGTTAAAGAGATTTGAACAAAAAATATTGAAAAAATATATATGGCCCGGTAAGGGAACAAGATGGGACATTCACAATAAGAATGAACTATGAACTTGAGTCTCTCTTAAGTAACAGCAGCATAGTGAAACACATAAAAGCACAGAGACTAAGATGGATGGACCACATACAAAAAATTGAGGCAGATTGGAACACCAGTTTTATTACAGAATGGAAACCTATCATCAACAGAACGATGAGGAGACCACGTAAAAGATGGAATCAAAGATTAAAAAAAAAACATAAAAACATAAAAACAATAGGAGTTAAGAATTAAGACCATACCGACCGCTACCTTCATTTGTAGTATTTTAACAAAAACAGCAACTTTGGCTTCATTGCTGCTTCTACAAATAATTTGATAATCGATTTATTTTTACCAGTACAATTAGAAAGGATTAAACTATAATATGTCAAAGTCTTTTTTGTAAAATTATATTTGCAAATAGCACAAAATGCATTCAAAAATACAGAAAAACGTATTTATTTTTATACAATGATACTTTCCTAACTCGAATCTCCAAGGGGCACCAAATAAAATTTGAGTTAGAGAAAATTCAAATTATGGAAAAATATGCCTAATTTAAGTCTTAAAGTTTATTACATAATACATACTACAAATTAAACAAAACATTTAATTTTATAGTATTTTTATGGAATGAATACATATACAGTGCGAATATAATGTCTAAAAACAACTAAATAAAAAAGTAAAAAAAATTTTATGTTTTACAAATTTTTGAAAATCTCAATTTATATATTTTTTAAATCAAATAAAGAATTGTTTAAAATGTTGTTTTTTGGACAAACTATCAACATGCTAAACGTACTTAACGCCATTTGATTACTTTACACGTGCCTAGAAACGCAATTTTACCAGCACCCGACAAGTTTGTTTTCTATCGTTGCCGCAAATTGGTTAAACCTCGTAAGAAATCTCCGAAATATTCGAGTTAATTTTAGCTACGCATAAATATTAGTTTGAGTAAGTGAAAAAATCGAGAAATAGAAATTCGACTTAAGGAGATGAAAATCTGTATAAAAATTTAAACAATTTTTATACAGATTTTCATCTCCTTAAGTCAAATTTCTATTTCTCGATTTTTTCTCTTACTCAAACTAAACCTTATTGTTTCCAAAAAATATATAGAATAATTCGATTTAAAGAAGTTCGAGTTAGAGAAGTTTTACTGTATTTGATGGGTTTTTTCGGCTATTTTTTAACTATTATTTGACTAAAAAACATATCATAGTTTAATCTTTTCTAAATGTACTGGTAAAAAAATAAATCAATTGTCAAATGATTTGTAAAAGCAGCGATGAAGCCAAAGTTGCGGTTTTTGTTAAAATACTACAAATCAAGGTAGCGGTCGGTATGCTCTTAAAGGAGAGTAGCAGAAGGTAGAGAGGTCGAAAATTGTAGAAAAAGCCAAAACTCACAAAAATTTTGAGCCAAAAAAAGAAGAAGAAAAAATAGTTTTTTACTTCTGTTCAACTTTTGTATGTATATAAAACTTATATTAGTAGCAGATTTTTGCATTTTATATAAATATTTTTATGGACATTGTTTAGACAAAACACAACACATATTGCCATATAAACAAAGACTTACTTTTAGTATAAGGCTTGTTAGGAATTCTAACAAAATATCACTGACAGTTTAGAGATGTAAAACCAAAACTTTTAAGAGAGATTTTTTTAACTGTACTATCAATTGAGTTAAATAAATTTCCAAATTTAATATATCTCCAGACTTATGAGCCGCAAATATTTAAGGTCAATGTTCACAAACTGCTTAAATCTAGTCTTCAATTTGAGAGTTTTAGCAAGTATGGTTTTACTCATTGCAATTTAAAAGTATTCTTATGTTGTTATGACATATTAAGTAATTTATAAATATCACAATTTAAAATTTAAAACAAATATTGTTTTATTGCAAAACAAGTTTCTATAATAAGTTATTATAATAAACATAATTTATCACTTTTTATAATGATATTATTTTATACTCTAAATTCTTATTATAAAAGATGACAAATAATTTACGGATTCAAACTCAGTACCACCGAGAGCCAACACAAAAGCAACTATTGTATGCTATCGTTTGAGTAATACATTTATATAAAAAAAATATATTATTGTGTAACATTAAATCATTCCTTTCTTCTACTAATTGCTCATTTATAATTAATGACTTATTTAATGCTAGCAATTTTGGTATAAAAAGGAACTTCCACGAATCTATTTACACACTCAACAGATCGTGTAAATATATCGATCGTAAAAACTTAATGGAAAAAATATATTATAGGGATTCGTATTCCCATCACAGCAGTAAAATCCAATAATCTCAGTACGTTTATTTTACACGGTCGTGTATAGGCAGGTGAAAATAATTAAATCTTTCACCAAATGGGCAAGGGTTTTTTTATTTAATATTTGCCTCGTTAATAAATAATCTCATAAGTCAGCTTATGTTTGATATTAAACCGTTGCAAATTACATGATAAAAATTTAATATTAAAATAGAAGGTATATAGAATTTAACATGAAAACTGTATTTTAACAGACTTGCAAAAAATTATTAAATTTTTATAATTTTATTAATTCAGAATATAATTGCGTATATTTTTTATAATATATTAAAATACAGTTATTTATTAACAAAATTCATATATTTTTTTTACAGTAGGAAATCAGTTTATTTATTTTCCAAATTTTAACATTTTTTATACATATGTATGAACTATTAAAATGTTTTTAAACTGAAAGAATATTTGTAGTTATATTTATTTACTATAAACGTACGTGGATCTAAAAAAATTGCTGTTAGACATTTATGGAAATATCCAAAACATGTAATACAAAACCTTAGATTTTTTGTCAAAATTAAAATTAACTTAAACTTTTAAATTTCATTAATGCAAAATTTAGTAATTCAGTGAATACTTTTATACATGTAAATAATTTTTCTCAGAAATTTGCAGTAAGTTTATTAAACTTTTTTAATGATCTCATTAAAATGTCTATTGCGTGTTGTAATGACTTATTTATTAGGTAACGTGTATTATAACGGAGTTATTACAATATGTAACATTTTATTTTTAAAGGTTGCAGAAAATTAAATTGATTGATATAAACAAGTAAAATAACAATATAACGTTTGCATATTGATTTTAATAAATTATAAATGCAAAATAGGAAAACAAGTATAATTATAAAAAATCATTTGTTTAAAAAAAAAATATCTTTTTGTTTTTAAACTTGGACGCAAGCAATAAAAATATGTCTTATAAAACTCGTTCTGTAATAAAGCATTTTTTACTTTCAAAATTATATCAATGTTAAGAAATTACATATACGTATAAAAAAATGCTATTTATAAAATATTCTCTCTGTTAATCTAACTAGAACCCACACTGTAAGTTGCCTTCTACATTGTATAGAAACAAGTATGCTATAATTTTATTTGTAGGACAAGCAACTGCTATATTATATATTAAAAGCACGTGTAAGTGAAAAAGTTTAGTTAAAAATGATACGTAAAATTAGAAATATCTAAAAAACCAAACAAAAACATTTTTATTTAAATTTTGAAATGTTTTTTTTTAATATTAATAGAAATTTTTAAAGAAAATGCAATATTTTCTGAAAACTACGCCAATATTGCAAATATTTAGTTTAATAGTCTCAGATGCTCATTTCCCAAATTTATCGTTATCTATTTACAAGAAAATATGTAAGTTTTGTATATACAAACATTTTTCCTGTTTAGTTTAATATTTGGTATGGTATATTTATCTATGATTTTAATTTGAAACAATAAAAAACTGTGTTTTCTTGTAATTAAAGTTGGTTTTATTAAAAATAACTTAATTAAATATAACATCAAGATTTTGATTTGACTTATATTAATCACAACAAAAAATTTTACTTTGTCAATCAATTTTTTTATAAAAATGTTGGCAAAACTTTTAATATTGTTAATAATAAGATACTATTTATAAAACTACATTTTATTAAAATTAACTCTGTGTGTTACCGTAAATTTAATCTTATCTATCTGACAAATCTCAATTTATGAGCAATGGTCAGTGTTTTTTTAGTAATATTGTTGTCTACTGTTTTTTTGTTTTTTTTCAAAATTGTAGTAAGCCGGTTGCAAAAGTTTTTCTAAAATAATATCATAAACCGCATGCATTTTGATTAAAACCACATAAAAATAAAAATCTACAAAAAGTTCAAGCTCAATCTACAACAGTTAGTTCAATAGATTGCCAAAAAATAATTAACTGTGTGACAACGTTTAGTTTAATTTATCTAAATCTAAAGTGATCGGCTTGACCAAAAAAACCTTAAGTGAAAAGATTGTCAATACCATATTTAAAAAACATTTCACTTTTTCTCACTACATCATTACAGCAGTTCTGAAAATAAGTAAAAAATAAATATTAAAAATAACATATTTTTTACTCACTTACATCATTTCTGAAAATGTTTAAAAAAAATATTTTATGTTATTGGCACTAAACTCTTACAAACATTAAACGCATCATTACCAAAACTTTCAGCGCTTAATGCGTGGAGAATCAACAAATTATTTAAATAAAATGGGTGACTATCGTAGAAAGCAGTAGTATAGTCTACGCCAACAAATATTTTTTTGAGATTGTTTACAATAATTAACTAGAAGTAAAAATTAAACAAAACAAAAAAATAGAAACCGTCTTACACTTTGCAAAGTTTTGAAAAAAAATAAGTAAAAACTATCCTGCTACAATAAAAAAATACTAGTGCTAGAAATCCTTGTAAGCCAATCCAAAATTACTAATTAAATTTTGCACTTGATAATTAAAAATAAAAACAACTGAGATATATTAAGCTTAAGACTTAACCAAGTTTTAAGCAACGTCTTAAGATGTAAGCTTAGCAAAAAAGAGTCGAAAGGTTTCATAAAATGATTTTTTTAGTAAGAAAAATCAATCATTTTGTAAACATATAATTTTTGATAATAAAAATAATTTAAATTTTGAGCTAATTATCCCGATTGATTTTTTTAATATTAAATACAAAAAAGTTAAGATAATTTGGCTTATATCTTTTTTATGCATTGTATGACTTTCTAATTAGTTTTAACGTACTTTCGGTGGCGCTCTTTGGGGAAGAGTCGTAGTTTGTACGCCAACTCGAATCTGAGTAGCTTAGTAAACAGAGCGCGACTAGGTGATTTATATTTTCAAAGAGGGCATAAAATAATGGTAAGCAAATAAACACGAGCGAAGTTTGTTACATAGTGACAATTGATTTTAAAACATAAAATTTTTATTGTATAACAAAAAAAGCTTATTTCAGAAGTTGACAATAACATCTTGTGCCTTTTGAACTAATTCTGGGCAGTTTTACTTCTTGTTTGATATTTTTCACTCTTGCGGCACTATTTTGAGTCTATTGGCACCAACATTTAAAAATGTATTTTTTTGGTATTTAAACGTAACGCCGCTCGGCGCTCAATAAAGTTTAACATAAAAAAAATTTAAGCCCTCCCCTAATATAAACTTACATCTGAATTACTCTGTTAATTTTTAACTAATTTAAATGATTCAAAAATCATTTTAAATAGTTTTTTGAGTACTATAAAAGCTGGTACACACATGTATGTTTTTATAGTTAGTATAGTTGCTATGACAACCAACTTCATTTTTATAAACATCAACATACATTTTTTAATTATTTTAATCTCATAGTATTTTATGTATAACTTTGTAAAATAATAATATACTTTTATAATATTATATTGTAATAAATTTAAAAAATCATGTTATTTGTTTTCTATTAAAATTATCGTAATTGAATAGTTGGCATTGAAAATAAGTAATGTTTATTTTTTAGAGTGTTTTTGTGTTATTATGCATAATATAGTAACATAAAAATTTACGTATTGAAAATGAAAAAAAAAAAAATAAACAAAAACTAAATTTTAGAAACGTCAATTTTAAGTTTTAAGTTACTATATTATGCATAATAACATAAAAACACATTAGAAAATAAACAATAGTTATTTTCAATGCGTTTTTGTGTCTGTATTTGTTGGAATAGTGTAACAGCAGTTTTTTTTTTTTTTTTTTGGTTTAGAACTAATCAAATGATCTCTAGAAATAATTAAACTGCTTAGATTTTTTAAACTATGTGGACTATTAGTAATTTTTTTAATAAGAAGCTTGTTTGAAGGTTTGCAAAAACAATTATTAAAATGTTGGATTTTGGTAATAGATCGGAGAGTTGCGCTTTTACCAATGTGTAAGTTATTGATTGTAAAAAAGTTATAATAGCGTAGCTAAAGATAAGACAACATATAGTTTTATATATGTGCGTATCACATTTTATATCATCGTTTCTGTGAGTAAGAAAACGGGACTTAAGTTTTGATTTAATAGAACTGGTGTAGAAGTTAAAACTTAGTTTAGGATTAAAACCACTATGAAGTTTATGGATTTTGTAATAAGAAGTTAAATGTTAAGTTTTAAAAAAAATTGAAAAAGGCGCCATTTATTAAACATTAATTGTGTCTTATCTAAGAAAGTTTGGAAATGATTGATAAGTTGTTTTAGCAATTTGTATTGTCTGGGTATTACAAACATTAAAGTGAGTTGGGTTAGAGCTACAAATGGAACAAATAAAAAACAAATTAAGAGACAAATAGGATTGTAGTAAAACACATTACTGCGAGGTAAAATAGAATTTGTTTTTTAATAAGAAAACTATTATTTTAATAAAATGATTAAGCACTTTTAAAACTGATAACTTTAATAAAGTTTTCTATGCCAAATAAAGTCAAACGCCTTGTTTATGTCTATAAACAAAACCCCCGAGTGCTTGCCTTTGAGGTAAGATGTTTGAATATTGAAGATAAGGATAGTTTAAAAATTACAAGTAAATTTACTTTTACTAAAATCTAACTGTGTGATTTTATTGTGGATGTGTGTTAAGAGTTTATTTTGTAATACACATTTAAACATTTTTTTAGAAATGCATACATTGGTACTCATTTTTCATTTATCCGGATAATATTAATTTGTTAAGCATAAGTTTATTTAGTCATGTACGTTATAATTTAACTGTTTTAAAATGGGGTCGAAGACACTTCGGTGCCGTTATTTTGGCGCAGCCGTTATGGCGCGGACATTTCGGCGCGGGGACACTTGGCGCCGGCCATTTTGGCGCCAAAACTTTTCAAATAAAATCACTATATATATCTATATTTTAATCATAAAAATGTATTTGTTCTATATACATAATTAAATAATGTATGATAAATAAAATCTTTAATATGGTATTTTTCATTATTTTATATTTTTAATTGTTTTTGTTATTTATTTTAATAGACTTTTTATTATTCTTTATACTTTTCAGGTTATTACATATAATTAAAAAATAATAATTAATCCCCCATAAATTATTTGCGGTCAAAATTGTATTTAGTTATTATACTATATAATGAATATTTGACAATTTAAATATGTATGTACATATTATATTATGTTTTTTATCTGTAAAACCCCTTTTTATCTCCGGGCGTTACTTGATGCACACGGCACGTTTGTTTCGGGTTGCTTACTAATTAAATTCAGGATTAAATTTGCCAAAATGTTTGGACGCCAACCATTTTACTTAAAATAGCAAAGTATAATTTTGATCTAAAATTGACATAAATATATAAGAAACAAATTCAATTTTATAAAGGAACAAAAAGAATAAATATATTTATGTGGTGAGGACTATAATCATCTATAATAGTCGTAAATTCATTAACATTCCGGATCATTTTGATGCATTTGAAGGACCCAATCAGCAAAGATACGACGCTTATGGTAATCGACCGGCTTGAGTTCTTGTGTTAACTTTAAAAGCTTTAAGACTTAAGTTTTTATGCAAAATACTATATTATGTCGTTTGTGAAATGTCTAATTCTAAAGATCGACGAGGAATCAACAAACCTGGGTTTTCTTCAACACTACGGGCTACATCAGCAATATTCTTATGTGTTCTTGAACGATGCACACGGTTTCGATTCTTCACATCACAAACTTGTCCCAACAGCGCAAATTTTTTCACCAGGTTTACTATTGCCGACCGAGAAAGTGCTTTACAACAATCAAAAAGAGCTTTAGTTTTGCGAACTGTGACTGAAAAATGTTTACTTTTTTTTGTAGTAAATTTTAATAATTTCAGTGCGTTTTGAAGCGTGTATTGTTCCATTTTTAATAATGGCGTAGTTTTTACCTGTCAAATGTCAAAAGATAATAGCTTCAAAATTGACAGCTTCTCAAATAGCCTGCTATTCAAAATAAAACTTCTTATTGGAAAACTTTTTAGAATGATGCAATGAGAGACTACGATGGGTCAATCAGTGGAAGTAAGTTATTTTTAGCTACCAATTAAAAATTTGTTTACATGCCTACAATGGTGTGGAACGACATACAGCTCTTACACACGGAGTAATAGTATGGCTCATCTGAGAAAGTTTGAAACCCTCATTTTTTACATGATAATGCAAAGCTACATATCACAAAATATTGTTCTAAAAGTATATTATTATTTTACATGGTTGTATTTAAATAGTTAGTATACTTAAAATAAATAAAAACATACATGTCTTTATAATACTAAATAACTATTTACAATGGTAAATGAATTATTCAAATTGTTTAAAAAATAATGGACTTATTTAACCGTACGTTTTTTGTCTAACACTGTATAATTATAAAAAAAACGTAAACGTGTTTTTAAAATTTTAATTTACAATCAAATTGATGATCATTTGTGCATTTTACCAACTTTAAAAGTTTTATTATAACTATACAAGGTGTTAAAAAAAATTGTAAAATATATAAAGAGTTTAACAGTTGTATAAACCAAAATTAGCAAAACAGTCTTAATAAACATGGGTTGCAAAGTAACAGTTTTGGAGAAATGAAATGTTATTCGTTTTTTATCTCCTTTTTTTTAATTTTTTAAAAACTTACAGTTTTTTATTAAAATTAGCTGATGGTTTGTGAAATAAACGTATTATTTGACTATTGTTGCCAGTGGCGTCACTGCATAAGTTTTATATCATGAGATTGCAACCAAAGCGCGACGTCTTTATGCTAAAGCTTATCTAAATTACCAAATTTTTTAACATTGTACGTTTGGAAGAATTCACCAAAGATTGCCTAATACTGGTTCATTCAGCAAACAGTGCTATTTGTCCGGAAGACCAAGGTTAGTATCTACTCTTAAAGCAAAAAAAAATATTCTTGCACGTCTACAGCATAACCCAAAGACAAGTGCGCAGAATATCAATCAAGGAAGGAATTAATGTTACTTTTGTTTAGAGAATCCTTCCCAAGCAGCTGCTTTATCCGTACCATAAAAATTGAGTGCAAAATGTAGATATTAATTTTCACAATACGTAGGTCGACAAAAATTCCTATACTTTAGTAGAATTTAAACAAAGACACGTTTTTTATTACCTAAACTTTCTACAAAACATAATGTTTACTTTTCCAAGTAGATGGGTAGGAAGAATCAAACCTGTTTTATGGCCTGCAAAATTGCCTGGTTTAATTCTTTAAAAATTTTGTATTTTTTTTTTTTAATTTTAATTTCAAAATATGATATTAAAGAATTACGTATAATTTCACAACAACATAATAATTTCAACAAGTGAAACCACACTCTAAGCGAGTATCACATTAAAGTCTATAAACATTGACTTTTGGATATTTGTGGTTATAAGTAAGTCTTAAAAAATACTGAATTTGAAAGTTTATTCCGTTTGTTGATAGTACGGTTAAAGATATTTTTCTTAAAAGTTCTGGTTTTACATCTCTGAACAATCAGTGAATATTTATTAGAATTCCTAGCAAGCCTTCTACTACGTGTAAATACTTGTTTAGATGGCAAAATGTTTTGAATTTTGTTTAAACAATGCTCATTAAAATATCTATAGAAAATGAAGAGATCTGCACCATTACGCTTGCGCCTGTGTTAGTATCTAAATTATTAGTCAATTTTAGATTAGCAATGATCCGAATAACTTGTTTCTAAATAGAGTTCAGAAGAGATAGTGTAGTTTTCGATGTTTTTCTCCATATTTGGGATCAATATTTAATAAAAAGACAAATATAAATTTTATAAATATTCAAAAATTGAACAAATGTAAACAACTTTTTACATCTATTAAGAAATCTTAGTTTTCTAGATATTTTTGAAGCTATGTCAACAACATGGTTGTTTCAAAGAAGATTGTGTAAGGTTGTAACACCTAGAAGATAAATTGAAAACATTGATCTATGATACTTCTGTAAATAATAGAGTCCTTCAGACTAAGATGTCGTGACTGCTTGGAAATGGGAGGCACTTCGAACATCTTTTAAAACTTGTTTTTTTTTTATTTTTGCCATAAAAAAATAAACTTCTTTATCTCCAAAATTTTTACTTTGTGGACTTATGTTTATTAATATACTTTTGTTTATTTTGGTTCATACTACTACTTCTTTAAGTGTTTTACAATGTTTTTTTATTATCTTGTGTATATAATTCAAGTTATAAGTATAGACAGTATCGTACGAGCATTAAAGGTGAATCATAAAACATTAATTGTTTATTTATAACTTTATAATTTTGATTGTTAATATGTTTTTTTTTACATAAACTATATTTAGTATATTTTTAAAAGACTTAAAAATTAAAAAGCATACATTTACATGTAACAAAAGATACTTTTATTTTTTAATAAATGTATACCTCTACAAAAAATACTACTTAACTAAGTTGAAATTAAAGAATAGCGCAATTTATCTTGGCAATAACATGTTTGAATAAATTATAATACTTCTGTAACATTAGCGCTCACACATAATAATGTATCTAATGTCAATGCAATATATTTATAAGATTCTTTTATTACATTTTTTTTATGTCATTTACTTACATTCTAGAGCTCAGTTAGCTCTAGAATTCCTGAAACGAGGGGTCCGCGTCTGCGTTTTTATAAGCATAATAAGGCCGACCTCAAATAGGTAGAGAGCTTAGCAGACACCTAATCGATTCAGTTTTTGTGTTTATTTATGATTATGTTTTTAACTCACAGAATGTTTAATTTTTTACATATTACTACTTTAAATATTATCATATAACATTAAAATTATTGAGTTAATCAGAAATATATTGAACAATCTTACTGAAATAATTATATTAAGACAGACAACGTCTACAAAAGAGCACCAAGATCTTAAAATATGAATATTTAATTGAAAATATATCCTTAAATATTTTTAATAAATCAAAATTTAATTTCAGCAGCAGATATAATAACTTATTGTCCTGAAGCAAAAAATACGTTTCAAATTACATAAAATGTGTCTCTTGAATGAAGCGACATGAAATATTGCCCATAAATATCTGATGAAAATTCTTGACATTTTATAAAATATCTATAGTTAACAGAAATCTATTCAATTCAAGTTCAATGAGACATTCTACAAGACAAAAATGCTTACTACTTAAATCAATTGTATTAAAAATACGTTTTTATATCGAGTACTATTGTATACTAAATTTAATATTCTGGACATATATTGGTATAATTTGTAAGCAGAGAAGTAGGTCTTTTTTAATTTTTTTTTTTTTTAATTTGACCGGTAAAACACACTTTTCTTCAAAAATATGGTTATTTTTAAATAATTGATGTGTTACAAAATGTTATAAAATATTGCAATAATAATACCAAATATTAAATAATTTTATATTTATTTTTAAATATGATTTTATCATTAACAAATCTCTTTCTGTAATGGCAATTTTAATTGAAACTGACATTTAAATTGACTACTTGAAAAGATAAAACGGGAATTTAATTTTATCGATTTACCAAAAAAGCTTGATTAAATAAATTCACACGTCAATTGATCACCGTCACAATTTCCTTCTCTTACTTTCAATTCAACAACAACAAATCAACTTGATTTTGTTGCTGACATGTTTCCCTTGTCGGACTATCGTTCTTCCAGAGGTTTTTCTTATAATATAATCTATTGAGTACTTTAAAGAAAGAGGTCACTGCTTATTCTACCGTATTACGTTTTATACACTTGTGAGAAACTTTTTAAAGGCTCTTTTAGCAAAACGGACCTTATAAAATAATGTAATAAATATAACTTTATTTTTAGTATTATATAATGAAGTAATTACTTTTAAAATTGTACATATTTTTAAACGTATTTGCTTAAAGAAATGAAAAAATTATTTTATGTTAAAAATATCATTCCTCAGTGTCTCTTCCGCATTTAAACTACTAAGGAAATTTGACGTTTGTTTTGGTATGATTATAAATGAATCTTTTATAAAAAAGTCAACTGCCGTATTAGTTCGCGGAAATCTTTGCTCGCTTTTTTATTGCCAATGCAATTTCAACGGAAGCTCATTTAATATTAAATAGTTTGTGTAAATACAATTTATACTAGTATATAATGACTTTAGCAAAACGTTTTAATATATAAAAATATTCTCTATGATAATATCTTCGGCATCTTTTCAAGCGTTTATATAAAGATTTTTTTACCATTATATTGCATGACAACCGATAAAAACGGGCAAACTTTTGAAAAAATATATCAACTTCTTTTACGCGTGACGCCAAATTATTACGACTGTCTGGAGTAGAAAGTTGCTTGCCTCTCGTTCTTCTACTGTGCCAATTCATAAAGTAGGATTAAACTTTATGCAGGTGAATAAATTATCTAACAAAAAATATACAGTATATTTCATAACGTATTTTATATTGTGATAAATCAAGTTGTTTCTATAGATTTAGTTAAAAGTTATACTCTGCGGTATAAAGTAAATGATTTATTGCCACAAATATATTCCAATGCTCTCATAAAAACACAAGTAATTATTTAAATTATAAACATAATAATTTGAGTAAATATTAAATAAATTACGTTATTATTACAAACAGGTGGTATCATAATAACTTTGCAAAAGTTACATAAAATTGAGATTTCTATACATAATCAATCAATATACATAAGATCATAAAGAGAATAATAAAAATGAAAAATGTTTCCTTAATCAGAACCTATAAAACGCAGAAAAACATCTGAAAGGGAAAAATATCGGCAATGCTTTGCAACGCCATATAAAGGAGAATAAAATGAGATGTGACAATAAAAGTATAAATCGAATATTGAAATTTAAATCCACTCGTTTGCGCTTATGACGCATCTCAATTAATAGATATATTTTGATCTATCTTTTTCATAAAAAATAATAAATTATTATAGTATATTTTTTATTTATTGTTATAACAAGACTTGTATTTGTGTAACTAAATCAATAAAGCATATTAGCATGTACTTTACTCATCACAACACTACCACACTGAAAACAAAGCTTTTTTGTTTACTGTAGAATTGTTGAGTATTTTATAATTTAAAAATAAAATATATTTTAATGAGACTGCATAACAGTTTTCATTGATTGTTTAGATAAAATATTAATAAAACAAAAATCCTGCATAAATGAATTATTGTTTTGATTTATTTTATTGCGGAAAAATGAATTCGGACGATGATTGTGCGGTTTCAAAATGTGCACAAATTTGCGGAACAATGTGTGTGCATAAAGTTTTCTTAAAATCTTAATTTTATGGATACGATACTGAAACGTGTTTCATAATTTTGTGACACATGATTTTCAACAAGTCTGGCAAATTTAGACTAATTTTTAATGTGCTAATTCATAATGGTAGATAAGAAATAAAGAATTTAAGTCAGTTTAAAAAAAGCGGAACATTCTCTCAACCTTAGCTCTTTAGTAGTTGCTTTTGTAACGTTAACAGTATGCTGCAAATTGCTTGATACCGTTTGTACGGGTTTTTCCTTAAATTGCTTTTATGCAACAAACAATGTTTATGATAAACTTAATACTAACAACAAACAACAAAGCACAAATATAAACAACAATATAAACGCATGTTAAATGTTATTGGCTAAACTTAAAAGATACGAAGTTAGAGGTGTAGCATTGGATTGGTGTATAAGTAATCTGCAAGATAAGAAACATTGTGTAGAAATCCAAGAAGAAGTTTTTACAACAATTAGTTGTAAACAAGAGACTCCTTTAAGACTTTAGAGTTCTATTTTTTTTATAATATACACATGCAACCTGGTTGTGGATGACTTCTTGCTATTTGCCGATGACATCTCTCTAACTGTAAATTCAAATAATTTTAAAAATTTAATTACAAAATTAAATAAAGCCGTAAACCAACTTCACTTCTGTATATGTTAGATTTAGTTTACGACCTACTCGGCAAAAGTTTATTGATTTAGTCATCAACGCAGTACAATGTTTGAACATATGTAAAATTTCTTGATATATTCATAAACCAAAGTCTAAATTGGACTTTGCATGTTGATTATTTAAGCAAAAAATGTCGTCTACTTGCTTCCAAATTAAAAAGATGTAACAATATGTAAGTATTGGCATTTTAAAAATGTATTTTGCATTGTTTAATTTGTTATGTTCTTACAGACTAATAGCTTGATGCACATCTAGTAATGCAGATCGTGTCTTCAAACTTCAAAAAAAAAGTACACGATACATAATGAATGTTGTTCTAGAATACACACTCAAAATTTATTCAAACTTTTCATGTTATAAAAAACTTTTTTTATTTTTACATCTCAACATTTATTATAATTATTTTATCAGATTTGTACCTGCATTGCCAGAGGTACTAAAACATAAATTAGAATTCTATACAGAAAGAATAAATTACCACAAACGTTTAAATGCTTAAACAGTTTGCAATACAAAACACAAATTAAAAACATGTTATTACAAAAGAGTTATTATTCCTACAAAAAACATATGCAAAACACAGAAATGTATAAAACTGTTTAATGGCTTTATTTTCAAATCTCTTTTAGTTTTATGTATTAATTTTCATACTTGTTTTTGTATTTTTATTTTCTATTTTTTTTTTTAAACCTGTTTTATAATTTATTTTTTTTTTAGTTATAACGGCTGATATTTTAAGCTTGCGCTTGTTTTGCTACCTTACAAACTGCTTTTGAATATGTACTTAAAAACACAAATATACACTATTCCACCCGTTAATTGAGAGAATAGAGGCGCTGTAGTACTGACAAGACCTAGTAGCTGCTCACTCACACTCTCATATTAAATGAACCATAATCATATATATAAAATCTTAAAAATCTCTGTTGGAGCTGGAGCAAAAAAAAAACTTTGGCAGGAACAAAAAAAATATAATATTGTAAAAACACTAATGTTACTACCCCCTTACAAGACGTAGATAAAATTAATACTTATTTAAAAAATATTTCTCTGGCAACTATCTTTGCATAAAACATAGGGTTATATATTGTTATAAAAAAAATTAAAAAACAATTAGTTTGCCAGATCAAATTGAAAACAGAAAAAATTGACAACAAAACGGATTGAATCTACAATACAATACAATACAACAAGAACCGACATAAAAAACATTTAAAAATGACACTTTCAAAAGAAAACTTAACTCAGTATCTGCATTTGATAATTTGCTTTGAAAATTGGTTAAGACTCTTTTAAAAAAAACTTCATTTTAGTACCAACATTAATTGACGAACAGAACAAAGTATTTGCTGACTGGTTCAAATCTGTGCACCATATATCACAATAAAACTCACCTTATCAACTAGGCATAATTGATAATGTTAACACTTTTAACATTATGCATCATCTATCTACATTTTACAAAAGCTTTACGTCACCATCAGAAATTGTTCAAATTATACGTAAACTACCAGTGCGTAAAGCATCTGGTGAAGATATGATTGACAACATTTCAATTTAAAAAAAAAATGTGTTGTCCAGTTAACATACATCATAAATGCTATTATCAAACTTAGCTATTTTTATCGACGTTGAAAACAGCTGTGTTTTACCCCATCAAAAAAGGACAAAAATACCTCAAAATTCTAGACAATTACAGACCCATTAGCTTATTAAACACTTTGAGTAAACTGGCATTATACATAGTTGCCTGCTGAAGCACATTAGGTGCAAACAAAGTTTAACAGATTCACAGTTGGTTTTCTGCCTAAACACAATACTGTCCAGCAGGTAACTTGGATATCAAATGATATATTTCTCAATTTTAATAACTAAGTACTAGTTATTGAAAATGTCTTTGATAAAGCCTGGACTAAGAATTTTATTTTTAAACTAATGACATATAATTTAATAATAATTATAATTTTGACAACAAGAACAAAAATAGCAAAAGTACAAAAAAGAAAAATAAAGAAGAAAGAGTAGGAACATGGAATATAAGATGATACATGGGAAAAGAAGCTGAATTGGTGGAAGAAATGATAAACCAAAAAATAGAAATACTAGGAATAACGGAAACAAAAAAGAAAGGGCAAGGGATAGAAAGAATACATAGAGGTTATTGGTTAATGTGGACAGGAGTGGAGGAAAAAGATAGAGCAAAAGGAGGAGTAGGAATGATAATAGCTCCGGAAAGGATAAAAGATACAATAAGAGAAAAACACATAAATGAAAGAATTATGACAGTAGAAATGAAGCTAGGAGATAACGAAACATGGACCATGATAGTAGCATACGGACCAAATGAAGACGCAAAAAAAGAAGAGAAAGACAGCTTCTATACAAAATTACAAGAAGAAATAGACGAGGGAGCAGAAAACATAATGATACTAGGAGACCTAAATGGGAGAGTAGGAAATCAAAACAACGGAATAGAAGAGGCTATGGGAAAAGAAGGAGAAGAAATTAGAAACAACAACGGAGAAAGAATTATTCAACTATGCATTGAAAACAATCTAGTAATAACAAACACTAAATTCAAACACAGGGAAGTTCACAAATACACAAGAACACAACCAACCAGAAACGAGAAATCAATAATTGACTACTACCTAGTTAACAGAAAGAACTGGAACAAGATAAAGAATGTAAAAGTAACAAGACAGGCGGAAATAGGAAGCGATCATCATTTACTACGAATGGATATGAAATGGAAAACAAAACTTAAACCAGACAAAAGAAGGAAAAAAGTTAAGATAAAAATAAAAACATACAAACTAAAAGAAGAACAAATACAAGTGGCATACCAAGAGATACTACAAAAAAAATTCAGAGAGAAAGAAAAAAGAACGTCCATAGAAGGAAAATGGGAAATTTTTAAACAAATTATTCTAGAAGCTGCAGAAGAAAGCTGTGGATCAGCAAAAATAGTGAACAAAGATACTAAAAAAACTAATTGGTGGACAGAAGAAGTCAAAAAAGAGATAAGGGACAAAAAAGAAAAATGGAAAAGATACTTACAAACCAAGAAAATAGAAGATTACGAAAAATACAAAGAAAAGAGAAATAATACAAAGAAAATAATAAAAGAAGCAAAGATAAAATCATGGACAAAATTTGGAAAAGAAATGAATAAAAATTTCAACCGAAACCAAAAACTATTTTACGGAACGTTAAAACATCTAAAACAAAAAAAAGAATACAATATGATGAACATAAAAGATAAAAACGGTAAAATAATAACGGAAGAAGATAAGATAATGGAAAGATGGAGGCAATACTTCCAAGAACTAACAGAACAAGAAGCAGAAGAAAACAAAACAATAGAAGATGAAGAATTGCTACAGGACAGAAGAACGGAAGAAATAGAAGAAATTAAAAAAGACGAAGTAATAGAAGCAATTAAAAAAATAAAAAACGGGAAGGCACCGGGAACAGATGAAATAACGCCGGAAATGATGAAATACATGGGAGATGAGGGAATTACACAAATAACGGAATTAATAAACGACATAATGAGGAATGGAAAAACCCCAAAGGAATGGAATAAAGGAATTATTCTACCCATACATAAAAAAGGCGATAAAAGGAAATGTGAAAACTATAGAGGAATCACACTAACGAGCATACCAAGCAAAATATTCACAAGAATTATTGAAAAAAGAATGAGAGACAAACTAGAAACAACAATAGAAGACAGCCAATGTGGATTTAGAAGAGGAAGAAGCACACAGGATCTAATATTTATAATTAGACAATTAAGTGAGAAAATGATTTAAAAAAATAGAGTAATGCACGTATGCTTTGTTGACCTTGAAAAAGCTTTCGACAGGATCAAGAGAGAGGACATATGGAAAGAACTAGAAGAGAGAGGAATTGAGAAGAAAATAATAAACGTAATCAAAAACATGTACACAGAAAACAAAAACATAGTCAGAATGAATAACGAAGAATCAAAAGAATTCCAAACGAAAAAAGGTGTGAAGCAAGGATGTGTGTTAAGCGCATTGCTTTTCTCAATTGTGCTAGACAGGGCAATAAAACAGGCAAAGCAAAAAATGAAAATGGTAAAAATAGGATATTGGAAAATGGAAGTAACAAAAATAGCAGAACTGCTATTTGCAGACGAAATGGCAGTGATTGCTGAAACCGAAGAAGAGTTACAACACAACATGGAAATAATAGAGGAACAACTAAAGAAAATAAACATGAAAATAAATTATGAAAAAACAAAGACCATGATAATTGCAAAAGAAAAACTGAATCACGAAATAAGAATAAAAGGAAGAATAATAGAACAGGTCGAACAATACAGATACTTAGGAACAATAATACAAAGCAACGGAAAATTAGACAAAGAGATAGAGGACAAAATAGGAAAAACAGCAAAAATATATAACATGTTAAGAAATACTTTCTTTAACAAAAAAGAAATATCAAAAACAACAAAAACAGAAATTGTAAAAAAAGTAATCAGACCAACATTAACATATAGTAGCGAAACATGGACGATGACAGGAAAACAAATAGAAAGAATAAATGCTATGGAGATAAGATTTCTTAGGAAGATTGAGAACAAAACAAGAAAAGATAAAATAAGGAACGAGACATATAGGACGAATTTAAATATAAAACCAATACAAGAAAAAATTATTGAAGGTCAAATGAGATGGTATGGACATATCAGAAGAATGAGTGAAGAAAGAAATACTAAGAAAATTTATGAGACAAGAGTAACAGGAGAACAAAAAAGAGGAAGACCCAGAAAAGAATGGAACAGCGCAATAAAGGAAAAAGCTACAAGAAAAGGAAACACGTGGGAAGAAATAAAAGAGATAGCCAAGGATAGGAAGAAATGGAGAAAATATTACACAAACTAATAATGTATACGCCTGACACCGAAAGGTAAAAAAGGCAATTGAATAAATAAATAAATAAATAAATAATTTTGACAGCAATTTCATAAAACTTATTTATTCATTCATTCGTAAATTCATTGTTAAAGTTAATACTGAGCATTTATTGTATCATAACATCTCTGCGGGGGTCCTGCAAGGTTTTATTATAGGTCCCACGTTGTTTAATTTATTTATCAATAACATATCACATTTTACTTGTACCAGTTTAGCTCTGTACGCCGACAATACCGCTATCTACGCAAATTCTTTTGAAAGTTACAGTTACGCCAATATCTATATACTTACAAACTACTACCAGATTTTCAGTCAGGTTTTTGTCCTGGTTATAGTTGTACTACTGCATTAACATATATTACAGATGATATTTTAGGCGCTGTAGATAAAAGCAAATTGACTGTTTTAGTTATGCTTGACTTCTCAAAGGCTTTTGATCTTATTGATCATAAAATACTTTGCTCAATGTTACGGTTCATGACCTTAAGTGAAAAGGCTATAGCATTGTTAACTTCATATTTAACAAATCGCTCACAACGTGTACGTATAGGAAATGAAATATCGTCATCTGTCATAGTCAATAAAAGGGTTCCTCAGGGATCTATTCTGGGTCCTCTTTTATTCACTATCTATACATCAGAATTACCGAAATCTATAGCAAACTGTCAGTATCACGCATATGCTGATGACACTCAATTATATTATTCTTTTGATAAAACGGAGTTAAATAGTGCGCAAGAAATAATTAATCAAGACTTAGAAAAATTAATTCAATCATCAATAAAACATGGACTAAAAATTAATGCATCAAAATCTGCAGTAATAGTATTTGGAAATAAAAAAAATAGACAACTTGTAGAAAACAATATGATGCTGATCATTGATCAACAAATTATGACATTTTCAAAATGTTATAAAAACCTGGAATTACATATAGACCCTACTCTTAGATTTAAAACACAAATTTCAAAAATGATTGAAAAAGCTTATATGACACTTAAATCGCTATATGCTCATCGGCATGTAATGAATACAAAGATAAAAACAACACTATGCGACTCTTTAGTACTTAGTCACTTCAATTATTGTGATGTAGTATATGGCAATTGTCTTGATGCAATTGATAGAAATCGAATCGAAAAAATGCAAAAATCTTGCTTGAGGTTTATATACGGCATTAGAAAACACCAACAAATATCACACAAATTGAAAGAAACTAATTGGTTAAACATGAGCAATAGACGTAAATTACATTCTATTTGTTTTTATCATAAAATTATTACAAGTAAAACACAACCATATCTTGCCAATAAATTGTCATTTCGCACTGATGTTCACAACCTCAATATTCGGAATAGAGGGCTATTAACTACTCCACGTTTCAGAACAGAAATTTTTAGGCGATCTTTTTCTTATAACATTGTAAAAGCTACTAATTGTTTTTATTTTAAAGGTTTTTTAGACATAACTACGGCGCAATTAAAAAAACATTGTCATAATATCATTACAAACTCATAAAACCAGTACTATTTTTGTCCTGTATGTATGTATAAATGTTGTGTGTATCGTATATTATTTTTCTTGTTATTGTTAGTTTTTAGTTATTAGTATTAGTGCTAGTGGAAGACCAGAAAACCATCTAATAGTTTACTGAACTAGTTTCTAATTGACTTCTACATTCTCTTTATCATTTATTGTATTGTTCTTCTTTTTTTGAAGTCAATAAAAAGATTATTATTATTATTATTATAAAGTAACATAGCAAATAAACAGTGAAACAAATTTATGCGGGTATCTTGGAAAAGTATTATGACAAGTAGAAAATTAAACTCAACTTCACAAAAACTAAAAGTATTACCTTCAGAAAAAGGTTTACACATAGTAAAGTTTTCTAAGTACTAAAAATAGACAACATGCCAGCAAAAGTCAATAACGTAATAAAGTATTTTGGCGTACATCTAGATTCAAAACTGACATAGAATTATTTTATCACTTAAAGTCCTTAAGCTTCTATATCCTTTACTGACAAAAAACAGCTCATTGACATTTCAGACAATACGACTGTCTAAGTGTGTGAATACAACGGCAATTCTTGCTACAATCATAGCATCGTATTCTTGCAACTATTCCCAACTCGTTTGCCCTTTAAAAAAAATAGTTGAAAAAATAAAAAATTACAGTTTTTTTAAAACTTTGTAAATAAAAAAAATAACTTTTGCAAATTTTTTAAGTTTGTTGAAATATTCGATTACAAATGGCAAAGATATTTACGTTTAAGCGTTTTTAAGTTCAAAAGATGGTTTAGGGTAAATGACCAAATATTCCAAATTGCCAAACTCAAATATTAATAAAAATAAAAACAAGACTGAAATTGCGATATTAATTATTTTTGCAAAAATATTTTTTATGCGTACAGGTATGTCTTAATTTTTTTGTATTTTTTGTTTACTGAACTTTAAACTTGAGAATATCAAATATGCGTTCTATTGTTTGGTCTGTTTATGATAGTTTAATCATTTCTGAATTTTCTTGAAAAAACAAATTGATTATCAAAGTATATGTAGAAACAGCAATGACGCCAAAGTTACCGTTTTTGTTAAAATACTAGCAAACCAAAATAGCGGTCGGTATAGTTTAATATTAAAAGCAGCCAACAATAATTGTATGATTTTGGAGCATTACAGCAAAGATGCAATAATTTAAAAATAATGTTAAATTCTACGCACATTTATGGCGTATATTAATTTTTATGAGATAACATTTTTCAATTTAATCTGTAGATTGTCCTTGGAGGTATAGAGTTGTGACGGGCAAAGTGAGAAGCATCAGAGATAAGAGATATACACAAAAAGTTTAATATACACGAGTCGTGTCACAAATATGGATTACATTCATTACTTAAAAAATGATTTTAATGCAATGAGCAAGAGTCCAAGATTAGAACAATTTCTAGTGTACTATGGTCGTAGCGCTGTTTGGTGTGCAAAGGTATGATGCTGTGATTAGAGCAAGGATCGCCGTTATGTCCGCACTCTTGCACATCAATCATTTGCCCAACCATAACATATGCCTGTCCAGTCTGGTGCAACGCTGCCAAAAACATCTTGAAACTAGCTCGATTTCAAAATAAATGTCTAAAACTAGTCGTATACTCGCATAACCGACCTTAAAAATTGAGCTGAGTTCAATCATTATTCACTCACTTTAACCAACTGTCACAATACTTCTACAAAAATAAACTGTACTCGAGCTCATTGTTATTAAACATCACCAAAAACAGATTGCATAATGCACTATTTTAAATCAAACATCGCATTCCATATCAATTATTGTCATTATTTGAGGAGCAATAAAATAGAACTTGTTTTAGTTATATTGACTTGTTCATTATTATATTAAACTATTGCCAGCCCATATTATACATTCATACATGTATGTCATCAAATTACACAGCAAAGGAGTTGTCAGAGAACCTGAAGTTTAACCGCCGGGTACTCTCATAGTTCTAATGTTGAACACATCATAATCTTAATTTCATAACATTGTTAAGAGTTACTCTATTTATGATAGCTATTAACAACATAATTTCGTTCATCAAGCATCCGGTGAGCGGATATATGTATGTTAATGATGATCAAAAAAAAAAAACAGTTTTAAAGAACACTTCAACATTAGAACGCGAACTTTAAATAACTAACAACCGCAATATATACTGAGCTAATAGCAATTAGTTTATTTTTTTGCCAACAAAATAATTTATTTCTGTAGAAAACAAACAGTAATTCTTTATTATATTTTAAGACAAAATTTAATATTGTTTATAATTAAGTTCTCTTTATGACCATTAAAATGTGTTCGGACACTAAACTCAGGTTGTTAAGTAAAAAATGTTACTATTTATTGCGCTTTAGTGCATTCTAAACTAAATTATGATTTATAATCTATGTCTCAGCAGAATTTTATCCACATTGTGTATTGTAGATCCTGTACATTGTACATGGGTTTGTTTGGAAACTAGTCTATTCTGCACTAGCCATATTACTAGTGTTTTGAGCAAGAAAACTAAAATATCTTTAGTTGCAATAACTTTAAAAAATTGCAATAAACTTTGGAAACTGGATATTCAGTTTGTCTTTCTGTTAAGATGTTTTTTGAACGTTTTAACATACGAGGTTAAATAAAAGCATTAATTTTACTAATTGAGAATTGGGTTAAAATTGCAAAAGTGTAAGCAAGTTTTGTAAATATTATTTAAATATTTACCAATGCCTCGAAAAGTAACAAAAATGTAGATTATGCTTTTGTGAGAGATAACTTGCAGTTTATATTTGGCTTGTTACCACTGCAAAATGATGCTATCTATGAAGTTTTTCTGAATCTAAATTTACGAAGGAATTAGTGGCAATGACAAATTTAACAAGCTGGCGAGAATTGACACAAACAATTTTACAAGCACAGCTTGTGTTTGAGATGTATGTAATTTTCTATAATAATTGGTGTTCTCTAGCTGGGAAACAGAGGGGTTTGTTTTTTAAAACACAAAGCTGCGGTATACCAAAAGTGTAATTGTTCATTTTGACATATTCTAAGAAAGAAGCGCGATCTGCTATTGATGAACAAAAAGCTGCATACTGTTGATGGTCAAAAAATATATTCTGCTCAAATTTGTTTGACAGATTAGTCTAGCTGTATGATAAATGTATCGTAAAATTTAGCAGTGTCTGATCTTTTTCACCTTAGACGCTGTATGAAAACTAATTTTGTTTTTTTTATTGTTTTTAACAGTTGATAATTTATTTTACTATAGTATTAATTAACTAACTTAATGTACAACAGGTTTTATGAATTTAGTTTCAATGTTAAAAGCATCAGTTTTAGCCTTATTTATTTTGTATATAATGCCTACAAAAAAATGATAAACATCTACATTGAAGTTTGTTAATACAATTAAATTGTAAAATTTTATTTATTGCTAATATGTTAATAAATCTGTAGCAAACGTTTCAATCAAAAGGCATAAGTATTTTTTTTATTTAAGTGTTAAACTATTTGTTAAAATACTATATTTCTTAAACAGCCATAAAAAGTTTAATTTTTTAATTATTTCTATTAAAAGTAACTAATTGTATGCATATTTATCTCAACTTAATTTAATATTTAAAGTATTTATCTAAAACTGTGTTTACATTGTGCTTCATTTATTAACCACACTTGTATATTATTTTATAAAAATAATTATCTAATATAATTTTTGTTTGTTTGTCAATTTAAATAAGTAAACCTATTATTTTTAATAAGAAAGTTGTATATATTCTGCCATCATCTTTGTCGATGCACATACAGTAAACCAAGTCACAATCACAAACATTAAAATTAAACAAAACAAAAAATAATCTTTAGGAATATAAAATTACCAAGCAATTAGTTTACATAACACAATATTATTTTTAATTAAAAAAAAAATTGTGTTACTTTTGAAGCGAAACTCTGAATTCAATTGTTTTTACAACTGTTTGATGTTTAAATGTTTATAAACATCATGTACGCTGACAATACCTTTATATGTTAAAGTAAATATTTTTAATATTACAACTTGATATAAATAAAACTACGCTTAACATAAGTAAAACAAAATGTATGACATACTAAAATAATTGAATTGCAAAAAATTATAAATAATTAAAAAAATTAAACAAATTAAACAAATTAAACATCAAAATTAAAAAAATAATTTAATTATTCAGAAACGTTTTAAACAAACCGTCACTATTTAAAACATACAAGAAACTTACTAAACATATAGATTTACAGCAATACCAGTTAATGTAATTAAAAAAATTAATTTAAAATATGACTTAGGGAGATCAAGGATTTGAATCAATCAGCTGTAAACATTAGTTTTATAAATAAAATCTTTATGTCTTAAGGTTTTTAAGTATTATAATTTTTACACATTGGAATAAATTTTTTATAGTACAACTTCTATCAAACAAGATTAAATACAAATTGAGCTATAAAACTTCCAATTTAATTTATCTTACAATTAGTTATCTTTGAGTGTGTGCTGAAGTAAAAATAAATAAAAAAATATATATCATCTTTGCTGAGTATAATATCAATTAAAATTAAGAGTATGCCAATGACTCTTCATTTTATTTATTATTACACGTCAATTTGATAAGTTTTAAAGTATACTAAAAATAATAAATAAAGGACACACTGCCGAGAATAGATCTATGTGAAACTTCAAACACTAAATTATGAAAGTAAAAGAGTGCTTGTTATTTATCAATACTTTTATTTTTAATTATAACTATAACTGTTTTATAATAGATTGAACTATATTAAAAACAATTAAATGATTATCATTATTGAAATCGATAAATAATAGTAACAACTTCAGTAAATAATGACAGGCTGCACAGTGAGGTAGCAACTAGTTATTTGTATACATTTTTTTTATTAGATCTATAATGAATTAATTAATTCTTATAAAGAACGCACCAAAAGTAAATTAAATGTCAACTTCTTCTGGTAGTGACATAAAAAGAAACAAGAAGCATTTTAATTTGCAGAAACATAACATTTTCAAAAAAAAAGAAACATTAATCAAAGTAATGTAATAGAAAAATACAGCATTATAGAAATGTAATTTATTATAATAATTTTACAAAGGTGGCGGTCGGTAGTACAATTTATGAGCAACGATATATTAAATTTGCATTGCCGAGTTTAGATGGACATAAATAAAAAAATAGCAAATTGTGTTTTTATTATACGTCTTATAACTAGAAAGTATGTAGAATATAATTACTAGTTGTATAATAATATAATAATTAAAAAATGATGAGTATTTAAAAGTTTCATAGCGTCAAAAAGAAAATATTGAAAAATAATTACTGTTTGATTTTATTGGAAACTCAACTAACAAGAGTTAGAAAAGTTATTTACAATTTAATAGTTACGTTTTTAAATTACAACATTGGCAACAAAATTTGATAATTTCTTAAACGTTACACATAAAAACGTACTTATGTCAAAGTATAAAATTCACAATAATAACAACAAAAACTAAGCAACATTTATTAAATTAACTTTGATGAAGAATTAAAACAATATATATTACAAAGGAATATAAATTAATACAAAAAGTTTACAACTTTTGAAGGTCATTATCAAAAGAGAACAAACAAACAAAAAAATACATTTATTCAAAAAAATTAATACAGAAAAAAACACATTACTGATCATATATATATGGATTGAAAAAGTGGTGATTTATATTGTGGTAAGTCTTTTTACTCGTTCGGGAGATTAACAAGAGGATTGTTTTATGTGAATTTCGGCGGATTAAGCTTAGTGCCGTTTGTACAGTAGTGTGACATTTTAATTTTATTTGTTTTGAGAAAGGTATAATTACAATTTATAATATGATTTGCACACGCTTTTAAAATTTAAATTTTGAATAATACTGCATGATAAGCTCTTATGTGACAGAACGGTTCAATTTGAAAAGAATTGTAAAATTCACGCTGGTTGATTTTTCAAATATATTGAATTTTATTTAGACTCGTTTGCAGACTAAATCTATTTTATGATCGCTTGTTATTTCAAAAATGTCATCAATATTTTCTACGTTGCTGTTGTCAGAATCGATGCTATTATATCACTTCATAACGATCTCTTCAAAGTAAGGATTTGTTGCACAAACAGTGCATGACGTAATTGCTTTATTATTTATCTAATATTATATAAACTATTAATAAAAATTAATGTAAACATTACAGAACATACTTAGTTTCACTGACTCCAAAACGTTGTTGTTTACGCAAAAATTATTAATCAAACACTGCTACCTAATGCACGTATGGCTACATGTAAAAAGGTACTAAAAAGAATACCGTAAATAGTCCTTCCGCTTAACAGTTACACCAAAACATGTTTTAGCAGGAGTCCGCTAGGTTCCACGTCACCGATTACGGGTTAATTAACTTACCACTAATATATTTAAGGAACAGCCATGGCCGTCAAATCATTCGACCGGATCTTTTTCTTTGTCTCGCGCTTTAAGTTGCTTTTGCCCCACTTCATTCTATTCCTGCCGGTTTGGTCCATCTTGTCTTTTTGCATTAGGGCACTATTGTTACGATTTATCTCTATAATGGCCGATCTCACCGACATAACTTAAAAGTTAAGCCAGAGTTAAATTGCTAAGTAAGGCTTAGCGCGTTGCACCGACATTATTAACGCGTACTTAACGCTTAACTATTGGTTAAATAGAAGCCGTCAATTTTGCCAGCTTAAAGTGCGACTTAACCTCAAATTTGTGTGTGACAAGTGAACTAAAGATGGAAAATATAATAAAATCTTTTTGTTGATGAAACTGTGCCTAATTGCATTCTCATTCTGCACAACAGCATTTGTCAAATAAAAAGGATCATTTTAAGGTTAAGGAATTTGTTAAAAAACAGTATATTTTATAGTAATTAAAAAGTGAAAGCATAGCTTTAAAAAAAGTATATTGTACTAAAAAACGTTATATAATATATAACAATAATATTAAAAATTATACATTACATTAACAGAACAATCACAACCGGCACAACACCAAATCCAAATGTCAAATTTATTTTGTTTTGTTCTTATATAGTTATGCACACAATGCGACAAAAGCGCACGCAAAAGTTCAAGACATTATAATGCATTTTGGCGGAAATCTGATGTGCCGCTTGCTAGTCAGAAATTCGACTATACTTAGCGTAAGCATCTGTTTCAAATGGTTGGTGAGACGCATATAAAATTTAAGGATGAGTTAACTATTAGGAAGACCTAACTAAGTATCGATTTAAGAAGTGTCGGTGAGATCGGCCATAAATGTCTGATTATGTATCACTTTAAATATGCCGCTTTTTTAATTGTGCACCAAACTATTTACTTTATTTTGACAGTTCAAATGTCAAGCTAGGTTATAAGGATGTATACAAATGAAGAGAATATTTTTATTATTAAATCTTACTTTAGGAATAGGCGGTTTAATAATGGGGAATGGCACTATTCCATTCCGGGTTGTGTTCGAGAGTTTCGACAGAAGTAAACAGTGTTAACATATGAAAAGAATATTTTTATTATTGAATCCCAAGATAGGCAACTTTATTTACGCATTTACTAGCGGCACAAACGTACATTATGCCCGTACTAACAGTCAGAAATTAAATTTTGGATTCAGGAATACAAGATTCATTTTGCTAATCGTTGATTGACTCTTAAGTCTCGTTCATACTCATCCGATTTGCGTTTTGCGTTTTTTTTTATTGTAACAAAATATTTCTTGCAAAATCTCGTTCATACTGATCCGATTTTTTTATTGCGAATTTTTCTAGTGACATTTTGTTTTTATTTTAGTAACTTTTATATTTATGCTAATATTTGATTTAAAAATTAGATCTATAATACCTTTCAAAACTTAAATGTTTTAATTTAATTATACTTGTTTTAAACAATAATTATTTTATTGTATTTAAACATTATTTAAAGTTTAAAAGTAAAATTATTTATTTTTAGTATTTATATGAACCAATTTTTACCACATATTTAAAACTAGTTATTTTTGTAAACATAGTTTTATGTAATTTGTAATAATCAGTGAAATTATTATTTTTTTAAATACATAACCTATATGACATAACCGACGTTAAGTTAGCACCCCATTCTGCCGACCCCATTCAAAATCCATACGCGCGCTGTTTCAAAATCCATACAATTGTATAATGCTAAAATAACAATAAATAGAAGTAATTTAAACAATATTAACAAGCTATAATGTTAATAATTAAGTAAAAATATTAAATAAAATAAAATAAGATAACTCTAACAATATTACAGAAAATTAACGGTTTTTTAGTTTTATAATATATCAACATTTTTCAAAGTGTTCCCGTCGGTAGATTTTCTTAAAAATTTGGATTTAAGCTTTTCAATGCAAAATCAACCTACCGTGAAAATTTCATGAGGGGAGGAAACCGTAAAATGCCATTTTCCTCTTGTTATACTTTTTGAGGTGCTGACATGATTTGATTTTTTTTCAATGTGTTCCCGTCGGTAGATTTTCTTGAAAATTTGGATTTAAGCTTTTCAATGCAAAATCAACCTACCGTAAAAATTTCATGAGGGGAGGAAACCGAAAAATGCCATTTTCCTCTTGTTATACTTTTTGGGGTGCTGGCATAACATTTGATTTTTTTGCAATGTGTTCCAGGTAGTCAGTGTTAATGAATATTTAGACTTAAGCTTGTCATGACAAAGCCAACCTACAGTGAAAATGTCATGGTGGCTGCGGACCGGAAAATGCCATTTTCCTCTAGTTATACATTTTGTGGTGCTGGCATAACATTTGATTTTTTTTCAATGTGTTCCTGTTGGTCAATGTCGATGAAACTTTAGATTTAAGTTTTCAATGCAATGCCAACCAACCGTGAAAATTTCATGTTAAAAGTTTTTCAAAAAATGTTATTTTTCTTTTATTATTATTATTTATTTATTTTTATTTAATACTTATTTATAAATTCTAATTTTACACAGATCTTTTTAAAATAAATACACATTTATGTTGCTTACGTTTGCGTAAAATTATTAAATAAACTGACAAAAAATATTAAAAATATATTAATAGCCGTATTCTGAACATTTTTTACAGCGATGTTAATTAACATTTCGAACGTTGCTAGGCAATATTTAAACAACTCGATACCTGATTGGTTAAAACTCAATTTCTACAGCGATGTTAGCTAACATCGATGTTAAAATATGTTCAGAATAGACCCATAAATCGTTTGAACTTGTCTGGTGTAATTCGGATTTTTTGTATTGCTATTTAGTTTTCGCCGCGCCATCTCTCGACAACATTTGACACTATTTACAACTGACGTTTAATTTCGTCGTCCGTTGTAGATGTAGACACACGTCATACGGGGTAAATCACATGATCTAATTCATGACGTGCTATTCTGTGGTGTGGATGTGCTTCATTGTTTGTTTTTAAAGACAACCTACTGAAACAAAAGTAAGTATTTATTTTTAATTATTTTTACCGCCGGTATTATAAACGTTAATTTAATTATCAATTAACTAAACGAGAAATAAATTTATTTGTCAGTTAAAAAGACAGATAACCTTAAAATATGATACATATAAACATAAACGTCAATTAAATTTTAAAAGCAAAGACAAAATATGATTTTATTTCAAGCATTGGTACACATTCTTTTACGTAATACAAAAATGTTGCACGATTGAAACAATCCTGTTGCTTATCATCATTGTTAATTAGTTTACTCGGTTGATTTAATGTTTCAATTAATCAAACATACCGAAATCAGTCTTCATAATTTTGTAAATTTTATCCTGTATAATAAAATTAAAAAACAAATTTCTTAGATAAAATTTATTAAATAAAATAAATAAAATATAATTATTATAAATATAAAATAAAATAAAATAAAATTATTATTGATTAAAATAAATATTGAAACTTGAGTGACCACGACCTCGACCACGACCTCCTCTACCACCACGACCCCTTCCTCTCCATTCATCGCCCCTTCCTCGCCATTCACCGCTCCTTCCTCTCCATTCACTGCCTCTTCCTTTCCATTCACCGCTCCTTCCTCTCCATTCACCACCTCTTCCTCTCCATTCACTGCCTCTTCCTCTCCATTCACCTTCACTGCCCCTTCCTCTTCCTCTACCACTACTTCCACTTTCTCTCATCTACAAATAAAAAAATTATAAAATTAAATATTTTTAAGATATTTCAAATTTACCTCTTGTTTTCTTATAAGCCTATAGGCATGATTATCCAAGCTCTTCTTGTTTTTTTTTGACAACTGTAAATAAAAAAATAAATACAAGCATTAGAAATAAAAGAGCAATTCTTATGTTTTACTTACTTGAGAATAATCAACTTCCTTTTTTTTTGCTCTACTTTTTCTTGTTTTTTTTTTCATCTCTCTTGCTTTCTTTTTCTTGTCTCTTCTTTTTTTCTTCTTTAAGGTTATTAACTTCCTCCATCAGTACTTGTAACTTCTCTTTGAGTTCGTCCACTAATAAAAAATAAATAAATTAGTAAAAAAACATTCAAGTTAGATTGTTCGGTTAAGATAAACAAATAGACCTAACATGTACGATAAACATCATCAGTTTAACATGTAAATACGTATAGGTTTTTTATGTTTTCCTGTACATGATAGTCAGTTCTACATATTTTAATAAACTATTTTAATTTAAAATAAAACTCGTTTTAGAACTTACAACAATTACATGTTAACCCGACGATATAATAAAATATATAAGGGCCGGTATTATAAACCATAAAAATCTGTAGATTTTATTTACTATCCAAGTAAATTATTTGACTTGACTGATTTCGGTATGTTTGATTAACTGAAACATTAAATTAACCGAGTAAACTAATTAACAATGATGATAAGCAACAGGATTGTTTCAATCGTGCAACATTTTTGTATTACGTAAAAGAATGTGTACCAATGCTTGAAATAAAATCATATTTTGTCTTTGCTTTTAAAATTTAATTGACGTTTATGTTTATATGTATCATATTTTAAGGTTATCTGTCTTTTTAACTGACAAATAAATTTATTTCTCGTTTAGTTAATTAAATTAACGTTTATAATACCGGCGGTAAGAATAATTAAAAATAAATACTTACTTTTGTTTCAGTAGGTTGTCTTTAAATACAAACAATAAAGCACATCCACACCACAGAATAGCACGTCATGAATTAGATCATGTAATTTACCCCGTATGACGTGTGTCTACATCTACAACGGACGACGAAATTAAACGTCAGTTGTAAATAGGGTGCGTTTTTAAATGACGCGAACAGCGGTTCGAGCACTCGAACAATAAAATAAGCGTTTTTAAATACAACCCGAACAAGTGTTCGAACAACATTTGCACGCACCTAGTCAAGAGGTGGTGCATGACGGGCATGTACAGTGTTGCCACATAGCAAAAATAAAATAATATATTTATCATGGTTATATCAGAACATGGGTACGGTTTTATATACATTATAAAAATATAAGGTATACAAGAAATACGCGCTCATACAAAATATGTGTGAATCTAGAATAATAAGATTTTAAATATTTTACTTGATGCAGATTTGAATTGTATTAATTGACAACACTGGGCATGTAAGCAAAACAAACAACATAACCTTAGAAAACATGTTTTTGACGTTTGAGTGCAATATGCTGTTTTTAAATTACCCTGCACGAACAAACAAAAAAGATGTTCGTGCAAAAATTGTTCGAACAGCCAGAACACTTTAAAAACGCACCCATAGTGTCAAATGTTGTCGAGAAATGGCGCGGCGAAAACTAAATAGCAATACAAAAAATCCGAATTACACCAGACAAGTTCAAACAATTTAATATATTTTTAATAGTTTTCGTCAGCTTATTTAATAATTTTACGCAAACGTAAGCAACATAAATGTGTATTTATTTTAAAAAGATCTGTGTAAAATTAGAATTTATAAATAAGTTTGAAATAAAAATAAATAAATAATAATAATAAAAGAAAAATAACATTTTTTGAAAAACTTTTAACATGAAATTTTCACGGTTGGTTGATTTTGCATTGAAAAGCTTAAATCTAAATTTTCAAGAAAATCTACCGAAGGGAACACATTGAAAAAAAATCAAATCATGTCAGCACCCCAAAAAGTATAACAAGAGGAAAATGGCATTTTTCGGTTTCCTCCCCTCATGAAATTTTCACGGTAGGTTGATTTTATATTGATAATCTTAAATCCAAATTTTCAAGAAAATCTACCGACGGGAACACATTGAAAAAAAATCAAATCATGTCAGCTCCCCTCATAAATTTTTCACGGTAGGTTGATTTTGCATTAAAAAGATTAATTCCAAATTTTCAAGAATATCTACCGACGGGAACACATTGAAAAAAAATCAAATCATGTCAGCACCCCAAAAAGTATAACAAGAGGAAAATGGCATTTTTCGGTTTCCTCCCCTCATGAAATTTTCACGGTAGGTTGATTTTGCATTGAAAAGCTTAAATCCAAATTTTCAAGAAAATCTACCGACGGGAACACTTTGAAAAATGTTGATATATTATATAACTAAAAAACCGTTAATCTTCTGTAATATTGTTAGAGTTATCTTATTTTATTTTATTTAATATTTTTACTTAATTATTAACATTATAGCTTGTTAATATTGTTTAAATTACTTCTATTTATTGTTATTTTAGCATTATACAATTGTATGGATTTTGAAACAGCGCGCGTATGGATTTTGAATGGGGTCGGCAGAATGGGGTGCTAACTTAACGTCGGTTATGACATATCAACCTTTAAATGAAATGAAGTTAGGCACTTTTATTAAAAATAAAATTGCACAATGTTCAAACTGATTCAACTTTGTCCGATTGATAAAAATACAAAATATCATCAAAAATGACTTTCGAAAATACAATTTAAAAAAATAAATTTTATCAAAGTTAACCTCGAGAACACATAAACAAATGTAGATATGTTACAAAACGCGTCATTTTAATTAATATTTTTGTTATATTGTTGGAGTTGAATTATTTTACTTTATTTGATGTTTTAATTAATAATTAACATTGGAGATTGTTAGTATTTAATAAATAAATTGTTTTTAGCTTTAAATTATTGTACGTAAGTTTGACAACAGCGCGCGTAACGTCGGTTCAACAAAGACTGAAGTTACAAACACAAACATAACCACAATCTGATCTGTTTCATTACATTGATTTAATAACTGTAAAATCTTATTTAAGTTTACCGAAACTTTCAATTACAGTTATTTTAATAATAATATATAATTACAATTTATTTAATTACATTATTAATAAAAATTCAATGGCATGAAGTTAGTTACATTCTTAAAAAAATCGCAAAATGTTAAAATAATCGCAATTTTTTGGTTTGACAGGCGGCCATTTTTAATCGCAGAAAAAATAAAAAAAACGGATGAGTATGAACGAGGCTTAAGCCAACTCACGGATATTGTGATGGTGAATATAGTTGCAATCGGCCAATGTATTTAATTACGAAACGTCAGAATTAATATATGACACATTAATAAACAATCTTGGGTGGATCCAAGATTATTTGAATTTAGGATTATCTTGACGGTTGCATAGTTTTCAACTCGATCCGAGAGTTAAGCAAGCAACGCATTGGTCGATTGCGACTAATGATATCCGTAAATTGGCTTAGAGCCAATCAACAATTAGCAAAATGAATCTCGGATTTATTAATCTAGCATCTATCCAAGATTTAATCTCCAACTATTAGTACGGGCATAGATGCTTACATAATCCCAATTTTTTATAATGATCTTGTATCATTTCCTCGTATGTCTATAAATTGAACTTGCACATAACTATTAATATATTTTAAGCAAATAACAAATGTATAATTTCTTTCTAGCATAGAACTTTCTGGTCGTGATGCTATAATTTTTATATTTATATCAATACATAGTATACTATATTACCAATCATCTATTTAACACATTCCCAATATATACTCTAACACTAGTGCGTTTATAACTGTTCCTTACTAGTGTAGTTTGCTTTGCATACAACCTCAAAACCTAATCGGCCAGTGTAAACTTGACAATCTTTTGCAGTTATTGTGCAACCCTAAGAACTTAAATCTCAGTGCACAAAACATGCCCTCAACAGCTGTTACGTATAAGACTTTAATTACAAATACGGTGTTAACATACAACCCCAAATCTTTATGTTACTGAATAATTATCAATTTTTCTCAGCAGTGATTCTTAACCTCGGGTTGCAAACCAAATAATTAGAGTCGCGGAAGATATTTTGGTGGGTCGCGGAAAACCTTCAAATAACTTAAAAAAGTTATATTTCTTTATTATTCTGCGCTTTAAAGTTATTTTATATCAAAATCTTACGATTTGTTAGAAGAGGATTGATGGGACCAACTAATTAGACTTCCAAAACAACCCCGCTCGATAAAAAGCAAGTTATTATATTATGCATATTTTGGGGATTGAACTAAGCTATTTTATTTTCTAACGTATTTTTATTATATTTAATGATATACTTTAATTAATAAGTATGTTACTTTATTAGTATTGTATTATTTATTAACAATTTGCAGAGCTGGTTTTTGTATAACAAAAATATTTTTGACAAGTAAAAAACGTAAATATACTGATTGCTTTAATAACAACAAGTGGATGGCAAATTTGGGTAATATTTCTTACTAAATAAATTAATTGAACACAGAAATGCAAGTTCAAAACTATACTGTAGTAAGATTAACAAAAAAACTGCAAAACATTAATTGACTGCGTTCACTACTGAACTAGTTATTGAAAGTTAAACGACAACAATATTTTTATAAAAACTAAGCTTATTTTTTTTAAATATTAAAAAAATATATAAAAATGTCTATACCAAAAAGTTAGTTAGGTCGTCTAGATAAATTACATGAAAAAATGCTTGAAATGCAAAAAATATTAAAAAATGGTTTGCCAGATATGAATAAACCAATCGTTGGCAAAACCTTCAAAAAGTTGTTGCGCGTCAATTTATATAGGACATAAAAAAGAAAGGAGATTTTGCAAAGGCTGAATGCAGCGTAGATGTCTGCCAGACATTCAAGTCTTTAGAGGTTTAGATTTTCTTTACGTATACATTGACAAAATTAAAAAAAAAACAGTTTAACAGTTTATGGCCGGATTTTGTTACTTTCTAATAATAATTCGATGTTTCAAGGTCGAGTTTTGACAATTTTAACATTTTATGAGCAGAATTTTACATTTTTTAACAGTTTTTACAATATCTTAACATTTTATGACTAGACTTTGCTATTTTTGACATTTGATGAATTTTCACACATTTCTACAGTTTACGATTTTGGTTTTTTTTACAATATTTAAATGTTTACTATTCTTGACGTTTTATAAATGGAATTTTAAACTTTTTAACAGTTTTGGTTATTTCTAACAATAATTTGATATTTTATGGCTGGGTTTTGCTATTTTTGACTTTTATAGATCAAATACCTAAATAACCCTAATGTTAATGTATTTTGCTTTAGACATCTCCAAAACCTTCCTAAGCCTATGTGTGAATAACCTTAGACAGTTTTGAAGTATTTTAATGAGTTTATTGCCAATATACACCCCAAAGACCCACTTGATTATGTATGAATAACCCAAACAGATTTTTAGACACTGTACGTGAATAGCAACATATACAGTATATTAGTTATTATAAACAATACTAACAAAATATAAATATTTAATGTCGGTTTTCTTAAAAAAATTAATAAACAAATTATGAGGAAGATAAGAATTGCAGTTTTATTTGCAAAATTAGGTATAAGTTATTCTTTGAAATTATTTAAAATTATTTAAACTAGTTGTTTATTTTGGTTTGTTATTATACTTGTAAGATCATGTTCATTAGATAGATAGATTTTATGTAAAATGAAGCAATTTTGCAGCATTATAATTATTACAAAACAATATTTTCTAATGTACTATAAAATTAAATAATAAATCCAATCTTTATTGTTATTAATCAATTATTGGTCTTTTTGCCACAATGTAAATGTATTATAAGAGTTAATCTTTTATATTAAAATTAATAATTATTTAATAATAAATTTTAGTTTAAGTTTAAATTATATTAAATAGATTCAAGTTAAAATCATTAAATCAAATATAAAACCCATCAAATAAATTTAATTATAATAAAATATTCTTTCTTTAAAATCACGTATAGTTTTATTAAAATTGCTTTTTGGAGTATATATCTGCAATAAAAATATCTATTTCCACTCTAATTCTCAACCACAACAGCTCGATGTCAGATGTAATGGCTGCTTGGATAGTTGCAATAATAAGGACAACGTTACAATACAATATTGAATGGAATAAATAGAAAACTAGTTTTTCAAGTACAGGACATTTAAAATTTTAATACTAATAATATTACAAGTTATACATATATCCATATACGCAATACTCAACAAATTCTGTGATGAATTCGGAACGTTGTTCCATTTATGATTTTGTGTACAGTGGTCATAAGAATATTTATATAGAAATTGCAGAGATTTGTTCAGATAATTTTAAAATAGTTTTTCTAAAACAATATACATAGTGTATAAATGTGCATTTTATTCCTTATCTTTGCGTTCATATAACTTGTTTCAATAGGTGATGAGTTTTAAATCATATACTATAGTATTTATAACATCAACAATCATGTCACAATGCATGCCTAACTTTTAATTACATATTACTATTTAAATTCGAATACATATGTAGCTCCATTTGCTTCTTGCCATTGAAACAACTTACTTGCTAATATCAATTTATTATTTTTATTCAAAATTCGTATATAATATTTGTATATATCAAAATATTGTAACAATGAATTTATGTTCACTATTCACATTTGATTTAAAATATTTAAATGTATGTATAAGTAAAACAAATCTTTTTATTTATTTAAATATGTTTTATTAAATCTACATAATTATTTATTATTTATTATACTAGAATATTATATTTTAAACAAACTAGTTTAAAAACATAGCTGTGCCAACAAATTGATTCTTTCAGCAACCGCTCACATACTGTTCTAGAATACTAATCATGTTTTATTTTCAATTTTTTAACAATTAACATATAAATATACTTTGGCGCGTGTTTGATAAAATTGTGCCCTACGTTTGTGATTCACATTCTCATATTAACTAGCACAAAATCTTTTTCTATGTGAGGTGAAAGTTTTCAGTTGTGTAAGTGAGCTTTGTACATTTTTGAACAGTTATAGTATAATAAATAATTATTACATTATTACAGACTGATTTAATTTTTGTCATTTTAAGGTATTATAAAAAAATTGTGTACGTGAATTAATTAATCAAACATATTCTAATAACTAATTTTATAAACTGTTTTTATGCGCACAATAAACTCTTGTTACTCGTGCATTCAATCAAATGTTATTGTCTATCAAATATTTGAAATTGAAAACTCATCACCACTGATTGCATTCTAGATACATACAAATGTAAATAGCATTTCCAATCCATTTGATTGTTTTAATTAAAAACTGTGAAATCTTTTACATTTATGACACACTTTTTTACCTTTAAAAATGCATTAATATTAATATAGATAAACACTATGAACGTTAATTAAAGACTAAAAGCACAGACATTAAATAGGTCTACTACCCATTCAAAGAAAACTCTTATATGAAATGTAATTGAGGTTTTGTAGACATTGATCATGTATTATATTAAAGTATATTATTAATAAATACCTTAATTAAAAAAAAATGCCTGAGATAGAACTCAAACCTGCAAGCTTCTACTTCAAAATTTAATAATGGACGAAAATTATATTAGAGCAGACTATAGTTTGCCATTGATTTAATAGTTAAATGTTGCATGACCTATATTGTGTACATTAAATGTCATACCATGCCTAATCACAAAAACTGAAAAACTTCTTCTGTATAGTACTGTAATTATAATGTGTTTTAACTAATTACTGTTTTTAACAAAATTTAAAGTATAATTGTTATAACAATTTAGTTTTTAATACTAATATATTTTAATATTTTTAGTTAGTCATACAATAGCAGTAGTACTACATATAAATTAATAATTTAAAATATTTATAAAATATTTTCACATAATATGTATTTTCATTATTTGTGACTTACTATAATACAAAAATAAATTTCAATTAACGTTATACAGCTTTTATAATACTAAATAATTCTCTTTGTTTTAAATTTATATTTTATTAAATTTGATAGAATTTCATGTATCTTCATTTATACTGTTTTCAGTTTTTGTTATTTTAGTTATTTTCTGCATCAACACAATACCAATTAACAACGCACAACAAACACAATTAGCGGACTAAATCAACATTATATATAACATAATTTATCATTTTATTTGTATTATAGTTTTAATATCCTTATGGAATATAGTTAATGATTATATTGATTATATTATATTTTTATATATGCCAATGTGTATCCATCTATTTCAGTTTAATAAACCAAGACATTACCTAACCTAACCTAGTTTATAATAATGCATTTTATTAAATAAATATGTTACAACAACTTTAAAAGTACCATTGAATTTCAATGAGTTAAACCACATTTGTTAAAACTATCACATTGAGACAAGATTAAGCAGTCTGTAAACATTAACCTTGAATATTTGAGGATTATATAACTTGGATAATAAATCCGGTTAAAACAAATATTTCTTAAAAGTTTTAGTTCTACATCTCTGAACTATCAGTAAACATCGTGACTGTCATCAATATAATAATAGTTTATTATTTACTACTACTTGCTTTATAAACTGTAATGCATATTATATATTTAGTTTTACTATTTAATAAATTATAGTACAGTTGGTGTTAAAATTTTAAAAAAATAGTTTTAAATTATATTACAATATATGGCAAAATCATTCCAATGCCTAGCATAAATGTGACTCGTTTTTATAAATAGTTTTTGTTATGCAAAGTTGAATTATATTTATTCATTTTAAATATAAAATAAATATTCAATATTTAAAAAAGTGCCTAACTGCAAACGTGTTTTTTTAGCTCCATGGTCAATGTAAATAAACAACACACACTTTGCATAACAAAATTGGATGCACAAGACTTTTAAATAGAATTTAGAACAGATAGTGTAGTTTTAGATGCTGCTCCTCAAACTTACAATATTCAATACAAGAACGTATATAAATTTTATATATGCAAAAAAATATACATCAAGTAAAACACTGTTTACATCTGTTAGAAAATCTTAGTGATGGTAGGTAAAACTTAGTTGTAATGTTTTCTCAGGTCTTTAACTTGAGGTTGTTATTATTATTATTTATCTAATAACCTTAGTAGTCAACGCTATAAATGAAGAAAGAAAACTTATGTACTGTATGTGATGTTATTGTGTGTGTATAGATCAAGTGGGTCTTTGGAGTGTAAAAAAAGTACATTGACAATGTATCCATTAAAGTACTTTACAACTGTCTAAGTTTGTTTACACATAAATCGAGAAGGATCTTGAACGTATGTAAAACAAAGTTGGCGTTGGAGTTATTAAGTTACTTGAGAGTTGTTGTATGTTATTAAGTTACTTGACAATTGTAGTATGCCAGGTAAGCTTCCAAAGTTTGGGTTGTATTAGGCTGTAAAAGGTTGTTATTTATATTCTGAAATGAGACGTTGGGGTTGTAAATTAACACCGTTTTTATACGTTGTTAGCATGCTTTGTTAACTGAAATTTAAACCCTTGGAGTTGCACAACAACTGCAAAAGGTTATCAAACTTACACTGGCCGGTTAGACATTGAAGTTGTATGCAGGGCACATTGAACTAGTATTGGGTAACTGGTACTATAATATACTATGTAGGGAATTTAAGAAATTATATATTTGTTAATTACAGAGAATATACTATTATGTGCGGGTTTAATTTATAAAAAACAACCCGGGAACATTACCTAGCCGTAGCAATAGCACACTAACACAAAAAAAACAAAAGGCAAAAATATCTTAGCATAAGATTAAAAAAAGCGTCAGTAATTTTTGCGCAGTAAAGTAATGCAGTCAAATGCTTTGAAGAGGTTTAGCGTGCATTGCGTCAGTTATATAAAAAAAAATTATAATTAGTTTCAGTAGTTCATAAAATATTATTAACCAATACTCTTTGACGTCTCTCACCCAAATAGGAATTTAACAAACGGCAAGTTTGCGAGTAAAAGTTATAGAAATACATTATCCAAAAAAGAATGTTATAAAATACGCAGTCAAACGTCTTACTAAGATTAAGAAATAATGCTAGTGTGCAGATTCTAGCATCAAAATCCTGCCAAATTTTATTCAAAAAGACTTACTTCTACGGAAACCATATTGATGTTTGTTATATGTGTCTAAATAACTGCAGATTTACAATAATTTTTCAATTACTTTAGAAACGACGGGAAACAGATCTACAGTGTCTATAACTATTTGTTTTTGGTTTATTACCTTTTTTAAAAACGGGTACAACATATTCTAGTTTTAGTACATAAAGAAATCTGATGTTATACAATAGTTTAGTTAATGGAATAGTAATAACATCTAAAACACACTTATGCAAGTAGTTGGCCATGCTATAAATATTACGAACGTGAGAACTATTTACATTTTTAACCACATCTTTAACCTTGTTATAATTGACTTTACAAAAAATAAAATAAACGTTGTCATAAAAAAACACTGTGCAATTATTTTCAGAAAACTGAATTTTGATAAATTATCAAATACAATAGTCATTTGAATTAAAAAATAACTTTTCAAAAAAAAAAACGGCATTAGAAGAGCAAATAGTTTTAATTATGCAAAATTATTTGTAATTTATCATCAACGACTTAAGCAAGACAAACAAAAAATATATATTTTCTAATCCATCTGATACACAAGAAAGTCTAATTCAATCGACAAACAATGGTCATTGTTTATTTTTTTAATAAGTAAGACACAGTATAACAGGCATAAAAAAGTCTGAGTTTTTCAAACTGAATTCTAAAAATGGTAAAGTTATAGAAAAGACTTTTTATTTATTTAAGTTGCAAACACATATAATGTGGATTTTTTGTTTGTTTTAAAAATAATATCGTCAAAATATTGGCTATGACGAGCAAAGCACATATGAAGCCGTTCTTTAAAGTTTTCTTCTACTCTCACCAGCATACCTGAAAAATTTTGGCATTTTTTTTATTAATCATCTTTTTGATTTGCTGTAGGGTTTAAGGTTAAAGTTTATAATTTTTGCTTTAAGATACATTTATAAGAAAAGTTGCAAAAATTTAAATCAGGGAAACCCGAGATATTAAACAGCTTATTGTAAAGAAATCAATCAACCGGTGTATATTTTTTTTTCAAAGTGGCACAAGACCAATTAACCGTAAATTGTGGTTTTATGTTAAAACCAAAAGACGTCTATGTTGTATTGTTTCATTTCAGTGCGTAATTTTTTTCTAACATGCTACAGTATTGGTCAATAGTTACACTAACAATAACTCTACCCTTTTTACACGCTAAACTGTGAATGTGAAATGGTTAGTGGAAATCTCAAAGGTCAAAGGACGCTCCAAATACAGTTTTTAGATGTCTTTACAGATTTGAGTTGGGTTGATTTAGTTGGATTTTTAAAATTTTCAGATCTCGTTGCTCTTAATTTTTTTACACATTTCAAAACTGTTTTTCAATCACAACATTTTTGTTCTGGATTTATACCAAAGCGCGTGCAAAATTACTCCACGTTGCAGTCACAAACTTAACATGTTTAAAATAACCCTCCACAATAAAGCCGTTTTATGAGACATTCAGATACTGTAACCACAACAAATTCACACCACCCGCAACACACAACAACACCTGTGAAAAGAAAAAAAAAAACTGATGATGGCCTAACCGCCGAAACCGGTCTTAATATATAAAAATAAAATCAGCACAATAAAGTATAAATTTTTTATTAAAATACCCTAACCTCAATTATTTTAAACTGTGCAATAATCAGAAACAAATACTATTTATTTTATGGTTTAATTTTATTAAACTAATTTTACTGTAGTTTCTTCTAAAATTTAACTTGATCAATTAAGATTGAACTAAAATGCTTTCTAAAAGTAAATCAATAATACTATAGGTAATAAGTGTAACTTATAATTCTTGTTCAGATACTGTGTAAAAATCCAACAAGAGATATTATGAAGGAGTGCTCTTAACTCTCGTTGGTTTAAATCACAGTAGTCGCTAAATACTGTCATAATTTAATACTGTGCAAATATTTATTTTATTATAGATAAATTTAATTCTATAGTAAACAATTACATTTTTTTTAGTATTGTTGTAAACTGAATAGGAGCTAACAGTTTAAAAAAACGCAATCTGTTCTTTTGTTATTATTTTATTAACTAAATTATCGGTTAATATAAACTTATCATTGTTACACTTTACACGTTTATATTTATATTATTTTTATTAAACATATAAATTTATAATTCAATTAACTAAGTAATATATATCAATAACAATTTTATTTATTTTTCTATTAACTGTAATAAGTTCCAAAATACCGCATTACTTGGATTTTTATTTTCTGTACAACGTCTGCAGCAATTTATTTTATTAAATCTTTAATATTGCTGTATATACTGGTCACATCGTATCAGAAAACGGTGGGAAATGTCATGTCGCATTCTCAATGAATTCAATAAATGTTGAGTTTCCGAGTGGATAACTAAGAAATTGCAACTTGTACAAAATGATTTGAGTTAACGTCTAAAATTAAAAAAAAATACTCAAAAACATTGATTTTCTGTTATATTAAAATTAATCAAATTTAATAATAACAATATACAAATAATACTTATTATAAAATTCATTAAAATAGTAGACGTATTTTATTATAACATATTTATAATAATAATAATCAACTTGAGGTAAATTCAAGTATGCTCGCTGAAGCAAACCCCAATGTAAAGTTCATATAATATAATATTGCATTATATATATTTGATGAGACATAGCAATATATTACCTGCAAACTCAGCAAACACCACTTTATGATATTAAGCTTCCCTGTAATTATAGTTGAAAGTTCAAACGGAATAGAAGCTGTTATATCATAACTAAGTAAATAAGTCGGAGTGATAATATTTGATATTTGAAATATATCAGTCTCATTGAGATTAATTTGAAGAATAAAAGTCAAGTGTAGATGTGTATTGCAATGTCAAACAAATTACGAATCCAATTCGATACGGTCATTTACATATAGATTAAATTAAATTTTAATTTGAGTTGAAAGGTGTTGATTTGATTATGGATGGGTAAATTGGACAGACCTAAACATACACTCATACATTTTTATACTCTTATTATTATGTTGAGTACGGTATTCTATCAAAATGGAGTAAATACGACGTATTTTTAAAATAAAGTAGATATGATGTTTTCATATCAAATTCTACTTTCGGAATCGACGCTTTTGCAAATAAATTTTCTATATTTTATGCATTAAGATGATAAAAGCTTTACGATCATGACAGTGATGTGTTTTCAAATATTTATAATCGATTAACAACGACCAACGAATTGAAGTAGCTTGCATATACAACAAACAAAAATTTTAAATTTTTTTTTTATATAATGCGTTGTTTAAAGAACTAATTATTGTATTACTATTTATACTATAATAGTTTTTTTTTTTCATCTTCAATTGGTTTTTATGATATTGTTTATGTTTATTATTATAAAACATCATCTATCTAAGACTGGGTAGTTTTTTAATCAAACATCTGTTTTATATTTTATAGTGAACGTTTTGGCAACATAACAATTCTCTTTATCAGCACAATAAAATTGTTCAAAATTAACATTACAATTGTTTAAAATTACATTAAAAGTTTATAACGAGAGCAAATTTATTTTAAATTATTTTTTAAAAAGAATTTTATGTTTTTAATTATTATTTTCTGAACTAACAAACAATAGATGTTTATTGAATTATACATGCTGTTTCCTAAAAAACGCCGGAAGCTATAATTTTCTTATTTTAAATTTTAGACCCAATAAACTATATATATTCTTAAATGGCAAGAAATAAGCTATCTATTGACGTTCTCAGTTTGTAAATATATTTTACCTGTTTCGAGTAACGATATCCATCATTGTTATTTTAAATGGAACACCCTGTATATTTTTACATATTTTGATTTAGGGTAAAATTCTGCATACAGCAGTGTATTTTATTTATTTATTTGTAAACGGAAATATTTTTAAAAAAATTATGTAATGTGCAAGAAAAACAATCGTAAATACTGAAATATTTTATTGAAAAAAAACTACAAAACATAATATCTACAAATATTGTTCAAATTGATTCCCACCGTGCTGAATACAGAAATGACATCTTTTAGTTACTCCATTACTGGCATATAATATCAAATTGGGAGATATTTCGTGGCAAGCATTGATAATCCTAAGCCTTAGTATTTCTTTGTTTTCTGGTTGTGTTAGATAAACATGATCTTGAAACTAATTTTCAACAAAGATTTAGTCTGAATGTTTGGTGTGGTATTTTAGGAAATACTTTGATTGGGCCATTCTTCATTGATGGGACCCTAAATCAAGAGAAATACCATCAACTGTTGACTCATGACTTAGACTCTTTTTTGGATGAATTGCCTCTTGCTGAACGTATTACAGTTTATTTTCAACCCCCTCATAATGCCAAAATAAATGTTGATTGGGTAAACGCAAAATTTGATAGAAAGTGGATAGGCACGTATATTATGTTTTGTAGTTTTTTTCCAATAAAATATTTCAGTATTTACGATTATTTTTCTTGCACATTTCATAATTTTTTTAAAAATATTTCCTTCTACAAATAAATAAATAAAATACACTGCTGTATGCAAAATTTCACCCTGAATCAAAATATGTAAAAATATACAGAGTGTTCTATTTAAAATAACTATGATGGACATCGTTACTCAAAACAGGTAAAATATATTTACAAACTGAGAACGTCAAAAGATAGCTTATTTCTTGTCATTTAAGAATATATATAACTTGATGGGTCTAAAATTTAAAATAAGAAAATTATAGCTTCCGGCGTTTTTTAGGAAACAGCCTGTATATTTTGAAATTGAATATATGTATGTACATACATATTATATCACATCACAGTTGAATTTCTGCATGTAACAATGAAAATATGTCTTTCATTAAAAGCTGCAAAATTTGATATTGTTATCGTTTCTTCAAATACTGTTAACAAAATTTGATTTTATTTGTATGCATCATTTTGTAGCCGGATATTGAAAATCAAAACTATATTTTCTAGTAATTGTTGAGTTTATAAGAAAAGCTAATCACAAACCAATGTAATAAATTGTTGTATTTTGATTGTGATTATAGATTGATGTGATTATAGATTGATGTGATATGTATGTATTGCTCAATTAATTGTATTAAATTAATTCTACAAGTTAATTGTTTTGTTTATATTACATTTTAAAATAAAAAAAAGCTTGCATTCCTTGTGTACTTCTTCTAGATTATTTTTTTATACACAAATTTAATAACATTTAAGATATTAACGTTACTAAAAGTTAAGTTAAACAACGATTAACAATAATTTGTAATTTACAAAAGTGAAGTGAAATGTTTAGCAGAGGTTTTGATTGTTTTCGATAATTTGAGCAGAAAAAAATTAGGTAATGTCACATTCAACTAAAACAACTATTAAAAATTGTTAACAAACAAACGTTAAATTTTGTACAAAACAAATGGTATGATGTTACAGGATTTAAATCACACGTACGTTTTGTCATATTTTCGGAATGTTTTTTGATTTTATGTAGTATAAAATTATGTTCAAATAGTAACAAAAATAACATTCTCAATACTTGGTATCGATTGATTAAGTCTAAATGATGCAGCAAGCGCAAAAACCACCAAACAAGAAGTAAACTTGGTTCAAGCAACAAAAGAACTTCTTATGTAAGGTTTTTTTATTTTTCAATGTAGTTTTCTACTAGATTTTATGTTTCCATTGAATGTCACTAACTAAAAGATCATAAAAGATTAAAAATTTAAAAAAAAATCGTATTTAATATTTTGGAAAAAGTAAACTGGGATGATTTTTTGCACAAACTTTGCAACAAAAATGAGTTTTGCTACTTTTGCCACAAAGATTACGCGTTCAAAAAATCATTAATTTTTTATTACTCAAAAAGTTTTTATTCTGTGCGTTGTATAACCTTCTAGTTAATAACAATAAATTTGAAAACATAAAATCTAGTAGAAAACAATATTGTATTACAAAAAAAACTTATTTCAAAATTTGACGTCGATAAAATTGTCCGAAAACACTTCTTTAGTAGTTTTTGCGCTTGCGGCACCATTTAGACTCAAACTATTATCACCAAAATTTAACAATGTTATTTTTTTGGTATTCGAACATAATTTTGCTCGGCGCTTATGAAATTTTTGACAAAAAAATTTAAGTCCGTCCTAATATACAGTGTGTCCCAAATTAACTAGTGATTAACTAAATGGCAGAATCTGCAAGCAAATTGAGTAATATTGTCTTAATAAAATAGTATATTATATTTAATAAATTTGGATTTATAGCTCTTTAAAGTTTACAAAAATTTTTGATTTTTTTTAATTAATTTCGTAACAATTTTTTGTTTACATTAGTTTATTTCTTATTTACACAAACTGTTAAAGATTGAATATAAAAAGTTTTTGGGACGATAGTTTTTTTAAGATTTTTTAGATGTTTAACCTTCTGGAACTTTTTAATTTTTAGGTAAATCTATTTTTTTTTGTTATTTTTCTTTTTGAAAAATTTAGTTTGAAAACTTGTCTGTCTCTTGATAAATTTTGATCAAATACACGGATTTTGAGAAAACGGTAAAGATTCATCTTCTTATTCTACCGTGAAAGAACCAGCCAAAAAATTATAGATGGGAGATAAATCACGTTCTGGTTGACAAGTTGAAATGATCACAAAAGAGTTGATTGCCATTATTGAAAAACTAATCCAAAGTGATTGCCAAAGTAAAGGAATTGTCAGCAATGTCAAGACTGTCAGATACATCAATTTGCAAAATACTCCATAACCAATTAGGTATGAATAAAGTAAGTGCAAAATAAGTCTAAAAACTTCTGTCTGCTGTTCAAAAAAGCATCGTGATTATTGTGCTTGATTTTTTTTAAGTTCTGTGAAGGAAGACAAGAAAAGCTTTTGCAATATATTGTATCATAACCCTCTGTTTAAAAAGTTCATGCGGCGTGTCGGTAAATTACTAAGAAAAACCAGGGTGTTCCAGTTTAAAGATTATAGCCACAACTTTTTGAAATTATTTAGGACATTTTAATTGATGATTTTAAAGAAAAAAATACCGCGGTAAATAGCTTATTATGCTACTTTATAATATAGGTTGAAGAATTATATTTGAAAAATTAACAATATGATTATGTTATATTGAAAAATATTAAAATATTTTTTTTTATAAGTGCATGATTTCTTGGTAAGGCCAAGAATTTATGGCGGTTATCTTACGGACAATTTTAAAGAAAAAAAGTTTCTTATAATTTTTTCTTAAGTTACAAATAATCAAAAAAAGAAAAAAAACTCAAAAATCTCGATTTTTGCAAATTTTGATTGTTTGTTACTCGGAAATAGCTTACTGAAAAAATATGAAAAAAATTACATAATCCCGTGCATTCTCTTTTTCTGTCGTGGAAAGAATTTAAATGTTGTCAAATATTTATACTGTCGTTTAGTATACTTTTTTTTAGTGTAAAATATTGTTTGTTGTGTAATATATTTTTCTGTCGAACAAAACTTTTCAGAAATGTTATTTAAAATTTTCTGTCGTGCAAACAATGGCAAAGCTAAGATTTTATGCCCTACCGCAAAATATTAAAAAGGGCCCCCTACGAGACAATTTTGAGAAAAAAATCAACTCTTGTCATTTATTTAACCTTATTTTGTAAATTCTGGGGGGCCCCAGGTTTTGAAATAAACGTGCCTATGCTTGTAGACCCTTCCGCATTGCAGACCCTTGCTTACAGGTAGCTCCGCCCCTGCGTGCAAACAATCTTTTTATTTATTTGTTTATCCTATTCTACATATACTAAATTTAGATAACAAAAAATAAACATTCAACAAACACATTAAATTTTTACTAAATAATCTTAACTTTTGTAAAATTTTGTAAATACGTTAACATTAAAATACACACAACAACATATATCTTTTTATTATAAAAAACCTAATCATATTTATACAATTATAATATATTAGATTTTTATTAAATTGTCTCTTTTTTGTTTTAAATTTTTTGATTTCTACTGGCTTGTTTGGAATAATTTAATTAATATAAATAAGCTTATAATATATTCACAATATTTTTCACATTAATTTGCTATGATAAATTTAATAGGTAATGAATTTTGTATTTTATTAATCAATACAATTTTTAAATTTTTTTTTCAAACACGGTGTTCTAAAAAGACATCTTGGCGCTTTTTTAACGGTACAATCACCTATATTTGCTTTATTTTATTTGTAAATTTGTTTATGATCTGCAATATTAAATTCTTTACATAAAATTATTTGTGATATCACATTTTTTGCTAAATATCAGCAAAGTATGCAATGGAACATTCTTCGGATTTATTTACAACAGCTATTCTCCTTCATCTGAACTGCTAGAACTTGTAGAAGTTGGCGGTTTGTTAAAATTTAAAGTAGTTGATTCTAAATTATTAATTTTTGTATTATTTTTGCATCGACTAGACCCAAAATACGTAAATCGTTTTTTACACAATTTGCTTCTAACGGTAGCGGTGTTTTAAAATTTTAATAGAAATCAATTTAGAAGACAATTTAGTAGATCCTACAGTAAGGTTTCTGTTATAACCTCCTCTTTGTCGAAATATAGAAAATATTTTTTTTACCACATCTTGGTTTAATTAGTGCAAATATATGGATAACTGCTTTTATTGTGTTTGTGTAACATTAGTATTGCATTAATTGTTAGCACAAACACATCAAAACAAAGTGGTCTAAACATTGTTTTATAAGAAGCTTTTTATCTGACAGAGCACAAACAAATGGATTAGAAGCTTATTTACGTATGTTATAATCAAAAAAATTGGCAGTGTTTAGCGCTGAAGGCAAATTTAGTAATTTTAAATCCACACAGTATTTTATTAACGCAGCAAATATGTTTGAAAATGTTTGCAACGTTAGTTTACAAGACATTTTTAAATGGGTTTGGATCTACATGTAATTTTGTTATTTTCAGAAACATTTTTGAAGTATTAGACATTTGATTAATAATAAAAGTGTGTTGTGTTTTTTGTTTTCAATTAAAACATATGGTTTAATTGAGATAACTTTTTTATGTTTTGCTGGTGAGTTTTATAACAAAACACGCAAACGGCAGTTCTTAATAAGAATACAATCCTTGCAGCATAAAAACTAAAACATGGTGTCCAATCTCAAGATGTCGGTCTAACGGAATCATATCAATAAATCTACCAACATAGTCTAGCACACAAGAGTACTCAAGATTGCGAAAACATATCGTGCAACTTCCTGCATCAAGATAGTGGTGTATGTATTAATTTCATAAGTTTTGTGCGATCATTTTAAAAAAGAAATTTAGACCTCGTGAATCAAATTTCGTTAAGATTTGAAAAGTTAAACGGTTTGAAAAAAGTATAATTTTGCAATGTTGCTAAATTGACAAGTTTTTTTGGAATAATGTTTGAAGCTTGATATATCAAAATAACTGCCCCAACATTGAACATGCGAATATAGGTTTTAAAAAAAAAATTAACAGGCGATATTCTAAGCTCCAAAATTTTAAGAATCTTATTTTTTTCATTCATATTTTGATCCCTCAAAATTTAAGCAAAGTTCAAGAAATCGATTATTTTAAATCAGTCGACAACTGTAGATGTAGATATAAAATGTAGATATAAAACTTATAGTACTTTTTTAGAGGCATACTCCTTACTTACAACGTTCGCTATTTTGTATCAAAAAACTAGCTGACTTGGCTGTACTTAAATAAAATTAATGTTAATTTATGGAAAATAATAACCACGATCAGATTTCTTAATCACAAGCGCTGCTACATATTTACCTATAAATGAATAACAGAAGTTTGATCTCTCTATTTTTTTCTATCATTCAAAGTTCTTAGAATATTGCGGTGGTATTAAGAACCACCTCACATATTTTTAGTTAAAAAAATTTAAAATAACAAATATATTACAAACTGTATACATAAATAAACATAATATTTTATACTCTTTCCTATATTTGAAATAATTCTTATCTTCTACCGTATTAGACAAAAAGTTAATTATAGTATATATAGTATATATAGTATATATAGTATATATAGTATATATAGTATATATAGTATATATAGTATATATAGTATATATAGTATATATAGTATATATAGTATATATAGTATATATAGTATATATAGTATATATAGTATATATAGTATATATAGTATATATAGTATATATAGTATATATAGTATATATAGTATATATAGTATATATAGTATATATAGTATATATAGTATATATAGTATATATAGTATATATAGTATATATAGTATATATAGTATATATAGTATATATAGTATATATAGTATATATAGTATATATAGTATATATAGTATATATAGTATATATAGTATATATAGTATATATAGTATATATAGTATATATAGTATATATAGTATATATAGTATATATAGTATATATAGTATATATAGTATATATAGTATATATAGTATATATAGTATATATAGTATATATAGTATATATAGTATATATAGTATATATAGTATATATAGTATATATAGTATATATAGTATATATAGTATATATAGTATATATAGTATATATAGTATATATAGTATATATAGTATATATAGTATATATAGTATATATAGTATATATAGTATATATAGTATTCTTCTAGTTTTAATGCAATTCATATAGTCACAACGATTTATAAAATAATACCAAATAGTTTTTATATAATTAATGTAATATATTTATAAAATAACTTTATAAAATAATAACACAGAATTTTCCAGCAAAACAATTCAGGTTATAATAATAATAATAATAATAATACGTTTATTCAGTTTGCCAATTTTACATATTGGATATGAAAAGTCCAAGCTTATATCTAGTTACACATTAAAAAGTTATAAACAATAAACATAAATACAATAATAAACTTTGGTATATATACTATACTTACAATTGCATTAAAAGACAAAAACTAATGAATAGTTAAAAACAATAAAATAAATTAAAGAACTAGTTACAAATTAAGATTAAAATTTAAAAAGTCATCGTCCAAATACTCCTGAATTGAGTAGTAAGCTTTTGTAAGCATTAGGTTTTTTAACATTACTTTAAACAAACTTAGTGGTTGCTTCTTTAAAGCTGTTGGTAGCACATTAAAACATTTAATTGACATATACTGCGTTCCTTTTTCAACCATTGATAGACGATGTCGGGGAGTTTCAAGCATAGTATTTCCATGTCTGGTATTGTAGTGGGAATTTCCTAGTTTTGTATATTTACATATCTTAGTTTTGAGATTTACTAATAGATTAAAGATATACAAACTATATACAGTTAATATTTTTTGGTTAATAAATAATTCACGACATGGTGTTCTTGTATTTTTGCCTAGCATTATTCGAATTATTCTTTTTTGTATTTTAAATACCCGTTCAGTTCTTGATGAGCTACCCCATACAGTGAGACCATAAGCTATAATAGACTGGCCATATGAGTAATAAATTAGTTTTAAACTTTGAGTATTTAAAATGTAACGTAGCCGTGACATCATATAACAGAGTGGTGCAATTTTTTTACAAACATGATTTATATGGTCGTACCAGTTACAGTTAAAATCAATATATATTCCTAAGAATTTTGTTTTATTTACTTGTGGGATTGTAATATGCTCCTGCCGAATAAGTAATGAACAATCAATTGGTTTATTTATTGCTCTAAATTGTATCATTTTGGTTTTTTTAATATTAAGAAATAGATCATTATTAGCAAATAACTCCTGTAAAATAGACATTTTTTGTTTGGCATTTTCAATTAATGTAGTAATGTTGTTTGATAATGCAAGAGTAGTAGTATCATCAGCAAATACCACTGTTTTGTCTACGTTTAAGTCATTTACGTAAATAACAAAAAGGAGTGGCCCTAGCACTGATCCTTGTGGTACACCTTTTTGGCACTGCAATAATTCAGATTTTTTGTTATCTAATTTAACGTAATGATGTCGGTTTTTTAAATAACTTTCAAACCATTTGAGAGTTGTTCCTCGTACACCATATCTTTGAAGTTTTCCCAAAAGTATAGTATGATCTACTAGGTCAAAAGCTTTACTTAAATCTAAAAACAATCCTATACAGTTTTGTTTTTTGTCAAAGCTATCTAATATATATTCTATATATTGTTCTATTGCGTCCCTAGTTGATCGATGTTTCATAAAGCCATATTGCGACATATTAAATAATTTGTGTTTATTAAAAAATGATCTTAATCTTTCTGTAACTACGTTTTCCATAATTTTAGAAAAGGTACTTAATATGGCAATTGGTCTATAATTCCCTGCAATAGTTGTATCACCCTCTTTATGTATAGCTTGGCTCATTGATTGATTTACAATATCAGTGATAGGTTTTGTCAGGATGTCAGCAGATCTTTTTAACAACTTGGCAGTTATACCATCATCAGATGCTGAATTAGTTGCTTTTAATAATAGTATATGTCGTTTAATTTCTTGTTCAGTTGCTGGTGTTAAAAATATTGAGAAAGAATTTTCTTTAATATGATTAAAATTTTTTTCAACATTTTTTTCAACATTTTTATTCATCAAGTTATCAGCTATTGTGTTAAAATATGCATTGAAATAATTTGCAATTTTAATCGGATCTGTTTCTAAGATGCCATAAATTTTAATATTTGATATATCGTTGTTTGATTTTTCTTTTCCTATGTTATTTTTAATTATTTTCCACGCAGTCTTGCTTTTATTGGTCGAATTAGCGATTTGTTTTGTATAATAAAGCTTTTTGGCAAGTTTCAAGACATTTTTATATACTTTTTTGTATGTACTGTAGTAATAACTAAACTCTGCATTGTTGTGTAATTTAAAATAGTGCATGCTTTTTAATTTGTTTGCTGAGATTCTTATTCCTTTCGTAATCCACTGGTTTTGGTTTTGTGATGTTCTTAATTGTCGAATAGGAAATGCAATTTCAAAGTCATGTTTTATGATGTTTATAAACATATTGACTTTAGAATTGATATCGCATAATTCAGTAACTTCTTCCCAGTCATTTTTTGCAATATAATCTATAAAGTTTTTAATACATGTTTCGTTGTTTACAGGCCTGTATTTGACTTTTGAGGTTTCTTTAACTGTGCTTTTAATTTGTATTTTTATTGACTGTAAGTTATGATCGGACATGCAGTTTTCGACAGTTCTTGCTACATAGTTTTCAAAAGTTTTTGTTACACATATATTATCAATGCAATTTAGTTTTCGTGTTGGTTCTGTAATTGTAGGCGTAATGTGATACGAATTTAACACATCTAAAAGTTCTCTCAGTGTCCGATTTTGAAGGTTAAAATTAATATTAAAATCTCCAAAATATGTATGTATATGTAGTAAAAATAGCTTTGGTTTTAACAAAAGCTTATGCATGCTGCAGATCATGAAATGTCGTAGCCAACCGAATATTTACGATGCCCGGCAGGCCTATTCATGGTAAATGCCAAATTTAACACATTATAGTTTTTATGTTACACAAAGTTCCCTACATACACTGCGTGTTCACCCGCAGCTTATTATTAATAAATATAATAAAACGTTTTTGATCTAATATTATAATCTAACCATAAAAAATTGTTAAACAAACAATTTTATTGATTATTATTTTTGCATGTACTACTAGTAGTGTAGAGAAGAAAACTAATAGTTTTTTCAATTAAAAACATTATTTTTATTTATTAAAATGTTGCAATTTATTATAAGATTACATTGCATTTATTTTATTTTATATTTATTATATACAATAGATGATTTACGATATATAAAATTTAAAAAAAAAACTATTTACTTTTTAAATAATTAATTTATCAACTAAATAATTTGTAAAAAATAGCCGTATATTATTTTCAATTATAATTCAATGGAGATAATACACATACAAAATTCAGATATATTTAAGTAAATAGTTATCTAGCGTTTCATTAACTTTACATAAAAAGTCGAGGTATGTTTTTAGGGATACGTAAGAAATCGCATTAAAAAGTTGCATCCAAATTCTCGCTGCATAGCCGTCTATATGAATGAAACTTCTATATTATATATATTCAATGGGCATACTATAGCACTACTAAGTATATATAACCAAAGACTTTAGTTTAAGGTGCACCTTTACCACTTCATATTAAAATGTCATACATTTAGTAAAATTATTTATACCATAAAAACTTATTTTATCAATTAAATTAAAAGGTTGTCCGAATTCATTTTTCTAGTGATTTTTGAAACATTCCAGACATATAGATTTGATGGATTATCTAAATATTTTAAATGTATATCTTAAAAGCTAAATCGTTTTTACTTTAAGTGTCAGCATGACAGCATAAATAATATACCTCAGCAAGAATAAATGTACGTGCACTCACATAACATACAATTAACTGACAGAATACACCCGCCGTATTCGTACTATTTATAATTATTACAAATACAATAATATATTTGATTCAGAAATGAAAGTTTGTTGTAACTTTTACAACACATTTTTATTATGAATGGCACAGAACTGCATATAAAGTTATTTTGTACATTTACTAGAAGTATGTATGATAAAGTTGACAATAATAAGTTATAAACTGAAAGGGTATAAGACCAACCTTCATATTATTATTTACGGAACATTCCATAGAAAATTACAAAATTGCTTAATTAAACACAAACAGAATTATTTTGTGTACAAACAAATAATATAATATAAAATAAAGATTACATTAATTCATAATGTACAAAATATTGTTGCAGATTTTTAATAAAACATAACTTTAACCTGTAACACACAACATTTTATAGTTTAGTGACTGGACTAGATATACAAAAACCAAAATTTAAGCAAAATTAATTAATATGGTTTTGTTTAGTTAATACTAAATTTAAATAACTTGACGTAAACATATCCATTACATATCATACCAATGTAACTATAAAAGTAATATATAAAACACGGTTACATTACATTGGGCCTCAATAACATTGATAGTGTGAAAATATTTGTTTTTGTAACTATAAGATTTGATAGATTATTATATTAACAATATTTCGTAAAATTACATAAATAATAAATTGTGGTTTCGAGTTGCTTTTGGTGGTACAAATATATTAACCATTTGCTGTATTTATATTTAGGAGCTTATAAAAAAACATATCTAAAGTAAAAGATACATCAGATATGTTTTAAATTGCAAATTATAAATATAACATTTATTCTACATCACATTATATACAATATCCCAAGACGCTATATTAATTTTAAACGCAGCATACCTAATAAATTGCTTCTGCAATCCCTCTGGATTGACAATATAAACATTGCAATAAGAAGCCCAAACCAATGATGTATATTCTAGATGAGGCCGTACTAATAGAATATACAATATTCTCAGTGTAGAAATGTTGACCAATAGTTCACAGAGTGTTGTTTTAAAATAAAAATAATAATAATACAACATTGCTACACATAATCTTTTAGAATTTTACTATATTTAGCTGAAAGTAATAATAATACATAGTTGTTAAGCTCTGATAATGACTTACCAGCAATTTTGCTAACTACATAACTTGTATGAATACAATACAATCTACAATAAATTGTTACATGCACATACTTTTAAATTAATTCAAAAATAATGTTGACATGTAATTTGTTGTTTCACAATTGCTTAGTGCATCTTGGTTGCAATAGCATTCACATGACCAAATCTAGTTGATTATAAATAATGTAATAAAACGCCGTATTATTCTGTTGTTCAGTTTTTCTGAATAAAGTTTTATAAAATACTAAAAATTGAATAATTACATGTGCGCTTTATAACACTAAAAACCACATAAATGTATATAAATATAACAGTAAATGTGATGCTAATATATGCTTACCATAAAAAAAAATTAGATTACACCTATCTTAAAAACAGAAGATTTGATGCGTAATATAAACTTCGATTGCGCTTTTTTGCGAGCTGAAGGGATACGCAATGAACAAAAAAAATTGCTGCCTCACTACGTGAGTTGTTTCAGTCTAATTATATGTGCTCGTACATAAAAATCAATTTGGTTTTAGCATGCTTAAATGAACTTTTTACGAGAATAATGTATAATAATATGCTATTTTAAAATCAATTTTGGTAGCAATGTAATTTTCTTTTTTTTTATCTACAATTCTCTGTGGTAATTGTAATTAGAACATGTATGTTTTTCATGCATTTTATCATAATAAAAAATAATTTATTTTTTTATATTATTTGATTGTATTGTTTATGCAAAATATAATTCCATCATTTAATTTGATTTTTATCTTAAGCTGTTTAGTAATTTTGTAATGTCTTGACTATTACAGTATTATTTATTAGAACTATTATAATAGTTTCAACAATTGTTCTAATAATATATATTTACTATTTAGATTTTTATTAGTAAATCAACATCTTTAATAACCTAGCACAAATTAATTTTTATTAGTTTTAAGTATTAACTATTTAGTTATTCTGTTTCTTACTATTAACTAAAAATGCATTTAAATAACTTCTTTTTTTTTGTTACAGATATATTTTACATTAACAGCAGCAATGATGTCAAGACTTCTACACGAGGAGCTTCTTTATTTAAGGAGCAATAATACCATTCCGCCAAACCATAGTATATTAGAGCCAAATACAACATCAGAGAGTATGTAATTTGTGATATTTATAATCGCATTAATGTCTCTAATAATCTCTATTTACTTCCAGCTTCCATTATTTTTACTAGTTTAATACTCAGCATATCTTCTATTGGTACTGTAACATCCATTTTATTACTACTAGGAATATATTGGGTAAGTTATTACAACATAATCACTCAATTAAATTAATTGAACGAGCTATAAAATACTAAAATTTATTTTGCATATATAACTTCGGACGTAAAGATTAATGGTTTCGTCCCTTTCAGTTTGTTATTTTTAATGGGAATATAAGCCGGACGGGAAGGACCATTTTAATATTTATTAGCAAATATAAAATATGTGCTCTAGAATTTAAATAATTGAATAAAATATTAAATTATTTATAAATAGATATATAAACATAATAATTTTTTCAAATGTTTATAAATCGTTTATACGAAAGGTTAATATACCATAAATAAATTTGAACAGGTTAAAAGCAAAACATTAATTTTTAATGATTAATTAATGTTTTTTAATGTTGTATATGAACATTAAAATGATGAAAACCTGATGGGGAACTAATTATTTATAAATTTTAGAATATAAAATCAGAAAAATCAATTTCAGTTTTTGTAAACTCATGTCATGAATTAGATTGATTAAATATACTCTAGCCCAACTACATATATTTTTATGGTGTCTGCGATACACAAATAAGCATTTAAAATATTATATCTAATATTATTCTTATATTATTAACCATAATTATCGTTTAGCAATCAAGATATTTTTTAACAGTTAATTTAAACTAAAGGCAGAATATAATTAAAACTAACGTAATCATACACCGGATAGTATGTTTTTAATGTTTTTATTATTTCTTTTTTTAAACATTTGCAAATGTATGTCATGCTTTATTCTGAATTTAAAATACAATACTTAATGTTTACTAAAAACTTGTAGTATGTTCTAACAAGTTATTATTTTCAAGTTCTTATTTACAAAACTTCAATTTTTGAAGATATCCGATTAAATTATTTAAATAACGGATCGGGCAAACGTAAACAAGTACGTTATTGTTTCACATTGTCGTTCTTCAATTCGTCCTGAAAATTTTGCACCGTGAAATGACAAAATTTGTTTAAACTGTAATATTAAATATTAAACATACCTACTATAGTCAAATACAATACATTAATTGATGGCATAATAAACTATTTACAACTGCATTGCACAACTATATACAAATCAATGACAAAACAAGTACTTAAACATATGTATACAAAAATAATACTAATATTTAAAATAATTACACACAAAAAGATTTACAAAAACTTCAAAATATATTTTTCACATTTTTTTGACAAATTTGACAGTAATGCAATTAAGGGGGGAGAATAGTTGCGCTATTATAAGGGTTCACAGAATCAAACTCAGCAAGAAAACGCCTGAATATAATTAAATAAAATTCTCACACATTGTTGAAGAAAATTTAATCTGTGTCCTCAATTTTTTTTAAACTGGTAGTTTTTTCCGCAATTAATTTTTAAAAAGTGGCGTTTTTGTTTAATTCTTCAGTATTTTTTTATTCGTTAAATATAACTCCATATCTTTAACCCAAAAAATAAAGACATAGAATATTGTATGTAATTCAACATATAAAAAGAGTGATGACTGAAACCTTATTGTTTAACCTAGCCTAACCTAAAATAAATTTGACCCATCATTTTACCACAAACCGGCATCTACAAATGTCTGGGATTATGTAATCACTTTAAATATGTCGTTTTCTTAAAATGTGCATCAAACTATTTACTTTATTTTGACAGTTCAACTTTAGCTCACTAGAGTGGCACAATCGTACATTAGATGGTTACATATTCCCAAACTGTTATAATGACCCTGTACAACAGTAAGAAAATTTAGAATGGTAGAATTACATGCATATTGGTTTGCAAAATTTTTTTTTTTTTTTTGGATTGGTAACTAATTGATTTGATCATTTTGCAGTAAATTTATTGTTTTTTTGTAATTTTTGTTATTTATGAAACGCTGAAAAATTCGATTAATTTGTTTCTGTTAGTATTTTTTAGATTGTTTTAAATTGTTTACAAGCTGTTTTACAATCTTATTTAGTCTATTTGGAACAAGTACTGTAGTATTTGCTAAATGGATTTTACTTTGGTTTTAGTCAAAACAAAGATACGCTGTTTTCTATGTTCAAAATGCTGATAACCAATTTTTTTTTTAGAATATATAAAGAAGAGACGCAATGTCCTCAAATGAGACAGTTGTAAAAGCAATAATTTCGAATAAAGCCTAGTTAAATAGGTAAATTTATACGAATGCCACAACGACATATGTAGCGCTCGTTACTATTTGTTCAATCGGACAACGCAATAATAACATTAAAAAATTAAATTTATGAAAAAATATTCTAAACTAAAATCATCCATAGACGCGTTTCGAGGTTTACCTCTCATCAGTATGGCTTTATTTATTTAAACTTAATAATTGATTTTTAACTTACTTCGTCAACATTGTTCACCACCAATGTTGACGAAGTAAGTTAAAAATCAATTATTAAGTTTAAATAAATAAAGCCATACTGATGAGAGGTAAACCTCGAAACGCGTCTATGGATGATTTTAGTTTAGAATATTTTTTCATAAATTTAATTTTTTAATGTAATTTTTTTTTTAGTTTGACTTGTAGATAGTGCCACTTGCTTTACAGTCTATAACTCCTATACATTATACTCAGTTCAAGCAACTATTGTAGTTTTATGCCAGTTGTTTGATGACAGTCGAACAAGACCTACTAAGTCGCCAAAGAGAAATAATATCATGGATAAAAAAATAAAAATTACGTACTAAATTAGTGGATTTTTTTGTTTCTGTTTGACAAAAGATTATTATATACAGACTCTTACTGAAACCGAGTTTTATTCGTCAATATTTGATAGTAAATTTATTGATGACCGTTACATTGTCTATCGTATGGATAAGACAGTTCCAAGTGCAATGGAGGTGAAGTTTTAATTGTCGTCAGAAAAAAACATAAAATCTACCATTTTACCTTCAAAAGATAATCTTGAAATGGTTATGGTCAAAACTAACTTGGGACAAACTGATTTAATTGTATGCTGCAGTTATATACCTCTCAGGTTTCTTATAAATTTATATGCTGGTCATGTTAAAACGCTTAAAAATATCATCTTTAAGTTTCCAAATAGCAAAGTAATGATTACCGGGGATTTTAATCTGCCCAATATCTATTGGTTACTTGATAAAAACTCAGCTGGCTTAACTCTATCTAACGTTTCATCTATGATAGAAACGTTTTATTGTGATAATGTCGGTGCATTAGGTTTAAACCAATTCAATTCTATTTCTAATGACTTTAATACTATTTTAGATTTATGTTTAACTAATAGTAATAATATGCTAGTCTCTAAACGTGCTTTTATCATTTCTTGCGATAGATATCATCCTGCTCATTCTATTAGTCTTGTCATTGAAGAATTTGATGTTTTTAATAATGGTAATTACCTTATGTTTGATTATAAACGTGTTAACTTTGTAAAAATTATTTTTTTTTAACAAGTATTTATTTTATGATATTGTGTATTTTGTAATTGATCTATATGTACCAAAAAGGACAGTCATTAAACGTCGCTGCTTTCCACTCTGGTTTTTCCAAATTAAGTCAATTAACTGACTTAATTTTATTAAAAAAAAAAGCTCATAAGAAATAAAAAACAACACAGCAGGCTTTAGATTTTGTTGTCCTTACAAACTTAAGATCTACTTGCAAGTCTAAAATATTGTTATGTTATAGAAGGTATTTGGACAATATATTGAACAGTAAATACCTGAGAACTTAAAAGCATGATGATTCTTTGTAGTATAAATAAATCATAAGGCATTCTTTTATCAATGAGTTTAAACAATGCAACAACTACTATAGGCAATGATATTGCCAATCTTTTTACTGATTATTTCTCCTTCGTTTATAAGCCCACTATGTATATTCAATCATCTTTTACATCAAATACAGATATTGTTAAAGCAGCTCTAGACTGGAATGACGTAGAAATAACACAAATAATCAACAGATACCTGAAAGACGGAATTTTTCCAGAATGTTGGAAAGAAGCCACCCTAGTACTGATTGAGAAAAAGAAAGAAGTAGAAAAAGCAACTTCATACAGGTCAATATGCTTAATAAACACACTAGCTAAAATATTGGAGAAAGTCATTGTACGGAGAATAGAACAAGAAATAGAAGAAAAAGGAGAATAGAAAAAGGAATAATACGGATTTACCAAGGGAAGAACAACCTTAGGAGCTATAGACAAAGTAAAAGCGATAGCAAAAGCAGCAAACAGCGGAACGCAGAGGAAAAGACAACACTGTGTAATGATAGCGTTGGACATACAGAACGCCTTTAAGAACGTGTTATGGGAAGCAATTATAGAGGCAGCAAAGAAAAAAGAACTGAAAAAGAAAACAATCAAGATTATATGGAGCTACTTACAGGGTAGAAACTTAGATACAAAGAACGGAAGATTCAAACTTACGAGAGGGGTACCACAGGGCTCAGCACTAGGACCAAAACTATGGAACCATGTTTATAATGAGCTACTACAAATGAGGTTGCCGAAAGGCGTGACAATAACGACATTTGCGGACAACGTAGCATTAGTAGGTAAGGACGTGGAAATGGATATACTAAAAGGAAGACTAGAGCTGGCAATAGATATGATTAGAGACCGGATTCCTAGCTATTATGCTTACGCTAAATAGTTAAAGCATCGAAAATATGTCTAAATATATGCACGAATTGTGAAGAATGTAATCATTTGGCACTAAGTTTTTTACGCTTTTTTTGCTTTTTTTGTACTTTTTTTGAATTTGGTGCTTATTTTAAGATTTTGTGCTTATTTTTAAGCTTTTTTTCGGTTTTGAGACATTTTTTTTTTTGATAAATCTTTTTTTCTATTAAATTTAGTGGATTGAAATGTAAATAAAGAATGGGTATATTATTTTATTATTTAGAAAACGTAGGGCAAAATTTACGTATCAAAATCTTGCATACTTTTTATAATATTATTTAGACAAGTTTAATATAATTCTGTAAATCCCGACTGAGCTCATAGCGTATTTTAATGCCACCTCTTCAAGCAAGTCAAATAACTGTATTTTATAATTCCTAACCGAATATGACCGGTAGGTCGGAGATTCTCTCAATTTTAAAAAATTTAAAATCGTTGTAATTCAATTTTTGGACCCTTCAAGTAAATCAGTAAAAAACTTCCAAGCAGTTCTAAAAAATAAGAAACTTCAATATAATTTAGCTTCCGTTTTTGTGAGTCATGCCATAAAATTGCTAGGAAAACAGGAAAATACGTTAAATAGAAGTCTAATGCTGGGTTGCACCAACATCAGTCGGTTCGAACCGTCCGTTAATTTTTTTTTATAAAGTTGCTTGTTTTGTGGTGTAGTGGGTATCATACCCGCTTAGCACACGAAAGGTCCCCGGTTCGATACCAGGCAAAATTAAACTTTTTTTTTTTAAATTATGGTTTTTAATTATTATTTATTTTAATTTTAAGTGATTATCACTCATTTACTTCAAATTTTATATTTTTATATATATTTTCAGATAATTTCAATAATTATAATATTCATCATATATGTAAATATATTCAACTGTTCGGGATGTCTTGATGCAAATTAATTGAATTAAACTTGCGTTCCGTATATCAACCGAAGCGACCGAAATCCCGGTTATCCTGAAACAGGTTTATATACGGAACGCGGTTACCTGAAAAAGGTTACAAAGGTTGCGACCGCACTCACCATGAACTAACGTCGGTGAATTTCTATTAATCGTGGTTATACATGGCGGTAAACTTGAAATACAATCAAAAGTGAACAAAAGCGTCAAATGTTACTCGTGTATTTTATTAAATTATTAATTATAGGTTATAATGTATATGTATGTTCCTGTCAATGCTAAAACGGGCAAAGGCATGAGTGCAACAGAGCAAACATTATTATTGTGTATAGTTTGTATTTTGACGTTTCTATAACCGCTGTCGTTCCGTAAATCCACCAAGATTTTCAGCAACCGATTAAAAGCGTAACCTAACCGCCGGTTACTTCGGTTGATATACGGAACGCACTATAAATTAAGATGTAACGTTATTCCTTGTTTTAATTTGTTTTGTGTTTGTTAGGTTACATTATTTATTATATTCAATAATATATTTATATTTTAAACAAATATCTAACAAATAATCTTTTTTTAATTCAATTAATTTATATAAAATATAAAAAATTAAAACTTTATCGAACAAAAACAACCTATTCGGAATAAAATAAAGTAAAGTACTCATAATTTAAAAAAATTATAAATTAAATTTTTAAAAAAGTTGGTTATGCTCTAGGATCGAACCAAGGACCTTCCGCTTGTTGGGCGGGTCTGATATCCACTACACCACGAAACAATAATTTGAAAATCAGTTAATACTAGATACTATAATGAAATTCTTATACACAAAAAGAAATACAATAAAAAGAACAATGAAAACGTTTATGATAGGTTCCATTAACTACAGTCGTTCAGAACGGCAAATTTGATCCGATTATTGACCGTTTTCGGTTACACCAACATTCATCGGTCGGAATCCTCCGTTATTTATCACCTAAAAATCGACTGATTTGAACCGACCGAATTTCGGACGGTTATTTGAATTACGGTGTGTTTCTAACCTCAAAATTGTGAATTAATGAATTTGTTTACATTTGAAAATGGATACATCAAGTTCTAGTTCATCTTCTTGAGGTGGTTTAGATGATATAATACATATGTTAAATATGATAAATTATTATTATATGTTATATTATTTATTTGGACAATTAAATTTGAAATGTCAATCGCTTCGGCGCATACATCGTAGAACATCGGGATCGCGTTGGTGCAAACACTCGGTCGCGACGGGCCGTCTAAAAACAATCGGTTTAAACTGACCGTTTTAACCTGCGGATTGCAACCCAGCAAAAAATATTATTGAATATAATAAATGGTGTAACACAAAACAAATTAAAACGTTACATCTGAATTCAATTCAATTAATTTGCAATCAAGACATACGAAAAGTTGAAAAACATATCAGAATTACAATCTAAAAATATATATAAAATTATAAAATTTTAAATAAATACGAGATAATCACTTTAGTTAAAATAAATAATAATTAAAAACCATAATTTAATAAAAAAAAGTTTTGTTTTGCCTGGTATCGAACCGGGGACCTTTCGTGTGCTAAGCGGGTATGATACCCACTACACCACGAAACAAACAACTTTATAAAAAAAAATTAACGGACGGTTCGGACCGACTGATGTTGGTGCAACCCAGCATTAGTATTTAAAAACAAACACTTCTTCTTTTTTATTTATTTTCTTAGTATTTTTTAATTCTATATCTAGTAGTTTTTTATTTTCTATTTAGACTTTTTCTGCAACTTTGCATCAACCCGTAATTCAATACTATTAAAATTAAAACTTGTTTTTTTCTAATTAAAACTGTGTTGTCTGCAATCAGAAATTGTTTCGAATTATAAGGACTTAAAAAAACATCTTTTAAAGTTAATGTTAAATTGCTGCTAAATTCAAATTACACTGATTTTTTTTAAGTTTTCGCTAGAGTTTTAGAATTTAATTTTTTTTATCTAACTGATATATGTTTTGGTAGCAGGGTTTATGTGATATTTAGGAATTACTTATAATAATACCTTTAATTTTAAGCAAGTGAAACCATACTTACTAAATTTATTATATTGAAGACTAGATTTAAGCAGTCTGTGAACATTGACCTTGAATATTTGCGGTTTATAGATTTTGGAAAATACTGAAATTAAAGTTTTATGTGCCAATAGTACGGTTAAAAATTTTCTCTTATAATAATAATAATAATAATAATAATAATAATAATAATTTTATTCATGTTTTCAAAAAATACATTTTTTACATACGTCATTAAACCAAATAGTAATAGTTAAAAAAATACAGTAAATAATAAAATAAATTACCAGTAAAAAGTTTTCTACATTAAAACAGTTAAAAAAATCACAATAATAGTTTACACCTACATTTACTAAACGATTTATATAATTCTAAACTAGGACGTACTTAAAAAATTAGATTCATAAATTATATTATTTAAAAAATCGTTGACTGAATAGTATGCTTTTTTTACAAAATATGTTTTAATAAGGTTCTTAAATTTATTTCCTTGCAAATCAGTTATTGATTTTGGTAACTTATTATACAGTTTTATGCCAAGAAATTCACTAGCGGTGACTGACTTAGTTAGTCTATATTGAGGTAGTCTTAGATGATGCCCTTGTCTGGTGTTATGACTATGGATAGTAGTACTTGCAGTATATGAGTGAATGTTTCTTTTTATAAATACAATGCTTTCAAGCATAAATAATGAAGGTAGGGTCAGAATATTCATTCTTTTAAATGTTTCTGTGCAGTCTGCTCTATAGGACAGGCCAGCCAGAATTCTTACAGCTTTTCTTTGTAAAGAAAATATCCTTTTAGACCCATGCGAATTTCCCCAAATTACAATAGCATAGGATAAATGTGAATGCAGATTTCCAAAATAACACATCTTTAAAACGGATTCTGATACTGTTCCTTGCAAATTTCTTAAAGCGTATATGTTTTTATTTAATTTTTTAGACAGTTCTTTACAATGTTTATTCCAATTAAGTTTGGCGTCCATATGTACACCAAGAAATTTAACTGATTTATCTAGTTGTATTGGCATAGGTCTCATAGAAAATGTCAATTTTGTAGTTTTATTCTCGTTTAGTAAAAGATCATTTGCAGTACACCATTCTTTAGCTTTCTTTAAAGCATCGTTAGCAGATGATAATACTTTTTCTAGCGACGAGTCTTTAAGAATTAAAGTAGAGTCGTCAGCATACAATTTAGTCTCAATAAGTGGCATATATTCAGAAAGATCATTTATATATATAATAAACAAAATTGGTCCCAAAATCGATCCTTGGGAAACCCCCACAGTAACATCACTACATTTTGAAAATTCTTTATTATAATACACTCTTTGTTGGCGATTAGAAAGATAAGATTTTATTATATTAATTATATTGTCACATAATCCATATTGTTTTAATTTAAATAATAGTAAATTGTGAGATACGCAGTCAAAAGCTTTTGTCAAATTACAGTACACAACTTGCATGTAGTTGCCTTCTTCAAAATTTTTAATAATTTTTGTAGTTAAGTGATATATAGCTTGTGTCGTTGACAAACCTTTACGAAAACCAAATTGATTTGTATTAAATAATTTATTTTCCTCCATATGACTTACAATTTTATTTTTAAGCACAGTTTCTAATATTTTAGAAAACGATGGTATAATAGAAATGGGCCGGTAGTTATCTATGTTATTAGGATCACCTTTTTTAAAAACTGGAATAATCTTAGTCATTTTTAGAATAGAAGGATATAAACCTTGTTTAAAACAGATATTAATCAGCTTAACTAATGGGTTAATAATACAATTTATAGATGATTTAATGATCTTAGAGTTTATTCCAAAACTATCTTTGCTATTAGTAGAATTTAAGTTATACATAATATCTCTTATTTCATTATAAGTAACACATGGCGTTGTTGTGACAAAACTGTTTGGTACAAAATTTATTGGTGGGTGGCATCCATTTTTGTCAATACTAGATATAACTTTATATGGCATCTCAACAAAATGTTTTGCAAATTTTTCCGGTGAAATGTTGCTTTTTGTTGCTTCTTTGCATTTTGTAGTAATAATACTCCAAGAAGCTTTAGAAATATTAGATGATTGTTTAATAAATTGATCATTTGCTAGTCTTTTTGCGTTTTTAATGGCCTTTCGATAAGTAGTTTTTAAGTTGCTTAAAAGGTTTTTAGTGTATAATGTTGGATAATTTTGATAGTATAAAGAAACAAAACTAATATGCTCCCTTTTTTGCTTGATGTCTTCATTAAACCAAGTTATTACATTTTTCTTAGTACTACATTTAAACATTTTTTCTGGAAAGCATTTATTAATATTCTCTTGAAAAATGTTATGAAATTTATTAAATAAGCTATCTCCACTTTCTTCAAAATTATTACAAAAATCCCAAGATTGTTGATCTAGTGCCTTATGTAAGTTGAATAATCCTAACTGAGTTATAGGTCTGGCAATACTATACCTCATTATTGTTTTAATTGGTTTTATATTTATTTCACAAAGTTAACAAAAATGATCGGATAAACAAGGGTCAAAAACACTATACTCTGAATTATTGTCATGTTGATTTGATATTATATTATCAATTATATTATTTTTACGGGTTGGTTCAGTAATATTAATTTTGAAACCATAACTATGACATAAGTCCGCAAAAAGAATGTTATCTGGCTCTAGTGTACCAAATTTTACATTAAAGTCACCAAGTAAATAAACTTGTTTTCTTGATTTATAATATTTTTTTAGTATTTTATTCATGGTATAAAGAAAAGTAGAAAATTTGCCAGAAGGTGTTCTATATATGCAAATGACTATTATATTTAACTCAGTAAGCTCAATACCTGTTACTTCACAATCTATTTCTACTGACGGCAGCTCTATAGTAGAATATTTGATTTGTTCTTTCACATAAATTACTACACCTCCATGAATAAATTTTTCTCTACAATACGAATTAGCTTGGCAATAATTACTAATTTTGACCTGCAATATTTCCTCTTTTTTTCATTTTATGTTCACTAATACTTAAAAGTGTTGGTTCTACATTTCTTAACTGTACTGTACCCGTGTACTGCGAGTATTTTGTATAAACAATGTCTATGAAAATATCTATAGATCTGCTACATTGTAGCAGTATCTAAGTGATTAGCCAATTTGGATTGGCAATAATTTGAACAGTTTGTTTTTAAATAGAGTTTGGAGGAAATAGTGTAATTTGAATGCTTCTCCCTATACGTAAGAACAATATTTTTAGATACTTTCAAAGTTTTCTCAACAACATGGTTGTTTCAAAGAAGATTATGCAAAATTGTAATTTTTAGAACATATTGAAGAAGATTTAGATATGGATTTGTTGTTTAGTTTAATATTCGGTTTTGATGATACCTCCAATTTTAATTTTGAAACAGTCAGATGTTTTTTTAGATTTAAAATTCATTCAAAGTTGGGTGGGTTTAATATTGTTTTGAGGTTTTCGTTTATAAATGCTACAGATTCTAACCTAAAAATTTCAAAACGCTTTGCCATATTTGTTAATACAGTTTTTGGAAAGTATAAAGTATGAAAAGTGCTATCATCTGCAAAGTTGTAAATAGAATTTTTTGTTATTTAAAAAATTTAACAGAGTTAAAACCATTAATTCTAACTTAATTTTTTTCATTGTCAAAAAAACGATTAATAAGGTTTACAAGTTTGTGATTAAAACTTATGCAATGTTGATAAGATTAGAATGCTATACCCTATCAAATGCTTTAAAAATATCTACAGCTACTGCAAGTTTTTTTCTATGATGTCTAAATTAGAATTTTATTTGTGATAAATCAGAAAAAAATTTGTCGGACGTTTTAATTCATATCAAGTATCTAAGATAAAGTTATTTTATTCTAAGAATTTAACACTATAAAAATTTATATATTTTTTCATTATTTTTTTTGACAGATTTCTTCAATAACGCAATTAGTCTATAATTTGAAGAATAAAACTTCTATATTTAAGTATAGGTTGAATATAAGTAAATATTTTAGTCAAAATGCAATTTATTTGCAAATGTCTTTGCAGATATCTTCTGACAACCAAGTTTAACAAATAAATAGTTACAGCACTAAAAGGGTTTAGAATAGTAAAGTTAAATGCAAATTTGTTTGCAAAAATATCTACTTTTTTGGATTAGTAACTAGATTGTTTTGATTACTTTGAAAGAAGAGTATTAAACATTTTAAATTACTTTTTAGGATAACAATCAAATAATGTAATAAGATAGACGTCCGTATATAATAGTGTATTTTTTCTGTATTTTTTATTTACTTTTTTTTAATTGCAGTTTTTTATTTTTTATAAAGTTGCTTGTCTTTCAAATAATTTTTGTTTCCAAAGTTTCTGATTTGTTTTGTTTTTTTTTTCTGTTTATTTGCATCTGTTTAGACTTTGCACAAAAAAATCTATTCACAAAAGCTTTTGATATAGTTAACCTCAAAAATATGAGGTTGCGTGCATTGATTATATGAGATTACAATTTGGTAGCAGGTTAATAATCAAATAAAGTAATAACATAGACGTCAGTATGTAGTAGTGTATGAATATTCCGAATGAACTGAAAGTTAAAACGAGCCGTAAATTGGGTATTTTGTTTGATTTGAGCTTATCATTTACATAACATATGGATATTATTGTGGCTAAAACTTTAGTTTTTAAACGATGTCCGGCGTAGTATCTTGAGTATTGCTCTCCGTACCTCGCCGCTAGTAAAAAATAGTTGAACAGATTAAACATATATACAGGGTGGGCGAGAATGGCCGAGGATTTTCAAATATTCCTGGGAAATTTTTTAGTGATTTTAGTGTGTACCAGTTTGTCAACCTGTTGCCCTTGAACAAAATAATCCTAAAAATCACCAGAATAAACGTCAATTTTCATAGACGTTCGTCTCTTTTTATATTTTTTTTTAAATAATGTAAAGGTTAATTTACTATAATAAATTGTGAATTGTGATTGAAGAAGTGTTAATTGAATATTTAAATTATATAATAGTCATTGTTTAAGGTTAATGTTTATTAAAAATATAGTCAATTTAATAATAAACTATAAATTGAAAGTGCAGTGTAAATTTGAAATAATGTGAATTATGTGTTATGCATACTATGAATTGGATATTTAAGTTATATGTACAATAATGTTTATACAAGAATAGAGTGATTTTATAGTCACAGTGGAACTATCAATAAGGATGGCAACTGGTCGTACTCTCTTCGGTCTCCAGAATTTCTTATAAAAAGGTTGTGAATTACAAATTAAAAATTATGCTCCTATTAGAAGAAACCACCTGACAGGCTGTTCATTGTAATTGAAGAGGTTGTTTACAATATAAATAATGATGAAATATTGAATAAGATTTTTTTACCAATGAAACTTTGTGGTTGTTTTCAATCCCTATTAGTTACAGGAAACAACTTTACACTCAATTGGTATTTGGGTTTTTAATTTTAAGGTAAAGAATAAATAAACCTATATTTTTTATAAAACTTTATTAAATTGGTTCAGGTACGATTGAAGAGAGTACTACCTGTGCAATATTTATTGATTGTTTAAACATTTGCTACTTTTTATAATAGTAATTTTGTTAATTAAAACATAGAAACATTTTATTATTTATTTGTATATTATATGAATAATCATTGAAATTGTTGTTTTTTTTTTAATAAAATTTTAAAATAGTTCATCGTTGTGCATTATGTATTTATTTTAATTGTTAGCGTTGTCACAAATAAAATTTTTGTTCTTGTGTAACACCATTATACAAATAATTTAATAATTTAATTCATAATCTAGTACAATTACTTGATGTTATTATTCTTATTATGTTTATACTGAGTATTAATTTTTCAATAATGATTAAGTTGCCAATTAAAAAATAGAAACGTTTTATTTTAACGCCCGTATTCATAAAAGCTAATTAAATTTAATGACTATTAAATGTGACAACATAACCTCACAACTTGTTAAAACGTCAAAACTATTTTTATAAATTTGATAGAAATACATGTTATTTGTTTTGCGGTATTATTAAATAATATTTTTCATTTATTTCTGATAGTTATTTATTATGCCAAACTTGTTTTTATGGTAGAATACGTATAAATAATTTTGAGGTTGTCAAATTTAACGATCCGTTACTGTAACTGACTTTTATGAATACGGACATAAGTGAATTTAATTAATCAAATATTATTTTTAATCATTAAAAATTATTTAAAGTTTTAAAATAATTCGTTATTGTTTATTATGTACTTTGTATATATTTTAATTGTTTATAATAACATTAATTACCACAAGAACAAAATTTGTGTTACGCCTATGGTAATGGTCAAGGGCAGTCTAGGGATATGTTTTTTTTAATATTTACAATAAGTGTATATTTGGTTGCCTACATCGTAATCCTCGGTCATTCTCGCTCACCCTGTATAACTAGTCTTGGGAGCGTTTATCCTGACTTGCTCAGCTTTTAATATTTTATTTTTATTATTAATCTGATTAGTATTTTTATGTTTAACTAATATATTTCATGTTATATCTGTATATTATTTTTTAATAAGTTTAGAAAATTATGTCGTCAAAAACAGTCTTTAATTTGTTCTAGTATCAAACATTTATATTATTTATGGTATAGGCTGATTTTTTTTATAAATTGAAATTTAATGTACTTTTGGTATCTATACAAATATTTTCCAGAGCATAATTAGTTTGTTATAGTATATTTGTCTGTATGTTTAAAAATGTTTAAAAAAATCATTATAACGCCGCATAATACATGTATAAATAACAACAATATTAAAGAAAGAACAATAGATACATTTACATTGCAGAAATACACGACAACATTGTATAGAATGACGCATGAAATGTTTGTCATTAAATTTTATAGTCAATATAAAATTTCATTTCAAATTGCAATTACTCTAATATCCGGTATATCATAAAACAAACAAAATGAAATTGATAGTTAGAATATTAAACATCGTTAAAAACGTATTACAGTATAATCAAATAAAGCTATCATTTAAAACATTTAGGTTACGTAAGTTTTCAACTAAATATATTTTACGTAAATATATTTGAACTAATCCTACAGAAAATCCCCACAAATCCCATGCATCCCAAAGTATTTAGTAAGCTTTATTTGGAACGTGCTAAGATGAGTTTTATACTATAAAAAGAACAGCTTTAGTTATACTCGTATAATGCTAAAATAAATATAAATTTAATATAAAATATTATATTTGTAGTTAATTGTTTACTTGTAAAAAAGTTATTAAAATATATTTCTATTTCAGGATAATAGAGTCCTTTTAATCCCGTGGATTCTAACAATCATTCCTTTTATCATCGTAGACATGGTTCATTGCATTTATATTTTTGTGGAGCACACGGTAAGCAACAAACTATAACAAAATGACAATTTATCATGCAATCTATTGTTCCAGATAAAATTCAATCCATTGAATTCTATTCTCTTCACTTTGGACTTTTTTCTATTGGTTATTAATGTAAGTACATATTGTAATTTATTACTGCATTATTCATAGAATTTCTTTTTTTATCAGATTTATGCTCTTTTGTGCGTTATTTCGCAATATCAAGAATTTCAAGCTGGACGTGGAAGGTCTGAAGATAACAGCAATAGGGTAAATATCAGTTTTTTTTAATATCTCAATCATCAATGAAGCGTCATAAAATGTTTTCAATTAATTCTTAAGAAGCAAGAAACAAAAATTCTAATTGGTTGTAAATGCTATTTAAAACATTCAAAATATTTTAGCATATTAACGATTTCTTTAAAATCTAAATTTTCAGAACGATTATTACATTACAAATATTAGTTCTCAACACACTTGAAAAGTGGACTATGGCAGTTATAATCGATAATGGCAGAGAATATCAACATATTCCAGATTTTGCCCAAGTCAATATATGTAAATTTTATTAAGCTATTATTTATATTCATATATTTATGATATGTATATGAATATTAAGTTTTGTAATTAATTTTTTTAATGAGTATGTAAAATCCATACTCTAATAAGTTGTTTAGTTATTATATCCCTAAATAACTGGATTTACGATATTTTTCCGATATCGAATGTAATTATCAAACTTTAATTAAAATTATTAATTTGATCAAATGTTTCATATTAGGAGTAAATGCACGTTTACTACTACTAAGTTTGTTTGTTATGTGTAAGATTGCATAGATTCCATTAGAAATCTTGAAATTGCGATAGCTGAAGTAAATTTCACAAACTAAACTATTTACTTGAACGTCCTTAAATAGCGTACGGGTATATGTGTGTATTTACGTAGGCGTTTTGCTAATAGCTACTATATTCCCCGTTTGTTTTTTTTTTTAATTTATAAGTTTTATAATCATTATTGAATCTTTACATTTTTTTGTGTTTTTGCGCAAAAAAGTAACATGAAGTTTGGTAATGCTGTGTTGCCAAAGCATGTTATTGTAAATAGCTACTAGTTACTAACATTTTAGTAGAGTACTAACTTAACAACTATGCATAAGACTAATAATGTTTGATTTAAAGTGTTTGTGCTTTATTCTCCTGCGCAAAAACAATTATATTTGTCATGTTTATTATCTGTGTGAAAAATTCGAGAATTTAATTGCTGCACTTGTAGAATTACAGATTTTTTAAACATGTAAGTTATAAGATAACCAATCAATAAATCTATTTGTTAAAAATATGCAGTAGTGACATTAATGTATATTTTATATATTTAATTAAATATTAACGTTTAATTAAACTATAACTATATAAATTTTAATGATAAGTTAAAATATGTAGTCGCTAAATTTATAGCACAGGACCGTAAAAACCGTTACGTAAGAAGATTAAATGTTCCTAATGATAATATCACTATTCAAAATCCAATTAAGCTTTCATATAAAAGACCGGTTTTGTTATGTTCAAAAGCTGCAAACTCTATACTTGCGTAAGCTTCTTAATAACATTCATACAGAATTATAATCAGTTAGGTTCATAGTATTTATTAATTATATAATATTATTGCATCCGACTTGATTGATATTTTTTAAAATGTAAATATATTATAATTTTAATATTAATAGAAGAGAAAAAGATATTAGTCTGAATTGAATAAAATTATTTAATTAATTATTGTACCACTTTATAACTACAAAACTAAAAGTAAAGTTTCCTTGCTAATATAGTATACATAAAATTTTGTTTAGGTAAGTTTATTAATAGGATCATATCTTTATTTAATTAATTAAAATATAACGTACAAGTATATCTGCGCTTAGCTTTAAACATTATAAAATTAAGCTATATAAAACAAAAGATTATTTATGAGCTATTGGATTGAATAATATTTTATAGTATGTTGCTGAGTGTATCTGATTTTATTTTTTATTTATAGTAACATGTTTTAACATATTTATGTTATCTTCTGGTTCTGTATAATACACAAAAACTTGAAAAAGATAATATAGCAAGTAAATTGTTGAATATTAATTTTAAGTATAGAATTAATATGATGAGACATTACAAGACTTATTGACATAGAAACTTTTTTGTTTCAAAAGTGACGCCCGTGCTCTTGAAATCCAATTCAGTAGGCTACAACAATTCAAAAATTGAGAGTAAACATTTTTCCAATTATCACTTGTTAACCAGTAACAAAGAAAACATTTAACTTTGTTTTTTGTTTGAGTGGATGTTTTATTTGCAACATAACGTCTGTGAGGACTTAGGTTATATATTTGATATTAGTATTGATATTTATGAGAGATTGCGCAGTTTTTAAAAAAAGTTTAATTATTAATTGATTGTTTAAGTTTTCCAAAAACAATCTAAACTACCCTGTATAAAACTTATATACGTCTTTGTATTGAATATTGTTCTAAAGGATAAGGAAGAGCATCTGAAACTACACTATCTCTTCTAAATTTTTTTAAAAAACGAGCTACTCCAATTATTGCCTATTCAAAATTGACTAATGAGTTAAATACTTTTCAACATTGGCTTAATGTTGCAGATCTTTACATTTTTTTATAAAAATGGACATTGTTCAAACAAAATACAAGAACAAGCAAAAAATAGAGGTCACTTTAAAATTATGACTTAGTTTTAAATTTTTTAATTTTAATCTTATGTTTGCAAATTGTAAACAATTGTACTGTATTTTGAAACAACAAATATGAAAAAAATCTTATTATTTATAACGAGTATTACTCCCTCTTGCATTAATGACTGCATCAAGTCGACAAGGAACACTTTCAATTAAATTAAGAATTACATTTTAGTCGATATTATTCCATTCCTGCAATAGCAACTGTCTTAGCTTCTGAGCAGTTTTTAGAGCAGGTAGATGCTTTTGGATACGTCGTCCCAACTCATCCCAGACATGTTTTATGAGATTCATGTCCGGGCTGAGAACTGGCCAATCAAACTACAAAATTCAATTCCCACTTCATCCAAATAATCTCTGACAACTTTGGCTACGTAAGGTCTAGCATTGGCTTGCATAAAAATGCGCGCTTGCCCATAGTTGTCATGAAAGGCCATTCTCTATAAAAATCAACTCTGTGCGTGCTTTAGTAAAAACATTTCCCCAAACCATCACCGACCACCGCTAAATGAAAGTCGCTTATCAATACTAAATAATGCGTATTTTTCTCCGCGTCTACTCCACATTTTCCGACGCATCCGTCTGATCCATTGAGGCAAAAGCGCGACTTATCTGAATACAGTACTTTGCTCCTGATTATTGTATGCCCGGTGATTTTTCGCAAAAACCAATCTTGCAACACAATGTCGGCGTTGTAAAGGTGGACCTGTAACCATCTTTTTACAAGACAATTCAAAGCCTTCTCCTACCAGTCCATTCACTAACATTTACATTAACTGTAGAAGCTGTTCAATTCTGCAAACTTGTGGACACCAAAAAACGGACATCTCTAGTTATTAGGCCAGTATCCAAGTAACGCTGACACACCTTTTGTATAGCACAAAGGCTTTTACTAACAATTCTTGCAGTTTCACGTTTTCTTTGCCTATCTTTAATTGACACTATAATTTTTGTACAACAGTAGGACTTAAAGGCAATGGCAAGTTTTGCAAAAAAATCAAAACTAAGTAAAAAACCACAACAAAATGTAGGTTTTTAATTAGAGCAAAATGGATGCTGTTTTATAAGTGTAACACAGTGATAATAACTGACAGATAGATAACATTTGTCAGAAAATGAATTATTACTTTGGTTTACAATTTGCAAACATAAGTTAAAACAAAAAAAAATCAAAAATAAGTCATCATTTTAGTTAGTTTAGTTAGTGATCTCTATGTTTTGCTTGCCAGTGTAGTTACTTGTAAGACCAAGATTTGTAGAAATTCTTCTGTGTGTGATTGTGTGTAAGAACTGTTTCCTCGAGAGTTATCAGGGTTTTTTCCAGCTCTTGAGTAGAAACAACTTTGATTAACTTTGTCTTAATGGTATTGCCTAAGAGATGGGACAGGTTGGTGACAGTTACTTGAAGGTGTTTGAGTACAGCCTCTTTGTAACTGATTTTTTTTTTATTGTTAAAGGAGTGGTAGTTTTTAGGTTTGACTCAAACTCCATTGCTTTTTTTCTATGTTGTTAAGGTGAAGGCTCGGCAGTAAATAAGCAAAACCCTTTCTTTTTGCAAGCGTTGCTTTTCTAGCACAAAAAGTGTGCGTCTCACCTGATTCTTTTGCTTACTCTGCAGCAGCCAACCGCGTTTTTTTAACTGTGGCATCGCAGAGTTGTGTCTTAAAACTGCTTTGTAGGGCTTACAATGCGGACGTTTTGAATAGAGAGTTTGACTTGAACGAGCCCAAACTGCTTTTAGCAGTTGACAAGGTATCCAAAAAAGAACTCGTTGTTATTTGTTTTTTCAAAGTATCCGAAAACGCACTTAGTAGTGTAATTTTTGTTTTTATTTTCTATGTTTTTAAGAACCATTTTTAGTTCTTTAGTTTTTTGCTTTCTATAGAGCTCGCCACGAGCTCGGGACGTTAAAAATTAATTGCCAGGGCTACCACAAAATTATAGTCTTTAAAAGTGGTTAATACACAAACGGATACTACGTACAGAAAGTATGTAGCTTGTTGCGCGCCTTGCCATTACCAAATACTCACCTTGTCGGCCATCTGACTAGACGACGCAGCCGTTTGATTGATGTGGGTTGTCACCGTAGAGTGTTGTAATGCCAAAAGACGCATATCTAAGGTGACTCAGTTTCCAGGTTTCCTTTATCCTCTATTACGGGTAGAAACACGCAAATAGTTTTTCCGCAAACTCGCAACGCGAGTACTATGCTGCAATGTAATCAGCCGCTTACCAGTTTAGGATTTCTTTTTGGCCAGGGAAAAAGTTTACTATAGTCCCGGTTCACCGATTTTAACAAAATATTTTTTTTATATTCTATATGTGTATATTTACCTAAAATTACAAAAAAATTGCTTCGTTCTCGTCGTTAAACAGTTTTAAAAAACAATTAAAAATACGATTTTGACACATTATTAGGCAACTTTTGTTACAATGCTGCTTAAAGTGCAGTGTGTATTTGTACATAAACGCTTATACTCATTCTATTTAGCAAGTATGGTTCACATAATAAAAATATAGTTGTGCAAATCGGAATAAATTATAAAAAATCAAAATTTAATTAAATACTTAATTTGATTTTAACCCTATCACTTTTTATTTTTTTTTTTTTTTTTGACAGAATGATGCCAAAATTTTATTTTTAATTTTTTTACGGGCTAGGGTGAGGTTTGCCCAGTCGCGCGCCGATGTGAAGACACCAACAAACCCCACCAACAAAACTAGGTTGACTAAAAATGCATTTGCTCGATTATGAATGATAAAAAAAAATACACCATTCGATAGCTCTTGAAATTTCTGATCCGGTGATATATGACATGTGTAGTTAAAAAAAAATTGTAATGAATGGCTCAATCAACAAACTTAATTAGACCTAATTAGCAAACGGTCACTTCAAGATTGCTAATTTTTTGTAAAATGATACCTTATAACAAATAAAAACGATTTACGAAAAAAAAAATGCGTGCGTCGGAGAAAACTGATAAACACACCAAAAGATAGCAAATTGAAATCCGCGTATATATATAACTTGTCCTTTTTTAAATCAAATAATTAGGCATATAATTAAAAAAACTAATTAACTGCAATTGTGGTGATAGCGCACTTTAATAAATTAAAAAAAAAAAACCTTGTGATAGGATACTGGTACGTAAAACAACTTCCAACAAAAAAATGCTTCTGACCACAGGTTTTAAACAAGTTATGACGTATCATCAATATGTGCGACTTTTGTTAGTGGAAAATCCCCACCAACAAAGTGAATTACAATTTTTTTTAACTACACATGTTATATATCACCGGATCAGAAATTTCAAGAGCTATCGAATGGTGTATTTTTTTTTATCATTAATAACCGAGCAAATGCATTTTTAGTCAACCTAGTTTTGTTGGTGTCTTCACATCGGTTCACTGGTTACGTCCTGAGAGTTCATTGAACACGCAAGCCCCATAGCCACGGCAAAGATACCATCGTCGACTAAAAAAAGATGTAAATAAATACTATTTCTTTTTTTATGTTTAATAAGATATTAAGTAAAAATTAAGTTTTGAAATTTAAATTTAAAAAAAAGTATTATTAATTATACAGGGTGTCCGGAAAATACGTGTACAACGTTTGACGACAGACTCCTGACGTCAAAATAGGTCGATCTAAGCCGACTTAGTTATATCCAAAATTGTCTCGTTTAGCCGGTAGAGGGCGTCAAAAAAAACAAAAGTATAACAAAGTTGAAAGTATCTATTGTAAGAAACTAAGTAAAACAAAAACATTACTTAAGCAAATGTGTAAAATGACCGCCATCTTGCTGAATACACTTATTAACACTCTTTAAAAAATGATATTGGACCCTATCTAATGTCTCGGGATTATTAAAATGGTTGCCTGCATTTGTGTTTACCGGAGTCTTGTAAACTTCTGTTTTAATAGCGTCCCACAAAAAGAAGTCACACATATTTAACTCAGGAGAACGTAGTGGCCATTTTACTGGTGCATCATTGCCTCTTCCAATCCATCGGTTGGGATATTGATGATGTAAGTATTGCCGAACGGCAACGGAAAAATGGGGCGGGGCACCATCATGCATATACCACATTTCCCTCCGAAGTAAAAGGGGCAAATTCTCCAGAAGAATTGGTAATGTGTCTTGCAAAAAATTTAAATAAATATTTCCATCTAACCTGTCTGGAATAACAATGGGACCAATAAGGTAGTGATCAATAATACCTGCCCAAATATTAATTTTAAATTGATGCTGATGATGTGCAACTTTAATGGCATGTGGATTTTCATCGGAATAAATATGTTCGTTGTGCAGATTGGTTACCCCAGATCTTGTAAAGCATGCCTCGTCAGTAAACATAATTTTTCTACAAAAATTTGGAACAAGGATTCTTTTGTTTCTAATAAATTGACAAAATGTAAGTCGCATGGGGGGATCAGTCGGTAAAAGTTCCTGGACTTTTTGTATGTGGTAAGGATGTAACAACTGTTCTCTTAAAACCTCATTGACAATCGTTTTAGGAACATTTAACTCACGTTTTAAGAGACGGGTACTGGTACTTGGTTCTTCTTCAACTCTTTCCAGAATCATCTCTTCTGTTTCCACAGTTCGAGTTGTTCGCATACGACCCCTGCCTTCAAACTTTTTCTCAAAACTGCCCGTTTCCCGAAGATGACGCTCAATATTGGCAAATGTTTGGTGGTTTGGTATTCGACGGTTAGGAAACCTCTCCATGTAAACCCTAACACTCTGACGCCCATTTCCTTGACAAAACCCGTATACCAGGAGCATGTCAACTTTCTGAGAGTTTGTATAATTTTCCATTTTTAATGGTAAAATGAACTTGTAATTCAAGAATGTTGATCGTATACTTGAGTAAATTTCATAGACTGGTGACAATTTGTCAATAATTGTCAAATTATTAAACGCCATAGCAACAAGATCACTTAAAAAATTATTGTTACAGGTAATTTCTTTTTAATATTTACAAATTTTTGACGCCCTCTACCGGCTAAACGAGACAATTTTGGATATAACTAAGTCGGCTTAGATCGACCTATTTTGACGTCAGGAGTCTGTCGTCAAACGTTGTACACGTATTTTCCGGACATCCTGTATAATAGAATTGCACTATTTCTTTAAATGATTAAAATATATTAAAAATAACCATCAATATGGTTTAAAACTGGCACTATTTGTAACTCAACGTTGTTATTTTAACTTTTCACTTTGTAATTAATTATAATTTCGTTTTATTTATAATAATAAGTAGTTTTCAAAGATAAAATAACCACAATTAAAATGTAGACTAGTTTAATGTTTTTATTTCTTTTTTTAATATCATTTTAATGACATTTCAAGCGCTGTATTAAAAATCGTTTATGAACTTATATACATAAACGAACCGCCGATTTAATTTCCGCAAGCTTCTTGTACATGTCTAAACCAACATAACATTGCATGACATTTAATTATTGTATATGAATATATTCAGTTTATGTTTAAAGAATAATATTAACGATTTACCTAACATTTGATGTTATATTTAAAAAAGTTAATATTTAAATCTAGCATAACATCAAACAACAATGATAGTTGAAACTACCAAATAGTAATCATTTTCTAAAAGTATGAACATTGCATACGAGATTTCGGTAACTAGTAACGTGTTTATAGAAATATATTTATTATAAAAAATAGTTAATTGTTTTATTATTTTATAGTTAACTATTTTTTGTGAAAATAAAGTCACCAAAAGACTCCAACTATTAAAAGTTTTCTATCAAACGTTAATCTATTATGTTTAGTGGATTTACTGTTTTATTAATCTATTAACTGCATCACTTCACACAAGTTGAATCAGCATTAAACAAACATTAAAAAAATATTACTGTCAGTTATTATAACTTTATTGTAGAAATTTATTATTTTCCTTATGGTAAGACTAACATCATACTGTATTAAAGTCTCTTACGCCCGGTTACACTTTTGATATAAATTTGATTGACATTAAAACAATGAATAATTGACGACACAATACTACGATATAATCCAAGCGTGCGTTAGTTGTATCTAAATAAAGATATGATGAAAAAGAGAACGATGAAAGTTTACTAGAAATAAAATGAAGTTTGCTAAGGTGTTTTTCATTCATGTACTCTATTATATAGGGTTTTCCAATAAGAGGTTTTATTTTAATATTTAAAAAAAACGGGTATTTTTTAAGAGAAATCAATAATTTATTTCATTGTAAAGAGGAAGGTATGCCATTAACATTTGAAAACGATATCAGTCAAATGGCCGTCACGGTTACGGTTGCAGTACCACATTCTTTTCATCAATTTTTTTATGACCAATTTGCACATTTGCGGCTGTATGTTCTCGATAACTTCACAAATTCCATCTTTAAGGCTGAATTTCTGCTATGGGCATGTTTATTAGGAAAACTATTGAACGCAGAAATGTGAAATTTTCTGGAATTGTTAATGATATAATTGTTTATAACTTGACATATTTTGTTTATTTTTTTACGCAATATTTTACAAAATAAAAGTAAATTATTTTTTTTATCTTAAATTTATGTCACTATATAAAGAAAAAATCAGAAAAACAAATATATTTTTTGTTTTTTTTTTTTTAATTTGCATTAATAATGGAGATGAACATGCCCCAAGATTAATAAAACTGCGCTTTCCTATTTTAGCCGCACGCTCACTATTGTACTCCCCCCATGCATATTTTTATAATATCCATGCCCTTCGACTATAACACAATGCACTTGCTACCCCGCTCATCTATGATTGGCTGTTTCGTCTAAATGAGGGGTAGTAGGGAAATACATTGAAATGCATGGAAGTGGAGCGTAGAACTACCGCCACCTACGGCAAAATAAAACTTTACTAAATATGCGATTGTTTCGTTGCTTGTGTGGCACGTAGCGCCATCTTGCTGAAAATAAACGTCGTCCACATCAATATCTTCCAATTCCCTCCATAAAAAGTTATTAATCATAGCTCGGTAGCGCCATCCATTCACCGTAACAGTTGCACCAGCCTCATTTTTGAAAAAGTAGGTCCAATCACATCGAAAACCTAAAAACCGCAACAAACAGTGACACTTTGAAGATGCAATAACTTTTCAAAAATCATTCTTGGATTTTCTAAGCCCCAAATGCAACAGTTCTGCTTATTAACGTAGCCTTCGAGGTAAAAATGGGCTTCATCACTAAAGATAATTTTTCGATAAAATTTCGGATTATTTTGATGCATTTGTAGGACCCAATCAGCAAAGTTACGACGTTTATGGTAATCGACCTGCTTGAGTTTTTGTGTTAACTGAACTTTAAAAGCCTTAATGCTTAGGTCTTTATGAAAAATACGATGTAATGTTGTTTGTATAATTCCAAAGATCGACGAGGAATCGACAAACCTGAGTTTTCTTTCATGTGTTCTTGAGCAAAGTACACGGTTTCGATTCTTCACATTACAAACTTGCCTCAACAGCTCAAATTTTAGGTTTACTATTGCCGGCCGAAAAGGTGCTTTACGGCGACCAAAAAATGCTTTAATTTTGCAAACTGTGACTAAAAAGCTTTTATCATTTTTGTAGTGAATTTTAATAATTTCAATGCGTTGTTAAATCGTGTATTGTTCAATTTGTAATAATAGCGTAGTTTTTACATGTCAAATGTCAAAAGATAATAGCTTCAAAATTGACAGCTGCCCAAATAGCTTGCTATTCAAATTGAAACTTCTTATTGGAAAACTTTTTATTATACCCAGAGCCTGACTATTTTTATGTACATTTTAATTTAAACATATAATATATTAGACTGGTTTTAAAAAACAATTTTGTGGAATTTTTTTGTGTGCACCTTTAGAAAGTGTAAACCATGCCAGCTTTTAAGATTCAAAAGAACACATGTCGCACTACTTCTAAATTTACAAAAATAATTTACTTAATAAGTATCATAACTTCTATATTTGAGTCAGGTGCATACCTTAGGTTCCTAAAAAAACAATTGAATCTATTTGCTAATTAGATTTTACATACAACTTTACATCGTTATACTTTTTTTTTTTAATTAACATATTTTTATCATATTTTATATTTTCAACTTAAAATTAGACTCGTAGACAAAATAAATAGAGTTTGAGACTTAGTCTATAATTTTTTCTAAAAGTTTAAAAACCTTTAGAATGACGTAGCATGTAGCATTCCTATATTGTTTTTTTAAGAAAGTTAAAAGATTTACCTTTATAACTTCAAAAGCAGTGCAAACGTGATCTTTTAATTCTTAAAAACTAAATTTTGGCATGGTTTACTATTTTTAAACAAAGATAACTTTCTGAAGGTGACACAAAAAAATTCCAAAATTTTTTAGTATAATAATAATAATTTATTATTTTCATTTATAAATTAGATATTATCTTCTGTTTATTAAAACCGTTCTTTTTTCTAAAATATAACTTTAATATGTAAAAAATTAAGTACGCATAATCGTCTTATACTTGACAAGCAACGCACATAAAATAATTGAAAAGCTTGACACACCTGTCAAAAAGAACAGGTTTTTGTTTATTAAGTTTGGCTGTTTAGTAAAGAAAATACATTATACGTATTTCCATCCAATATTTAAATATCTTTAATATACAGATATACTAAACTGAACTGATTACCGAGACTGTAGATTTGGAGTAAATAATGATGTTTTTGTCAATTTTCATTTTTATTTTTAGACTGGCTATTAAACTAATGCCGGACTGTAGTTCAACTGAAAAATAAATAAGAATACTTATACACGCTAGTCAAAGTTTTGATACAAAAAAAAGTTATAACCTAAAAATGATTTCACTATCCAATATTACGATTTTCTTTTTCAAATACAAAAAGTTGTAACAAATTTAAAAAAATGTAGTTTGTAGATATGCTATCAAAGTTTCTAATGACAACAAGAGTGTTTACCCCTTTAAACAAGTCGTAAGACTTCGGGGGGCAATGTAAAAAAAGCTGTAAAACGCTTAATAAAAACATAAAGACATAATTTAAGTAATGTTCTTTTATGATTGTGATCAAATACATCGAATCTTTGAATAGATGAGAAATGGTTAACTTCCTTCATTAACCGAGATATTGAAGAATTATGCAAACAATTGGTACTATAGATTTTGCACCGGAATAGAAATGAATTTCTTGTATATCGCTCTTGACAAAAATTAGGGATAATAGAAGTTCATTACAATTTATTTAACTATTAATTAATTTCTTAATAAAACAAAGATCTATAATAATTCTTCGTTCACCAAGATGTTGTAAATTAAAATTTTGGGAAAAGAAATCATAACCAAACACATCACATCTTTACTCGTTCTCTCAAACCAAAGTAGAATTTTACGTTTGTACTAGTCTATTAGTGTTACCTTTAAACCACATTTGTTTATTATCTACTTTTTTTCTAATTCTGTCTATACAAGTTTTTTCACACACACTTTTGAAGTACTTCATTCCAACCGCATTTATTTTACTTTTATGTTTCTTTTGACATACCCATGTTTCAGATCCTTACAGCAACGTTGGGCTCATATTTCCCTCCTTGGTCAATAATTTATTCTTTGCAATCATACACATGCTTCCAACTACGTTTTGCAATGCATTTACTCGTCTCTTAATTTTTTATCTAAATTACCATTCTTATTAAACATTCTTCTCAGATACACAAAAACATCCACCTGCTATAAGCGTTTACCGTTTTGCCCAATTCTACACACACTGCCTACTTTGTCTTTATCGAAGACGATGAATTTAGTTTTTGATGCATTTAGTCGGCTTAGTGTATTCTGTAGCTTATTTTCATTCTCACACACTATCAGAGCATCGTCAGCATCGTCAACATACAACAACACTTTTATATTTACATTATTCATCTGTAAACCATTAACAAGGTATCCGGTTCAATGTTGAACCAATCGTTCAGTGTACCATCTACCCTAACTCATATTCTGTTACTATCATATATATTTATTTTATTTTATATACATTTACTAAACATTCATTTACCCCATACTTTTTAAAACATTCCACAACATACACTTTCTCTAAATCAACAAACGCACAGTACATTTTCTTCTTTACTACCATGCATTTCTTATCACTTGTTAAAATGCAAAAATTTTATCCATGTAGCCCATACCTGTCGTAAAACCACCTTGCACTGCCCAAATCTTTTCATCATTTTACACACTCTTTTACAATCAGTACTTTTTGAAATACTTTTGATAAGGTATTTAGTTTTATTACCTATACCTTTGTTCAAAGAAACAATTACAGCATTCTTCCAATCATTTGGCACTGTCAATAAGTGGTATATATTTTAACATTTTACCCGTAATCATATCTTCGCCCGCTGCTTTTTAATCAATTTTATAGCTTTCATTACTTTGTCAGCGGTTAGACTATTCGACATTTCCTTAGTTTTTCTTTTGTTTCTAATAAGATTTACATACAATTGCTCAAAATGTTTTTTCCAGCGCGTTATCTAATACTGTCTTCATATTCCAAATCATTTCTCCACAATTATTCTGAGTGCCACAATTTTTTTCTTGCATCCCTTGATTTGCTTTCCTCACTCACTTATTACGCAAAATATTTTTTATTTCTTTTAAAGTCATTCAGTATTTTCTCTGGTTTTTTGTTTGTTCTTTTCTACTTTTTACACCTCATTTTTTTCTGCAAACTACTTTTTATATGCTTCTTTCTTTTCATCAATTACTGCTAGTTTTACCTGTTTGTTCTACCATTCACCTCTTTTTATATTTCTAAAGACAGTTATTCCTAACACATCTTTTGCACAATTAATTATTATCACTTTTAATCTATTTTACTCACTTTTAATGTTTTCATTCATCATTTCCACATTCAATTCATCTCTTGTCAAATTAATTGTTTTCAATAGTTTTTTCATACTTTTGTCTTATACAGTAATTTTGAAAACTTTCTACTTTTATCTTTAACTGTTTAGTTTTCTTTTGCTCTTTCCTAATAAATTTACGACTAAGGTTTACTTATAATATGGCAAGATAATGATCAGTTTCATATTCAGCTCCACCTGCCGCTCGAGTATCTCTAATTAAACTTCTCAATCTTTTATCACATAGTTTTAGACTCACCTTTATACCGTGTATACATGTGGATAAGTTTGTGCTTTTTAAACCATGTATTTGATATGAATAAACCTTTTTCAGCGCACAAACTCACTAATTCCTTGACATTTTTGTTTACTCTATTGTCACTATACTTTCCTACAATTCTTTCTGATTCATCTCTTTGGGTACCCACCCAACCATTTAAATCTTGCTAAGTTTACTAGCACTCAAAATTTCATTCAGATTTTGCCAAAACTTTAAATTCTCATTTTCACCATTGACGCTACCACTAGAAAAAACATACGGGTATCATTTTCTTAAGATTCTAGACAAAACCAATTTATATTTTCTTACATGTTGCTTAGAATTATGCGTACATCTTATTGCTCTACATCAAACTACAAATCCAGACTACCGTCATTTATAGTTCCCACATTTTTTCCTTTTATTTGTTTCACATACATAAAATTTCTATTTTATTACTTTTGTTTAACAATTCATAGCAAGGAAGCTTAAGTACTAATAGTCCAGGTATTTGTTTTTATATTTAGTTGTCAACAGATAGGCCTTGTGCTATTGGCCTCTGCTGTTCACCATCGCACATGTATTTTTTGTAGTACTGAACTATTACAGTAAACCAAGGTACTTTTTCTATTAACCATAAGGTTGCAAATGTTGGCGCAATTTAGACAATATATCTCAAATCCTCAGATCTGTCTTGCCAGCTTGCACTATTCCAAACAAGCCAGTATCACTTATAATATTAGCTAACTTTTGCCTTGTAAGCCAATATACCGTTGTCCATGTCACTACTACTAGAGATTTGTTTGTTTGTTTGTTTGTTTTGTGCTATTTACGGCTGTTTTACATCACAGAAATATTTAGGTCAATAGTTTTTTTTAAAATAACTATTTAGACAATAACAAAATGTAATGCAAAATATAAGTAAAAAAAGTTTAACATTAATAGCTAAAAATACGTTTCCAAAAATACTACGCTTATAAATTATGCATTATAAAGAGCCAACAAACCAAAAAAATTAAAAAAATTATAAAATAGTGCAATTATTATTATTATTATTAGTGAACTTTTAAAAAAATATATTGTTTGATTTAAAAAAAAATAATTCATTTTTTAAAATTGTATGTAATAAATAAATTGTCTAAGGGCCGGTATTATAAAGACAAAATAAATCACCGAATAACAAATCTCAAATTAAATATATTCGACGAATAAACGTATTTCGGTATTATAAATCTAAATTAACTATTCGTAAAATACGAAATTGCAACGCCGCATTTATATGTTATTTTAATATAGTAGTTATTGATGTGTTATATTGTAGCCTTTGTTATATTACAATAATCCCCTACAACATATTGAAAGTCAGTTGCATAACATCGTAGAGCAATCAAAAGCTGATTTTCAACAGAAATTGCTCCACATTAAAAATAACCTAAGAAACATGACATATGTCAAGTTATACATTGAATAAATTTTAACCCCTAGATTTTGGATGATTAATTTACTCTATAGATTTAGTTACCTACTTTTATTATTTGACGTTTATAATACCGAAATCAGCCAATTAAAATAATTTACTTGGTTAGTAAATAAAATCTGCAGATTTTAATGGTTTATAATACCGGCCCTAAAAAACATAATTGTGTTGGCGCATCATTTTAATAAGTTTGCTAAATGAAGTACATGTATGTTTTACTCATTATGTTCTCATCCTAAATATAATTTATAATCTGATAAAATTGTCTAACTAATAGTGCGTTCCGTATATCAACCGAAATAACCGGCGGTTAGGTTACGCCTTTGATCGGTTGCTGAAAATCTTGGTTGATTTACGGAACGACAGTGGTTATAGAAACGTCAAAATACAAAACTGAAAGATTATAGGCTCAAACTTCATGAATTTAATTATTATTAGCTTTAGTGTTATATTTTTTTTAAATTTCAGTGCTTAATCTTAGATGATTGTATGTATTTATCTACCTGCTAATACAGTAATCCCAGTAGAGGTTGGCAGGTATAACAGGCAACTATACACAATAGTAATGTTTGCTCTGTTGCACTCATGCCTTTGCCCGTTTTAGCATTGACAGGAACATACATATACATTATAACCTATAATTAATAATTTAATAAAATACACGAGCAACATTTGACGCTTTTGTTCACTTTTGATTGTATTTCAAATTTACCGCCATGTATAACCACGATTAATAGAAATCCACCGACGTTAGTTCATGGTGAGTGCGGTCGCAACCTTTGTAACCTTTTTCAGGTAATTGTGTTCCGTATATAAACCTGTTTCAGGATAACCGGGATTTCGGTCGCTTCGGTTGATATACGGAACGCACTATAAATTAGCAAATTGTTATTGATCAATTTTGTTCCAGTTGTTATAAATAGTTTGCTTGCTTTATTTTTCAAGTGTTTGAAATTTTTAATGAATGAACGTTGTTCCAAAACGTCATTTTAGTAATTTTGGGTAATTTTTACAATGTGTGGGCATTATTTTCTATTAAAAAAGTTATTGCCAACAAATGATGCAAAAGACATGTTCCTACAAATAAATATAATGTATAATGTGTTAGTATGTAAGAAAACGTTAAAGAGATGCCTGCTCATAGCATTACACTACCTCAAACTAAATATTTGAAGACAAACAGCATTCTGCAAATTTGTTCTTCTTCAAATCTTGTCTCGACTACAGATGAATTATTTTTAACACCTTAATTTGCATGTGCTCGTGCAAATTGCAAACGCTAAAATGTTTTAATAAAAGTTGTATATAGTTTTTACAATAAAAAATTAGTTTAAATTTACTGTTTAGTTAATCACTGCAGACACATAATTTTATTGTCTATTTTACCCATTATTTGAAAAGAAACTTGAGAAATGTGTTAACTAAGATGAATATAAGTTACTTTAATGTTTTTTGAAAATTGCAAGTAATTTTAAATATCACTCTTAAGAAATCAGCGCTTTAATATCAGGATTCAATTATAGGTGGGTCTATATAGCAATGAAGCAGTTCTGAGAAAAACCTTCCAACATCATTTTAAACGTTGCGACAAGTGGCAATTGTATGGGGAATTCTTTATATACTGTATATAAATGTGTAAAAGTATAAAAATGAATTTTATTGATTGAACACTTGTAAGAGCTCCAATTGGGAGTAAAAGTAATCAGATAACTTTGTTAAATATTATTATCATCATAGGCAAATGACGAATTTGTTCTAGCTTTATTGAATTCCGTTAGAAATATATTAAAACTTTATATTAAAATTCTTTAAATTACATAAAACATTCAGTTTTAATTTAATTAATTTAATTTAACTTCTAACCTGCAAACAGCTTTACGTCAATAATTTTAACCCCACACTCAAAAAATGTGGCATATCAATATTTAATTATATTACTCACTTGGAATTATAAATGATTTCATTATTAATAAAACTTAAGTTGCTTTGGAAATAAATGGTAATAAAACTCTTAAACAATAATAGTAAATGTAGTTATTTACGATGTTAGGTCTGTAAGAAAACTTTTATGATCTAACTAGTAATAGCAATGCCATAAATGCAGCTAACGACTATCAATACTTTAAATTTCAAATATTGTTATATTACTTACAAACGTAAGAGGCTACTTAAGCCATAAAACCTACCGGCTTTGTTGCAGAGCTGGTAAATAGACGCTACTAATTTAGTACAAAAACTTTTTACAAAACAATGTCAACAATTAATCAACAAATTGTTTTTTAAAGTTGAATTGTATATTATTTAATGCCAAACACAAAATTATTTTTTTAAGAAAATCTGGTATTTATAAAATGTCATAAAGTTTTGAATCACACTATGCAGAACATTTTAAAACGTTTAGAATAAATCACGATTTATAAGCTATTAGTTTGAGGTGAGCTTGATTTACCATTGCAAAATTCACTACTGCGGCAACACATGCTGTCCCTGGCTCATTTCTTTCATCCATCTTTCTTTTCTCACATTTTTGAGTTATTTCGGCTAATTATTTGCACTGTCCCTAAGTACCTTCTTTCTCTATATTTACATTAACTTCTTTCTCGTCGTATCCTCTCTCTTTCATAAATATTTATATCTTCTTTGGTAGTCTTTTGCCAGTTTTACTTCTAGTGAGATTCTTGAATCTTCATTTAGGGTTAATTCTTTGTGTTCCTTGGTTGCCAGGTATATTTTGACTATTTCAAAAGTTTCATTATTTGTCAACCTCAAGATGGAGTATCTATCGCTACTACTTAGAAAATTTTGTCAGTTTGCTTTTCTTGCGCAGTTCTTTTTTTTTCTCTCTCTTTAATTTTGCAACTTTGGTTGATACTAATGTTTCAGTTGATGTTTTTCTCTTGTGTATTTTTAGATCTTCCATTTTTTAGTAGTCATAGTTGTCTTGGCTTCTTTCTTTTTTTTTTCACTGTCTTTGCCATCTTTTCATTGTATTTTCTCTTGCCAGTCTTTTTGTTTCCTGATTACTATTTTTTTTATTTATCATATTTTGATGTATAATTTTTCTTCTACTCAAATATCAAATCTGCGGGTAGTATCGCCGCAATTACCTCTAGTGTTTTCTGTTCTTGACAAGCTTGTTTTCGTGGATCCTCTTGTTTCCTTTCTGTTTTTTTTTTGTTCTTTTTACCGTTTTTTTAACCTTTTTGTTCCATCCCATTGCTTTAAGTGTAACTCTGAGGTAGTTAATTTTCTTTTATATGATTATATTTCTTTTCTGACCTGTATTTTTCCAGTTTCCTTATTAGTCATGTTTGCCAATAGCCATGGCTCACTTTTTTCCAGAGCCAAATCTAACTCTTTATTTTTTTATTTATTTCTATATCATCTCTATTGTCAACTCTAATCTTTCTTTTAATACTTCTATGTCTATATTTTTATCTACCAGAACCACGTCACCCACAAATGTCGTTATTGTCACTTCTTTCGGCAGCTGCATCCTAAGTAGCTCATTATAGATTAGATTTTACAATTTTGCTTCTAATACAAAACCCTGTAGTATACTTTTCTGGTCATCCTAAATTTTTCATTCTTGGGCAGTAAACTTCTCCCCTAAAAGTAACTTGATATTATCTTGATGATTTTTTTGTTAGTTCTATTTTTTGCTATTTCAATAATTGCTTTCCATAGTATACCAGTAAAAGCCATTTTGTATATCTATTATAGCGCTATTATGAGTGTTGTCTTTTTTTGTGTGGTCCACCGTTTGCTTTTTTTGATATGTCCTTTAACTTTTCAATGGCTCCTATAATCGATATTCCCTTTGTAAATCTTCTTTTTTCTTCAAGTGCTTGTTCAATTCTTCTTACGATAACTTTCTCTATGATTTTTGCTAATAAGTTGATCAGGCATATTGGTCGGCAAAAAAAAACTAGATTTGCCTCTTTCCAGCAAGCCGGAAATGTTTCTTTTTTTATTCATTTGTGTTACCTCTATCTCATTTCTTTTTAGCGATGCTTAGACTATTTCAGTTGTTATCTCGTCCGGACCTGGTGCTGTTGTATCTTTTCCAAAAACTGTTTTCCTTTTGTCAGTTATTTTTGCTGGTTTTTCTACAATTTTTCCATTAAAAAACAATTTCTCAATCATTACTTCTTTGCCTTCATAGTTTTTCTATCATATTTTAGTTCTTCTTCAGCTTTGACAGAATTAATTCTTTCCCTTTTTATCTGTCTTTTGACCTTTTTTACTGTTTTTATTGCTTTTTTCTGCTTTCTTTAACCTCTTTGCACTACCAGTATGGTTCTCTTTTTCCTCCTCTGTACTTGGAGCAAATTTTTTCACCTTTTGCGAGTACCTTTTGCATATTTTTTCTGTATTCTTGTTTTCTGTTAGTTTCTCTGCTCCCATTACTGTTCCATCTTTTTTGTCTTCCTTTTTCTTTTTTCCGTTTGTGCTGTATTGTATGTACTTATGTAGGCTCAGCAATTATTCGTCTGTCACTGTTCAGTCTCCACTACTCCAGCCGTTTCTAACGTTGCTTTAGTTTATCTCCTTGGTTGCATACTGTAAGATTTACAGCCGTTATAATGTCTTTAAAAACTTGTCCTGTCCTGACGCACTTGGGACAGACATTCCAGTCTTGGCTATTTTGCGTTGAAATTGCCTTTTATCAGAATTAGTTTGCTCTTTTGTTTTTTTTAAGTTGTGTTCTAATTCTTTTATCCACTTCTGATAATATTCCATTCCGCAGTTTGAACTGTGTAACAGCTGTATACTATCACACCTTCTACATCGGCTCACACTATTGCCTCCTTAGGTGTTTCCCATCTTTCTACTTTATCTCTACACTTTGCTAAGATAGCCGCGTCTGAGTCCTTATCTTTTATCCACTTCCCACATTTTGTTGTATTTTTCAGATGATGGGAAAAATTCTTTTCTCATTTTACTTTTTTAATACTCGCCCTCAAACTAAAAACTTAGTTATCGTTTTTTATCATTATTATGGATTACTACATAATAAAGGTTTCAACCATCCTTTATACTATTTACGATGTTTTATCACTATTTTGATCTTTCAAGTATAATCTGGTTGTTACACTTTAACTAAATTTAGTAATTAACACTCTGTACATATGTAGTGCAATAATAAAAACAGTAACTGCACTTTAGGAATTTTCACAACATGTTTTGTAATTTTTTTGAAACGTATGCCGTAAATTTTAGAATAAATTATTTATTTAATAGAATGTAAAATATAATAATAATTTGGTAGAATAATATTTAAATTCAAACTTTAAACAATAATTAAATATATAAATATTATACGTAATACATAAATTTATTACAATATTGATTATAAAAAAATAAAACACAAAAATTGCACGTTTATTGCTGGAGTTGCGCGATTTTTGATTGGCAGCATTCATCAGCACCTGACAAAAAAACGTTCTCTGGTCTCTACAGAATGTGTTTTGTATGGCCTTCCAACATAGAATATTTACATGTGCATTTGACGCTCACGGTGCACAATTGAAGAAATTAATTTACCTATTCAGTAATGAATACATCATTCATTAACTACAGTTAAATAAGTAAATATAATTTACAATTAATATATTCGGTGTTAATATCACCTAGTTAGTATCAAACATTTCTATGTTATTTTATTTTGTTAACAACTTAATAAAAATTATAATATGTTAGAATTAAATTTATCAAATTAAAGCACTACGATATAATTGTATTTGATGTTATATATTAATTTATTCGGTACAGGAATAGACATAGAACTACTTCCCAGCACTTTCAATTAACACATTATGCAAGCTATACAGGACATCGTAATCAACTAAAGCAATGATAATATAGAAATTATCTTGAACAAATACTACTAATTTGTGAGAGTGTTAACGTCTTTTCCAATTTTCCGAAACTGATTGATCAAACAATTAATAATAAAAACCAAAAAGCATAATAGAAAAGTTATTAGGCAGCACATTATTCTATAAATGTAACATTATATTGATCAAAAATATATATAATCAGATTTAACAATTAATATTAGTTATGCTATTTAAGTTCCCAGAATATTATATTTATGTATCTATCAGCTATACATGGACGCGTAATTTTTTATGTTATATTAGTTATAGATTAATGTTCCATTAATTAATGAGGCAATTAATTTATTAGAAGATTTAAAAGTCCATTTAAAGTATTCGATTTTATAATACTATTTTGACGTGTTTTTAACTAATGGCCGTGTTCAGAACGACTCATCATCGTACTGAACGCGCTCGCTGACTACCGCCAGCGCTTGTCATTTTACTCACCATACATTGGTTGCTGACCAAGTATCTCATCAATCAGTAAGCATTTTGCCGTGAGATACCGTTGACGTTGTGGTATGAAATGGTTTTAAACCGTTGCGTTGTCGCGAGTTACCGGTTATTTACTTTTGACTCCGAATGTACCAACCAGCGAGGTGAATTTAAAACCCTTGTTGGAAGCAGTTTAATAAGTCCGGTATGTCAGATTTAAATATGATAACGTATAAATGAGATTAATTATGATTATGAAAATAATTAGTAAAAATTGCTATTAAGTATAAATAAAATGAATATTTTTTGTAAGTAAATGTATATATAGCAAATATATGACTAAATTAATGATAATCATAAGAAAATTAATGACAGGTGTAACCGTTTACAACCAGTACGTTTTCGTGAGATTTCCGCGAGCACCCAAAAATAGAGAGAGATGGAAATAAAACCGCTGTTTGATCGCTGGTATGTACGGTTTCTCACGGCAAAACGCTTAATGATTGATTGATGAGTCGTTCTGAACGTAACCAATGACTCATTAGATAAAAAAAATTAAGTTGGTATTATAATTAAATTATTTTTTGTGTTTTTTGCAGTGTAAACATGACGATTTCTAACTTTGTAATATCAAATCTGTCGCAAGATTTGAAATTTCAAGAATGAATATAAATTTTATTAATAATTAATACACCATGTAATTAATTAATGTACTCGTATTATTGACTTTTTAAATTGCAAAAACCATTGTAATATTAATTAATTATTATAGTACTTCAATAATAATAACAATAAAAGAAAATTAATTATATTATTTTTTTTTATACAAAATACTAAAACAAAAAACTAGGTTATGTTTACACTTAATATCACCATTAACGTCATTGGTAAGACAAACATAACACATTAAAATTATGCCTCTATTAGTTGCTAGTGTTATATTATTTTCACTACGAAATCATTTTTTTTGTTAATGATTTTATTAAATTTTAATGTAGCATTAAGATTAATTATAAAATCAGGTCTTAGGGCCAATTTCATAAGTTATACGTTAATGTTCCATTAATTAAAGTGACAATTAATTTATTCTTCTAAGGGTACCTTCTCCTAGCGGAGGTTGGTTACCATAATGGCAATTCTTATCCTAGATACTGCTGATCTAAATAAGTCCATAGAGGAGCAGTTAAACCACTCCCTCAAATTCTTAAGCCAGGATGTCCGTCGTCTTCCCTGGCTCCTCTTTCCTGATATTTTACCCTGCATAATCAGTTTTAGCAGTTCGTATCGATCTCCTCGCATGACATGGCCCAGATATTGCAGTTTTCTTGTTTTTATTGTCTTAATGAGTTCTCTTTCTTTGTTCATCTGGATTAAAACTGCTTCATTTGTTTTCCTCTCTGTCCATGCTATTCTTAGCATACGTCTGTACACACATAGTTCAAACGCTTGAATTTTATCTGTATCTTGTTTTTTGAGCGTCCATGCCTCCATTCCGTAAAGAAGAATTGTGAAGACGTAGCATCTTACGAGTCTGATTCGGATGTCCATGTTTAAGTCTCTGTTGCATGCAAGATTTTTGATTTTTGTAAACGCAGACCTCGCCATTTCTATTCGGGACCGTATCTCTTGTGTTTGGTTGTTCTTTTCATTTATTATTGTTCCTAGGTATTTATAAGAGCTGACTTTTTCGATATTGATGTTGTTTATTGTTAGATTCGCTATGGTTGGTCTTTTGGAAATAATCATGAATCTCGTTTTTTTGAAGTTTATTTTCAGGTCGTATTTTTGGCTAGTGGTGTTTAAACGTTCCATGATTCGCTGTAGGTCCGTGATGTTATCAGCCATCATTATAGTATCGTCCGCATATCGAATATTGTTTATAGGTTTGCCGTTGACTGTTATGCCGGCTGTTTCTTCCTCTAAGGTTTCTTCAAAGATGGCTTCGGAGTATAAGTTGAATAACAAGGGTGATAGTACGCACCCCTGTCTCACTCCTTTTTGTATCTCGATATCTTCTGTTGTTTCATTTTCCACCTTAATTACCGCGTTTTGGTTCCAATATAAGTTTTCTATTATTTGAATGTCGTAATCATCGATTCCTTTACTTCTAAGTATTTGCATTAGCCGTTCATGTTTGACTGTATCGAACGCTTTTTCGTAGTCAACTAGGCACATGAATACGTCTTTGTTCATGTCCAAGCATCTTTGTAATAGGACATTTATTCCGAATAACGCGTCTCTAGTTCCTAGACCGTTCGTAAACCCGAATTGCGTGTTGCTAATTTCAGTCTCTGCTTTCCCGCTTATACGCTTATGTATAATTTTTAAGAAGATTTTGAGTGTATGGCTCATAATGCTTATAGATCTATACTCGGAACAGTCCTTCGCGTTGTGTTTCTTTGGCATTACTGTGAATGTCGATTTCAGCCATTCTTGAGGTATTTTGCCTGTTGTATATATTGCGTTGTATAGATCAATCAATTGTTGTAAGTCATCTTCTTCGATTAGTTTTATGATTTCGGTGAAAACTTCATCTGGTCCGGCTGCTTTGCCAGTTTTGGCGTTCTTAATTGCGTATTTTACCTCTTCTTTATTTATTTTTAGTGCAGGTGTTTCGATATTTATATCTTGCAACTCTGCTCTATTGGATCTGTACAGTTCTTTTAAATACTCTTCCCATCTCTTTATTTTAAGTTTGGGGTCCAGAATGATCTTACCGTCTTTGTCTCTCAATAGGCCATGTTGCCTCTTTCTCCCAATTGCTGTTAGCTCCTTGACCTTCTTGTGCAAGTTAAATGTATCATAGTTTGCCTGTAGTGCTTCTATTTCATTGCACCTATCCATCATGTATTTCTCCTTTGCTTCTCTGATCCTTTTTCTAATCAGTATAAGTATTTCTTTATATTTTGAAATATCGTTGTTCTTATGTTGACGACGTGTATCCATTAGTCCGAGTATTTCTGGTGTCATCCATTCTTGCTTTTTCTTTACTTGTCTGACATTAAGTTCATCGTTTGCTTTGTGCATTAGTGCTTTCTTGATCTTTCCCCACTTGACATTTACATCATTGTTGGTATCATTTATTTCGACTTGAATCTCGTGTAGTTTTTCCTGGATATCTTGTTTGATCTCACTTACAATGAAATTATCCTTTAGTAGTTCTCGATATAATGTGCGATTATTATTTTTCTTTATAGTTCTTTTTAGTCTTGTATTAAACTTTGCCACTATCGGGTTGTGGTCTGACCCGACATCCGCACCCGGATACGTCTTGGCAGAGATAATTGAGTTTCTGTATCGATTATTAATTAATATATAGTCTATTTGGTTTCTGACTATTTGATCTTCGCTGTGTTTGGGAGATTAATTTATTGGGAGATTTAAAAGCCCTTTTAAAAAATCTGATTTCATAATACTATTTTGACGTGTTTTTAACTAATGCTTCATTAGATAAAAAAAGATTATGTTGGTACTATGATTAAACTATTTTGTGTTTTTTGTAGTATAAACATAGCGGTTTTTAACTTTGAAATATCAAATCTTGAAGTTTTAAGAATGAATATAAATGTTATCAATAACCGATATATATACATATGTAATTAATTAATGTATTATTGACTTTTTTAGGGCCGATTTTATAAGTTAAGCCCGATTTCATAATCAATCTTAATACTACATTAAAATTTAATGGAATCATTAACAAATTAAAAATTGATTTCATAATGAAAATAATGTAACATTAGCAACTAATGGAGGCATAATTTTAATGTGTCATGTTTGTCCCATCAATGATGTTAGGGGACAGTTTGATAAGTGTCATAAAACTACGAGCAGAAATATTTGCTTAAACTTTAAGAACTATACTTCAGTGAACATTAAACTTAGTAATCTTTTTATTGTGTTATACATTTTTTTTTTTAAATAACAATTGTTACAGTTCTGCTCGTAGTTTTGAATGTATGATAAAACGTGAAATTTAAAATTCCCGCGTGTATTAAGTTTTCTAACAGTTTGGTACTGCTGCCACATTAATTAAAATTATAATAAATAAATATAAGTCGTTTTCTGGCGAGAAAATGTAAGTTTCCGTAAGTTGCAGTTACACCTTACTCGTATTTTGACGACCTTACTGATGACGTCACATCTTACTTGAGTATGCTTTAGTAACATGAAAACAGGTTACTGAAGCTTACGGAGATCTAGACTTCCGTATGTGAAAAAAGTAAGGTGCGTTCGCCGATTTATGTTTACATGTGCGTTAAAATAATTTAATATAATACAATAGAACATTTATATACACAAAAACTACAAGATTCTTTTCTGTAAACTTATAAAATAGATTAAAAAAATGATATGTTCATAATTATTGGTTATAAAATTGTCATTTGTAATTATGAACAAAGCAATGGTTACTTTTTATTTTCTATCGAGTAACTTTTTGTAGATTTTTTGTGACGTTAGCGTATGACGTCAAATGTAACTGAAACATACTTTTAGGTAACTCAAGTAAGCTCGCCAAAAAAACTTAATTCAGATCCTTAATTTTATTTGAAAGCGTTAAATCGTTCCACATCATATGACATGTACAGGGAGTTTATAAATGAATGGGATCATGTAAACACTTTAAGTATACCGTTTTTTTTACATTGTCCACTATACTATTTGTACTGACAGATTAACTTTGACAGCTGTCAAGCAAACATATGTAGTATAGTGGACAATTTTAAAAAGGCGGCATATTTAAAGTGATTACATAATCCCATTCATTTATAAACTCCCTGTATAAGCACGTGTAGCAACATGCATTAAGTCGCATTTCAACCACCATGGCTCTAAAAACTTAAAAAGTAATACCACATATGAATGGCAACACCGGCACATGCAATAGTTATCATTCCAGCCACAGTGGCGCTAAGAGCTTAAAAAGTAATTCCACATATGAATGGCAACACCGACACATGCATTAGTTATTATTCCAGCCACAGTGGCGCTAAGATCTTAAAACGTAATCTCAATATTATCAAACCACCATCTTCTATAACCTATTAATTAATTCATTTTTATCATGAAATTTTCCATGACCAATTCGCACATTTGCGGCTGTATGTTCTCGATAACTTCACGAATTCCATTTTTAAGGTCTTGAATCGATTGTGGAACATTGGCATATACCTTATCTTTCACGTGGCCCCAAAGAAAAAAGTCTAAAAGTGTTAAATCACAAGATCTCTGTGGCCAATTGTGATCACTTTTTCGAGAAATAACACGGTCAGAAAACTTTTCTTGCAAAATTGCGATTGTTTTGTTGCTTGTGTGGCACGTAACACCGTCTTGCTAAAAATAAACATCGTCCACATCAACTTCCAATTCCGGCCATAAAAAATCATTAATCATAGCTCGGTAGCGCCATCCATTCACCGTAACAGTTGCACCAGCCTCATTTTCAAAAAAGTACAATCCAATCACACTGCCAACCCAAAAACCGCACCAAACAGTGACACGTTGAGGATGCAAAGACTTTTAAATAATCATTCTTGGATTTTCTGAGCCCCAAATGCGACAATTCTGCTTATTAACGTAGCCTCCGAGGTAAAAATGAACCTCATCACTGAAGATGATTTTTTATAAAATTTCGGATCATTTTGATGCATTTGAAGAACCTAATCAGCGAAGATGCGACGTTTATAGTGATTGACCGGCTTGAGTTCTTGTGTTAACTAAACTTTAAAAGCTTTAAGACTTAAGTCTTTATGCAAAATACGGTGTAATGTCCTTTGTGGAATGTCTAATTTCAAAGATCAACAAACCTGGGTTTTCTTCAACACTACGGGCAATCAGCAATATTCTCATGTGTTCTTGAGCAATGCACATTGTTTCGATTCTTCACATCACAAACTTGTTCCAACAGCTCAAATTTTTCCACCAGGTTTACTATTGCCGGCCGAGAAGGTGCTTTACGACGACCAAAAAGTGCTTTAGTTTTGCGAACTGTGAAATTTTCACCATTTTTGTAGTAAATTTTATAATTATTTTAATGCGTTGTTGAAGCGTGTATCGTTCCATTTTTAATAATGGCGTAGTTTTTACTTGTCAAATGTCAAAAGATAATATCTTCAAAATTGACAGCTGCCCAAATAGCCTGCTATTCAAAATGAAACTTCTTATTGAAAAACTCTTTACTATAATAATTAATTAATATTACAATGATTTTTGCAATTTAAAAAGTCAATAATACATTAATTAATTACATGATGTATTGATTATTGATAAAATTTATATTCATTCTTAAAACTTCAAACTTGAGATAGATTCAATATTTCAAGGTTAGAAACCGCCACATTTACACTGCAAAAAACACAGAAAATAATTTAATCATAGTACCAAGGTAATGTTTATTTATCTAATGAAGCATTAGTTAAAAACACGTCAAAATAGTATTATGAAATCGGATTTTTTAAAAGGGCTTTTAAATCTCCTACCATGTTTGATTGGTGTACATAAAATACAAACGATTTGTATTTTTGTAGTTTTATAAAACATGTTATTACAATATTTACACTGTAGCGGTGTCTTTTTCAAGAACATTGTAGACAACTATCACTGTAGGTTGCTTGATTATCGCAGCTGCACCGGTTGTCGTCAACTTAATAACTTTTATCATTTGAATTGATTTCTTGTTATTATTTATGGTTGATCTGTGTGCAAAACTCATGTTCCACTCAATGCTACAAACAGAAGTACAATTCCAAAAATTTAGTCAAGATTATACAAATTACTGCAAACAATATAAAAACCAACAATAATGAGAGTGTCTTTTCTTAAATTAAATATTACCAAAAAATTTATAAAAGACTCCTAATGGTGTTATGTTTAATTGTTGGGTAGATCAAGAAGCACTAGAGCATTAGCATTTTTGTGCGTTAATTTATGTAATTTTAATAGATCATAGATAAGTTTCCAATTAATCAACGCGTATACGTGCTTCATACAAAGTGAATGAGTTGTAAACACTCAAATGCAGTTTTATCGCAAGTTTAATCTTGGAAGACACGGGCGATTTCCAACACGACAATCAAAATGTACTGGGTGCAAGAATTTTAAATTTGGAAAAATGTTGGCTCAAAATATACTGAAAGTGTACTCACAGCAAAACACCCAAAGATATCAAACGTAGTCCGAGACAATCAGCAACAAAGCATTAAATTGCATAGCAAATTTTCAAAAAAGCTTACTAAAAATTTTGCATTTCTTGCACTTTCTCCCATATAAAATACAAGTCGTTCATAAACTAAAAGAACCCGATAAACCAATTCAGTTTTTGAAAACTTTGGAAAATGATGAATATCAAATACATTTTTTATTGATGTCAGATGGAACTCATTTCTATCTTATTAGATATATTAACAAGCAAAACTTCCGCTACTGGGCTGAAGAAAACCCACACCAGCTTTATAAAAAACCACGTCATGATCGTAGTCACAGTTTGGTGCTGTGTTTCAATGTTTGAAACCGTAAGACCATATTTTTCCGTAGAAAATAATCTAACGGTTACCATCAACTCTAAACGTTTCATTCATATGCTAGAAATATTTTTAAAGCCGGAATTAATCAGACTTGGGCAAAACCAAGTATGGTTTCAACAAGGCGGTGCCACCACACATACATATCATGGTCAATTCCCCCGATATGACTGCTCTAGATTTCTTTCTGTAGGGATAACCGAAGCAAAAGGTCTATGAGAGGCGTCCTCGCACACAAAACCTTAAAATGGGTATTTCAAAAGAAATAGAGTATTGAACCAGAATTGTTGAGAACAGTGATGCAAAACTTTAGATAAAGATTCATGTCAAATTTGTTTCAATCCATTACTTTTTATAGTTAGAGCAAGTCTTGGAAAATAGGTGATACTGCCCGACCCTGTATTTGTACCAGAACTTACCTATTCTAAATGGTTATTTGGAAAAATTTTAAGTGATTTTCCAATATTATTAGTTATCAACTTAAATGAAAAATAACATAAAATTAATATTTGTATTGTAGATGTGGTAAATTGCTTTTATATTATTCATTTATATAAATTATATAAAATTCTCCCTTGAAAATAATATGTAGTGACATATTGAAATCGATTGAGAATAAATGTTAATTTATTTGAAAACTGAATAAATAATATTAGATTATAATAATTATGAAAAATATCATAACTAAAAAAAACAGTGGCTACTGTGTGTAAAATAGTTGAAGGCCATCCTTCTGACAAATGACTAAAGAACGCTGATTTTAAATTTTGTTATCGTGGTTCATAAAAATAAAAATTTGGTCGCATTTTATGGTTGTATGTTTCAGAAGCATTAATACGTCTATAGCCTAACGCGTGTAGTGTTAGTAATTTTCACGCAACGGACGTTGTACCCTGGTAACTTAAATAACTATTATTTACTGGTTAGCAGCGCTTATTAGATTTTCTCAGTAATAGAGAAAGAAAAGTTCACTACATATCAAATGTATCACTGATTTTCCCAATATTACAATCTCCAAAATTTAAAAATAACTAATATTTTAATATAATTTGTTTCTAGGTTCCAAGCATTCATTACAGCACCCAGCCCACTGCTACAAGCTTCTTGAGACGAGCAGCAACATTCAATGAAACAAGGGCTTCACCAACACAAAGCCCTACTGGTACAGGTCCTCATACATCAATGGGAACTGAAGAGCCATCACCAAACATAATGAATAAGGGTCCAAGAAAATCTGTTAAATTTCCAGACCACGATAGTCCAACCAATAATGGATGCACTTTATTACAACCATGGAATATGGACATGGTAAAATCACCTTTGACCAAAAACCCCGACACGGCCCCTTTAATTGAAACTGTAAATCCAAAGCAAGAAACAAAATCTTGAATTATTTGTTGTACCAATGACACACAAAAGTAAGATAGTAATATATAAGAGATATATATATATAATTATATTATCAACATATAAAAATTGTGTATACAAAATACAAGGTATATAGAAAAATCAATACTGAAACAACATTATTATAAAACCCAGTTCTTTAGAAGATATAAGATTCTTGAGTTATAGAGGATATTTTAGTAAAATAAATCACACCTCTAAAACACAAGTTTTCAGAAACAAGGAGATTTTAGTCTGAAATGTTAATTGTATGTATGAGTGTAAATGTGTGCAAAACGTACAAAATATTTTGTGTATTAAAGTATATTTAAAAAATATATTTAGTTATTTTGAAAAATATTTAGTTTTGCAAATTGTGCCTTAGAGCCCCAAAAATTAATACACAAAACATTTTCTATGTTATATTTACTGTTTTCAGTGGATATGTATATAATATATAAAAATCCTAAATATTGTAAATACTGAAGATGTTTTTTAACTAAAATAAATGTATTTAATTCATTACCAATTTATTTATAAACCTTTTTTAATATTACTTTAAATATACTTGATACATCACATGTTTTATAATAATAGTAAAGGAGAAGAATTGTTCATTAATATGTACATTAACAATATCATTATTATTAAATAATATATAATTTAAAAGCAACAAAATATTATATTCCTAATAAATATATACATAAAATTTATTAGCATACATATCGGTTAATCGAAGAATCTGAAAAGCCACCACCACCACAACCTGGAGGAGGTGGATCATCGTTTTTATTTTGCCGATTTCTATTAAAATTCAATTGGGGTCTTTTTTTTTCTGCATCTAATTCAGCAATATCTCTATGTAATATAGATTGCAATCTTGTTGATAGATCACCTTTATTTAAAGCATCTGGATCATTGCAATCAATTCTACTGTAGAATAAAATATAAGGTGCTTCTGGAGGCCTTAAACCACATAATTCCTCGGCTTTGCTTTTCATAACAAAACAATCGTTGAATTTATACCAGTCCATACTATCCTTAGCATAAGTATAATAGTGCCCTGAATCGACACTTGAACCACAATGAACCACTGCCGCATACAATTCATATTTTGTATTTTCTAATTCAATATTATTATCTAAATTAACTCGTTGTAATATTTTAGTACGAAGTTGTGTGGCGGGATCATATCTAAAGTGTTTAAGAGTTAGAACAAGCCTTGGTGGAGGTTCAATTATGCTGGTTACTCGTTCGCCATCTGTTAATCCTCCACATGTATCACAATGGTATTGGTTATCACCGCACAATTTTTCAGGTTGTAAATAATAATTCATTAAGGCTTGCACAGATTGATTATCTGTGGTACTAGGAAATGATAATTGCAAGTCTCTGAATGTATCTACCCGTTCACTTCTTGAACCACAACTGCTACATTGCGATAATGTGAGGGTCCTTCCACCAAATGATTTCTTCACTACAGTGTGCAGATTGGAAACAGCTTCAACGCCTGTAACAAAAAAAAATGTTGAATAAAAATACCCTGCAGCTGATAAAAAAGATTTGTATTATAATAGTAGTATTTATAAACACTAAATGAAGAACGAAGGTTGGGAGCATATTTGTACAATAATGAAACTAATGGAATGGTTCATGAATTTCTGTGTCAAAGAGAAGAAGAATTGTCTAGCAAATAAAATACTCTGTTTTTAATACTACAATTAAAGTCTGAAATATAGAATCTTATTTTTTTGAATTTCAAATTTCTACCAAAAATTTAGTTCTATTAAAATTTAATCTAATTAAAGTAAGGCAATATCTGGAAAAAATTTACATGCACAGAATCTCAAACTCTGACTGCTGTATAAAATATACAAGATATACAGAACAATCAAAATATTAAAAAATAGTGGATGATCTTTAAATTTTATCACAGTCCATCATTAAACTTGACTGCTCTCAATAATTGAAGAATGGCATTCTTAAATTTAATACTATAATATGCAGTCGCTAAATTAAACAAATAACAAAAATTAAATTTAAAACCTGTCAATACTAAATTTGAAATTTATTGTCAATAGCTTAGTTGTCAACTAAACGTTAGTAGCCAGATTGCCTTGTTTTACATGTGATTAAATAATTCTAAATATAACATTGTCAATTGCAAATATTGAGATATTTATCATCATTTTATGCCCAGTTGTAACAACGCAACTTAATGAGAAGCTCAGGCAAAGCAGTCTTAAAATAAGAACCACTTAAGTTTTAGATTTCGTTGTACCAATTAAATGTTACAGCAATTCAACTAGCTAACAATAGATGAAGACACAGACAGTAGCTCTTAAGTCGTAAAATGCAATGAAAATAATTTGTAATCATATTATTTTGTATTTATTTAATTACTTTCAGTAATATTTTTCTAACTATCAAAGTTAATTTCACTTATATTATTATTTTTGAATAATTTATTTACACATACATTATTATTCATGTCATCAATGTTTATATTTTTAATAAACATAACCAATAAATTAGAGCTCAAGTCATAGAAATCCAAGGTTGGTAGAATAGTATGTATTTAGAAGGTTGTCTGGTTCTCCCGTCAACGAGTATAGGTGCGAGGTAAAATTCATGACAAATGCGTAGCCTTAATTATTTAAATTATATACATACGTCAGAAAAATAAAACAGTTGTAAATCAAAAACTCTATCAAACAAAATAAAAAACTAAGAAAGACAATAACTTAAAAAACACTTATATCCTACATTTAAATGCCAATGTTTTTTTACTAATATATGTTTAAATTTTTTAAATGTTTTTGAAAAATAATTTAATTTTATACCAATGCTACAAAAATAATCAATAAAAATCAGATTTTTCTTATTTCTATATTTATATATATATTACTATAAATTTTGTATACTTTTGTATATTTAATTTAAAATTTTATTAAAAATATGTTTTTCTCTTATAAATATATTAAATTATTTATTGTGCAATAACCTACGTATTGTTATTATTTTATAATAAAATTATATTATCTGTTTAGCCAAGTAGTGTATCGTTTTTAATTTTTTCTTATTATCTTCTATCTTCTGGGTCTCCCCATACGTCACACGTACACTGGTGCGTTTCCCTCCGCCTACTTGCTGAAACCAGGCAACCTTCTATATACATAATACTCTACCAACCTTGATAGAAATCAACTACTTGAGATGACATGTGTCAATGTGAGATATAATTTTGTATTGGTGCAATGTTTTAAGAAGATTTTAAGATGTAAGCAAGCTTCAAGCTTTAGCTTCAGCTGTAGTGCGTTGGTGTATCCAGGCATTAATGACTTATTGCTTTATTTATTCCAATAGATGGTAATATTTAAATATTAGCACCAAAACGTAGTGGTTGGATCAAGTATAACAAATAAAATAAATTAATGTTATTTGATTTAATAATTAAATTAGTTTATTGTTTTTCTGTAAGATTGCAGCAAGTTATAAAAATTATAGTAAAAATCAACTATGCATATGACACATTTAGTATAGTGTAAGTAGCTACTAGTTATTATTATTATTATTATTAGTAACGTTTTAGTAGCATATTAACCAAACAATTATGCATAAGGCTGTACAATTTTATTTTTAACCAACTAATTTTAGAAAACTGGTTACTAAATTTGCTATCAGCTGTTAATTAATCACATCAAAAGATGAATAAAAGCCCTTAAAAAAAAATTTAAAATATTTAATAATGCAGTTTAAATATGTTTATTTTATCATTTTGCTGCAAACATTTTACAGAATAAAATGAGTTAGAAAATAAAAAAAAATCAGATTTCACTACCAACTTAAAATATATTTACTATATTAATCTAACCGAGTTAAACAAAGGATTAAATTATGATTGAAATATCAGCTCTAAATGTACTATTACTATAGCTAAATAGCATAGAAAAATATGGTCTTTGATCTGTCTACAAATATAAACAACAAAACTATTCTGTAACACTTTTATAAACAGGAGAATGCCCGTCATATTATCATTAACTGCACTTATTGTGCTAACTAAATAAAATATTTTCCAAAATTAGATGAATAATTGCAAGCTGTTGCCACATAAGAATTTTAAAAATCTCATAGAACCTTAATTTAAGTCACATTTTAAATAAACTATAACTTAAATAATAACAATAAAGATACCATTAAAATATTCTATTATTATAACGCTAATGTCCTGTATCTCAAAACTTTCAGAATTTATTTATTTTATAATATGTATTATCAGTTAACTTAAACAATTAAATAACTATATTCCTTTTTATTCTCCTAACCTTATTCACCAATGATTGTAATTATCATATTTATAAAAAATTGGCTCTGGTAGTCGTGATAAAAATAATAAAATATTATTAGAAGTTGAATAGTTTCACAAATGCTTATTGCAATAATTAAATACAATTGTTAAAACTAAATAGAACTAATAACAGTATTTTAGTATTTTGATAAAACTTTTAATTAATCTTAATCGTAATAATGAATATGTCAATAAAATTAATCATTCAATTATTTCAGATAGTTATCTAAAAGCTCAAGCAAGCTTTGTGTATATACAATAAATTTTAGCTTAAAAAGTAAATATATAATAAAAAGCATCATATTACTAGCTGATGTTTATTCTCAGAACTTTGTATTTGTTATGTTGCCAAAATTAAAGGGTCACAAATAAAGTATTTTAATTCAGTATTGTTTCCAAAGGAAATATACAAATTCTGATTCATTTTCTTTTTTTAAATTTAATCAACAAATAGTAATAAGATACAATAAACAAAAAGAAATCTTTTTTTTTTATTCATTTATTTAGGTTATGACGACATCTGGAAAATTGTCCTCAAATTCAGTAATTTCAATCTATATTTTATGGTTCTTTAAGAACAAAACTTGATAGTAGTTCATTAAACTGTTTTAACTTCTTAACAATAATTTCTAGTTTGTCTGAAAACAGATATTTAGTTAAAAATAATCTAACTTACTTGAAGCAGCATCTCCATTATTAAGATTGCAATGAGAACCCTCTTCTTCGTGTAGAAAATCCAACAAGTATCCCAAGAATTCAGAGCTATCATGTTGATGTCCAACTTGAAATCCAGGTGGTCTAGCAATAGTAGAAATGTCACTAGGAGATAAGGAAGACCTCTCAGAAAACTGCAGCAAGGCAAAAAGTGCTTGTAATTTTGAAAACAATGGTATTACGTCTCGTTTATACAACAGTATATCATTTCTAAATGGTTTTGTCATGAATAAAGCTTGCAACACACTGTTCATGTAACATGTATTACCCAGATTATTCAAACCAACTTTCCCAAGTGTATATTGCCCTTGTACTAATGTACTAGAGCTATCCAACCATGATTTACAATTAACAAGTGATTGCTTATAATCAATAGTAGTATTAAATGGCTGCAAAGTTTGTCGGAGCTGATCATAAAATTGGTGACCAGGAAAATGTTCCATTAAAGCCATACACAATATTACTAATTTTTCTAAGTAAGATAGACTAGATTCAGAGCTCTCTTTATACAATGACTCCAGTACATTGCCAACATGTGGTATGATTTTATGAAAAGCTCTTGGACTATGCTGCATTGATGACAGCATATGAAATACTACAGGTCCAAGACTTTTACGTACTTCTGGTAAAATAACTAATTTAAATAGACGCTCTATATGTTTTAACGTCACTTCTATTAATATATCGTAATGCTGTTCGGATTCTAATCCACGCATAAACTCTAGTACTAGTGGTCCTAAATTAGGAGTCAATGTCCATTTGGACAACCATCCACAAAGAGTAAGTAGAGCCTGTTCTAAACTTGATTCTTTATATCCTGCATGTAAAATACCTTTTACAGCATTAGGTATATATTGAATATCAATCAATTGTAATACAATAGACATTGTAGGTGTTGGTTCCTTCTGAGGATTAGATATTTCATTATAGAGTGCACGTAATGTAGCTACAATCATTTCTTCTTCAGCTAAAGCTTTAGTAAGATCCTCCTGTATTCTTTGTACTTGTGCCACAAACGTAACATATTCTTCGGCTGTACTGGGCATAGCAATCGTGCCCAAATTTGCAACAATCTTCTCACACATTTTTATCCGATCTGATCCAACCAACTGTTGTTGCTGTGTTATCGTTTCCAACACACGTATTATTACATTCAACCGAGCCTCATCGTTGGAATCACGGCACTCGATTACCTTATGTTTGACCGCCATTTTTAGTTAATTATCTGAAATCAAATAATAGGTTAAATGAGTATTCATAGCATACCTATTGTTCTATATATAACTATCATTTATAAAAACATGTGATAATTGTTAATATAATAAATCGGATATATAAGTACTCACTAATCAATCATGCATTAATAATAAGTCAATGTATGGCATGAAGTTGAGTGAAATTATTTTACAATGAAATTGCACATAAAATTAACAAACAATTTTGTCAGTTGAATATTCTAGATTTCTAAAAATAAATTAATATTGGCTTGTTTACAAAGTGCAAAAAATCTGACATCTGTTTAATTGTCAATTATTATTGTAATATCAATTATATTATTCGAATAAGTGCGTTTACCTTATTATTTTTCTTCAAATTGTGTTGTTCTCGGCGTCTAATACAGCATATTTGTTGAAAGGGAGTATATTAATATGGTTTATGGCGGTCAGTAAATGTCAAAATGACAATCTTACATAAAGATTTCCTTAACACATCGCACAGCACTTGTAAAATTAATTTAGTCCGTTTTGCCGAGTTTTCAAATTAAATGTAAAAAGTAATACCTTACATTAATTAAACTTTAATATTGCATATATTCAATCAATCGTTGGAAACGCCAAAATAACAAGGTATTCACAATTCACACTTTACAATTGCGCGTGCGCTGTTTTAGTTGTCCTTTAACTGTCGAAAACGTCATCATCGATAAAGTAGATTTTTAATTTATTGACCTAATTTTTATTAATAATAATTTTATTTATATTTTTAGAGATACTTTGATTTAATTTGAACTTTGTAATAATTTAATTTATTATATGTTTCTTTTATATAAAAAGGTGTAACAAACAATTTAAATTACTTGGTGCGTTCGTTTTGCCTAAAGCGTTTTATACAGAGTGTTTCAAAAGTTATACATTTAAATGTTTTTGTGAGCATAAAATGTAAATAAAATTACCAACCACCAAGTCAGCTAAATTTCTAAACTTTGATATACAGGCTGTACAAAAATAGTTTAAAATGATTTTTAAAAAAGTTTTACATTTACGTAATAGAAAATTTCAATTCATTGTAAACATTACAGGATTTTCTATTAAAAGAAGAATAGAAGACTAAAAGCAAAAACTTTTTATATAAATGTTTTATGTATTTTTATATAGCCAATTTTCAAATTTAAAAATAAACTTTTTTTGCGTTTTGTTACTTACCCGTAAACTTTCTGTAGATACTAAAACTCGCTTCGACCACGGGTGCGCTCGAAAAACCGGAGCGTTGGTAAAGAGCGCACCCTTTGTCGTTCGAAAAATAGGAGTGTCCTGGGTGTGACATCTCAAAGCGTTCGAAATTAGATAGCGTCGCACCGAAAGCGCGCTCTTGTCTAATCAAGTCTAGAGTTGGGTGGATTTTACTCGGACATTTACTTGCAAAATGTGTGTAAATTTATTTTCTCTCTATACTAAAATCAAATCCACGCTGGACTAAAAGTAAACAAATACACGCGTTGTTCACGTGAACAGCGTAAACACGCCTACAGGGACAGGGTCGAATTCAGCACCGATCAAATCTTGACGCTAAATGCATCGCCTACTTGATGTGTATTAGACGTAATGAATATAGCCATAAACCACAATCATAAGATTTTCTATCTCTGTATTTGTATAAATTGCAATCTATAACGGTTTGCCAAACATTGAAAGATTTTTTAATCGAATAATTTTCAAAACTAGATATTAATATATAAGTAATTTGATTGCCCCTATGTTGAGGTTATGTTTTTAGTTTGTTTTCTTGTAATTTTTAACGTCGTAACGTTACATACACATGCGCAAACACTTTTAAAATTATTTCCGTTACACTATTTATAACGTTATAAATATAACAAAAAACTACGTTCACAAACTCACTAATGAGTTCTAGGAAATTAAAAAAAAACACTAATTAAAATAGTATTTTGTATAACAAGAGTGGATAGTATGCCCATATTAATGCGTTCGGCTAGTTTGACTCTAAAAACACCGTGATCACGTGACAAAAATCTACTCCAACACTACTCTTACTCCGTATTAATAGCCGAACGCAGCCGTTCAGTTAGGCGTGAATAAAAGTGACAATATATAGAAGGGAGTAGAAAAAAATATTTATTTGGTATAGGCATAATTAGGGTCCAGTCTAGGTACCTACGATTATAAATATTTTCCAACAACCGCAAATGTAAAATCTCATTTAATTGAACAGCCAAGCCCCATGCTGATGACCAAACGCATGCAGGCTTGCGTGTGTTCACGTGCTTATCACGCGGTTTTGTTTACATACTTTTAGTCCAGCGTGGTTTTGAAAACAGTATAGTTCAAGTAAAAACTCGAAACAAAATATTTAAAATAGACGGACACAATACATTTAATTACCAGACATAACAACTAAAACTAGTAATTTTAATATAAAATATTTTAATGGAGAAGGATAAAAATATCGCCCACACTTTTTTTAGAACATTAAAAAATAAAATAAAACAAAGTCTTAAACGGCCTTGTTCATTCACTGAATTTTGAGAGTAACAGTTATTATAACTATGTGTACTTTTAAAATAACTTTAACATTTAAGTTCATTATGTTCAAGAATGAATAAGCGCGTTTGAGGAACATATTTGATTACTTGTAGCGCAATTTGATAACTTTTAACTTTTAAGCGTTGCAAATTCATCAAATACAAACAAACATTTACTCAACTTAAAATTTTACTACTAACTGAATGGTCAACTGTTGGCAGCCAACGTACATTTAACGCATTTCTTTCGGAAACATTAACGTTGACAACGGTTGCCAGTTCGTATTGCAGCGGTATTGCGTAAGAAGCATTATAACCTCATTGAACTTGTTTTCATAGTAAAAATAACTGATTTAAAATAGAAATAAATATAAATTTATCTAATATTACAAACTGTATGCATTTGTTAATACAAATTGAGAGCATAAATATTATTGATAAATATAACTATATACATTTGCAAAACAATATAATTATATTTGTATCATATACAGGGCGAGTTGAAAGGAACGGACGAAACTCCAGGAGTGTACACGTAAAAATAATATAAAAAAACTTAAATGTTGTTATCCGATTTTTATTTGTTTTCAAGTTATAGTGTAATTAAAAATGTTTATCTAGTATGCCACAAAAACTTTTTAAAGAGTAGGATTGGTTGCGGTGATCTTATTACTTGGTCTCCAATGTCTCCAGACTTCTTAGCACTAAATTATTGTTTATGGGGCGGGTTTAAAGATAAAGTGTACACAGTAAAAGCAGACACTCGCAATGCACTAATAGAACGCATTAAAAATGTTGCAGCCGATCTTATACAAATACATAATTTAATCAGGAGAGCAACAGGCGCCCTTTGTAGACAAAGCAAAAAATGTTTAGAGGTAAATGATGGCGTTTTTGAACATTTATTATAAGAAGACTATGATTACCAAAACGTTAATGCAGACATTTTATTTATTTTAATTAAGCTAAAACTTAAAAACAAATGAAAATTAAATAACAACATTTGAGTTTTTTAATATTATTTTCATGTATACAATACACTCCTGAAGTTTGGTCCATTACCCCCAACTCACCCTATATAAATGCATATTTTTACAGAAAACGTTTTGTTATACTAGTTATTGAAATGCTAATATAAACAATTGCAAACTGTCTATAAAAGACTAACTTCATAAAATTTAAATTTCATAAATTCTATTCTTGGTGTCACTCACACACTTGGTGAGCACACCACACACCTTACCATCTTAGTATTTACACCTATATAAGTGTATATTTGGTTGCCTGCATCGCAATCTTCGGTCATTCTCGTTCACCTTGTATTTATACCACAAAAAAAGACTACTACAGGGTGAGCGAGAATGACCGAGGACTGCGATGTAAAAAACCAAATATACACTTATTGTAAATATTAAAAAAACATATCCCTAGACTGCCCTTGACCATTACCATAGGCGTAACACAAATTTTGTTCTTGTGGTAATTAATGTTATTATAAATAATTAAAATATATACAAAGTACTTAATAAACAATGATGAATTATTTTAAAACTTTAAATAAATTTCAATGATTAAAAAATAATATTTGATTAATTAAATACACTTAAAATAAAACGTTTCTATTTTTTAATTGGCAACTTAACCATTATGATAAATAACAAATGTATATTTTTATAGAGTTAATCATTATTGAAAAATTAATACTCAGTATAAACATAATAAGAATAATAACATCAGGTAATTGTACTACATTATGAATTAAATTATATGTTTAATGGTGTTACGCAAAAACAAAAATTTTATTTGTGACAACGCTAACAATTGAAATAAA